>OV815277.1:34017374-35413244 GCA_929108145.2 Limnephilus rhombicus | reverse complement strand
TTTAATCAAACTTTGGGAAATTGATGTGTGCATGCCTGCAATGGTGTTTATATACTTCCGCTTGGCAGGTTTTTGCTAATAGGCCCTGCGGGCAGCTTTATGTATCAGCATTTATGGACCGCTTAATGTTGCTTAACCATTCATCCGACTGCGATGAAACTATGGATATTTGATGTGTGCATGCCTCCGATGGTGCCTATATACTTCTGTTTGGCAGGTGTCTGCTGCTAGACCCTGCAGGCGGCTTAATATATAAGTAGGTTTAACGGCTAAGCTTTGCTAAACCATTCATCCGATTGCGATGAAACTTTGGGAATTTGATGTGCGCATGCCGGCGATAGTTTCTGTGTACAAAAGTGAGCTCTGTCATCATGAAATTATGCATTGATAAACCTTTAACCGATTGCAATGAAAATTTGATATAAAACCGATTGATATTGATATTTAATTTAACACACTCCTCCTCGCTTCATCCACGTTCACACGTCAAATCGCATAGTGTTTTAACCCGTTCGTTGCCGCTGCAACGGGCAAAACCTAGTATATATATTAATGCTCAGTTTTCCGACGGGGGTCACTTTTACTTGGATGGGAAAAACGACCTTTGCGCCCTAGCGTTTCAACAGCCTCGGGATACACTTTCGCATCATGCACTTTAAGACGACTCTATGATGCCAAATCGACCTTTCGGCTCCTCGAGTATCGCACACATCAAGGGCGAATTTCGGTCGAAAGGGAGCGTAACTGAGATCGTATGAGAATTATTCAGCCCGTGGATCTCAAGCCAAAGTGGACCTCGGCGTTTAGCATTTCGGATAGCTTTACGTTCCGATATCCTTTGAAGTCTTTCGCACGAGCATTTGTTTTTTTGAAGATTGTTGACGTAGGTCAGTAACATGTGTCAATTCATTTTTTGTTCGCCAGCCGGCCGACCGGCAATCGCGATTTCTTCGAAAATATCACGCCCGGAAGCCGACATTCGGTAAAATAACGTCCGCGGAAATTTTTAGAACTCTAATTGACCGTCGTAATTATCACATTTCACGAAAACATCGTCGTAATATTCGTTTGAAATCTGACATGTGCGAAAAAACCGCGGAAAAGTCATATTTTGAAACTAATGTTTAAAAAAAATGTATACTTTTAACGGAGCCACCTATCGGCAGAGTCGAGAAGCAAAGCTTTTCGTTAGAAAAAATAAAATTTCTATTAAAAACTTCAAAATAGAACGTTAGAAATTGGAGTAAGAAAATTATGCATTGTGTAGGCAGAATTTCATAAGCAGTTTCATTCTTCATTGTCGTTTTGAGGGTGATTAAAAAGAGACCGCTCGAAAACTTATTATTTATTTTTTCTTTATAATTTATTTCTGACTTTTAAATTTATTTTTTTTTGTTTCAGAAAATCGATTCGAGCGGTCGCATTAACGTTTGGAAAGCGTAGATTCATATCTGAAATTAAGATGTGAATATTTTTTTTAGTTTTTCATACATTTCTGATAAAAAAATATACATTTATTAATAAAAGAGCATGTGTGTCAATGAATTCAAAAGATTGATACATAAAAAATGTCATTTCCAAAAAAAAAACGGTTAAAAAATAATTTTTTTAAAACGCAGAGTTATTTTTAATTTTTTTTAAAAATTACTTCAATCCTGAACTCCCCGCGATATCGGAAATTTACCCGAAGCTCGCTGATTGGCTGGAACGTGATTGGCTGGGAACTCCAACCAATCAAAACCACATTAGAGGGGCCACATTACAAAGAGGCCCCCTGATTGGCTGAGGGTGTTTGGGGCGTGGCGACGGCCATTATTATTATTTTTTTTTAATTATTATTGGCTGACGGTGTTTGTAGCGTGGCGACGGCCATTATTAAATGATTTTTTTTGTATTGTTATTATTTTCTAGCGAAAACGAGTAGGTACTTACCTAGATGACGTTTTTTTGGTTTTATAAATTATCCACATTTATAAATTATAACTTACGAACGATTGGACCAAATTGGAAAATTCTTTTTTAGTTGGTTTCGTTATCGTTAGGACAAGGTTTATATAAAACTACTCGTGATCTCTGGAATTATAAAATTTGTTTAAAATGAATTGCCGAAATCTATGTACGCGCATAGCTTCCGAACGAATTCACCAAATTGAATAACTCTTTCTTTGTTGTGTTCGTTATTATTAGGACAAGGTTTGAATAAAATAACTGGTGAGCTCTGTCGTTACGAAAATTGTTTAAAAATGATTCGCCGAAATGTAAGTACGGTCATAACTTACAAACGACTGCACCTAATGGGATAAATATTTTTTTGTTGTCTTCGACACTGTTAGGACAAGGTCTTATATAAAACTACTGGTGAGCTCTGGCATTATCAAATTTGCATAAAAATTAATCGTCGAAATGTATGTACGCGTATAACTTCCGAAAGACTGCACCAAATTGAATAATTCTTTTTTTGTTATGTATCTTTATTGGCTGATGAGCTATGGCATTATGAAATTTGCATAAAAATAGGTGGCACGTGAGCTGTTTGAAATCTAAATGTACCGAGAATGAATTAATGAAGCGTGTAAGGGGGGAGGAAAAGGCTCCACACAGGAGACCCTGAGGAAAATAATTTCCCTCAGGGTCATGTCATCTTTGGAGATGCTGGGTGGAGGGTTTTTTAAGGCAAAGAAGGAGATGAGAGTTCTGGGAAGGAAAAGGGTTTAAGGGGTGGATGGAAATCTGGGGTTCAGTGTGTCCTGGTCATCCGCCTCCAAGACCTAGACAAACCTCACCCCATGAACCCGGGCACCCCTACTAAATCACCAAACGTAGCGAACCACTTGGGGTGACCTACGGCATAGGTGTTGGTTATCCAATAAAGGTCAATTTTGGGGATTTGTATTTCTACATAACATTATATACAACGGGTACCCGGCATGCGTTGCAAGGTCACTGCAACCTCCGGTAGAACTCAGGATGAAATTATGCAGTGTTAAACTTTTTTTACATTAGCTCCACACAGGAGGCTCCAAGGAAAACAATTTCCCTAGGGGCCTATGTCATCTTTGGGGATGCTGTGCGGAGGGTTTTTTAAGGGAAAGGAAGGAGAAGAAGATATGGGAAGGAAAATGGTATGAGGGGTGGGTAGGAATCTGTGGTCAGTGTGACCAGGAGTAACGGACGTATGAATCTATTCCTCACACTGCGTTGCAAGGCGAAGGGTTGAGAGAATCTGGCTGGAGAGGTCGAGATCCTGCCTCAATCAGTCTCCTCTGATCCAGCCCGGCACGCAGTGGTTGGTCAAACGTATCCGCCACCAAGACCTAGACAAATATATTTTTATATTTTTGAATGTAGCTATTACTTTGTGGTTATCCGTTATAATAAAATGAAACAATGCAACTTTGTATAAACCACTTATAAAATGTGCAAATCCGACCGGTTTCGGAACAAACGTTCCTTCGTCAGGGAAAGCTTATTCTAATTTGACAATGTTTTATTATGGTAGGGGTGGAGCCGTTGTTAGTTAATAATGTAGATTGGGTGGGTAGAAATTAGTGTAGAGTGGGTGGGTAGGGGAACAAATCCATGATTGGGCTATATGACAATATTTTTTGTTTGTTGATAATAGATTCATTATTTTTAAGGGATTTTTTAGTTTCCAAAGCTTCTAAGTTATCTAAACGTTTTCCTTTATGATTAATATGAAGAATATTTATCCCTGTGTTTTTTTCAAAACTATGGTTATTTTCAATGATATGGTTAGCGAACTCAGAAAAATTATTATTATTAAGACACCTTAAATGTTCTTTGATTCTGATTTCAAAATTACGAGTTGTTTTTCCAATATAAAATGAGGGACAATCATTGCATTTGAGTTTATATATTCCGGAATTAGTCAATTTATGGTCTTTATCTTTAGTATTTCTCAAAAACAATACTCTTTAGCAGTGCATTGCATACGTCAAATATTCGTCTCCAGACTAAATTATAAACAAAAACTTAATTACAGCAAATCTGAACCTAAAACTTATACGCAATATTGTGTAGTGCAAACATTTGTGAAATAAAGTGTTGAAACCTCTATGTTTAGTGTCCCTTTACCAGCAAATTAAAACACAATAACTGAACACAAGACTCTGACAGTTAAAGTACCTAAACGAACTACATACTTGAAACTTGGGACAGTGAAGGTCAACCAGTGATTCTAAAATATAGCTTAATAATTTATTCAACAAAAAATTATATAAACTGAAAAACATATTTTTAATACCACAATGGATATCCAGTCATTTATATCAAACGCAGAAAAGGCAGTCAATGCTATCAACAAAGTGCTTCTTGACCCTGGTAACAAATTTAATAAGGACCAAATAGCAAAAATTACTCCGATAGCATGTGAAATATTAGCGTCAATTGGCAGCATGTCGGCAGCGGTAGCTACCAAAACTGGCACCTTGGAAGGTGAACTGAGGGCCTATAAAGAAATTCAAAAAAACATCCCACCCCAAAACAATTTCAATATTTGTGAAGCTATCAATGAAATTAACGAAATTAATGAGAGGTCAAAAAACATAATTTTGTGCAACGTGCCCGAAAGCACGAAGGTAGCAGTTACAGACAAAATTATGGAAGATCAAACTGTAGTAACAGAAATAATTTCCAAAATTGACACACCTGCAATAAACAACATTGTAAAAATGTATCGATTTGGTAAATATAACAGCAATAAACCAAGACCTATAAAAATCCATTTTGATAATTCCCAGACAGCAAGAACACTACAAGGAAAAAAACATCTCTTTAAGGACAACCTACGCATTTACTCTGACTCGACCCCAGCTCAGCAAAAGCATCTAACGGACCTACGAGTAGAACTAGAAAAACGAAAAGCTAACGGTGAGACAGATATAACAATTAAATACGTAAATTCGTCTCCCAAAATCGTCAACATTCATCCAAAAAACTGAGTACTATGAAAATTTATTATCAAAACGTCCGTGGACTACGAACTAAATTAAACGAACTACGTTCTACCATATCTACACACCACTATGACGTTTATGTGCTGACAGAAACTTGGCTCGACTCGGAAATAAAATCAACAGAACTAGGACTTAACAACTACAAAATCTTTCGCTGCGATAGAAACTCTAACTCCAGTTCCAAAACAAGGGGCGGCGGAGTGCTAATTGCAATTAAAAAAAATTGTTATCAAGAAAACTCAAAACAAAAAATAATACACTCGAACAACTATTTATACAAATTGATACCACCGTAGAAAAGATAATAATTGCAACTGTGTATACACCGCCACTGTCTGATGCTCTAATCTACCGAAGTCACAGCGAAGACGTTGAAGATCTACTATACAAATACCCTAACTCTAAAATTATTATTCTTGGGGATTACAACCTCCCTAACCTGAAGTGGAAATCAAGTGATAGTGGTTTAATTGTAAATGAGGGCGAGAATGATCGTGCACGTGAGATTTTGGATATGACAAATTTTTTAAATCTTTTCCAACATAACTTTATATACAATGCAAATAATCGCTTACTAGATCTAGTAATATCAAATTATCCTAAATTGGTCATTGACAAATGTAATGATCCTCTCTTACCTGTTGATAACTACCACCCCCCTCTTTATATTAAGCTAAATGTGTGTAGCGTCAAACCGAAACACGTTGAAGAGACTCTCAACTACAAACGTGCAGATTTTGAATCTATAAATTATCATCTTTCCCGTGTCGACTGGTCTTTTTTATCGGACGTGAATACTGACAAATCCTTAGATAATTTATATTCAATATTGTCTAGCACCATAAAATCATATGTACCACTATATACTCCTAAAAACATACATATCCGACTTATTATGATGATCGATTATGCAATTTTCAGTGAAACTAGAAAACAATGCAAAGATCTTTCTAAAATCTGTTATAAAACATATATAAACTCTATCGAAAACACAGCTTTGCACTCAAATAATCTCTGGAAATGTATCAAAACACTAAACAATGACAGCACAGACTATCCACCACAAATGCATATGGATGACAAATGTGCTAACAGCACACAAGATATCGTAAATCTTTTCTCAGATTTCTTTAAAAATGTTTACGATGAGGAAACACCAGAAGAAAAAATTCCTTCATACTCATTTAAAAAAACCATACATTTAACAGACTGCTACATAACAGAAGAATCTTGCAAAAAGAAACTATGTTCCTTAGACATTAACAAATCTGCAGGCCCAGACTCCATCCCGCCAATTTTCCTAAAACATTGCTCCTCTGTATTGTCTAAACCACTAACCATTCTCTTTAACCAGCTACTATCTTCTGGACATTTTCCTGTCTACTGGAAATCCAGCTATATTATCCCAATACTTAAAAAAGGCGATGAGACTGACATTTCAAACTATCGACCTATATGCATACAATCTGTATTACCCAAAATCTTTGAATCTCTAGTTCTTGATGAAATATATCCCACGTTAACAGAGATAATAAATGACAAACAACATGGCTTCATTAGAGGTAGATCAACTTCAACAAACTTATTACTCTTTCAAAACTATATATTGGAGTCATTTTCTAAAAACAAACAAGTTGACTGTATATATACTGATTTCTCGAAGGCTTTTGATAAAGTGTCCCACAAAATACTGATCCGAAAACTTCATGCTCTGGGAATCAGAGCAAATATGTTGAACTGGCTAATTAGTTACTTATCAGGTAGAACTTTATTTGTAAAAATAAAATCTTTTATATCCAAACCATTTTCTGCCACTAGTGGAGTACCGCAAGGTAGTCATCTTGGCCCAATTTTATTTCTTATTTTTATAAACGACATAGTCAACTGCTTTAAAGACGTCAAAGTGTTGCTTTTCGCTGATGACATTAAATTATATAAAGAGATAACTATCCTTAATCACTGTGAAATTCTTCAATCAAATATAGACATGCTAAAAATTTGGTGCTCACAAAACAATCTATATTTAAATGTAGAAAAATGCAAAACTTTGACCTTTTCCAGAAAAAAAACACCACTGTTTTTCGACTATTTAATAAATAAAATAAATTCAGAAAGAGTATCGGAAATGCGGGATCTTGGCATAATAATGGATGAGAAACTAGACTTCACGGTTCACATTCAACAAACTGCAAATAAGGGTATGAAAACTTTAGGATTTGTGTTAAGAACAATTAAAAACTTTGAATCGTTACAAATCATTAAACTACTGTATACATCCCTTGTTAGAAGCCTAATAGAATATAACTCCATAGTCTGGTCGCCCTTCTATAAAATTCATATTCATACTATTGAAAGAATTCAAAGAAAATTTCTACGTTTTGTAAATTTTAAACTTAACATCCCTTTAGAGCACATAAATTATCCGTCGTTAATGAATACTTTAAATATTCCAACATTATAAAACCGACGAAAAATAAACGACCTAACTTTTTTATTAAAATTATTAAACTCTAAATTCGACAGTTGTGAACTCCTGCAATTAATAAATCTACATGTACCTACACGAACAACTAGACAAACATTGACATTTTATATACGTACATCTCATTCGAACTATGATTTACATTCTCCAATACAACGTTTGCATAGTCTTGGTAACAAATACTTAAACAATCTGGATGTATTTGACAATAATTTGAACTTAGCAAACTTCAAACGCCATATGTGCCAACTATTTATTTCTACCTATCCCGTAAACTAATGAGAACAACAATTTTAAAAATTACCTACTTTATGTCAACTACTATATTTTATGGACTATATTTTGTTTCTTATATTTTATGTAACCTATATTTTGTTTTTAACAAATATTATGTTACTTGTATTGTGTATTGTATTTTGTAAACCCATTCTTTTCACTGTAATTAAAAAAATGTACTGCATTCTATGTAAAAGCCCTATGGGCGTTTAAATAAATAAATAAATTAAATAAATAAATAAAAAATTACCGATATTATTTCTTGTATAAAACGCTGGTTTAATATGAGAAGGGAAATTTTTGCAACATTGAACTGAAAAATTATTAATATACAAAATTTTACGCCATTCTTTATCAATAATATTATTAGAATTGTAAAGATATTTATTTTTTGAAATTTTGCTAAGTTTTGCTAATTTTGCTAAGAGGCCCTGACAGCGTCAGCTGACGTAATTTGTATGGAAAATGTTCTAAAACCGGCACAGGTGTTCGATTTTCAGGCTGTGCTCGAGGCGGTTAGGACAACGTTTAACGGTTGTCTTGCCATATAAATAAAATATTATTTTAGAATATCGGGATGAACTAGGTAGGAACCCCGAAAATTACATAAACGGATAAATTATCCACGGTAATCATTTATAAAGTATAACTAACGAACGAATCGACCAAATTGGAAAATTCTTTTTGAGTCGGTTGTGTTATTGTCAGGGCAAGGTTTGTATAAAACTACCGGTGAGCTCTGGAATTATAAAAATTGTTTAAAATGAATCGCCGAAATCTATATATGCGAATAGCTTCCGAGCGAATGCACCAAATTGGATAATTCTTTCTCTGCTGTATTCGTCATTATCAGGACAAGGTTTGAATAAAATTACTGGTGAGCTCTGGCATTACGAAATTTGTTCAAAAATGATTCGCCGAAACGTAAGTACGCTCATAACTCCAGAACGACTACACGTAATTGAATCATTCTTTTTTTGTCGCATTCCTTATCGTCAGGACAAAGTTTGTATAAAACTACTGGTGAGCTCTGGCATTATGAAATTTGCATACAAATGAATTGCGGAAATGCATGTACGCGCATAACTTCCGAAAGACTGCACCAAATTGTATAATTATTTTATTGTTATGTTTGTTTCATAACGCTTAATAAGATCTCGATAGGTTTGTTCTGATTCACGTACAAAGACCAGAATTCAAACCTATTGGTGAATTTCGCACACTGGGTACTTATTTGGCTGATAATTACCGGTGTCAACCGTTGTCAAGGAGCAAAAACAAGTGTTTTTTTGTTTTTCGTGAGTCTTCCGATCGTAATGCAGCTGTCAACATCACCGTCTATATCGTGACAAGCTATCATAATACGTGTAGTGAATTTACCGCCGGTAACTCACCATTCCATCGCATACGAACTAAATAACGGCTGCCTGTGGACCAGCCCAGCCAAACGACCACGAGGGACCCACAAACCGGGCAAGATTGCCATCAGTATCGTAAGTCCCTCTGTGATATATCTTTGTATTTGTTTCAATAAACATAGTCTATCGAGATCCACAAGCATAACTCATATAGAGTGAGCATTCAGCTTCACTTAACCCTTGTAAGGTAGTGCCACAACGCGCTCATCTTACATTACTGGTGCCGAAATCAGCGAACTTTAGATATAAAATTCTGCAATTGCAAAGCAAAAAAATATTATGAAATGTTTCGTGAATTTAAATGTTAATAATAATCATTTCGAACTGTTAAATTTAAACAGTGAAGTTTAGAATTAGGTATCTAGTTCTTATTCATTTACGGCCTTCCGTAGGTACTTTTAAATTATAACAAATTCTATTGATTCATTCCATTACCTTTCGAGGTACGTTTCTATTTTCTACTCGTGTTTATTATCAAAATGGCGCCAACTATTCAAACATTGCGCCGAAAACGGACATTAGCAAATAATAGATTGATAAAAACGCATGAAATCGCGAAAATCGCTTTACACGATGTAACGAAGAGCGACTTACTGTTGGCTCATTATACAACTCTTGAAAGGATAGTTCTTGAATTTGAAACATCTCACGACGAAATATTAAATCTAGATGACTCAAACGAAATTGAGGACGATAAAATTCGCGAAGCTTTTGATGAAATGTATTACCAAATTGTCGCAATTTATCAGAAGTTGATCAGTCAATCAGTCGAATCTAAGACCGCGAATGTATGCACGAATGTCAAATTACCAAAGATAAGCATTCCAATATTCTCTGGCGATATCAAACAATGGCCCGAATTTTATGATATGTTTAATGCCTTGATTCATGAAAACAAATCATTGTCAAATATCGAACGCATGCAATATTTGTTTTCGAGTGTATCTGGCGAGGCATTAGGCTTAATTCGGACATTCCCGGTCCAGGGAGCCCACTATTTGGAAGCTTATCAAAGACTGATCGGGCGTTATCGCAACGCACGTGAACTGGCATTTACGTGTTGGCGGGAAATGCAAAATGTAAATTTTCCGCCCAACGATCCATTCGAATTTCGCCGCGTTTTCGACGTGTTTAACGAAATTCTAACAATCTTAAGGGAATTGGATCTCCCTACAGACAATTGGGACTTCGTGCTTTGTTATTTGATTCTGTCGAAATTGGATTCACTAACGAGGTGCGCTTTCGAACAATTGCAGTCTCCTACTGAGTTGCCATCATATTCGAAACTAAAGGAGTTTTTATATAACCAGTGTGAAGCTCGTGTACGAGACTTAAATTTTTTGACTCCCGATCGCAATCATGTTGAAAAACACCACGGTGTAGGATCAGCGTACAAACCTCCCGTACGTAAATCGGAACAGGCTTCCAAAAAACATACTTCATCGCTCCTTTGCGATGTAACGAAGGTGCGACCTGAATCCAATGGGTCCTCGATCTCGATCAATTTTCCGAAGTGCTCCTGTTGTGAGGAAGAACATTTAATTTCCAAGTGCAAGTCATTCGCGCTAAAATCAGTTCAGGATCGCATCCAATTCGCCAAAGCTCACCGTTGGTGCTTTAATTGTCTTCATTCTTCTCATTATCTTAAAGATTGTAAATCTATATTTAAATGTCAGAAATGTAACCAAAAGCATCACACTCTACTCCATTATGATGAAACCATATCTTCTAAAGAAGGGGTTCATCACCCCACGACGTCTACGGACCAAGAGGACCCTCAAATTAGTGTCCTCACCAATTTAGGTGACAGGTCCGTAGTTCTATTGTCTACTGCCAAGGTTAGCATTCGAGATTCCTCCGGCAGGTTTCAAACTTTTCGTGCGTTGATCGATTCAGGCAGTCAAGCTCACTTCATCACCGATCGCGCTGCAGAGCGTCTAGGCATCCATCGTACGTCCAGTTCTCGAAGAATTAGTGGCTTAGGCCAATCTTCCGCAACTGCGTCAGGAGTCATTCAATTAGAAGTTGGTGTTGAGGAACGGGTTCTCTTTAACATCAAGGCACTCACGCTGCCTACTATCTGCGGCAACATGCCAACGGTTCGATTAGATAAGTCGTCATGGCATCAGTTGCAAGAATTACCTCTTGCTGACCCTGACTGTCACAAACCGGGACCGATTGACCTTCTTCTGGGTGCTGAGGTCTTCACTTCTCTTTTGAGACCTGGTAATGTGAAGGGCGGTCGTAATCAGCCATCAGCTTTCAATTCTGTATTTGGTTGGCTTCTTCTAGGTTCGGTTGGTTCTGACGCCGGTCACGAAACAAAATCGTTCGTCATAACTAACGAGGACCGGCTCCATGAAGAGGTTCAGCGACTATGGGAGTTGGACACCATTCCCCAGTCTTCACAGCTTACCCCCGAGGAACAACTCTGTGAACAGATGTACTGCACGGACCATTCCCGTGACACTTCGGGACGATACATCGTAGCCTTGCCTTTTCGAGAAAGGGACAAGGATATCTCTTTTCCCGGGTCGCGGGAAATCGCTTTACGCAGATTCCATTCACTTGAACGCAAACTCATAGCAAATCCAACCTTACACGAACAGTACTCCGCTTTCATGACTGATTACATAAATAGTGGTCACATGACTCGTGTTCCTGGAAAAGATTTGCATAAGGGAAAGTATCACATCCCTCATCACTGCATTCTTCGTCCGGGTAGCGCTAGCACGAAGTTACGAGTGGTCTTTGATGCTTCAGCAACTGATGTGAATGGATCATCGTTAAATGATACATTACTTGTCGGCCCCAAGCTTCAGAAGAACATTCTGGAACTTTTGCTAAAATTTCGTACATCACCGGTGGTGTTCACTGCTGATGTACGTCAGACGTATCGCCAAATATTAGTTCAACAGTAACAGATCGTGTTTTCCAACGAATATTTTGGCATTCTCAATCATCTGAGCCCATCCAGGAGTACCAATTAAACACTGTAACTTACGGTGTTTCCTCCGCCCCCTTTTTGGCCTGTCGTTCTATCAAACAACTGACCGAAGATGAGGGTGATGATTTACCGCAAGCGCGTCGGGTGCTTACTTCGGATATTTACATCGACGATATCGTTACCGGTTGTTCTAGCTTGGAACAAGCTCAACAGACGAAATCTGAGGTCATCCAACTTTTTAAACGAGGTCAACTCGAACTGCGAAAGTGGGCTAGTAACACACCGAAATTACTCGCCGATCTGCCGCCGGAATACTGCCTCACTGATTTGGTCTCCATGGATGTGGGTAATTCTCACATTCTCAAGGTATTGGGATTGAAGTGGGAGCCACAACACGACACATTTTCATTTGAAGTCCTATGCCTCGAGCGCGAGTGCACTAAAAGTACCATTCTTAGCGAAGTCGCTCGGGTTTTTGACCCTCTCGGTTTTCTGTGCCCTTTAACGTTCTTCGCCAAATCTCTAGTACAAAGGTTGTGGATTTTAAGGGTTGGTTGGGATGACACCCCACCCGTTGACATCGTTCATCAATGGGAACGTTACACTAAACAATTACCGCTCTTGAAGTCGTTCGAAATCCCTCGTTGGGTTTCAGTCCCTCACCTGAAATCGTGCCAACTACATGGCTTCTCAGATAGTTCGGAAATCGGATATGGTGCGGTAGTTTACTTACGAACCTCAGACGTTGACGGTATCGTCCAAGTCTTTTTAATTTGCGCCAAGTCTCGAATCGCCCCCACCAAAAGTAGTTCATTGCCTCGTCTCGAACTTTGTGCGGCAGTTCTTCTTGCAGAACTTCTAAAATTCGTCAAGGAATTATACGTACCCTTGCTTTCAATCTCTAATACGTTTGCGTGGTCCGATTCAACCGTTGTGCTTGCATGGTTACGTTCTCCCTTATATCGCTGGAAAACTTTCGTAGCGAACCGTGTTAGTCACATCTAGGATGCCCTCGAAGATACTTCGTGGCATCATGTATTATCCGGCGATAATCCAGCGGACGTCGCTTCACGTGGTCAATTCCCGGCCGATCTAATTGATAATACGTTATGGTGGGCGGGGCCGCCGTGGCTAATTCAGCCAGTCGATTCTTAGCCATCCTTAGATGGCAATGTCGACGAAATTGAACCTCACTTTGAGGAACGAGTTCAATCGTTATTAGTCCAACAGGATGAAAATTTTGTGGACTTACTACTTGTTAAATTTTCTTCTCTCCGGAAGATTCAACGCATTCTCGGTTATTGTCATAGATTCATTTACAACCTACGTAACAAAGAGTCTCGTCGGTCGGATCTTCCATTAAACCGTACCGAAGTTCACGTTTCGCTGTTGACAGTAGTTAAACATATTCAATCTGTACATTTCAATGATGATATCACGCGCTTGAATGAGGGCAACCTTCTTTCGAATCAAATGCGAAAGCTCAATCCATTCATTGACGACCACGGTGTGCTCAGGGTGGGTGGCAGGTTATCTCGATCTGGGCTTGAATTTGAGCATAAACATCCTGCCCTACTTCCTCGTGAATCCAAGCTCACTTTTCTTGTGATACAAACTCTCCATCGAGAACATTGTCATCCAGGCATTAACACGATGCAATATTTGTTGACACAGCAGTTTTGGATTTTGTCGCCCAAGCGCGCCATCCGCCACTGTTTGTCAAAGTGTATACAATGTTATCGCATAAAACCAGCCCCTCTAGAACCTTTCATGAGTGACCTACCCGCTGCTCGTGTTAATCAGGTTAAACCATTTTCGATCGTGGGCGTTGATTACGGTGGTCCGTTTCACATTAAAGCTGGTAAATACCGCGGCGCTAAGATAGACAAAGCTTATCTTTGCTTATTCGTATGTTTTACCACCAAGGCTCTACATCTCGAAGTAGCTTCAGATCTGTCTACCGAATCTTTCATTGCAGCGCTACGTCGATTTGTAGGTAGACGAGGTCGTGTAAATGCCATACACTCAGATTGCGGTACAAATTTCGTCGGAGCTAAAACTCAACTTAATTCGTTCATGCACACTGCTTCACAGTCAGAACAAATCGATTTTCGTTTCAATCCTCCATCTAGTCCCCATTTCGGTGGCGTATGGGAGATTCAAATTAAATCGGTTAAATCTCATCTTTATCGCATAATTGGTAACCAAACGTTAACTTTTGAGGAATTGACAACACTTTTCGTGCAGATTGAGGCCATGTTAAACTCTCGACCTCTCTACCCGATGAGTTCCGACCCAAACGATTTGCGAGTTTTAACTCCAGGTCATTTTTTGACTTTGGAACCCTTGACCTCCGTGCCGGATGAGGATTATACTGATCTTAAAATCAACCGTCTGAGTCGTTGGCAACTTATTCAACGTTTTCAGCAGGACTTTTGGAAACGATGGAAGGTTGAATACCTCCAATCGCTAACTCAGCGTGCCAAGTGGACCAAGCATTGGAGATCACTCTCTGTAAATGATGTGATTATAATCCGAAGCGAAAATACTGTCCCTTTGCATTGGCCTATTGCACGAGTTGATAAATTGCATCCAGGTCCAGACGGCGTTGTGCGTGTCGCTACGGTCCGTACATCTAATGGTTCTATTCTCACGAGACCATTAACCAAATTATGTCCACTACCTAGTCAAGTTGACTAATCGTTCTCGCTGTCGCGGATAATTTTAATAATATAATAATTATTATTATTTATTTATTTACTTTTTTTTTGTTTGTTACGTCTTAGTTTATCGTGTCACCTAGTTTAATTATTTCTTCGTTCACACAATATTTCATAACATTTAATGCTTTGGTTAAGGTTTAAAATTTACTTTAAAAATACACTTTGTTGTATTTTGGTGGGTGGAATGTTTCTTGACGCTTAATAAGATCTCGATAGGTTTGTTCTGATTCACGTACAAAGACCAGAATTCAAACCTATTGGTGAATTTCGCACACTGGGTACTTATTTGGCTGATAATTACCGGTGTCAACCGTTGTCAAGGAGCAAAAACAAGTGTTTTTTTGTTTTTCGTGAGTCTTCCGATCGTAATGCAGCTGTCAACATCACCGTCTATATCGTGACAAGCTATCATAATACGTGTAGTGAATTTACCGCCGGTAACTCACCATTCCATCGCATACGAACTAAATAACGACTGCCTGTGGACCAGCCCAGCCAAACGACCACGAGGGACCCACAAACCGGGCAAGATTGCCATCAGTATCGTAAGTCCCTCTGTGATATATCTTTGTATTTGTTTCAATAAACATAGTCTATCGAGATCCACAAGCATAACTCATATAGAGTGAGCATTCAGCTTCACTTAACCCTTGTAAGGTAGTGCCACAACGCGCTCATCTTACAATGTTTGTTTATTGGCTGGTGAGCTCTGGCATTACGAAATTTGCATAAAAATATTTCAATATGTGGCACGCGAGCTGTTTGAAAACTAAATGTAACGGCAATGAATTGATAAAGAGCGGGAGGGGGGGAGGAAAACCAGGGAGGGGGAGGGTAACCTGGGAAGGGGGAGGGGAACTCGGGAGATGGGTTTGCGGGGTGGGGGAATGTGGGGGGGAGTGGAGTACGCTATGAAAGAATATTTTTTCTGTTTTTGTTTTACTCGAATAAAACAAAAATTTTGTTTCTAAAAAATTCTGAATAATACATTTTTGTAGCGCTGTTTTTGAAAAAATTACTACAAGTCTATTTAGTACCAACCTGCGCACTACGAAATAATATTTTTTTACTGTAATAAACCTTATTTGTTGTTTCTGAAAAAAAGTGACGAATACATTGTGATAGCGTCTTTTTTGTGAAAATATAAAACAAAGCACCCACTTAGAACCTACCCGCTTAAAATGAAATGATGTTTTTCTGTAAATCCTTTGTAAACATATTTCAAAATATTTCAACATTAAAAATCCTATATTCCTCTCTAGTTCGAAGTCAAGTCGAATATAATTCTTCTATTTGGTCCCCCCACTTCAAAATCCACTCCGATTCCTTAGAAAAAATTCAGCATAAATTCTTAAGTTTCATTAACTATAAACTTGGTCTACCAATAGAATCAATAAATTACAATCACTTAATGAAAGAATTAAACTTACTCAAACTTTCATATAGAAGACTTATTTCCGACTTGACTTTTATTTTTAAAATTGTTAATGGTATTGTAGACAGTCCTGATTTATTAAACCTAATTACCTTCCACATACCTACTAGGACTACTCGATCCAAAATTCTTTTTAATTGCGACAAAAATATCAGGACTGAGTCATTTAGATACTCGCTTATACCTAGATTGCATGCTGTTGGCAATGCTTTCTCAGAAGTAGTAGATGTGTTCAACTGCACCGAATATAGTTATAAGAAGGCTATAATATCATACCTCAATGACAATAATTAATGCTAGGTATAATAGTGTTCGTCTGCACGGCGTCTATATCATACTCTAATATAGATTCCAAACTGCTTGCTTCATTTATATTACCTATCAGACAGACTAGTTAAGTGATAGCTAATAATGTATAAATTTTTTTTCAAAATTATTATTTTTAAACCAAAGATTTATTATTGATTCTCTAACTGGCAGCCCTGAAAAGCTGAACTAATAAGCAGTACCTGTAGTAATTTTAAACTTCAGTCATTTCAACTGAAGGTAACAATAATATCATTACTAAGTTAGTCTATTTTAGCCAATTCCTAGAATCCAACAATACGTACAAATAAAAGTAAAGTAGGTATATTATACTTGATGTTGAGAATTTTTCTAATTATTTACTTATGTTTATTCTGCATAAAAATCTGTATTTTCTATGAGCTCATATTCTTTTTTGTTTGTTATAATCATAACCTATGTATAACCACTATTTATACCACTGTGTATCATGTATCACAGGATGAAATAGCCATTTTATAGCGTTGAAATAAATAAATAAATAAATAATAAACCCTCCACCCAGCATCTCCCACACCCAAGAGCTCCACACAAGAGGCCGTGGGAAAAATAATTTCCCTCTGGGCCTATGTCATCTTTGGGGATGCTGTGTGGAGGATTGTTTTTAGGAATGGAAGGAGATGAGAGTTCTGGGAAGGAAAAGGGTTTAAGGGGTGGGTAGGAATCTGGGCTTCAGTGTGTCCTGGTCATCCGCCTCCAAGACCTAGACAAACCTCACCCCATGAACCCGGGCACCCCTACTATACTACCAAACGTAGCGAACCACTTGGGGTGACCTACGGCATAGGTGTTGGTTATCCAATAAAGGTCAATTTTGGGGATTTGTATTTCTACATAACATTATATACAACGGGTACCCGGCATGCGTTGCAAGATCACCGTAACCTCGGGGTCAACTTAACTGTTATGGTTCCATTCCAAGTTCCGGGAAACTACATTATAATTTAAGCGCCTGTACTATATAACATTATATACAACGGGTACCCGGCATGTGTTGCAAGGTCACTGTAACCTCAGGGTCAATTTAACTGTAATGGTTCCATTCCAAATTCAGGGAAACTACATTATAATGCAAGCGCCTCGCAAACGCCTGCGCTTTATTATAACATTATATACAACGGGTACCCGGCATGCGTTGCAAGATCACTGTAACCTCGGGGTCAACTTAACTGTAATGGTTCCATTCCAAGTTCCGGGAAACTACATTATAATGCAAGCACCTGTACTATATAACATTATATACAACGGGTACCCGACATGCGTTGCAAGGTCACTGTAACCTCAGGGTCAAGCTAACTGTAATGGTTCCATTCCAAGTTCAGGGAAACTACATTATAATGCTAGCGCCGCGCAAACGCCTGCACTATATTATAACATTATATACAACGGGTACCCGGCATGTGTTGCAAGATCACTGTGATCTCGCGGTCAACTTAACTGTAATGGTTCCATTACATGTTCCGGGAAACTACCTTCAGGCTTGCTTGAGGTGGTTACGACAAATTTTTGAGGTTGTCTTGCCATATAAATAAAATATTATTTTTTAACTGTTGGCGATTGTTGAGATAAAAAAATTCAGCCCACGTTTCAGTACTTTGACTCTGCGACAAAAATTAAGCGTTTTTTGGCCTACAAAATTTACAGAAAAAAACTGGCGGCGAAAACTAGAACTCTAATAAAATCACTCAATTCGGCTCGGTTACACTTCCCGCCGACAGGTTCGCATTAAAAAACAAAAGATGTTTTTTTTCCATAAGTTTCAATGCAAATTAAAATGCTGCGAATATTGAGTAAGGTCAAGAATCTTAGACGTCAAATTTTTAGCCTAAAAAAACAAACTTTTCAGAGTTTTCGGTAGTGATTTTACGGTACGCTTCATTGCGGCCCGAAAATCGATCTCGGCTTGGATGTTTTTCAAAAATCTAATACAATAGAGAATTCCGCAACTTTTAATATCAAAATTACATGCCCATCCCATAGAAAAAAAATTCAGGAGATGCTGACAAAACTCGAAATTTTCCGAAAAAAAATCATCAAATCACGTGTCACAGATTCCATCGGAAGTTTAAATATTGCTGGCCAGTTCGAATTTACACGTTATTCATTCAGGGTAGGTACCTACTTATTTCGGTAGTATTGCAAATATGATGAAAAAAGCAAAGATTGCCGGAATTTAAGGAAACGCGCAGGTACCTACCTGAATGGGTACCTACACAACGAATTAGGTTTTAATGCAATAAATACTAAGGTAAGGTTGTTTCGATGACATATTGAGTAATTCAACTTTTTTTAAGTTAATTTTCACGTTCGGTATCGGTTCTATTCAAGTTCTGTTTTTTTCTATCATTAAAGGCCAGTTGCATCACAAAACTGAAATAATTACAGAACTTTCTTGAACTGAAAATTGACAAGAAAAATTTTATAATTGTCAATTTTTTTAAATAACCCAGCCTTATTATTTTTAAATGTTATTCTATTTGAATATTGTGAAATAACAAAAAAATATATATTACGCCGTTCTAGGTAGGTACTTACTTGCAGGGGCTTTTTTTCTTTAAAAATCAAAACATGATATTGAAAAAAATTATTTGTGCTGAAAAGAAGTTTTAATAAAATTATTTTATGCTCGACAACATAATGGCGTCGTTTTGGTGAAATATTACAACAAAGTACCTACTTAGTACTTACAATACCACTACAAATAGTGAGCTCTGGTATCGTGAAATTATGCATTACTAAACCGTTCGTCCGATTGCGATGAAACTTTGGGGGAGCGGTCGAATACCTGTTCCCTTTGTAGGCGCTCATTCCTCGCTTCATCCGCATTCAGACATCGTTTTTTCTTCATTTATTTAATTTAACACACACACTCCTGCTCGCTTCGTCTTTTAGGGAAACGAAGGAGAGAAGAGTTCTGGGAAGGAAAAGGGTTTAAGAGGTGGGTAGGAATCTGGGCTTCAGTGTGTCCTGATCATCAGACCTAGACACACCTCATCCCATGAACCCGGGCACCCTTGCTAAATCACTAAACGTAGCGAATCACCTAGGGTGACCCTTTGATTATATAAATGTCTAGATATAGCGCTCGAGTGACGAAGCGCCAAAAAAAATATCTGCCAAATGTTGGCCGATAAGCTCGGCCTGTCCGCTCAGTGGCGACACTATCGTTGTACGGTAAACACGTGTTGTGTGACATTTGAAAATGACGATTTGCGCTATATCAGTGTGCAGGAATTACATAAGACGATTGAAAACAACTAAAAATGTTACCTATCATCGGTTAATAACCTTTAAATAACCATTCAGTTAAAGAAACAATTCAGTTTTAATAGTGTAATTTGGTCTTAGGACAACGCCGTTTGACCCCATGTTTTGACGCCATGTTTACAGGGTTGCCTGTTCTTCAAATTAAATTTTCCCGATAATTATTTCGAAGTAAAAACCGATCAGATTTACGGTCTTCTGCATCAAGTTAATTTGATAAGTTTGGCCGTGGAAAATTATTTGGCCTTAAGATATCACTATAAGACAAAATTGGATAATATTAACCGGGATGTAAAATCTATACGAAAACTGTTTAAAAAACAAATTAAAAGGGAAGGTCATTAAGAATAAATAATAACTATCGATAGCTTTAGTTTTAAAAAGTTGCATTGTCTTTTTTAGAGTGACAAGATAGTTTTACCATTTTTAGGGATTTACCTGGATATGGGCCACCTTCTTTATTTGATGATGATATAAATTTTAATTTAGACACAACGATACCTGCCGGCCAGTTGGCAGCGTCTATGAATGTATCTTTCTTATTTTCTGTATTTCTTATTTATTTTTTAAAAATAATCGGTAATTTTTGGGGATTAGTGTCCATGGCTATTACGAATAATTTTTAGAAAAAAACTTTAGATTTGCCTTAATCACTATAAAATGAAACTTATTGCCTCACGGCAGGCGGAAAATAATGCATTTTAATTTTCAATGTCGTTAAATAAAATTTCACTTCCGACCGACTCTTTGGCAGCCCGCCCGCTGCCGCCCACCATTTGTCACATACACAAGCCCGCTACACAAACCCTGCGTAGCCAAACAAACCATTCAAAAACGTAGGCTGTTTTTTAAAGCAAAGATAACATACACAAGCCCGCTACACAAACCCTGCGTAGCCAAACAAACCATTCAAAAACGTATTTTGACAGTGACAAAATGGCGGGCGGGCTGTCATAGTTTCGGTTCGCGAATTGAAATTTTAGTTAACGACATTGAAAATGAAAATGCATTATTTTACGCCAGCCGTGATGCAATAAGTTTCCTTTTATAGTGATTAAGGCGAATCTAAAGTTTTTTTCTAAAAATTATTCGTAATAGCCATGGACACCAATCCCCAAAATTTACCAAATAATCAAACAAAAATAAATCTCTTTAAACAATGATTTTCTTTTCATTTATATCATTATATTTAGAACACTATCTTATTTAAATGAATTCAAAATTAAACGAATTATAGGTCCCGCTAAACCGAAACATATTTTTTACCCACTTTAATGGGAAATACTCGGGAGCTGGTATCACTCATCACGCCTACAGTGACGTTGAGCGCTTTACGTTAACAATATAAGTTACCTATACTTGTGTGCGTGTCACGCACACAAGCGTTTCAAATCTGGCCCGTTCTTTTTTCGGAGTTACAGCGCAACACTCTATCTAGACATTTATATAATCAAAGGGGTGACCTATGGCAGAGGTGTTGGTTATCCAATAAAGGTTCCCGGGGCGGTGGTTCCCATTCCCGCCTCCCAAATTGAACCTCAGATCTGGTAAAAAAACACGGCCAAAGCCATTTCAAATAAAGTTTCGATTCTGAATGGTGGTTTTACACCAGAATTTATACTTTATAAGCTTTGATTATATAAATGTCTAGATAGAGTGTTGCGCTGTAACTCTGAAAAAAAGAACAGGCCAGATTTGATACGCTTGTGTGCGTGACACGCACACAAGTATAGGTAACTTATATTGTTAACGTTAAGCGCTCAACGTCACTGTAGGCGTGATGAGTGATACCAGCTCCCGAGTATTTCCCATAAAAGTGGGTAAAAAATATGTTTCGTTTTAGCGGGACCTATAATTCGTTTAATTTTGAATTCATTTAAGTACTTGACGACCTCCGTAGTCCAGTGGGTAAGACTCTTGACTCACAATCCGGAGGTCGCGGGTTCGAACCCGGCATGCGCAAATAAATTTTATTTTATTAATTTGTGTTATTTCACAATTAATTCATTTAAAAAATAATATATAGTATATTTGCGGCATGTTTCAGAGTGGAAGATACTATCAGTATCGCCCTGGTGTAAGACCGTCGTTCAGAATTGAAACGTTGCTTGAAAATGGCTTTAGCCGTGTTTGGCGACCAGATCTGAATAGCCAGGTACTTCCCAACCTTCCTCTTCCCCACCTCCTTCCCCTCCCCACTACCTTCAGCCTCACAACATACCCCAATTGGGGATGCCATAGTCTCACTGGCTCCAGACGGGAGCAGTTGAGATTCTTGTGCGGTATTAACTGTAAAAAAAAAAAGTAAGATAGTTTTCTACATATAATGATATAAATGAAAAGAAAATCATTGTTAAAAGAGATTTATTTTTGTTTGATTATTTTTAAAAAATAAATAAGAAATACAGAAAATAAGAAAGATACATTCATAGACGCTGCCAACTGGCCGGCAGGTATCGTTGTGTCTAAATTTAAATTTTTATCATCACCAAATAAAGCAGGTGGCCCACATCCAGGTAAATCCCTAAAAATGGTAAAACTATCTTGTCACACTAAAAAAGACAATGCAACTTTTTAAAACTAAAGCTATCGATAGTTATTATTTATTCTTAATGACCTTCCCGTTTAATTTGTTTTTTTAAACAGTTTTCGTATAGATTTTACATCCCGGTTAATATTATCCAATTTTGTCTTATAGTGATATCTTAAGGCCAAATATTTTTCCACGGCCAAACTTATCAAATTAACTTGATGCAGAAGACCGTAAATCTGATCGATTTTACCTTCGAAGTAATTATCGGGAAAATTTAATTAGAAGAACAGGCAACCCTGTAAACATGGCGTCAAAACATGGGTTCAAACGGTGTTGTCCTAAGACCAAATTACACTATTAAAACTGAATTGTTTCTTTAACTGAATGGTTATTTAAAGGTTATTAACCGATGATAGGTAACATTTTTAGTTGTTTTCAATCGTCCTATGTAATTCCTGCACACTGATATAGCACAAATCGTCATTTTCAAATGTCACACAACACGTGTTTACCGTACAACGATAGTGTCGCCACTGAGCGGATAGGCCGAGCTTATCTGCCAACCTTTGCCAGATATTTTTTTTGGCGCTTCGTCACTCGAGCGCTATATCTAGACATTTATATAATCAAAGGGTAAACCCTACGTCATCGAGTACACGGATGAAACTACTTTGTAGTGATAATGGACATTTAGAAAACCTTAAAAACCTGGTCTGCCGGTGCGCCTCTTGGCAGGAGCCGCGCAGTCATGGAAATAGTCAGCGATTTTTTTCGAAAAAATTACGTCATCGAGTACACGAACGGGAATGATCTCGTGTGATAAAGATCGATTAGAAAATGAGAAAAAATCAGGTCTGCCAACCGGCAGCCTGGCACGTTCGCAGGCAGCCGGCGTCAAAGTGGGGAAAAAATAGTAAATTTTACGTCATCAAGTACACGAATGAAACCAACGAATAACTATAGTCCAGATCATTCCATTTAAGAATTTCTTGGTCTGCCGACCAGCAGCCTGGCAACTTTTTGTGTACGATGTTTTAATTTTTTTTCTTCTAATTTTTCGTTTATTTTTATTATTATTTTTATTATTATTTTTATTTCACTATGTTTTAAAAAACTTTGAATGCCATATTTTTAAAAAATGAGCGAAAAATATTGTTTATCCCAAAATTGCCTAACTGAGAGTGCCGAACCTAGCCCTGAGAAAATATGTGTTTGGGGGTTATGTGTTTATTGTGTACTATGGAGATTTTGACATTGTCTCTATGGAGATTTTTCACTTCAATTATATTTTTTAACCAACACCAATTCACAAATAGCAATAAATTGTTAGTTCCCTGTGGACTGACTATCAGTTCATCTGTTCACTTTCACTGGCATGAAACTGCCAAAAACAGAAGGAACACTTCACTGGGTAGACTTCACTCGCCCATCTCATCCAGTGTGGTCATCATATTAGAATAGTACATCACCATGTACTTCTGTATGTCATCATTTGGGTAGATCATCATAAATTATGGGGCGGCCGTGCCCTGGTAATCAGATAGTACCATTAATTCTGCAGCGGGGATGATCAACTCGCGTTTGTTGACTTGAAGCCCTAGTGGCTTCAGGCAGGATACAGTGGTGTCAACAACACCAATACCGATGCTCCATAATTATTGTTGTGGTTTGGTTGCATCGGTTCAGCCCTAATTGAAGTTAGACTGTGACCTTGGGAAGGTCCGTGGTTTACCGGGTCGGGAAATTTGGATCCAAGTTTGATTCTATTGGCATCAAACATATTTTTGTGATGGGTCTCACAAAAGTGCCTTGTGCTGTTTTGAGGGTAACTACCCTCACTACTCCATCCGGGCCTGTATGAGTAGTTAATATGCGTGCCATCTTCCATAATGCAGGAGGCAGATAATCTTCCATCAAGATTACCAGATCATCCTTCTTTATGGCCTTTTGGTTGCTGGCCTGCCATTTGGTCCATTTTTGCAGCTCAGCAAGGTAATCTCGTTTCCATCTGAACCAGAAATTTTGAATTAGAGCGTTTAATTTTTGATATTTGCTGAGTCTGTTCTCCGGGAGCTCGCGGACATCCACCTCGGGAATAACCGAAGCATCCCTGCCCATGAGGAAATGGTTGGGGGTTAGAGGGAGAAGGTCGTCTACGTCATCAGACAGGGAAGTTAAGGGACAGGAGTTCAAACAAGCCTCTATCTGACAAAGCAAAGTATATAATAATTCAAACTGCAATGGGTTATTTTTAGTAATTCGATATAAATGAAACTTGGTGGACTTGACGGCGGCTTCCCACAGCCTCCCATGGTTCGGCGCCCTAGGCGGTATAAAACTCCAATAAATTCCCTTATCAGCTAAAAACCTATGGATTTTGTCATTGTTCAGTCTCAGACTGGCATACAGTTCTTTGAGCTTATTGGAAGCTCCTCTGAAAGTGGTTGCATTGTCAGAAAATATTTTTTCCGGCTGACCCCTACGGGCAATGAACCTCTTTAAACAATTTAAAAAAGCATCGCTTGACAAATCTGTTAAGAGTTCCAAATGAATCGCTTTGGTAGAAAAACAAACAAATATGCAAAGATACGATTTAATGAGCGGAGATTTCCTCAGCGCTCCAGCCTTCGTGTCTATCGGTCCGGCAAAGTCGACCCCTGTGACAGAGAACGGTAGACTGGGAGTGATTCTCTCAACTGGAAGGTCTCCCATGATCTGCCGGCAAACCTGAGGTCGGTATTCGGTATTAGGTCATATTGAAGCGTTGACTAACCTTTCAGCTGTGGTACCTCGGGACAGTATATCCGCTGCATTTTCTGACGATGATACGTGCCGCCACTGCGTTGGATTGCTGATTTCCTGTATCTCAGCGACTCGGTTTGCCACAAAGGTGTTCCAACGAGCTGGTTGTCCTTTCAACCAGCATAACGCTATTGTTGAGTCGCACCAGTAATAGGTGGCTGATTCCTCTACACTTAGCGTCAACTTGATATTTTTTATTAGCTTGGCCAATAGTAATGCACTACATAACTCTAACTTGGGTAGTGATATACATTTTAATGGCGCTACTCTAGACTTAGCGGTAACTAACTGTGCATGCCGCTTACCTTCTGAATCTGTTGAGACGATGTAGGCGCATGCTCCGAAAGCTTTCTGCGAGGCGTCGCAGAACCCGTGCAATTGTATATTCTTTGGTGTTCCGCTAATAACTCCTCTCGGGATTTTTAACCCCTCCGAATTTTCGAGAATATTGGCTTTTGGTGTCTCTAACAAAATGACATTTAACGAAAACTTTTTGTTATTACCGCTTCACAATTAAAGCTCTATAAATGAAACATTTCTGAACGTAGCCGAATAGTAAAAACTGTTTTAGAATGGTTACAAAATAGGCTTTCAAATTATTATATTACAAATAAATATTTGCATTTGTAAATATAAAAATTTATAACGCAAACATAAATAGGTAAAAATGACTCACGTGATGTTTTTATGTGAAAATGGTACTAAAGTCACAGATTATGTAGACAACAATACTTATTCTATTGTATATATGTGTAATAAACACTTTTATTGCCTCACTTTTTTATCATTTCATATAAAAATATTTAATAAAAATTTAAAATGTGGAGCGCGGTGGAGCTGCCGGTAGCAAATTTGCGCGGGTAAATATTTTTGTCAACTACACGACTGACAGCTGATTCCTGTTATGTATTTCCATAGACAACTTGGTAGGAATGTGCAGTTTGATCTACTATCGACCTTTTACTTTTTGTTTTAGGGATGTAACTAAAACAATAACGGAGTTAGAACGATTTCTATGGAAACACACGCGCTGACGTATAAACACGCTTGTTGTACTTGACTGCTGTCCTATTTTGAACGCTTATATCTACTTACGTTGCGGAGGGGTTAACACATTTAGTTGCGATAGTTGGTCTAGATAGGCCTTCCAAGTTAGTAAAATTTCATCAGGTAGTATGTCATCCCATGATGCCTTAGACTGCCATAATTTTTGCATAATTAATTTGGCTACCACTACGATGGGCCCTAAAAGTCCTAAAGGATCAAAGGTGGAAGCTATGAACGATAATATTTGATGCTTGCTCTCCGTTTTACCTGACGGCTTTGTAATTTCATAAGACAGGTAATCTAATTCATTATTCCAAATTAATCCAAGTACTTTTTCATTCTTGGAATTGTCAGTGATCATTTTATCACAATTGCCCTATTTGGCAATTTCACCTTGGCTCCGCCCAGATGACAATTCCAAAACATTTGATATCCACTTCCTCAGGGTCATCCCAAACTTCCAAGTCATCCCCTCCAGGATTGTCCATATAAAAATCATTTTCTGTGACTTGACTTGCTACTGGGAAATTAACTTGATTATCCATACCAATTTGTCGAAGACATCTCGTTGCTAGGAAAGAGGAAGGTCCCAGTCCATAGGTAACAATCTTCAATTTGTAATGTCGTAGTTCCTCTTCTTGTGATTCGCGCCATACAATCTTCTGAAGGCTGCGATCCGCTGCGCATACGTTGATTTGACGGTATATTTTTTCGATGTCCGCAGTCATGACGTATCGATGTTTTCTGAAACGTAATAAATGGCTGTATAAGTCCTTTTGAATGACAGCTCGCACCATCAGAGCATCGTTCAGGGATATTCCGGTCGACGTCTTTGTCGAACCATCAAAAACTACACGCACCTTCGTCGTGGTGCTAGCTTCTTTAATGACCGCGTGATGCGGCAAAAAATAGGATTGCTCATCCCCTCTCCATTTATCACATAACTCCATATGACCTAGTTGTTCATATTCCCGCATAAATTGTACATATTGTAATTTCAATTCAGGATTTATTAAAAATTTCTTCTCTTAGTTCTTAAATCTTTTCTCCGCTGTGTTTAGTGAGTCACCAAGTTGACTCACACAAGGGCGGCGCGGCAGACTCACAACGTATCTACCATCGATCTCTCTAGAGTGCGTGGCGACGAAATCTGCTTCACACGCCTTCTCCTCATGATTTTTAAATCTTGCAGGATTCACTTCCTCTATTTTCCAGAATTTTTCTACTTGATTGGATAATGTGTTTATTGATAAACTACAAATTTGCGGTACTGGCCTTTTTTATGATGAATGTTGATCAGGCCTGATATGACCCATCCTAATTCAGTCCTCTGAAGAGTAGTTCCGGTATCCAATCTCAGCCGATCATCTTGTAGTATATCCCAAAAGCTCTCAGCGCCTAACAGAAATTTGGGTCCGCCATTTGTAATCCCGGCGGCAGCTTAATATCTTTTCTGGCCACTGTTGCTTGAGGTAGGTTTGTGGTTATTTCCTGTAATATTAGACAAGTGATATTTTGGTTATAATTTGTCCTCAGAGATTTCATTTTAATCGCAACACGTTTCTTTATATGGGTAACATTGTTGTGTATGCCTAACACAGGCTTGTTTATATTTTCACATCTTAAATTTAATTTCTTTGCGAACTTTTCGCACATAAAATTGGCTTGAGCTCGAGAGTCAATTAGGACCCTTGCCTCATGCACTTAATTATTGTGAACTACCACCCCAATGATAGCAGTCGACAATAAAAAATTTTTTTCTGCCTTTGCTAAGGCTGAATGGTTTAACACTAAAACTCGTTCAGCATCCATTTGGCAGTCACCTCCGGGGTGATCTTCACCTTTATTCATGAAGTCATCGCTCGGATGCATCTCCCTGTGCAATAACGTATTGTGGCTCTTGCTATCACAATGCTTGCATTTCAAATTAATTTAACAATATGGGGCCGTATGTCCTAACCTCAAACATTTGAAGCAGGCACGGTACCTCCTTATTGCGTTAAGTCTCTCTCCTGAATTTAATTTTAAATTTTGTTTACAATGATATATTTTATGTCCCTTGTCATTACAACAAATACAATTATTGTGGGTAGCAGCTAAAAATACCGACTCCTTTTTAGGATTATTGTTGCTACCATTTGCTTTCGGGTGGGTAGGAATTTTTTTCGAATCTGAATTTAACATTAATTCCAAAACTTGCGCACGCGAGGTCAAACATTTAAGAAATTCCTGTAATGTAGGTAGCTCATCCTGCAATGGGGTTTGTTCCCAATGCTTTCTAGAACTTGCATCCAATTTATTAGAAATTGCGTATATAATTAAAGCATCCCATTGTTCGATTTTCACGCCTAAATTTTGCAACGCCTTGAGATTTACATTTGTTTCATCAATCAGGTAACGCATGGCTACTGGATCCTCATGTTTCATCTCTTTAAGTTGAAACAGAGCTTGGATGTGTCTTTGTACGGTAGTTTGCAAATTTGCAAACCTCTGTTGCAACAACTCAAAAGCCGATATATAATTCAGGTCTGATACCTCGAAATTGGCGATTATCTTTGCTGCATTCCGCTTTAAACAGGATTGCAGATAATAAAACTTCTGTACATTGCTTAAGGCAGTATTGTTATGAACAGTGTCTTAAATGTTTCTAGAAAATTAATCCAATTTTTCGTATCGCCGTTGAATTCTCGTAACTGAAGGTTGGGTAATTTTATTTCCAATTTGGGAGCCTTCACAGACTGAATTGCTCCATTTGCAGCGCTAAAATTGAATAATATTGATTTTCAAAATTCTCCCTTTGCAAATTATTATCGATTTCGTTGGAATCCGGAAGGCTTTCGATTTGTTCCTGAATTTGTTCGAAATCATCAATTATTTTTTCAATTCTAGCATAGCGAATTTTAATTTCGTTAACTGATAATGCGTTTAATGAATCCGCAAATCTCGTGAGTTTACCTTTCAACACTCCTCGTTTGTTAATCAACGATTTTAAATTATCCATTTTTATTACGTATTTGACAATAATTCAACAATAAAAATGCTAAAAATGTTCCTTCAAAAATAATTTCTGTGCAATAATCGCGTAAAAAACAGTAATAACCAATTAAAGCTATGAACAATGACAGAATCTTACAATAATCATCTTCTAAACAATTAACCTAAAATAAATTTGCATGACTTGCATTTTACACTGAGGGTAGTTAATTTTTTTTTGTTTTTAAATAAGCACATCGACACACTAAAAATAGCGCTTGTTTGAACAGGAACCCAAGGAATTAGAATGAAAGAATGGCAGGGATACTTATGTTGATTTCTTTGTTCTTCATGTTCTCATCTTTCTGGTTTTTTAGATAGCTCGCTGGTTCATTCTAGTATTTCCTCTGATGCCTTCATCCGCTCGTAAGGGCTACGCGGCTAGAAGGACCATGTTATAAATTGGTAATTTAGCAGAAAGACTTCAAGAAAAACATCTGGCTTCAAGGAGGAATTCGTCTCTTTTATTTACGGCACATTACAAATACTTTTTATTTGTTCCCGACCCGAACAAAAATACTGAATTTGGCCACTTCGACCACTTGCTAGATAATGCTAGCTGTTTACAGGAGATCCACGTATTAAGAGAGTGTTTTTAACTAAAAATTGTCCTATTTATAACCACATTTTCACATACAAACAAAAAAACAACCACCATTGTTAATCTATAAATACGATACAGATTCCAGAAATCGTCTAGCCCTTAAAACAGTGCCGCCCTATGCCCCTAGCCTGTAATCTGTGATCCAAACAGTCAAGCTATAAAAATATGCCGCTAGATGGCAGTAGCCTTCACTTCTTGAACAATATGCAATAATAAAGTAATGTGAAGGGCGAACAAATATTAAAGACCAGCGGCTCCTGACCGAGATTTAAAGCAGAATGAATCGTTAGTTTTTGATTCAAGCGATGCCAGATGCTTGAGGAAAGGTCTGCATCCAATTGGTGCCTTAGGGGGACTCCTGATGAAGGGTAACCTCAATAGAAGTAGAAATCCCACCATCAAAATGGGAGATACCAACATCCGATTCGTTGAGAACACTAAATACTTAGGCGTCACTTTGGATCGAACGTCCTCATTCTTGACCCATGTTAAAAGCGTATCAAGTAAGGCCCAGGCCCTCTTTTTGAAATTGAGAAGAATCTCTACTGCTGAGTGGGGACTGCGCTCTCCAGCGCTCCGTCTCCTATACAGGGGGGCTTACGTGGCGCAAGTCTCGTATGCGGCCTCTGTGTGGGAGCACCGCCTGGAGAATGCACTCATACTCTCGGCGCTCAAGAGAGGCCAGCGAGTCCCCTTGCTGGCGCTTTCGGGTGCGTACAGAACAGTTGCTTCGGACACTTTGCCAGTTTTGGCCGGCGTTTTGCCTATCGATCTTGAAATTAGGGAGGTGTTAACAAAGAAGCTTCTAACGAGAGGAAGAACTGCCACCCATCATGGTATTGAGCTAATACCAGGTGGAGCGGTTTCCCTCCCAGGACTTCTTAGAGAGATGCGAGAAAGAACTTTGAGAGAATGGCAGGAACGTTGGGATAGGTCAAACACAGGAAGGTGGACTTTCTCCTTCTTCCCGTCAGTTAAACTCAGAATGGAAGGGGCGTACATCACTAAGGATCATCATATGACCCAACTTCTGTCCGGTCATGGGGAGTTCAGAGGGAGACTTCATAGTCTCTCTCTATCACCCCATCCTAACTGCGCTTGCGGTAATACTGATCAAACAGCTGAGCACATTCTGTGGCTTTGCGAGATTTTGACGGATGCCCGAGAGAAAATGCTCGATGGCTTGCAAGTTACTACGAGATCAGCTTGGAACGCGGATCTCGTTTCGAATAAGGTGAACTTTGAGTGTTTGAGGAAATTTACGAAAGTCTGGGTTGAGAGATGGCCTGATCTTAGAGTCGCTGACTAGCTGTAAAATCATGTAGGTACCAGGTGTATCTGCTCTTGAATCCACGGATATTCTCTTTACTTTATTACATCTACTGCTAGAATTTTATGTCTTATGCTTTATATCTGTTTATATATATTTTTTTTGTTATAATATCATCTTTATCTTAGGTACCTTTTTCTTATTCTATTGTATACATTTTGTTCCTTTTTCTTTTATTTTTCTGTGACTTACCTCTTTTTTGCTTATTTTATTTCTTTTCACATGGTTTATTTTAGATTTCACTAAGCTGAGCTACACGATGTTCTATCGAGATACCTGTTTATTGTTTTCATTATTTTTCATCAATTTTTTGTGATCTTCTTTTTTTTCCAGCTAACATACTCGACTTTGTTTTTTTTTTTAAATTTTGTTTTGGTTTCTTTGTTCTCTTTTTGTTTTTAGTCTCACAATACTACTTCGCTTCGTTCAGAAGGCTGAACTGAACTGCATCTATTTATTTTGTTATGTTTCTTTTTCCCCTTCTGGGGGTGCGTTAGACCTCGTCCTTGCATCAACAGGAGTCGGTCGACGATGGCACGGTGTCCTCTAAAATTAATTGCGCCACCCCCAGCAACATGTGCAGGCTTTGGGTTTGGGGGGGCGACCTCGGCTCTCCTTCGCCTTGCCTCCGGCTACTCGACGCTGAATTCCTTAGGGTCGTCGGGTATTTCCCCCCAATCTCCCATTTACTTTTCTTTGAGGCATCACCGAGGAACCGGCTAAGGGGCGCGGAAGCTGAGTGTGGTTCACGACTAGACCGAATGTCATGCGCATTCTTGCTGGGACTGCCAATCGATTGAAGAGGACTCCCAACCGTTTGCCATTCCCTTATTACTTATCTACTGTGTCTTCTTCCCAAACAGGTGCTTGTAGGATACGCTGGATACAATCACCCAGCGCTTGCCACCTCGTGAACTTTCACAAACCTGTCTCATTGTCTTGCCTATATTTTATCATACTAACACCTATTGTATCTGTATTTCCCGCTAAGCACTTGCATACTGCTTACTAACAACGTATGCAGGGACATTGGAGGTCTAGTTTCGTTATCAAATGTAGAGTCGTTTTCACCAAAAAAATTAGAGTCCTTGCAAGAGTCTTGAAGGGGTAACCATCTGTTACCTATACCAGGGCGGGTAAGTGGTGGGTCCTCCAATGGTGCCTGAGGGACCAATCAGGTGGCCAGACGATGCAGATCAGTGTCCTTTGTTCGTCCTCCACATCATTCCCCTTCCCGAAGACTCCTACACCATTACAACCCCTAGTGAGAAGGCTCCGGGGGTCGGTCAACGTCGGGACCTGTGGGCATGGAAAATGAATTGTTAGAAAATTCAAGAAATGTACCTATTATGGCAATGTATTAGTCTCTTATATTGGCTGAGATATAACAAAGTTTGAATTGAGTTGAGTTTTAATTTATTATAATAATTTTGTTTAAAGATTTGAAAAGTTTGAAAAATTATTTTATCAGACTTATTTGGTTAAATATTAATTGATAAAAGAATTTAATATTTAAAAAACGTTTCTAACTCACTACTTCGGCCAAGCGCAGCGCATTAAAGGACTGGAGTACATAGGTGCTTAATGTTTACATTGAAAGAGCTCGTAATGCTAATAATAATAGTGTTCGCTGCCTATTGTTGATTTTAAGTAAATAATATTTCTGTATAAGTAGACTGTGCGCTCGCTTATTACTTGCTAATAGTATTTATTATTAAGCGATAAACTCATTTTGAACAAATAATAATAGTGTTATGAATGCAGTAAATTTGACTACTTGAAAATAAATGCATGATGTTAATTTAAATTCAGTTAAGTTACATATAACAGGGATAATTGCTATTAGAAAAAATGTTTTTGTTTGTTTTTTTTATATGGAAGTGCACAAAAAATTAATTTTATTATTATTGTAGTTTTTTTTTTTTTAGGAGAAAAATATTTTTTCTTCTTTATTGAGTAACATGGCGATGCGACTGATTGCTGGTTGCTGTCGAGTGTTACGAGCAATGGTTTTGGATATGTTTTTGCAGGAGCTGTGTAATGTTGTTTGCTCTGGAAGTAGTCAAGCCGTAGGTGCAAGGTTTGTTTTTTCTGGTGTCTCCAAGTGTTACGTGCAGAACCGTTGTTACGTGCAGAACCGAAAAATTATGCTGGATTCAGCATTGCCGCGAGGTGCGGTTAGCAATGGTGGAGTTGGTTTGCGGGGGCTAGTTGCTGCCGCGAAACCGGTTTGGCTGCTTGTTCTGGTTGAACAGAGGCAAGGCCCTCTGCCTGTTCTGGTTGAACAGGAGCAGAGTTGGCTAGACTAGTTGTCGTGGCGTGATACTTCTGTGAGTGAAAACGGCGACATGCTTCACACCGCGCGTCGTGGATTATGATTGTTGTGCCAAAGTTGTTGAAGATTTTTGAAATATCGCAATTAGGGCGATGATTTTTCGAAATTATTCGAATTGAATGTGCACGGCGCTATACATTTGTAGGCTTTTCTTCCAAATTGATTGTGCTAAAAACAATATTGGTTTCTAGTTCCATTTTGTTGAGACGAGTTCCGTCTTGTTGAGTAGTTCGCACGAGTTGGCGAATAATTATTGTCGCCTGATTTCTGGCGAGAGAATGTTTGTCGGCGAGGCTGGTGTTGTGAGCCTCGACCATGTTGTGACTTCAAATGCTCGATTTCGCTGGTTAAATCTGCGATTTGTTTTTGAAGCATGATGAGGAGTTTCTCGCTGGAAGTGGTGAGAAATCCTTGATGTGAGTTGTCGACACTGCATGTTTCGGGTTTGTTGTAAACTTCGAAAATTTTATCGGCTTTTTCTGCCATGAAAGAGAGTTGTTCTTCCGGTAATATAGAAAGGATAGCTTGAACATTTTGCGGAAGTCGTTGCATCCAGATTGCACGAGTGATTGCGTTGTCGGCGAGACCCGGACCTGCCAATTCTTTGATGTGGCGGAGTAGTTCGGAGGGTTTCCTGTCTCCTAACTGTAATTCTATCAGAAGACGCGTGAGTCGTTTATCTTCCGATTCCTGATACCTGGAGATAAGCGTGTTTTTTAGCGTTAGCGTGTTTTTTAGCATTTGTCTTGAACAGGCGGAGATGTGACCAGGTCGCTGACTGTTTTTAGTGCTTCGGCCTCCAACGATGCTATGATGGTGAAATACTTGGTGGAATCTCTGGTTATTCGGGCGTTGGTGAACTGAGCTTCAGCCTGAATAAACCAGAGAAGGATATGTTGTTTCCAGAGGGCTGGTAGTTTGACGCCAGTACGATGTAATTCAGGAGCATCTTGAGGTTTGCTTGAAGAATTTGAGGAGTTTGCTTCGTCGGTAGACATGTTGCCGAGGATTGAGATTACTGAATACCAGCGGAAAATATTTTGCGACAATAAAATACTAATTAAAAAAAACCTGTAATACAAATTATAAAAGGACACTATATTTTGGGGTCAGATACAGTACCTTATACAAGAATACCAGTTTAAAAAGGATACGTTTTTTTTAAATATATTCCGTTTTGCGGCGACAAATGGCCGTGATAATATCTCAGCTCCCGTGAGGCTGCTAATTACGGGCTGCGAGCTGCAGGCTGTCAGTAGGTATTTGACTGAAGGTTCCTTGATGATGAATTTCAGATTTAATTCGCCCGGGATTCTGCCTTAAACCTTCGGTCAAGAGGCTTGGTTGTTGATTCACTTTATAGTTAAATTCGTGTTGATTACGATTGCAAATTAGATATTATTTCGCGTATTTCGTTTATTCACAGGGGTCACCACTTTAGGGGTTATGGCTTTATTGTGTAAGTGTGTAAATGGCAAAGCAAATAAGTAAGACGATTCAATACTTACAAGTTTATTAACACTATTTACAGACACATAAATCTCCAATTTAAATATATGCAATAATAAAGTAATGTGAAGGGCGAACAAACATTAAAGACCAGCGGCTCCTGACCGAGAGTTAAAGCAGAATGAATCGTTAGTTTTTGATGCAAGCGATGCCAGTTGCTTGAGGAAAGGTCTGCATCCAATTGGTGCCTGAGGGACCAATCGGGTGGCCAGACGATGCAGATCAGTGTCCTTTGTTCGTCCTCCACATGTGCATAAAGTGAGACGTTCTATCCGCTCACAGTACTTGAAATCTTTAAACATAACAGGTGTTATGCCGTGTTACGCTATCTCTTTCTTTAGTTGACGTTTCGGGCAGCGTTACAGTGTCCATCATCAGGGCAGGTGAGCTGCAACACGGCATAACACCTCAAAACACAAATAACGGACATTCATAACCATAATTAACTTCTCAATGTAAAAAAAAACTCATCATAAATAAATCACTTTTCAGTACAAACCATCTTTTTCTACTTCGATTGCTACCTCTTCCTATAGTTTGCATTTTTATGGAGCTTTTTTATTAGCTGGATTCCATATCAAAGACAAGGTTCTCTTTTTAAAACTGATGCAATTAATATTTCATACATTTTTTTCTTCTAAAATGCCTTGCGCCTAGTGGCAAAAAACCAACACGTTGGTTTACTTCGATTCGCGCTAGGCGACTGTCTAGGCACCTAGCGCGCAGTGCAGCCGGTCGCGAAAATTCTAGAACGTTCGTTTTCCTAAGCTACTCGCTAGGTGACTCGCTAGGCTCTAGGCGCTAAGCAAGCCGCCTGTCTGTGCGGACGTAGCCTAATGGTTTCATCCCAAGTCCCGGGAAACTACATTATAATGCAAGTGTCTGCACTGTATAACATTATATTCAACGTGTACCCGGCATGCGTTGCAAGGCCACATTAACCTCGGCGTCAATTAAACTGTTCCATCCCAAATTCCGGGAACCTACATTATAATGCAAGCGCCTGCACTTTATAACATTATATGTAGCGGGTACCCGGCATGCGTTGCAAGGCCATTGTAACCTCGGGGTCAACTAAACTTTTATGGTTGTATCCCAAGTCCCGGGAAACTACATTATAATGCAAGCGCCTGTACTAAGTAACATTATATACAGCGGGTACCCGGCATAAGTTAGTGAAGTTTCATTTCAGTCGTGTGGTCTAAAGCCGGCGCCAGACACGAATTCAAAGAAGTGATCAAATAAGTGTTTACATGTGTGGCACGGGCATTTGATACTGTTGTCACATAAGTGATCACTTAAGTGTGCTTTGCCGTTCAGTATCGGTTTTTTAGCGCACATCAAAGGGATCAAAGTTCAAATGTTTGCGTGCCTGCCACACTGCGCTAAGCCCAGTTCCCAGTTGCGCGAGCGTCGCCGTGGAGACTTGTCGTGCGTAAACAGTCAGACGAACTAACGATGGAGTGGAATAATGAGAGCGTTTTCCAGTTTATAGAGTTGATGCAAGTAGAGCCAGATATAAGGGCATAAAAATCGAAATAACATTTTTGTTTATTTATTTGCACATGTAATAAATAATTAGACGCACATAAATAATATAAGCAAACTGTGTCGACCAAATCGTCGTCCATGTTGTGTGAAGTCTATTTGAAAACTGTGAGCTCAAAGGAGTGATCAAATCTTTGAACACATATCTGGCAGATACAACAATATGTGACCAAATGTGCGCAAAGTCTTCAAAAAAGTGATCACTTATTTGAACTTCTGTCTGGCGCCTGCATAAAGCACACTCGTTTTTTTTTAAATTATTGTTCTGTGAATACCGCAAAAGAGTCCAACAGCTCCCAAGGGAGGGATGTTGAAGAAGAGTTTTGATGGGGTGAAGGGGGTTGGCTGAGGGGGGGGGGGGGTAATGGAGTTGGGGAGTGGAGGGAGGGTTGAAGGGAGGGGGGGGTGAGATGGCTTGGGAGGGTAGGCCTTTTTTATATCCATTTTTAATATTATAAAAATAACAAACACGAGAATCGGGTATGGGTACCACTGCCCCGGGAACCATTTATTAGATTACCAACACGCCCACCAGCTGCATGGCAGGTCGGATCTGGAGAAAGTGGTTGAGGGAGTCTATTTGACTTCTCCAGCCTTACTCTATCGGAACATCGCCTTGCACCGCAGTGGGAGGGATAGATTCATACATCCGCTCTCCTGGACACGCTGACCTCCAGATTTCTATCCACTCCTATTACCCCTTTCCTTCTTAGAAGTTCCTCTCCTCCCTTTCCCTAAAATGACCCTCCACACAGCATCCCCAAAGAAGAAATAGGCAGTATGTTGAGCGATTATAAAAAAAAGGTCTCTCCCGATCTGGCCTTAACGTAGTTGGGCAGACGCAACTGCCGCCGAGTTCCTGACAAACCTCGCCCCATGAACCCGGGTTATTCTGCCAAGTCTCTTGGGGTGACCTGTGGTAGAGGTGTTAATAATCCAATACATGGTTCCCGGGGTGGCGGTAACTATATCCGCCTTCCAAATTAGTGATACTACCTATTGACGGCCGGCGTGATCAAGGGGTAAGGCTCTTGACTCGCAATCTGATGATCGTGGGATCGAATCCCGGCGTGGGCAAATAAATTTTATTTGACTAATTTGGGTTATTTCACTGATACGAGCATGAAGAGTGACCCAAAACCCCGTCACTAAAATAATAATAATAATAATAATTTTATTTTAGTAATTTGTACATTTAAGTTTACAAATTTCTAATTGATAATAATATTTCATATTCACTATATTTTTTCAAGTTTTATGTAGCTCCTACAATACATCTTGAACTTTCCAATTGGTGTGGACTTTAAAGTTTCTGGTAGTGTGTTATACAACTTCATTCCCTTGTACAGTAGACTGTTCTGCGTATTCGCTTTGTCCTTTTTTGTAGCCTAATTTCCTTGCACGTCCTTGTGTTATATCTGTGAATGTCTTTATTGTATAAAATTTTATTTGAGAAGTATTTTGGTAACGTGTTGTTCAATATTTTGTGGATAAATACCAATTTAGTTCCTTTAACATTTTAATAATTTTTGAAAATCTGTTTCGTCGAAGAATTATTCTCATTGCCCTGTTTTGGAGAATTTGTAACTTATTTTGTTTTCTTTCGTTACATAGGAAAAGTATACTTGAGCAGTAGTTGAAGTGTGTAGCAATAATTGAATTGTATATGGTGATTGCAGTTTTTCTAGAAATTTTTGGCCGAATTCTTCCAAAAAAAGATATCTTTTTCCAATTTTCTTTTGGGTGTATTCAGCATGTCTATTGAAGTTTAGTTTCGAATCTAATATAACTCCTAAGTATTTCATTTCAGTAACATTTTCAATAATTTCACCATCAATTTTAATTTTGCTTTCACTGGATGTCTTCTTGTATCCAATCACCATACATTTTGTTTTTTTTGTATTTAATTTAAGCTTATTTATTTTTAGCCATCTTGATACATCATATAGTTCATTATTTAAAATGTGTATTAGTTCTTCATAGTTATCTCCAATTAGGTATATTAGTGTATCATCGGCAAATAGTCGTACTTTGCATTTTGAAAATATTTTCACCATGTCATTAATATAGAGTATGAACAATAGAGGTCCAAGGACCGATCCCTGTGGTACTCCTAACTTATTTTCCATTGGTTTTGAAAATTGATTATTTATTTTTGTTACCTGCTTTCTGTCTCTCAAATACTCTTGTATTAATTTAATGGCTACAGATGAGAAACCAATTTCTTTAAGCTTTCTTATTAGTATGTCTCGATGTATAGTTTCGAATGCCCTTTGAAAATACAAAAATATTGCTAAGATAAATGTATTATTATTCATTCCTTCCTTCCATTCTTCGACAATTACGTTTAATGCTGTTTCACATGAGTTATTAGATCTGAACCCTGATTGCTCTTGGTATAAAATATCGTGTTTATCTAGATATTGCAAAATTTGTTCTTTTATTATAACTTCAAGAATCTGCTCATATTTTGGTAAGGTGTTGATTGGTCGAAATTCTTCACATTTTCTGGTATTTTTAACCTTTGGAACCGGTATAATAGTAGATAGTTTCCATGACTGTGGAAATTTTCCTTCTTCAATCGTCTCATTGATAATATTTAATAGAGTAGATCCAATTACTGGAAAAGCATCTCTTATTTTACTAATAGTTAATCCATCAGAACTATTCTTTGATTTTATTTTGTTTAAAATGTTAAATAAATATTCTACATTTATTTTTCGGAAGACCAATGATTCTTTGTTTGGGTCGATATTATCATTTGTGGGATTAACAGCAATGTTGGGTATTAATTTGTTAATTTGAATGATACTTAAAAAAACGCAAAGGGAATCAGTCACGGCTCGAATCGAGCTACCCAGTGTAGTCTAGGTACTTTCGTACGGTGGTTACACGAATCCATTTTTTTTTTAACGCACCAGAATTCGAATTGAATTGTTTTGTTTGATTTTTCTTTTTGACAGATAGGAGTTTTTCAGAAGCGTCATGTGAGACTGTAAAAAACATTAACTGATATTTTTTCGATAGCTATTGGAAATTGTTCTTCCGCGGAGTCTGGAATCTATATTTATCACTATTGGAACGAAAAGGATGAAGAGGAAAAAATGGGATGTCAACCGAAAACAAGATGATCCTACCTTGCTGGTGATGTCCCGGGGTCCCCACTCATGCACTAAAGAAAACTCCACGGTTGTAAACACGTATCTTGCGCGGATCCGGGTTTCGAATATAAGGCGACGAGACCAAAGTACTTGGCCGTCAGTACCGCGCGGGTGTGGAAATTGCACTGACTTCGCGGTTAGGAATCAATCTTGAACCGGTGACAATGGAAAGATGGATATATCAGGATAGGTAGGTAAGACGGGAGGAAAACATGGGTGTAGGTACAAATATGCCCGAACATATACCGCCCGCCAAAAATAACATTTTTCCAATACCCATCGAAACCGGCCAATTTCGAAAAATACAAATGTATGAAAAGAAACATACTCCTAACATTTAATCTATTCCTTACAAACTAGGTGCACGTGAAACTAAAGACTTTACGTGCAGAATGTTAAAAAAAAATAACTCGAAAAACATAACTAAAACAAAAGATAGCTGAATCGCAATCAATGCGAAACCATTGAAGGCGTAAAAAACAAACAAAAAAAAACAAAAAATATATAAAACTTATACCAAGATTCATATAAAAGATAAAAAACGTTACTCTCTTATTCTACAGGTAAAAGACAAAGCTTTGCCACAGGCCGTAGATATACACCATCGGTGGTTTGTACTGAGGCTAATCTTACGACACCGTCAGAGCCCGGTTTCACCTCCCTTATCCTGCCGAGCGGCCATTTCAATGGAGGACTCCTAGTATCTTTGATGACCACTAGGTCATTTACTTGAAGGTTACGGGTAGCCTTATACCATTTGACGCGATTTTGTAACGCTTGTAAATATTCTGTATTCCAGCGCTGCCAAAAATGTTGTGTCATTTTCTTTAAATGTTCCCACCGATTGAGACGGTTTATTTTAACTTCCGAATAGTTATATTCTGGAATCGAAATTAACGGTTCTCCAATTAAAAAGTGACCTGGGGTAAGGGCCTGAATGTCCTCAGGGTCTGAGGTTAGAGGACAGAGAGGACGAGAATTTAATATGGCTTCAATTTTATGTAATATGGTTGTAAATTCCTCAAACGTGAATGAAGTGTCCCCTGTTACTCGTTTTAAATGATTTTTTACGACTCGAATGTTCCCTTCCCATAGTCCTCCGAAGTGAGGACTGGAGGGAGGATTAAAGTTCCACACTATTCCCTTTTCTGAACATGTACGCATGACTTGTTCATCATTACGACAACTATTTTAAAAAATTTGTGTTCCAATCAAATGGCGTTTCGCCCCAACAAAGTTCGTACCACAATCCGAATAAATGGCTTGACAAATACCCCGTCGTGAAACAAACCTATCGAGGGTAGCGATAAAGGCTTCAGACAAGAGATCCAAAAGGACCTCGAGATGTATCGCCTTCGTTCCCATGCAAACAAAAATCGCAAAGTAAGCCTTGTATGTCTTAGCACCTCTGCGTTTTCCTTCCTTTAGGACGTATGGGCCGGCCAAATACACCCCCACACGACTGAATACGCGTTTGGGCATAACACGCGCTTCTGGTAGACTGGCCATGAGGGGATTTTGCGGGGACGCTCGCAATCTCGCGCATCTCACACATTTGGACCATTTTCTTGATTTTATACGTGCCGATACAAACCAATAATTTTTCTGAATCAGGAATTGCAGAGTTCGTGAACCAGCGTGTAGATAGGCCTTATGGTAATAAGATATTAACAGTTCCGCAATCTTACTGTTTTTTTCCAAGATTATTGGGAACTTAGTATTATATTTTAAATGAGAGTTGTGGAGCCGCCCGCCAACGCGAAGTATGTTTTCGTGGTCAATAAACACATTTAATTTTTGAAATGTCACTGAGTTGAATTCCTCGGGAAAATGAAACTACTGGTAGCATTTTACTATTAGGGTGACCGCGCGATTTATTTCTGCGCCGGTCAGAATACCAGATCTACGAGCATCCTTGGTATGTAAATAAACCTAAGCGACCAAGCGACCACATTCCGAAGACGGTTCCAAGAAGAAAATCGGAAAAATTGTAGGCCCTCATAGTAATCAAGCGTCCTGTGAACTGTTGAGACGTGAGATTTTACTTCAGGTAGCTCTTCAACCTTTAATTTTTCCGGTAAAGACAATGGCCACTTCTGACTTGGCTGAGCTAACCAAGGAGGCCCTTGAAACCACAATTGGTTATCTATTATTTGCGATGGACGTAAACCGCGAGAAGCAAAATCGACTGGATTTTCTTTTGACGCAACGTGGTACCACTTTGCGTCCTCGATTTCATCGATAATTTTGATAACGCGGTTCGCGACAAAAGTTTTCAAAGTATAGTATAGGTGGTGTCTTAATCCATGATAAAACTATGGTGGAATCGGAAAACAATATTATTTCTGTAATTTTCACGAGAGTTTCTATCGATGACTTCATCATTTTTACCAGCTTTGAAAGTAGGTAAGCTCCCATAAGCTCGAGACGTGGTGTGCATAATATTTTCAGTGGTGCAACTTTAGATTTACTCGTAAGTAATGTGACTTGAGGCTGTGCTTTGTTCGTAACCAAATATATACAAGCCGAGTAACCTAATTTGCTCGCATCTGAAAATCCTACTAAAGTACAATTTGAGTTTTTTATTGTACTGCAATGTCTCGGTATTTGTAAATAACATAACCTAGGTAATTCATCCATGAAATTTTCCCATAAATTAACAATATTTCCCGGGAGGGAGTCATTCCAACCTAGCTTTAATTTCCATAGTTCCTGTAGAAGGAATTTCACCTTAAAAACAACAGGTGTTATTAATCCAATGGGATCGAAAATACGTGCAATACAGCTCAGTATTGCACGTTTTGTAAAAACATTTTCTTTTTCTTCTACCGAGTACGAAAATGTATCTTTATCAGGATTTCAAATTAAACCTAAAATTTTCAACGAGAAAGATGTTCTATCATCAAATGCAACATTACCGCTCGTGTGGCTCCGGTGCTCAATTGGAATGTTATTTAAAACTGACTGCGAATTGCTCATCCATTTTCTCAATTGAAAGCCTCCTTTTGTAAGGAGTTCTTTTAGCTCCGTCTGCAGCTGAGCGACGCTTTCCGGTTCCCATTCACTGGTAACGATGTCATCCACGTATGAGTCCGACAACAGTGCTTTAGAAGCCTTTGGAAATCGAGTACCTTCATCCTTCACCAGTTGATAAAAAGTTCTTATGGCCAAATAGGGCGAAGAAGTCATCCCAAATGTACATGTATATACCAAGTATATATTGCCCTACCGGCTGTAAAGGTGAAGAATGCCAAAGAATCCTTTGAAAATTTGTATCTTCTTCTCTCAACCGAATTTGTAGAAACATTTTTTGTATATCCGTAGTGAGTACTATCGGGTATATACGGAATTTTAAAAGTATATGACTTATTTCATTTTGTAATTTTGGACCCGAATATAAACAATCGTTTAGCGAAATTTGTTTATCAGATTTACATGAGGCGTCAAAGACCACCCGAATTTTAATATCATTTCCTATTTTTTGAACAACCGCATGATGTGGAATGTAATAAGTATTCGGTATCTCAGTCGATGGGGAAACTCTTGTCATGAAGCCTTGCTCTAAGAAATTCTCCATATATTTACCGTAACGTTCCGCCAATGTTGGATTTAATGACAAGCGTTTTTCAAGATTATAAAATCTCTTAACACTTCCGGATCCACGATGCGATTATAGTTTACAACGCTCTTTAAAACATCAATAACTCCTGAAAGGCTTCAATCATTAAATCAACATTTTAGGTATTCCTAAAAAATATATTTTTGCATCCGTAAAAAATATTTAAAAAATTGTGACGATTCTGTATAAAATAATACAAAATGTTTTCCTAAAAGTCGACAAATTTCTATGTCAGATGAGACAACAAATTTTAAATTTCTATGGGAATAACAGAGAAGACAAAACATTAATTCATTCCAACCTCATTAACCTACGTCCAATATAACGATCTCCTTTTAGTTATGTATGACAAAAAGAGATGTAAAATAAAACGTCAAAACCTTTTGCCTATCTGTAGAGATTATTTTACTTCTCAAAGTTGACATCATAATACGTTTGTCGTCGCTTTCTAAAGCATTAATTTGAAATGTCTGAAAACAGAGATGACAATATTAATTATCTTGCTGCAAAAAAACTTGGGTTGCTTGACATTTCATTTTCATTAGAAAAAGAGCCACAAAAAAATAAGGAACCACTTCGGAAGGTTCGGCCAACCGACCACCTGATCCTCAAACCAGAGTCATTTTTTAATCCCTTTCTGCGTATTTCCTTAAAATTAACAACAAAATGTTACGATTGTAGACAATCAGATGACGGGGGATGTTTTTTGTTTAGTTTACTAAAATAAAGTTTTTGCTGTATGGAAACCTACTTTACACATTTATAAAAAAACCATAGATAAAATTGCGAGAAACAATTAACAAAATTTCTGCCTCAATACAGGTTCACCTAGTGAGGCAGGCAATGCACAACTAAAAATACTGTATAACTATACTACTCCTGTGTAACCTTTCTTACATTACTTTCTGTTTGTTAATTTTTCTGTACTGATTGATGTAATCTATTTGTAAACTACATTGAGTATGTAATTTTTTTATTTTTTTTAGTTATATTGTTGTTATTTCATTGAATAAAGATTATTATTATTATTATTATTATTAGTTTTATGGGTTTTGGGTTATTTGCAGGGTCATGCCACATTAGTTCAGAAGTAATATATGTTTAATTAATTTCATTTTATTTTTATCAAATAATCTCTTCGTGGAAGACTTGATTAAGACAATGACAATGCAGTGCTTTTTTTACAATAGCTCCACACAGGAGGCCCTGAGGAAAATAATTCCCCTCAGGGCCTATGTCATCCTTGGGGATGATGTGTGAAGGGTTTTTTAGGAAAGGAAGGTTAGGAAGTTCTGAGAAGGAAGAGGATATAAGAGGGGGGGGTAGGAATCTGAGTGTCATTGTGTCCAGGAGTGACGGACGTATGAATCCATCTCTTCCACTACGGTGTAAGGCGATGTTCCGAGAGAGTACAGCTGGAGAAGTCAAAGGGACTCCCTCAACCATTCTCTCCCGATCCGGCTTGCCATGCAGTTGGTAGGCAGATGCATCCGCCGCCAAAACCTGGTAAAATCTCTACCCACGAACCCGGGCACCCCTACTAAGTCACGAAACGTAGCTAACTACTTGGAATGACCTTTGGCAGAAGTGTTGGTTATCCAATAAATGCTTCCCGGGGCGGCGGCAAATTGAAAAGTAAGGCATTGAACTGGCAAAGGAAGGATAATTGTTAAAATGCTCTATAAATGAGATTCCTGATATTTGTGTGTTGTAAAACCATATAGTTAGATTATAGGTAGAGCCATGTTAATTTGTGGAGATCTGGAAGGGATATAAGGCCGATAAAAATTATAATAATTTCCACCTTCTTATAGCGCCGTTTAGTGATAAAGTCACGACAAGTGTACTTGATGGATGGGATTAAAAGGTACACTTATTTAGTTAGGGCATTCAAAAAGGAAGATATGACGCGAAGTGAATAATAGCTAAGGAAGTAATGGCATGGTTGAGTGAATCGAATACTTTCAGTCGGACCACGCCAAGAGACAGAATAATAGAAATATACAGATAAATCATTTTAAAAAGAGCACGTTTGAATGTATCTCTTACCTATATATATATACCTCGCGGTAGTCCTCCGATAGAGTGCACCGTAACGCAACCAAGCATGTATTTATTCAGATTTATCTGGACGAGTATTAGACGGTTTAAGAATGCGAATGAAGCAAGGAAGTATTTGTCGAGATAGAGGGTTTTGGTGGTATATCCTCTCTGCTGCATGATGTAGTTTCGGAATCGAAGACAATACTTCATACAAAATACGATTGTAAACATTACTGCACCACCATAAAACTCTTTTGTGAGGGTCGGGTGCAATATTTAGAATCTTACCTACCTATTTTATTACCAAAACTACCCCCATAAAATAATTATTTTAAAAAGGGACTTTCTTTCCATTGAAACAGTAGCAAAGTGACGTCTTTACAAATGATTATTACATGGAAGGAAGTAGCAATAAATATAAATGGTTAGGTTTCAATGAATTAAATCTATCCTTGCAATGAATGTTAGGATTTTGAGATTTTTTTTTTTATAGAATTTTTTTTTTTTTACTATTTTAGAACGCTTACTGTCTTTGTTTAACTTGCTATTTCGATCATCTTCTAAAATGCATATTTTTCATAATAACGGCACGCCGCCGCCCCGGAAACCGTTTATTAGACAACAACGACGACCTCCGTAGTCCAGTGGGTAAGACTCTTGACTCACAATCCGGAGGCCGCGGGTTCGAACCCGGCATGCGCAAATAAATTTTATTTGATTAATTTGTGTTATTTCACAATTAATTCATTTAACATAATATATTATATATTTGCGGCATGTTCCAGAGTGGAAGATACTATCAGTATCGCCCTGGTGTAAGACCACCATTCAGAATTGAAACGTTGCTTGAAAATGGCTTTAGCCGTATTTGGTGACCAGATCTGAATAGCCAGGTACTTCCCAACCTTCCTTTTCCCATCTCCTTCCCCTCCTCACTACCCTCAGCCTCACAACATACCCCAATTGGGGATGCCATAATCTCACTGGCTCCAGACGGGAGCAGTTGAGATTCTTGTGCGGTATTCACTGTAAAAAAAACACTTCTGTCATAAGTGACCTCAAGTAGTTTGTTACGTTTGATGACTTAGCAGGGGTGCCCAGGTTCATGGGTTAGGTTTGGTTCCGGATCTTGACGGCGGGTACGTCTGCCTACCAACTGGCTCTGCGTGGCTGGCCGGGTCGGGAGAGACTGGTTGAGGGAGACCTTTTCACCTCTTCACCAGGAAGACCTCTCCCCAAAGATGACATAGGCCCTGAAGCGAATTATTTTCCTCAGGGCCTCATGTGTGAAGCTAATGTAAAAAAAAACTGTATGTCTGCACTACAGTATCCACAGCTAAAGTTCTTATAGTTTCGTATAGTACTAGATGGCGCGTGGTCGCCATTTTACAATTTAATGTAGATTTACTATAGACGAATGCATTACATAATAGGTAGGTAAATACATATAATTTTTTTTTTTTTTTTTTTTATTAACAGAAAAATTGTTTTTTTTTCTTGTTTACATTGCACCTGCAAAGCTACTGCAAGTAGCTTGTCGGCAGGAAAATAGTGTGGACAACAACATGATACAATATACAAGGTTTTACAATAGAAGAAAAAATATTGCAATTTAATAAAAAACATAATAAAATCATATTAATAATTAAAAATGCACGAGGAGTCAAGTCAATGCATAAAATCTGATTCCAATAGCCATGTTCTAAACAATAGTGCAAATTTAGGTGTCGAGCAACATTTTTTCAAATCATATGGCAGCATATTAAAAATAAGTGGTACAATGTGTTCAAGAGTTCGCTGGCCATGTTTATTAGAAAATCTAGGTACTATCATCCCTTCATTTTGTGTAAGCCTAGTATTATACATGTGATCCACCATTGTTTTGTATGGGCTATCTAAGATATGTTGCATACAGATTTTATACCAAAAAAGAGCTCTAATAGGTAACTCATTTATGGATTTACACATAATTGTGATATTTTGCCGCTGGTCATAAACTGCTTTGCTGACGAGTAATTTGACCATAGCGTTTTGAATTGACTGTACATGTTGGATATTTGTTTTACATGAGTGCCCCCAAGACTTTATACCATATCTCACATTAGATTCAGCCAGGGACAAATAGATTAGTTTCATGGTTTTGAAAAGCAAAACAAAGTCTTTGTTTTGCTTTTTTGTAAAAATCTCTTACATCTACATTTTTACTTATATTTTGTTATGTTAAACACGTCGGATTAATGTTTAAATAAGAATTTACCTAATTGGTTTTTGTCGTTATGTTCCTGTGAAATAAATGTTTTTAATTTGCTATGTAAACTATTTCCACTCATAAAAGTAAATTTTAATCTAAAGGTTATCTCCAAATTTTCTCAAAAATGTTAAAACATACGAGTATTATAAAAAATACTAGCATGCAGTTCACACCGGTAGAAGCGAAACCTTCAGAAAAAAGAGTCGGAAGGCTACAAAGCACCACATAAAGAGGAGACCGAATATTCTAACCCATTCTCTATAAATGCTATACATGCATGTGTTTGTCTCTTTGTAGTGTCGCTTTTTCGTTTCATCCAGTTTCAAATCACAACGGTGCTAAAGAAGTTTTCACTTCAAAGTAATTATAAAATTATTTTTGTTCGTGGTTTGCTTATTGTTTCCTTTTAGTGTCGCTTTTTCGTTTCATCCAGTTTCAAATCACAACGGTGCTAAAGAAGTGTTCACTTCAAAGTAATTATAACATTATTTTTTCTTGGTTTGCTTATTGTTTTTTTTTGTCGCTTTTTCGTTTCATCCAGTTTCAAATCACAACGGTGCTAAAGAAGTTTATCACTTCAAAATAATTATAAAATTATTTTTTTCGTGGTTTGCTTATTGTTTCTTTTAGTTTCGCTTTTTTGTTTCATCCAGTTTCAAATCACAACGGTGGTAAAGAAGTGTTCACTTCAAAGTAATTATAACATTATTTTTTCTTGGTTTGCTTATTGTTTTTTTTGTCGCTTTTTCGTTTCATCCAGTTTCAAATCACAACGGTGCTAAAAAAGTTTATCACTTCAAAATAATTATAAAATTATTTTTTTCGTGGTTTGCTTATTGTTTCTTTTAGTTTCGCTTTTTTGTTTCATCCAGTTTCAAATCACAACGGTGGTAAAGAAGTTTTCACTTCAAAGTAATTATAACATAATTTTTTTCGTGGTTTGCTAACTGTTTTTTTTTAGTGTCGCTTTTTCGTTTCATCCAGTTTCAAATCACAACGGTGCTAAAGAAGTTTTTCACTTCAAAACAATTATAGTTTTTTTTTCGTGGTTTGCTTTTGCGTAAAACTGTAAAAAAATTACAATTCGAGTGTTCTTTAAGTATTGTATTTTTCTTGTAATCTATTTCTCTTCGCAACTAGCGTTAAAACCATTCAATCTGGTATTAACTTAGATCAGCAAACATAAAAAGCTCTTTATGATAAAGTATTTTTGTAAATGTATTTAAAAAATGATAGTAGGTCGGTGTCAGCCCTTACTAGTACCTAGCGCATTCCACATGTGGCTTTCTGAAACAATGGTGCTATTCTGAGGGCTAACGTGACCCTAGGCGGTCGCTGTCACAGCCGGCCCGCCTTGTTGGGCGTTTCAAATAATATTTGATTATTTATTATGAATGATTATTTTTTAATATTTCAGTTTTAGGGCACAAAATCAATATTTTTTTCTTACAATAAATTAATATAAGCCAAATAAAAAATATTCACAACAATATTTTTACAAAAAACCCGAAAAAATTTCCAAATCCCATAGAGTAACGCTGTGTTACAAGACGGTTTGTCGAGGGTATTTTTAGCATGGTATGGGAAAGGTTAAGGGCGATATCATATGTGCATCCGATATCCACATGATCTCTGCTCCATATCCAGGTAAATAGCAGGTGGCCCATATCCAGGTAAATCCCTAAAAATGGTAAAACTATCTTGTCACACTAAAAAAGACAATGCAACTTTTTAAAACTAAAGCTATCGATAGTTATTATTTATTCTTAATGACCTTCCCTTTTAATTTGTTTTTTAAACAGTTTTCGTATAGATTTTACATCCCGGTTAATATTATCCAATTTTGTCTTAAGGCCAAATATTTTTCCACGGCCAAACTTATCAAATTAACTTGATGCAGAAGACCGTAAATCTGATCGGTTTTTACTTCGAAATAATTATCGGGAAAATTTAATTTGCTATACTACCTGTTAATTTATGCCATGTTACTTGTTTTGTTTTATTTGTCTTTAACTATTTCAATGTTTTACTGGATGAACTGAAATCAAATTTTTTTTATTTTTTTATTTCCCTATCCCCATATGGGGGTGTGCTGGACCTCGCCCTAGGTGAAAGCTAAATTAACGCATTCTAGAAATGACTTGCTTAAATCCTCTATAAATAGTTTCTGTTTCATTTTTTCATTGGACACACCAATAATAAATATGTCCTTCAAACACGATTCTAATGTTGCTTCAAAATAACAAGACAAACTAATATTTTTAAGCTTAGCGGAAAACTCCTTATTGGATTCATTAGCCGATTGTTTACATTTATAGAATATTTCCCGAGATTCAAATATATTGTGGATGGGCTTATAATGGGAATCTAGAAATTTGCACAAATCCTCAAATGAGGTTTCCGACACTTTTTTGGAAAACATAAATCACTTAGCAATGAAAAGGTGTCTTCGGTGAGGTTGTTTAAAAGGAACGCTCTTTTACGTTCAGGTGACAAAATTTTTTCATCATATAAAATGAGAGCTTGGTCCAGTCTCTCTTTGAACAGAGACCACACTCCTGTCTTGTGACAAAATGCCCCCAGACTTTTGCAAATTGCATCCATAGGGAATAAGAGCTGAAACAATTTTTATAATTTAAAACTTATTTCAGCGCTTCCGGGTGAATACGCTACAGAACCGACGACCTCGACGCTCCAAAGTCTCCCCACTCAGCGTCCGGAACTCCGTCACCAGCCGCCCCTTTCGACCGCTGCTGCACGTGTCTGTCTCCCTACAGCGACAAAATCCAGCCCTATGTCCGGTTCCGCTTGTTCAGCTGCAGCAACAGAATCCGAGCCCTTGCCCTAGATTCCGGCTTCTTCTGTTGATGGTCTGCTTATCACCGTCTTTTCCTTACGCACGCAATGCTAGCATGCCAAAGCCAATTGCTTCCTCAATATTCTGCGGATGCAGGCTCTATTTGCTCGTCTTCTTGATTGTAGACATATGAGGTGGCGCCTTCTTACATGCAACAATTTTTTGCTATTGTCGCAACAATTTCTTCTCTTCCGTACTATTTACCGATATATTATTTCACGGCCAATTTCACTTTTCAACTATATTTTGCATTCAGGTTCTTTAATTTTTCGTAGCTGCGCCAGTTGTAAATTCCGTGGCTGCCCAGTTGTGATGGCAGCACCAATTAGGATATGCGGATGTTTAGTCTGAGGTACTGTGTCGGTAGTACGCAAATGAAGAGAGTATAAGTATACTGTACAGGTATTTATTGGGGAGCTGCTTGCAAAAGATCTATTCTTCTAGCAAGACATTACAAGTGTATTTCTCGTATTACAAGTGTAACCGACGTGTTACATACCCTCATTTGTTTTTTCGGCAAAAGTCATCGCTGGCGGCATCCTCTACATTTAGTGGTCATTTCTTGGGAATTTCCTCCGAAATTTCTGGCCACTAAGCTCGTTAGTACCATGCCGCCAGCGACGATCTTTTCGCCGGAAATATTTATGTAAAATATTATCATTTATTTCCCTTTTATTATGTACAATGCCCCGGTGCGACAAATAAATGCTTACATGCTAAGGTTGCCACCGGGAGACATTCTAAACTCATATTATTTTAAATATGCTTCTTCACCTAATGTTCTTCCTTTGTTCGGTGGTTATGGCCCTGCAGGAGGCCGACGAGCAAAACAGGCTTCCTTGTCCTTCCTTGCCTTCCTTGTGGTTATGGCCCTACAGGAAAGCGAGCGAAGCCGACTATGTTTTATATACTCTCATTTAATTGTACTCTCACAACCCGCAGGACGATGAAATCAACACATTTCATTCCAGAGTCCTGCCGGGCATTCAGGGAAAGAGATTTTAAGCCTCTAACCCTTAAACTCTCAACACTAGGGCATTTTTCAGGTCAAACAAAGGACTTAGAAAAATTCCTTACCAAATCCGTTTTTTCCCATTTTAAAAATCCAGGGACCTCGCAAGACGGTGAAACAAACAGGTTTCAGTAGCTAGTCTTGCGAGGGACCTGGGAAAAATAGTAGATTCCTTATACAAACTTCTCACAATTAACCAAACAAAAAAACCTAGAATAAACTATAAAATTACCCTAAACTCACCAAACTAAAAATCTGGGGATAAAGATTACCCCCCCAAATATGTAAACACTAAAACATGTACACATATATTATAAATGTAACCTACATAATTATTTAAAACTTACAATTTTAATCAACCACATTTATGGGCGACACCGCCAAAATGAGGGCGCCACATAAATGTCGCCCTATTTATACAATGAGGAGCGGGGCCAGAATCCCCTCCACATTTTGCACAAAACAATGCTCGATCGCCGTCGGGTTCGACGCATCCAATAAATACCACGAAATTTAAAAATAAATTATGTTCAAGTTCAGTTCTGTTCACATCTCAACAAATACTTGTCTTTTATTCTTCGGAAGTTTCCTCCAAACACCTACCTTTGGAAGTCTACCACCTGCTGCCTCCTGCTGAAGTTCTGCCTGAACGAGTACCTGGTGCCTACCGCTGCAGTCGGCCCTAACTCTGGGCACTGCCAAGGCACCGCTCAGGCAGAAACTAGGCGCATCCAGGACCATTACCACTGGATGTAGGGAGGCCAGCCAGCACATATCATCATCATCAGCGTGAACCTCTGAAGGCGTGCACGAGACCCGGTACTTTTTTACAGTTCTTGTGAAGACGCTGATACGTCTGTTACAACAAGTGTATTCCTCACAGATATTACAAGTGTATTTTTCGTATGTGATTATCAAAATGTTTTTGGGACAAAATTTTTATCTTCTTCATGTTTTTAATGGTTCTTTTTGCACATCATATTTAATATTAACGGCTGTCATATAATGATCTGCTATGGAAATCTCGCATACACACGCTGATAGTGAGTCCACTTGTTTAAGCCCGTTTTGTACCTAACGTATATATGATCTATGCATTATTGTATTATGCGATCGCTAACAATTGTTTGCCGCGTCACACTGACTATGCATTTGATCAAATAATTGCACTGTATTACAAAAAGAAGGCAACCTCCATCGAACACAGATTTGTTTCTACATGACTGTAAATAAACTTCATTTAACTGCCAATGCGAACATATAGAAAGATAAAACAAACAAAATACCTTGGAGTTATAATTAATTTACACTAACGAAGGACTGACCACATTAAAAAAAAAACACTTTTTTACTACGAAACTAAAAATAAAAACAAAAACATACATAAACTAAGTACCACAAAAACCACATTAAGCTACCAACTATTAGAAAAATCACACTCAACATAAAAATGGACTGAAGTAATAAATAGTAGGTGCGCTAATGAATGTGCATATTTATTTGAAAAAAAATTATCAGAACACATTTTAAATACCTCTGAAATTAAAAACTTCCATCAAAACTCAAAAACAAAAAAAATTAAACCCTGAATCACTAACGGATTAGTAAAAGCAGTTAGAAAAAAAAATATTTTTCAAATTAGCTCATTAACCGAATGCTAAAAAAACAATTATTTCATATTACAAAAAATATAAAAACATATTAACAACTTTAATTCGAAAAACGAAAAATAGCTACTACTCCCAACTAATTATAGAGGCCAAAAATAATAATAAAAAAATTTGGACTACAATAAACGAAATAATAAATAAAAATAAAAAGAGAAGTTGTATATCCGATATTTCAGATGGGAAAAAAACGTACAATGTCCAACTCGACACTAAAAAATGCTGTAATATTTTAAACAACTATTTTGTAAGTGTTGGAAAAAATCTGAAAACGCTATAAAAACATGTCCCAACAATAATAAAAATAATCCTCACACTACCCAACACCAATATAATAATTTCAACATAATAACAGAAACTGGAGTTGCAAAAATTATCGATGATTTAAAGGGGGGCTCTGCTTCCGGTTATAACAACATAGATACAAACATATTAAAAACAATGAAACAATATCTAATTTGCCCATTAACTCATATAATAAATACAAGCCTTATAAAAGGTGTATTTCCAAATAATTACAAAAGAACAATAATAACATCGATATATAAAGCAGACTGCCCAAAAGCCCCACAAAATTACCGCCCTATATCCCTTTTATCAAATATATCAAAAATATTCGAAAAAATTGTAAAAAAAACAAATCTGGGCCTTCTTAGAACAACATCACATTATAAATTCTAAACAATATGGTTTCAAAAAAACACCAGCACCCACGATTCCATTGCGAAAATAACAAACTATATATATACCGCCCTAGACTCAAATTAAAAATGCTTTGGAATATTTATTGACCTTAAAAAAGCATTTGGTAGTATATCTCATGCTAACTTAATAAAAAAAATCAAATCAATTGGAATAAATGGAATGGTCCTATCCTGGATCATAATTTTTTTGGAAAATAGACCACAACAAGTAAAATTATTAAATGAACTAAGTGATTTCGAAAGTAGTAACTTCTCAATACCACAAGGCACGGTTCTAGGACCACTTTGTTCATATTATATGTAAATGATATATTTGAAGTTGCTAAGTACGGGGAAATTGTCTCATATGCAGATGACACAGTGCTTCTTCTAAAAGCAAACACATGGTTAGAACTCAATAAAAAGGCTAACACAGATTTAAATTAATTAAAAACATGGTTTGACAACAACCTACTAACGTTAAACACATTACATACCATTTTTCATAAAAAAACCAAACACGCCGCATGAAATAAACATAAGGATCCATTCTGCACCACACACTCAACAACACCACTGTAACTTACTGTGTACTAATATCGAAATGAAAACTTCAACCAAATATCTTGGAATCACTATTGACCAATGTCTAAAATGGATACCGCATATAACCATTCTTAAAAACAGAGTACGAAAATTGACCTATATTTTTAGCTGTTTTAGACACATTCTAAATAAAGAACTACTGAGAATGACGTGCTTCGCTTTCTGCCAATCCATAATCCAATATGGTATAATAGGATGGGGTGGCGCCTATAAATCTCACACACAATCTCTTTACATTGCGCAAAAACTAATAATTAAAATAATATTAAAAAAATCATTTTTATATCCATCTGAACTCATATTCAAAGAATTTAAAGTCAGGAAATTAAATACTCTCTTCCCGTATCACTCAACCTTACAAGTTTACAAAGAGGATATCCTAAACAAAACCATACCTTTCAAAAACACAGTAAATCTCAGGCAAAAATACATGTTACCAATTCCCATTTGTAAAAAAACTTTGGGTCCACAAAACTACAAATATCTACATGGGAACAAATGCTTGGGAAAAAAAATCAAAATAACCTAACAAATAATACTTCCTCCCGTACACACAAGCATTGGCTTATTACGGGAGAATATTTAAAAAAAATATGTATATTTGTATTAATAATAATAGGCCACTTGCATCGATTTCATAACGACTTGGAAAAAATCATGTGGATAGATCTTTTTACTAAGATTACGAAAATGTTAGCAAAAATTGTTAGATATGTACAGTTTGTTTTTTTTTTTAAATAAATAAATCCATTATTTGGGCTTGTGACGTCACTACATGAAAATTTCCCGTCTCCGAAAATGTTCCTATTAATTTTGTAAAATTCCACACTGATTTATTTTTTTATATGGCATCACTTTGATTTCAGACGAATTTTTGAATTCGTTCAATAGATTTATTGTTTGTTCTCTGTGAACTTATCATTTGGTTCAACTTTTTGACAGACGTGAAGATGATGTCGGTACGTGTTTTAGAGGTATAATGATTATGGTGCTGATTTTAACAAAATAAAATTTTATAATATTCTTATAATTTACAAGTACAAGTATATTACATTGAATTTAGTAATATAGACGCTGTATATTATAATGATTTATGATCAATAAGATAGATCAAGGAAAAAAAACATGAGATGTAATATTTTTGGTATGCCTCGCGCCATTCGTGTGGAAAACGTTCTTTTTTTAAAAAATGATTTTCGGCTATATAATTATCGTTTTTTCACACCTATAAAATTATGTCCCGTCTTTCCGGTTTATTTAAAATGGTCTGATTTTCAAAAAATCCCCAGGGTTTCAAAAATATGATTAAAAAAAAAAAAAAACGGAATGTCTTAGAATATTTGCCTGAACCGGATTTTTTTTAAAATGTGATGCAAGTGGCCTATTGTATTAAGTTCTTTACATACTTTCATTATATTTATGTATTTATTGTATGTATTGTACCAAAAAAAAAAACATTACTTTCATCACTCTAAACTCGAATGAGTCATGCACCTAATAAAGCACATTAAAAACATCTAACAACAACTAACAAATACTAAGATATTTATATATATATTTTTTTTTGCTCTTTGTCAATCCATTGCCACAAACGGAATACTAGCTTGGAAAAGTGCTACAAACATAGCAATTGACCCAATTCAAAAAATACAATAAGCGATAATTAAACTCATCCTGCAGGCAAGGGAGGCTGGTTGCACAGTGTGTTTGTGTGCAGCACTGTTAAATTATATCGCCTAAAATAACTTTAAAATATCTTACCAAAAAATATAAAATCTATGAATCTCGTTAAAAATATCACCTACCAATATAATGCTAATATAATATGAATCAGGGAGAGCAAATTCTCATGCTACGTCCAGACTGAAGCCAACCTTCCAACTCCGAACTTAGTTCGGAGTTGGAAGGTTGGCCGATCGTGTGGTCGCTGCGGCCAACCCTCCAACCCCGAATTCCGTACTTCAAAATGGTGGACATGAAACAGCTGTAGCTACGCTGTATCTTTTTCAGTTGCCTACAATTATTACGTACGTATAATCATATACTTAAATACACGACATGTTTTCAAACAATTGTTATACCACTCTCCGTAATAATATAGTCATTTTAATAGTACGCGGCACGGTGTGGACAGCTGCGGCAGGCTGGTTCGTGTGAGTTGGCCGTCGGGATCGCCTCGAAGGCGATCCCGGGCCAACGCGAACTCCAACCTTCCAACTCGAACTTCCAACGCACGAACACCCCTCCACACGATCGTCCAAACGTTTGAAGTTGGAACGTTGGCCGCAGTGTGGGCTTACCATCAAAGTTCCGCGCGAAATTGCCCCGCCCCCGTGTGCAAGCCGATTGCAAGCGGAACGAATTATGTTTTTGTATCGAATACCCCAAACATTGCCAGCGCGCAACGCCAGCCATATGTATGAAAAATTAAGCTTTATTCGTGTGCCTCACGGGCGGCCTTTATCTTACAAACTTAAATTTGGATTTGAGGCAAAAATACTTAAATGTTAGAATAATAAATTCGTATAAACCAAACAGTCCTTTGTATCAGACGATTGCCGGTAGATGGCGAAACTATCTAAGCTACCTGTCATTTCTTGGTCGGCTATATTTTGTCAATGTCGTGTACGTAATTCATTACAATAAAACTAAGTTAGAATATTCAATCCTGGTTTATTTTGCTCTCGGTCCTTCAGGTTATGGGCCCAGGATACGCGGGAAGTAAAAGTACGTAAATATTTTTTGTGCGGAATGCCAGACGAGAGTGCAACACAATTGGCAACTCAAGACTCGTTTTGTCCACAATGGCGTCGTCGACAACAAGTGCAGGAATTTCAGTAAATTTTGAGAAACTCAGTGGAATTTCAAATTATGGTAATTGGAAATTTTTAATGCGTATGTACTTGGTACATGAAGATTTATGGGACTGCATCAAAGAGTCTACAGCGGATGTCCCAAAAGTCACCGATGAACGCAAACAACTGAAAGCGCTGGCAAAAAAAATGTTTAATGGTGACGCCATCGTCTTTCTCTCATGTACGGAACGCAGCGACTGGATATGATGCCTGGCGTAACTTGAAAACGGCGTTTGAAGACAAAGGGTTGTATAGAAGACTCGGATTGTTTACAGACGTACATTGTTTGGATTGAAATTGGAATAATTTAATGAAATGGAAGCGTATCTCTTGAAGATCACAGACTTGGATCAACAACTACGAGGCATAAATGCTCCATTGGACGATGACTTTCTGTCAGTGTTGATGTTAAGTGGTTTATCACCAAACTACGACCAATGACATTATATAAATAAATAGACTCGCCATAGTCTCACATACTCACAATATAATGTGGAAAGTAAGGTGTTATGTTAAGATCTCTATGACACAACATACAACTATTGTCTATGGTTGATCCGGAAATGGGATCACACTTTGTACTCTCTGTTCAACATGTCAACTAGTATTCCAATAAATGTTATCTCAAATAAATAAATCTTTTAATGTTAAGAGATAACATTATAATATGGTGTCAGAAGTTAAAAAACATCAAAGTCTCAAGTGTAAAGTTTATTATAAAATAATACGGTACGTGAAATTATAAAGGGTTGAACAGATTCTAAGTGATTAAAATAAAATTAAAAATGGCGAGTGTAAACGCCTGTCCGCCAATGAGTTTCGATGGAAATCTATCGCACAACTGGTCAAAGTGGATCTTAAAATTTGAATTATTTTTGCAAGCATGCGATCAAGATACCGCTACAGATTCCAAAAAAGTTGCTCTACTTTTATTCTCAATGGGCGAGAATGCTATCGAAATTTTCAACACATGGACCGATGTCGATAATAAGACAGCAAAATACGCCGTGGTTATTAAGAAGTTTGAGGATTATTTTATGCCGAAAAAACATAAAACAATGGAAAGGTATAAATTTTTCACAAGAAGACAAAGAGAAGATGAAAATTTTCAAGATTTTTTATTGTCACTTCGTAAATACATTGCGTCATGCGAATTTGGAAATATGAAAGACGATATTTTAAAAGATATTTTTATCATAATATGCACAAAAAACACTTCAGAATTCGAGAAAATCTATTACAACAATCCGATATTGATATTGATAAAGCATTCAATATTGCTCAAAATATGTTGTTGTCAAATGAAGCTGTAACAGAACTTCAAGAAGAATTTCATTCTACTAGTGAAATACATAATATTCACAGTCGTCGGGATAAATTAAGGAATACGTCAAGAAACCAAAGAAGTCCATCAAGGAATCGATTTGGAAGTCAGTCAAACCAGTACACAAGTCATAATCCAGTCGGAAAGGAAATGTCATTTCAATTCTCGCAGAGAAGTCATTCAAAAGTACAATCATGTAAACGATGCGGAGAAATTCATCGCACCAGATGTCCGGCAATGAGAGTTAAGTGCCACAAATGTCATTCCTTTGGTCATTTTTCGAAAATGTGCTACAGTAAAATAATAAATTCTAAAAATAATGTAGGAATGTTATTTTCTGAAAATAACAGTTATTCAGATTTTAATCATAAGATTAAAGATAAGAGTGGTCAACTAATTTTAAATAAAAATACTCAGAAAATCTGTCAAAACAATTCAAATGTAAACAAACAGAGTTGTTACATGTCAAATTTAAATATTCCAGTCAATGATTTTAAAATCAAGTCAGAGTCTAACAATGTGAATGAGGAATTATATATAAGTCATTTTAATATCCAAAGTGTTAATAATTTGCATAATACAAATTGGATAATTGAAATAACAATTAATAATTGTAAAATACATGCCATAATCGACACAGGAGCGATGGCAAATATGATTTCGTTAGAAAATTTTAATAAATTAAAAATACCTAAGTCATTACTAAAAAACACAAATGCTAAAGTGACAGCATTTGGAGGATTCAATGTACCTATAATTGGAGAATGTAATTTAAAATGTTATTACAATGAAAACAAAAGTCAATTAATAACATTCATAGTATTTAAATTTAAATGTCAAACAATAATTGGTTTAAAGATGTGTGAAAAAATGAATTTTGTTCAAAAAATTTATCAAAATTCTTTTGTGAACTATAAAAATACTGAAAGGTGAAACAGATGTGACAATTCCCATACAATCTATTTTTCAGCCGCATTTGAAAACTACAGATAACATTTTATTTATTTTAGTACCGAAAAATAATACTAATAATGAAATTATCGCGAACCAAAATTTCACTGTTCTATCACTAATAATAACCAAGTAATTAAATTAACAAAAGTAATTATTTTATGCAAACACCGCCAGCTAAAATGCACTAATCTGTATTAGAAGGAGACAAACCTATGTGAGAGCCATTGGTTTCACGTGCACGCTTTCAACCCATTCCTACGGCGTTAAAGTGGTCAGTATATTTGTAGTAAAAATGCCAATTTGCGTGGCTTGATTTTTTATTCCGATAGAATGTTCGTTTAGCTTTTTTATGAATGTTCCAGTATTACTTGGGGCAAAGAACATTTGCGGTTAAAGGCACGCAGTAAAAAAGGTAAAATTAACTATATAATTATGTTGACAGCGACTGTAATTATTTAGAACTTTCTTAAATCTGTAACTGTCACTAGACGCCTGCCTAGTTTATGTTATTGAGACGTGCTAAACAATAAAATGCATAGATCGAGCTGGATACCTACTATTCTCTCTGATTTATGTCTGTCTGCCAAGGGTTTAGAAGTTTGAAGACTTTGCTGCATACAAGAATAACAAAATTTTGTGCAGCGCATTATTGTTATACTATAAAAATGAGGCGTGCCCTTTATAAGAAACATAGCTATTCCGGGAAGAGAGTGAATCCAAGACTTAGTGCAAACGGGATGAAACGTCAGCACGGCGAATTGGAATACGGGTATTACTGGGTCAAACAACTCGGTCTTGGCACACACTCTTTGCCCTCCTCACATTCATACATCGTCTCATACATACACTTCTGTTATTCTGACGTTTGACATGACCCGACTAAAGTACCTGATTCACTTGATCGTGCCGTGTCTTCCTCGCGCATCCCCGACTTCTTCTACCATTCACATTTACGTCATATATTCTTCTTACACTAGGTACCTACCTACCTTCTTAGGTACCTGCCTACTTTCTTCATTCATTCGCTCTAGATGCCCAAACCATATAAGGGTCCCTTTCTTAATCTTACTCACTATCCACATTTTCTAGGTTCATTCTGTAGTTAGGTTATAATATTTTATAATTATTATTATAGTATTGTTTAATTTTTACTAATTATCTATCCCCGTTTTCCTCGCTGATACCTAGGATGGGTAGAGTTGAAAGTGAATGTGAAGAAAACGATTATTCGCATTCATACATCTCTAGGTACTTTTATTCCGACTGTTTGTTCTCAAATAATTAATTCGCCGATTGATTGATTGCGCCGGTTTTTTGCGAAAAATGATCTCAAGAGACACTACCTATACTAGGTATAATGTTAGTATCACAATAACGGAAAAAAATTGTTAGATTTCGCAGAACGAAAGTTGAAGCCGATTCATTTGAAACCTAAATTTATAATTATAAATCTCTATTCTTTAATTACCTACTTTATATATGTATTTTGTTTTCTGATATTAACTTTCGTACGTATGCAACTTTTAAACTGTACTTTTACTGTACTTATGATGTACTTTTTGTTTTTGTAGTTATAAATCTTAATTTTTTTTTGTTCAATAAAGATATATTATTATTATTATTAATTTTGGGTTTCTATTGTACAGAAAGCCGGTTCTCAATAGGGATATTTCTCATAGATTTTATGAAATAAATCATGTGGAATCCCGGTTTTAGTCTTGCATTCTTTCTTGATATACCTACCTAGGTACCTAGTACCTAAACACATACTTTATAATATTATCTATTTGACGCTTATAGAACAATCATACACGGATTTACCACACATACACCTCAAGGATCTCATTTCTACTTGTGTCCTTCCTCTGCCAGTTAGTTGCCTATGTGTAGTAATTGTCAACAATTTTATGCTTGTTCGATCACCCATATCGCTCGATGGGTATAGGGTGGTTCGTATTTAATGTTGCTCAAAAATTTTATTCTTGTATACCTTTATATTATACCTTTTAGTTCTCACAAACACTGGCGCGGAAATAAAGTAAACAAATATTCAGATGACGAGACCCCTAAAATTAATATTTGTGGAGAAATCTCATCCTCTAATATTACGTCTGGGGAAAATATGAATATGGACTAGAAATATGGACAGAATATGTGGAAAGAATTAAAGAAATAAGTAAATTCATCAACCGGCATTGATGAAATATCTAACAATGTTCTTAAAAAAATTGCCCCTGGTATACTTCAACCATTAACGCATCTACTTAATATTAGCATCCGCCAAGGGCTATTTCCCACCATTCTAAAACAAGGTCTCATTATCCCTATTTTTAAAACTGGCTCCAAACTTGATATTAGTAATTATCGTCCTATTACGTTGCTAAATTCCCTCTCAAAAGTATTCGAAAAGATCGTCAATAATAGTCTCATGGAATATCTGGAAACCAATAACTTAATATCGCCGCGGCAATTTGGATTCAGAAAACATAAAAGTACCAATGATGCTATAGCCACGGTCACTGACCATATTTCTGGCCACCTTGATAAGGGCTTGAAATGTCTATCGGTATTTCTCGACCTATGTAAAGCATTTGATACAATCTCACACAGCAAACTAAAACGCAAAATGTTTAATATAGGTATTAGGAACAAAGAATTAGGCCTCCTCTCCAGCTTCTTATCTGACAGATCCCAATGCGTTAAACTCAATACCACAAAGAGCCAGAATTTGCCCATTAGTTACGGGGTCCCTCAAGGCAGTGTTATAGGTCCAACGCTCTTCCTAATATATATTAACGAGTTATGCAACCTAGATATCGATGCCACTATTGTCAGTTTCGCCGATGACACTGTCCTACTCTTCCAAGCAAAAGATTGGCTTACCGCATATTCCAAAGCGGAGGAAGGAATTCAACAGGTAAAATATTGGCTTGACTCGAACATATTAACTCTAAATGTACAGAAAACCAAATACTTACTGTCTAGTCTCACCAATATCCCAAAGTCAAACCCAGCCCCGCCATTAAAAATACACAAATGTAAAAATTCATCTCTAAACCGGAACTGTGACTGCCCATGCCTAGAGCAAGTAAACATTATCAAATATTTAGGAGTAACCTTCGATACACACCTGAATTGGAAGCAACATATACATAATACTACAAACAAAATCCGAAAATCTATATACTTTTTCAAACAAACACGCAATTTCCTTCACCTAAAACTTTTAAAAACAGTATATTACTCATTGTGCCAATCTCACATCGAATACGGAATTCTAGCCTGGGGTAATGCATATTCCAATGCCCTTGATCCCATCATGAAAGCACAAAAACTAATCATAAAAATAATTCTTAAAATGCCGCTTACTACCAGCACTGATATTATCTTCAATTCCTTCAACGTTATGGACATAAAACAGCTCTACTCAAGATCCATATTACTTAATTTACACATAAACAACAAAACACCATACAAAGCTACACAAACAATACACAATACCCGAGCCAAAAACAACGAACTTCTCCAAACTCCTTTTTTCAAAACCACCTTCGGGCAAAGACACTCTAAATACATAGCTTGCAAACTATACAATACACTACCAACTACGATCAGACAAAGTGACTCCTTTACAAAATTCAAACAAGATATTAAAAATTGGATTATAAGTATTGGACGCCACACTATCACGAATATCTGTAAAATAAATCACACATAGACATAAATAACTTTTCACATACAACCTAACCCATATAAAACAAATGAAAATAATGGAATCCTGTCAAATTTAACCTATAAATAGACTAGGCAGAATTGATTTCATTACTCCATCTCCAACATTTATAAAATAACTCTCTTTAAAAGATTTATTACCCTTCCAATCACCCTTCTGTTTTAATTCTATTCATAATATGTATTTTACCTGAAATATCCTTGTAATTACTATATTCATTTATATACCTGTACGCCTGTCTCGACACAGGTATACCCTAGTGAGACAGGCATACAAATAAAACCATTGTAAACATATTTTATTATAGATAAATAATTAATTTAAAAAAAAAAAAAAATTAAAAAAATGCTTCATTGTCAGAAAAAATTTACGATAAGAACAGATATTCATAACAGAAGTTTTTATTCGCTAGGACCGGCACGGGGGTTCATATTTTAGATTTTAAGTAGGGATTTAATAATACTATAGTAGATGGTATTTCTATTCCTCCATTCTCTGCGAATTCTGAATATTTTGAGTAAAAAACAAAATCTGAACCTGCTTTTACTATGTGCGGTCTCATACGTTAATAATAAGACCGGTCACTTGCCGAGTTAACATCGCGTCTGGTTTCCACCCAGGCGTCGTGAGTTCAATTCCTCAGCTGGCTAATTCTTCCATCACGACCCAGGCAACGATTTCCACTTACTGTGATAGTAGTAGAAGATTTTTAATAACTGTGAGGTTTTTCGAAACTCGGGAAAGTTTTTATTTCATAAAAAAAAAAACATGTCACACTTTTGTCGGCGCTCCTGTGCCAGTCGGCCACTCACGAGCCAACTCAATGCCAATCAGAAAGCCAAAACCCGCGTACTTTACCTAAGCGTGCACCCGGCTGTAAATGTTTACTTGCTGAAAATGAGAAATCGATGTGTTCAGACCGAAAAAAGTTTTTTGGATGGAGATTCACCAGTTTTACCACTAGTTTACGGCAGGGCTGGGCAGTATTTGAATTACTTGTAATTGAAATACGTATTTGAAATACAAATACGTATTTTGTATTTGTATTTCAATTACTTCCTAAAAATGTATTTTGTAATTGGTATTTCAATTACCTGCTAGTAAGGTATTTTGTAATTTGTATTTCAAATACTTATGGCTATATAATATTTGTGAAAATAAAATATATTTAAAAAAAAATACAAAAAGTTTTGTTTATATGAAAAATTACTTCATATGCACACTGTAGGAACTGTCCTTGTCACTCAAATATCACGGCAGCGCAGGATAATAATAATAACATAATACGAAAATAACATCACAATGTCTACTTATATTATTATGTATTTTGTTGTAGGGAAGCAAAACAGATCCTGACCTGAGCACCCGACAAATTTGTTTCTTCATCTGACAATTCTAACCACTTCGTTGGTTTGATAAATGCGCCCCACAGAAATACAAGAAAAAATGTAACTTTTTGACTTATTTACACAATATCTGCGAGCAAACAAACGAGATAATGCGTAAGTAGGTATGTACCTACATCGCTTGACATCGACACGCTCCACACGACATTGCCTGCAGAGAGCATGGGTTGCTAGCGCTGTCTCGTTTGTTAAAGAGCCGCTAGAACGAGATGCATGCAGGGACTCTATGCCGCGTCGAGAGGAGAGCCCTTTAGCTATTTAGCAAAAGCGGCCTCTAAAAAAAGGGTCCGGTTAACGCCAGCTCCCGGCACACATGCCATTATTCACAGCTGGCTCCTTTTATCAATCTCCCCACGCGTTGACTGAATTGCCCGATTTAAACAAACCTCTTTCTTCCGTCTCTCTTCAACCCGTGCGAAATATCATATAATATTTGACATTCACTCTTTTTCGCAAATGTGTTTCTATACCAACGCGCGCGGAGCTGTGAGAAAAGTCTTTCGAACGTATTTTTTGCAATGAAATTGTGTATTTTTCAGCCGTTTTCTTCGATTATGAAATTATAGGTACCAAAAAAAATTTATACAGATTAATTTTACTTATATACGGCCGCAAATCAATAATTCATCTCAATATTAAAAAGAATAACGTGTTAAAAGTGTTTTATTAGACGATATTGAAAATAGCACCATCTATCGATGAAAAGTTTCTAAAAATATTTGAGGAATACCCTTAAGGCAATATAACGATGTGTTTCGGGGTCTTGGATGTATACCGTACACATGTCATCTGTCAGTGGATCCGAACGTAATTCCAACAATAGATGCTCAACGCAGAGTTCCTTTCAAACTAATGGACAGACTAAAAGAGGCACTAGATGGAATGGTAAAACAAAACGTTATAGAAAAAATTACAAAACCTACAATATGGGTGAGTTCGTTAGTCATCATAGAGAAGCGTTATGGTAAATTGAGGTTATGTTTAGATCCCAAAAATTTAAATAAGGCATTACAAAGGTCACATTATCCATTACCAACATTTGAGGAAATTAGATATAGAGTTCACGGAGCAAAAATTTTTTCTCATCTTGACGCAACATCAGGATATTGGTCAATTCCGTTAGATGAAGAAAGTGCAGAATTATGTACATTCAATAGCCCATTCGGGAGATATTTTTTCAAACGTTTACCTTTTGGTATTAAAAATTCTTCAGAAATATTTACTAGAGTAATGAAAGAATTATTTGAAAATATTGAAGGAGTAACAATATTTATTGATGATATTTTAGTTTTTGGAAAAGATCAAGATAGTCACGATAAATCTTTAAAACAAGTGTTAGATAAGGCACGGGAAAATAATTTAAAATTTAACATGAGTAAATGTAAATTTAACGTCAAAGAAATTAAATTTCTAGGTCACATATTTTGTGATGAAGGAATAAAAGTTGATTATTAACAAATTAGTGCTATTAGGGAAATGAAGTCACCTAAAGATAAAAAAGAATTACAAAGATTTTTAGGAATGATTAACTATTTAAGTCCATTCATCAAAAATAAGTCAGAAAAAACTAATGTATTAAGACAATTATTAAAGAAAAACGTTGAATTTTTGTGGGATGAAAATTACGAAAAGTCGTTCAATGAATTAAATAATATAATTAGTTCAGAACCAATTTTGACACATTACGATAAAAATAAACCGATTACATTATCTGTTGACTCATCAAATTCAGCAGTAGGTATGGTCATTATGCAAGACAAAAGACCAATAGCATATTCTTCAAAAACACTCACACCAGCACAGACTAGATATGCACAAATTGAAAAAGAATTATATGCTATAGTTTGTGGATGTTATAAATTTCATCAATATTTATATGGTCAAACCGTATATGTGCAAACTGATCATAAACCATTAATTACTTTATTTAGAAAATCGTTATATGACATACCAGCCAGATTGCAAAGAATGATGCTAGATTTACAAAAATATGATCTCATTGTAGAATATATTCCCGGAAAAAATGTGTACATTGCAGATGCATTATCAAGGTCAGCATTGCCAAATACAGAAACATTGACTTTTGAAAGTGATATTAATTTACATGTTAACACTATAGTTAATAACATGGCAGTAACACCACAAAAATGAGAAGAAATTAAGAAAGCAACTAGGGAGGATGCAGCTTTACAAGTTTTAATAAAGTATTACATTGAAGGTTGGCCCACATCCAAAAATTAAATTAATTCTTTAGTTAAACAATATTGGAATATACAATCAGAAATAAATGTGTGTAACGATTTAGTTTTTAAAGGTCATTCTTTGATAATTCCTACAGTTATGATACCAGAAATATTAAAGAAAATGCATGAAGGGCATCAAGGGATTATAAAAACAAAGAAATTGGTTAGAGATTTTCTATATTGGTCAAATATGAATTCAAATATTAAAAATATGATCGAACAATGTCAAACATGTCTAAAATTTAAACCATCTAATCAACCCGAGTCACTTATATCGCACCCAATATCAAACTACCCTTGGGAACGTATTGGTGTAGATATTTTAACATTTAATAATACTTATTATTTAGTAGTAGTTGATTATTACTCAAAGTATATAGAAATTGCGAATATGAATAAGCATTACACAGCAGATGTAGTAGTAAAACATTTAAAATCAGTTTGCAGTCGACATGGAATACCATTAGAATTAGTCAGTGATGGAGGTCCACCATTCAATTCAGTCGCATTCAAATCATTTACGTATGAATGGGATATTTATCATATAACAACGAGTCCGTATCATTCTCAGTCAAACGGACAAGTAGAAAGTTCAGTCGAAATCGTAAAAAATATTTTAAGAAAATGTCAAGAAGATAAAACCGATCCATATTTGTCATTATTACATTATCGTACAACACCAAAAGAGAATTTACCTTCTCCGTCACAATTATTAATGTCAAGACAACTTCGTTGTAACTTACCGTCTACTAAAAGTCAGTTAAAACCAAAAGTAGTCAAATTTAAAGAATATAAAAAAAAAAACAGAAAATCGTCAAAATAAAATGAAAAAATATGCCGATAGAGGTAGTCAGGATTTAAAACCATTAAATATTGGGGATAAAGTAGTTTTTAAAAGAAAACCAGAAAGTCATTGGGAGCCAGCAATAGTAAAAGAATTGTGGAATAAAAGTCCAAGGTCATACATAATTGAAACTTCAAATGGAAATAAATATAGAAGAAACAGAATTCATTTAAGATATGATAAGTCAAATGAAAATATTAATAATAATAGTAAAAAAAAAAGTCAACAAGACAGTCAATCATCAGAAGTAATAAATAAAAGTCAGAATACTAGTCAAATGTATTTTCCAAGTTTAGATTTTGCGGTTCCATCTACCTCAAGTCAAGTCATTACCAGATCAGGAAGAGTTGTGAAGATTCCTGACAGATACATGTAAAACTAATTAACCTTTCCCTTACTGTGCTAAAAAAATACGCGCACACCGGTGCTGTGTAATCAATTCACGTGTTAAAATCATCGATTTTATATCGGAAATATATGAACATTCATAGCTAATCGCTTTTGTTTTTCGTAATTTGTGTTACAAGTGATAATAATTGTAATTTAATTGCTGAAAACATGAAAAAACCATCGTCCGTTGCTCAAAAAACGGGCGTGGAGACCATCTCAAAGGAATGCCCGCGAACGACTGAGGCGCTGGGCCTGGGCGCTGGGCCTGGGCGCTGGGCTGCTACCCAATACATACATACAGCTATGTATGTTTAGCTACTACGCGGTTGCAGGTATCGACGGTTGAAACACAACACGGCGGTCTCTGTTTCTCGTGTTCCCGTATAGCAAAGTAGAGCGAGACGTCACATAGCGTGTCATCTCCCCCCGCACACTCTTCGCGTATCACGGTCCACACTGGCACACGGTTGATTGTATTTGTGGTTTATTCCCGATATTTAACAAAATATCTCTGATTTTGAATTAATTTGCTAATTATTTAAAATACTATTTTTTAATACAGTGTGTAAATGTATAACGGAGGAATACCTAAAATCTGAATCCAGAATTCATTATATTTATAGAGATATAAAAGTTATAAGAAGCAATGTGTAGTATTTACGCATTACAGACCAGGAAAGGTTAAAGATGTTTACATAAAATACAAACATATTATATGTTTTAATTTTGTTTATATAGTCCATTTCATGCAAATGTAAATGCATTGTCTAACGAAGAAGACTGTTTTTAGTTTGTTAAAAAACATTAAATATATATCTAAGTTTTCATTATAATTTTTGTTAAAAATGTCATAATTTAGTATTAAGTAAAAATATCGAAAAATATTTAGAGACAAGAGATGAAAATTCAAATTTATTATGTTAATTAAAAAATTAAAAATATTTAATTTTTTTATAAAAAAAGGGAGATGTTATGTTAAGATCTCTATGATACAACATACAACTATTGTCTATGGTTGATCTGGAAATGGGATCACACTTTGTACTCTCTGTTCAACATGTCAACTAGTATTCCAATACATGTTATCTCAAATAAATAAATCTTTTAATGTTAATAGCTAACATTATTTTGTTTTCAGCGATTTTCAGTATTATTTCTTAATTCAAAAGTTTATTCCTGTGTGATACAGAATAGACGTGGGCAAAATTGAATGACCGAATTAAATGAATAAATTCAATCTTGTGACACACTCAATCTAATTCTCAATTTTAAAAGGAATTGATTCTTCATTCCTTATCTTTGGCCTTGCATCCTACGATTTTTAATGACACCATACATTTTTAATTTCCATTTATTTTACTGTTAAATTATTTCAATGGATAATGTGTTCTGTAAACGATTTAAATATTATATTGTTTCATAGGTATTTAAATATTATTAAACGGGCCGCGCGCCGCGAAGTGGTCGACGAACGATATTGTGAACGACTCGCCTATTACGATTGTATTCCGCTACCGCCGCGCCGACATTCTAAAAAACACCCGAACATCATCAAAGTCCGTGTCCCAAAATGGCCAAAACGCGGCCGCGATTCATCCGGGTTGCCCGAGCATCTCTTTCACGCAAGGAATTAATCATTTATCCTAATCAATAGTCCTGAGATTGTCCTAAGGTCCCCGCTATCCCAGGTCCGTGTTCAATGTCCACGTCCCAGGTATCTAGTCTGTCGAAATCGAGATTGTCCGATTCCAACAGACAGAGGAATTAAAAAAAAAGTCTTTTTCACTTGTGACGTGATGGTCTTTTGTAAATCTCAGACCTAGAAATGATGTCAGACGTCATCGTTACGTCAATGTCACGATACGTTCCAAACGCATCCCAGTCCTAGGTCCGCAGCTCGCGAGTAAATCAAGTCACTGCTAGGTAAGACACAAAACATTAGTCAAAAGTTACTAATTCATTCCTCAATGCCAGCCCTTAATCCGTCCGCGCGGTTCATTTATTCCCCCGCGCGCCAAACCGTCAATTTCATTACATAGTTAGTCGAAAACTTTCGACTTTGAATCTGTACATCAGCTAGAAAAGTGAGAAGCTAAAATGATGCTTATCTGTTTTTTGGTACGTACGAAAGATATTGAACCTACCTACTTTTAAACGTAAATCTTGGGTCGATATAATATGTAAATTTGCAGATATTATAAGGCCAATTAGCTGTGGTTAGCTGTCATAAAATACTCATCTTAATGTTAAAATGTATGTTTATATTAGATCACGTGAAATGGAACAAAATTATAAGTTTAATAAATAAAATAAAATCAAAAAAATTTTAAGGGTGAAACGAAAACTTGTATAATTTTAAGATATAATTGCTAGCAATAAATACATTTTACATACGAAAAATTACGACACTAAAAAAAGACAAACAATATAGGATTTAGCCTGCGAGATAATGAGATAGAATAATCGGTCTCCTCTTTGTGCGGTGTTCCGTAGCCTATTGGTCTCCTCTTTGTGCGGTGTTTCGTAGCCTCCCCACTCATTGTGATTTTAAAACCGATGAAATGAAAAAGCGACACTAAAAAGAGTCAAACACATTAATCTATAGGTTTTATCCTGCGAGATAATCAGATAGAATAATCGGTCTCCTCTTTGTGCGATGCTTGGTAGCCTATCAGTCTTCCTCTTTTGCGGTACTCCGGGTACTCCGTGGCCTCCCGGTCTCGTGTGCGGTGTCAGCCTCTCCATTCATTTAATTTTAAATTTATTTTTTTGGGATTTAATTGAATTAAAGGAATGAATTAAAGGAATCAATTCAAAAGGCCATGGGAATCAGACTGAATCGATTCACTCCTGGGAATCATTCTGCCCACGTCTAATACAGATAGACAATCAAATAATGTGTGTGTATGAATGACATGGATATATGAGTGGGCAGCGTATTGTTTGTCACTTTTTTATGGAACGTTCGCTGTCTCCTTTTCTTGAGGCCCACTAGAATAAAAGGTCCCGCTGTCGGTCGGTGTTTGAAAGTTTAGATAAATCTGTACGCAAAATTTCTTAGGGAAGAACTCCGGTGCTCGCGGTGCTACAGCTGCCCGGCTACCAGTATCACTCGTACTCGCGATCACCGCACGGTGCGTTAGGCGAAATGCAAAAGTTTACAATAAGACCGGATGTCCCCGCCCGCTCTGCCCTCTCACCCGCGGCACCACTCTCCAAAACCGTGCACAGCTAGTGCTGCCAGATGCATTGTTTTTTTGGTTAATTTATACATCCATGATATATAAAATTAAACATTTCTAATAAAACCTGTTTTTTTTTACCGATCACCAAGACAGTTTTCGGGATACGTTTTTTTAGCATGGGTCGTATAGGGGAAAATGATGAATTCAGGAATGTAGTTCTTAAACAATGAACTTCTTTTTTTTTTACTTTTTTTATTCTCATTTCTTTGTTCATTAAATGTATAATAGAAAATAGTATCTAATAACATAATGTATAATAACAAATAGTATGAACAAGAAATGAAAACCCACTAAGGCACTGCCTGAGTGTGGGTAATATTAAAACAAAATACTATATTTCCAAGTACCCAAAGTATAAAATAGACTTAAAAAACATATAAAATATAAATATAGTATTAAAAGTTAGTATTACATAGGTAGAAAACGTGAAAAGGGTTTTTTCAGCTATTATAAAAATATGGAGAAAAACATACTGATTTTTTTTTTTTTTTTAGTTATTATAAAAAAATAAACAGAAAACATATTTTACTACAGTTTAGAAAGTTACAGAAAGTGGGTTGTAGAAGGATGGATAAATTTATAGAAAAAGCGTTTCAATATCTACATTATTCAACCATAATTTTACCTCTTTTACATATTTTATCATTTTATTTATCATTTGAGTTCGTAGTGGTAGAAGGTTAAATGTACGAGTACCAACGATACTGCTATGTGTCTGCAACAATTTAGTATTGGTTTGTGGGGGTGTAAAATATATTATTTATTATTTTTCTCGTTCTGTTTTCATTTATTTCGAAATTATTTTTGTTTTTAAATACATATTTCAAAGTTTGTAATATAAATAATTTACATATATTAAATATTTTAGTTTCTTTGTATAGTAAGTTGGTCGAGAATGTTTTATTTTTGTTATATATGACTTTAATTATGTGTTTTTGAATTATTTGTAGAGACTTCAGTACGGTTATGGATTCACAAGGCCACTTATCTAATTATTATGCTTGTCAAAAAATAGTATCTACTATATTAGAAAAAAATAAAAGTTTACCTAGACCCTAGACCCTAGACCCTAGACTAACTACGATAAATGTATAAAAAATAAATTATTTGAAAAATGGAATTTTTTTTTCTCCCTCATCTCACAGATTTGAAAGTTTTTATTATTTGTGTTTAATAATATTATTATTTAATTTTACACTAAAGTTCTGTAAATTAAACTTAATAACAAAAAAAAATCGTGTGTACTTAAAAAAATCCTAATATTCAAAGAAATATTGTAAAACTATTTTATTTAATAAACTGTTATTTCGTTATTTAAATTTTCAATTAAAAGTTTAGGAAAACACGGTATTTCATTCTTGGGATATGGCAGCACTAAGACGCTCCAATCCATCATACATCACAACAAACACATTGATATTGTTGACAGACGGGATATTTCTTGCGCTTCATAGCAGTAGTGCAGAGTGGAACTTGCGACGTGCATAATATTATTGTAATCGTTTAAATTTTTCACTCGGGTCCCAAGTTATTGTTAATAAATTTAAAATGTCGAAGCGTCAGCAGAAAATGCCAGACTTTTTTTCGAAAATGACAAAAGTCGATCCTTTTGTCACACTAATTTTTTTGGCGAGGTTTAGCCCAACTTTTGCGAAGGAGTTGAATACAGTAGCCCATTTTTGGATTTTCATTAGCAAATGTTTAACTTTATTTTCCTCTTCAATTTCTTTGGCTGGTTATTTTGTTTATTGTATTCTATTTCACAGTTATTTGTTTGCCAGATTATTTTTGGATTGTTATCGGAGCTTCTTACTTTATGTTACATAATTTTATAATTATATTAATTGCTGATGTAAGCTGTCATGGCTTATTCAGTGTCAAATAATTTCGCACCGCGCGAAGAAATGTACTCGTGCATACTTAAAAAAATAAAAATTTTGTCTTTTAAAATTTAATTTAATGGAGAGTTTTATTTATTTACACCTGTGATTCCCAAGTAAGGCGATACCGCATCACTGACTGGGGCGTTGATGAACTTCCCCTTGCAAATGTTATGTAAATTTCACATTAAAAAAAATTTCGCCTGCGGCGCCTTTTCTATACGTATTGTCACGCATTTCTTAATGAACGGGGGAGGGGCGTTGAAGAGAATACTATACTTGGATAGTGCGCAGTGAGCCAGATAAGGTTTAGGACCTCTGATATACACTGTACATTAGTATATAAACGTTTGAATAGATATGGATACAGCATTCATATTACGTTTTGTAAAACACCCCCGTATTTTTTTCTGTGTGCGCCACTGAATACAATAGGGCAACGACAATTTTTAAATGGTGGCGATTGTCATCAATACTTGTTGGAACTACTGATTTATGTGTTGTTTTACCGCAAGCAAACAAATAAGCGTTTACGCTGATTAGTCTACTTTAAAACAGTAAAGTTTATTTAGGAACAGAAATTTGACCAGACCCTTTACTTTAGTAGGACTTGAATTTTCTATAATGATATGTAAAACTGCGAGCGGGAAGCATGAAAATTAATTGTAATATTATAATAATCGATAATATTAAGCAATTTGCATGTACTTACAAATGAAGTGTTATTCATTCGCCTTTACTATTATTTGCCGTGTAATTGAAACATTTTCTCATCACACAGGAGGGCATTTTGGCACTTTTTAAAATGCAATTTATTTACTGGTAAGTGCTTGCTTACTCGTTTAGCAGTTTAGTACTAAAGTACTAGATATCGAGAACGGTGCAATTTATTTATTTATTTATTATACGCCTTTATGGGCTTTTACATTATAATTTATAAGTTGAGTAACAAACAATGAAAAAAACATAATACAATGAGAAAAGAAAATACACAATACAATTTCATAATTACACATTCTCAGTACATGAAACGTCAGACGCATTTTGAAAACGTCTACAATGATAAACCCAAAAGTGCGATAAAAAGTGAAGTGGGCCATTACAACCAGTGCAGTCCTGCGCAGTTTTTAGCGCGCTATCGACGGGTGTTTATGCCTCTAATTTTTTCCACCCGGAAGTACCAAAATATGTGTTTAAACAAGCTACAAAAACAAAACGGTTTCTATTTAGTGCGACAATAAAGACAACAAGTAACTCGACGCGCTGTATGCATGAACCATCGCACAAACAAATACAAGTGTTCTTACCGGGACTCCAACTAGCGCCGGTGGCTCTGTGGACTAATGCGTCGGAATTACTTTTTGCCCGATTTAAGTTCGAATTGCCGCACTCAGTTCGAATCCCAGACAGGCGAAAATTTTTATTTTTAAATTTTTTATTCTTAATGAATTACTTCTTTGTTTTTAATAAGCCATGTAAATTCCAAAGCCAAAAATGACGGTAGCAAGCTGTATAAATGAACTAAAGAGTGAGGTTGCGAAAATTCAGACAGTCAAGGACCAAAAAACAAAAAATACTATTGAACTCAAAATAACGAGGTTGGAAGATGCAATTAACAAAGAGAGTCTCTCATTACAGGAAAAAATTATCGAATTACAAGAAAATATAATCGTGAGTGATAGAAAATATATCAGTAACTTAGAAAAATTCCAAAATCTCGAAAACAAAGCAACTACGAAAAGTTACGCTAGCATCGCCAGTGGAAAATACGCGACACCTAAAATTCCAGTATTCCCCGTTATAATAAAAACTAAAAATGAAAACGAAGACATAAAAGAAACCATCATTAAGAACGTCAAAATATCTAAACTGGGAATCGGAGTAAGCAGCATCAGGAAGACATCAAAAAATGAATTAATAATAAATCTACAAAAAGCGGATGATATGGCCAACATCAAAAATGAAATTACAAAATTAAAACTTGAAGGAATACACGTTGAAAACATTGATAAAAAAAGACCGTGCATGATCTTTAAAGGAATAGACGAAAAATATACACAAGAAGAATTTATATCAGATTTGATTCTGCAAAATGAAGACATAAAAATTATTTACGAAATGGACCCAAACCAGATAAAATACAAAGGAACCATACAAATTAAAAAATTTAAACAAAAAATATAATTCTCGAAACCAGTGGAGATCTCAGAAATCTTCTAATTTCGAAAAAAAGCGTAAACCTTGGATTTTACCAAATTAAAGTAGAGGATTGCAACCCCCTAATGCAGTGTTACCATTGCCAAAAATATGGTCACACAGCAATGCGTTGCCTCCAACCACCGAACAAACCAATATGCCTTCATTGTGCGGGTGAACACAACTTAAAAAACTGCAACAATAAGAACGAAATACCAAAATGCATTAATTGCACAGAACTTAATTTAAAATTTAATACTACGACTCCAACAGACCACAAATCAAATAGTGAAAAATGCAAACACAGATTGAAAATGCTTAACTTTGCTCAAGAAAAAATTAATTATAATTCAAAACGACCGAATACATAGTAAAACAAATTGACGAAAAATACAAAATAAACCAAGAAATATGTCAAAATATTAAAGAAGTTAATAAATTGTGTGTTACAAACAGTTCCCCCTTTTTATTACTACACATGAACATTCGAAGCATCGCAAAAAACCTTGATGAATTTTTGATAAATATAAACGATCTGTTTTTATCGCCCGCCTGCATAGTGTTAACAGAAACGCACTGTAATAACGATCAACACATTAATGCACTACCCAACTACAAAGGGATCGCAACAACAACACCAATTAATAAAAATAGTGGTATAATTTCATGATGAGTGTGAAATTATTAACACTGAAGAAATATATATACAACATGTAAATTGTCTAAAAATAGATAATATAAAATTAAAAAACAAATTATACAGAATTATAACAGTGTACAGAACACACAAATCAAACATAACTAACTTCATCAATGAACTATATGAATATCTAAGCAAATTATCGAAAATTCTTACTGTATGTGGTGATTTCAATATAAACATTTCTGCTAACCATAACTCAATAGAAAAAAATAATTTCATTAACATGATGACGCATCTCAACTTTAAATCTTGTATTAATAGTAACACTCGAGAAATTAAAAACCAAACTCCATCATGTATAGACCATATCTGGTATAATGTACATTTAAATGAAATAAAAAATATTAAATCTACTGTTTGGAAAACCAATATAACTGACCATTACGCGTGTCTTATATTACATGAGACAAATAAAAAACTAAACACAATACCCAAATTAAATCTTCCATATTCCCAAATAGACTATGAATTATTAAAAAAATCATTAATACATGAAAAATGGGAAGAAGTTTTAAAAAATAAATGCACCAACAAAAGTGCCTTACTGTTTGAAAAAACTTTAACTAAACACGTTTTAGAAGCAACAAAAACAACACAGATCGTCCCCAATTCAAAAACAAAGAAAATTAAACCATGGAATACTCTAGGATTAATAAAAGCCATTCGAAAAAAAAATAAACTTTATAAAATAACACAAAGGCCACTAGTTCACAATAAAATTGTACTATATTATAAAAAATATAAAAATATATTAACTACTCTAATTAGAAAAACGAAAAACGACTATTACTCAAAAATTATAACAGAAGCTAAAGACAATTGTTATGTATAAAACATAGGTTAATTGTCGTTTTAAGTAAGAACTGGAATCTATGAGGCGGCACGATAGCATTGTCTATTGTTTTTCATCCTGGCAACACCAGAGAGGAGCGGAAATGTGATGGTGGCACTTCCCCCGGCGGGCGTAAGGTCCGCCGGAGGTCGTGAGAGTTTTTTTGAGAGAATCGGGCAAGATGGAGTGCATCGGTGCCTAATCAGAGAGATTCGAAGTTCCCGTAAAGTTCGGGCGGTTATTATAGTGCCGTTACAAGTTTATTTGAGTTCCCGTTATGGTTTCGACCCCGCGAGTCGCGCTCCGGAAATAAATGTTGTGTTCACACAATGGCCGAATTGTATTTGGTTTAGGAATAGGAAATTTCGTTCTGGACAGTAAACGCCCCTGCCTTTAGTCCCAGAAACACCGTGGGCTAGTATGATTTCCGGCCAATATAATGTTCTACCCGATCTCCGCCAGGAAATCTCCTGGTGTATCAATTCCCGATACACGTGCGTGACTCTATCGTTTGCCATCCGCGCCAGCTTACTCCACCGTGGGACGTGGAGTAGCCTTATTTGCTCGCGCCAGAGTATTTGCTCAAGCTGCAGAGGACATCGTTTGCCATCCGCGCCAGCTTACTCCACCGTGGGACGTGGAGTAGCCTTATTTGCTCGCGCCAGAGTATTTGCTCAAGCTGCAGAGGACATCGTTTGCCATCCGCGCCAGCTTACTCCACCGTGGGACGTGGAGTAGCCTTATTTGCTCGCGCCAGAGTATTTGCTCAAGCTGCAGAGGACATCGTTTGCCATCCGCGCCAGCTTACTCCACCGTGGGACGTGGAGTAGCCTTATTTGCTCGCGCCGGAGTATTTGCTCATGCTGCAGAGGCCAGAGGATTCCTGCCGCCAATATAGTCAGCTCGCATCACCGTGGGACGTGGGCAGTTGCACCAACCTTAGTCACCGGGAGGATCCCTCATCGTCTAAACGACCGCGTTAATAGTCAGATTACTTTAGCTTTAGTTATCGGTTATGGTCTGTGGGGGTAAGTTCTTTCCTATCTGTATTATTATTTGCAATATTTGAAATAAACCTATACGGTTAGTCCAATTATAATTAACCTTATTTTATTTACAAAACCTGGTAATTCCTGCCTATGCCTGACATCTTAGAACTTAATTCCCCGCTCTGGGATCTCTGCTCTACCGCTGTGCTGGTCGATTTGGCGGGTCTGATGCTGAGGATTCCTCGGGATCAGATCCTGGCGCGTCCGGTACTAACCGGCAAAGCCATTTCGTCCACTCACCTTAATTAAATCCCTTTAATAAATAAGCCAACTTGTGGCAATTCCCTGGACCCTAACATGGCGCCTACAACTGTGTCCTGGGCTCGTATAATTCTTATTTGTCTAGGTTTTGGGTTGGAGTTACTATAGTTTTGTTTTGTAATCGATCAATAATTGTTTTTGTTATTTCGAAGCATCTCACATAAAACATAACCTTTAAATGTCATTCCGGTATACACGTAAATATTGCGAAGTTATCAATCTGTCAACAATGCAGCCAACTTGATGATAATTCTGTACACATTATTATTATATATTTGTTTGTGGGTTAAGTTATTCGGACTTACGGGCAACACGAATACTAAGTGTCAATTTGACAGACGGCTATGTCAATCGTAAACAAACATTGCATTTTGACAACAACTGTCATAATGTAATTACACCTTTAAGTTTTTAAGATTGTCGTGTACAATGAATACTATTAAGTGCTTATAAATACGATTAATTATATAATTGCTCTGCGGGTAAGCAATATATTCGTAGCTATCGTTACTAGCTAATTTATTGACATTGTACATTTAATTATTGGAATTTTACAATTATACTTTTCAAAATGTCGACTACAATAGACAACATCAATAGTAGATCGAAAGATGAACTTTCTGCGGAACTTTTATCCAGGAATATAACGCCAGACGGTACTTTAGAAGAAATGCGGATTCAAGCCAGAAGGCATAACAAAAATATTAAAATATCTGAAGCTATCGAGCATCATGAGATAAGTGTTAACCCAGATAATGACAGCGAATTTGGCTCAAACTACATTAAATATACAAAAGTTATTTATAATGAATCAAACTCTTCTTCATCTTCATCCACAAGTACTATTAATAATTGGAATATTAAATTTGATGGTAATAGTTGCGTAAGAGACTTTATACTGGAAATAGAAGAGAAATGTAGAATTAGGAACGTTCGTCATGACGATTTAGTGAGATGTTTTCCTGATATTTTAGATGGATTGGCATTATTATGGTTCAGATCAATTTATACACCTGATTTGACTTGGAATGAATTATCTATATTACTTATAAAACAATTCGAAACAAATAATAGACAGATTGAATTAAAATCACAACTTTTCTCTATGAAACAACCAGCTGGTATGTCAGCCTTTGAATTTACGTTAAGAATGCAGAAGCACAATAATATGCTTGATTCTAAATTACCACTCTCTGAACTTTTACAATTATGCATGAGGGCATTACTACCCATTTATATCAACCTTCTGGCATCTAGAGATTTCAACTCATTTTCAGAACTTACCGAAGCTACAAATAAACTGGAGTCTTATTCAACGTCTAATTTGTTAGAAAATAATTCTTCTTCTTTTTCTAATGATAATCCACTTAAGGATAATAAAAAAAAATTATTATTTCACTAATTCACGGGGCAGTAATAATAATAATTTCAATTCTAATCGTAACTCTTCTTATCGTGGTACCTACAATAATCGTTCTACGGATTATAATTATAAACAAAATAATAATAATTATTATAATAATAATAATTATAATAATAATAATAAACAATATAGTGGCAATTCTGCTAATATCAATAATACTCGTTTTTTCTATAATAATCAATCTAAAAAGAATACTTCTAATGATTGTAGAGAAAAGGAGATGTGTCATCCTGAACCGAATTCTACCAAGAACAATATTTATTGTTCTTTTTGTAAATTAAAAGGTCATTTACTATCGGATTGTAGGAAGAGAAGACAAAACAATTCCAATCCGAAAGTTGCTTCTGTTAAACATGGGGATTCAAAAAAACTAGATGTGAGTCGCTCTGCTCACGCGCCTTCCTTTGCGCAGAGGAAGTGCGAGTGGCAGAGTTGGCTCCGTCAAGTTAATCAGTTTCTTTCGGACTCGAGTTCTGAGGTGGAGGTACCGCCGCCGAAGGATCCCGAGCTTGAAAGAGATAATCGACCTTTCGCGGATATCCTTATTCTTAATAATTCTTATAAAGCACTGCTCGACAGTGGTTCTTCAATTTCCTGTTTAGGAGGAGATATTCATTTAGTATTCTTACAATCGGGTTATGAATTAGTTAATATTGATTTCAATATTTCAACCGCTGATGGAACAAATCAGCAGGTATTAGGTACAATGACGTTGCCTGTTACGTATAAGTCCACTACACATAAAGTACTTTTCTACGTCGTCCCTTCTCTATCTCCTAATTTTATTTTAGGGGTCAATTTTTGGAAAATGTTCCAGGTCGCGCCGGAGCTTTTCCAAAAGGATCCAATTCCTCAGCGAATGGGTCAAGTCAATGAGTTAAGAGCTATTCAGCCAGCTACTTCCCTAACCAAAAAGGAAAATAAAACTCTTACCAAAATTATAAAGAAATTCGAATCCATTTCTTATGAAAAGAAAGGCTTAGGGTTAACACATTTAATAAAACATAAAATTATTACTACGGGTCCTCCGGTTAAACAACGATATTACCCTCTTTCTCCTGCTAGACAGAAACAATTAGATAAGGAAGTAGATGAAATGCTCAAATTAGGAGTCATTCGTCCTTCACGTTCACCTTGGTCTAGTCCAGTATTAATAGTCACAAAAAAAGATGGAACGGGACGTTTTTGCCTCGATTCCAGAAAAATTAACAATCTGACGATCCGTGACAGCTACCCTTTGCCGTATATTTCTCGAATACTCGATAAACTCGGTGGAGCCAGATATATAAGCTCAATAGATTTGTCTAAGGCTTTTTGGCAGATCGCCCTGGACGAAGACTCTTGTGAAAAGACAGCTTTTGTCGTACCCGGTCGCGGTTTGTTCGAATTCACTAGGATGCCCTTCGGGTTAAAAAACGCTCCGAGTGAACTTCAAAGACTAGCAGACGCTCTGTTTGGACCAGAGTTCGATGAAAACGCATTTTGTTATTTGGATGATCTAATCTTAGTGTCGGAAGATTTAGAATCGCATTTTATACTGCTAACTAAAGTTTTTGAACGATTAAGAGACGCAGGCCTAACGATTAATTTAAAAAAATGTGAATTCTGTAAATCAGAACTTAAATATTTGGGGTATATGGTCGATTCCAAAGGTCTCCGCACCGACCCAATTAAAATTGAAAGTATAAAAAATTTTCCAATTCCTAAAAATGCTAAAGGAATACGAGCTTTTCTCGGTTTATGTGGTTATTTTAGACGATTCATAAAAGGATTTTCTAGCATAGCTGCTCCCTTATCGAAACTTACAGGATCAAGAAAAGGAGTAAGTTTATTTAAATGGTCGGAAGAAGCTGAATCAGCGTTTAATAAATTAAAGGAAGCACTTACGACTGCTCCTGTCCTTAGTTGTCCGGACTTTACTAAGCCATTTGCTATCCATTGTGACGCAAGCAATATCGGTATAGGGGGTGTTCTTATGCAATCAATAGAGGGAATGGACCACCCTATTGCTTATTATTCTAGGTGCTTAAATACACATGAACGGAATTACGGAGCGTGAACTGTTAGCAGTGTTAGACTCGGTCACTCATTTTAGACCATATATAGAAGGGGCACATTTTTCTGTTATCACTGACCACTCTAGTTTAAAATGGTTAGGATCTATATCGAACCCTAGTGGACGTCTTGCACGTTGGAGTTCTCGCCTTTCACAATTCTCCTTCGATGTTATACACCGTAAAGGCACACAACACATCGTCCCGGATGTGCTTTCAAGAATGGACCTCGCTACAATATCGGTCATTGATGCGAACTTGTCCACCGATAAGTGGTACACAGATATCTGGAAAGGCTGCATAGATTCTCCTCAGCGTTTTCAAAACTTCCAGATACGCGAAAATGAATTGTTTCGCCATACAAAAACACGTTTACCTCTTTGTGAAGACACGTCTTGGAAAAAAGTAGTCCCACTAGAAAATAGAAGGGAAATTTTGTCAGAATCACATGAATCCTCTCGTGCTTGTCATCCTGGAGTCTTTAAGACTTATAAAAAATTACAACTCCGTTACTTTTGGCCAAAAATGTACCAAGAGGTGAAAAGATTTGTGAATCAATGTGCTGTCTGTAAAGCACACAAAATCAGTACAGCCCCGCCGAATGGAATTTCATCAAATTATAAAAAAGTTACGAGACCTATGCAGATGTTATCAGTGGATCTGGTAGGCCCTCTGCCTAGAAGTTATTCAGGTTTTACCGTTATATTGTCATGCGTGGATGTTTTTTCTAAATATACCTGGCTATTTCCGTTACGTCAAGGTACCGCGAGAAGTATTATTAAAAATTTAGAAGAAAATATTTTCCTTGTACACGGAGTACCGCGTACCATTGTATGTGACAATGGGCGTCAGTTCATTTCGAAAGAATTTAAGGAACTATTACAAAGCTACAATATAAGCCCTCCTTTTTACAATTCACTGTACACCCCTCAAAACAATGTTGTTGAAAGATACAATCAAACTTTAGGCACGGCACTATCAATATTAACGGAATCTGATCATCGTAATTGGTCCAAATTTCTCCCACAAATTCAATCGGCAATGAATAATACTGTAAATTGTACTACCGGATTTACTCCTTTCTTTGTTATGCACGGTAGAGAACAAATATTAGATGGGAATCTCCACCGTAATCCATTGGCAGATGATGAATCCAGTCCACAAGATTCCTCTCATCTCAAAGTTTACTCCGACAGATTAAATGGACTGTCATCAATTTATGAACAAGTTTCAAACGCCCTTTTTACGGCATTTAAAAAGGGCGCTAATCACTATAATTTACGTAGAAGAAACGTTACCTTCCAGGTAGGAGACGTAGTCTGGAGAAGGAATTTTGTATTATCTAATGCTTTGAACTATTTTTCACAAAAATTGGCACCTCGTTTTGTTCAAAACATTGTAGTACAGAAAAAGTCAGATTTAATTTATACCCTGTCTGACTTAAATGGAAAAGTAACAGGCGATTTTCATGTTAAGGATATACTTAAATCAGATAGCATACCAGCTTAGTCGGCTATCATAAAGCATCTTCACAGGCGCTATCTTTAATTTAAACCTCTTCAATACAGCTCATTTCAGTTCAGCCTGATCATCCGGATTGCTTTGACCAGTATTGGACATAAAATACATAAGTAAATAATTAATTTTTAAGTGGTCTTTTGTAGAAAATTAAAATCTTACTCCAGTTGATTACTCGAGTATAATTTCACATTAAAATAATAATTAAGATTTGTTAGTTTATTTATGTACAATTATGAGATGCCTCGAAGTACAAATACATATATGTATATATATATATAATAAGTTTACTATGGTTTATATTTATCTTTAAGTTTATTTCCTTGTCAACTCAGAATGCATGACGATATGAACCCGCTTATCCTTTTGTATTCTGAGTCCATACAGTTTAAAATACTCTGTATTTGTCCTACTAAGTTTTTGTCAACTTGGAATATACGATAATATGAACCCGCATATCCTCGTGTATTCCAAGTTCAATCTCATATGAACTGTGTTCATATACTTTTATATTGCATAAACGTAATTAAGAACATTAAGAGGTATTCGCCCAAAATTTCAATATGTTCTCAATTTAATAATGTTTTAACTACATTTGCTTAAACAATAAAAATAACTTACTATAATTATTCAGGAATTTCATTAATTCGAACAATTTAATCAATTCCCAAGCTATGAGTGTGATTGATTAGTTCCTGCGAGAACTTCAGTAATTAGTTACGATGCACTAATACTATAATTTCTTGTTGCACCTTCTGGTACAAAAAGTCACATACTTAATTAATTGGCACCATTTTTTTAACGATGGTTGTTGACTATTGATAGCACCATTTATTTACGATGGTCGCTAACCATTCTATTGTCACCATTTTTAACAATGGTTGAATAATAAATAAATTGGCATCATTCATGCGATGATTGTATGACTATCCTTAACACCATTCAGTTACAATGGTTGGTTATATCCTGTATTTCATATACAAATGTTCTAATAAACCTATATTTTGTTTTCTATTATATAACTGTCAGAAAAACTTATCCCACGAGACCAGTTAGAGAGTTAGATAGGTAGGCTCTTCTAAAGAGGAATTCTTTTATCCAGAATGGATTTAAAATCAGTGTTGAAGTGCAGATGGTACACCATCTAAGTGTATAGCCTACTTTGGCTTACTTAAAAGTGTTCTGAACAGTGATGCTTTACGCATATTTAATGTGTTGATGTTTATTGATGTCATATCTTGGTGATAATATCTATTCTAATATTAAGTTCTATTCTGTTATAGATGCTACGTCTACGGTAGTCCCAGACGAGAGTCAGAATACATCACCCAGCGTCTTATATGCTGTGGGTGATTACGGGCCCCGTTCACGTATCTTCTTATTGTCTACAAATTGTCTACAATTAAGGTCTTTAACTCTAAGTACTGATTTAATTATATCTAATTGTCTAACTTCGAATGGATGCGTCGCAGACTCTACCATCATGTCTTCAGCATGATGGGCGCGACTGATTTTGTCACGCACCCATTTGCAAGCATACTGTTGCTAGTAGTTTTGTTTTTTCTGATGTACAACTCATTTTTATGATATTATGTTTATGTATGTTTTTAGGAACCCATCAGACCAAGTTAGGGTATCTCTTAGCTCAGGCTTTTCTTTTGTTCTCCTTGTGTTTGAGGGCAAACACCTTGGGGGCGAGCGGGGTAATGTTATGTATAAAACATAGGTTAATTGTCGTTTTAAGTAAGAACTGGAATCTATGAGGCGGCACGATAGCATTGTCTATTGTTTTTCATCCTGGCAACACCAGAGAGGAGCGGAAATGTGATGGTGGCACTTCCCCCGGCGGGCGTAAGGTCCGCCGGAGGTCGTGAGAGTTTTTTTGAGAGAATCGGGCAAGATGGAGTGCATCGGTGCCTAATCAGAGAGATTCGAAGTTCCCGTAAAGTTCGGGCGGTTATTATAGTGCCGTTACAAGTTTATTTGAGTTCCCGTTATGGTTTCGACCCCGCGAGTCGCGCTCCGGAAATAAATGTTGTGTTCACACAATGGCCGAATTGTATTTGGTTTAGGAATAGGAAATTTCGTTCTGGACAGTAAACGCCCCTGCCTTTAGTCCCAGAAACACCGTGGGCTAGTATGATTTCCGGCCAATATAATGTTCTACCCGATCTCCGCCAGGAAATCTCCTGGTGTATCAATTCCCGATACACGTGCGTGACTCTATCGTTTGCCATCCGCGCCAGCTTACTCCACCGTGGGACGTGGAGTAGCCTTATTTGCTCGCGCCAGAGTATTTGCTCAAGCTGCAGAGGACATCGTTTGCCATCCGCGCCAGCTTACTCCACCGTGGGACGTGGAGTAGCCTTATTTGCTCGCGCCAGAGTATTTGCTCAAGCTGCAGAGGACATCGTTTGCCATCCGCGCCAGCTTACTCCACCGTGGGACGTGGAGTAGCCTTATTTGCTCGCGCCAGAGTATTTGCTCAAGCTGCAGAGGACATCGTTTGCCATCCGCGCCAGCTTACTCCACCGTGGGACGTGGAGTAGCCTTATTTGCTCGCGCCGGAGTATTTGCTCATGCTGCAGAGGCCAGAGGATTCCTGCCGCCAATATAGTCAGCTCGCATCACCGTGGGACGTGGGCAGTTGCACCAACCTTAGTCACCGGGAGGATCCCTCATCGTCTAAACGACCGCGTTAATAGTCAGATTACTTTAGCTTTAGTTATCGGTTATGGTCTGTGGGGGTAAGTTCTTTCCTATCTGTATTATTATTTGCAATATTTGAAATAAACCTATACGGTTAGTCCAATTATAATTAACCTTATTTTATTTACAAAACCTGGTAATTCCTGCCTATGCCTGACATCTTAGAACTTAATTCCCCGCTCTGGGAGGGGGGATCTCTGCTCTACCGCTGTGCTGGTCGATTTGGCGGGTCTGATGCTGAGGATTCCTCGGGATCAGATCCTGGCGCGTCCGGTACTAACCGGCAAAGCCATTTCGTCCACTCACCTTAATTAAATCCCTTTAATAAATAAGCCAACTTGTGGCAATTCAAATGACCCTAACACAATAATAAAAAAATATGGTCAACAATAAATGAAATAATAAATAAAAATAAAACATATAAGCACATATCCGAAATATCAGATGGGAAATTGATATATAATGTACAAAATGACACAAAAAAATGTTGTAATATTTTAAATAACCATTTTAATAACGTTGGAAAAAACCTAGCAAAATCCATAAATTCGACCAATATATCAAATCCACAACACAGAACACAATGTCAAATAAATTTGAGCCAGTCACAGAAGCCGACATTGACAGAACTATTTCGGAACTAAAAGGAGGTTCTGCCCCCGGCTTTGATAACATAGATGCTAAGACAATAAAAGCGATGAAAACATACTTAATTCTCCCAATAACACATATAATAAACCTAAGTCTAGCAAATGGCGAATTTCCCAATAATTACAAAAGAGCAATTATAACTCCCATTTATAAAACAGACTGTCCTAAAGACCCACAAAATTACCGCCCGATTTCCCTTCTATCAAATATATCAAAAATATATGAGAAAATTGTAAAAAAACAAATTTGGACATTCTTAGATGAAAATAAAATAATCAATGATAATCAATTCGGCTTCAAAAAAAATACAAGTACTCACGACGCGATAGCAAAAATAACAAACTATTTATATACGGCCCTAGATTCCGATAAAAAATGTATCGGAATATTTATAGACTTGAAAAAAGCTTTCGACAGCATATCACATAAAAAAATAATAAATAAATTAAAATTTATAGGAATTAATGGGAAAGTTTTAGCATGGATAGCTAGTTATTTACATGAAAGACCACAACAAGTAAAATTACTAAATCAAGTCAGCGATTCAAAATATAGCGATTTTTCAATACCCCAAGGAACAGTTTTGGGACCATTGTTATTTATTAAATATGTCAATGATATATTCAATATTTCTAAATATGGAGACCTTGTCTCCTACGCTGACGACACAGTCCTACTACTAAAAGCAAACACTTGGTCTGAATTAAACAAAATGGCAAATAGAGATATCAATGCACTAAAATTATGGTTTGATAAAAACCTATTGACTTTAAAAACAAGAAACACCTAAAGAAATAAACTTAATAATCCACTCTGTGACAAATACAGAAAACCACAAATGTAATATATCATGTTCAAAAATAGAAAGCAAAACTGTAAAAAGTACCTGGGCATAACAATAGACCAGCGTTTAAAATGGTCTCCACACATAAATATTCTGAACAACAGAATAAGGAAACTAACATATATATTTAGATGTTTAAGAGATATTTTAAACGAAAAATTACTTAGAACCACAAAAACTAATAATAAAAACAATTTTAAAAAAACCCTACTCATATTCGTCAGAACTTTTATTCAAACAATTTAAAGTCAGAAAATTAAGTGCATTATACTTTTATCATGCAACATTACAAATTTATAAAGATAATATTAAAAATCAAGTTGCACCATTTAAAAATAACAGAAGTCTTAGACAAACATCAATACTTCCCACTCCAAAATGTAAAAAAAAAATTGGACAATTGAGTCATAAATATCTCGGAGCAAAATTTTTTAATTCATTACCAGAAAAAATTAGAAACATGAATACCAATATAAAAATTTTTAAAACTCACCTTAAAAATTATACTGAAAACTTCGTTTAAATGGTAATTTAAATGTGATATAAATAAACTGAATGATATAAAAAAAGCAATACAATAACACCCCCCCATACACACAAGCCTTGCTTAATTATGGGGGTACATCAAATATATCTACTATGTAATTAAATACTGTATAAAATTTATTTGTAATTTATGTCCTTCTATTACTAATAAAAAAAAATAAAAAATAAAAATGTAACAACTAAACAAATAATAAAATAAAAATACGTATTATGTAAAAATGATAAGAAGTCTCATATTCAATATAAACAAAAATTGAAGAAATTATGTAAATCTATTTGTGCCTAGAAGAATAAAAGTAATGGAATGTACAACATTTATACTGATTAGTTTTAAGATGAAATATATCACCTAGATTAGATTATTTATTTCCGAGACTGTGAAGTCTCGGAAACGGAGAATTTTGATAAGCTAGTGTCCTGGTCTTATTGAAGTAGAAGGGTAATAAATGTCGACATGATTTTTGGGGAACATGGATATTGATAAATTGAAGTATTTCAGGACAGTCAATTTTGTAAAGCAGTATTTTATGTAATAGTATTAAATCTGTGCTTATTCTCCTTTCTGAAGGTTTCAATAGAAACGGTTTATCCAGGAGGTAATTGTAATCAATATTTAGTATAGGAAAACGCAATTTGTAGTTTATTAACCTTAGAAACTTCCGTTGAATCCGTTGTCTGAATGAATGTTGTAAAAGGGAGACCATAACGTAGAGTTATATTCAAGTTGGTATCTGACAAGGGTTTTATAAAAGTAATAAATGTGTCTAAATCATTTAAATCTTTTGCAGCTCTCAAAATAAAGCCAAGAGTCTTTAGGGCTTTGTTGATAATATTATTAATATGACATACATAAGTGAGTTTACTGTCGAACATAATGCCTAGATCCATAATTTCACTAACACAATTTAAATTTTCATCATTTAAAGAATACTGAAAAATAATAGGATAATTTATTTTGGAAAAATGAATGAACTGACATTTATTTATATTTAATGCTAGGTAGTTTGTTGATAGAGCACCATTCAAAAAGATATATCAAGTTATTTTGAAGTGTAATAAAATCATTAAATGTGATTAATCTCTTTATATAGTTTCATGTCATCGACAAACAGTAGCACATTTATGTCAGTAAATATATCAACAATATCATTTATAAACATAATAAACAAAATGGGCCCTAAATGGGAGCCTTGCGGCACTCCACTTGTTGCTATAAATTTGTAAGACTGTGTGCCATTTATTTTCACACTAAGAATTCTTTTGGACAAATAACTAACAAACCAATTTAATAAGCTACCATAAACTCCAAGTTTCGCCAATTTATTGATTAGTATTTTGTGACACACCTTGTCAAAAGCCTTGCTAAAATCAGTATATATTTTGTCAACCTGGCACCTGTTGGCTAAAGATTTAGATATGAAGTTTTCGTATTTAGTAAATTGGTCAGTGTAGATTTATTTGAACAAAGGCCATGTTCGTAGGGAGTTAAATTTTTTTTTTTGTTTGTGGATATTTTATGGAGGACAATTTTTTCAAAAAGCTTGGGTATCGATGATTGGATACATTTTGGTCTATAATTTGTAACGTCCGTTTTGTCCCCATTTTTAAAAATGGGTGTAAGAAAACTGTGTTTCCATGTATCAGGGAAACTGGCTGTCTCTAGTGACTGGTTAAAAATTAGAAAAAGAGGAACAACTAAGCCGTTTAAACATTCTTTATTTAGCATATGTGGAATATTATCAAGTCCTGCATTTTTTCCAGCATCTAACAAATTTACATGGTTTTTGATATCTTTAATTTCTATGCGTACTTCAGATATATCCAGACTAAGATTCGATGAGAATTTTGGAATTTCGTTGCTAGGTATATCCTCTTCATACACAGACTTAAAATAATCGGCGAATAGATTTACAATGTTTTTTATCATTACACCCAATTTTTCCATTGAAATTCATAGAAGTTGGAATACCTAAGTCAGTATTTTTTTGAGAATTAGTGTAATTCCAAAACTGTTTTATATTTACACGAATTTCACTTTCAATTTTGTCAATGTAATTTTTATAGCACAATTTTGAGATTTTACAACACTCCCTTCTTAACAATTGAAATTTATTGTAATCACTCGTCAGTCTGGATCGCTTGTAATTTTTATGAGCTATTTTCTTACTATATATAAGATCAAATTGAGACTAAACCAGTTTGGAAAATGAGAAATTCTATTATGTCGAAGGGGCACAAAATTTGCAATAGCATCATTTAGAATGTCATAGAATTTATTTACATTATCGTTAATATCTGCGTTTTCCAGAAAGGACCAGTCTGTTGTATTAAAGCAATCAGAAATTTTTGGAAACTTTGCTTTATGGAAGTTATAAGATGAATTGATATTTTTAAGATGAGTTTTGTTAACAAAGGGAATAACTATATCCAGAGGAGGATGGTAAACGTCTACAGGTAATAGTTCTTCCAAAGATTTACATACGTTAGCAGTGGGCTCACTGCAAAAAACTAGATCAAGAATGCGACTATTTATATTAGCGACAGTGTTTAGTTGTGAGATTGATAAATAATTCGACATACCCAGAATCTCTCTCACACTAAGATTAGCAGTTGACATATTAATACCAGACATTTCAGGGTCATCATGGTTCCAGGATATATTTGGTAAGTTATAGTCTCCTACTAGAACAAGTTTGGCACTGGGATATTTAAATCTTAAAAATTCCACGACCTCAACATGTTTTGTATACAGCTGTGTATCGGAGGATGGCGGTAAATATAAACATCCAATTATTAACTGCTCGAACGAATATTTGTTCAACCTCACTATTGTTGTTTTTAAGCATTTTTGACGGAATACTTTTGTGGATTTTATTGTTAAATTTGATTCAACTTTTTTTTTCTAGACTCCAGCTCGTCCCGAAGCATCATCAGGTATTTTCTTTGTTGAATGGTCTGATCATTTCTGGCTTTAATACCATCTTGGAATTTTTTGTTATTGATCAAAATTGTCCTAACTAATTTTTTTTTTTTTTTTTTTTTTTTTATATTATTTTTATTTTAGCATATAAAATATAATGTTAAATGTACATTATGTAATAATTTGTGTACATTCATGTTCAAATATCTTAATTAATACCACTCTTCCATGGAAGCATTAGCTTGTGTCTGGAAGAGTAGTGTACATTTTTTAAATGCTTTATTATATCTTAAGTTCTTAAATTACAATGTGAATGTAAAAAAAAAACAATAAGTACGGTTTAATGTAATTGTAATTATAAGTATTTATCAACTATCAAACAATTCTATTATTTGGATAATGTATCTAGAATTATTGTAATTAGTTGTCAAAAACAAAACAAAATTTAACTTATTTGAAGAATGGAGTATGTGATGATCTCGTCTTTTTATACTTATTTAACCCTCCTTTCATCGGCAAGACAGTTGTAATATTCTCGCCTTTTCTCTTGGCTCTGATCGATATTTAAATTCTTAAGGCTTTGCATATGTGTGGTAGGGATGGAAAATTCCTCCCCTACGTCACACAAGCCTTTATGAAAATTGGACTCTTATTTCCTCTGATAACTACAGAAAGCTACTTAAAGCTCCCTTGTACTACATACCTTTAGTGATATATGTACTTAACTAATAAACACGTTATTTACGACTTTGAACGTAAATATTTTCGTATTTAGGTTGTAATTAAACTCCATCAAACGTTGTGTAATTTTTTGATTTATGATATAGGACTTTAATTACTTTAATTTTTGTGGTAACCCTCTTGATTCTAAACAGAGTGTTGAATTTCAAACTGTATTGGTCTCTCTTTTGCAAATCTAACCTTAAGTAGTTTCTCTAAATGAGCTAATTTCGCTTTGTCGTTTATTATGATTCCCTACATCCTAATGAATTCATGAATAAGCAATACTAATCGAAACTACACATGACTAATTGAACAGATAATTAAATATAACTCAAATGGTTAAATGTTAGTAAATTTGATTATGATTGTATTTTGTATCTGCTGGGCGCCCCTCCATTTTGATTCAGCTGCTATAAGGTACATATAAAGATGGATTTAGTAGGTTAATGTAATTAGTTAATTGCATATTTGACGAACTCGGAATAACCCTTTTTCTGGCAAAATTTGGCTCCTGCCTCCATCAAGTAAGCAAAGTGATCAGGTGTTAACCCAAAATTCGCACAGTCTTTTGGCACGGTTCAATTGATTGATACCTAAGTTATCGCGTCCCAACTGAACCTTCCTTCGCCATCATGCACTGCCTTCAGGTCTTCCCCCGAGCCCAGATACCCCCAAATTCCTACTCCTCCAAAGTTTACTATTTACTTAGGGCGAACCGGTTTCGTCCTATATGCAATCATATACTCACGGGTTTGTGTGGAGTTACGGGTCGTGAATCCTCCCTCCACGTTCAAGAAATGAGACGAGAGTGACCCGACAGGCCTAAAGCACTAATTGTAAGTGAGTTCGTTTCATTCAATGAACAGTACATAAAAAGATATATATGTAAACATACGTTTTGGGAAGGTTTATAACTCGCAATACGAAACTACTTGCTTCGCATTCCAAGCTCGGATCTCGCCCATCAAATTCTGCGAAATTCTCAGATTGATACCGAATACATACGTACGAATAGTGGGTGATATAAATACATACTAGTAAATTAAGATCTTATCTGGCGATGTGTTCTGGAGATTCGCCATAACTCCAAGCTTTTGTTTGTTTTTGTTGACGGTTTTGTTTGAGAGATCCGCCATCTCTATGGTTTGATTAATGGTCCTTGTTATAGAAGCGACCACTGCCTTCTGTTGGTTGAAATGTATTTTTTTTTTTTTTTTCTTTCCCTCCCCTCCAAGGTTCAACTTTTGATAAATTCTTACTATCCCGTGATTCTCAATTGATTCATGTAAATCATCATTACCCCTTATTAAGCTATCCCGTGATTTTTCAACTGTTTCATGTAAGTCTTCAATACACCCTTTTAAGATTTGTCAACTGTTTCATGTAAATCTTCAATACACCTTTTTGAACTATCCCGTGATTTATCAACTGTTTCATGTAAATCTTCAATACACCTTTTTGATTTGCTATAATAAATCTGTTTATTTTCAATTGCTTAGGTCTGTAGATACCTCTTTACGTTCAAATTAAAGATAGTGTTTAATTTTTTTTTTTCTAATTGTTTCTAATAATTGCGCAATATAATAATTTTATCCCGTTCCTAGAAGTTAATACCTAAGTACGATATCCACTAATCAAGGTCATTTTTTTTCTTCTTTTTAACGTATTCGAACTAGTGTCCCAGTGACCGACTTATTTTGTAAACAATTTGAGTTTTGTAAACATTCCCGACGGCCTCGTGACCTAGATTCAAGCGTATGAGGTGTGTTTACTTTAGACATTCCGGAGACGTGTGAGATGACTCTAAAATTTTTCTTTGTTTGATAATGATGTACTTAGCGCAATTGTCTAGCCTGATCCCCGATTACGTATACATATTTATTCATTTATATATACTTTGTCTCAATAAATAATTAAATACTGGTATATACTACTATATTATGATTTAAATAATTTCCAATATCATAACTCATTTCAAATGTTCTGGATTTTTCTGAAATTATATTAATACATATATAAAATTAAATATAAAATATTGATTTGTAAATTTATCACACATAACTACTTTTAATAGTTATTGATGAATTCAGAGGTAGGAATCGATACCCTTTTTTCCTCTTTTTATAGAAGTGTTTTTCTTTTTTGATTAAAATTTTTCTTGGGAACAATAAAATTACATATATATATGTATATAAATATACCTATTATATTTATAATATTTTAATATAGTTACATATCACATATTAAGCGAATAATATTTTGGTCAAATAATTAATACAAATACCAATGTTTGCTGAATTCCGCTTTCTCCTTGGAATCTGTAAAATTTTATAACGGAAAAAGACTTACCCCCTACCAAGGTTTTTCCGACCGGGAAATACACGGCTAACCTTGCTGCAATTTTCCTAAATTAATTTTTATTTCCCTAAATTTAAATTTAATTTTTTTTTGACTTCAATTTTTTTTTTTTTTTTCATTTAATCTAATTAATTAAAATGATGTATAAACTCTATCGTTCTAAACTGTATTTTATTTCAAAACTCGTTGGTTAAATAACACTTTAAATGATAGTTACTTCACGATTAATTTAGAGATGGTAAATCGTTGTTAAATTAAATTTTTATCCCTCCGAACTTTTATGTATTAATAAACTATTATTTTGTTTTATTATTATTATTTAAGATAATTAATTTAAATATTTATTATTTGTTAGAACACTTTCACTTAGATTGAACACACGTATTTGATTATAACTTCTTCACGCTTAATTATCACATCACTTAAGTTATTTATTGCACTAATATTAGACGCGAAATTTCTAAGTTTAAAAATACGATATTAAGTGATTATAAAATCCGAATTTTCCACTAAAACAAATTGTATTTATCACGAGCACTTTTATTTTTCACAGGTAATTAATGCGTTGGCTTTATTTTTATTTTCACTGATTCTAACTGCAAAGTATTTTTGTAGATCACTGGCTAGAATGTGAAATTTTTCTAAGTATCATAATAATTATCACTTAGAATTTTTCAACTTTAAATCACCCACCGTTTCGTCACGCCTCGCGAACTTTCAACCTTTTCGACCACGACCGTAGACTGTCTCCAACTGGCATTTGTCTAGTTTTTTATACCCCTCTCAGGTTCAAAAGAGCGTATCTGAATCTCCTGTAATAAACCAATCTAATTACTATCAACTCGTAATTTCTTGAAACCTCCCCATTATTGTCGAATGCGGTCCCTTAATACCTTCCGCGTTTGATACTTTAACTTCTGTCTCGTACTTCCATACTTACAAGATCCGGATTTAGTAAGATCCATGTTTAATTGCCCAACTTCCTTTGTCCTGGTGTTCATACAAAATTAGCTTGAATTTAATAATTTTAAAGTTCTATTTTCATCTATTTCGTAACATGTCAATGCGTACGGCATCTACCATATGTTCCAAATCTGTCCCCAAATTCGCCTATCAGAGATATCTTCATGTCGAAGTCTTTCTCGCAAATTGTTCATTTTTATTTTATTATTTTTCATCGAGTTTTTCTGTATTCTATATGAACCTTTCCATTTAAAACCGAATTTTCTCTATTTACGTCGTATATTTGAATTTTCCATTTTTTCTCGAATTTTCTTTTATTCACGACACTCTTTCCATGAATTTCCTTATTTATTCTTACGCTATTGTTCATATCTCTATAGATTTTTATATTTCAAGCCGTATTTATTTTATTCACTGTTAATCTAAGATTTCCTTTGTTTTTCTCTGTCGTATCTTCTCTCCCCTCGCTTCCCTGTACTCCCCTGATATAACCATATCGTTTTTTTGATGTTTGCTGCCTCTTGGAAAATTTCATTTTCTATTTGTTATTAATAAATATATCATTTTTAACATTTTTATAGGAGATACCCCCACTTCGGCCCTTAAATTCCTGTCATTTCATTTAATCTAATTAATTAAAATGATGTATAAACTCTATCGTTCTAAACTGTATTTTATTTCAAAACTCGTTGGTTAAATAACACTTTAAATGATAGTTACTTCACGATTAATTTAGAGATGGTAAATCGTTGTTAAATTAAATTTTTATCCCTCCGAACTTTTATGTATTAATAAACTATTATTTTGTTTTATTATTATTATTTAAGATAATTAATTTAAATATTTATTATTTGTTAGAACACTTTCACTTAGATTGAACACACGTATTTGATTATAACTTCTTCACGCTTAATTATCACATCACTTAAGTTATTTATTGCACTAATATTAGACGCGAAATTTCTAAGTTTAAAAATACGATATTAAGTGATTATAAAATCCGAATTTTCCACTAAAACAAATTGTATTTATCACGAGCACTTTTATTTTTCACAGGTAATTAATGCGTTGGCTTTATTTTTATTTTCACTGATTCTAACTGCAAAGTATTTTTGTAGATCACTGGCTAGAATGTGAAATTTTTCTAAGTATCATAATAATTATCACTTAGAATTTTTCAACTTTAAATCACCCACCGTTTCGTCACGCCTCGCGAACTTTCAACCTTTTCGACCACGACCGTAGACTGTCTCCAACTGGCATTTGTCTAGTTTTTTATACCCCTCTCAGGTTCAAAAGAGCGTATCTGAATCTCCTGTAATAAACCAATCTAATTACTATCAACTCGTAATTTCTTGAAACCTCCCCATTATTGTCGAATGCGGTCCCTTAATACCTTCCGCGTTTGATACTTTAACTTCTGTCTCGTACTTCCATACTTACAAGATCCGGATTTAGTAAGATCCATGTTTAATTGCCCAACTTCCTTTGTCCTGGTGTTCATACAAAATTAGCTTGAATTTAATAATTTTAAAGTTCTATTTTCATCTATTTCGTAACATGTCAATGCGTACGGCATCTACCATATGTTCCAAATCTGTCCCCAAATTCGCCTATCAGAGATATCTTCATGTCGAAGTCTTTCTCGCAAATTGTTCATTTTTATTTTATTATTTTTCATCGAGTTTTTCTGTATTCTATATGAACCTTTCCATTTAAAACCGAATTTTCTCTATTTACGTCGTATATTTGAATTTTCCATTTTTTCTCGAATTTTCTTTTATTCACGACACTCTTTCCATGAATTTCCTTATTTATTCTTACGCTATTGTTCATATCTCTATAGATTTTTATATTTCAAGCCGTATTTATTTTATTCACTGTTAATCTAAGATTTCCTTTGTTTTTCTCTGTCGTATCTTCTCTCCCCTCGCTTCCCTGTACTCCCCTGATATAACCATATCGTTTTTTTGATGTTTGCTGCCTCTTGGAAAATTTCATTTTCTATTTGTTATTAATAAATATATCATTTTTAACATTTTTATAGGAGATACCCCCACTTCGGCCCTTAAATTCCTGTCATTTTTATTGCTTCATAGAGATCATCCCCCGAATTCCGTCTCATTCTTACTCAAAATCCCATAAACCATATGCTTCGACAGTTGTATACATTAATTCCTGTACCCACCTGGCAATAAATCCTTTTTTATTTCAGTGTCGTTAACTTTTATGAGAATTCTTTAATGTAAATATTTCATAAGACCCATGATAATTTTTATAGCTCTTTTAACGACTAATTGCCCTTATCTAAACAATTTTCATGTTCGAATATTCCTTGTTTATCACAACAAAATACATCTGAAATCGACAACCATTGTAATGTCTCATTTTTATCTGCAGTCGCGTACTATGTTACACTATAAACTCCATTTTAATTACGTAAAATGACTCCTTTTCCTGAGTTTTTCTATCGCAATGTTTTCAGCATTTTCCACTCCCCTCCGTACTGCACTCTATTTTCCTCTCTAACACTTGTTACTGCTCTAGACCTCTGAAATGTACCCTCGCCTATTCTTTAAAACTCTCATTTTTTTTGACGTTTCCTCCCTAAATCTTTCATCGCAATATCCTCGCTCCGTATAGAATTGATAACAATAATTTTCCATTGTTTTTTCAACATTTCCATTTCCTTTAGCACGTTTTCCCTCGAATCGATCATCTCCGGTCGTCACAAACAATCGTACTATAGATGGAAATCTCCCTAACATCTTACAACACGTTTTCGTCACTTGCTATGCAATTTTTCACTTAAACTTTTCCATCGTTGTTTACGTGTATCCTTTTTTCGTACCTGATATGCTTTAATGCATTCGAGAACTAGGGTTTCTGATCTCTGAAATCTACTTGTTATCCATAACATTTCTCGGGGTCATCGTACTTTTGTCCCTGAATCGACTATTTTTTCCCATGGAGTTTATTCATTTCTCGGTTCGGTGGGAACGTCAAACTCATTAATTACATTCCTAATTGCCAAGTCCAAAGGTCGTTCCTTTGTTCTAAAAATGGGCTCGGCCCTCTTCTTGTTGATAGGCTGAATTGGTTTTTAATCGCTTTTGCTGCAATCCAATTGGCTGTCAAGATATCACGGCCTAAATATATTGGGGAGTCCCTGTCTCTGATTATTTGTTGATACCATCTGTGATTTTTTAATCAATACTCGTCTCACTTTGTCTAATTATAGATCCCTACCGTAAATATGAATTCACTTTACTGTAATCCGATAGATGTCGTAGGTGTGTCCGTTTTATAAGTAATTGATATTTTCTTTTTAAATTAAAGTGGGAAGCTACGATATTTTCTAATTTTCACTGTTGATCAATGCAATTCATCACAAGTATCACTAGGAAACTGAGTTATAAGTTATTTTTGAGATTAGATTAGTTGGAAACTTTTATTTTTATTTTTTTGAGATTATCTTTAAAATATTTTTTAACAGTGTTTATTAATTTGATTTTATCATTAATTTTTCTAATTTCATCCGGTAGTCGGTTGAAAATAAGTCTTCCTTCATAAGTATAAAAATTTTGTGCATTCAAATTTGCAAATTTTCATTTTTGCAAATGTTCCTCTTTGAATTCTAACTTGATTGGTGTACATTTATTCGTGACTTTCTTCGTTCCCAACCTGTATATTTTAATATCATGAGCATTGAAAGAAGTATCAATGCGTTTCAGGGCCGTGGTAACTTTATTAGCGTCATCGGAAAAATTTATTGAGGTTAGATCAGACGTGCTCTCAGGAACATTGAAAAGAATAAATTTTTTTGCACGGAGCTTCCTCGCTTCAATTTCCGTCAATACGTAATAAATATTTGATTTGTGGGGTTAGCATCTGTTGGCTGAGTAAGAGCTACACTTTTTAAGGCTGATAATTCGCCTTCAAGTATTCCCATACGTACAGCCATCAATCCTGTAGTTCCCAACAGTTCCGTTATTATGTTGTTCCTCTTTTTCTAATTTTTAACAAGTCACTAGAGACAGGCAGTTTCCCTGATACATGGAAACACAGTTTTCTTACACCCATTTTTATTCTGTTTAATTTATCTTTGTCTTACTAACCCATTTTTTTGCATTTTGTTTTTCTTGTTAAGCAATTGCATACTGCTTACTAACAACGTATGCATGGGTGCTGGAGGTCTAGATTCATTCAAAAATAAATAAATGTAGCTTCGTTTAACAAAAAAATTAGAATCTTGCGAGAGCCTTGAAGGAGTAACCATCTGTTACTTATACCAGGGCGGGTAAGAGGTGGATTACCTCCAGTTCCGTTGTTATAGGTTGTTATCTTTGATTATATAAATGTCTAGATATAGCGCTCGAGTGACGAAGCGCCAAAAAAAATATCTGCCAAAAGTTGGCATATAAGCTCGGCCTGTCGGCTCAGTGGCGACACTATCGTTGTACGGTAAACACGTGTTGTGTGACATTTGAAAATGACGATTTGCGCTATATCAGTGTGCAGGAATTACATAGGACGATTGAAAACAACTAAAAATGTTACCTATCATCGGTTAATAACCTTTAAATAACCATTCAGTTAAAGAAACAATTCAGTTTTAATAGTGTAATTTGGTCTTAGGACAACGCCGTTTGACCCCATGTTTTGACGCCATGCTTACAGGGTTGCCTGTTCTTCAAATTAAATTTTCCCGATAATTATTTCGAAGTAAAAACCGATCAGATTTACGGTCTTCTGCATCAAGTTAATTTGATAAGTTTGGCCGTGGAAAAATATTTGGCAGTTTTAAATGATGACCTAGAATTCTCTTGGAGGGTGAAAGCCAGAAATAATTGAAAAAAAACATGTTCTTAGTATATTTTCCCTTGCTTAGTTCTGCACTCCTGGCATTTATCCTTTTTTTACATGAGCTCCACACAGGAGACCCTGAGGACAATAATTTCCCTCAGGGTCATGTCATCTTTGGAGATGCTGGGTGGAGGGTTTTTTAAGGCAAAGAAGGAGAGGAGAGTTCTGGGAAGGAAAAGGGTTTAAGGGGTGGGTAGGAATCTGGGGTTTAGTGTGTCCTGGACATCCGCCTCCAAGACCTAGACAAACCTCACCTCATGAACCCGGGGATGGAAGAAGTGGGGGGGGAGTAGAGTACGCTATGAAAGAATATTTTTTCCAAACCAGAAATATGTAATTTTTTAATCAGATTTTCGACGTATTGACTCTTTTCCACAAAAAATTATAAATGGATTTCGAAAGACTGTTTTTTTTATCTAGCATTCGCATGTTTTTAATTTTGAGAAAAAATGTTTATTTTTAGTATAATAAGGTTACACCATAGGTCGTTGGCAGATTTGTTAAATTTTCAAAAAAGATTTTGTATTATACCACACCCATTTCAAATCATATAATCATGCAGTAAAATAAATCAATGCATTATCTAGGTACCGCATGTTTTAGAATTTTAATTTTAGTTTAAATAAAATCATTAAAAATATATACGTACATGTGTTTCTTGACGAAAATTGGTCCGTTTTGTATTTATTTGCGCACTTACAGACATATTTCAGATTTTTTAAACACTCTTATTTAACTTAGACATTATTGAAAAATGATTTTTTTATTTTTTTTTTATTATTATTTATTGAAACATTTATTATAATTACAATTTTACAACTAAATATTTTTTTTACAGGTTTTTTTTTACTGCCCTTCCATTAAAAGCATTTGCTTGTGTATGGAAGGGGAGTGTACATAAATGCTATTAGTTATTAGTTAGGTATAAGTTAGTACTTAAATAATTAATTGTACATAAATATATGTGAGCTGCAGTATTTATTTGATAATGGTGTGTTTTTTTTTATTTTTTTTTAAAGAAAGAATGTTATGGAGAACTAAGATATTTGTAAGATTAATTGACAGTAGTTCTTTTCTTAAGAACATCTTTAAAATGTCTCTTGACAGAGAGCAGCATTCGGGCCTTATCATTGATGCTTCTGATTTCCTCTGGTAAACGATTGAAAAAAGTTCTTCCCTGATAAGTATAATGATGCTGTGCAAAAGACGTATTTAGTTTTGGGCATAGAAAAACATGTTTAAGTCGAGTTCTGTTTTCATTTAAAAATGGATATTTATCTTTTTCTTTTATTATTTGAATTACTGAATTTTTAATATATAAATCTTTAAATGTGGGTACTTGAAATTCTTCAAACAGGCGTTCTGTTGGGTAGTCTTAAGGATTTTTTTAATATAATTTTAATAATTGTTCTTTGTACAATTTCTATTGGAAGAAGGTTACATTTATACGCGGATCCCCAACTAATAATAGCGTATTGTAGAGTGGATTGAACTAAGGCATAGTAGATTAAATATAGATTTTTTATCGACAGAAAATTTCTAATTCTTAAAAATATATATATTAATTTTCTGATTTTGTTTACTACTTGACATATTTGTTCCTTCCATTTCAGATTTTTATCGATAATTACGCCGAGATATTTAATTTTATTTGTTGTTTTTAATATTGTACAGTTTGATTTGCAATAATGTTGGTTGTGAATTTTAGTGTTATCGTGTATGACAATGTTAAAATTTTTGGGAGCGTCGTTTGGATGGATTGCAAATGGAATTACAAATGTCTTTTCACTGTTTAGTGATAGTAAATTAGTGTCGAAAAAATTCTTAAGCGTATTGATGTCTTCTGTGGCCTGTAATTCTACATTTTCCCAAGTATTTTCACTTATTATTAAAACTGTATCGTCGGCGAATGATGTAATTTGACCTTATAATCAAAAAATAATTATAAAAAGTACATTATTTTAATAGTTTTATCTTCACGTCTTTCAGCATTTTTGGATGTAGAAATAAATTAAAGCAAATTTGGAATAAAATAAATCGATATTGAGTTATAATTTTAAAAAGCTGGCACGGAGAATAATTAATTCTTCTCATTGTAACCACCCTGCATGATCGTAAGGACAACTTTCGACGAAATGTGGATGTTCGGCCGCTGGCTGGTTAAACGCTCTTAATCAGATAAATCAAAATTTTACTTTCTAAAAAATACTGAATATTACATTTTTATCGCGCCGTTTTGTGAAAAGTGACAAAGACGCTGGGTTCCTACCTACCCGCACGCTTTGAAGGAATATTTTTCTGTTTTTTTTTTGCAAGAATAAACCAAACTTTTATTACTAATAAATACTGAAAAAATATATACTAAATTATAAATTGGGAGGCGGGAATGGGTACCGCCGCGCCTCCCCGGGAACTTTTATTGGATACCCAACACCACTGCCGCAGGTCACCCCAAGTGGTTCGCTACGTTTGGTGATATAGTAGGGGTGCCCGGGTTCATGGGGTGAGGTTAATCTAGGTCTTGGAGGCGGATGACCAGGACTCACTTAAACCCCTGATTCCTACCCACCCCTAAACCCTTTTCCTTCCCAGAACTCTCCTCTCCTTTGCCTTAAAAAAACCTCCACCCAGCATCTCCCACACTCAGGAGTTCCACACAGGAGGCCGTGAGGAAAATAATTTCCGTCAGGGCCTATGTCATCTTTTGGGATGCTGTGTGGAGGATTTTTTTTAGGAAAGGAAGTAGATGAGAGTTCTGGGAAGGAAAAGGGTATGAGGAGTGGGTAGGAATCTGGGTGTCAGTGTGGCCAGGAGTAACGGACGTATGAATCTATTCCTCACACTGCGGTGCAAGGCGAAGGGTTCTGAGAATCAGGCTGGAGTGGTCAAAATCCTCCCTCAATCAGTCTCCTCTGATCCAGCCCGCCACGCAGTGATTGGGCAAACGTATCCGCCACCAAGACCTAGACAAATACATACAGTTTTTTAATACAAAAATGAGCTCAGGCATCACGAAATTACGCGAGAAAATGCCCGTTCTGAATCCTAGGGGCCTATGTCATCTTTGAGGATGCTGTGCGGAGGTTTTTTAAAGGGAAAGGAAGGAGAAGAAGATTTTTTTTTACATGATCTCCAGACAGGAGGCCCTGGAAAATATGGAAGATATGGATATAAAAGAAGGATGGGGAAGGGGATAAGGAGGGAAAGGATAAGAGGGAGATATAAGTTAGTGACGTGTTTTATATTGTTAATGGACTTTTTGTCCGTAAATAAATAAATTATATACAGCGGGTACCCGGCATGCGTTGCAAAGCCACTTTAACCTCGGGTCAATTAGACTGTAATGGTTCCATCCCAAATCCCTGGAAACTACATTATAATGCAAGCGCCTGTACTATATAACATTATATACAACGGGTACCCGGCATGCGTTGCAAGGCCACTATAACCTCGGGGTCAATTTAACTGTAATGGTTCTATCCCAATTCCCGGGAAATAACATTTTAATGCAAGCGCCTGTAATATATAACATTATATACAACGTGTACCCGGCATGCGTTGCAAGGTCACTGTAACCTTGGGGTCAACTTAACTGTATTGGTTCCATCCCAATTCCCGGGAAATAACATTTTAAAGCAAGTGCCTGCAATATACAAATATGCCTGAAGTGTCGTATTATATACCTGGATATACTTTCATAGCAACAGCAATCCCAATAAACAAAAACAGTGGGATCGCTATATTTGTACAAAATAATTGTGACATATTATGCGTGGAAGAAATTAAAATTAACGGAACAAACTGCCTATGCGTACAAATTAAGTATTACAACATAAAAATTTATATTATCTCACTGTATAGAACGCACTCATCTACTGTCTGTTTGTTTAAAGATGAATTAAGACAAGTGTTATTAAAATTTAGAAACGCAAATGCGATAGTTGTTGGTGACGTAAATTTAGATATAGCGCATGGACTGTACTTCAAGCAATAAAGATAATTACCTAAATATGATGGCTGAAATGAACTACGTACCGTGTATAAAGTCTCACACTAGAAACGTCAATGGGCAACGCCCATCGTGCATCGATCACATCTTCACTAACATTAAGGATATTAATAATATAAACTCTGGAATTATAAAAACTTCAATTACCGACCACTACATGACTTTGCTACATTACAATTCATCTCAGGTGACAAATCAACATAACTTACAGAATGCTAATAATAATAAAGATATAACTGTCATTAATATCGAAACTCTAAAAGATAAATTGTCCTCTGAATTATGGTTGGATATACTCCGAAATAATGACGTCAACGATTGCTGTAAAATGTTTGAAAATAAATTAACCAATTATATAAATGACTCAAAAAAAATTATTCATAAGGGAAACTCAGCAAAATTTCGTAAAATCAAACCGTGGATAACACATGGACTTGTTGTATCTATTAGACATAAAGAATGGCTTTACAAAGAAACTAAAAAAAAACCTTTGGACATAAATTTAAATAATCATTTTAAAGAATACAAAAATAAATTAGCTTCTCTTATAAAAAACACTAAAGAAAAATATTATAAAGATAAACTTGATGACTCGGGAAACGACAGTAAGAGAGTTTGGACAATAATAAATGAAATCTTGGAAAATAAACAGAAAAATAAAAATAATACCATAAAGAGCATAATACAAAACAACAATATAATAAATTGTCTTGAGGAACCTGAAAAAGGAGCAAATGCATTCAACGATTTCTTCGCAAACGTCGGAATGAATCTAGCCAAAAAAATTCAAGTTAAAAAAAAAATTTTTTTTGGAAAAATTCCAAATACAGAAAATAAACTAGAACTTTTTGAACCAACCAATCCTTTTGAAATTGTTCAAACAATAACAAAAATGCGAGGCGGTTCTGCTCCAGGATTTGATGGCCTTTCTGTAAAAATACTAAAACACATTAAAAATTATATCTCTACACCAATCTCTCATATAATAAATAATAGCTTTAAGACAGGTGTTTTCCCGAACATGTACAAAAAAGCAATAATCACGCCAATATTTAAATCAGGTAATCCGGAGGACGTTTCCAATTATCGACCCATTTCACTCCTAACTAATATATCGAAAATTTTTGAAAAAATTGCTAAAAAAAGACTAACTGCATTCATAAAAAAAAATTCAACCATCAATAAAAATCAATATGGATTCACGGAGGGAAAAAGTACCCAAGACGCCATCGCTAAAATTTCATCTAGTATTCAGAGTACCCTGGACAAATCAAATAAATGTATAGGAATTTTCATTGACTTAAAGAAAGCATTTGACAGCATTTCCCATGAAAAACTTGCTTTAAAATTAAAAGATAACGGCATTGACCGCATAGCCCTCAAATGGATAGTAAGCTACTTAACAGAGAGACCTCAAATAGTAAAATTAAATCAATCGTTTAGTACACCACTCACAAGTAAATTTGGCATCCCTCAAGGTACCGTCCTCGGACCATTATTATTTCTAATATACGTGAATGACATTTTCCGACAGGAAATTAAAGGTGAATCAATCTCTAATGCTGATGACACTGTATTGCTAATAAAAGGTCAAACATGGGAACTAGTTAACGAAATGGCAAATGAAGATATTAATATCTTAAAATCATGGTTTGATGATAACTTACTCACACTTAATGCTAAAAAAACAACATATGTCTTATTTTCCTTGCAGAAAATACCTGATGATCATAAAGTTAATATTGTAATCCATGACGAAAAATGTGATCATGTACTCTGTAAACAACATAATACTATTTGTACCGTAATTAACTCTTCCTCCGAAATTAAATATCTCGGTGTGATCATTGATCAAAACCTGAAATGGAATAATCACATTTCAGAGCTTGTGAAGAGAATGAGGAAATGTATATATATATTTGTTAGGTTAAGAAATATTTTAAATGTAAAAATAATGAAAAATGTGTACTATGCCCTTGTTCATTCTTTACTTATCTACGGAATTATAGGTTGGGGAGGCTCTTACAAAAAAATCTAAACTCAGTAAAAGTTTCGCAAAGAATCATCATTAAAGTAATATTAAAAAAACAATCTACGTTCTCAACAGAATCACTTTTTAAATTATTTCCAGTACCAAATGTCGATGACATTTTCAAGCAAGCTTCCATTATAAAAATGTGTAAAGAAAAAAATAACACAGAATATCAAGAATTTTACAAACTAATGAGAAATGGAAACCAATTTATTGCACCTAATTTTAAAACAACTCAAATGCAAAATCATTATATTTTCCAAGCCATAAAAAACTATAATAACCTCCCTTCTGAATTACGCTGCATCATCAACCAATCAGAACAAATAAATAAAATAAAACAATTTTTCAAAAAAACTTACAGTAAAAAGTAAATATTTTATACAAAACAAATTATAACTTACAACGCAAGTAAGAATCGTGGCTCCCTTATCAGTCACAAGAGCCCCTCTTTTCTGATAAGGTATACATGACCAGAAAAGACCTTTAATTTAATATTTTGTAAAATATATGTGTATATAATATGTAACTCATATTTTTTATATTACAATAAAAAAAAAATAAAAAAAATAAAATAAAAATATATATATAATGATATACAACGGTTACTCGGCATGCGTTCCAAGGTCACTGTAACCTCAGGTTTCTTCATATATTTAATTAACACACACTCCTCCTCACTTCATCCACGTTCACACGTCAAATCGCATAGTGTTTTAACCCGTTAGTTGCTTTTGCAACGGGCCCAGCTAATTATATATTAATGCTTGGTTTTTTCGGAAACTCACTTTTGCTTGGAGGGGAAAAACGACCACTTTGCCCTTCGCGTTTCACCCACCTCAGGGGTCACTTTAGCTTGCGGCCGTTCGGTAAAATCTGGCAAACCAAAACGACCTCTCAGCTCATCCAATTTCGAACATCTCGTGATTCACTTTCCCTCGAAGCGGATTCAGGGTTGCTGTCTCTTTTTGCATGGCTACAAATGTTGAGAAAGGTATATTGTCAATATCCCATACAAAACCTAATTTGCTAGGAATTTGTTATAATTAATTTAACGGCGTTCTCGAAAAGAACTTGGAAAAATTGACATTTTAAAGGCCCTTTGCGGGGTCGTGGATTGCAGCGAAAAAAAAACATTTTGCAAGAGATGTTTTCAAATAACCATAAAGTATACAAGTTTTTAAAACTTTTAAAATCAAAACATGTGTAGCTTCCCATTTAAAATGTTTCACAATGTCGCATCAAACTTTACAACTATATTTGATATTTGCGAAAAATTCAACTTCATCGATAATGCACATTGTTCTCAGCCTGTAAAATCGGCAGATATTTTAAATATTAATTTAATTTTCTCTAACCTTGCAATACTGAGTATGCAACAATTTCTCATGCCACCTAAAGTTTTCAGCGAGGCCCTGACAACGTTGGTTAACGTAATTTGTATGGGAAATGTTCTAAAACCGATGCAGGTGTTCGATTTTCAGGCTTTGCTTGAGGTGCTTATGACAACGTTTAACGGTTGTCTTGCCATATAAATTAAATATTATTTTTGAATATTGGGATGAACCAGGTAGGGACCCATTATCCACGGGTATCATCTATAATTTATAACTTACGAACGACTGGACCAAATTGGAAAATTCTTTTTTAGTTGGTTTCGTTATTGTTAGGACATTTGTATAAATTACTGGTGAGCTCTGCAATTATAAAATTTGTTTAAAATGAATCGCAGAAATCTATGTACGCGCATATCTTCCGAACGAATTCACCAAATTGAATAATCCTTTCTTTGTTGTTTGTTATTATTAGGACAAGGTTAGAATAAAATTACTGGTAAGCTCTGGCATTACGAAATTTGTTTAAAAATGATTCGCCGAAATGTAAGTACGCTCATAACTTCCGAACGACTGCACCTAATTGGATAATTCTTTTTTTGTTGCGTTCCTTTTTTTTTACAGTGAATACCGCACAAGAATCTCAACTGCTCCCGTCTGGATCCAGTGAGACTATGGCATCTCCAATTGGGGTATGTTGTGAGGCTGAAGGTAGCGGGGAGGGGAAGGAGTTGGGGAAGAGGAGGGTTGGGAAGTACCTGGCTATTCAGATCTGGTCATCAAACACGGCTAAAGCCATTTTTAAGCAACGTTTCAATTCTGAATGGTGGTCTTACACCAGGGCGATACTGATAGTATCTTCCACTCTGGAACATGCCGCAAATATACTATATATTATTTGAAATGAATTAATTGTGAAATAACACAAATTAATCAAATAAAATTTATTTGCGCATGCCGGGTTCGAACCCGCGACCTCCGGATTGTGAGTCACAAGAGTCTTACCCACTGGACTACGGAGGTCATCGAATTCCTTATTGTTAGGAAAAGGTTTTATGACAAGGTAATGTTTAATGTACAATTTATTTTATGTACTGGCAATTTTGAATGCTGGTCACACCGGAAAGACTAGATGTAGTTTCAAATGCTACCGCAAAATCATTCCGTCCCTTGTCCTGGTGTGTACAGCTATCAGATTTAGCCCCGCCACTTTCTGATATTTATTATTGTGTCGCGATTGTGTTTGACTATTACAATAAAAAAATAATATATTAAAACCTTCTAATCATTTATTTAACTCCCGTGACACATGTGAAAGTGTTGATTTGGTAAGATTAACACCTCCCATAGTTTGTATAAAACTACTGGTGAGCTCTGGCATTATGAAATTTGCATAAAAATGAATCGCCGAAATGTATATACTCGTATAACTTCCGAAAGACTGCACCAAATTGAATAATTCTTCTTTGTTATGTTTGTTTATTGGCTGGTAAGCTCAGGCATTATGAAATTTGCATAAAAATATTTCAACAGGTGGCACGCGAGCTGTTTGAAAACTAAATGTACCGGGAATGAATTAATGAAGTGCGGGAGGGGGGGAAAAAACCAGCGAGGGTAACCTGGGAAGGGGGAGGGGAACGCGGCAGGGGGGTTTGCGGGATGGAGGAAGGGGGGGGGAGTAGAGTACGCTATGAAAGAATATTTTTCTGTTTTTTTTTTATTGGAATAAAACTAAATTTTTGTTTCAAAAAAATTCAAATAATGCATTTTTGTAGCGCCGTTTAGGAAAAAATTACTATAAATCTATTAAGTACCTACCTGCGCACTATGAAATCATATTTTTTGTATTTTTTTACTGTAATAAACCTTAGCTATTGTTTCTATGAACCCAGGCACCCCTACTAAATCACCAAACGTAGCGAATCACTTGGGGTGACCTACGGCAGAGGTGTTGGTTATCCAATAAAGGTCAACTTTGGGGATTTGTATTTCTACATAACATTATATACAACGGGTACCCGGCATGCGTTGCAAGATCACTGTAACCTCGGGGTCAACTTAACTGTTATGGTTCCATTCCAAGTTCCGGGAAACTACATTATAATGCAAGCGACTTGCATTATAATGTAGTTGGACTATGATGGGAGCCTTGAGTGAGAGCGAGGATTTACCGTACCTATTATATTAGAACTAATTAACTATTATTATTATTTTTTTTTTTAAATACATAAACGGCTATACTTCCTTTTATAAATAAACATATAATAGAGTACAAAAGTAAGAAAAATAATATCATTACATAATAGTAGTTTTAAACTTAAAAATAACATACAATTATTTTGTGTATCACAACAAAAAATAACAAAAAAGAACAATGAGAAATATCATCAATTCATTTCAACGTGTCCATATTGCGTATATAAAATTACATTATGGAAAAATAATTTTTGAGTACATGTTTATATTGCGCTAATTTTAAGAAATAAATGTCGCCGATGTTAGCATATTCATTTCCCAAAATGTGTAATCGACTGATTGGTGAGTAATAATGTGATAATGTATGTGTGTTATTATAGTAGAACGGTAGAGTCAGTCTATTGTTAGCGCAACCAGGGCAATGAAATCGTATTAGTTCTATATTCTAAATCAGGGGTATCCAGGACCGAGTGAATTATTTTATATAATATTAATAGATCACAGATTTTCTGCGAACTGATAAATTTACGAGATTAGTCCAGTTTAATAACAAATTATAGTCCACGGATTCTCTTGGAATACCTAATTTAAAATTAATATGCCTAAGGATTCTATGCTGGACTTTTTCAATCGCTTGAATATGGATATTGTAATGTGGAGCCCAAATCGTAGAATTATATTCTAAAATGCTTCTCACTAGCGTTATGTATAAAATGCGAATAGTATCACTGTTATAAAACTGTTTGGTTATTCTAATAATAAATCCTAAAATCTTTATTATAATACAAGCGCCTTGCAAACGCCTGCACTATATTACCACATTATATACAACGGGCACCCGGCATGCGTTGCAAGATCACTGTAAGCTCGGTATCAACTTAACTGTAATGGTTCCATTCCAAGTCCCGGGAAACTTCATTATAATGCAAGCGCCTTGCAAACTCCTGCCCTATATTATAACATTATATACAACGGGTACCCGGCATGCGTTGCAAGGTCACTGTAACCTCAGGTTTCTTCATATATTTAATTTAACACACACTCCTCCTCGCTTCATCCACGTTCACACCTTAAATGGCATAGTGTTTTAACCCGTTAGTTGCTTTTGCAACGGGCCCAGCTAGTTATATAGTAATGCTCTTAATTTCCCAAAAATCACTTTTGCTTGGAGCGGAAAAACGACCACTTTGCCCCTCGTGTTTCACCCACCTCAAGGGTCACTTTAGCTTGCGGCCGTTTGGTAAAATCCGGCAAGCCAAAACGACCTCTCGGCTCATTGAGTTTGGCACATCTACATGTTCACTCTCCTTCAAAGCGGATTCAGGGTTGCTATCTCTTTACGCATGGCTGCGAATGTTGAGAAAGATATATTGTCAATCTCCCATACAAAACTGGTTTCGCTAGGTATGTAGATTTTAAATGTCAAATTTTTTTCCTTCATTTTTCGTTTTCCCGCCGGCCGACTCGCATACGCGATTTCTTCGAAAATTTCACGCCTGGAAGCCAAAATTTAGTAAAATTACGTCAACAGGAATTTTTAAAAGGTTGATTGACCGTCGTAATTATCACATTTCACAAAAACAACGCTGTAATATTCGTTTGAAATCTGACATGTGCGAAAAAAACCACTGAAAAGTCACATTTTGAAACTGATGTTCAAAAAAAAAGTATTCTTTTAACGGAACCACCTATCGGCAGAGTCGAGAAGAAAGAATTTAGTTAGAAAAATCAAATTTCTATTAAAAATTCAAATTAGAACGTTCGAAATTGGAGTATCCAAATTATGCACTGAACCCCAGATTCCTACCCATCCCTTAAACCCTTTTCCTTCTCAGAACTCTCCTCTCCTTCCTTTCCCCCCAAATACCCCCACACAGCATCCCTTAAGATGACATAGGCCCTGAGGGAAATTATTTTCCTCGGGCCTCCTGTGTGGAGCTTATGTAAAAAAAAAATGCATTGCGTGTGCAGGATTCCATCTGTAGTTTCCATTCTCTATTGTCGTATTAAGGGTGATTAAAAAGAGACTGCTCGAAAAATTATTAATTATTTTTTTATTGTTATTACAGACTTTTAATTTTTTTTGTTTCAGAAATCGATTCGGGCAGTCGCATTAACGTTTGGGAAGCGCAGATTCATATCTAAAATGAAGTTGTGAATAATTTTTGTAGTTTTTCATACACTTCTTATATAAAATATACATTTATTAGGAAAAGAGCATATGTGTCGATGATTTCAAAAGGTAGATATAATAACAATGTCGTTTTAAAAAAAAAAAAAAAAAGGTTTTCCGAAAACGTAGAGTTTATTTATTTATTTTTTAAATATTATTAATGATAATTTAGACTGTGAACCACCCCCCAATTTTTATTTATTTATTTATCTATAATAAAATATATTTACAATGGTTTTATTTGTATGCCTGTCTCACTAGGGTATACCTGTGTCGAGACAGGCGTACAGGTATATAAATGAATATAGTAGTTACAAGGATATATCAGGTGAAATACATATTATGAATAGAATTAAAACAGAAGGGTGATTGGAAGGGTGGTAAATATTTTAAAGAGTTATTTTATAAATGTTGGAGATGGAGTAATGAAATAAATTCTGCCTCATCTATTTATAGGTTAAATTTGACAGGATTCCATTATTTTCATTTGTTTTATATGGGTTAGGTTGTATGTGAATAGTTATTTATGTCTATGTGTGATTTATTTTACAGATATTTGTGATAGTGTGGCGTCCAATACTTATAATCCATTTTTTAATATCTTGTTTGAATTTTGTAAAGGAGTCACTTTGTCTGATCGTAGTTGGTAGTGTATTGTATAGTTTGCAAGCTATGTATTTAAGTGTCTTTGCCCGAAGGTGGTTTTGAAAAAAGGAGTTTGGAGAAGTTCGTTGTTTTTGGCTCGGGTATTGTGTATTGTTTGTGTAGCTTTGTATGGTGTTTTGTTGTTTTTGTGTAAATTAAGTAATATGGATCTTGAGTAGAGCTGTTTTATGTCCATAACGTTGAAGGAATTGAAGATAGTATCAGTGCTGGTAGTAAACGGCATTTTAAGAATTATTTTTATGATTAGTTTTTGTGCTTTCATGATGGAATCAAGGGCATTGGAATATGCATTACCCCAGGCTAGAATTCCGTATTCGATGTGAGATTGGCCCAATGAGTAATTTACTGCTTTTAAAAATTTAGGTTAAGGAAATTGCGTGTTTGTTTGAAAAAGTATATAGATTTTCGGATTTTGTTTGTAGTATTATGTATATGTTGCTTCCAATTCAGGTGTGTATCGAAGGTTACTCCTAAATATTTGATAATGTTTACTTGCTCTAGGCATGGGCAGTCACAGTTCCGATTCAGAGATGAATTTTTACATTAGTGTATTTTTAATGGCGGGGCTGGGTTTGACTTTGAGATATTGGTGAGACTAGACAGTAAGTATTTGGTTTTCTGTACATTTAGAGTTAATATGTTCGAGTCAATCCAATATTTTACCTGTTGAATTCCTTCCTCCGCTTTGGAATATGCGGTAAGCCAATCTTTTGCTTGGAAGAGTAGGACAGTGTCATCGGCGAAACTGACAATAGTGGCATCGATATCTAGGATGCATAACTCGTTAATATATATTAGGAAGAGCGTTGGACCTATAACACTGCCTTGAGGGACCCCGTAACTAATGGGCAAATTCTGGCTCTTTGTGGTATTGAGTTTAACGCATTGGGATCGGTCAGATAAGAAGCTGGAGAGGAGGCCTAATTCTTTGTTCCTAATACCTATATTAAACATTCTGCGTTTTAGTTTGCTGTGTGGGATTGTATCAAATGCTTTACATAGGTCGAGAAATACCGATAGACATTTCAAGCCCTTATCCAGGTGGCCAGAAATATGGTCAGTGACCGTGGCTATAGCATCATTGGTGCTTTTATGTTTTCTGAATCCAAATTGCCGCGGCGATATTAAGTTATTGGTTTCCAGATATTTCATGAGACTATTTTTGACGATCTTTTCGAATACTTTTGAGAGGGAATTTAGCAACGTAATAGGACGATAATTACTAATATCAAGTTCGGAGCCAGTTTTAAAAATAGGGATAATGAGACCTTGTTTTAGAATGGTGGGAAATAGCCCTTGGCGGATGCTAATATTAAGTAGATGCGTTAATGGTTGAAGTATACCAGGGGCAATTTTTTAAGAACATTGTTAGATATTTCATTAATGCCGGTTGATGAAGAGTTTTTGAGCGAGTTTATTACTATAGAAACTTCTTTCTCTGTAATCGTTTTAAGAACAAAGCGGGTTGGGAAATCATCATTAATCGCGTGGTCACTTGGACCAAGCGTATCGTTATTTATTTGGATTTTTTTTGCTAGTTCCGGACCTATGTTTGTAAAGTACTGGTTTATGTAATTGACAATTGTGTTGGGGTTCGATGTAAAGTCTACAGTGATATCTTTGATATTGAGAGGGTTTAAGGTGTTGGTGGCTTTATTTGAATTGGTAGCTTCCTTGAGGACTTTCCATATTTTTTTAGGGTCATTGTTGCATTCGGAAATTTTTTTGTTGTAATATAGATTTTTGGCTTTCCTAATGACTTGTGTGCTTCGGCAGAGGTGTGATCTGTCAGGTGTGAATTAGATAGAGGTGTGGTTCGGCAGAGGTGTGATCTGATTTGCGCCCTTTGATTGGTTGACCGATTAATTGGGGGCTGGAACAATTCAACGATGGCCAGCCTATCAGGGCCGCCAAGCGTTCCTGGGATCCCTGATTGGTTAATTATCATAACATTGAATATTAGCCATATATATAAAAAATTTGTAGCCATTTAAAAACGTAAGTAGGTACTTAATACAAAATTAAATGCCTGCAATGGTGTCTATGTACTTCTGTTTGGCAAACTTCTGCTGCTAGGCCCTGCGAGTGGCTTTATGATGCAAATAATAAACTCGGTAGGTACCCGAGAAACTGATAAATTATTATATTAAAAAATGAATCACCGATATGTAAATACGCCCATTACTTCCGAACGCATGCACCGAATTGGATAATTATTTTTGTTGTGTGTTTGTTATTGTTAGGACAAGGTTTTTATTAATCGTCTGGTGAGCTCTGGAATTATGAAATTTGTATAAAAATAATTTTCCGAAATGTATATACGCGCATAACTTTCGAACGAATGCATCGAATTGGATAATTGTTTTTTGTTGGGTTCGTCACTGTTAGGACAAGGTTTTGTATAAAACTACTGATGAGCTCTGGCATAATGAAATTTGTATAAAAATGAATTGCCAAAATGTATATACGCGCATAACTTTCGAACTAATGCACCGAATCTGAAAATTCTTTTTTATTCTGTTCGTTATTGTTAGGACAAGGTTTGTATAAAACTACTGTTGAGCTCTGGCATTATGAAATTTGCATAAAAATGAATCGTCGAAATGTAATGTACTCGTATAACTTCCGAAAGACTGCACCAAATTGAATAATTATTTTTTTATTATGTTTGTTATTGGCTGGTGAGCTCTGGCATTATGAAATTTGCATAAAAAATATTTCAATAGGTGGCACGCGAGCTGTTTGAAAACTAAATGTACCGGGAATGAATTAATGAAGCGCGGGAGGGGGGGGGGGGAAACCAGGGAGGGGGAGAGTAACCTGGGAAGGGGGAGGGGAACTCGGGACGGGGGTTTGCGGGATGGAGGAAGGGGGGGGGGGGAGTAGAGAACGCTATGAAAGAATATTTTTTCTGTTTTTGTTTTATTCGAAAAAAATAAATTATTGTTTCTTAAAAATTCTGAATAACACATTTTGGTAGCCCCGTTTTGGAAAAAACTACTACAAGTCTATTAAGTACCAACCTGCGAACTATGAAATAATATTTTTTTGTATTTTTTTTAATGTAAGAAACCTTAGTTGTTTTTCTAAAAAAATGTGACAAATACATTTTTATATCGTCGTTTCCGTGAAAATATAAAACAAAGTACCCACTTAGAACCTACCCGCTTAATACGAAATTATATTTTTCTATAAATCCTTTAATCAGATAAATCAAAGATTTACTTTCTAAAAAATGCTGAATAATACATTTTTATGGCGCCGTTTTGTGAAAAGTGACTACAAAGACGCTGGGTACCCTACCTACCCGCACACTTTGAAGGAATATTTTTTCTGTTTTTTTTTGTTTCTAAAAAATTCTTAATTAAACATTTTTGTAACGCCGTTTTTTTGAAAAAAAAAACACTACAATTAAGTTTAAGTACCTACCCGTTTACAGTTGAATAATGTTTTTTTCTGTTATTTTTTTCCTAAAATATAACAAAATTTTAGTTAAAAAAAATTCTGACAGTTACATATAGCGTCGTTTTTGTGAAAAATTATAACAAAGTACACACAAAGTATCTACCTGCGTTCTATGAAATAATATTATTTTTGTAATTTTTTTACTTCGATAATTGAAATTTTTAGTTTCTAATAAATTCTGAATAATACATTTTTATAGCGCCGTTTAGTAAAAAATGACTACAAGGACGCTGGGTTCTTACCCGTACGCTATGGAAAAAAAATCAGTTTTTTTTTCAAGTATAAAACAAAATTTTTCTTTCAAAAAATTCTGAATTACATATTTCATATACAATCTATAGCAAAATGTTTTGAAAAAATTACTGAAAGTGCATTAAGTACTTACCCGTGCACTACGAAATAATATAATTTTTGCAATTTTTTTACTGGAATAAACCTTAATAGAATAAGTCTTAATTTCTAAAAAAATCTGAAAAATACATTTGTGTACCGTCATTTTTGTGAAAACAAATTCGCTCGCATGGTATTAGGGGATTTCCACTCAGCCTCCACCACCTCCCCTCTCCCCACTCCACTCCCCCCCATAAATCCCCCTCCCCCTCCACCCTCCCCTCCCTCCACTCCACTCCCCCATCAACCCTCCTCCCTCTCCACCCACCCCTTCCCCCACTCCTCCCCCCACCACCTTCCCACGACCTAACCTAACCTAACCTAACCTAACCGAAGCGCCAAAAAAAATATCTGCCAAAAGTTGGCATATAAGCTCGGCCTGTCCGCTCAGTGGCGACACTATCGTTGTACGGTAAATACGTGTTGTGTGACATTTGAAAATGACGATTTGCGCTATATCAGTGTGCAGGAATTACATAGGACGATTGAAAACAAATAAAAATGTTACCTATCATCGGTTAATAACCTTTAAATAACCATTCAGTTAAAGAAACAAGTCAGTTTTAATAGTGTAATTTGGTCTTAGGACAACGCCGTTTGACCCCATGTTTTGACGCCATGTTTACAGGATTGCCTGTTCTTCAAATTAAATTTTCCCGATAGTTATTTCGAAGTAAAAACCGATCAGATTTACGGTCTTCTGCATCAAGTTAATTTGATAAGTTTGGCCGTGGAAAAATATTTGGCCTTAAGATATCACTATAAGACAAAATTGGATAATATTAACCGGGATGTAAAATCTATACGAAAACTGTTTAAAAAACAAATTAAAAGGGAAGGTCATTAAGAATAAATAATAACTATCGATAGCTTTAGTTTTAAAAAGTTGCATTGTCTTTTTTAGTGTGACAAGATAGTTTTACCATTTTTAGGGATTTACCTGGATATGGGCCACCTTCTTTATTTGATGATGATAAAAATTTTAATTTAGACACAACGGTACCTGCCGGCCAGTTGGCAGCGTCTATGAATGTATCTTTCTTATTTTCTGTATTTCTTATTTATTTTTTAAAAATAATCGGTAATTTTTGGGGATTAGTGTCCATGGCTATTACGAATAATTTTTAGAAATAAACTTTAGATTTGCCTTAATCACTATAAAAGGAAACTTATTGCATCACGGCAGGCGGAAAATAATGCATTTTAATTTTCAATGTCGTTAAATAAAATTTCACTTCCGACCGACACTACGACAGCCCGCCCGCTGCCGCCCACCATTTGTCACATACACAAGCCCGCTACACAAACCCTGCGTAGCCAAACAAACCATTCAAAAACGTAGGCTGTTTTTTAAAGTAAAGATAACATACACAAGCCCGCTACACAAACCCTGCGTAGCCAAACAAACCATTCAAAAACGTATTTTGACAGTGACAAAATGGCGGGCGGGCTGTCATAGTTTCGGTTCGCGAATTGAAATTTTAGTTAACGACATTGAAAATGAAAATGCATTATTTTCCGCCAGCCGTGATGTAATAAGTTTCCTTTTATAGTGATTAAGGCGAATCTAAAGTTTTTTTCTAAAAATTATTCGTAATAGCCATGGACACCAATCCCCAAAATTTACCAAATAATCAAACAAAAATAAATCTCTTTTAACAATGATTTTCTTTTCATTTATATCATTATATGTAGAAAACTATCTTACTTAAATGAATTCAAAATTAAACGAATTATAGGTCCCGCTAATCCGAAACATATTTTTTACACACTTTTATGGGAAATACTCGGGAGCTGGTATCACTCATCACGCCTACAGTGACGTTGAGCGCTTTACGTTAACAATATAAGTTACCTATACTTGTGTGCGTGTCAAGCACACAAGCGTTTCAAATCTGGCCTGTTCTTTTTTCGGAGTTACAGCGCAACACTCTATTTGGACATTTATATAATCAAAGGGGTTATACTACATTTTGAAATATTTGTCATGATTAAATCAAGAATTCGTTAATAAAATAGTATTGCTCGACACCTGAGTTAAGGTGACATACAATCGCCACCAATGTGACATAATATAATAAAATAGTATTGCTCGACACCTGACTTAAGGTGACATACAATCGCCACCAATGTGACATATCTTTATCTTGTATCTATTGGTTACTTTATAAGGACAACCATACAGAAAATTGACTCTTTTGGTGAAGTCTCCCAATTTTCTTGAATTCTCTATTCTCCTTTTTTTGTTTTGTTTTGTTTTTTTTTTTTTTTTTTCAATTTAAATTTTTTTTTGGTACAGTACATACAATAAATTCATAAATATAATGAAAGTATACAAAAAAAACTTAATACAATTATTAAATACAAATATACATATTTTTTTAAAATGTTCTCCCATAATAAGCAAATGCTTGTGTGTACGGGAGGAAGTATTATTTGCTAGGTTATTTTGTTTTTTTTTTTTTAAATTTAGTTTATATTAAAAATAAGAGAAACATATGTGTGTATATGTATATATAATTTTTTTAATTATTATTTATTATTTATTTTTTTAGTTAAGGTTTTCAGTATATTTTTTTAATTGTGTTTTGAAATTTTTGAAACTGTCCTTAAGGGATCTTATATTTTCTGGTAATTTATTAAAGAAATTTGTTCCTAAGTATTTATAGTTTTGTTGACCCAAAGTTTTTTTACAAATGGGAATTGGTAACATGTATTTTTGCCTGAGATTTTCTGTGTTTTTGAAAGGTATGGATTTTTTTAGGATATCCTCTTTGTAAACTTGTAAGGTTGAATGATACAGGAAGAGAGTATTTAATTTTCTGACTTTAAATTCTTTGAATATGAGTTCAGATGGATATAGAAATGATTTTTTATTATTATTTTAATTATTAGTTTTTGCGCAATGTAAAGAGATTGTGTGTGAGTTTTATAGGCGCCACCCCATCCTATTATACCATATTGGATTATGGATTGACAGAATGCGAAGTACGTCATTCTCAGTAGTTCTTTACTTAGAATGTGTCTCAAACAGCTAAAAATATATGTCAATTTTCTTACTCTGTTTTTAAGAATGGTTATATGCGGTATCCATTTTAGACATTGGTCAATAGTGATTCCTAGATATTTGGTTGAAGTTTTCGTTTCAATATTAGTATACAATAAGTTACAGTGGTGTTGTTGAGTGTGTGGTGCAGAATGGATCCTTATGTTTATTTCATACGGCGTGATGGGTTTTTTTATGAAAAATGGTATGTAATGTGTTTTTTTAGAGTTTAATGTTAGTAGGTTATTGTCAAACCATGTTTTTAATTCATTTTATGTCTATGTTAGCCTTTTTATTCAGTTCTAACCATGTGTTCGCTTTTAGAAGAAGCACTGTGTTATCTGCATATGAGATAATTTCCCCGTATTTAGCAACTTCAAATACATCACTTACATATAATATGAACAAAAGTGGTCCTAGAACTGTGCCTTGTGGTATTGAGAAGTTACTACTTTCAGAATCACTTAGTTCATTTAATAATTTTACTTGTTGTGGTCTATTTTCCAAAAAGCTTATAATCCAGGATAGCACCAGTCCATTTATTCTAATTGATTTGATTTTTTTATTAAGTTAGTATGAGATATTTTATCAAATGCTTTTTTAAGGTCAATAAATATTCCAATGCATTTTTAATTTGAGTCTAGGGCGGTATATATATAGTTTGTTATTTTCGCAATGGCATCATGGGTGCTGGTGTTTTTTTTTAAACCATACTGTTTAGAATTTATAATGTGATGTTGTTCTAAGAAGGCCCAGATTTTGTTTTTTACAATTTTTTCGAATATTTTTGATATATTAGATAAAAGGGATATAGGGCGGTAATTTTGTGGGTCTTTTGGGCAGTCTGCTTTATATATCGGTGTTATTATTGTTCTTTTGTAATTATTTGGAAATACGCCTTTTATAAGGCTTGTATTTATTATATGAGTTAGTGGGCAAATGAGATATTGTTTCATTGTTTTTAATATGTTTACATCTATGTTGTCATAACCGGGAGCAGAGCCCCCCTTTAAATCATCGATAACTTTTCCAACATCAGTTTCTGTTATTCTGTTGAAATTATTATATTGGTGTTGGGTAGTGTGGGGATTATTTTTATTATTGTTATTATTTTTATTATTTCACTTTTATTAACTTTTATTTTAATTTACTTCCACCAGTCTTCAGAAAATAGCAGCGTTTTTTCTTTGAAAGAATTAAACTGTGAAATTTGGCGTGCCGTTTTATATTTTTCAAAAACACATATTTTGATATTTCCGTGTGGAAAAATTAGAAGTTTGTTTTTTGTTTTAGGACCTTAATTCAGAGAGTTGACTTTTCTAATCAAGTCTTCCAAGTTTGTTGAACTGGCTTTCCTTCCTTTTTTTCTAAGTATCAACATCGTCATTTTGACGCTACATTCCAGGTTGGGATTTGGCTTCTCCCACAAATATTCTCCACCGGCTATGATCCCTAACCACTCGCCATTGGGTCACTTCCACTGGGGCAACCCCTTGGTCATATATTTTGGCGTCCTAACATCTGGCATCCCTTCCTTTCAGATCATTACAGTCTTTGAGACCTACAAAGGTCATATGATCTATTGGGTTTCGAGTTCATGATTCATCCTTATTCTGTAATATCCATTTTCTAGCATAGGTCCAAAGATTTGTCATAGAATTTTATTCAGAAGACTTCTATCTTAGTCTCATCATTGTGTGCTATGCACCATCACAATCTTAGGTAAGAAAATTGGTCTGTTTTACGTTTTATAAACGAGCACTTATTCCTTTTGTAACGTATTTTCAACTCCACTAGTCCCCTTATATTAGCATCGCATGTGCTATCAGCAAGTAAATGAATTTTTAGCTTCTCATTAGTCCTTTTCAGTGTATTTAAGTTAGTGCTCAGATAGGTAAAATTTTAAATTTCGTATACCTGCTGGCCTACAAATCCCGGATTGTCCCTTACTCACACGTGCTTGTCATTTACGTATTTAGTTTCGATGTTTTTTTTTTCGGTCTCAATTGTTCAGCTTCGGGTTTTGAGGTGGACTACGCTGGATTATGATCTGTTAATTACTATGTGATTGACATATTATCTCACATTATCTCGATGTATGTGAAACAGACAAAAGAAGAATATTATAAACGAAAAATTGAAGAAAACAAAGCTGACCCGAAAGTATTATGGAACGTAGTAAAGGAAATAAATAATGTAAATAGAAAACCAGCAGCACAATTCCAACAAATAGATGTTAATGATACAGTAATAACTGATCAGACTGATATTGCCAATACATTAAATAATTACTTTGCAGACATTGGTCAAACATTAGCCCAAACACTACTAAATAAAACGAACACTGACGAAGACACACTTGGTAATAAATTTATCACTAATGCACAAGATAACAATACATTTAGAGTAAAAACTTTCCAAACCAAAGACATAATGCATCACATAAATAAACCGAGAAACGACTATGCGACTGGACCTGACAAACTTGACACTAAACTAATAAAAGAAATAAAACACCAAATAGCCCTACCCTTCACCTACATTTGTAATCTGAGTATTACTAGCGGTATATTCCCCAGCCATTTTAAAAGTGCAAACATAGTACCAATTTACAAATCCGGAGATAAAAATAATCTCTCCAACTATAGGCCTATATCACTTTTAAATGTTCTCACAAAAGTACTCGAAAATCTAGTGAAAATCCAACTGTTAGACTATCTAGACAACCATAAGATTCTATCAGAAAATCAGTACGGTTTTCGAAAGAATATGGGAGTACAGAATGCAATATTAAAAGTGAAAACTACCATTATAAAAAATGTTGATAAAAAAAAAAGCTGTATTGCGGTTTTTGTAGATCTAAGTAAAGCTTTTGATACAGTGTCCCATAAAATTCTCCTTAAAAAATTAGATAACATAGGTATTAAAAACTCTGCATATAACTGGTTCAAATCGTATATAACTGATCGCAGCCTCGCACTAAATTTAGGCAACGTAACAAGCCAAAACAGATACAATATAACTTACGGTGTTCCCCAAGGAAGTACATTAAGACCCATACTATTTTTACTTTACATCAATTGCCTGTGTCAGTTAGATATTAGCAGAGATGTTATTTTCTTTGCGGATGACACTGTTCTCATTTTCGCTACTGATTCCTGGACAAATGTATACAAAAAAGCTGCCGAAGGAATCAACCGGATTGAATTGGCTCGACAATAACCTGCTAACACTAAATATAGACAAAACAAAATACATGACATTTAGTATAGATCCCAGATGACAAACCAAGACTCAATGAAAACCTAACTATACACGACTGCACATCTAAAAAAATCTGCCTGTGCAACCCGCTAACACGGACTCAGATAATCAAATATTTAGGCATTTACATTGACAACTATTTTAGATGGATAGAACAAATAAATAAAACAGCGGGTAAAGTAAGGAAACTTATATATTTTTTTAAGAACATACTAAACATAATGCCAGTGAAGACTTTAAAAACTATATACTACGCATTAGGACAATCAATTATCACCCACGGTATGATTGGTTGGGGTCGTACTGCGAAGACTAATATGGGCCCTCTCGACAAAGCGCAAAAGGCCTTAATTAAAGTTATTACTAAAAAACCTTTTAGATTCTCGACAATACAGTGTCACGATAATATTTATTTTGATTAAATAAATATTGTCTTGACCTAGTTAATCTTAAACTCACCTGGCCGCTCACATTTTATTATGATCGCCGTAACTATTAGTTCTTAACCGCTAGCGACTAGCGCCATCTATTTCCAGAGGCACTTTTGGAATTCTCGTCATCTAGGGAGCCGACGGTGATTCGACAAGTCGCCGAATTATTTAAGTTTCTTGTTAAATATGTGATTGTATCACCTTTACGGGTTTTACTCATTTAAAGAAGAATCATGGATTATTTTATAACCGCGAGCCGTGTTGTTTCCGTAAGTGAAACGGGATTTTTAAAAGTTTAAATGGTGGAGTCGCCATATTGTCGATGTGCCCACCTTCACGCTCGGACTTGATTGTGGATAATCGGTGTAATCCTTTGTTTGGCGTTCATGATATTAACGTGGCCAAGGCTTTGAGAAGGGTTATCCTCGCGAAACTCGATATTTGGAGGCGGATGGAGGCCTGGCGCTGATCTATGAAGGGCGCGGTAAACGGAGTCTACCGAGATTTCACCGGTACGTACAACCGGGACTTTGAGCCTGATGCTGGTTCCTGTTCCCTGAGGAGGAGTCTCCATGGCCCGGGGCCTTCCTCGGTTCCTGTCCATGGAGACCCCGCGTGCTCCTGGTCGCCTATTAACAGTGGTTCGCGTCAACGTTAGAGTCAGGATAATTTAGATAAATTACGGTCCACAGGTATGCTCTCTTGCTTTTGTGTTATTTTATTATTTCTTTGGGAAATGTGGCATTCTTGACCCCTTGGAGGGCACCCATGTATACACCATACTTTTAAAATATAGGTGATATTGTACTGCTAAATTATTTCTTTTATTTATCTAAAAAATGCCCGAAGATAAAGACTGTATTTTCCTTCCCACAAACTTGAGGGAGATTCTGATGCTCTACCAAGAAATTCACGTTACAACAGTTATTTAAAGACTTTGCTGTATTGAACATACACCAACTGTACATCAAAATTATATCTATACATTACCAAAAAGACAAAGTAAACCATCATACTGCACAACACAATTACGACACAAGACATAGATATCAACACATCTCCGAAGACAAATACTACATTTGGACAAGAATGTCACCATGGTTATTCAATCTATACATGGATAATTGTATGCAAGAATTGAAAGAGGTGGGATTGGGCGCGAAATTGAGTAATCTGAAAGTATGTTGCCTGTTGTATGCTGATGATGCGGTGCTGATTTCTAACACTATGGAAGATCTACAGTCTCTCGTATCTAGGATGAACGAAGTATGTATGAAGAATGAGCTAATGATGAATGAAAGTAAGTCTAAAGTCATGGTGTTTGAAAGGGAGAGTACGAAAACAGTATGCAACATAGTTGTGAATGATGAATATTTGGAGCAGGTGGATGAGTTTGTGTATCTGGGTAGTATGTTTACGAGAGATGGGAAGGCTGAAAGAGATATTGAAAGAAGGGTGAATGCCGGTAACTCCATTAATGGTGGACTGAATGCCGTTGGCGCTAATAAAAAACTGTCAAAAAAGCGAAGCTAGCAGTCCACAATGGAATCCTGGTACCTACCCTGATGTATGGCAGTGAGGCATGGAACTGGCAGAGGAAGGATGAAAGTAAACGGAATGCTGTTGAAATGAGATCCCTGAGACGTATGTGTGGTAAAACAATGTATGATCGTGTGAGAAATGTGGATATCCGCAAAGAATGTAAGGCTGATGTAAGCATAATGAGTAAGATTAAGAAAGGGACCCTCAGATGGTTTGGGCATGTAGAGCGAATGAACGAAGGAAGTAGTGTAAGAAGAATATACGACGCGAATTTGAATGGTAGAAGAAGTCGGGGACGCCCGAGGAAGACATGGCACGATCAAGTGAATCAGATACTTGAGTCGGGTCATGTCAAAAGTCAGAATAATAGAAGAGAATGTATGAGACGATGTATGAATGTGAGTGAGGCAAAGAGTGTGTGCCAAGACCGAGTTGTTTGGCGGTCCGTCCTCTCTGCCTACCCCTGCGGGGAAACGGCTTGATGGTTAGTTAGTTAGTTAGTTGGACAAAGACATTATCACAATTTGGCTCCAAAATGTTTTAATTTAATTGAAAAAGATATAAAAGATATTCTAGTGACAAAAAATCTAAAACGCAAAATTCATACGTGGGTAGTAAACAAGGGTATTGCATACTGCGTGCAGATAACTCAAACAACACACTCAAGGCCTGTATTTTTCTCCTTTCTCCTTAACTATTTTCATCTATTTATCTCATATCTCTTTTTTCATTTCTTTATATTTTTTTTATTTTATTCCATTTATCTATTTAAATTAAAATTATATTTTTTATCTTCCAAGATTAAGATATCAAAATTAAATTCCTGCCACCTCAGAACAGGCTCAGCCTAGTGAGGTGGTATATACCAAAAAAAATAATATATCTTTGTATATGTAGGTATATTGTATATATTGTAATGTTATTCTTGGTTAATAAATAATTTAAAAAAAAAAATAGTTTTTGCAGCCCATTAAATTTACTTTACGTGTGAAGGTCTCACCACCAGATTAAGAATCAACGTAGATAGCTTATCTCATGTCATACTCCTGAGTCGATTTCGATGTTGTCCGATAACCGGCTTTATACATTTATGACTGTATTAGATTTAGTTTTAATGGGTTTATCTTCCTCTCCTGCCTTGCCCGTTCAACTGACATTGGCTATCATGTTGGCTATGTGCGGAACAGCTCTACATTAGACTGGCCAAACCACTGTCTCAAGATTTTCAGCCATGATGTTCCCCTTCTTCCAGGACCCCGTCTTCCGACAATCTTTCCCTGCATTATGAGATGCAAGATCTTTAATATCTCTGGATGTCTCATCACACGTCCTATTTATTTATTTATTTATTGCTTCTTCACAATTTATATACAAATATTTTTAGCATGTAATTATTAACCCCACTAGGGTTCGCTTGTATCGGGGTTAATAATTTCACAATTTAATAAACATAATACACGCAAATATCGGTCACGCAATACAGTTAAGTAAAAGCAAAATAATAAATTTTAAAAATAAAATGATAAACAGAGAAAACAATAAGTGATAAAAATATATGAATTAATAACAAAGTGTTAAGAGATCAGACAAAATGTTCTCATTCATTATATCATTAGTTCATACCATGTAAGCACACCTCGCTGGAAGTGTCTACTTTCTGCCACAGAACTAGCTCAGGTTATTCGTCCGGCAGAGCATGTAGAGTCTCCCAACACCTTTTTCATTGCAGGACCCACCACATACCCGCCCTGGTATAGGTAACAGATGGTTACCCCTTCAAGGCTCTTGCAAGGACTCTAATTTTTTGGTAAAAACGACTCTACATTTGATAACGAAACTAGACCTCCAATGTCTTTGCATACGTTGTTAGCAAGCAGTATGCAAGTGCTTAGCGGGAAATACAGATACAATATGTGTTAGTATAACAAAAATAGACAAGACAATGGGACAGGTTGGTGAAAGTCCACGAGGTGGCAAGCGCTGGGTGATTGTATCCAGCGTATCCTACAAGCACCTGTTTGGGAGGAAGACACAGTAGATAAGTAATAAGGGAATGGCAAACGGTTGGGAGTCCTCTTCAATCGATTGGCAGTCCCAGCAAGAATGCGCATGACATTCGGTCTAGTCGTGAACCACACTCAGCTTCCGCGCCCCTTAGCCGGTTCCTCGGTGATGCCTCAAAGAAAAGTAAATGGGAAATTGGGGGGAAATACCCGACGACCCTAAGGAATTCAGCGTCGAGTAGCCGGAGGCAAGGCGAAGGAGAGCCAAGATCGCCCCCCCAAACCTAACGCCTGCACATGTTGCTGGGGGTGGCGCAATTAATTTTAGAGGGCACCGTGCCATCGTCGACCGACTCCTGTTGATGCAAGGACGAGGTCTAGCGCACCCCCAGAAGGGGAAAAAAACATAACAAAACAGAGAGATGCAGTTCAGTTCAGCCTTCTGAGCGAAGCAAAGTAGCATTGTGAGACTAAAAAGAAAAAGAGAACAAAGAAACCAAAAAAAAAACAAAAAAAAAAACAAAGTCGATTATGTTAGTAGAATCAATAGTGTTCCTTGGAGTAAGAAGCTGAAAAAAAAGGAAACCAAACAAAAATGACAAAAATAATGAAAATAATAAACAGGTATCTCGATAAAACCTCGTCTAGCATAGCTTAGTGAAATCTATAATAAACCATGTGAAAAGAAATAAAATAAGCAAAAAGATAAGTCACACAAAAATAAAAGAAATAGGAATAACATGTGTATAATAGAATAAGATAAAGGTACCTAAGATAGAGATGATATAACAAAAAAAATGCAGATATGAAGCATAACACATAAAATACTAGCATAATACTGTAATAAAGTAAAGAGAATGTCCGTGGATTCAAGAGCAGATACACCTGGCACTTACATGATTTTACAGCTAGTCAGCGACTCTAAGATCAGGCCATCTCTCAACCCAGACTTTCGTAAATTTCCTCAAACACTCAAAGTTCACCTTATTCGAAACGAGATCCGCATTCCAAGCTGGTCTCGTAGTAACTTGCAAGCCATCGAGCATTTCCTCTCGGGCATCCGTCAAAATCTCGCAGTGCCACAGAATGTGCTCGGCTGTTTGATCAGTATTACCGCAAGCGCAGTTAGAATGGGGTGATAGAGAGAGACTATGAAGTCTCCCTCTGAACTCCCCATGACCGGACAGAAGTTGGGTCACATGATGATCCCTAGTGATGTACGCCCCTTCCATTCTGAGTTTAACTGACGGGAAGAAGGAGAAAGTCCACCTTCCCGTATTTGACCTATCCCAACGTTCCTGCCATTCTCTCAAAGTTCTTTCTCGCATCTCTCTAAGAAGTCCTGGAAGGGAAACCGCTCCACCTGGTATTAGTTCAATACCATGATGGGTGGCAGTTCTTCCTCTTGTTAGAAGCTTCTTTGTTAACACCTCCCTAATTTCAAGATCGATAGGCAAAACGCCGGCCAAAACTGGCAAAGCGTCCGAAGCGACTGTTCTGTACGCACCCGAAAGCGCCAGCAAGGGGACTCGCTGGCCTCTCTTGAGCGCCGAGAGTATGAGTGCATTCTCCAGGCGGTGCTCCCACACAGAGGCCGCATACGAGACTTGCGCCACGTAAGCCCCCCTGTATAGGAGACGGAGCGCTGGAGAGCGCAGTCCCCACTCGGCAGTAGAGATTCTTCTCAATTTCAAAAAGAGGGCCTGGGCCTTACTTGATACGCTTTTAACATGGGTCAAGAATGAGGACGTTCGATCCAAAGTGACGCCTAGGTATTTAGTGTTCTCAACGAATCGGATGTTGGTATCTCCCATTTTGATGGTGGGATTTCTACTTCTATTGAGGTTACCCTTCATCAGGAGTCCCATGGTCTTGTGGGGAGCGAAGGTCAGCCGATTTCTCTTTCCCCATTCTAAAGTCACACTTAAAACCTCTTCAGCTTTACTCTCAACTTCCTTTCTGCTGTTCCTCGAGACCAGATACAATTTGTCATCAGCGTAATCCACCGAGATACATCCTTCAGGCAAGGGCAGCCTGGAGGAATCGTCAAACAAAATGTTCCAAAACTCAGGTCCAAGGATTGAACCCTGAGGACAACCCATGTCAACTATTCGTTCAATCAGGTAGTCTCCAAAAGAAAGGATGATAGTTCTGTCGCAGAGGTAATCAGCGCAGATCTTGAACAGATTATGTGGACATTTCCTATTTTTGAGCTTGACAAGTATCATCGGCCACCACGCATGATCGAAGGCACCAGTGATATCGAGGAAGATTCCTATTACGTACCTCTTTTGGCAAGCCTTCACCCAATCAAGCGCATACGTGATGGCGTGCTCAGTGGACATACCGGGGACAAAACCAAACTGCCGCTCGCAGGGTGGGGATAAGGTATGACGTAAACGCTGTCGAATTAGTTTCTCCAGGATCTTCCCCAGGACAGGTAGCAGGGTGATTGGACGGTACGCCTTCACGTCCGACCTTGGTTTATCGTTCCCCTTTGGTATAATCCTGAGCACGCCCCTCTTCCATTCAGAAGGGAAAGTTCCTCTTCTCATGCATGTATCCATCACCTGGAAGAGCTCCTCCTTGGCGTGGATCCATACTTGCTTCGCTATTATTCCATTGAGCCTATCATGCCCTGGTGCCTTCTTAAGACCCAAACCCTTGATTTATCAGCTCGATTTCCGCTTTAGTTACTAGTGTCATCCTAACCTCCTGGGCGAGGTTTCTCGGTGGGAGCCGTGACAGATTTCTAATCTGTTTGTGGTGGTCGCTTTCCCCAATTAGTGAATCTACAGGAACTAACTTACCCAGAAGTGTATTGAGAGTGGATGCCACGTCCACACTTTCAACGTTCATTCCGTCCTTTTCGTTTATTACACTAGTCAAATACCGGTCAGAGCCTTTTCCCGTTTTATCAATGGCGCTGTGGATATGCCACGGGTTGGCGTTGCCCACTTCTTGTATCCAATTATGCCATGCAGCTCGTTTCTCTGAGAGGACGGCCTGTTTGAAGGCTTTACGGGAGCCACTGAGTCGTGACTGAAGGGCATATGTCTCCTCCTGCGTGCACTCGCCACGTCTGGACACGCTCAGGGCTCGATAGGCTCTCTTATAGGCCCCTTTCAGTGAAATCAGCTCACTCGACCACCACGGCGTCCTGATAACCGTATTTGGGTTTGATCTTCCCAAAGACAGCTCGGCAGCTGATACCACGGCTGCATTAAAAAAATTCCCCAAATTATCTGGATCTCTAGCTGCTACGTCGTAAAATCCCCTTAAAGTATCACGTAGAGCATCCCCAAAGTTATCCCAATTCGCCCTGGAGGTTTTGAAGTTCCAGGAGGATCTTGGAGCTTCCGTCTTTTTGACACCAACCGTAAAAGTTATTAGCCTGTGATCAGAGGCAATTGCGCTTTCATGAACTGTCCACTTTGATATCTTGGTCGCAACAGATCCAGAGCAAAGAGTTAAATCAATGTTGCTCTCACCAGAAGTGTTCGAGAAAGTGGTGTAGATACTTTGTTCATTTATTATGGATAGACCTTGCGCCGCAATGAGGTCTTCGACGGCGTCTGAGCGCTCCGTCCTATAATTACAGGAATCGAACCACAGTGGTGAGCGAGCGTTAAAGTCTCCTCCGATAACTATGTTACGTCCTTTAAGCGCGTTTAGGGCGCGCGTCAGACTCAAGATATGTGGCCCTACTATTACATATATTACAATATTTAAAGTAAACTGAGATCAAAAGATCTCAGTTGTCCCAAATTTAATTGATACGCAGGTTTGGTATTCATTCGACAATTCCACTAGAAGGAGGGGGCTGATCAATGAAGTATTGACCAGAACACCCGCCCCCGGCGAAGTGCCGATTTCGAGTACCGCACCCGGAAAGTTAACTGGTGTCTTACCTAGCCTAGTGTATTGCTCCTGAATTAGCAAGATGTCGAATTTTAGGTCAGACATGACCCGCAGCGCCTCGATTGTGGCCGCCCGTGACCTCTGCAGGTTAATCTGCCCTATGGAGAGAAATTTATTAATATCCATAATCGGTCATTCGGACCTGATTCTCTACGGCTGCTTTCTGGGCTGGGCACGATCTGTCACCCGTGGAGTGGTCAGCCGGTTTCTTGAACCTGGTGCACGTAGCACAGACAGCAGCTTGTGTTTTCTTGGGGCAATCTTGGTAATCGTGGCCGGCTGCGGCGCAGTGTCGGCAGGTTATGACTTCCTGGGTACAGGCCTTACAGTCATTGATGACACTTAAAACATCGCGTAGCTCCGAGGTAATCGCGAGCTCTGCACGCATTCCAGCCAAGAAAACACAGGCCGCTGTCGATGAGAATCTTTCTGGCCTCCGGATGGCATGTAATAACCATATTCATAGTGCCAGTATCTCTTTTGCCAAATAAAGATACTCTTCTCATCGTACGGAGGTGGTCTTCTTTCGTGAGATTACACTTACCTAATATGTGTTATCGAATATCTCACTGAAAAGGGGTGTGTCGGACTCTGGTTCTCCATTGGGTACATCGTAGATTACTATACTATCTTGGGTAACCTACCTTGAGGAGCAACAATTTTTATGCCTTTTGCTGTTAATTTGTCTGCAACTTTTTTTATGTTGGACAGGCCGTTAGGTGAGGTGGTCTGCAAGGCAATACCTGCGCCTCTAATTTTACGCGTTTTCACCACTTGAAAACCATTCTTCTTGGGATCTAGAATCGAGGTCAGGTTGTTCTGCAGCTCTTAAGATGTCTTTCCCTCTGGTTGTGTTGGGTAGAAAAGCAGGGTCGGTTGAAGCGCTGGTAAAGGTCTTTCGTAACCATTCATCGTAATGGATTTGGAGGCAGGAGCCTCCGAGGCCACGCCAGCATAGGATTTTCTGGGAATAGGGATTTGTCCAGAGGGTTTGGTTGGAGCTAGACTAGTTTGTGATATTATTTTGTCTAATTTCGTCGACGTGCTCTTATTTTGGGTCGCTAAGACTTCTGACAGTGTTTGCGCTCTCGAGGTTACCGCTGCATGAGCCCAACACCAGGGTGGTAGGTTTCCTAAGGAGCAAGTGTCGAATACCTAAAATAAAGCCATCCTAAATGTACCTTGTCACGGCAATAAAACACCAGCTGCGGTAAACATGGTTTGATTGTAGGGGATTGTTTAATTACAACATGGGTTCATTCACAGTAAATAATCGAGCACAGGTAAGTTAATTGCCTAACCATTCTAGGGGAAAATCTAACAAAATCTCTCTCAATCGTGCCGACTCTAGGATCGATCACAGGTACGCGTATTTATAGGGACACACGGCAAAAGAGGAATTACTTGGTCAGTACTCACAGGAGCAAGAAGAAGAAGAAGAAGAGTCTGAAGAAGAAGAGTCTGATTTCATTGCTTTTTCTCGTCTCATGTGTGCTTGTGCTGCAAGTTTTCAATTTTTCTTCCTCATAATGCTCATAGCTCTAATTTGAGTATTGTCATTTGTTTCATTATGTGTTCATGATGTTCTCCTAGAATTTCGTTGGCACTTGCAATGCACACTGTTTTGTATTTTTCTAATCCAAATTTCCCTCATCGTTAAGTAGAACATTTATAATTTAATAACGTTTCAAGATCAAGAGCATTTCTCCAACGACTGCTGTCTGAGGCGGCAATCCCGAGCCAAGTGGTCTCGTTTTTTTTTCAGATGAACATCTTGAAACACCAAGACCGCGAGAAATTTGTCGAAGAACCCATTCAGATACCGCAATGAGAAATAAGCTGATTCTCCAAATTGATATCCTTAGGTGTTGGCTATGTAGGCGTGTCTAAAGTCTCTCAATTGTGTGTCTGAATGCCCATGGGAACTCAGCAACATTTCCTCGGATGTCAACACACTCAGTCAGCATTAACTTTGCACTGTTAATGATGATTTGGTCATTATGACATTTCTTCCGATCATTTTGAAGGTGTTGATCAGTTTGCATGAATTATTTTGAAAGGTACACTTTGCAAATGGACAGGTACCTAACCACCGCTTTGTTTATTCTTATGTCTGGCAGCACTCGACTCGATAAATGTTTGGCAAGATGGCCGCCGCACCGGCGAACAGCTGACCGGCGAGCGTCTGTATTTTTGTTGCTTTCTACGTTAGGTATTTATTTACAGTGCAAAATGTCACTCAATCACTGATTTTACTCAATATTCTTGGAGGACACCGTTTTTGTTGCGCCTGTCATTGATCTGGCCGTATAGAGTATTCATCATTTTGGGATTCCCGTACGCGAAAACTGAGATAAATATGCGATAACTGAGTTGTACTACCTATGTCCATTACTATCATTGTCCAGAAGTTCACTGGAGAATACACCCATTCGTCACGTGGTCGTCACATTTACAAATTGAATCGGACCACTTTATTCATTTTTGTTTTGTAAACATAAATAAATATTTATTGTGGAAAAGATGTAGTCGCCAGTGCTACGAAAGTCAATGGTGTTTACCAATTGGACACAATGAGTCAGCCGTCAACAAACACGAGTGAGCTGAATGCAGTCTGTCAATCAATGGATTTGGATGTTCCATTGCATATTTATTTATTTATTTATTTAACGCCCAATGGGCTTTTACATTTTGGTAGTGCAAATAATTCATGACAGATTATTTAACATATACAGAAATAATAAAAATAAAATTTGATAAAAAAGCACACAAGTCATAAAAATACAAAAATACAGCGATTTCATAGGTTTTCAGAAAAACATATAGGTTTAGGAATAGTTTTGGAATAAGTTTTTTACAAGATCAACAAATTTTGCCAAGTTTATGTTAAATATGTCAATATCACCTAAGTACTGATTTCCCATAGTGTGAAATCGTTGTATCGGAGAGTGGGCAATGTAGTTCCGCTTATGAATGCTACAGTAGAATAGTGTATTTTGTCCTGTAGTTACTGTCGGTATTCGTAAGTTTATGAGTTGCAGTAGTTCGCAACAGTAAAATTTAGAGTTAAGTATTTTGAATAAAAATGTTAAGTCGTTTATTTTACGTCTGTCTTCTAGTGTGTGTATTTTTAAAACATTTAATAATAAATTATATTTCAAGTCTTCTAGTGGGATATTTAATTTAAAATTTATAAAACGCAGAATTTTTTTTTGTATTCGCTCAATGTTATTAATGTGAATTTTGTAAGATGGAGACCAAACTACCGAGTTATATTCCATTAGGCTTCTGACTAGAGATACATATAATAATTTAATGACTTGTATGGAATTAAAGTTTTTGGTTGTTCTTAACCTTCCCCATACTAAGCATCCAAAAATTCCGTGTGCACCGAACCGGGGGATCGCAAGCACCCGCTCGTATTTGTACAAATCGCAAAATATTATGTGTTCTAAGTGACGTCATGTCAACCATCTGGCTTGATGCAGAATGTGACCGGAACTGTAATAGCCGCTGAAGCCCTAGCTAGCCAGCGCTTTCTAAACAGTGGGATATATTTTTAAATAAAAATAATATGTAAACATTGCAGTTTTGACTGCTCTTTATACTTAAGTATTTCGATAAATTTAAAAAGAAAGTATTGTTAATAAAATTAATATACATAACAACGATAATTTCTTTACATAGATAGGTAACTTTTGCAAATATTCTTTAAAAAATATATTTCACGTTCAGAGATTTCAGCTTGCCTGTATACTTGTGAACCTGTCAAATGAAAATGTATAAATATATTTATGAGACTTAGAAATTACATTCCTAGACCAGAAACATTGTAATATAATTGTAAATATAATTGTAAACATTGTATAATAATATGCACATTGTTATGTTCAATAAAAAAAAAACACGCAAAAGTCTATTATACTATCTCCATTCTTTTTTTTTTACATGAGCTCCACACAGGAGGCCCAGAGGAAAATAATTTCCCTCAGGGCCTATGTCATCTTTGGGGATGCTGTGTGGAGTTTTTTTAAAGGAAAGGAAGGAGAGGAGAGTTCTGGAAAGGAAAGGAGTTTAAGGGGTGGGTAGGAATATGGGGTTCAGTGTGTTCAGGTCATCCACCTCCAAGACCTAGACAAACCTCACCTCATGGATCCGGGCACCCCTGCTAAATCACCAAACGTAGCGAACCACTTGGGGTGACCTGTGGCAGAGGTGTTGGTTATCCAATAAAGGTTCCCGGGGTGGCGGTACCCATTCCCGCCTCCCAAATTCTGAAGGAAGCCGAAATCGACACACAACTATTTGGAGCGGTAAAGTGCTCCCATGAAAAAACGACCAATAAAAAAGTAGATTAAAATGTATTAAAATTAAAACAAAATAATAATGATGTAAATATGTGAAGCGTAATTTTCAATTCATGTTGTCTTTAAAAAAACTTGTCCCCTTTTAATATGCAATGTTGTACTCGGGTAGTAAAAGGAATATACTTTTAAAGGATTGTTAAGACTAATATAATTTGAACTAAATTATGTCAGGGCGTCATTGGTTCTCTGCAATATTGAATATTTATGATTTATTTAGTTGTATTGTCGGCGTTGCGGCTTTGTTACATTTTGTCATCATTCCTTCGATTCTTTCCTTCTGGGGGATGGTAAGCATTGCATTTGGTTTACTGAATACTATGGGTTTTGTTACATTTTTATATAATACTATTGTTTTCATACTTATTTTTAGCAGTTAATTAGTAAAGTTTTTCCTAATACCCTCCGGATTATTTTCAGAGTGTATATTATAGGTGTTTTGTCTTTTACAGTGCACTAACATTGTTTTTTTGTTAAAATATTTTATTATTCCAACTATAAAAGGAACATAAGACCTAAAAAAACCTCACCCCATGAACCCGGCACCCCTGCTAAGCCACCAAACGTAGAGAACCTTAGTACTTGGGGTGACCTACGGCAGGGGTGTTGGTTATCCAATAAATGGTTCCCGGGCTGCGGTACCCATACCCGCCTGCCAAATTTTTTACCCATCCCAAAGTTTAAGTAATACGACTAAGAAAGCTTTAAAGGAGCGTACCTACAGATAATATTTTTATGTACAAAAAAACGTTATCATAAATAATAGTATCGGAAACGTAAAAAACGAACACCTCTGCATAAATATACCAAATCACCCACATCCTCAGAAACTAAACAAGTGTTTTCTGAAAAAGGTCGAAACTGACCGAGACTGTTGAAAGATAATTGCAGCGCAGGTATAACTGGCAGAATGTACAAACAGTATAACTGTCTCGCTCCTTCACATATGTATTACGGGCTGTCCCGGGTGGCCATCCGGGTAAGTTAGACTGAAAAAAAAACATGACTCGAGAACGTAAAATAAGGACAAAAATAATGGTATTGAAATGGTAGCAGGCACCGCTATTTGCACTAATATTTATCAAAAACATTTTTTTCTATCTTATGTGCTTTGAATATTGAAAAACAAAAAATGAAAAAAAAAATGTTGGTATTTTCTCAAGGATTACAAAAAATATGAATGAAATTGAATAATTAATTAACGAGATATCGCAAAAAAGGTGTATCTTGGGGATCTTGTAGTCCCCGGTCCGGGCTGGCTGGGTTAATACGAAGCCTAGTGTTTTCATACCTTTGTTTACAATTTGGTGGATATGATTGGCGAAACTTAGTTTTTCATCCAAAATAATTCCAAGATCTCTCATTTCCGTGACTCTTTCTAAAGCTGTGTTATTGATGGAATATTCGGATAAAACAGGATTTTTATTTCTGAAGAAAGTCAAGGTTTTGTACTTTTCTACATTTAAGAATAAATTATTTTGAACGCACCAATCTTTAAACATACTAATATTTGACTGAAGTATATGGCATATCAGTTATTTTCTTGTATAGCTTGATGTCATCAGCAAAGAGTAATACCTCGACATCGTTAAAGCAATTGGTAATATCATTGATGAAAATGAGGAACAAAACCGGGCCAAGGTGACTACCTTGTGGTAGGCCACTAGTAGCCCAGAAAGCTTTCGACATCCATGATTTTATTTTCACGAACAGTTTACGATTTAATAAATAGCTAGTAAACCATTTTAGCATGTTATCCCTTATTCCTAGAGCAAATAGTTTTTGGATTAGTAGTTTATGGGATACTTTGTCAAATGCCTTCGAAAAGTCTGTATATATGCAGTCGACTTGTTTATTTTCTGCAAAAGATTGTATTATGAAATTTTGAAATATTACTAAATTAGTTGCGGTAGATCTACCTTTGATAAAACCGTGCTGTTTTTGGTCAATTAATTTTATTAATTTGGGATAGATTTCATCAAGGACCAATGATTCAAAAAGCTTAGGTAGTACTGACTGTATACAAATGGGGCGATAATTGGCTATATTAGTGTCGTCTCTTTTTTTGTAGATAGGTGTAATGAAGCTAGATTTCCAGCGGTCTGGAAAGTGTCCAAGGGTCAAGAGACGGTTGAATAATAATGTGAGTGGTTTAGATAATGTATTAGAGCATTTTTTGAGGAATATTGGTGGAATGTTGTCTGTGCCAGTGGATTTGTCAGTGTCTAAGGAAAGTAATTTCTGTTCGCAGCGTTTTTGTGTGATATGGCAATGTGTTAAGTGTGTAGTCTTGCTAAATTTGTTTTCAGGTATTTTATCATCTGGGGTTTCTTCATCATAAACATTTTGGAAGGAATCCGAAAAAAGGTTTACAATGTCCTGTGTATTGTTTGCACTGGTTCCGTTCATTTGCATTATTGGCGGGTATTCTGTGTTTTCATTGTTTATTTTTTTTTTAAATTTCCAAAGATTTTTTGATTTAAAGGCAGTGTCCTCGATACAGGTTATATACTTTTTGTGACATTTTTCGGAAAGATCTTTACATTTTTTTCTGGTTTCGCTTAAGATTATATAATCACCTTTGATTATATAAATGTCTAGATAGAGTGTTGCGCTGTAATTCCGGTTAAAGAACAGGCCAGATTTGAAACGTTTGTGTGCGTGACACGCACACAAGTATGCGTAACTTACATTGTTGACGTTGAGCGCTAACGTCACTGTAGGCGTGTCGAGTGATACCAGCTCCCGAGTATTTCCCATAAAAGTGGGTAAAAAATATGTTCCGATTTTGGGGGAACCTATAATTCGTTTAATTTTGAATTCATTTAACCACTGGAGCGACCGCGCGTTTTATAACTTTTGCCTCGGATTGCTCGTTATATTTTCGAGTCCATTTTGATTTTTTTCCGCCGACATTGAAAAAATCATATCTCCGAATTTTAATATGGAGACATGCAAACTGATTATAGTTCTATATAGCCAATGAATTAACCTATCTTTTGTTGATTACCACATATTCGTAGGAGTTATAAAAAAAATATTATAAAATCGTAAACTTTAAAAATGTGCGAATCCTGCGTGTTAGTTCCTTTGAAATTGCCCTAAATGTTACTTTTTCAAGTCAACATTGGATATTTTTGATTTCTACACGTTGTCTATGGCCTACTTGATAACCACAGAAGCAAACATATTTTTAAACTGTCAATTTTTATGCGCAATCAGCTGATGAAATATTTTGCTAGAAATATTTTTATAGATTTTCGAGATTGCGGAGTGTCAAAATGAAATCCACTTTTTAGTATATTTAAATACATTTAACACAAAGTAACTTTATGAAATTAGAAGGATACGTTCATTGTCTACAATTATCAATAAGAATTAAAGTGATTTTTGCTTTATTTAACTAAAATAATTGTTTTACAAAAACACCCTAAATCACAGTATCAAATTCAGACTCCAGCTTTATAAACATTTGTGACCTAACGTTAGATATTTATCACCATGTTTTTATATAACGTAGTAAAACAAGAAGCAAGGGTTTTAATAAAATGTATAGCATTACAATACACATTACAAATCCTCCAGAAAATACATTTCTAATTGCATAAATCTTGGATGTTTCGCCGTTTTTATTGACAAATTATGCGTTTTGACAGATTCTTAAGCTCGGTATACACCGTGAAACCTTTTAATTTAATTGGCAATTAAAAACTTGTAATAATTTTAAACCTAAAAGTTGGATTTCGACAAAAAAGTAGTAGGTAGGAAAATAATTGAGAACAAATAATTTATTTTTGTATTTATTATCGCCCTAGTGGGCTTTTACATTCATTAAAATAATATTACATTTTTTTCATAACAATGGTAGAACAGTACATTGATTTAATTTAAACAATTGTTTCAGATCAAATACATTTAATTGTAATAAAAATTTATTCAATTTATATTGGTTTTTCTCATATAATTTAAATGGGTTTTTCTCATATAATTTAAACAAAACAATATATAGTATGATTGTGAATTATTGTTCCAGAGTATTGAACATTGCTTGAAAAAGCATAGTTATGTTTAGTGACTAGATCTGAAAAAAAAATCCACTCTACTAGATATATAAAAATTGACAAAATAGAGATATGACGCAAAAATATAACAAGCATTTTAATATTTACAATATACAGGGAAAACTGAGAATACCTATGCATTTTTTTAATATGTATATTTCAATGATCAGAATTGAAATATACATATTAAATATCCACCGAACCTTCTCCGATAGAACCTGAAAATCAAACCTTTGGGGGCTTTATCGTAAAAACATTTTTATGAATAAGTAAGTACGTTTGCGGAAAGAAAGGACTTGCCCAGCTGCCTTCATAAGACATTCAAACATTATGGATTAATATGCATTATTTCCAAATTTATTCATTTTAAAATAATAAAAATATTCACGGCACGGAGCGGAAGATTTTCCCAGTAACGCCTTAGTGGAAGACCAGCATTTAAAATTGAAACGTCGCTTAAAATAGCTTTGGCCATATTCGGTGGCCAGATCTAAATAGCGAGGTCACCATCATCCTCTTTCCTATCTCCTTCCCATTCCCACTATTTTCAGCCCATAACGTACCCCGATCGGGAATACCATAGTATCACTGACTGCAGACGGACAGTTGTGACTCTCGTGCAGTTTCAAATGAAAAAGAAAAAGAAAATTAAAAAAATAACAAACCCAAGAAAAGCCTTCAAAGATTAGATTCTTCCGAATGATACGGCATCATACATTCAAAGCATAATGCTACGTTACACACATTACACTTTGTGGCGGTCTTTTTATATTTTTTTATAATTTTACACATCTCACATGCTACCCTTGTATGGATTGTCCCGATACGGACCAAGAAGTGATTGCCTTTCAGGATTGGTCGCAGAAACCTTCCAGCAGATATTGTGCTGACAGTCCGCACAGTTGAGGGAATCTGTCTGCGACAGAATAGCAGGAGATTGTCTGCAACTTCACTCCTGAAGGTTCGGTACAAAATGCGTTTATTTTCCTTGCGGAGTTTTGAGCTGTACAATATATACGCATTCTGCACCGAAGTGCTCAGTAGTCTCCTGAAAAGTTTCTTATACCAAACCAGGTTTCGCAGTCGTTCAACGGGGAAGCTTGCCAAAAGCTGATCCTTTCGGTCAACCCCCCCCATTACCTTGTTATAGTCTAGTACAAGTTCGGGTTTATATGTCCAGGTACCATACTTTTCAACTGCCCCGATTTCTGCCTTATGGTAGGTGGACAACATACTTACCAGGTTTTTGTCTAACCAAACCATAACATTAAGGTCCCCGCAGTTCGAGAATGCGACCTCACCTTCCCTCAGTTTTGCTTTGAGATGGGACTTAAATGCAGTTGACACGAATTCTCGGTTCAACCGCAATGTGCCCATGCAGTCCATCCCATTCTTTTTGAGGCATCGCGCCAATAATGGACTATTATAAAAATTATCCATTATCAGCGTGTACCCTTTATTAAATAGAGGGCTGGCCAGGTCGTACACTATCTTTGCAGTGGATCCAACTGGGAAGTTACCGTGAGCACTAGAAAAGTTGGTCGGTGTCATGTCATCCGTCATGTCTTCCGTCATATCTTCCTGGTCTGGATTTGTCGATTCAGCCTGATTGGAAATGGTCTTCCCCGTATAAATTTGGAATTTCCAAAGATAGCCAGACTTGGACTCGCAAAGCTCGTAAGATTTTATACCTACGCCAGCCGCTTTCGTTTTGATCATCTGGACGAATCCCAGACGGCCTTTATAGCCGAGTAAGGATTCGTCCAGAGAGATGTCTTGCTCGGGCAGGTATAAGGTTTCAAACTTACTTGAGAGGTGGTCCAAGACAGGTTGAATCTTTTGTAACCTTCGCACAGATAACGGTACATCAGAAGAAAGACTTTCATTATTGGCGAAGTGAAGGAATTTTTTCAATAGAAGAAAACGATTATAATCCATGACTCGGCTGAAATAAGGCATGGCGGTGATTTTTTTTGAATAGAAGTAGTCTTTTTCAACAGGAAGGGGAGTGATACCTTGATACATTAAAATTGCCAAGAATACATACACTTCCTCTTTATTCGTGGGAGCCTATTTATTGGTACGCGCATAGCGCTTGAATTGTTTCTTTGCAATACATTGATCTGCATACCTGTTGGTCTCTCTCGCGATCAGTTCGACGAAACCTGCATCAAAGATTTTAAGAAAGGCATCTACAGGTTTGCCCATTTCGTCAGTATTGAAAGTAGGTCCTGGCATACCTGTAAATGTCTCCCTTATCCCATTAAACCGCGAGGTATCTTTGGACCAATCGAAAGAGTAACTATCAGGCGGCAGAATCGAACGCATTGCCTCGCTGTCGTCTAGGTCTTGTCTCATTGTCGCAATGGCCATATCGGAGTCAAGGGTAGTATTAAACCGAATTTGAGAAGGTCCTGGTAGCATGCATGAGGTATCCTCATCGCTCGTTCCGTGGCTCGCTTCACTCGCTTCATCCATGTCGCTCTCAATGTCCATTTCTGAAACAATAGAAAACACAAATTAATTTAATGTGTCTATTTGTCAATTACAGACCGCCTCTGGTACGACGTTTTAAAAGAGTTAACTAATGGCACGATCAAGTGAATCAAATGCTTGTGCAATGTCAAGAGTCAGAAGGGAATGTACGAGACGATGTACAAATGTGAATGAAGGCGGTATTACACTTGTCTATCGTGTCATGACGCGTCAGAGGGGTATCGTTTTCATACATTTAGTACGGTGATGTTTATTTTAGTCTCTCGTGTTGTGGTGAAAATCACTAAATGTATGAAAACCAATACCGTTCTGTTTCGTCACGACACGACACGACAGACAAATGTAATTCCGCCCTTCATCGAATTGTGTGTTGGCGGTCCATCTTCTCTGTCTACCCCTGTAGGGAAATGGTGTAATGGTTAAGCAGGTATGCAAATGAATTTTGCAGCACTTTAATCATGCGTAATTTAATTGGGTGTCTTTTACTCTCGAGGTGATTTTTTGCGATCGCTGACGGAGAATATTTATTTATTCAATTATTTTACAAATGGTTTGTAAAATAATTGAATAAAATAAAATAATTGATATACGAATGTATGCAACGCATCCTTGTTTTATTTTTTAAAGAAAGACAAACATTCCTGGGTTACGAATAACTCGACAATATTTGAAAATTTACTACTACCACCATAGTATAAGGAAAATGTTGCATGAGTTGTTATGGAGGATCTAGCCTGCCGAGGAATCGAACACAGAACGCCTTGGTGTGACCCAAGTGCAATGCCCACTGAACCACTGACAGATTTATTTAGTTGTTTAGTTTTTTTAACTCACGGTTTCCTAGTGCCGACTCTTCTTCATAGAGAGCTGCTGCGTCGATGTCGTTGGTCATTCCCACTCTGCCCATGTCTTGCTCTGCAATAATAGAAAACACAGATTAATTTAATGTGTCTATATTTCAATTATGGACCGCCTCTGGTACGACGTTTTAAAAAAGTAAACTCGTGGCACGATCAAGTGAATCAAATGCTCGAGTCGTGCAATATCAAGAGTCAGAATAATAGAAGGGATTGTACGAGACGATGTACGAATGGGAATAAATCAAAGTGTGTGTTGGCGGGCTATCCTCTCGGTCTACCAAAGTAGGGAAATAGTGTGTGATGGTTAAGAAGGTATGCAAATGAATTTTGCATCACTTTGATCATCCGTAATGGACCGCCTCTGGTCTGACGTTTTAAAAATAAACTAACCGTTCTCAAACGCAGTCAAATCTTGACAGAGTGGTACATCCACCCACAGCTCGCTATTGTAGCCAGTCTCCGGAGAGAAGAGTTCACCCCGCTGCGGTTCTCCATCCCACGATGTCTCATGTACAAGTTGCGGAATTGGAGCGGTGGGAGCAGTCAGCCACGGAGGAGGAATAGGCGATGGCAATGTTGCCGAAGTCCCTTGTGTAAAGGGACACGCTATTCTCTCCGGAGATGGATTTCTGAAAACAAATAGATAAATTAAATTCACGGATTGTTCTCATTCATGCGTGAACTGCATCTGTAAAAAGCCAGTAGGTAAAATAAATAAACGATAATAAGCAGTGTCATGAAACAGCGTCGATTCTACTGATTGTGCATAATACAGATAACCAGAGAGCTGATCCAAATCAGTTTTGCGGAACACTCCGGAAAAACAATAACATATTATCGTGCATCTAAATACTTACTTTTTTTAGTTTTTCTTGGTGCTGCTGTCGGGAGTAATATGCGGGCCGCCTGCTTCTGGAACTTTCTGCTTTCAAATTCCAGTTGGAATGAAGCAGACTGCGCCCGAACTGCCTTTTGGGCTCTGGCACGGTCCTCCCGAACAGTTAGCAAAGCAGGATCACTATTAAAATATTGAAAATATCATTAGCACAATACAGATTCACACCTAAGTAATACCTACTTTAAAAAATTACAAAATACTTACACTCCAGACCGAGCTGCAGCTGCAGATGAACGGCCGCGTCCACGCCTACGTCCTCGTGGTGCAGGTAGTCCGGCACCAGCTGCTATTGTTATTGCAGTTGATGCAGTATCAATAGCAGCTGGTGCCAGTATCCTTCCTCTCCCCCTGCCTCTTCGATTTCCAGACATCAGTACTCTGTGCATATTTATATTAAAAATAATGTATTACTTATATTTTGTAAAATATTGCATACTAAAATAAATTTTGTTTACCTGGTTCGTGGAGTATTCTCTTGATTGTTGGTTCTGAAATTTAAAATTAATTACAAAACTAAACAATCCTGGCTTTTTATTGTGTGGTTGCACCTTTATCAACAAAAATGGCTATTTTTTTCTGAAATTACTGCGAAGTATTTGAACTGTAAATAACTGATTAAAATTTAACCCAACTAAATGAAATGTACATGTACATATTTGTTATGAATCACTGTAATTGAATAACTATACACACGTCAAGTAATTGGATCGATACTTGCGAAAATTTACACATTCAACAGATGAAATTTGAAATGCACATTCGGTTAATGTAAAATATTTAAAAAGTCACTAAAATTTCTGTTTGAACCCTTGAAAACACGTAAAACAGATGAATAATTGAATTGTGATAACTGTTTTATATAAATTTGTACAAAACATCAATTAAAACCAACACTTACGACATTCTAATAGCACGCGCGGTTGACAGCTCTCATACAATTCCGTTGACAATTATTGTGATTTGCCGCGAAAATAATCGATCTAGAAATTTCCGTAATTAAATCATAGAAACAAAGAATTGAGACATCTCTGGTGAAAGCGCTAAAGGATTTTGTCAACTACATGATTATGCAAATTACATATCGCGGGAGTTTTCGAAAATATTTAAATAAAATTTTTAGTGCGTCAAGGGAGAATCTTCCGAAATTCGGAAGCTTATCAGCTTTAGGTTTTGTAAGTGGTTCCGAAATTCGGAAAAAATCGTTCCAGTGGTTAAGTAAGATAGTTTTTTACATATAATGATATAAATAAGAAAATCATTGTTAAAAGAGATTAATTTTCATTTGATTATTTTTAACAAATAAATAAGAAATACGGAAAATAAGAAAGATACTTTGCTAGACGCTGCCAACTGGCCGGCAGGTATCGCTGTGTCTAAATTTAAATTTTTATCATCATTAAATAAAGAAGGTGACCCACATCCAGGTAAATCTATACCTACCTAAAAATGGCAAAACTATCTTTAAAATATCAAAATGTTCGTGGTTTAAATACGAAAATAGGTGAATTTTCAAACAATGTTATTTCACAAAATACTGAAGTTATTTGCTCTAACTGAAACATGGTTGCAAACCTCTGTATTCGATGCAGAACTGTTGTCAACCAATCAGTACATAGTACATCGCCGGATCACACTAACATGTCACACTAAACATGTCACACTAAACATGTCACACTAAAAAAGACAATGCAACTTTTTAAAACTAAAGCTATCGACCTTCGTTATTTCTTTTTGGGGTGTTATGCCATGTTGCGCTACCTCCTTCTTTAGCCAACGTTTCGGACATCGTTGCAGTATCCATCATCCAATACTGCAACGATGTCCGAAACGTTGGCTAAAGAAAGAGGTAGCGCAACACGGCATAACACTCCAAAAACAAATAAGGAAAATGCCTTTGGCCGTGAAAATCTTAAAACTTATCTAAAGCTATCGATAGTTATTATTTATTCTTAATGACCTTCCCTTTGAATTTGTTTTTTAAACAGATTTCGTTTAGATTTTACATTCCGGTTAATATTATCCAATTTTGTCTTATAGTGATATTTTAAGGTCAAATATTTTTCCACGACCAATCTTATCAAATTAACTTGATGCAGAAGACCGCAAATATGATCGGTTTTTACTTCGAAATAATTATCACCTCCAACAAATTGTTTCATAACAGCGGATACTATTTTTGCATAAGTTATGGGCGTCATTATAAAATCTTGTTTCATGAACTTCCGAATGACATTTTCAGCAGTCTTACAGACAGAATATACATCTCGAGAGGCGTAAATAAGTCCACCTTCATCTCGCATATTAACCAATTTATGGTATTGGAGCTTTTCAGTTGATATGAGACATTCAACACAAGTGACACATTTTACCTGTTTTCGTAAACTTCTAACAACAAAACCTGCTATGTATCCTACAATTTGTTGTGAATATTCAGAATATTGTGAAACATTTAATAGTCGACATATTGTACTGTCTTCATTTTCATTAAAACTTTCGGCGATATTTTCACTTTCATCCTCTTCGTTATCATTTCTCAACGATGGGACAGTTGCATTGATGCAATTAAGGGATGAAGAGCACGTTAAAATACTTATGTTTTCCAATGGCACACAGTTTCCTGTCGAAGCAGATTTAAGTTCCATATGGCAAAGCAATTTTCTGTAAATACCCTTTAATTGTCTAGCATTAGGGTTATCATTGTAGCCTCCATGCATCCGTATCGCACCAAAAAATAATTCTACGTGATCTTGGCTGGTGCGATATGTGGTTAAATATTTCAATTTGTTCGATTCTATTAAAGATTCATACAAAAATTTCAAACTATTTATGCAAATTAGTATGCCAAGAAATTTTCTAAATGGTTGTGATTTAAGAACTGGTACATAGCTTTTTAATACCAGTGTTTTTGATGTTTGATGTTCTTGATATGTTCTTTTTCTAGATACTTTTAGGCTTAGATTTAAAATTAAATCTTTTGCTTCTTCTAACATTAAAAACACCTCATTTTTGTTTCCGGGGAATAATGGATGCTTGTAACCATGTGCATGTAAGTTTCTAGAATTGAATGTGTCAAAAACATTATTCATAATCATTATGAATTTTTCTGTTGCTTCGCTTTCCAAAAAGTCTGGCAGCTTTAGTTCTTGTCGACAAAATTCAATAGCAACAGAAACACTCCTGCTAAGAAGCTGGGTTGCTAGCTTAACATTCATTACGGAGTTTCTAAATTGAATATGTTTTCTTGTAAGGCGGTTAGCAAGATGTAAACCAGTTTCTTCTTGTACTTGGGCTAACTTTTTTTATATATTCCCATTTTATTTCTTTATTTTTATATAGAAACACTTCCTTCGACTCAAAATGATTTCGTATTAGTTTTAGCATATGGCAGAAGTCTAAAAATACTGCCACCTCATAATCAGCACATGGATGTTTAAATGTAGTCTTCAGCTCTTTTGGATTTTTGTATTTGCAACCCAACACTTCCATGGCTGATAAATTTGAGCTGTGGCCATCAAACGTCAGCGACACGATGTCAACGCCTACTTCACTGCATTTATATAATATTGTTTTAATGATATTGGCTTTTTGTTCTCCCGTCATGCCATGGACTAAAAAATAAGCAACAGGTAATTTCCAAGACTCATTCAACGAGACAAGCAAAAATACATACGCCTCCGATGCATTGATATTCATACTGTCAGAAGGTCCACTCCCCACATCAACAAGACCCTCATCTCGCAAAGTCTTGATTGAAACATACTTGCTGTCTTATAGCCATTTCATCGGCGATTAATGCGCAAATCATATTTTTGTCTAAGTCATTTCTTTTAATTTTCAACATCTTGAAAGCTTCTTCTGTCAGACCCGGGGAGCCATCAATATTTGAGTACCATTTGGGTAGAGTTTTTGAGTGTGGAAGACAAGTCTCGAATTTACTTTTGACGTAACTATAAGCCTTAGGAGATAAAAAGTGTAACGTCAAACAAAATTTTCTAAATTCTGGAGCATACTTTTTAACTGGCCTCTTGGATCCTTTTAGTTTTTTCATCATATTGGAATACAGATCCGCAGCAAACACGTTGTCACTTAAAATGTTATGAGTGTCACTGTCCACGTATCTCTCTTTTTTTAACGTTTCTATAATTTGTTTAAAAGAAGCTATTTTCTTTTTAAGTCGTAGATTTTTGCGTCTTAAAGATTGGATCTTTAAAGTATGTTTTTTTTGTAATTGTATTCTTCTACGTAAATCTCGACGCATTTTAAATTTTTTGGTGAATCGAAAATGGAATCAAGATCAGAAAAATCTTCAATAATCTCGCCTTTGTTTTCTGTTCTTCGTTCATCTTCGGTGTAACTACTAGTAGCTCGACCACGTATATAATTACTAGTACTGCCAGATGCTTTTTGATTGGATTCCGAACTTATCTAAAAAGATTAAAAAATATGTAATCTCCCTTATCAGGCACAAGAGCTCCTCTTTGCTGAAAAGGTATACATGACGAAAAACGACATTTATTATAATACTTTGTAAAATATATATGTTTATATAATGTAACTGATATTTTATATAACAATAAAAAAATAAATATATATATATAATTTGAGTTCTATTATCAAAGAACATTCAGATTTCTCTTAGAAATAAAAAACAGGCGACAGATTCAAAATCGGTTAGGTTTACTATAAGAAAATAGGAATCAAAACACACAAGAAACAAAATCTGTTAAAAAAAGGTATTTTTTATTTTATCAAAACTATTTATTAACCTAAAAAAAACTTACTGCTTCATCTAAAACATGTTTTACAAATTCGCTTATTTTTCCTCTATCTTCAACTGAATCGTTAATCTTATCATCATCATCATCTGTTTCTAATGATGTCAAGAACAATGCCTGTAAATTATAGAAAAAAAACATGAACACGATATTTTAACAAAAATGTTTTTCGTAGCCTCTAGGATACTTTCAACATAATTGGCCCCATCAGAACTGGTGTCATAAAAATATTTCTAAGAAATTATTTACATATTACTTTTATTATTATTTTATTCGAACAACAAATTAAAACTACAAAGAACAATAAAATTTAGTTACTTAGGTCAGAAATACGAAAAGGTAGACGGGTTGCAGAAGTTTAGTAATAGACTTACGTTATTTGGCACCTTTTGGTATGGGCCGCTAAAAACAAAATTACATATTTAAAAAAATTACCTTACACGGGATCGCTTCCTTTTTTAACCTTCGACGCTTTTGTTTGTTGACAAAATACAGGTCTTTGGCATGGAAATGATCAGAGCAAATAACAGTTCTTTTAGCTGGTTGCCAGACATCCTCTCGGCGGCTTTTTCTTATTTTTTCTATCCACTTACTTCTTAATATAGGATCATTAGGTATTCTGTAAAATATGTATGAATAAAATTAAAAGTTTACTTGATACTTCACCAAACAAACCTGTCACATTTTTTGTAATTTTAATAGATAAACAAATTTCCTATTCATAACTTTTTTAAATATAGTGTCAACGCGAAAAATTTACAAACACATAAGCACAAAGACAAACATTTATAATATTATTATATATAGTGTAATTTGGATAATTATTAAGAACCTATTTTAAAATTACAAACGCACATAAATATGATCGGTTTTTACTTCGAAATAATTATCGGGAAAGTTCAATTTAAATAACAGGCAACCCTGTAAACATAGCGTCAAAACATGGCGTCAATTGGCGTTGTTCTAAGACCAAATTACACTATTAAAACGGAATTGTTTCTTTAACTAAATGGTTATTTAAAGGTAACTTACCGATGATAGGTAACATGTTTAGTTGTTTTCAATCGTCCTAAGTAATTCCTGCACACTGATATAGCGCAAATCGTCATTTTCAAATGTCACACAACACGTGTTTACCGTACAACGATAGTGTCGCCACTGAGCGGACAGGCCGAGCTTATCTGCCAACCTTTGGCAGAAAATTTTTTTGGCGCTTCGTCACTCGAGCGCTATATCTAGACATTTATATAATCAAAGTATGCAACCTGTACACTGTGACTCTTTTTCACTGAAGAGAGGCAGTAAGCTCTGGTGAGAACCAAACCGGGTAGGTTTCTCGGTGTATAAAAAGTTGGTCTATAGATTCATCAATGTTTTCATCGGATAAAAAAGTCTGTATTTGAGAGATGGCTGTTAATGGAGTCAAAGTCGACTCGTTTAAAGTTTAGGACTCTTTGTACAGGTATTCTTTCATTATCGCATTTCATATTTAATTTAATGTATAGGGGAGGGTGGTGATTATCTATTGGTAGGAGTGGGTCATTTGAGAGTTCTACAGATATTTTAGGATAGTTTGATAAAGCTAAGTCTAATAAGCGATTGTTATTATTATATATAAAATTATGTTGGTGAAAGTTTAGAAAGTTTACCATGTCCAAAACTTCACGTGCACGATCGTTTTCACTTTCGTTTGTGATTAGACCACAGTTGTTTGCTTTCCATGTTAGGTTTGGTAAGTTATAATCTCCAACGATAACAACTTTCGAGTGAGAATATTTTGAGGAAATTTTTTCGATGTCTTCACAGTGGTTTCTGTATGATTGAGGGTCAGAAAGTGGTGGTAGATAGGCCGTTCCAAATATAATTTTCTCGAGAGGAGTCGTTACTTGTACAAAGAGATGTTCAATGTTTTTGTGTTTCGTTGTTAATTTTCTTGATGACAACTTCTGTTTTATCGCAATTAAAACTCCTCCACCTCTTGACTTGGAACTTGATCTCACGTTTCTGTCGCAACGAAATATTTTGTAATTAGTAAGAACGAGTTCAGTCGACTTGATATCAGAGTTTAGCCCGGTTTCGGTAAGTATAATGATGTCATGATGATGATAAGGTAGAGTTGCTCGTAGGTCATCGAGTTTGGATCGCAGACCGCGGACGTTTTGGTAATACATTTTTAAAGTTCTGGTTCGACTGTTAGGAGGAATTGCTTGGATATTTTTGTAATTGGCTAGTTTTTTGGCAGATTTGGTACAATTCTGGGAGTGGAGTTTATGTATTTTATGGTGGCATCTTCACCATTTTCTTTTCGTATCTCCAGTTGAACCCTCAGATCTTTTAGAAATTTTAGTTGAGCAGGGGTTGAGTCGGGGTAAATTCTGACATTGTTCCTAAGAAGACCTCGTTTGCTGAGAATATTTCTCGATTGAATTGAGTTTTCCAGTTCGATTTTTATTGGTCTAGGCTTGCTATTTGATAATTTTCCAATTCTTTAAAATTTTGAAATATTTTCATTTGCTGATTTGTCGATTTCACTGATTATACTGGTGACAGCTGCCTGGTCATCCAAGATTCTGCTGACTTCTGTCGTCTTAATACTTTCAGGCACATTGCAAACAATAATATTTTTGGATTGCACTTGCTGCTCATTCATTTCCGAAATCGCCTCGCAAATACCAAAGCATATGAAGCAGTCTATGGATCATGAAACGGAAGCTGTGAATTTGTGTGAAGCGAAGCCATCCCAAGATTTATGGCATCGCAGACTTGGGCACCTGAATAGGCGTATTATGGATTTACTTAAACAAGGTATGGCTAGTGGAATTGATTACACTGATAGCAAACATACTCCATGTGTAACATGTCTTGAGGGAAAACAAAGTAGATTACCATTCCCAAAAAGGTCTATAGAGGGAATGTGTTTTATGTGTGTCACCAGTTATAGAGGGTCCCTCTGTATTTTAATATTTTATAGTTAAATATTAATGATGTATTATGTGTTTTAAAGTGTGTAAAGGGTGTGGTAAATCAAATAAGTAGAATGTCGGTACATTACTTACAGGTTTATTAACAATTTACAACGTATGCACAAATCCTGTATATTTAAATATTTTACAATAATAATAATGTGAAGGGCGAACAAACACGATTTGCAAGTAAGTCTTGACCGGGAGTTTAAAACAGAATGAGCGGCAGATTTTTGATGCGTCGCGGAGAAAGTTCTTATGACTTAAAATGGATTGAATTGGTTGCTTGGGGACCAATCGAATAACCAGCCGACTGTGATTCCGTGTCCTTTGTTCGACCTCCACATCAGCCCCCTTCCCGAAGACTCCTACACCATTACAACCCCTAGTGAGAAGGCTCCGGGGGTTGGTCAACGTCGGGACTTGTGGGCATAGAAAGGAAATGTTAGAGAATTCAAAAAAATGTACCTAATATGGTTATATATTTTTCTCTTCTATTGGCTGAGATATGAAAAAGTTTGAATTGAACTTAGTATAAACTTATAATTTTTTTTTTTAAAAGGTTTGTAAAATTTTAAAATTTATGTTATCAGTCCTATTTGGTTTAATAAATTAAATGATAAAAGAGTTTAATATTAAAGAAAGTTTCTAAAAAAATTGAAATTGAAATTAATAACAACCTTAGTTTATTTAAATACGAAACTGTTAAGAGGAACGCATGCGTGGCCTGTTTCATACAAAATTTTGTTTTGGATTTACGGCTAAAATATCAAATTAATTGTTTTTTTCTTTTTTTTTAAATGATAAGTTAGGCATGTATACAGTTAGGATGTGAATCCGATTTTCGATTTTTGCTTTAAATTATAAAATATAGGCCTCAAAAGATGACGATTTATCCATGAATTTAGGAGGCAACTTTGGGATTTTTTTCTGTGCATATGGACGCAATTTTAAAAAAAACTCCTCACATCCTGAGTCAGGAATATGATGAAGTATACGATAAAATTTTATTCTGCACTGAAAACAGTTTTATTCGTGTAAAAAACCGAATTTAGATACGCGCAGATTTGTAGTAAAATTACTTAGGTTTTTTGTTGTTGTCTCATCCACTCATTTGCCAGCCGGACGGGGCAGCTTGTACGGGGTAGCTTGCGCGGGTCGGGGGAAGGAGTAAAATCGCGCCAGACAAACTAATACATACATAACTCAATCGCCATACATTAACAATGGGTGTATCTATGTCTTTGTTTGTTGACAATATGCAGGTGTTCGTTGTTTTAGAATCGTTTTCGAATCGTTACCGAAAAAATCGAGAACCATATTCAACGTATTTGTGTTTACTTGGTAGGTAGTAAGATTATCATTTTTTGCAGTTCAGCTTTTATTTTTTAAATATTTTCTACGATATCGGGGTACCTACCTACCTAGGTATTTATGGCAGTGAGGCATGGGAACTGGCAGAGGAGAATGAAAGTACGGCGGGTATGCGTACCACTGCCCCGGAAACCATTTATTGGATAACCAACACTTCTGCCATAGGTCATCCCAAATGGTTCGCTACGTTTGGTGACTTAGCAGGGTTGCCCGGGTTCATGGGGTGAGGTTTGTCCGAGTCTTGGTGGCGGATGCGTCTGCCCACCAGCTGCATGGCAGGCCGGATCGGGAGAGAATGGTTGAGGGAAATCCTTTGACGTCTCCAGCCGTAGGTACTCTCTCTGAACATCACCTTGCATCGCAGTGGGAGGGATGGATTCTTGCATCCGTCACTCCTAGATGCACTGACCCACAGATTCCTAATCATCCGCAATACTTAACCTTTTATTTTTCAGAACTTCCTTTCCTAAAAAGACCCCTTATTTTCCTCAGGGCCTCCTGTGTGGAGCTAATGTTAAAAAAAGCTGTAAAAAGAGATCCCTGAGGCGTATGTATAGAAAACAAATATATATATACATAGTAAATTCCGAGACGCCGATTTTGGAACTTTACAGAATAATTGAATGTGAAGTTACACATATTATTTGAATTTCAAATCTGACATATTAACAAAGGACAAGATTATGTTTTTATACAATAGCTCCACACATGCCCAGAAGAAAATAATTCTCCCCTATAAGGGCCTATGTCATCTTCAGGGATGCTGAGTGGAGGGTATTTTTAGGAAAGGAAGGAGAGGATGTTCTGGGAAATAAAAAGGTAGAAGGGGTGGGTTGGAATCTGGGGTCAGTGTGTCCAGGAGTAACGGACGAATGATTCTATCCCTCCCCGTGCGGTGAAAGGCGATGTTCCGAGAGAGCCCTACTGGAGAAATCAAAAGGTATCCCTCAACCAGTCTCTCCCAATCTGGCCTGCCATGAAATTGGGGTGAGCTGTAGCAGAGGTGTTTGTTATCCAATAAATGGTTCCCTGGGCTGCGGCACCCATACCTGTCTCCCAAAATGAGTATTAACACTCAAATTTTTATAGGCGTTTTTATTGCTGTTTTTTTTTTTTATTCCAAAAATATTCTACGTCTTCTACGACATTATATTGATAAACTTTTCCTTGGAATTAACTCGCTGAGAATTGAAATTGTTATTATTTTGAATTTAAGTTTTCTAAAGGTACAATATTTTATTTCTTACTGGCGAGTTCCCGGCATGCGTTGCAATGTCACTTAATAAAGACATTGTTTCTCCCTGCGTGTCCTTTCCCATTCGTCCCGTTCCCTTTCCTCTCTCTCGTACCGTTCTCCTCACGTTTTCCCACTCTGCTAACTCCCCTCCCTCCTCCCGCATTCCATAAATTCAGTCCCGATACATTCAGTTTTCAAACAGCTCGCGTGCCACTTTAAGCATATATACCTAGTATATTTGCGGCACGTTCCAGAGTGGAAGATACTCTCAGTATCGCCCTGATGTAAGACCACCATTCAGAATTGAAACGTTGCTTGAAATGGCATTAGCCGTGTTTGGTGACCAGATCTGAATAGCCAGGTACTTCCCCACCTTCCTCTTCCCGATCTCTTTCCCCTCCCCACTACCTTCAGCCTCACAGCATACCCCAATTGGGGATGCCGTGAGGCATCTCACTGGCTTCAGATGGGAGCAGTTGGGACTCTTAAAATTCTAATAATATTTCTAAAATTCTAAAATTCTCTTAATATTCATTAAAAAAAAAATCTCACCACTATATTTATTAACCATCGCGGGCATGCGCACTTCAAATCCCCAGAATTGCATCGCAATAGGATAATTGGTTTAGCAACGCGTATGGAACAAACATACATACAAGCAAACATACATTGATTTTTATACATAGATGTTTCGTAGAGTTCCTTTCAGAATTGTATAATATTATCATTATTTTTTCCGGAGCTCTTCTAACAATACATGTCTCAGCTAATATTGAATGAACTAAGCAAAAGGGTGATTTCTCGTCTTGACGAAAATATATTGACATATAATAATGTATTAACATAGATAATGTGATATTATTATTATACGATAAACGAATACAAAGGCAATAATAAAAATAGGTACCAGTTAGAAATGCGATAAATTTGACTACATGAAATTGAATGGATAATATTATTTAAATTCAGTTAAATGATGACAAGAATTACTATTAGAAGAAATGTTTTTTTTTTTTTAAACATGTGCACAAAAGTTATTGTTTTATTAAGGACGATACCTATCCGTGAATTAAACTTTGCGTTCAGACCTGGTGATCACAGTATTTGATCGTGGTGATGAATCCGACATTACCGGTGTTTGTACTTGGTCGGCAACGTTGTTCTCCGACGGGACGGCCTCTTCATGCAGGACGAATGCGGGCTTTAATCTGTCGATTGAAAAGCGTTTTGTTTTTTTCCATTAAAGAGTATTACGAATGTGTTTGCATCACGCTCAATCACTTTGAAGGGTCACTGGAATGGGGTTTGGAGTGGCTTTCGAACTGCGTCGGTCCTTAAAAAAATGTAAGTTGCCTCGGGTAATTCTTTGTGAATGAAGACTCTGTTAATTACATGATTATTTACTGGAATCGGTTTTAATTGTGCCATCTGTTGCTGTAGCCTGCCGACGAAGGTGTCTGGCTCTTCGCTTTGAGATGGGTAGAAAAATTCGCTAGGTAAGCGAAGCGTTTTCCCGTACGTTAGTTCCGCGGACGAGCATTTTACGTCGTCTCGTACCGTAGTTCTTAATTCCAGTAAAATTAGTGGAACCATCTCTACCCAGGGCTTGTCCGCGTGGGTTTTGAGCTCCGTTTTTAAAGTGCGATGCCATCTTTCGATCATCCCGTTTGCTTGGGGATGGTATGCTGTTGTTCGGCAGTGTTTTATGCCGAGAATTTTTGTTAGTGATCTGAAGAGGTTTGATTCGAATTGTCTGCCTTGATCCGTTGTGATCGTTTCTGGGGTGCCGAAACGGGCAATCCAGGCTAACGTGATTGCTTTCGCGACGGTTTCTGCAGAGATATCCTAAAGGATATCTGAAGGGGAACAACGGGGGTGGCCCCTTGTGAAGCGGTCGATCATTGTAAGTACGTACGTGTATTCTTGGCAGAGTGGCAACAGGCCTATCAGATCGATGTTAAGGTGTTGGAACCGATCCTCAGGTGGGGTGTGTACGTGGCTAAGGGGCTTACTGTATGTTTGTGGATCTTTGCGAGCTGGCATTTTTGACAGTGTTTCACAAAAACCTTTATGTCTTTCGACATGTTTGGCCACACGTACCTTTGACGAATGCTATTTTTAGTGCCAGCGTTTCCGGGATGACATAAATTATGGATCTGGCCAATTACTGTATGTCGCATCTCACGAGAAACGAAAGGTCTGATCGCGCCCGTGGAGACATCGCACCACACAGGTTCATCTGAGCCCAGGATGGTTAGTTGTTTGAGGACTAATGATGAGTCTCGCTGTACTGATTTTATGTCCTCATCGCGCTAGGTTGTAATTTGGCCATTTCATTGAAGTTAATCGTTGACGGGCAAGATATTGTTTCGATGCGAGATAGCGCGTCGGCAACTTCGTTTTTCTCTCCCGGGATGTGCTGAATGTCCACCGTGAACTAGCTGATAAAGTCGAGTTGCCTTTCTTGACGTGGTGAACTCGCTGGATTTTTTTGGTAAATGCGAACGTGATGGGTTTGTGATCGGTGAAGATTGTTAACTCGCGGCCTTCGATTTGTGGCCTGAAATATTTTAGAGCCTCGTAGACTGCTGTAAGTTCACGGTCATATATTGCGAGGGAGAAAATTTTCTTGAAAAAAATCGCAGTGGTTGCCAATTTCCATCTCGCAATTGCTCCAATGAAGCTACATCTGATGAGTCGACCATTATGGCTAAGCTAGCCTTGGGGTCCGTATGATTTAAGAGCGTGGCGGTTGCTAACTCGTTTTTACATTTTTCAAATGCCTCTGTTAGTTGATCGTTCTAGCATATTTCTCGTTTATCGTTTTTTGCGTAGCCTTTGATCTTGTTGAAAAGTATAGACTGAGTTTCTATCGCGTGAGGCAGGAACTTTCGATAAAAATTCAACATGCCTAGGAATCTTCTCAATCCTCTTGCGGTTTTTGGTGGTGGAAATTCCGATACTTTTTGAGGTGCCATTCCATGCTGAGTTATTTAGTATCCTAAAAAGTTTACTGATGTTTTGTTAAAATGGCACTTGTCGGCGTTTACGACCAGGCCGTAGTCAGAAATACGCTTGAATAAACGTTCAAGATGCGTCTGATGCTCCGATTCATTCTCTGATACAACGAGAATATCATCTATATAAACGAAACAGAATTCGAGGTCTCTTGTCAAGTCATGCATGAATCGTTGGAATGATTGACCAGCGTTGCACAGTCCAAATTGCATTGCAGTGAATTCGAAAAGGCCGAACGGCGTGATGATGGCTGTTTTGGGAATGTCATGAGGTTCAATAGGTATCTGGTGGTATGCTCTCGTGAGGTCCACGGTTGAGAAGATGACTGCACCATTTAGTTTGTGAGCAAAATCTTGTAGCTGCGGTATAGGGTACCTGTCTGGGAGATGGTTTTAGCATTTAACCGCCGGTCGCCGCAGGCTCGCCATTCTCCATTTGGTTTTTTACCATATGAAGCGGGCTAGACCAATTACTGCTTGACGGGTAACAAATTCCTTGCTCCATCAAAAAATTGAATTCTTTTTTGGCCGCTTTCAACTGGGCAGGAGCCAGGCGTCTAGCGCGAGCTGACACTGGAGGTCCTGTAGTCTCGATGCAATGAGTTACTCTGTGCTTCGCAGTCAGTGGGGGCGCTAAAGTGGGGCGTGTTAGATTGGGAAATTTTTTAAAGAGTTCGATTAAACCTTGAAAATGTGTCAATAAAATTGAAATAGATAAGCTAATACGTAAAATAAACCAACGAATCCACAAAGTTAATAAAACACAAGTTGAAAATAACCCCAAAAGAGAAATGATACCTAAAAAGTCCACGTCTGTGTATTCGTATTAAATATCGTTTAACGAGTAATGATATTTATTTTGGGAGAAGGTTTTAACGGTAGTTTAAAAATGATTGTATCGTTTCTGTGTTTGATAATTTATGATACCGAAATACATTATTATTTACATTTTTAATTGCCTATTATTACTTGTTTTTTTTATTTATTTATTACTATTTTATCCGCCTGTAAGACTTTAACATTAATATATTAATGTAATAAGTGCGCGGTACACATGGTTTAAATTTTTTTACACGGGTTTAGTAAAAATACACATCAGTTTCATATGTTTTTTATATTGGATGTAATTTTAAAAACTTGATGATATTCTTAAAAAAAAAGAATATATTTTAAAGTAAAGGATTCGACAATGTACGTTTAAAACATCGATTTCTTCACGAATATTATTTGAATATTCGTTTGCTCTATGTAGGCGAGAAATTGGCCAGTTCGCTACATAATTTGTTTGTGAACAGTGACAATGCAATGGGTCCTTACATGCAGTGTGTCGAGTAGGTACTCTTATATTAACTAGATTCAGGAGTTCGTGACAGTCGAGCTCCAAATTTACTATTTTTAAAAATAAGCAAAAATCGCTTATCCTTTGTTTTAAGAGAATAATGAACTTATAATAATGAAGTATAATGAGCAAAATTAAGAAAGGGACCCTCAGATGGTTTGGGCACGTAGAGCGAATGAACGAAGAAAGTAGTGTTAAAAGAATATATGATGCAAATGTGAATGGTAGAAGAAGTCGGGGACGCCCGAGGAAGACATGGCACGATCAAGTAAATCAGCTACTTGAGACGGGCCATTTCAAAAGTCAGAATAATAGAAGAGTATGTATGAGACGATGTATGAATGTAAGTGAGGCAAAGATTGTGTGCCAAGACCGAGTTGTTTGGCGGTCCGTCCTCTCTGCCTACCCATGCGGGGAAACGGCGTGATGGTTAGTTAGTTAATGAACTTAAAATTATTAAATTGTGAAAACTTTCGCTGAATTCTTTAAAAATTTCGCCGTTTTGTGATTTGTCTAACACTGTTATTCCAAATGAATGGCCCCTGATTGTAATACCGGATGTGCTCAATCCGGTTTTCTTGTCTACTAGAAGAGATTTTCTTAGGTCAACGGTCAGGTCGTAGTGGTGGATGAAGTCAGCTCCAAGGATAGCTCGAGTGACTTCCGCCACCACGAATCTCCATTTCAATATTCGATGGAGTCCGAGATGTAATTCTATTGTTTTTGTTCCATAAGACTTGATGAAGCTGTCGTTAGCTGCGTATAACGACGTAGGTTGATGGTCAGAAGTTATGATGAAGCGAGGATCGTTGAAATGTTTGGGGAGCACAAAGATATCAGCTCTGGTGTCGAGCAGGAGTCGTAGTCCTGACCTCTGATCTGTCACAAAGAGGCGATGGCTATTGGAGACTGAGTCGGAGGTCTCTAGAGTCGGGTTCTCTCTTCGTTTGTAGGACTATCTTCTGGGTTTGTTGTGGGGAAAAAATGTTTGTCTGTAATTTCATTTGTGTTGAGACGAGTTCCATCTAGTTGAGTTGTTTGCACATAATTATTGTTGTTGCCTGATTTCGTGCCTCGACCGTGTTGCGACTTGAGATGCTCGATTTCGCAGGATAGATCTGCAATTTGTTTTTGGAGCATGGTGAGGAGTTTCTCGGTAGAAGTGTTGAGAAATCCTTGATGAGAGCTGACGACACGGCATGTTTCGGGTTTATTATAAACTTCGAGGATTTTGTCAGCTTTTTCTGCCAAGATGGAGAGTTGTTCCTCCGGAAATATCGAAAGCATTGCTTGAATATTTTGCTTAAGTCGTTGCATCCAGATTGCGCGTGTAATTGCGTTGTCTGCGAGACCCGGAACTGTCAATTCTTTGATGTGTCGGAGTAGCTCGGAAGGTTTTCTGTCTCCCAACTGTAGTTCAGTCAGAAGACGCGTGAGTCGTTTATCTTCCGATTCTTCATACCTGGAGATGAGCGTATTTTTTAGCGTTAGGTATTTGTCTTCAGCAGGAGGAGATGTGACCAAGTCGCTGACTATTTTAAGTGCTTCCGTGTCCAACGATGCAATGATAGTGAAATATTTGGTGGAATCACTGGTTATTCGGACGTTGGTGAACTGAGCTTCAGCCTGAATAAACCAGAGAAGAAGCATATCTTTCCAGCAGGGTGATAGTTTGACGCCAATACGATGTAATTCAGGAGCATCTTGAGGTTTGCTTGAAGAATTTGAGGAGTTTGCTTCGTCGGTAGACATGTTGCCGAGGATTGAGATTACTGAATACCAGTAGAAAATATTTTGCGACAGTAAAATACTAATTTAAAAACCTGTTATACAAATTATAAAAGGACACTATATTTTGGGGTCAGATACAGTACCTTATACAAGAATACCAGTATGAAAAGGATACTTTTTAAATATATTCCGTTGTGCGGCGTCAAAGGTCCGTGATAATATCTCAGCTCCCGTGAGGCTGCTAATTATCGGCTACAAGCTGCAGGCTGTCAGTAGGTATTTGACTGAAGGAGTAACCATCAGTTACTTATACCTGGGTGGATAAGAGGTGGATTACCTCCACTGAAGGTTCCTCGATGATGAATTTCCTGAAATGTAAATTTAGGCAAGCTTAATCCATTGCAAAAAAAGTTTTTATTGTGGTTTGACATGCATTTATTATTTGAAAACAGTGTAGGTAATACTGTGTCACTGTTTGTATTTATTATTAATTTAAAAATTTTGATTACCGGGCGATAATTTATTGCAACAAAATTTTAACAATATATTTGACAAGAAAGAATAAATCGTAATTTACGATATGAATGTTTAAAATATTTCAAGATAATATAAATTACTAGCTGAACCCGACCACGCTTCGCTGTGGCGTTGTCTTATTTTAATTATTAGAGGATTTAACAAAAATTCTCTAGCAACTGTGCATTTTCCAAGAAGACACATTGCTTAATTGAATATCTCCGTAGTTTAGAATATATGGGAGAAAAAAAAAGCATTCGTAATTTTTTTTTAATTATTTATTTATTCAGACCTTAAAGGCTTTTACAATATCACTTTTATTATAGATCTAGTTATTCAGGAGTATAATTATAAGCATGTCGTATATAACACAATAAACTGAAAAAGTTGTACAAAGGAGTTTAGCATAATAAAGGTAAAACCGAAGTACTTAAGGTACGATGAAAGTATTCATAAAGTAATCATAATAATAATTAACATAAACATGAACATAGTTTGTTCTAAAGCAGGTTTAAAAAGAATATATAAATAGTACACATTGAAAATTAAAAATATATGAGTTGCATTTGTATAAAAAGTTATACAAATTAGTTTGATAAATTTATAATACGAGAATTTAATGGTACAGAAGAGAGAGAGGGAGAGAGATAGTTAAAAAAGGAAGTAGGAACTTAGGATATCAATACATAAGTTTTAAAGTTTGCTATTATTGTTTAGATCTTGAAGAGACCATCGAATATAAATTAATCAATAATATATTATAATAGCAAGGATACAAAATATAAGTAGGAATGTAAGTCATTAATGTGTGTTATTTATTTTAATTTTATAAATAAATACGAAAAGATTAATTACGTAAAGCTTATGGATGAACTACATTTTTGTTTGTCCATTTTCAGCATAAACATACAGATCAGAGGGTTTACTAACCCTGGAGCACGCCACATATAATTGCCCATGAGAAAAGCGGTGGTTTTCTAAATTCAAACCACACACTTGCAAAGATTGTCCTTGCGCTTTATTGATAGTCATAGCGAAGGCAAGGCGTATTGAAAATTGAAGTCTTTTGAACTCGAACGCCATATCTGTCGGAATAATAGGTATTCGTGGAAGTAGTACGTCTTTACCTTTATGATGCCCAATTAAAAAAATTGCTTCGATTAGATTATTCATTAATTTTTTAACTACTAATCTTGTACCATTATATAACTTAGGCTGATTGATGTTTCAAAGTAATATAATTTATGCTCCAATTTTCAAATTCAATATATGTGATGGCTTTGATTATATAAATGTCTAGATATAGCGCTCGAGTGACGAAGCGCCAAAAAAATATCTGCCAAATGTTGTCAGATAAGCTCGGCCTGTCCGCTCAGTGGCGACACTATCGTTGTACGGTAAACACGTGTAGTGTGACATTTGAAAATAACGATTTGCGCTATATCAGTGTGCAGGAATTACATAGGACGATTGAAAATAACTAAAAATGTTACCTATCATCGGTTAATAACCTTTAAATAACCATTCAGTTAAAGAAACTATTCAGTTTTAATAGTTTAATTTTGTCTTAGGACAACGCCGTTTGACCCCATGTTTTGACGCCATGTTTACAGGGTTGCCTGTTCTTCAAATTAAATTTTTCCGATAATTATTTCGAAGTAAAAACCGATCAGATTTACGGTCTTCTGGATCAAGTTAATTTGATAAGTTTGGCCGTGGAAAAATATTTGGCCTTAAGATATCACTATAAGACAAAATTGGATAATATTAACCGGGATGTAAAATTTATACGAAAACTGTTTAAAAAACAAATTGAAAGGGAAGGTCATTAAGAATAAATAATAACAATCGATAGCTTTAGTTTTAAAAAGTTGCATTGTCTTTTTTAGTGTGACAAGATAGTTTTACCATTTTTAGGGATTTACCTGGATGTGGGCCACCTTCTTTATTTGATGATGATAAAAATTTAAATTTAGACACAACGATACCTGCTGTCCAGTTGGCAGCGTCTATGAATGTATCTTTCTTATTTTCTGTATTTCTTATTTATTTTTTAAAAATAATCAAACAAAAATAAATCTCTTTTAACAATGATTTTCTTTTCATTTATATCATTATATGTAGAAAACTGTCTCACTTAAATGAATTCAAAATTAAACGAATTATTGGTCCCGCTAAACCGAAACATATTTTTTACCCACTTTTATGGGAAATACTCGGGAGCTGGTATCACTCATCACGCCTACAGTGACGTTGAGCGCATAACGTTAACAATATAAGTTACCTATACTTGTGTGCGTGTGACGCACACAAGCTTTTCAAATCTGGCCTGTTCTTTTTTTCGGAGTTATAGCGCAACACTCTATCTAGACATTTATATAATCAAAGTGTGATGGTAACCCGGGAATATCGAGTGAATTGAGAAATTCCGTTGGAAAATTGACAACTTCTCTTAAAATTCACATCTTCAACTTCTCTCGTTATTCAAAAGTTGCATTTGCATTCGTCTTCGGCGTTAATCTATTTCTTCTTGACGTTGTTGAGATGAATGTGCTGCTCTTCTTCTTCGCGCTTCTACTCGTAAGCTTTTAACTCTTTCTTCCCGACGATTCGCTAGTTCTTCTGCTCACCTGTGAATAATTCTAACTCGAACATGTTCATTGTCGTCTAAACGTTCTTGATCATTGCGGCTTGATCTTCTCTGACGATCTGCGTTTTCGTGTCGAGTACGATAGCCTATGTTTGAACGTGAGCGAGGCATCCCACGAATGGTGATCAACTTTGAAAAAACTAACACATCAATCAACTGGTCACAGTTACACTTTTTTGACTCTTTGAAAATTTGTCATATAGAATTCGATTTGTTAATCTGATTTTTGTAGGTTTTGCAAAGTTACGAACTGACATTCAGTACAATTATGAGTAAATTATAAAACGCACAGAGGAAACAAATTAGTGAAAATAGTAATTTAATTTGTTAGATAGAATTCTATTTTTAAATCCGATTAAATTCTTTTAATTCCTAATTGTAGGTATCATAAATTTTTGTAACTTTTAATAAAATTAATAAAATGGCAACACTGTCTAGAACTGTCATTCCGTTGTTTACTATGACAAATTATGAGTCAATTTAATACGCATAAAATTATACTTTTTCTTTGGAACTTCCAAATAAAAATCTAAATTTTCAAGTTGTTTCTGTATGTGATGCTGGTTGATTTCAATATTATGAATGCTAGCAATACAGGGCTCACTGGTGTAGTCTGGCAGGATCTGGTTAATCCGAGCATATTTATTATTATTATTGATAAATGATAAAAAGATACTCGCAGAGTTAATTTGCCAGGGATCCTGCTTTAAACAACCGGCCAAGAGACTTGTTTGAGGTTCACTTTATTTTAAATTCGGTTAATCACGATTGCAAATTATTTTGCGTAATTCATTTATTCATCGGGGTCACCAGTTATAGAGGGAATGTGTATTATGTGGGTCACCAGTTATAGAGGGTTCCTATGTATTTTAATATTTTGTAGTTAAATATTAATGATGTATTATGTGTAACGGACGTGTTACGTACCCTCGTTTGTTTTTTCAGCAAAAGTCATCGCACTACATTTAGTGGCCATTTCTTTGAAATTTCCCTTGAAATTTCTGGCCACTAAGCTCGTTAGTACCATGCCGCCAGCGACGATCTTTTCGCCGAAATATTTATGTATAATTTATCATTATTACCCCTTTTTATTATTTTTATTTTATTTTATTTTATTTTATTTGGAAAACCAACAGTTACATTATTTACTTAGGTGTATTTACATATGTATATGTTATTGAACCAATAATAGGTTTTCACTGGTGTGTATTTATTAGAGAGATTAAAAAGTTATAAAAGTTATAATAGTTATAATAGCTTATTGGGATGGGATGGTGGGCGGGAGGGGAAGGGGACGGATCTAATCTGGGAGTGAATAAGTTATTTGTATAGGAGTATAATAGTTTGTATATGTTTAGAAGTTATTTATTGTTTATTTTTTTTAGAATTTGGGGTGCTGTGTTGAATAAGTCGAATTCATTGTATGAATTGTTAAAAAAGTGTGAAACGCGGTTAATGAATGTGTTTTGTTTAGAGTTAGTATTGCATCGAGGTGTGTTAAGTGTGTGATTTAGTCTAGTTTGTCTGGTGGGCACTCTTAATTGAATTCTTTCAAGTAATTCCGGGCAGTCTATCGCAGAGGTGGCTATCTTTTGCAAGAATATTACGTCTGCAGAATTTCTACGATTTTCTAGTGACGAGATTTTGAAAAACGTGGCTGACTCCACATAACTTAGATGAGGACGATATCCCCGAAAATCAAGGTATCGTAGAAAACGATTTTGTATTTTCTCAATCCTTTCTATGTATGTTGTGTACCTGGGATTCCAGACTTGAGAGGCGTACTCCAGAGAACTGCGTAAGTACAGCATTTTCATAGTGATTACCTTTTTAAAGTGTTTACCGATTCTGAGTATGAAGCCAAGTACCTTGGAAGCTTTTGCAACTATGGATTCGATATGTCGGTCAAAAAGTAATTTTGGGTCTAGCACTACTCCCAGATCTTTGGCCTCCATAATTTTTTTAAGTATTGTACCGTTAAGGGAATAATCAAAAGAAATGGGATTTTTGTTTCGGGTAAAGCTGATGACGCCGCATTTTTTAACATTTATTTGAAGGTTGTGTTGTGTGCAGTAGCTATTTAGGCGATTTAAATCTTATTGTACGCGAGTACAGTCATTGATACTTGTAACAGGAGAGAATATTTTCATGTCGTCTGCGTATAGTAACGTTCTGGAGTGGAGAAAACATTTTCCAATGTCATTAATGTATATATTGAAGAGCAATGGTCCCAATAATGACCCTTGGGGTACTCCTGACGGTACGGTTACCCAATTCGATTTATAGCCACCGACGACTACTGCTTGGCTGCGATTTTTCAAATACGACGAGAGCCATCTGAGGAGATCTCCGTGTACGCCGATTAGTGAAAGTTTAGTCAACAAAACATCATGGATTACTAAATCAAAGGCTTTGCTATAGTCTGTATATATTGCATCTACCTGTACGCGTTGGTCCATATTGTCTTGTAAGATTTCGACAAATGCCGTTAGGTTAGTGGTAGTAGATTTTCCTTTCATAAATCCATGCTGATTGTTGTTAAGTGACGATCTCAAGGCTGTAAACATCTGGTCGTACACAATTTTTTCGAAAACCTTACTGAAAATGCAGAGCTTTGATATGGGCCTATAATTTTCAACGTCAGATTTTTGGCCGTTCTTGAAAATGGGAGTTACAAATGCAGTTTTCCAAGTGTTTTGCACAATTCCCTCATTAAGGGAGCGACTAAAAATTATGAATAACGGTTTAGAAAGGCTGCGCGCACATTTGCTTATGAAGAAAGGGGGAATTTTATCTGGGCCTGCGCTTTTATTGAGATCTAAATTTTCAAGTTGTTTCTGTATGTGATGCTGGTTGATTTCAATATTATGAATGCTAGCAATACAGGGCTCACTGGTGTAGTCTGGCAGGATCTGGTTAATCCGAGCATTATTATTGTAGACTGAAGAGAAATATTTAGAGAATAAGTTATATAATTATGTACAATGCCCCGGTGCAACAAATAAATGCTTGCGTGCTAAGGTTGCCACCGGGAGACATTTTAAACTCTTATAATTTACATACTTGCTATTTTCCTGGGCACGGTGGTGGTGGCCCCTGCATGAGGCCAACCAAAATGGCACGCACCTTTCCCACTGGGCAGGGTGGTGGCCCCTGCAGGAGGCCAACCTTCAAAATATGTTTTTTCACTTAATCAAACTCTCACAACCCGCAGGACGATGAAATTAACATATTTCATTCCAGAGTCCTGCCGGGCATTCAGGGAAAGAGAATTTAAACCTCTAACCCTTAAACTCGCAATGATAGGGCGTTTTTAGCACCAAAAAAGGACTGTCCTGAGAAAATTCCTTACAAAAATCAGTTTTTTCCCATTTCAAAAATCCAGGGACCTCGCAAGACGATGAAACAAACAGGTTTCAGTAGCTAGTCTTGCGAGAGACCTGGGAAAAATAGTAGATTCTTTATATAACTTCTCACAATTAGCCAAACATTAAAAAACCCTGTATAATTATTTATAAATCGCAATTTCAAGCGACCACTTTCACGGGCGGCACCGGCAAAATAAGGTGTGACGGAAACGCCGCCCTATTTATACGTACGAGCAAGGTCAAACCTCTCACCACAAATTTATACCACGTGGTCACCTTTTACCCCAAATTTGGGTATAAAAGGACCCACATTTTTAAAAATAAATCATGTTCAAATCATTTTTTAAAAATAAATCATCTACTCAACAAACTCGTGTTTTATTCTTCGGAAGTTTTTATCAACCAGCTGCCTCCCGCCGACTTCTGCCTGTCTTCAGTCCTGGTGCCTACCTCCTGAAGACTAGCCGGCCCTACTTTTGGCAACCACCAGGCGCCAGGCTCAGGCAGAAGCATCGGCACATCCAGTGTCCTTCACGCATCAGGCACTGGGTGCTAGGGAGGTCAGCCCTTTTATTATTTCTTATCATCCCATCATCCTGAACGTGCACTAAAAACCCGGTACTTTTTTACAGTCTTATGAAGACGCTGATACGTCTGTTACAAGTGGTCCTTCGAGCCGGATCAGCTGCACGCCTGATGCCACGTCACGCCTGAGATACCTTGCCTGACGCCACGCTGGACTCTACGCCTGACGCTACGCCAGACGCCACGCCTAACGCCACGCCTGATGCTACGCCACGCCTGACGCTACGCCAGACTCCACGCCTGACGCCACGCCTGATGCCACGTCACGCCTGAGATACCTTGCCTGACGCCACGCTGGACGATACGCCTGACGCTACGCTAGACGCCACGCCTGATACTACGTCACGCCTGACATTCCACGCCTGACACGCCATGCCTGAAGCCAGGACGGACGCCACGCCTCATGCCAGGACTGAAGCCACGTTTCATGCCAGGACTGACGCCATGCCCCATGCCAGGGCTGACGCCACCCCTGATGCCACACCTGATGCCACATCACGCCTGATGCCACGTCACGCCTGATGCCATGCATACCCACGCTCGTGACACGCCTAGCTCTACAACTGAGATGGCGCGCTCAACAGAAGAGAGCCACAACGAGCAAGCACTGCCCTCTACATCTATTGAGGACAGAAGCTTATTGACATGCTGACGGAAACCCTGCAACCACAACAGCATGGTGCAAAAGGGCCGGCACAAAATGGTGCGACAGGGCCCGCTCTACCTCATCCTGCAGGACTGACACCGCGTGGAGCAAAAGGGCCGGCACAAAAAAGTGCGACAGGGCCCGCTCCACCGCATGCTGCTTCAGGGTTGGCACAACCCGGTGATGCTTCAGGGCTGGCACGCGATAGCCAAGCCCCGCAGCCAAGCAGCCATGGACAACCCCCATGGATGCAGCCCGGTGACGCTTCAGGGCTGGCACGTGATAGCCAAGCCCCGCAGCCAAGCAGCCATGGACAACCCCCATGGATGCAGCCCGGTGACGCTTCAGGGCTGGCACGTGATAGCCAAGCCCCGCAGCCAAGCAGCCATGGACAACCCCCATGGATGCAGCCCGGTGATGCTTCAGGGCTGGCACGTGATAGCCAAGCCCCGCAGCCAAGCAGCCATGGACAACCCCCATGGATGCAGCCCGGTAACGCTTCAGGGCTGGCACGTGATAGCCAAGCCCCGCAGCCAAGCAGCCATGACCCAAGATGGATGCAACCCGGTGCCACAGGGCTGGCACAACATAATGCTTCAGGGCTGGCACACGATAGCCAAGCCCCGCAGCCAAGCAACCAAGGCAGTCCAACATGGATGCTGCCTGGACCTTCCGGCCCCGTACCGCCCGTACCTCTGGACGACCAGAGGCAACGTGTCGCCGTACGAGAGACGCCCGTTGGACCTGTGCCTCTGGTGGACCAGAGGTACGCATCGCTGGCGCAGCCAGGGCCTGGAGGCCCTCCGCCGCCGCCCCCTTACTACTACGTTGGGGGACCAGCTTCGTACGCCCAGTGGACATATCCTGGGCCATCGCAGCCAGTACCGCTGCACGAACAGCAGTACCAACTAGCAGCAGCAGCTCCTGCCCAACCTGGTCCTGCCGGCCCCGTACCGCCCGTACCTCCGCTCGAACAGAGGTACCGAGAAGCCGTACGTGAAGAGCCTGACCGACCTGTACCTCTGAGGGATCAGTGGTACGCACCACCAGAAGCAGCAGCAGCCTCTCCTACCCAACCTGGTGCAATCCTGGAGTCAACCGGCACCTCAGACCCGGGCCAAGAAGCAGCTTGGCGACTCCAAGTATTTTCAAAATGGACGCAACCTGATCCTGCCGGCCCCGTACCGCCCGTACCTCCGCTCAAACAGAGGTGCCGAGAAGCCGTACGCGAAGAGCCTGCCGAACCTGTACCTCTGGTGGACCAGAGGTACGCACCACCAGCAGCAGCAGAGCCTGCCCAAGCTGGTTTTTGTTTGTTTTTGTAACTTTATTTAGATGTAAGCAAATTTTTTCATACATCTAGTATTAAAAAAAAAACATATAAAATACATAATAAAATAAATATAGTCATAAAATTATAATGGAAAGAATACAGTTTTAAAAAGAAATACAGTTACTCCAGTTAGAAATACAAACAATAGGGTTTAAGACATACAGTTAATACAAATAAATACAATTCATAAATTTTTCTTAATGTATTTAGCACATGTTTTACGATGGTGCAATCCTGGAGCCAACCGAACGCTCAGTTCCGGACCTAGGAGAACCTTGGCGACTCCAGGAAATTTGGATGCAGCCTGGCCCATCTAGCCCCGTACCGCCCGTACCTCCGAAGTACCGAGAAGCCGTGCGCGGAGAGCTTGTTGGATCTGTACCTCTGATGGACCAGAGGTACGCATCACCGGTGCAGCCGGGGCCAGGCGGCCCTGCGCCACCGGACCCTTACTACAACCAAGGGGGCCCAATCAAGTTGCCGCCTGGACCTTCTGGTCCCGTGCCGCCCTTACCTCTGCTCTATCAGAGGCAGCCAGCCGATCAGCAGAGAGCACCTGCCGGATCCGCACCGCTGCCGGAGCAGTTGTATTCACTGCCGCCTGGACCTTCTGGCCCCGGGCCGCCCTCACCCGGGCTCTACCGGACAGCCAGCTCTGCACAGTTAGCCGATCAGCAGAAAGCACCTGCTGGATCCGTACCTCTGCGCGAACAGGGGTACCAAGCACTGGCCCAGATGGATGACCAACCGCATTCCACTACCACATTAGTGGTGCTCCTCACCGGCGCAGCGAAGACGAGCCCGCCCTGCCCCAGCAGTACCACTGTCACATCAGTGGTGCTCCTCACCGGCGCAGTGAAGACGAGCCCGCCCTGCCCCAGCAGTACCGCTGTCACATCAGTGGTGCTCCTCACCGGCGCAGCGAAGACGAGCCCGCCCTGCCCCAGCAGTATCACTACCACATTAGTGATGCTCCTTATCGGCGCAGCGACGACGAGCCCGCCCTGCCCCAGCAGTACCGCTGTCACATCAGTGGTGCTCATCAGCGCAGCGAAGACGAGCCCGCCCTGCCCCAGCAGTACCTCTGTCACATCAGTGGTGCTCCTCGTCGGCGCAGCGAAGACGAGCCCGCCCTGCCCCAACAATACCACTATCAAAAAAGTGGCGCTCTTCACACGGGGGGAGTCATTCAACCCCATCAAAGGTGAAAATTTGCTGGTTTTCATGGACCCCGTGATGCTCCACATCAGCCGACCACACGGCCGAGTCCTTGACGACACCCCCGCTGCAGATGGCCAAGTAAGGACCGCCCGAATCCAGACGAGCCCCGCAGTCCACGTCGTGAAGCTCGCTGGGATCCTGTTGTTCCTGCCTACCGATGCAGCTTCACCTACTCATCCTTCAAACACGTCCTGATGACTAGTGCAGCCAAGCTGCACGAGGGGAGTGTAACGGACGTGTTACGTACCCTCGTTTGTTTTTTCAGCAAAAGTCATCGCTGGTGGCATCCTCTACATTTAGTGGTCATGGCCACTAAGCTCGTTAGTACCATGCCGCCAGCGACGATCTTTTCGCCGAAATATTTATGTATAATTTATCATTATTACCCCTTTTTATTATGTACAATGCCCCGGTGCAACAAATAAATGCTTGCGTGCTAAGGTTGCCACCGGGAGACATTTTAAACTCTTATAATTTACATACTTGCTATTTTCCTGGGCACGGTGGGGGTGGCCCCTGCAGGAGGCCAACCAAAATGGCACGCACCTTTCCCACTGGGCAGGGTGGTGGCCCCTGCAGGAGGCCAACCTTCAAAATATGTTTTTTCACTTAATCAAACTCTCACAACCCGCAGGACGATGAAATTAACATATTTTATTCCAGAGTCCTGCCGGGCATTCAGGGAAAGAGAATTTAAACCTCTAACCCTTAAACTCGCAATGATAGGGCGTTTTTAGCACCAAAAAAGGACTTTCCTGAGAAAATTCCTTACAAAAATCAGTTTTTTCCCATTTCAAAAATCCAGGGACCTCGCAAGACGATGAAACAAACAGGTTTCAGTAGCTAGTCTTGCGAGGGACCTGGGAAAAATAGTAGATTCTTTATATAACTTCTCACAATTAGCCAAACATTAAAAAACCCTGTATAATTATTTATAAATCGCAATTTCAAGCGACCACTTTCACGGGCGGCACCGGCAAAATAAGGTGTGATGGAAACGCCGCCCTATTTATACGTACGGGCAAGGTCAAACCTCCCACCACAAATTTATACCACGTGGTCACCTTTTACCCCAAATTTGGGTATAAAAGGACCCACATTTTTAAAAATAAATCATGTTCATCTCTACTCAACAAACTTGTCATTATTCTTCGGAAGTTTTCCTACCACCTACCTTTGGAAGTCTACCACCTGCTGCCTCCTGCTGAAGTTCTGCCTGAACGTGTACCTGGTGCCTACCGCTGCAGTCGGCCCTAACTCTGGGCACTGCCAAGGCACCGCTCAGGTAGAAACTAGGCGCATCCAGGACCATTACCACTGGATGTAGGGAGGCCAGCCAACTCTAACCATCATCATCAGCGTGTACCTCTGGAAGGCGTGCACGAGACCGGTCCCTTTTTTATAGTTCTTGTGAAGACGCTGATACGTCTGTTACAATTATGTGTTTTAAAATGTTTAAAGGGTGTGGTAAATCAAATAAGTAGAATGTCGATACAGGTTTATTAACAATTTACAACGTATGCACAAATGAAGGGCGAACAAACACGATTTGAAAGTAAGTCTTGACCGGGAGTTTAAAACAGAATGAGCGGCAGATTTTTGATGCGTCGCGGAGAAAGTTCTTGTGACTTAAAATGGATTGAATCGGTTGCTTGGGAACCAATCGAATAACCAGCCGACTGCGATTCCGTGTCCTTTGTTCGACCTCCACAGGTCTTTCAACAGAGCTACTGAAAAGCTAGGTCTCATACAATCCGATTTGTGTGGTCCGATGTCAGTTTCCTCATATAGTGGCAGTAAATATCTGTTAACATTCATAGATGATTTCACAAGAATGACGTTTGGTTATTTTCTTAAGAGAAAAGATGAAGTATTGCCAATATTTGAGATTTTCAAAAGTTTTGTAGAAAATCAGACCAATTTAAAAATCAAAGCTCTTTGAACAGACAATGGCCGTGAATATGTTAATAAGCAGTTCCAGATGTTTCTACAAGAACATGGCATCGAGCATCAATTGACCGTCCCATACTCTCCGCAGCAGAATGGAGTAGCAGAACGGGTCAACCGGACGATTGTGGAGGCTGAACGATACATGCTGCAAGATGCTGGAATGGACCGGAGGTTCTGGGCAGAGGCATTTAATATGGCAATATTTATTAAGAATAAATCACCAAGCAAGGCGGTGAGAGGTACCCACACCCGAAGAGAAATGGTCTGGTAAGAAAGTCAATTTATCTTAATTAAGAGTATTTGGCTGTGTTGCTTATGCAATGATCCCATATGAAAAGCGTAAGAAATTGGATTCAAAGAGTAAAAAATATATCCATGTTGGATATTGTACTGAATCGAAGGGATAACGATTAATTGATCCAGAAAAACCTTCAAAAATTATCAAGTCTAGAGATGTACAGTTTTTAGAAGAGAAAATGTATAAAGATAGGATAGCTAACCAGGAAAACTGCATTAATGAATGTCAGTTGGAACTTTCTAATAATAATTTAGATGTGAGCACTATTGAAAACAATGTTGTTGAGTCTTCAGTTACAGAAGTTATGGAATTGTCCTCATCTAGTTCTTCTGAACCTAGCTATGTTGATGACCCTAAAGATATCACCTGGAATCCTGACATGACTATGGATCAAGCGTCAAGTGATTATGAAGAGTCTACAAATGCAGTGGTGGCTATGACAGCAGCAAGTCACAGTTACAAACCACAGACAATACATGAGGCGTTGTCGGCACCTGATAAAGAATACTGGAAGAAAGCTATAGCAGATGAGTATAAATCATTTGAAAAGAATAAATCTTGGAACCTAACATTACTACCAGATGGAAAGAAAGCAGTCAAATGCAAATGGGTTTTCAAGAAGAAACTGGGATTTGAAGGATAAAATTATTGATTTAGAATATTTGCCTACTGAACTGCAGATGTTTTAACCGAACATTTGTGTAACATTTAATTTGTGTACAGACTGTTTAGTTTAAGGGCAGGTGTTAGAATATTCGTATAAACCAAACAGTTTGTGATGTTCTTTGTATCAGACGATTGCCGGTAGATGGCGACACTATCTAAGCTACCTGTCACTTCTTGGTCGGCTATACTTTGTCAATGTCGTGTACGCAATTCATTACAATAAAACTATGTTATAATATTCAATCCTGGTTTGTTTTGCTCTCTATCCTTCAAGTCCAAACGTGGAAACATGCCCTATTTAACTCCTTTGTCACACAATGTACTCCCAAATTATAGAGCCACAGTTTTCTTAAATAGAATGCTACGTTTGTGGATATCTTTGGGAGCGGTAGCGTCTTTTCCAAATCAAATGTGATGAAACAAGTTTCATCACATTCAGATGCCTTTTTATCATGTTTTTGCATTTCAAATGCAGCTTTATACATACATATTTACATGAACTTGGTCAGATGTTTTGCTATCGCAATTCCCACATGTGTCTGTCTTAGGCACACCAAACGACAAGTTGAAATCATCTGTAAAGATCCTAGTGTAACGATTCAACGAAACAGGGACATACTCTTTTTTTCCACAAAACATATTATAGAGCTCATACAGTTTTGGGATTGACAAATCGGATGCGAGGTACAATTTATGGGGATTTTTGTTCCTGGAATAATGCGAAGCTTCTGCAGGGAACATTGATGTGTTGTCTTACTTCTATAAGCTGGTTATCTGGTGTTTTGTAAGGCCTCGTGCAGTGGCGACCTCTGTGATTTACTGCTGATGATGAAACTCCTGCAGCTACTTTTCTCCTCAAAATATCTAATCTGCCTCTACCTATTTGGTAAATGGATTATAAGGCTGGTTTGTAAACTTGTACATTATTTCCTTGTATTGAAACAGAGTACGTAATATTGCAGGATCGTTTGGCCGAAGTGATCCTGGTTATATCTTTAATATTCATTGATTTCAATAACAAAGTTGATTGGGCGCATGAATGTAGTGAATACTGTAGAAAGAGTTTTAGCCTAACTTGGGCATTAAATTTTGAAGTACATTTCAATCTACAGTTGCTACCACAAAGATTTTCTTCCAGTTTTGGTGTTTTAGCAGGTTTAAGGCTAAGAAGGCTATAATTAACATAAGAATCAACTCTGATCCTAGCATCCCGCGCTACGTCCCTCGCTCGTCAAAGTGAGTGAATAACATGTTAACCATAGAAATCTCAACCAATGTAGATGGGAAGAAGTTGTTAATTACAGAATTACGGCAAAAACTTGCTAACTTTTTAGTTAACAAGTTCTTGCCCTGATTTTATCAATTTTATGTCACAGAAATTTATTTAACATGTTCATCACATTGACTTAAGCCTTTTCTTGCCGTTTTTATGTAAGCTCTGGCATGGTGTTCATTGGAAAGAGCGTATGTGAATTAGTTTAGAGAGCATTCTAACTCATTTTTTACGAAAATGTAAGTTAACAACGTCTTGCCTTGAGGTCTTCTATTAATGTTCACTTTTGGGCCAAAACTCGCTTTCGCAGCCACGCGAAAAACGACCACTCTGCCCCTCGCTTTTCACTCACCTCAAGGATCTTTAGCTTGCGTCCGTTTGGTAAAATCTGGCAAGCCAAAACGATCTCTCGGCTCATTGAGGTTCGCACATCTAGAGTTTCACTCTCCCTCGAAGCGGATTCAGTGAACCTATCTCTTTTTGCTTGTTGACGATTGTTGAGATAGGTTTATTGTCAATCTCCCATACAAAACTGATTTTGCTAGGAATTTATTCTAATTAATTTAACGGCGTTCTCGAAAAGAACTTGGAAAAATAGACATTTTAAAGGCCCTTTGCGGGGTCGTAGATTGCAGCGAAAAAACACGTTTTGCAAGAGATGTTTTCAAATAATCATAAAGTATACAAGTTTTTAAATCTTTTAAAATCAAAACATGTGTAGCTTCCCATTTAAAATGATACCCTATATTGCATTAAAGATTTAAATTTTTCTGACATTTGCTGAAATCGATCTATCATCAACAATGCATAATCTTCCAGCCAGTTAATATAAACTCGAGGTAGGTACTGGCGTTAAGGATTTAAATGCATAAAATAAAAAGTAGGTGATGATTTTGCTTATGTATTTTTTTTGTAAATGTATAATGAAATTGCTTGAAGTTGAATGGTATAATTATTATCAAAAATATTAAATTAACAAAACGCTTTTTTTTGTATTTTGCATTTTAATGATAACCCTTTGATTATATAAATGTCTAGATAGAGTGTTGCGCTGTAACTCCGAAAAAAGAACAGGCCAGATTTGAAACGCTTGTGTGCGTGACACGCACACAAGTATAGGTAACTTATATTGTTAACGTAAAGCGCTCAACGTCACTGTAGGCGTGATGAGTGATACCAGCTCCCGAGTATTTCCCATAAAAGTGAGTAAAAAATATGTTTCGGTTTAGCGGGACCTATAATTCGTTTAATTTTGAATTCATTTAAGTAAGATAGTTTTCTACATATAATGATATAAATGAAAAGAAAATCATTGTTAAAAGAGATTTATTTTTGTTTGATTATTTAAAAAAAAAAAAAAAAAATACAGAAAATAAGAAAGATACATTCATAGACGCTGCCAACTGGCCGGCAGGCATCGTTGTGTCTAAATTAAAATTTTGATCATCATCAAATAAAGAAGATGGCCCATATCCAGGTAAATCCCTAAAAATGGTAAAACTATCTTGTCAAACTAAAAAAGACAATGCAACTTTTTAAAACTAAAGCTATCGATAGTTATTATTTATTCTTAATGACCTTCCCTTTTAATTTGTTTTTTAAACAGTTTTCGTATAGATTTTACATCCCGGTTAATATTATCCAATTTTGTCTTATAGTGATATGTGATATTTTAAGGCCAAATATTTTTCCACGGTTGAATTCTTAAGTAAGATAGTTTTCTACATATAATGATATAAATGAAAAGAAAATCATTGTTAAAAGAGATTTATTTTTGTTTGATTATTTTTAAAAAATAAATAAGAAATACAGAAAATAAGAAAGATACATTCATAGACGCTACCAACTGGCCAGCAGGTATCGTTGTGTCTAAATTTAAATTTTTATCTTCATCAAATAAAGAAGGTGGCCCACATCCAGGTAAATCCCTAAAAATGGTAAAACTATCTTGTCACACTAAAAAAGACAATGCAACTTTTTAAAACTAAAGCTATCGATAGTTATTATTTATTCTTAATGACCTTCCCTTTTAATTTGTTTTTTAAACAGTTTTCGTATAGATTTTACATCACGGTTAATATTATCCAATTTTGTCTTATAGTGATATCTTAAGGCCAAACATTTTTCCACGGCCAAACTTATCAAATTAACCTGATGCAGAAGACCGTAAATCTGATCGGTTTTTACTTCGAAATAATTATCGGGAAAATTTTATTTGAAGAACAGGCAACCCTGTAAACATGGCGTCAAAACATGGGGTCAAAGGGCGTTGTCCTAAGACCAAATTACACTATTAAAACTGAATTATTTCTTTAACTGAATGGTTATTTAAAGGTTATTAACCGATGATAGGTAACATTTTTAGTTGTTTTCATATCGTCATTTTCAAATGTCACACAACACGTGTTTACTGTTTACCGTACAACGATAGTGTCGCCACTGAGCGGACAGGCCGAGCTTATATGCCAACTTTTGGCAGATATTTTTTTTGGCGCTTCGTCACCCGAGCGCTATATCTAGACATTTATATAATCAAAGTGATAACCATTCAACGTGGAATTGGTATCGCCGCCCCGGGAACCATTCATTGGTTTCTATATAGAATAGTGAGCTCTTGCATCATGAAATTATGCAGTGCTAAACTTTTTTTTTACATTAGCTCCACACAGGAGGCTCCAAGGAAAACTATTTCCCTAGGGGCATATGTCATCTTTAAGGATGCTGTGCGAAAGGATTTTTAAGGGAAAGGAAGGAGAAGAAGATATGGGAAGGAAAAGGGCATGAGGGGTGGGTAGGAATCTGGGGGTCAGTGTGGCCAGGAGTAACGGACGTATGAGTCTATTCCACACACTGCGGTGCAAGGCAAAGGGTTGGGAGAATCTGGCTGGAGAAGTCAAATTCCTCCCTCAATCAGTCTCCTCCGATCCAACCCGCCACGCAGTGGATGGGCAAACGTATCCGACACCAAGACCTAGACAAATTCATTTTTTTTCAAGACCTATACGCATACATACAGTTTCTGAATACAATGATGAGCTTTGGCATCACAAAATTACGCGAGAAAAGGCCTGTTCTGAATGCCGTGAACTGGGCGACAGAAGTAGGCGCACATTTCTCGCTTTATCCAGATGCAAACATCGTTTTTTCTTCATATATTTAATTCACTTTGGGAAAACTCACTTTTTTCCGTGGCCCTTTAGGTACAGGCAAAAATCGACCACTCTGCCTATCCAATTTCACCGACCGCAGAGATCGATTTGGCCGGACAAGGCATGTGGACCGCGATTTCATACAAACCGCCGTTCCAAAAAAACGCGTTTTGATGATGCGATAATCGACAGTTTTCCCCCTCGATCCGTTAGACCTTACGGCGTATTGTCGCTTATAAAAAAGACGCTTACGCCCTTTCGATTTCCTTCACCCGCCTCGGCCCGCAGGCGATAATCGACCTCCACTCCTCGAGTTTCACTGACCGCAGATAACAATTTGGCTGGAAAGGGGGCATGGACAGCGATCTCAGCAGGTTAGACCAGATTTCATACAAAAAAGATATGCAGGGTTAACAGCGCACCCAAACAGCGAAAACAACAATTAGATCTCTCACCGACGAAGAAATTCGGCCTTAGTTATATTTCTTGCCGACAGGATCACCCGTTAAAAAACGTCAAATCGTTTAATAAAGAGATCTCCCATAGAAAACTGTTTTGCTAGGAATTTATTCTAACTAATTTAACGGCGTTATCGAAAAGAAAGTAGAAAAATGGCCATTTCAAAGGCCCTTTGCGGGATTGTAGATTGCAGCGAATTGCACGAAATATTTTTGAATAAACATAAAATACTTTTAAAATCATAACATGTGTAGCTTCCCATTTAAAATATTTCACAATGTCGCATCAAACTTCACAATTATATTTGACATTTGCGAAAAATCCAATAACATCGATAATGCACATTGTTTTCAGCCTATAAAATCGGTAGATATTTTAAATCTTTATTTCATTTTCTCCAACCTTGCAATACTGAGCATGGAACAATTTCCCATGCCACCGCAAGTTTTCAACGAGGCCCTGACAGCGTTGGCTGACGTTATTTGTATGAGAAGTGTTCTAAAATCGATGCAGGTGTTTGATTTTCAGGCTTTGCTTGAGATGGTTATGACAACGTTTAACGGTTGTCTTGCCATATAAATAAAATATTATTTTAGAATATTGGGATGAACCAAGTAGGGACCCATTATCCACGGGTATCATCTATAAATTATAACTTACAACGACTGGACCAAATTGGATATATTTTTTTAGTTGGTTTCATTACTGTTCGGACAAGGTTTGTATAAAACTACTGGTGAGCTCTGGAATTATAACATTTGTTTAAACGAACGAATTCACCAAATTGGATAATTCTTTCTTTGTTGTTTGTTATTATAAGGACGAGGTTTGAATAAAATTACTGGTGAGCTCTGGCATTACGAAATTTGTTAAAAAATGATTCGCCGAAATCTAAGTACGCTCATAACTTCCGAACGACTGCACCTAATTGGATAATTCTTTTTTGGTTGTGTTCCTTATTGTTAGGACAAGGTTTGTATAAAATTACTGGTGAGTTCTGGGATTATGAAATATGTTTAAAATTAATCGACGAAATGTAAGTACGCGCATAACTTCCGAACGACTGCACCTAATTGGATAATTATTTTTTTGTTGTGTTCGTTATTGTAAGGACAAGAGTTGTATAAAATACTGCTGAGCTCTGGCATTATAAAATTTGCATAAAAATGAATCGCCGAAATGTACGTACGTGTATAACTTCCGAAAGACTGCACCAAATTGTATAATTCTTTTTTGTTATGTTTGTTTATTGGCTGGTAAGCTCTGGCATTATGAAATTTGCATAAAAATATTTCAACAGGAGAAAACTAAATGTACCGGCAATGAATTAATGAAGCGCGGGAGGGGATGGAGGAAAACCAGGGAAGGGGGAGGGTAATCTGGGAAGGGGGAGGGGTACTGGGAGGGGGGGTTTGCGAGATGGGGGAGGAGGGGTGGGAGTAGAGTACGCCATGAAAGAATATTTTTTCTGTGTTTGTTTTACTCGAATAAAACTAAATTTTTGTTTCTAAAAAATTGGGGATAATACATTTTTGTAGTGCCGTTTTTGAAATAATTACAAGCCATAATAATAAGTATAGTAGTAATATTTTTTTGTAATTTTTTTACTGTAATAAACCTTAGTTGTTGTTTCTAAAAAAATGTGACAAATACATTTTTATAGCGTCGTTTTTGTGATAATATAAAACAAAGTACCCACTTAGAACCTACCCGCTTAATTTGAAATTATATTTTTCTATAAATCCTTTAAGCAGATAAATCAAAATTTTACTTTCGAAAAAATGCTGAAAAATACATTTTTATCATGCCGTTTTATGAAAAGTGACTACAAAGACGTTGGGTACCTACCTACCCGCACGCTTTGAAAGAATATATATATTTATTTTTTTTTACTTGAGAATAATACATTTTTGTAGTTTTTTTTGGAAAAAAATACTATAAGTCTATTAAGTACCTACCTGCGCACTATGAAATCATATTTTTTTGTAATTTTTTTACTTACATAAACCTTAGTTATTGTTTCTATAAAAAAAATGTGACAATTTTTATAGCGCCGTTTTGTGAAAATATAAAACAAAGTACCCACTTAGAACCTACCCGCTTAATATGAAATTATATTTTTCTATAAATCCTTTAATCAGATAAATTAAAGTTTTACTTTCTAAAAAATGCTGAATAATACATTTTTACCCAAAGACGTTACATACTTTAGACGCGGGGTAGTAATCTCAAAGTGGGAAGACAAGAACAAGACAATTGTAACGATCTCGATATCTAGTACTTTAGTACTGAACTGTTACTCGTCAAGTAAGGTCATGTCTTTCCAGTAGGAAAATTGCATTTAAAAAGCGCCAAAATGCCCTCCGTATGATGAGAAAATGTTTCCATTACACGGCAAACATTAGTAAAAGTGAAGAAATAACAATTAATTTATATGTACACACAAATTACTTATTATTATCGATTAATATAAGTACGATGACCTCCGTGGTCCAGTGGGTAAGACTTTTGACTCACAATCCGGAGGTCGCGGGTTCGAACCCGGCATGCGCAAATAAATTTTATTTGATTAATTTGTGTTATTTCACAATTAATTCATTTCAAATAATATATAGTATATTTGCGGCATGTTCCAGTATCCGAGAATCGTCGCCGGATTAATTTGGTTCGACATAATTTTTTACGTAAATTGTGACATTATCTTCGCATTATCTGGTTGTCACATGTGAAACGCACTCTATGCTAAAAATATATTTTTCGCTTTTTAAAGCAATAAGAAGTAATATAAGAATGTCAATGGCAGAAAGGCTAATTTACGTAACCAACGAATCCTCTACTTTCGGTAAAGTCGAAAAAACAAAAACAAAAAATTCAGAAAATAGTAATGGTATGGTTGATTTTTACAATGAACAACAGAATAATGTTTATGTTTCTACCAATATAATTAGATCTATGTAATTATTTTTAAAAAATGATGATTTTGGTGGTTACATCCATTATTCTTTGTGAAAATTTTACCATTGCTTGGCTGTAACCAACAATATCTAGTATGAGAAGCTCGGTGTGCGATGAATTTACGGAAAGGCAAAAGGGCGTAACTTCTTTTGTGTTATTTGTAGCTCCTAAAATCATTGTGTAACCCTCTTCGAAGGGAATCAGACTTACAATTAGTTGATGTAACCAAATTTAAATAAAAAAATATTTTTATAATGGGAGGTACGGCGAAATATTCTTTTAACAACCGTTTTTTTCATATCGAAGACAATAAGTTGACAGCTCGCAACTGACATATTTTCAGAAATAGAGTTATGCACATAATTTTTAATTTTTTTTTAAGCCTTATTTAATAAGCATCGTAATTATATCATTATTTTTTTATATGCATCGCTTATTTTTTTAAATATAGCCATCGAAGTTTTTAAAAACATAAATAAATAAAAATATATAAGAAAAAATTTTAAAAAACATATCGAAAAAAATTTCAAAAAATTAAAAAAATTGTACACCGAAAACGTCCAGGCTGGTGGCCGGCCGATCAAAGAACTGTTCAATGGAGTGTGATCTAGACTACAGTAATTCGTTGGTTTCATTCATGTAGTTGATTTAGTAGTTGCTAGCGGGGCACGCGAAAGCACTGTGGAACGGACGGGTTTCGGAAGATTCTGTCGTTTTCCAGGCTGCCGGTCGGCAGACCTGCTTTTTTCTCATTTACTAATCGACCCCTATCGTATGAGACCATTCTCAATGACCATGAGCAATATTTACCCACGAATTTACGTCTTCACGTTCACCGTGCATCGGTCGGATGCGCACTGAACGCCGACGCAGGAATTTTGAGCGTGATTAAAACAGTGTAACGTTCTCCACAAAATAAAAGTCTTCAAATCTGTGGTAGTATTCAACTTTTAATAAAAAATTTAAACTTACAAAATGATGTTACTAAAAACTTTCGATGCGGCACAACTTATAGAATTAATGTTACCAAATAAAACTTAAAACTTTAGTCAGCCGTTTACCGTAAGCGAAAATGTTTCCTAAAACACGGAAAGGCTATTTGACGTAACCATATAATTTTTCATCTCTACATTTTATAAAGTAAAGTCCCCCGAGCCGTCTGTCTGTCTGTCTGTTCGCGATAAACTCGAAAAGTACTGAACGGATCATGCGGTTTTCACCAATAGATAGTGTTTTGTGAGGAAGGTTTAGGTATGTAATTTGTCAAGGATTTGTGTAAATTGGTTGAAACATAACGATAATTGTTAGAAGTGTCGGAAAAAGTCAAGCAGCCTGGTAGCTTTCATCGAAAACGCTGCCTAATCCTTTTGGGATATAACAAAACAATATATGATGGGATATTCCTCTTTTATTGATCTACAAAAAAGTCCGCGTAGGCGTATGCTATCTTTTACGGATAGCTTACTATATCCATTCTATTTTCTTATCTTATACTGTTCATTTGTCTCGCTAAAACTCGAGAACGGCTGGACAGATTTAGGTGATTTTGGTTTTGGAATGTTTGTCGTAGTCCAGGGAAGGTTTAAACGGTGAGATAATATGACAAAAATTGTGAGGAAGATAATAAAAACAACAATTTCATTTTCTCATATAAACAGTTCCACTGTTCTACCTACTTTCAGAAGCACAACGTAATCTAGAATTGGAATGCAAAAAAAAAAGAATTCCGATTTTCATATTCGTCAAACGTTACCATTTAAAATCTTGTATCATCAGTTTGTCAGTGCGTGAGAACTTTATTTACTGTTTTAATATGCTAACATATGTCGTCGAAGTCAATCAAATGGGCACCAATAGATAGTGTTTCGTGAGGAAGGTTTAGGTATAAAATTTGTCAAGGATTTGTGTAAATTGGTTGAAACATAACGATAATTGTTAGAAGTGTCGGAAAAAGTCAAGCCGCCTAGGAGATTTCATCAAAAATACTGCCTAATCCCTTTGAGATATAACAAAACAATGCATGCTGGGATACTCCTCTTCTATAGATCTACAAAAAAGTCCGCGAAGGCATACATCAATCTTTTACGGATAGCTTATTATACCCATTTTATCTTCTAAAAAATGGTCATGTACAATGGGATAATTGGAAAGTTATTTAGACGGATACAGTATTAATCCTTATTTACTTAAATACGTTAGTTACCCCAAGCATTTCATTCACATTATTATAATCTTTCACACCATCTCTACGTATGTATTTGTCACATAAATATTATGTGACTAGTGCAGTTCTTGCCTATTTGGTTATTTTGTCTATGGTGTTTTTTTTTGAGACTGGTAATTTTTTGGGAAAGAGAGATTCCTTTTTGTTTATGGTCACTTCCTCCCGGGCAGCGATGGGCTAGCTGTTCGTGAATTGGTCACTCACTTTGAAAGTGTTTCAATTTCATTAAAATCATGTGGATTTAAGTCGATCTTAACTTAAAAAGGCGCGGGGTGTTTTTTACGTAACACGAGAAGTTCGTGTACGGTATTATTTTTAGTGGATATGTAAATCCCACTTTTTCCGGTGTTGGCAGTTGGCCATTTTGTGGAAATGTTTTCTGGAAATGAACTTGTAAAGGGATTGGTCCTTGTGGTGGCAGAATAATATGCCTTTTTGACCCCGCGTCGTGAAGTCACGGATTGTTGACAGTTCTACCGAAATACGCAATTCTTGGTGATCAGTTGGGACCACGTGCTTTTTTCATGGAGCTTGTTAAGATAGCCCGAAGCTAAATACACTCCTTGGAGGCGTAGCAGCCTTCTTCCTAAATAGAAGGATGACCTAGGATCTCTGGATTGCGCGACGTCCCCGGTTAAGGAGGCTGGAAGTGTCTTCTCGTCTTCTCTCTACGAAGCAAGTTCGCGGTCGTCATCCGTCGTAAAATTCGTTTAGTTAGATTAGCGTGTTCAGGAGTCCATCTGGTATGTTACTGTTTTGTATTATTAAATTTGCACTCTCATGTTTGTTTTTTTTATAGCATACAATATAGTTTTATAAAATTCATCTTTTTATTTTCTGATTTCTCACCTACTTGACAGAAAAATACTTTTCCCATAATCCTGAGCTCTGGTCTCTGCCCTGCCGTATAAAATTACACTACTATTATATTGTACCAGAACATGATCCCGTTTCAGTGGCGCTCAACGTGTAAAATCAGTTATTTTCGGTGCCCGAAACGTACTTTTCTGTCTTGTGGGGTGAATTTTCAGAATTTTTGCTGATAATATTAGAGATGAATCGGTGTGTGTGCATATATTTGGTTATATATCTATCTTGTTGATATAGAGCTTGATTACATTTCATTATGTTATATTCTGTTTCTGTTGAATATTTTTGTTTGTTTACCGATTTGTAAGGCATCGGATTACTTTGACAGCAATTTTAAGTGTTGCCATTAAAATAATGTTAAACAGAATATTAATTCATAATATCTCGTTATCTCTAGAGGTGTTAACCGAATTGTTGTTGGGAACATTTTTTCAGTTTACTGGCAATTTCAGTTTTACTGTCAGCTGTCTATTTTTCATCTATGTAATGCTTTATCGGAGATCGGAGCCGAGCTGTCAATTCTTGTTGACATTTGTCAGGTTATGTGCATTGTTTACTTAAAAAGCCGCGGAAGTTCATTATTAAATACATTACTTTTGTTTTGTAAACATCAGATGACTTGTGACAGACATTTATCATAAGTAATTGTTTATTGTAATTTTAAATATTTACTGCATTCTAAGGTGATTTTAAATAAATTATAAATGGCTTTGTCGTTATTGAAAATCAATGACTATTTATCGAGTTCATACATAACACACATATAAAAGTTTGGTTAATCCTATTATTACCTTTAATTTCATATAATTATTTGAGAATAATAATTTAATTATAAATTAAATCAAAAATTTTATTTATTCTTTAAAAATGGCGATTTCCGATATTAATGGGGTAACCAAGGAAGAAATGATAAAATTGTTAACGGATCGTAACATCGTTCCGGAAGCTACATTATCAAGTATGCGCGAACAGGCTCGCTCTTTTAATAAAAGTTTGAAAGAGGGGAGTGGTTCCAATATGAATATAGGTGATGATAATACAGGGAGTGGTTCCAATATGAATATAGGTAATAATAATACAGTTAGTTTAGAAAAGACTACAACCGTAATTAATAATTATTACCAGTCGCCTTTTCCTCCAACTTCTTCTTCGTCCATTCATTCTTGGGATTTAAAATTTTCTGGGTCTTCGGATGTCAGGAATTTCATTTTACGCATAGAAGAATTATCCAGATGCCGGAAGGTGGAGTTGTCCTCGGTTGTTACCTCTTTCCCTGACCTCCTGGAGGGAAGAGCTCTTTCCTGGTTTAGAACTATTTTTGATGACTCTTTGTCTTGGTCAACTTTGAAAAAGCTCCTCATTTCTCGTTTTGACGTTTGTACCAATCAAACGGAAGCTTTAAAAGCCTTGTTCGCTATGAAGCAAAAATTTAACCAGGCTATAGTGGATTATGTCGAAGATGTTCAGTTAGCAAACTTAAGGTTGGATGTTCCGCTTTCTGAGGAACAATTGGTGGACTTAGTCTGTGACAGTCTACAACCTAAATACGCTTTGGCCATTGCCTATTTCTCGGAAAAGAGTCTTTCAGCTTTAGTAAGTGTGTGCCGTAAATTTGAAAAGCTTTCGGTAGAGAAACCCGCACCACAGTTTAATTCATCTCCGCGAGTTCCTTTTCCTAAAATGTCGTATTCTCATCGGGTTCCATATTCTCAACCGTCATACCAGCCACGAGCTCAAGGCTCGCATTCTCCCCGTGTTACTTATAATCAAGCTTCCTTTTCTCCACGAGCGTCTTCTTCTAGTTCTGCTTTCAATAGTAAGAAAACTTTTAATTGTTTCTATTGTAAGGAACAAGGTCATACGAAACAATTTTGTCAAAAATGGAAAAGGGACTCTCTCAAGCATAATGACGCGAATAAGTCTAATTCAAAAAACTAACCGACGATCTTTTGCGTTCTGTGCACAAGAATAACAGAAGGTCGTCGTCAGTTCCTAGTAATATATCTAAGTTTACCACGCACAACATGGACGCATGTGTGCCGTTAGCTGATTGTGGACGAGATGTTAGACCACATGTTAATATTAAAATTAAGGATTTGGTTTTTTCAGGGCTTTTAGACAGTGGAGCATTGTCAGTTGTTTCGGGGGTTCTGTTTATAATTTTTTCATAAGTTTAGGATATAAGTTAAATAAGTTAGATTCCTACGTTACCACCGCGGATGGCAAACGTCAGGATATAATTGGTACTATGCGAGTACTAGTATTGTATAATAATATTAAGAAATATATTAAGTTTTTCGTTATACCGTCGCTGTCCTCTTCAATTGTTTTGAGAGTAGACTTTTGGAAGCAATTCGACGTGGCCCCTCAGTTGTTTCCAAAAGTAGACAGCAATGTTAATTTTGGGAAGGTTGTCGGTGAGGTTCGCAAATTAACATCAGCTTCCTTGCTGTCCCCCCAAGACAATCTCAAATTAAATTCGGTTATAGTTAAGTTTAAGTCAATTTCTTTCGAAGAACGTGGTTTAGGTAAAACCCATTTAGTACGTCATAAAATAAATACAACAGGGGATCCTATTAAACAGCGTTACTATCCTTTATCTCAAACTCGCCAGAAGCAATTAGAAGCACAATTAAAAGAAATGTTGGATTTAGGTGTTGTCCGCCGTTCCCGTTCAGCTTGGTCAAACCCAGTTTTGATTGTTCCTAAGAAGGATGGTTCTGTCAGGTTTTGTTTGGACTCGAGGCGCTTGAACAGCGTCACATTGGCAGATTCCTACCCCCTCCCTTACATTTCACGTATTTTATATAAACTAAGGGGTGCTCGTTTTATTTCATCGATAGATTTGAGCAAATCATTTTGGCAGATCCCCTTAGATAAGGAATCCTGTCCTAAAACGGCTTTCGTTGTACCAGGCCATCGTTTGTTTGAATTTGTGAGGATGCCGTTCGGTCTTAAGAATGCTCCCAGCGAATTACAGCGTCTTGTGGATGCTCTTTTTGGTCCTGAGTTCGACGAGAACGTCTTTTGTTATCTCGATGATTTAATTGTTATTTCGGAAGATTTTGAGTCACATTTGAAGATTTTGAATAAAATTTATGAACGATTAAGAGATGCGGGTTTAACAGTAAACCTAAAAAAATGCGAGTTTTGTAAAGAAGAGTTAAAATATCTAGGTTATATCGTAGATGCGAAAGGTCTTCGTACAGACCCCGTTAAATTAGAATGTATTCGTACTTACCCTACCCCTAAGAATTCGAAGCAAATTAAAGCTTTTATAGGTCTTTGCGGTTATTATAGGCGTTTTATCAAAGATTTCTCTACTATTGCGGCCCCGTTGACAAAACTCACTGGTTCTAGAATGGGAATAAGTCATTTTTCTTGGACTCCAGAAGCGGAAGACGCGTTTAAAAAATTAAAAAAAGCTCTAACTTCTGCTCCCGTTATTAGTTGCCCAGATTTTTCTTTGCCCTTTACTATCCATTGTGACGCGAGCAACGTTGGGATCGGCGGCGTGCTTACTCAGGTGTTTGACGGTGAAGAACATCCTGTTTCTTTTTTCTCTAGGTGCTTAACACGTTCACGGGCAGTGAGTCACCCTACTTTGGCACTATTTTTTTGTATTAGATTTTTGCGATTGCTCTAGCATTTCCGTCATGATACGCACCAACCAACACCATCAAGTGCGACGCGAATGCTCTAGCAGACGAATCTCAATACATTTGACGCATGCTATAGCATACGCCGCCACGCGGGGTACGCCGGGCGAGCTGTAGGGGAAGGGGTCAACACTGTTTTATCTTTGTGTGCAGAAAAGGTCTCATGTGACAGTAAGCGATCTGTGGTTGTGTCAGCAGTGACAGTAAGAAATAGACTAACTATATTTTATAGGGATAAAGCAACTGCTCAAGCATATCTGACAAAAAAACTCAATAAACTTCGAATGCTATAGCATCCGCGACATAATTAAACTATCCAATGCGAATGCTATAGCATGCTCGTCCGGGAACGTGTTAAATGTTCACGAACGAAACTACGGCGTTACGGAGCGCGAACTCCTTGCGGTATTAGAATCAGTCAATCATTTCAGGCCTTACGTAGAAGGAGTTCATTTCACAGTGGTGACGGATCACTCCAGTTTGCAGTGGTTGGTTTCGTTGTCCAATCCAACTGGTAGGCTTGCACGTTGGTCTACGCGTCTTTCCCAATATTCTTTTGATGTGGTGCACAGAAAGGGTAAATTAAATACTGTTCCAGATGTTCTTTCTCGTAAGGACGATTTTACTATTGCTGCCATAGATTCTTCGCCTACAACTTCGGATAGTTGGTATAGTAATTTGTTTTCCAATTGTATGAATAATCCCCAACGTTTCAATAACTTCCAAATTAAAGATAATTGTTTATTTCGACATTCTAAATCTCGTTTCGCTTTGCAAGAGGATACAGCCTGGAAGCTGGTTGTGCCTTTTGAAGACCGCAACGCTATTTTAAGTAAAGAACACGAATCTATTAACTCTTGCCACCCAGGTGTATTCAGAACGTATAAGAAAGTTCAACTCCGTTACTTTTGGCCGGGTATGTATAATGACGTCAAAAAGTTTGTTAATAAGTGTAAAACGTGCAAGGCACAAAAATCTGCGCCGGCTGGTATTTCTACGAATCCAAAAATAGTCAACAGACCGATGCAAATGTTGTCTATCGACCTTGTTGGACCTCTTCCACGTAGTTACGCGGGTTTTATGTACATTTTATCGGTTGTTGACGTTTTTTCCAAATATACATGGATTTTTCCACTCAGAAATGCTACCACTAAAAGCATTGTAAAAAATGTTGAACAATTTATTTTTCTAGTCCACGGTGTTCCACAAACCTTTGGGTGTGATAATGGTAAACAATTTGTTTCAAAAGAGTTCAAACAATTGTTGGCTGATTATAATGTTCCTATGCCTTTTTATAACGCCTATTACACCCCGCAAAATAATGTAGTTGAGCGGTATAACCAAACTATCGGGACTGCCTTGTCTATCTTGACCGAGTCTGACCATCGTAATTGGTCCAGATTTCTGCCTCAGATTCAGTCAGCCTTGAATAATACTGTTAATTTTGCAACAGGTTTCACGCCTTTTTTCCTTACGCACGGCAGGGAACAAATTATTGACGGCAATTTACACAAAATTAACGTTTCTTCTAGTGTCGTGGACATACCTTTAGATCAGTCTAGAGCCGAATTTGCAAAAAAGTTGGAAGACTTAGTTCCTATTTACGAACAAGTTTCAAATGCATTAATACAGGCCTTTAAAAAGAATGCCCAACATTATAATTTACGCCGTAAATCCGTGGTTTATAATGTAGGTGATGTCATTTGGAGGAGGAATTTTGTTCAATCCAGTGGTCCGGATTACTTTTCCCATAAGTTGGCACCTAGATTCGTTCGTAATGTTATAAAAAATAGAGTCTCGGATTTAGTGTACACATTGACAGATATGCAAGGTAGAACTGTAGGTAATTTTCACGTGAAAGATATTGTTCGGATAGATTAGTTTTTGTTTTTTTTCTTTACGGAGGCCAATGTTGTAGTGTGTAGGCCTACCAACCCTTCACATTGTTACATTTGTTTCTTTTGTGATTGTTCTGGTCTCATGCTTTGGAGTTTGGCACCTCCAAATCCTGTGCTCAGTACAGACACTTAATTCTAGTTCATTGACGATAAACCGTTTATTTACCCTCGGTAAACTGGAATGTGATCCTTGTGGTCACTGGCGCCCAAATTTTGTTAGTTAAGTCTTTCTTTCCTCCGTTAATATGCTTTTCTGTTAATAATAACATGCACTAGTTTCGAATTTTTTTTTGTATTATTAAACGTATGATTATTTTGGTAATAATATACTTATTCACATAAGTACACACACACTGATTTCATACCTTGTTCCATCTGTTTAACGTCCTATAAATTAAAGTCCTCCGCGGCATCTGTCTGTTTCTTCGCGATAAACTCAAAAACGGCGGTGGTTACAAAGGTTGGATTTTACAAAGTGTTTTATTAGCCACAGCAACGCGTGGCCGGGTCAGCTAGTAGTAAATAAACATTGGATACGCCCGGGATAAAGGGAGTAACCCGCATTTTATTAAAAAACCTCGGATTTTCCACCACTTACATCAAGTTTTGGTCGGACTTCCGGGAAAAACAGTAGGTATTTTAAGGGGGTAAACTTTCAAATTTTCATAATATATAAACTTCGAGTATACAGATCGACGCAGTTTTTTGTTCAAGTAAAATGGCATCAAAAAGTGAAAATCGACAAAATGTTGGTTACGTCAAGGAGCCTTTCTGCCGTCGATACTCTTGAAGTCAAAATAAGGTTTTTTATAATTTATATATTATAATAGTATACAGGGTGTAACAGGACGTACCCGAGGGATTTTAACCAGTGATTCCTGAGCATATTTGGAGTAAAAAATGTAAATGAAATTTTCGTCTCCGGTGAAATTTTTATTTCAAATAAAATCATTTTTTTGGTTTTTTTCCACACGCCGTCACTGATCTCATATTTCGAGTAAAGGATACGGCAACTCCGCGCAAACCCCTCCCCCATATCCGCTAGCCAACCCGAACCCCGTTGTTGGCAGCGTACTCTTTCACTCTCTACTGCGCGCCTCCTCGTAACGCGAATAAACATATTGCCAGGTGGTTTTTTAAATAGATATTTTTTTGGAGATAATATTTAACATAACTTTCGCATACAGTATTTTTAAATAGTGTAACAGGACGTACCCGAGGGATTTTAACCAGCGATTCCTGAGCTTATTTGGAGAAAAAAATTTGTATATCATTTTGCTGTACGGTGACATTTTTTTTCAATTAAAAACATTTTTTTTTGTTTTTTCTACACACCTTCACTGATCTCATATTTCGAGTAAAGGATATGGCAACCTCGCGATAACCCCTCCCCCTATCCGCTAGCCAACCCTACAGTTATCGGCAGCACGCTCCCTCACTCCCATACCGCGGCGAAGCTACCCCTTTCCGAATACCGCTCGGTCAGTTGTGTTTGGAGTTTGACGGTGAACGGGGTCGTGCGTAGTTGCTTTGAAATTTGTTTTTGTTTTACTGTTATTATTAGTGTTTATTCTAAAAGATGCCTCAAAATTATCCACCTGCCCATGAAGCAGATATAGTGTTTGTTTATGGAATTTGCCGAGGAAATTCAGTGGAAGCTGTAAGAGAGTATCGCAGAATATATCCAGAACGACGTCTACCACACCATACAACTTTCGTACAGGTTTGTACCTAACTACCTATTTATTATCGTAGAGCTAGACACACATTTAATGCCGCCATCTCATTGTAAAGGCTCCCAAAAATCCGCCTAATTGTGTCTTGTAATGTTACGGAAAAAGGTTATCACTACGTATGTTTATTTACAAAACTTTCCAAAATTTTATGTTTCACTCTCGGAAATCCAAGATAATACCTATCAAACGTGCCAAGTAAAAAAAATAGGGTAATGTTTCCCAACTTGGCTAATTCTTTAAGCTCAAATTATTTAAATAACACTTCATTTAACTTAATATCCTCCTCACAGCATCCCCGAAAATGTGTGGAGTTGATGTAAAAAATGAATAATAATACAACAGAAACAAGAATAATTTACGTAGGTTAATTGGTAAAAGATGCTTTAAAGTTCCATTTTCATTACAATTAAAGTTCGAAATTCTTGTGAAAAAAATATCAAGCCGTCGCGTCATTTTGAAATTGTTATTAACACTTATTTATAACCCAAATTAAGAACTAAATAATCATATTTTGTGCTTGTCCCCCAACGTAAATAGTTGCTAATCAAAATCGGTTCCAAGAAAGCTTGTTTTAAATAGTTTCACTCACAAAATAAATTAATTCGTACTTACGGAACGTTTTCTATGTTAATCAAATATTTCTATGTTCTCAGAAATAAACTGATATAAAACGCACCCGTCATTCATTTTTACTGATATTTTATAACAGAATAATGTTAGCAATTGTATTTTTGTTTGCAGATGTATCAACGCCTGCGCGACCATGGAATCGTACGGGTTCAGGGCGGAGGAAATAATGATGTTCCAGTTCGTGTTGAAGAGAGGATCCTCAACATGATGACAGAAGACCCGACGCTTTCCGTGCGTCGCGTCGCCATGATCGTTGGAGACATAACACACACGACGGTATGGAGAATCCTAAAAAAACATCGCCTGAAACCTTTCCACTACAGGCGCTGCCAAGGTCTACTGGAGAACGACCATTTCTCAAGACTAATTTACTGTAGACGGATGCTACGAAATGTGTTGAGAAATGGAGATTTCATGAAAAATATTCTATTCACAGACGAAGCCCAATTTACAAAAACAGGAATATTAAATATCCACAACCTGCATCATTGGGCCGAAGAAAATCCTAAGCTTGTCCGGGAATCGTCGAGCCAAGAGAGATTCTCAGTAAATATGTGGGCGGGTATTTTGGGTAACAAAATAATTGGTCCGATCGAGTTGCCTCCCAGGTTAAATGGACCGATGTATCTGGAGTTCCTGCAAGGGCAGCTGGGCGACATTCTGGACGAAGTAAACTTACAAGCACTGCGAAGGATGTGGTTCCAGCACGATGGAGCTCCACCCCATTATTCCGTTGCCGTGCGGAACTACCTGAATGTAGAGTTTCCTGGACGGTGGATAGGCCGAGGTAGTCCTAACATTGCATGGCCACCGAGATCACCCGACCTAACACCGTTGGATTACTACCTCTGGGGAACTCTGAAGGAAAAGGTATATTCGAAGCCGATAGCGACGAGAGAGCAATTGATCCAACTGATCATGGAGGCAGCAGACGAACTGAAGGCGAATCCTGCTAATTTAAGCATCCATAATGTGTTAAGATTGCATGCATGCATTGAAGCCGATGGCGGCCACTTCGAGCAACTTTTATAATAATAATAAAAAAAATATTATAACCAAATGTCAGCATTTTTATTCTTACATGTCATTCATAATATTATGTTCGTATCTGTGACAGATGACAGACACAAACGCGAACAAAACATTGCCGGGTGGGTTTTTAAATTATTTTTAGAGGTATTATTTAATTATAACTTTCGCAAATAGTATTTTTAAGTATTGTAAGTTCAGTCAACATTACACTTAAACAGTAGATACTAAAATGTTTTCAAAGCTTATGATCGAACCACCACGATTAATTTATTTGAAACTTCTATAAGAACTCACATTTTGTGTCAAAATTATGAAACATTCCAATCCTTCATAATCGGACTGTTTGTGGTTAGTTTGTATTTTATTGGTAAGGCTGAATACAGTCAACTTATTGACTTGATTTTTTTTTCTTTAAATCGGCACCATTACCTTAGGGAACGTACTCATCCTACGTAACCTCTTCGGGGGGGGGGGGGGGGTCTTCAAAATGTCACGCTTGGTACAAATGAGCGGCGATTTGCTTAGGATTTTGGTCACCGGGAGGGGGAGGGGGGGGGGGGGTTAAAAATTGCAAAAAAAATTGGTCACGTAGTATGGGTACGTTCCCTTCTGTAAAATGATAATATTATTTGTATCGGTAAAACAGGTTATTATTGCAATCCTTATTCTGGATAGTTCCTTGTAATCCAAATGTATGCTATTACATTCAAAACATTGCTAGATCAACTTATTTTCTAAGAACTTTGTCAACATACTTATTGATGGGTTGGTAAAACCAATAGTTTATTGTTTCAAAACACTGGTTAGGCCACATTATAAGTCGAGAACTTTCTAAGAATTGTGTTAGGTATCCTGTTCTTCATAATACGTATTAATAGATCGGTAAAACCAATAGTTTATTGATTGTAACCCTTATTCTGAGTACCTACATAACTGAAAAATATTAGTACCTACATTGTGTAGTTAGGTAAAAATAAATGGGGAATTTGAATTGGAATTTGAATCATGACTAGGTACTTCCAAGAATACACAATTACCTACTACGTGGAATTGCGAGGAGTATGCTAAGACCGAGTTGTTTGGCAGTTCATCCTCTCTACCTACCGCGTGATGTTTAATAAATCTTTTGAACAAAATATTTCACACGGTTTTAAAATTGTTCCAATATGTAATTGATTTATTTTTAAATTCATTTATAAAATTAAATATTTTTCTTATTCAAATAATTCAGCACCTGGCAGCATTCTAATTTTAAAATAACATCGTATTCTACCTATACATGTATGTATTTCATATTATTTTAAATTCTGTGGGTCAAGGTCACGGTTACGCATTTGCAGCTGTTGACAAGTTCGTTTTATATGAGCATTGATTTTATTGACAATAATTTCGTGATGATAATGCGCGTTTCGTTTTGGTGATTCTGGATACCTACTTAAGCAAGTGCAAGGGAGATTGTTTTTCGCGATGATAATGCGCGTTTCGTTTTGGTGATTCTGGATACCTAATTAAGCAAGTGCAAGGGAGATTGTGTTTTTAAAGGTGGTTAAATATTTATCTTATCTTATTTCTTAATATTTATGATAAAAGGACCATTGGAAATTATTCTCAATTATTGTCAACAAATAAGTTATTTAATTACTGTTTTTGTGTTTAATTCGTAGAACTACATTTTTTTTTGTTTAAAAGTTATTTAATGGTGGGTTTCTTCATTTACCGAGAATGCTAAATGCAATGCTAATTGTAAAAGTAAACGGTCAAATGCATAGACATTTTTAAATTTCGATCGTTTACTTTTACAATTAGCATTCCATTTAGCATTCTCGGTAAATGAAGAAACCCACCCGTCTTCTAACCACAAATTATTTAAATTAGAATTCCATCAGGAATTTTCGGTACTTAAAGTCTTTACTTAAAGCTAGCAATAATATCTGAGTAAAATAAGCATAATAATTATTTACGCAATATTAAATATTACTTGTTTGGTATTGGAGCATATAATATGGTCCTGCCTTGAAGCGCGCTGGCCGTTGTCGCCTCCCTTCCACTGTGTGCACGTGTGAAATTGCGACGTTGTCTCCCGAGTAGACCAATGATCATGCCATTGGCGACGCGTGATTTAAAAACATAATTTTTGTTTTTAATAGAAAAAAAATATCACCGGAGAGCAAAATGAAATCTACATTTTTTACTCCAAATATGCTCAGGAACCGCTGGTTAAAATCCCTCGGGTACGTCCTGTTACACCCTGTATATATATATATATATATATATATATATATATATATATATATATTTATATATTATCATCAAGCACAAGAACTAGTTTCTTCTTTGGTGAGATTGCAATTTTAAATAATTTGTATACCGATATGTAATTTATATAAAACCACTGTACTATTATATCTTCATTAAATAAAAAAATAAAAATATATATAATAATGTTGCAATTTAAGCACATGGTTTGAGATATTTTTTGCGTTTTTAAGAATTTTCATCATTTATACAACAAAACTCTCAACGCATTTCAATGATAATTATAATTCAATTCAACCAATAAATAGTGGATGTTAAATTATTCCCACTTATTTTCTATTCAAATTATTTTTATTTGAATATAATTTTAAAAATTCTAAAAAAAGACAATTTTTTTAAAGAAAGAGTATTTTTAAAAGTTATACAATTGAGATATTCAATTTTTAAACTTTTTTATCGCCTTGATAACCATTGAGCTTTTAATTACTGTTGTCGGATATTCTATATTTTTGTCTTACCTGAATTGTCTTTAAAGAAAAAGACATACCTAAGTGTGGATAGCATTATACAATTGAGAATTTCAATTATTTTAATTATTTTTATCTTGATAATGAATCATCAATGATCAGTCAATGATCATTACTTTGACAGTCCTCTATATATTTTTGTCTTGCCTTTTATATTTTACAAAAAGATTGATTTCCAAATTTAATCTCTAATTTTGATTTGAATATTTATAATTTGTAAAAGAATTTACAATTTTGCCAATAGTGGATGCTATATTTTCCCACATAGTCTTGATAAAAATCCACTAATAATTTTTAATTGGAATATTTTTTTAAAAAGAGGTTTGTGCAGATTATTGCCATTATACTGTCTATTTTGCCTTCGTCAATATTTTTTAATTGCACCGACGAAGAAGCTATCCACATAATGGAAAATTACGAGCGAATGGAACGCGGCTCCGGAGATTCGAAATATGAATCGAAGACCAGTTCCGACCCTGAAGTATTGAAAATGATAAAACAGGTGGCATTACTCAGACAAGTTAAAAAACTTAAGCTTGCGGCAAATAATAATCATGATACAAACCGTGATCGCTTCCGCACTCGCCGCAACCGGAATGAGCAACCTATATCGCCAAGGAATCCTCCTAGAAGACCATCAAGTAGATCTCGGAATAGATCCGATAACACTTCGACAAATGTGTTCTGCAGACTCCATGCAAGATTTGGCGAAAAGGCTCATAGATGTTACCAACCGTGCTCATTCCGAACGAAGAGGAAATCCACAATTGAGTCATGCAAAATTCGTCGTCTCTTTCTGTACGACCAAGAAACATGCCAGAAGTTTTTATTAGACACAGGCGCAGATATTTCTGTAATCCAAAAAACATTTAAGATTGCGAAGAATTACATAACTTCTAACAAATGCCCTACAACCTTATACGGTGCTAATGGAAACCCCATCCGAACCTACGGCACGAGGACTATAGAAATTAAGTTCGGCCTACGTAGAACAATGAAATGGCGTTTTATAGTGGCTGATGTATCCAGAGCCATACTTGGTGCTGACTTTCTCCACAACTCCAATTGACTGTGAACCTTAAAAAGGGTACTCTTACTGACCAGTCTACAGGCTTACGGATTCGAGGCGCAACATCCAAGGGACCCTCATCCGGTATCTCGAGTATTTCCACAACTCAAAAATACAGAGATATTTTAAATAAATATCCAAGCCTGACGCGACCGAATATGCAAGCACTTAATTGTAAGAAACATACAGTGACGCACTGCATAGAGACCAAGTGTCCACCAGTAACCGAACGAGCTCGCAGACTTGCACCAAAACTTTTAGAAGTAGCCAAGAAGGAATTTAATTATCTTATGGAGCAAGGCATTTGCAGGCCGTTCAAGAGTAATTGGGCGAGCCCTTTACATATGGTGAAGAAGCCTAATAGGGAATGGCGATGCCAAAACGATTCCTGATAAATACCCCATTCCGCAGCTCCAGGACTTCTCCCATAAACTAGCAAAAGCGAAAATCTTTTCAACAATAGATTTGCTGCGGGCGTACCACCAGATCCCTGTGGAACCAGAGGATATACCCAAAACGGCTATTATTACACCATTTGGCCTGTTTGAATTTACGACTATGCAATTTGGTTTATCCAACGCATGCCGTAACCAGGGATCTGGATTTTTGCTTTGTGTACTTAGACGATATCCTGATAGCCTCCAGCAATGAAGAGGAGCATAAAAAACATTTGGATACTCTATTTAAAAGATTAGCGGATAATGGATTGGTAATTAACATTAAAAAATGTCAATTTAGAGTCCCGACTGTTAAATTTCTTGGCCATACCATTACTCCTGAAGGGATGACTCCAATTAAAGAGAAGGTGAAAGCTATCATTGACTTTCCTCTCCCCAAATCAGCCAAAGGATTAAGACGTTTTTTGGGAATGCTTAATTACTATAGAAGATTTTTACCTAATACTATTAGCGCCCAAACCAAACTTTCTGATTGCATTTCTGGTTATAAGAAGAATGACAAGCGTATCCTTACTTGGACTCCGGAATTAACCGCAGATTTTAATGAATGCAAGCGACATCTCGCTTCTGCCGCACTATTAGCGCATCCAGACACCAACGCTGACTTAGCTATAATGATTGACGCATCCGATATGGCTATGGGAGCATCTTTACAGCAATCTAAAGGTACATCTTGGCAACCTTTAGGATTTTTCTCAAGAAAATTTACCCCGGCACAGCGTAAATACAGTTCGTTTGACCGTTAATTAACTGGTGTTTATGAGGCAGTAAAGTATTTCAGGAGTAATTTAGAAGGTGGAAATTTTACAATTTTCATAGACCGCAAGCCCATCACCTTTGCTTTCAGAAAGAAACGAGCCTCAAGTTCTCCGCGTCAAGAGAGACAGCTGGATTTTATATCTCATTTTACCACCAACATCAAACATATTTCCGGACACCAGAATACAGTTGCAGATACTCTTTCTCGCATTGAAGAGATAACCTGCCCTTCTGCTATTGACTATGGGAGAATGAGACAAGAGCAGAGTCACGACGATGAATTAACTAAGGCACTTGAGGACTCCTCTCTCTCCCTACGTCAAATGGTGATTCCTGGAACGAATTCTTCATTGTGGTGTGATATTTCTACCGGTCATGTTAGACCCTTTGTACCACTTAGTATGAGAAAAGAGGTCATAAAAAATATCCATAATGTTTGTCATCCAGGCATCAATGGAACTGTCAGCAGTATTAAATTGAGATTTGTTTGGCCCAACATGGCGAAAGATATAAAGATCTTCGTCAAGCATTGCATAAATTGTCAAAAGGCTAAAATCTCCAGACATACAGTCGCGCCAAGAGCTACGTACGTCCTACCTGAAGACCGATTCCGAAATGTCCACATCAATTTGGTTGGACCTCTGCCCACTTGTTGTGATTATCAATATCTGCTCACAATGATTGACAGACTCACTCGCTGGCCTGAAGCAGTTCCCTTAAAAAATATGTCAGTAGACACAGTCGCCACTGCACTGATAACACATTGGATTTCGAGACATGGTGTTCCAGATACTATCACAACAGATCAAGGACGTCAGTTTGAGTCATGTCTTTTCAAGAAGTTCACTGAAAAATTCGGCATCAAACATACAAGGACCACTGCCTATCATCCTCAGGCGAACGGCATGATAGAAACGTGACACAGGACCCTCAAGTCGGCACTTATGGCTAACGGCGACCCGAACTGGTTGGAGACTCTCCCTATAATATTACTCGGATTGAGGTCATCAGTTCGTGATGATTTAAAATGCTCGCCCGCTGAACTTACCTATGGTAGAACACTGGGGTTACCATGTGACTTCTTCACCGCTACGCCTCGCGAAGAGCCCGACACTTACGTTGGCCGACTACAGAGAAGATTTGAGAATTTAAAATCTACTCCTGCCAGTAACCATGGTTCAGGAAAAATTTTCATACATAAGGATCTACCTTCTTCTACTCACGTTTTTCTGAGAACTGATGCCGGACGAAAATCCCTACGAGGGACCTTACAAGGTCAATGAACGTGACGAAAAGACGTACGTCATCATCATCAATGGAAAACCAAAGCGCGTGTCTATTGATCGCTTTTTTTTTTTTTTACATTAACTCCACACAGGAGGCCCTGAGGAAAATAATTTCCCTCAGGGCCTATGTCATCTGGGATGCTGTGTGGAGGGTCTTTTTGAGGAGAGGAAGGAATGAACATTGGTCTTGAAGAGACCCATGTTGTAGGAAGGAGGAAACACAGAGGCCGGCAAATCATTCCACAGCCGAGCTGTTGTACATAAGAACGAGTCGAAGAAACGACCCGTTCTCATGTGACAAATGTCAACTGTGTACAAATGTTGGGCACGCGTTTGGCGTGTTTCCCGACTATGCACCGGTGCCGAAGGGATCAATGATGCTAGTTCCTCGGAGCATCTTCCATTGTAATACCGGTAGAACAAGGATAGCATTCCCACCCGACGCCTGTGCTCTAAAGATTGCAATCCGTCTGTTAAGATGGGAGAATCTATCAAACGGACCGCCCGTTTCTGCACAGAGTCGAGGGTATTTTTCAGGTATTTTGGAGCTCCAGACCAGAGGTGGCTGCCAAATTCAACCGTGGGGCGCACTTGTGATTTGTACAGGGTTAGCAGTTGTGTACTTTTAAAGTATCTGCGGGCCCTGTACAGTACGCCCAGTTTTTGGGAGGCTAACTTTACTCTGGCTTCGATGGAGCCCCCATACCTGAGCTGGTCACTTAGGGTTACACCAAGCAAATCAATGGAGAGCCTGTTCGGAAGATTGCTTCCGTTGAAAGAGACTAGATTTTCATTGCGATCCCTTTTAGACGTAATCAGACAAGATTGGGTCTTTGAAACATTAAATTCAACGAGATTATTTTTACCCCAAGAGAAAACACTCTCGAGGTAACCGTCCATTCTTTTCTTCAAAGCCTTACGAGCTGTTGGAGTTTGTGTGCCCTTTGGGGGCTTGTCTCACCGAAACGTTCCAGGCATTGCCCCCAAACATGCGTCTCCATACGCGAGAAGATCACCGCACGAGCGGTTCCGCCGGAATCCGTATTGATGGCTTGAAACCTGCCTTCATTCCTTCCGAAGAGAAGATGACTATTGAAGAACCTGTCGCAGAACCTCCACCGGTCAAGATTACTACTACAAGATCCGGTTGAAAAGTGCATTTCATAGACAGATACCAGTCCGTTTAGAGAAAAGGCAGACAGAGGCATAGTTTTCCTGTAAAAAATCATATTTAATATAAAATCATTATATACTTCCAAATTTGATTCATAGATCTATATCTCTTTAGTAAATCCACATTAATGATATAAATTTTGGTAGTATTTGTTAAAATTACTGTAACAACAAATAACTAGAGACATCAACTTTTGATGGATGTTGAACTCTAAGGGCCAGTTGTTTCGGAAAAAATCACGTCTGATGAACGGTCAAATCGCAAATGAATCGTCAATCAACGAAATTTGGGTTGTTTCACCGTTCGTCGAGTGAAATTTCAGGTCAAATTTGATGGAAATGTAACCGCTCGAATTCCGGCGGTTAGTGGAAAATTGATTGAGGGCGCATGCGCAGACGTGCGAAACTTTGCTATCTGACAGCTTGTGCAGCTTTGTGGCACTCTGCACTACCGAAACTAGTGATTATGGCTGGACTGTTTTTGCATAAAACGTAAATAAAACATAACAATCAAAACTTCAGGATGGCAAAAAAACAAGTTTAGATATCTTTTCAATGTATAATATTGTCAAAAATCGTTTGTTTCAGAGATTGAAAATGACGTAAACACTGGTGAAAACATTGAATAAAATACAAACTTATTTCTTGTGTAAACCGATGATGTTACAATCTGTTGCCATCTTATTCGTGTTATATTTATCCTAGAATAATTTATGAGTCTACAATAATTCATAATAAAACTTTTCCCCGTGATTGACATTTTTCCCAATCTTTCCTGATTATTTACCTTGAAAACTTAAGAGATTTTGTTGTATGTACCTGAAGGTTCCTTCTGATTTCTGTCAACTTCCGATTTCATAAAAGATATAAAAGAAGTTGAGTGTGTTACAATTGTATACTTACATGATTTTTGGCCAAGTACCTAAATTAAAAACAGCGCTTCGGGCCACAGTAGAGTTCATAAATACAGAATAAAGGACTGGCGCCATCACAATATTCTATATATAACTGGTTCAACCCTCACAAAGAAAATTGCAGTTTGGGAACTGGAGTCATGACCTAGCATAATAACATAAATCTTTACCTGATACTAATAAGGCGATTAAAACACATGTCTTTATAAAACATTTAAAATATGTTGTGTAAAGGAATCTTGAGTTAATTACCTCTAATCATAGCTGTATTAAATTTACAAAGTCACACCTAATATCAACAGTATTTTATAGGTAATAAAAATCCTTTTGTGTTCAATGTTACAACTTTATTTTAAGTACAAAATAAAACGAAACCATGTCAGTTCAAATGTTTATTTATTTATATAAGTAAAACTTCTTCGTTATAAAAGTTGTAAGTAATAAGTATATGTGTATATGTATAATAAGTCAGAAATTATATTTAATTAGTTGATTTATGCGGGTTAACGACGCGAAACCTAATCTGCCATCTTATTATGACAAGCAGTAATATGAAAACAATGTACCTACATCAAATTAAAAGTACATTATGCAATGGTTCTTGCCGAGGAAAACCATTTATGCATTTCACGTGTATACATTACATTTCACTATTGGTGAACCACTATAGTTCCTTGGTTCTTCTATCATTTGGTTCTGCTTGGAGGTACCTACAACCAGTATCCAAAACGCAGACTTGTCAAAATATCGTAAATTCTGTTGTATTCCTCCAGAACATATGCATTTCTTATTTGGACTGCAATGACCCTAAAACAAGAATCATAATGTAATTGTAATACGTTAGCATTTTATAAATAAAAGTACACGAGCGCGCCACGCCGCCGCGCCGTGAGAGAAGTTAGTAAAGATTCACTGCGAGACCTTACTGCGCCTGCGCGGCGGTCTGAAGCGGCGCTCCGAAGTGTCCGTATGGAGAGTGCTGATAGAATATGACATATGACCAAACGACAACTAACCGACCGAACGATATTATTACATTGTTTGCATATTTATTAATTGTATTAATTAACTATACACTTTAAACAATCGTATCAGACGTTGTTTGATAAGATATTTTATTTGCAAAAAAGGATCCTCTTCAAGCCTGTCAAATAAAGTATAAAACACAACTAACCTGTATTTCACGATGTGTTTGTGATCAAGCATAGCATGTACACGTTTGGCAGTCAGATGGTGAGCTTTAATTATAGTTTCCATAGGAATTTAATTCATTTCCTATATGGTTCTGGTGACATTTGAGCATTTCAACTGTAGCCGTTCCGGAGACTCATAAAATTGATCTAAAAAGGAAGAATATTTAAGTAATACGATTGCATGTTACCATATTAACTTAACTGTACATGTAATTTATTGAATACTAATAAAAAAAGCACTCACTCTTAAGCGTTTATGTTTTATTTGTAGATAAACATTACGCACGGCTTACGATAAAGGCCGGTAAACTCTGACAGGCGACGAATTTCATAAACAACTTGTGAGTGTTGCAAGCGTTAAAAAATATTCCTATCGATTTCTCTGGAATAATTAGTCCGATTCGGCGGGGAACACTATGTGAAATTTTCGAATGTAACGAATGTTAAATTTAATTTGAAACAACCCAATTCTGATTTGACAAAAATCAACGGAATGATTGCGTTACATTTGAAAAATCAAGAAGAATCTGAACGATTGTTCAGGTTTTCCGAAACAACTGTAACTATTGTTATTTTTTTATATATTTGATAACCTTTGTCTTGAGGAAAGGTTATTTTTAAAACTCCATGTTCATTGAACATGATTTCACCATAACAGAAAATAATCAGAGACTGCAATTTTTAATAGAAATTGAACTCTAGGTTTATTTAACTATCGTCATTCTTGATTTATTCAATAATCATGTCTTGAGGAATGATTATTCTTAAAGCCTCATGTCTAAGAAACATGATTTCACCATGTATGTTTATACATAGCAAATGTTACCATGTAGTATGTAACGCTCTGTTTTTTTTCCACGCTTTTATAAGTGTATGATGTGTTTTTTTCCATACACTTACAAAAGTGTGATGTGTGTTTTCCATGTTTTTGTAGGTATGTGATGTGTCATTCCACATACTTATTTTTTTTTTTATTTATTTATCTATAATAAAATATGTTTACAATGGTTTTATTTGTATGCCTGTCTCACTAGGGTATACCTGTGTCGAGACAGGCGTACAGGTATATAAATGGATATAGTAATTACAAGGATATTTCAGGTAAAATACATATTATGAATAGAATTAAAACAGAAGGGTGATTGGAAGGGTAATAAATCTTTTAAAGAGAGTTATTTTATAAATGTTGGAGATGGAGTAATGAAATCAATTCTGCCTAGTCTATTTATAGGTTAAATTTGACAGGATTCCATTATTTTCATTTGTTTTATATGGGTTAGGTTGTATGTGAATAGTTATTTATGTCTATGTGTGATTTATTTTACAGATATTTGTGATAGTGTGGCGTCCAATACTTATAATCCATTTTTTAATATCTTGTTTGAATTTTGTAAAGGAGTCACTTTGTCTGATCGTAGTTGGTAGTGTATTGTATAGTTTGCAAGCTATGTATTTAGAGTGTCTTTGCCCGAAGGTGGTTTTGAAAAAAGGAGTTTGGAGAAGTTCGTTGTTTTTGGCTCGGGTATTGTGTATTGTTTGTGTAGCTTTGTATGGTGTTTTGTTGTTTTTGTGTAAATTAAGTAATATGGATCTTGAGTAGAGCTGTTTTATGTCCATAACGTTGAAGGAATTGAAGATAGTATCAGTGCTGGTAGTAAGCGGCATTTTAAGAATTATTTTTATGATTAGTTTTTGTGCTTTCATGATGGGATCAAGGGCATTGGAATATGCATTACCCCAGGCTAGAATTCCGTATTCGATGTGAGATTGGCACAATGAGTAATATACTGTTTTTAAAAGTTTTAGGTGAAGGAAATTGCGTGTTTGTTTGAAAAAGTATATAGATTTTCGGATTTTGTTTGTAGTATTATGTATATGTTGCTTCCAATTCAGGTGTGTATCGAAGGTTACTCCTAAATATTTGATAATGTTTACTTGCTCTAGGCATGGGCAGTCACAGTTTCGGTTTAGAGATGAATTTTTACATTTGTGTATTTTTAATGGCGGGGCTGGGTTTGACTTTGGGATATTGGTGAGACTAGACAGTAAGTATTTGGTTTTCTGTACATTTAGAGTTAATATGTTCGAGTCAAGCCAATATTTTACCTGTTGAATTCCTTCCTCCGCTTTGGAATATGCGGTAAGCCAATCTTTTGCTTGGAAGAGTAGGACAGTGTCATCGGCGAAACTGACAATAGTGGCATCGATATCTAGGTTGCATAACTCGTTAATATATATTAGGAAGAGCGTTGGACCTATAACACTGCCTTGAGGGACCCCGTAACTAATGGGCAAATTCTGGCAACATGATGTAGTTTTGCCATACTTAATCAGTATGAAAATTTAAAATATGTGTAGAAGGTACGATGCACTGCCTTCTCCATTCCTTTATTGTATTACCATGTTTTGATAGTTGTGTGATGACTGATGACCTTTTCCACACCTGTCAAAACGTGAAGCATATTTTTATCATGTTTTTTTAGGTAAATGTTGTACTGATCTTTCCGTACTAATAAATGTACGACATAGACCACCCATGTACCTGTAAAAACATTAAAATTTTTATTTATTTTCATAAAAATGTAAAAACATGAAAAAAAAAATTCAAATATTTATTTAAAATGTAAAAAAATTAAAAATCTTTTCAGCTATTTTCATAAATGTGTAAAAACATTAAAAATCTTTTTAAATATTTTTAAAATGTTACAACATTAAAAATTTCTGCTATTTTTGCAAAATGTAAAAGCATGAAAAATCTTTTCAACTATTTTTTAAAAAAATGTAGAAGCATAAAAAATGTTTTCAAATATTATCATAAAATGATATACCATGATATAACATGTAGTAACTTAAGTATTTTCTTAAGATGTACATATTTTTTATTCCATGCTAATAAATGCATGATGTATATAATGTTAGATAAATGTAAGATCTAAATATGATACAAACTATTCAATGATATTAACTATTCCATGAGTCTAAGGAACCAATTGCTTAAATACATTCTTAATGTAACTAACTAACTAACCATCACGCCGTTTCCCCGCAGGGGTAGGCAGAGAGGACGGACCGCCAAACAACTCGGTCTTGGCACACACTCTTTGCCTCACTCACATTCATACATTGTCTCATACATACTCTTATATTATTCTGACTTTTGACATGGCCCGTCTCAAGTATCTGATTTACTTGATCGTGCCATGTCTTCCTCGGGCGTCCCCGACTCCTTCTACCATTCACATTTGCATCATATATTCTTTTAACACTACTTTCTTCGTTCATTCGCTCTACGTGCCCAAACCATCTGAGGGTCCCTTTCTTAATTTTGCTCCTTATACTTACATCAGCCTTACATTCTTTGCGGATATCCACATTTCTAACACGATCATACATGGTTTTACCACACATACGTCTCAGGGATCTCATTTCAACAGCATTCAGTTTACTTTCATCCTTCCTCTGCCAGTTCCATGCCTCACTGCCATTCATCAGGGTAGGTACCAGGACTCCATTGTGGACTGCTAGTTTCGCTTTTATTGAAAGTTTTTTATTAGCTCCAACGGCATTCAGTCCTCCATTAATGGAGTTACCGGCATTTACCCTCCTTTCAATATCTCTATCAGCCTTCCCATCTCTCGTAAACATACTACCCAGATAAACAAACTCATCCACCTGCTCCAAGTATTCATCATTCACTACTATATCGCACACTGTTTTCGTACTCTCTCTTTCAAACACCATGACTTTAGACTTACTTACTTACTTACTAGTAGTTCACCTTATTTTTATAAAATACGTTTCCATATGTTATATATGTTACCGTAAAAGCCCGAATATTGGTAAATCCTAAGACTTTCCGGTAAATCCTAAGATTTACCAACACTCTTAGTGGTAAAAGTCTGAACCGTTCTATAATCATCGTTCACCAACCTAACCTAACATGTACTAAATTCTAATGGTAAAAGCCCGAAAAAATCGTTTATAATATTTAAATAATAAACGATTTTTTCGGGCTTTTATCATTAGAATTTAGTACATGTTAGGTTAAGTTAGGTTAGGTTGGTGAACGATGATTATAGAACGGTTCGGACTTTTATCAATAAGAGTTGGTAAATCTTAGGATTTACCGTAGTTAGGGCTTTTACAGTGACATATATAATTTGAGATTTAATAGTTTTAAGTACTCAAGCATATGATGTGATTCTGCTTATGCGATGAGTATCATACCTTGTATTGATATGATGTGGTTACCCCCTTTCCTTATCTCTACGAAGTGTGATGCCCTTTATTTACTATCTTTACTTACAATTTGTGTGAAGTTTCCACATACTCTTTATTTCTGGTTACACAATATAATGTAGATACATGTCACTCATCTTAATAAATAGATTTGATGTAACTTAGTTAACGGGTAACATATTTTATATTGGAACAATGTAGTTTCCCCCTTTCCGTACCTTTACGAGACTTCAATTAATTTACGAATTTCAATTAATTAATTAATAATTTAATTAACACTTTAGAGTAAGACTTTTTATTGTGCCTAGACTAGATTGATTTAGTTTAGCGTTGTTTGTCAAGTCCACTTGATTATTTTTTATGAACAAAAGTAAAGATTCATAAATTTTTTCTCTCGCTCTCACAAGCTGGTTGATCCTGTATCTCAACCATTATTATATTGTTAATTTAAAACAATCAAATGGACTTCAGGCGTTTTATAGAAAATACCATATGATCCTAGCTATACCTGCTATTTTTACTTCCAGGATATTTTGGTTTTTGTATACATGTATGTAATTTTTGTTTACATTTAAGTTTTTCTTTACATGTATGTTTGTTTATCGCATAAAATGCTGGTGGGGAGGTAAGTATTATTTTTGTTTTTATTATTATTACCTGATATCATTTTTAGACTGACAACATTGCCTGCGCAGTCGAAATGCGCAGATGACAGAAGTAAGCTCGGAATTGACATAATGTTCCAGTTCATTCTGTCGCTGACTTTCTTCCCCGCTAGTAAAAATAACTAAATTCGCTTGCGTTAAAATTATTGTCGCGGATAACTCTTATAACCTTTGAAGTACTTTGAACTTGTGTTAATAAATCTGACTGCATGAAATATCAAAGTGTTATTATTTTAAATGAGTTTCGCGACCTTTAGGTGCGAAATATCTCTGAGCGGTAAGCGGAGATATTCCGACCCATCTAAAATATCAACATCGGATGAAACGTTCCAATTTTCATCCGCTAGGTTTAAACCAAGTGGTTTAAACCTATCGGATTTACTTAAATGCTCACATGCTCCTCTTTACCCCGAATACTAATGGAGGGAAACAATTATACCAAGTCAGTGGACATATTCAATTTATCTTTAAACAAATATAAAATATTGTTACGAAGGCAGTTCAGTTATGTACAATAAATACTGTATATTTCTTACTATTCATGTGTAAAAGCCCCGAAAAAGGGCGTTAATAAATAAATAAATAAATAAATAAATAAATGACTTTGTGTCAACATATTGTGTAGGGAGCTTGTCCGTGATTTTCTCGACCACTAATAGGCTTATTTTGTATTTATCAAAGGATTTAATTGTCAATGCAACATGCCCCAATATTGGTATCTCTACTACACCAACACTTTTAATAAGTGAATTATTTAAAGGAAATATTTTAAGATTCAATTCATTACAAGTATTTAAACTAATTAAGTTTTGTTGCGAGGCGCAATCAGTTAAGCACCTGACGGTTACTTGATTATTTTTAAAATCATTATGATGTTTATTCATTATGATGTTTATTAATGAGACAGCTTCGTTCTTCGAATGACTTTCATTGTTCACCTTACCCTCAAAAAGCAATGCGGTATAGTGACGTTTTTACAAATTCTACAATCCGATTTAGATGAACATTTTACCGTCTTGTGTTTATCGCTTAAACAGTTTACACATAAGTTATTTAATTTTACAAACTGAAAGCGAGCCTTTGACCTCAACTCATTAAATTATTCACCTTTAAACAATTCAACATGATCGCTTCGATTACATTTCCTGCACTTATTATTATTATTTATAGTATGATTATTATCTGACGACTTCGGTTCAACCATAGCGAAAGAATTTGAAACCTTATTTTTAATATTATAACTTTACTATCTGGTCCGGTTCGTTCAAGAATTTTAACATGCGAACGAATATATTCTATTAAATCGGTATATTTATGTAGGTATATGTTTAACCATTTCTAAATTTGCACCAATTGCATATCTAATTTTTTCAGTGCAATATGTAAAATTATAAAGCCGTTTAGGTCATCAATACCTAATTCCTTGATCGCAGACATGGAATATGCAAACCGTTCAATAAAATAATTATTTAACTCATTTGAGTTAGAAGGTGCCAATAATTTTAAATTCAAAATATTGTTCAGGTAAAAGGTGCCTAGCATGCCCTTGTCTTGATATTTCTTTTCGAGAGCATTCCAGATTACAAAATATTTTTTTTCATTCGGAAATACTCTGGCGAAAACCGATAATGTCTTTCCTTGGAGTTTTCCTATCAAATTTTGCATCTTTTGCGATGTATTGAAATTTTCATTAGAGTGGATATTTAATTTAAATGCTTCATAAAATACCGACCAATTTTCTTAATTTCCATCGAACGATGGCATATCAATCGCTGGAAGCTTAATAAATTGGGACTTATTTAATTTCTGCGTACCACTTAAATCTTTCTTCGCCACAATACTTTCTCGTATACTAACTACGATTTTTGAATACTTTGAATACTGTACTTATTTTCGAATTTATTCCATAAATCGAAATTTATATTATAGTTTTGATGCTTTTTCAATTCAAGTGAAATTCATCACAATACGTGTTAAATTGTGAATTATATGTAGCTTTATTAACCGTTTGTTTAACGAACGCATCCGAACTCCTTCTCTCCCTATTTGCAATAATTTTCGCCTTCTCATATAACTTATTGAGACGATAATGCATCAAATTAATCTTAGATTCTAGTAATTTGATTTTAATTGGATCCTGAGTACCATCCCTCGTCGACGTGATTAATTAATACAACAATAATTAAAGGAATTTTAATACAACAATAATTACAAACATAATATTTATTTGCAGGTTAAATATATTCATTGTAATCCGACTCGAAAGAAACAAAAATGGTGTCGCAAAACTGCGACCCCACTGTAATTTGGCGTTAAGTGTTGCAGAGCAAAGCTTACGCAACCCTCGAAGGACCAGTCCCGAAACAACATGATTGCTAAGTTAAACGGGACGATTAACTAGCATACACTCGCTAAACCTGATGGATAGTCAGTCGATAGTTCAGATCTGTGCTTTTGTAAAAATTGGATTAGCCCAGATTGGAAAAAGGAAAATAGGACTCGTCGTTGTAGATGAGGCCTCGCTGAACTCCAGTTTGTGGTGTACACTTCACAATGTTTAAATTTAAAAATGGTAATATTCTTCTAGCAAGAGGTTATGATACATGCGCCCTGTCTGAGATGTTATTTTGCACTGAGTAGCAAAACACACTGTCACCTCTCCAAAGTTGAGTACTTCTTCTTGCAACAATTTTTCATGGTGACATTTAGGAAGAAAAGATTAGGTAGGTGGGATAAATTCAGTATTTTGACATATGCTACCCATCAAGACTGCGAATGCAATATCCAACGAATCCCATGTAATAATGCGCAAACACACCCCTAATACCCTTTTGCTTCCCAGAACTTTCTCTCCTTCATTTTCTAAAAAGATACTCCACACAGCATCCCCAAATATGACATAGGCCCTGAAGGGGAATTATTTTGATCATGGCTAAGGGATTTAAGGTAAAAAATAAAAATGATATTTTTCGACTGAAAATAACGCGAACGTGCCTTATTTAGAAACAAAAATTATTAAAAACTTAAGAATCACGCTCCCAATATATCAGTGGATGGTTAAAGAAGCTTCCGATTTTAAGACGTATGTTTACTGAGAGCAAAAGCACAATTTCTCCTGGAGAACTTTGAAAAATAAGTCATTTAAATTTCAGGTTTTATAATTGTTTATAAAATAGTCTGTTTGTTCATTACGTTTATTAAATGAACTACCTTTAAAAAGGCAATAAAGGTTTCATTTTTGTGGAGATCACCTTCGCCAAAACTTATTTTTTCATAAAACAATTGTCTTTTTAAATGAAATATTTTAAAAATATTAATATTTAATTATTTTTGTTAATCCAAAATTTTTCATACTAAATTGAATGTTTTTTAAACCCCTTGCAGTTTTGGTACATTTTTTTCCGATCTTTGCTCATGACCAACTAATGAATTAACCTTTTTTACAGAAAAGTGCTGTTGTTTGAAGATTCCGAAGAACAAATGCTGATTAAACGACGGCGCCAAGGTGGTGGTCGTACACCAACAACAAAAAAGCCACAACCGAAAACAACAATTGCTACTTCTACTACTACTACTACTACTACTACTACTACTACTACTACTACAACAACTACTACTACACGGCCGACTACACGGCCGACTACACGGCCGACTACACGGCCGACTACACGGCCGACTACACGGCCGACTACACGGCGGACTACACGGAAGACTACACGGCGGACTACACGGCAACCATGCACTGCAATCGCACGGCGTTCATGCTCTCCTAGCCACATTTTGCTGTTTATCAACTGTTTTGCAGTAGCGTTTAACTCAATCCATTAGAAAACAAACAAATTAAATTCTCATTTTTAAAATTTCTGCGAATTATATATTATGCAAGTATGCACCTTGTGTGCATGGTGAATGTATTTAATGTCCATCGGATGTGCGTTACATGTGCACGATGTATGCACTATGTGTGCGTCATATTTGCAGGATGTGTGCATCATATTTGCAAAGTGTGTGCATTGTGTGTGCGTAATATGTATGCATTATGTTTGAAGAGTCTGGGTATTAAGTGTATATCCTCTGTGCATAGTGTGTATTCATTGTGTATGAATCGTGCGTTTATAGGGCATTAAGTAAGCCAATAGGACAAAGATAATAATTTCTTATAAAAAATTTTAATGTTTCTTTTTCTGTTATTATTATTTCTAGAATTTGAGACTACGTTTGAATAAACAAACTGAATACTACAATAATGTTTTTTTATTCTATGTCGACAAACAAGTCGCAGATACACATACACATGCTAGTAATTTGCCCAAAAGCATGCCCGTAGCGGTCTTCAAACAAAATAAGGATGAAAAAAAAATTGCGTGGATAATAACACTAACTCTGTACCTTAACGGTCAAACAATTGGAATTTTGTTCAGGAAAGCGATTTTCGTATTAACTAAATTTTAAGCTCTAACACATTCACTTAGAAAAGCAAAACTTATTCTATAGACCAACGGTTGTAAACCTTTTTGAGTTTGCGTTTATTGACTCTTACTACAAATTTGTTGTCTGCCGTACCCTCTAGCTGTGACACATGTAATGAAAGAAATGTTTCATTGTAAAACTGATATGTTTCATTGTTAATGTGAAACCTCTTTAGCACCATTAGAGATTTGAAACACCATGAAACGGAAGTGCGTCACTAAAATTTATTATTTCATGTGTACTCGGTTCTAATATAACTCGTTAAATCCTCGGTCTCGCTCAAGCCTCCCATAGCCCAGTGGCATAAAGCGCCTAACGAATCTAGTGGCCTTACATTCAGACGACTTGGGTTCGAATCCTATAAAATCCAATCTTCAAACCACACCAAAATGAACAAGCGAAAGAAAACGACTCCAAAGAGGAAACAATAAATATTAATATGATGGCCAAATATATAGGAAAAGGTGCACTGGAATTTTAAGATAAAAATATGGAAAAAATGACCCTTTATTTTTTTTTTATTTTTTTTTTATTTTAGTTTATTTAGGAAACAAACAGTTATACATATTTTAATAAGAAAGTAACATATTACATGATTGCATTAACCAGCGAAGTTTCCACTACAATTTATAATATATATATAAAAACATGGATTAAAACATTAAAGAAAACATAAAGTGGTAGAAAAAAAAATATATATACAACAGAAATGAAAGAAAAAAACACACAAATTAAAGCATATGGGATATATAAATCATCCAAATATTATTATTATAATAAAAAGAAGGAAAACCAACATAATGAGAATGAAAAAAATAACATGCAGCAGGGGTGGAGAGTTCGTAATTAACAATTTGTTTTAATTTTTTCTATTATGGATTTAATAAATTGGCCTGAGGACAAAAGGAAAATATCAGCGTCGTAAAAGATATCATTGTATTTTGTGCACGTCCTTCGGAGAAATGAATGTTGTGTGTAATTTGTTTTTGAGTGTGGGATGTGGAATAGTTGGTTTGATCTTGTGTTTCTTATTGGACAGTGGAAATTAATGTGTTCTAGAAGATAGTTGTTGTCAACAACGTTGTTAATGATTTTGAATAAAAATTTTTGGTCGGATATATTTCTTCTATCTTCTAAAGTTGATAAATTATGGAATGTTAATGAGTCTTTTAGGTTTTCTGAAGTTCGAAAGGATTTAAAGTCTAGGTGTTTCAATATCTTTTTTTTAATTCTTTCTAACCTTTCAATGTTTACTTTGTATTGGGGATTCCATATGACTGATCCGAATTCTAATATTGAGCGAACAAAAGAGACGTACAGTATTTTGATTACGTGTGGTGACCTAAATGTTTGGTCACTCTTATGATGAATCCTAGAAGTTTGTACGCCCTGTCACAGATGGAATTTATATGTGTTCGTAAAGACATTCCGGAGTCCATTATTATTCCTAAGTCCCTTACTTCACAACATCTTTTTATCTCTACGTCATTGATTTTGTACGGGAATATTAGGGGGTTTATGCTTTTGGTGAATGATATTGTGTTACATTTTTCCAGATTAAGGAACAGTTGGTTGTTAGCACAATATATTCCAAGCCTATTGATATCATCTTGCAATTCTAGGCTGTCATTAATATTAGTGATTTTTTTGTAAATCTTAGTGTCATCAGCAAAAATTTGGAATTTTTAAAGCATTTACCTATATCATTGATATATAAAATAAACAGAGAGGTCCGAGATGTGATCCTTGCGGGATTCCTGAAGGTATACTGTAAAAACGCGAGGAGAAACCCTTAGCTCTAACTGCTTGGCTTCTGTTTGTTACATATGATTTGATCCATCTGAGAAGGTCACCATTAATCCCGATTTTTAACAGTTTCTTCAGAAGCAGGTCAATGTTAATTTTATCAAAGGCTTTTGAAAAATCCGTATAGATAGTCTACTTGATTTTTACCACCCATAGAATTTAAAATAAAATCTGTGTATTCCAGAAGGTTTGTCTCGACCGACCGTTTTCTGAAAAAGCCGTGTTGATTTTTAGATATGATTGTTTGTACCGCCGGAAAAAGTTTATCAAGAACTATGTTTTCCATGATTTTGCTGACAATTGGGAGTTTGGAGATGGGCCTGTAGTTGGTAATGTTATTTTTGTCCCCGCTTTTGTGGATTGGTGTAATGAGTGCTTGTTTCCAGACGTTAGGGAAGTTGCCTTCTTCAAATGACATTTTGAATAGCAAGGAGAGAGGATAAGCCAATTGGTCCCGGCATTTTACATAAAATATGGATGGAATTAAATCAGATCCCGCACTTTTATTCGGATCAAGTTTTTTAAATAATTAAGTACACATGATTGATTGAAGTTAATATTGTGTATATGTAGATTAGAGTTGTCGTCATCATTCTCACAGTACATAAGATTGAGGCGAGGGTTGGAATTTTCTACAAAAACTGATCTAAAATAATCACTAAAATGGTCGCATATGGATTGTCCATCATTGCAGGAAATATCTCCAAGATACATTTGCTTTGATCGGAAGAGGATTTCTTTGATTTAACAAATGACCAGAACTGTTTGCTGCTTTTTTTTTATTGAATCTTCTGCCGTCATAATGAAGTTTTCATAACATTCTAACGCGATCTTCTTTTGACGATTTCTCAGTACTGAAAATGATTGGTAGTCAGCCAGGTTCTTGTATTTTTTTCCATTTCTTGTGATATTTTAATTTCTCTTTTACAATTTTAATAAGTGGTAAAGTGTACAAGGGGGGAAACCTTTCTAAATTACCGTTAATTTTTTTTTCGGGGATATATTTGCGAATAATGTCATTTATGATATTGTAAAAATCTAATACGGCTTTTTCGGTATCCTTACCTTGAAATTCGAGTTTCCAATTTATTTTGGATAATTCATCAGTGATTTGACCGTAATCACCTCGGTGAAACATTTTAACTGTCCTAGACATAAATATACCAATCCCTAGATCGATATCTTCGGGCCAGGTCGGGCCTTTTCTATGGGACAAATGTCGACACCAACTTCACCACGGAAAAACAATCCCGATCTTGGTAGAAGGGAGTTTAAGGCCATTTGTCATAGACAATGGTACAAGGCCTGCCATAGACAATATACTCGCCCTACTTTATTAGCCCAATAAATTATTTAAAAAAAAATTGAAAATCAGAAAAATGAAAAAACTTTTCCCCAGGACAACAAGGTTCCATGTGACAAAGATGGTTCCAAGGAAATAAGACTTACATAGTTTTTTACAGCTCATTTTCTCAGGATGGAGCTTTGTCAGATGGAAACCTGTTATCCCGAAGAAATGAAAAATCAATACATTAGAAAAATGAAAAACTCACAGGTGCATGTTTTAAATATTTTTTATTTTCAAAAAGACAGGATAAACAACACAGAGATAAAAATGCAGTCGGTTCCACCGATAGATTGAGCGTGAGTCAGAAACTAATGTTGATCGGGCCATAACATATTCACGCCTGTATTACAGCTTATCCTCGAGGTATATTGTACTTGTCATATAATTAACAGTAATGTCCTCTGCGTGCGAACTCTATCTAATTTTCTTTAAATGGACAATATACAGTGTTAATTTCAAGCGACCTCCCAGGTAAGTATGGTCCTGTTTTCATTAAATTTTAGGCAGCGTCGCGTTCATTGGTCAAAATATTGTACACATACACATATTTTCGTATCGGTGGTCAATGAGCCGATGTATGCAATTTTTGGCCATAAGTTGTTTATAATTGTTTGCCTAGCTTGTAGTTTTTTGGATTTTGGAAATGTATTATAGGTTTGTACAGCGCCCTTGAGGTGATTTTTCACAAAAACGGCGCTATATAAATCATCCAAATATTATTATTATTATTAATAATATGACAAGAACAATGTACATACCTCGAGGACTTGACATATTATTTTTGTTAATATAATTAACAATATTAATATGACAAGTATTATATAATTGTTCATATATCCAATGGAATATCCATTAAGCGTATATAATACCCTCGGAACATTTCGTTAACTGTCAAAATGTGTTTATTTTAACATTGCTAGATGGCAGTAGGGGTGTCTTCCCAGATTTCAAAAGGTCAACATTATACTTGCATTATGTACATCCAAGCACAGTATTTTTAAATAACGAAGTAAAAGCAAACCAATAACAAAGTGTGGTTTGTTTATGGAACTTATTCTGTTGGTAGAATATCTAGTATGATCCTTTTTATAAATGTTTCATCATTTGCTTGTTCTTGGTCCTTCCACATAGGCTTACATTATAAAAAGCGTTTGGAATCTCGTGGTTCACATTTGGAGTGGATTTAATGAAGTTTTTTTTTTTAAATTTAACTTCTAAATATTCAGTTGTTTATTGTTTTTTAAACTATGTATTTTCTAGAATTCATCATTATTATTACTATCCCCAAATTCTAAACGTATATTTGATAGAATATCTATAAATATTAATAACATCATTAATAATATTGACTTCGAGAAATAAAAGAAAGTTTCTTTTTTTATTTATATATTTATTCTGTGTTATTTTGTACAACTACACAATATTTTTTTTAAATCATGGCAGTAGCTGTCGTGCAAGGCTGCAGAAAACCATGACAAAACTGCAGCGACACTCTTTATTTTAATAAAGCATACATATAATAAAAATCGTTTATTCCAGAACTAGCGAATTCCAGGCAGAGCTCGCTATTATATGTATACATATAGAAACCATCACGGGCATGCACACATAAAATCCCCAAAAGTGTCATCGCAATTGGATGAATGGTTAGCAACGCATAATTTCATGATGCCAGAACTCACTATATACAGGATTTTAAGGGACGTACTTGACTTACTTTAACCAATGATTCCTGACATTATTTGGAGTAAAAAATGTAAATGAAATTTTGGTCTCCGGTGACTTTTTTTTTCATTTTTTTTTTTCTTTAAAATCAAACAAAAAAAATTCTTCCGCATGTCGTCACTGGTCACTCAGCTGAGTAACAGACCAACCACTAACCACCCCTCCAACTATCCAACAACTACAATTTTTTTACATTTTTGTAGAAAAAAAAACATGAAAAATGTCACCAGAGACAATTTTTTTTTACATTTTTTACTCTAAATCATGTCAGGAATCACTGGTTAAAGTAAGTCAAGTACGTCCCTTAACACCCTGTATATAGAAACCATCGCAGGCATGCACACAACTCACCAAAGTTTCCTCGCAATCTGATGAACGGTTTAGTAACGCATTTTCATGACGCCGGAGCTCACTATTATATATAGAAACCATCGCGGGCATGCACACATCAAATCCTCAAAGTGTCATCGCAATCGGATGAACGATAGCAACGCATAATTTCATGATGCCAGAACTCACTATATATATATATATATACGGTACACCAGTTTTTTGTTGATCCGTTTGAGTTTGTTGATCTATCCGGATTTGTGGATCCGTTACCGAAGCTGGGATACATATCCTGATCCATGTGGATCAGCTTTTGTCATCGAGATTTACCTGTAAGCCACGCCTATTTTTCGGTGTGATATACATTTTACACGTTTTTATTTGTTGATCCATATATGTATATATGGATGGTGCCGGTCTGTCGAACTTTTCTGCTCCTTTTAGTAGGTACTTGTAGATACGTTCTTATTTGCCAAGTTTTGACCGCGAACTGTGCGCAATGCAAATGAGAAGTTCTATGTCGTATTGTTCAGGTCCATTTAGTAACGGTCTGTCGAACTTTTCAGCTCCTTTAGTAGGTACTTGTAGGTACGTTCTTATTTAATTAGTTTTTTTATTGTATTTTTGTTTTGAAGTCATCTAGTATATATATATCAATGGCTGGAAACATTGATATTTATATACCTCAATGGCTGGAAACGTCAGATTCATACATTACGAACATACGAACCTCACTTCTATGGATATTATTGCAGCGGCGGTGCAGCTCGCGTGTTTTGAATTAGGCAAAAAAACTATAAATTAGAAGCATTACATGCACACAATACATACAATACTTTGAGCGACGTTACATATTAATTCTCTACAGAAGTGTTTTAAGTTTTTAAGGGGGTAAATTTACGACTAGACGCCGCATGCCACTACACTTTTAATAGGCATATATTTTAAAAAATAAACTACCCTTAAACTTAATTACCACAAGAACCATCTGTTTCAGTCGAGAACGGCGGAAAAACGTGCATTTAAATTTATATTCGTAAAAACTTTTATTCGCGTAATTTTTTCCGTTTTGACGCCGACGCCATATTGAATCTTGTCCATAGAAACCACATAGTGATAATTCATAGTAAAATAATTTGCACACATTAAAGAAAGTGCCCCCTTTATACCGCCTGCTCGCGTCAAGGCAAGAAAAACATCCCAGTTTTCAAGTAGTTTAGCGGCTACGCTAGGTTTGTGTAACATGGTTTGTGATACAAAAGAAAGTGCCCCTTTATAACGCCTACTCGCGTCAAGGCAAGAAAAACATCCCAGTTTTCAAGTAGTTCAGCGGCTACGCTAGGTTTGTGTAACATGGTTTGTGATTCTGGCGTACAATCTCACAAGACGAAAGCTAATTTTAATTTTATGTAATCGAAATTTAGAATGACTAAGTTTAAAAATAGTGTACTTTCCAAAATCTGTGCCTATTAAAAGTGCGGCGGCTTATTGTAAATTTAATTTTAAGGGAATAAGAGGGAATTACGATAACGAACCAAGACGTCATACATTCAAGTTCCCAAATGATGTTATATTACGTAATAAATGGGATAAGTCTAATGTTCGGGATTTCATTCCAACTAAATATTCAACGGTAAGTGAAAAGTGCTTATTTTTTTATTGCAAATACAGGATTCAACTTTGAACATAACCTCAATGTAAATGTATATAAAAATCGATTGTAATGTGGTGTTTACACATTTTTATTCATATTATTTTGATTCTAAAATGTGTTTGTCTAATTTAATGTTGTTAGCTCATAACGTTGTCTAATTTAATATATTGAATCATTTTTGACAGTTTTTTGGTGTAATGAAAGACGACACCATGAAAAAATGTAACGTTTCAAAGTGCCTAGATATTTAATAAACGGCTAAATAACACTATTTTGTAGGGGGGTACTGTACAATTGAAATCTATTTTACAGTGCATTGTGAAAATGTACCTGCATTATATAACAAGAACAATTGAATGCATATTGATTGTTGAAAAGAGATTCTGTAACATTGATGATAGATGAAATTCACATAAAGCCATATTTAGATTAGGGAACGTACCCATACTACGTGACCAACTTTTTGCAATTTTTAACCCCCCCCCGGTGACCAAAAACCTAAGCAACCCGTCGCTCATTTGTACCAAGCGTAGTATTTTAAAGCCCCCCCCCCCTAAACAGGTCACGTAGTACGGGTACGTTCCCTTACAGCGGAGGCAGCATTTTAGGATCTGCATTTGGTCGTATACAGATTGACATTGTTTATTGACAGATTGACATTGTGAACTTGAGAATGAACCCCAGGCCTGTACCAGTTCAAATAAGCAACCAAATTTATCTTTTTCTGGATTACATAAAACATTTACTGTGAAAGATTTCCAGCAAGCAGAAGACAGTCTGCCTGTTACATATCTCGTAGGTTATTGTGCCCGAACCGTTTTAAAGAAACTTAAATGTACAACATGCTCCAATTCCATCACTGTTGATAAAATCTTAAACACAAATTGTAGTTACTCTTTAATAAGGAATATGGATCGAGGTGGTTTATGATGTCCTCACCCTGACATCGTCAATGCCCTCATTCATAACTATGTCACCGTACAAAAGCTTTTATCAACCAAACTAGAAAAAATGTTTTTAGATTACAATAACCTGCGTGAATTAGTATCACAATTAATAATTGACGCTATCAATGATACAGATTTCAATTGTCCCACTGGACATTCAACGAATATTATTTTGCAACATTTAATCAGATCATCTACAAATTCATTGTTAAATAATTATGTTAAAAGAAGAAATGATACTACCAAAAAAATTATGAAAAGTCGCAAAATCTACACACTAAAAAAAAATATTCTTGACTGATTGATATACCCACATACACCATTCCCTCGTGACCATTCAACATTTCAAAACAATATACACATAAAGGCATTCAACATTTCAAAACAATATACACATTTAGGCTGAATCAGAATCGACACCTCATTAATACTAACTTTTCCACCTATTATCAAAATATTCGTGGTCTCAATACTAAGCTAAACTCCTTTAGATGCTCCATAAATTTATGCCCTTATGATTTTTTATGTTTTACTGAAACATGGCTATCAGACAATATTGCTTCAACAGAACTTGGACTCCATGACTACATTATTTTTCGCTGTGACCGCTCTTCCTCTTCTAACAAGTGTAGAGGAGGTGGGGTAATGATATGTATTAAAAAAAAATACTCTTGCCACATTCTTGAATCGTCTAATAATGTATCTGAACAATTATTTATTTGTGTTCTACTTGGTTCCAAGAAACTTGTCATTGGTTGTGTATACATTCCCCCCTCCTCTTCAATAGAAATCTATAAGTCACATACTGAAGCAGTTGAGCGTGTTTCCATAAAGGCCGATTCCTTACTTATTTGTGGTGATTATAATCTTCCTAAAATAGTGTGGCTTAATGATAGTCATGGTGTGAAAACTCCTAATAATGTTTCCCTTCATGCTTCCATAATAGTAAATTTCTTTGCCTTCCTGAATATGTACCAATTAAACTCGATCAATAACTGTGGAGGTTACTGTCTTGATCTAATATTTACCAATATGCCTAGCGTTTGTGTATGTGAAGCTACTGACTCAATATTACCAATAGATAAATATCATCCACCACTCGATATTAACTTCACTAATCCTTTCAAAAGTGACACTCTGAAATCAGCAGTTACATTCCACTACAAATTTAACAAAGGTGATTATACTGGCATGAATAGGTACCTTGCCCAATATGACTGGGCAGGTATGTTATCAAACAACAATATTAACGATGCTGTATTTAAATTCAACGAATGTATAACTCATGCTATAGATTTGTTCGTTCCAAGGGGAACTTTTTCCCAGCCTAAATTTCCTATTTGGTTCAGTATGAAACTAAAGCATTTGATTATGGAAAAAAAGAAAACACACAAGTTATTCAAATTAACGAACAACTTAGCGCTTTATCAAAAATTTTCTCAGTTAAGAGAATTATCCAAAATTGAATCTAACTTGTGTTACAAATCTTATATTGAACTCACTGAGACAAAATTAAATCTTAACCCTAAACAATTTTGGAAATTTATTAAGCAAAAACGTATTGATAACGATCTCCCTTCAAGTTTATTTTTTAATGATACTCACGCCACCAACGATTTCGATATTGCCAACCTTTTTGCTGAACATTTCTCCTCTGTCTATACTGATAACATATGCACCATCCCTCCACTTAAATATGCTAATACTATTGACCTTAATAATTGCAAAATCACACTTGTAGATGTTTTCAATTACTTAAAAAATCTTCCCAGCAAAACAAGCACTGGTCCTGATGGTATACCTGAAATATTATTGAAAGAATGTAAATCTGTTGTATCTAAGCCAATTTGTTTATTATATAACTTATCATTATCATCTGCCACTTTTCCGGATTCCTGGAAGGTTTCCTATATACGACCTATTTTTAAATCGGGTAATAGGTCGAACGTAGAAAACTATAGACCTATATCGATGTTATCTCATATTCCTAAAATCTTTGAATCTATAATCACAAAAAAAATAACACCTATTTTCAAAAATGTGCTGATTGAGGAACAGCATGGCTTTAGATCTGCTAAATCTACCACTACAAACTTACTCTCCTTCACCAACACTGTAGTCAATGGCCTAGAAGATAAATCACAAGTAGATGTTCTATATACCGACTTTTCTAAAGCTTTTGACAAAGTAAAACACGCTATCCTCATGGCCAAGCTATATGCTATAGGTATACGAAACCCATTGCTATCTTTCTTTAATTCTTATTTAAGCAATAGAAAACAAAGAGTTAAAATAAATAACATTGAGTCTATTATTATTGAAGTAACATCCGGCGTACCGCAAGGAGCACATTTAGCCCCGCTTCTCTTCAACTTGTTTATAAATGACATTATTCGTATTTTCTCTCACACACGCTTTTGGCTTTTTGCTGATGACAATAAGATCCTAAAAATAATCAAAAACTACCATGACTGTCTTCTTTTCCAATCAGATATTGACTCTTTCAATGACTGGTGTAAAATTAATTGCTTGGAACTAAATGTCGATAAGTGCAAAATTATGTCCTTCTACAGATCTAAAAATCCGATTGTTTTCGAATACAAATTAAATAATAATTGCCTAACAACTGTTCAATCTATTAAAGATCTTGGTGTCTCTCTTGATAGCAAGCTTTCTTTCCGGGAACATATAAATACGATTGTTAATAAATCTCTCAAACTACTTGGTTTTATCACTAGAACCACTTCTGACTTCAAAAACATAAATACCCTAAGAACTCTTTACTGCTCCTTGGTTCGTCCCCATCTTGAATATGCTTGTATTATATGGTCTCCTTTTTATGCTGTCCATATTCGTCATATTGAATCCGTTCAACATCGGTTCCTAAAGGGAATTGCTTGGAGGCTAGGATTAGAGCGAGGCAATTACTCGTATGCTGAAATTGAACAAACTCTAAACCTTTCTCCTTTAGAAGACCGTCGGATAAAATCTGATCTCATTTGTTTCTTCAAAATTATTAACTGTTTAATCGACTCGCCTACATTACTACAACTCATCACATTTAATATACCTTCTCGTAGACTCAGAAATAAAGACCTGCTTTTCCTCAATCAGCACTCGACTAACTATGGTTATAACTCACCACTGTCCAGAATGTGTAGACTGGTCAACTCACGTCAAGACCTTGATTTTTTTGGTATTAGCTTAAATGATTTCTGTCGCTCTTTAAACAAATGAAGATATGTAATATTCACCCTAATTTTTGCAAGGTCTTGACGTGACTTGACACTTATTTTTCTTCTATTTTCACTGTTTGTCTTTGCTTTCATGTACCATCCGAATCCTTACATTGTTCATTTCTATACTTCGTGATACTTTGTTTTAAATTGGACGTAAGTCCGTAAATAAATAAATAAATAAAGGCGGGTACAGATTGCTGTAACGTAACATGCAATGTAACATGAAAGGAATATTTCATAAGTGTGGACGCAGCGCGCGCACGAACCGAGCATGTACCTACTCGCAGCTGTTCCCGGCATGCGCGCAGTGAACATAGCTCAGTCTGCCGAGAACAAGTTCTCCATTGTTCGCGCGCGTTCTGCCGTATAGACACAAACAACCAGTCCACACTAACGCTCCGCACTCCGCACACACTGCGCGCCCCTTTGTATTCGGCGGAAGCTTTGTGGATTGCGGCGCGCACGTGTTGAAATGCTCTGTTTGCTCGCGGAGTGTGCGCGGTTCGTGCCCGCTAGGCGTCCACACTATGGAAATTCTGTTACATTGCGGCAATGTGGACGGCAAATTCTTACATTGCGTGTTACGTTACAGCAATCTATACCCGTCTTAAGAGCCTAGCAGTCCTTTAAGTATTTTCAAATTTGGTGAAATTAGTTTGCTGTTTCGTCGTAATGTCGCCCGTGTAGTTTTTAGATATTTTAACTTCGGTATTGTGTTTTAAAGTTGTACATAATTTCACAACGCTACTTGTAATCTAATTCCCCGATTTCCTCCTCCCGTCAAGCTCTAGGGCGTCGACTTTACCATGAAACTCGTATGTAATTTTGGTCAGCGAGCATTTGGTGATATCAGGGGTATAAAAGCAGTTTTATTTAAAATTTTGCAGAAAGTGAAAAAAATGATAATTTTTCCAATGTAAATTATTACTTTTTCAACACAAAAGGTAAACGTTACTTTAATGAATCGATAATTATTTTTGTTATTAATATCATCGCAAAGAAAAAACCTCTTGTTGTCATTGTTTTATTTGAAAACTTAACAAAATTGATAATAACGGTTGATTAGACGATTATAATTTTAATAATTTTTTTTAATAATTTTATTATCTTAAAAAATGGAACATGTTACAGTGTTACATTTCCTCCATTAAAAGCATTTAATTGTGGAATTATGCACCAAGAATTTTTGTTACTACAAAATGTGCATACCTATATTACGAGTATAATACAATATTACATATTCAGGGTATTATTAGGCGTACTTGACGTATTTTAACCAGTTATTTGTGACATTATTTGGAATAAAAAATGTAAATGAAATTTTGGTCTCCGGCGACTTTTTTTTTCAAAACTTTTTTCCTCAAAATCAATTTTTTTTCCGCATGTCATCACTGGTCACCCAGCCGAGTAGCCGACCAACCCCTCACCCCATCTCTAACTGTCCAACACCTAAAATTTTTTTATGTTTTTTGTAGAAAAAAAAATCAAAGATGTCACTGTAGACTAAAAATTTCATTTACATTTTTTACTCCAAATAATGTCAGGAATCAATGGTTAAAGTAAGTCAAGTACGTCCCTTAAAACCCTGTAGGTATATATGCAGTACATATATTTATACAATATTTTACATATATTTACAGTACATATATTTATACAATACATATATTTTATTTTATTTATTTATGTTTATTTAGGAAGCATACAATTGTGTGTAAAGTAATTGTACATTAAATAGTGAATATAATTTAAACCAGTTAAGTTCAGTGAAATCAAGTGGTTATTAAACAATTATAGTAGGTATAAATTGTAAGCACGTTGTAAAAATTATCAAAAAGTGGTAATAATCAATACAGAAATAATAGTTTCGAGTAGTTATTTAAATAAAATTACTAAATACAAATTTTTTTTAAATAAAAGTACATAGTGTTAAGTAAAAAGTTATTAAAAAGAAAATAATAAACAAGAATTTTTTTTATTTTTTTATTTATTTATCTATAATAAAATATGTTTACAATGGTTTTATTTGTATGCCTGTCTCACTAGGGTATACCTGTGTCGAGACAGGCGTACAGGTATATAAATGAATATAGTAATTACAAGGATATTTCAGGTAAAATACATATTATGAATAGAATTAGAACAGAAGGGTGATTGGAAGGGTAATATATCTTTTAAAGAGAGTTATTTTATAAATGTTGGAGATGGAGTAATGAAATCAATTCTGCCTAGTCTATTTATAGGTTAAATTTGACAGGATTCCATTATTTTCATTTGTTTTATATGGGTTAGGTTGTATGTGAATAGTTATTTATGTCTATGTGTGATTTATTTTACAGATATTTGTGATAGTGTGGCGTCCAATACTTATAATCCATTTTTTAATATCTTGTTTGAATTTTGTAAAGGAGTCACTTTGTCTGATCGTAGTTGGTAGTGTATTGTATAGTTTGCAAGCTATGTATTTAGAGTGTCTTTGCCCGAAGGTGGTTTTGAAAAAAGGAGTTTGGAGAAGTTAGTTGTTTTTGGCTCGGGTATTGTGTATTGTTTGTGTAGCTTTGTATGGTGTTTTGTTGTTTTTGTGTAAATTAAGTAATATGGATCTTGAGTAGAGCTGTTTTATGTCCATAACGTTGAAGGAATTGAAGATAGTATCAGTGCTGGTAGTAAGCGGCTAATTAATAGTTTTCATTTAAGTACATTGTACGGTTAGTTTGATTTTAGTCGATTTAAGGGTAAAATGGATAATGTATATATGCAGCACTAGGACTGCACATATATAGGATGTTAAGTACTTGACTTACTTTAACCAGTGATTCCTGACATTATATGGAGTAAAAAATGAAAATGAAATTTCGGTCTCCGGTGACATCTTTGATGTTTTTTTTCTACAAAAACATAAAAAAATGGTAGGTGTTGTACAGTTGGAGGAGGGGTGAAGGGTTGGTCGACTACTCAGCTGGGTATATACATGTTTATATATAAAACTCAAACCAAAAAACCTTAGTTTTCGAGTAAATAGAGTTTGAAGACTAAATTTTTAAGGTTAAATTGGAAAAAAAGTTTAAGTTGCTACATGGTTACTGTCAGATCAGATAGCTTGATTATTCACATCTAGTCACCAAACACGGCTAAAGCCATTTAAAGCAAAGTTTTAATTCTGAATGGTGGTCTTTTACTAGGGCGATACTGAAACTATCTTTCAATCTGGAACGTACCGCAAATAAGAGAATACCTTATAATATTTTTAAATGATCAAATTGTGAAATAACACAAACCAATCAAATAAAATTTACTTGCGCAAGCTTAATTTGAATCCGTGACCTCCGGAACGTCAGTCGAGAGCCTTATCGAAAATAACAAAATTAGAAATGAAAAAAATATATTATAAATAAAGATATGTAAACGTGAATAAAACTAAGGTAGGTATAAGTGATTAATTTTATGTGAATAATTTTATAAAATTTCATTAAGATTTTTCAAAAATAGTTATTTGCCATCGAATAGATATTTCGCATTTCATATTATTTGTTCTTATTTAAATGTCGGAAACATTTATTTAATTATCATATACATTTATTTAATTATCAAAAACATTATTTAATTATCATAAACATATAATATTATGTTAACTTTGAATATCCCTGAACAGCGCCGACACAGCTCGCCCGTGCGATTTGAGTAGAGAGTAAATTAAAGAAGAAATTGTAAAAAGGGCCATTTAATAATTCCGACAATGTATTCCGGTCTAGTAAATGACTGATCTTTTGGGTGATTCAGCTTTTACTTAAATTATTTAAAGTAGCGTGACAGACAACCTTCCGTCTTGGGGCTTGTCCAGGCACTGAAACAATAATTGAGATCTGCTCTAAATATATGATACGAAAATTGATGCAAACCAAATAAATCATTGGATTTTATTATATTTATTTTTAAATTGAGATTCTTAAAATACTGTTTTATTGGATGATATTTTTATTTTATTAACTAACCTGTTTTTTGGTACATTAAAACGATTCTAAAGTTGACTGATTTATGCAGTTTTTTTAATAATATCACATCGTAATTTAGCTAAAAAGGCTCTTTAATTAAAAAATTAAAAAATGAAGCGGCATACGTTGAGATGTTTTCTATCTAAAAATATTTTTTATATTTTTTTTTCCTTTATGCGTACGACAACATAAGAAAAATATTTGTAGGTCGATTGAGATTTGTTGAAAACAACTATTTTTCAAACAGTAATAAAGTATGACAAATATTTTTTGTTAATATTTAATTATATTTCTAGGGATAGAACGTAAATGTAACTATCATTCTTTTGGTATAACTTTTCTTTTGTTTGTACGGTTATGGACGTAGGCGACTTCGAAAACGCGCAAAAATCATTAAATATTGAAAAATCTCTCGTACCATCTTAATACTTATACTACTTTAGTTGTTATTATTTTCAGGTGCACATTCTACAGCAGCCAGTCTCCAGCCTCCAGAGACTGCAGCAGACTGGTCTACAATCTCAACTGCCGGCAATCATATCCACCAACTACACAACATTTATATTATACATATTCCAACGCATATCATTATAATCAAATTTCATTATTAAATGTAATCAATTATTAATTTTGTTTATATTTAGTTTATTCTTTAGGGCCAGTTGTTTCGCAGAATTTGAACAATTCATCAAATTTCAAAGTTAATTTTCAAGTTCTGTTGAGGTTCTACTCAAGTTCTATTATTATTTCAGCTATGTGGAACAACTTGCCCATATTGATTAAATAACAACTTAAATGGAACTTTCACAGAATTTTTTAAAAATATGAGCAAACAATCCTAAATCTCTTCTACCAGTAAGTGGTGGTAATCAAAATGAGAGTACACAAAAGATAATAAAAGCAACAAATTAAAAATACTTACATTCTTATACTTACAAAATCTTACCATTTGTAGTATGCTGTGAGACTGAAGGGGTTATGGAGAGAGAGGAAATGGGAAAGAAGAATGTTTGTTCCATAATAATTCATAGAGAAGTGTAGTTTTTATACAAGATACATTTAATTAATAATTATAAATGACGTATCATCTAAATTACAAATTTTAACGAACAAACGTCGAATCTCAAATGACTAAATATTAAGTGGGTAAAATAATTACAGATTATAATACCATACATGAGTACAAAACTTAAAGCAGTTTGTGGACTGGTCAAAGTTCAATCTTCCAATCTCTACATATTATAAATTAAAGTCCTCCGCGTCGTCTGTCTGTCTGTTCACGATAAACTTAAAAACTACTGAACGGATTTTCATGCGGTTTTCACCAGTAGATAGAGTGTTTCACGAGTAAGGTTTAATTATATAATTTGTCAAGGATTTGTGTAAATTGGTTGAAACATAACAATAATTGTTAGAAGTGTCAGAAAATGTCAAGCCGCCTGGTAGCTTTCATCGAAAACACTGCCTAATCCCTTTAATTTATAACAAAACAATGCATGGTGGGATATTCCTTTTTTATAGATCGATACGATACGATACGATACGATTGTACCCCCCGGCCAGGAGTACTCCCGTCCCGGTAAGACCGGTACACCGGGGGGCACTGATTTGTAAGGACTGGAAGACGTGCTCTAAGGATGGGTGGGAGGTTGGAATTTAATCAGCCGGTATACATGGCAACCTTATGAGCCAATCTAGGAATGTGGGATGGGCAGGAATGGGATGGGTTGAGCATTGTTTGTTTCCCCCCTTCCCTCACATAGTTCCTCCCTATCTCTGACGTTTCTTCCTTGTTCCTTTTTCCTCTTCCTCATTTCCTGTTTATTCTGCAGGGTCACTGTTGTCCGAGTCCGTTTCGTTCATGGTGTATATTTTCTGAGTTGACTCTCGAAGTTTAGCTTTGTCTTTAGCTATTTCTTTCCATTCTTCCAGCGTTTTGTCAAAGTACCTCATGTCGTGCTGTAAAGAGTCATTCCACGTATAGATGGGTCTTCCAATTTTGCGTTTCCCTGCAGAGTAGTTCCAAGCTGCTGTTAATAGGTGCGGCGTCTTTCGTCTTAAGATGTGCCCAAGGTATCCTAATCTGTAAGTTTTTATGTTCTTGGTTATTGTTTTACCTGCTAGTATTCGGTGTATTTTCTCTTTGGGTGCGTTCCTAGACTCTTCCAGCATTTGTTTTAGGATGTATCGTTCGTATTTACGTAATCTCGATCTATTAGATTTGGTAAGAGCGGCGGCTTTTAATCCGTATATCATTGCCGGTGCAATGGTCATGATGTAAATTAGTCTAGTTGTGTGCCAGTCTAGTTTCAACCTAACTAAGAATGGCATTATGATTTTTGTATTTTGGACCGCCTGTTTGCATCGCTTCTTGATTGTGTCTTTCCTGCTCACTGTTGAGGTTATGTAAGTTCCTAGATATTTTAGTTCTTTTTCAGGTTTCATCAGGGTTCCTCCTACGTTATACCAATGTGGTTCTGGAGCTGTTCTCATTGGATTTCGGACTAATAGTTTGGTTTTGGTTTCATTCAGGGTCAAGCCAACTGATTTCAGCAGCGGTTTCAGTTTTTCGATTATTTTACCAAGTATGTCAGTGTTATTTGCCAGTATAATTATATCATCTGCGTATGATAATATAATTGGAAGGATTATTCTGAGATCTTGATCTAGATTTAATTCATTAATTTCTTCTTCTAGGGTTCTCAGGATTTCGTCTATAAGTATTGTAAACAGCCTTGGGGAAAGGGGGCATCCCTGTTTTACTCCTCGGTTTTTTGATATTACTCTTGATTGTTGTCCGAACCAAGAAATTGACGTTTTCTCTACCATGCACGCTGTGCTAATTCTATTGGTGAGGGCATGACTTATTCTGCTTCTCAGGATCGTAACCAATTGTTGGAGGTCTACCGTATCAAAGGCCTTCTCTATATCCAGTGACATAACGTAGGTTATATGTCCCGCCCTCCATTCTTCGTCTAGGATTCTTCTTATGGTGAATATGTGGTCGTCTGTGGAACGGTTTTGCAAAAATGCCGTTTGATAGTTTCCTAACTCATCATATTCTTCTTCTAATTTGTTTAGGAGTGCTTTCGCGTAGATTCTGTATCCAACATTGCAGATTGTGATACGTCTGTACTCTGAGATTGTTTTTGGGAATTTTGTCTTTGGAATTGGAACTTGGACTGTGTGTATCCATTCCTCCGGAATGATGTTATTGACCCACGCTTCTGCGATAATTTTAGTGATTTCTTCGATAAGTTCCGGGGGTGCTGCCTTGAACAATTCGATCACAAGCTGGTCCGTCCCCGGGACTGTTCCGCCTTTTATGCCACGAATTATGCTGGAGATTTCCTCTATCGTGGGGGGAGCTCTCAAAGGTTTGTAGTCTCTTTCTTCGATTGTATTTATTTGGGGGCCTTCGCTTTTTTCTAGTTCTTCTGTCCATTTTGACATAGGGATGAAGGGTTTCCTCTGGTTTTGTCGGGTTTTCTTTTTAAATTTACTAAAGTATTTGTATGTATACTTCATTCTTGCTGATGGTTTCAGATTACCCAGAGAACTAAAGAATGCGAAGCATTCTTTTTGCTCTTCTTCTTCCCGAATTGTGGTATAGTTTTTTCTTGCTTCTTTAAGTTTTCTGTTCGTTTCAGGGTCATGTGGATCTTTGTTTTTCCTAAACTGCGCTTTTAGTATCTGTGCTAAAGCTATCCTTCTCTCTCTAGAGAGAACTCTTTCTTTTTTCAAAGTTTCTTTTGCGGTGTGTTTCAGAATGTTTTTTACTTCCGACCATGTGCACGAGTTGGTTTCACTGTGAATCTTGTTTTTTCCCTCCATTACTTCCATGGTTTTTTTCCTCGCCGTTTCTTGAAACTTCTTTAAATCTTCTCTAGACTTGAGAAGTTCGTAGTTCCAGTCTCTGTGGTTAAATTTCTGTGATGTCGGGGTTCTTTCGTCGTTTCGCTTGACGGCGTGAGTGTTTTTCTTAGGCATTTTGGCGCGCACTTTCCTAGGCACAAGTTTTCCCCAAATCAGTTTGTGATCGGATTCGACTCTTTTTGACCATTTACCTTTGATATACTCAAAACACTCCGCCGTGTACATTGGAGTGATTATGTGATCGATTTGAGATTTTTTGTTCCTCGCTGCCCATGTTGTTCTAACCGATTTTCTTCCCCATGTGCTGTTGATTTTAAGGTAGTATTGTATAAGAAAATTAATTAGGAATAATCCGTTTTCGTTCGAGGCGTCGTGATAGATGTTTGGTCCCACTTTTCCGTTACATGTCTGTCTGTTAAGGTCTTTTTTACCGATTCGAGCGTTGAAGTCTCCTAGAATAATCACTCTTGCCTGCCTGGGTTTGTTTCTTATCATCTTGGCTATTTCTGCAAATGTCTCTATGTTTTTACCGTTTCCCGTGTTTGCTTGTGGCACATGTGTCGTTATTATGAACCATGATTTGGCGGAATCTATCTCATATATGTGTGCTGCGATAATATTCTCAGTTTTTCTGATAATTTTTTTAACTTCAACATTTAAATTTTTGTTGATTAATATGGCCACTCCTCTGTTTGCTTTTGCCTTTCCTCCTCCGTTTAGTAGCCATTTGTAGTTGTGGGATTTGAGGGATCCGGTTGCCAAATGCGTCTCTTGCAGCCCCGCAATGCTAATATTGTTTTCCTTCAGTTCTTCGTCTATGCGATTCTTTTTTTCCTTATTCGCGGCGCCTCTGACATTCCAGGTAGCTACTGTTGTCACTGGTTGTTTATAATTTTCACACGAAAAGTTAATTTCTTGAGAGTCTCTTTGGATGACATGCCCGATGTCTATGTCGACGTTGTTGAGAACATCATAGCTGCATGTCAGTTCGATTTTTTGTTTTGGCTCTGTTGTGCACTGCATGTTTTCTGTGTGCCCTTCTTTATTATTTATTAACACACTGTCGTAATGGTTTCCTTTATAGAAGAGATTTATCGTCCCCCTCGACTCTCCTACGGTTTGGTAGATTATTGGAGGTTGATCTGGTTGGTGTATTTTGACTTGAAGTCCGTAGTACTCTGTGGCCGCTATTATAATATCTTCTCCCGCCCATGTGCCAAGCAGGTATTGTTCCCGTATGTATAGGTCTTGTTGCTCTCGTTCGGAGTAGGCTGGGTGGATTTTTCGGTGATCCGGGATGTTGTTTGCGATGGCTAAGATGTATCTTTCTTCCGACTTGTGTGATTCCACATGGAATGCCAAATCTTGGCGCACGATTTCGTGGTTGCTGGAACTCCCGATGATGTTATTAATTTGGTGTGATATTGCCCTGAAGAGACAATTTCCGTCCCTTGTCATCTTAACGATCTCCATTGGAATGGATGGTTAGTGAAACAGAAGAGATTCCCGACTATGTGGTACATAAATGTTTAGAGTAATTTTATATGCCTTCATAGGATGTAATTAGCAGATGCGGGCAAGACAATAACAGATGAAAACAATGTATTAATTTGCCCAACAATATCGACTCGAGTGTTCTGTCGATCCCTGTTTGTGTAATGTCTGAAATAAAAAGTTCAAAATATGTGTTATGTGGATAGTGTAATAAAAAACTGGAAAAATCTTATCTCGGTTTTGTCGCCAGAAGATTCCTCCGTTCTAGGGGGCAGGTTCCGCTGTAGTTAGCTGGCCAAGCTCTCGAAAACTCGGGAAGTGTCACTTCGTTGCTTTGTTACTCTCGCTTACACTTTATGACACTTGAGTTAGAAAAATGCACTAGTCTCACTTTATAAAATGCACTAGTCGTTATGTGATAAATTCCTCTCAATTATGCACTGGTCTGAATTACAGATCAAGCACAAAAACACAATTATGCACTGGTCTGAATTACAGATCAAACACAAAAACACAATTATGCACTGGTCTGAATTACAGATCAAACACAAAAACAATCGCACAATAAAAACTCGGAAAGAGTCACTTCGGACGCTTGTTCGCTCCCACTTTCTGAACTTGAGTTAGAAAAATGCAATAGACTTGAATGAAAGTTGTGTGATTACACTGTTTTGAATTCAATAATGCTAGCAAACACAAAAACTAATTGTACAATACTGATGTCACAAATTACATTGAAATATCTACACAGAATTGAGTTTGTAGTTTCTGGAAATTTCCAATGGAAACTTCTATAATGTTCCAGAAACTTCTATAAACACGTGGCCGGGGGTCCCCCTCGCGGGTTACTGTCTTCCACTTTTTCGCTATAATTACGTTTTTAGCACTTGTAACTATCTGGTTTGAGTGGAGGTTTTGTGTGTACATACGATAGGTAGAAACACTTGGACAATATTGGATTAACCGGGAATGTACTGTTCACGGTATGAATTGTTTATTTCCTGCCACGTCGGCGCACGTTTTTAGGTTAGAACGCTCGGCTTGTGCCGTTTTCGCAACGTAAAAAACCTCCTTTTTAAGCACTATCAGCACGATGCAAAACCAAATGTCACAATGCAATCATAAAGCTTCCACTAAAACACGTCTTTTGACACGTTTTCAAAGACATTCGGCCGGAATAGCCAAAGTTAGAAAAATAAATAGACGGAGCGAAATATACACGTCACACCCCGAGAACGCCCGGCCACTCTCCATCGGGATATTCCTTTTTTATAGATCTACAAAAAAGTCTGTGTTGGCATATGTCTATCTTTTACGGATAGCTTCCTATACCCATTCTTCTTAAAAAAATGGTCACGTACAATGCGGTAATTGGAAAGTTATTTAGACGGATACAGTATTAATCCTTATTAACTTAAATATGTTAGTTACCTGAAGCATTTCATGCACATTTATAATCTTTCGCATCAATATGATCAATTACGTATTGATTATCTGTAATAAAGTATAATAATGAAATATATTTATCGTACTGTTCAGGTTGTGGTGCAGTTTGAATTGCATGGTTTAAATCATAAATATTGTCATCATCAAATTCCACTAATAATAATAATAATATGATGATTATTTATTTATTTTATATATTGATTCCAGGATGTGGGGAGGATAGTGCAATCCCACACGTCCCATATAGTTATACATATTTATATATTTACACAGTAAAGAAATATGAATGTAAATAGATAATAAAAATTAATAATAACAAAAGTAAATAGTCAATTATGCAGGGCGTGATCTTGAGTGTGCTCGGGCTCATCGCTCACTCAGGAGTGGAGCTTGGTGCTGGAAGGCTGCGGTCACCAACGTGTTGTCGGAGGCCATTAGCCGCATCCTGGCTCCAGTGACCCGGTGTCTCATCAGACTGGCGAATCCATGGAGTCCTAATTCTGTGAACATTGTTGAAGCGCTGCTATACATTCTGAATCCAAATATGATTCTGCCCGCATCATTATATTGGATCCGGAGACGTTCCATTGAGCTTACTCGGTATTGACACCATGTTTCACACGTATACAGGCTAGTGCAGAATGCATTAAATAATGTTTTTTTTTACATTATTACTGCATCGGAAGAATCTTCGGGCAATCATATTTGACAAAACACTGATAATTCTCCTCTGTCGTTTAATATCACCATCATCCGAGAGGTCTTCAGTGATGATGTGCCCCAAGTATACTAATATGTTTCTTGTATCCCAAGACCTGAAAACAACAATATATTAGGAAAGAGTCATTAATTTAGCAGCTTTTCCTCTCCTTATATCCACAGACGATATTTAAATTAACAATAAATAGCATACTTCTCAGGATCTGGGTCAGTGCTTGTTTCACGTTCATTAGCATTGTTGATAGATTCAGATGGTGTTCGTTGTGCATTTGAATTGTTAGACTTATGAGCACATTCTTCAATAACAATATTATTTTGAAGATCACAGCTCCTGGAAACATTACATAATTAATCTATTATATTTAGTTACAAGCTATTCAAAAAGAATATTAGAGATTTCGAACAGTAAAATTAACTATCTATACTTCTGAATCATGTTTACTGTGGAAGTAAATAATGAATACTACGTACTTGTCTAAGGGTTGTTCTTCAAAATAAAGACCATGTGTTTGTTTCTCAATTATTGTGAACTTCATACGTTGGGGACCTGTTGATAAATAATTATATCAGAGTAAGAACATGTTTGGTGTTTAATGATTAAATAACGCAAATATTCAGTGACGTTGTAAGAAAATGTATTAAAAACATACTTTTTTGAATGTGGGCCTTCTACATTCACATCTTTGCCAGAATATGATTGTTTCTCACTCCTATTTGGACGAGTGTAAGTCCTGGAAATATATAATAACAACACATCAACACACTATATTATTTGATGTCAAACGTAGTTGAAATGAATAAAATCATTTACATTTATTGGAGACGTTACTAACCTTCCATATTTTCGACTGATTTCCTCATTATTATGACCAGTTTTTTCAGAAATAGGTGGATTGCAAATTTCATCCGATGAATTACATTGCGACGTTTCTTCAGCAATCATATTGTCGATTTCTTCTTTATTTATATATGATTTATGATGTCTGATCTCAATAACTCACTCACACACTTATATACTTAGTTATTATAATAATGTCAAATACAATGTTTTATATCGAAAATAACAAACAAAACTACACAAACCCAACAAAAAATCAACTGCACCGCGCTTTCCTAACAATATTATCAACAACAGACATGTCAACTGTCAGATGCGAACATAGCATAAATTTAATATACTAACCAATGACGTTATAATAATATGTAGATATTAACCCCGTCCATAGTGACGATAGAACTGTGCCAAAGTGAACACTTTATATTTTTTTTCTCCGGATTTAAATTTATTTAGTTCTAACTTACTATTGAACCATGTAAAATGAATTATTATTTAAAATGCTTACAGTTAGAACTTTGTCATACTTATATTTTCGAAAATACAACACGGATGGTTTTGAAAATTATTTTGGGTATAAAAATAGGCAAAAGAAATGCTTTGGCATTCAAAGGTCATTTTTGAAAAAAATGTCAGTTAGAACCCTGTCTAAATGAAATGACGGTATGACAGAGGTGGTTATCCAATAAATGGTTCGTATGATACGTTGTATGAATGTGAACGAAGCAAGGAATGTGTGCCAAGACCGAATTGTTTGGCGGTCCGTCCTCTCTGCCTACCCCTGCGGCAAAAAACGGCGTTATGGTTAGTTAGTTAGAATTTTATAAAATACTAACTACTGGCAAAATATCATGAATCACTCTTAGATATTCGTAATTGTAATGCAAAAATATTAGTATTGTCATGCAGACAAGAGTTGAAATTGCGAGATATGATGATAATATATTCGGAAAGTTTTTGACAGGTCCGAATATCTATTAGGACTCCGTTTCCTGTTAATTCATTCGTAACAACTGCAGCCCATTTTTTAACAGTACCTAATTCCGAATAAATTCTCAAAACATTTTTCTCCGTGTAGGGGGGCGTGAACAAGAAATGTCAATAATATTTTGTGGAGAATATAGAAGAATATATATTCTTCATAACCGTTGTAAAAATTTAGCTGAACAATTGGATATCTTTTTTTAGTAGGTGCCTTCCATATCTGCTACCAATGAGAAGGCTTCGTTCGACCAATCAGAAGGCTTCCGTTTTCAGCCATCTTTGATTATCAACAATGAGAAGGCTTCGTTCGACCAATCAGAAAGCTTCCCTTTTCAGCCATCTTTGATTATCAACAAGCGGATCAACCGCGTATGGGGATTTGAGCAGATCGACAACGTATGGGGATTTGACCGGATCAACAAAAAAGATGCGTATGATTTCCATACAAAGTTCGAAAATTTTATGTGCAATATATCAAAAACTTTTACCGAGAAACTGGCAACCTTGGTATTTGTAGTAACGTTGTTGCCAATTCATACAGATGTATTCCATCAAAGCCAAGTTATACGGTGTTAAAGGTGGATCAACATTGTCAAGCAACTTCTTACAGGATCAAGATACTACGGGAAGAGGTCAATATATATATATATATATATATAAATAGGGTATCCCAAAAGAAAGTTGATATTTGTTTTGCTTTCCGTGTGAACGCAACTTTTCAGCAAGACGGTGCAACATTACATACGTCCAATACGTCTCTGCCATGAGTTCGTGAAATTTTACCTGGCAAATTGATCTCCAGGAGAGGTGAAATAAATTGGCCTCCTCGTGGTCCTGACCTAACTCCTATGGACTTTTTCCTGTGGGGTTATCTCAAATCTAAAGTGTACACAAAAAATCCGACTTCCCTGATGCAATTAAAAGAAAATATCCGTCACGAAATGGCAGCCATCACGAAGCCTACCTGGCAAGCCGTCATAAGAAATTTTACTCTTCGATTAAATGAATGCCGCGAACGTGAGGGTTTATATTTGGACGATATTATTTTTCAGAAATAAATTCCCAAATTGTGTATTTTAGCATTTAATAAACATTTTTTCGACAGAACCTTTACTTTTTTTTAAATCGATCCACTAAATATCAACTTTCTTTTGGGACATCCTCTATATAGAAATCATCGCGGGCATGCACACAACAACTCACCAACGTTTCCTCGCAATCGGATGAACGGTTTAGTAATGCATTTTCATGACGCCAGATCTCGCTATTATATATAGAAACCATCGCGGGTATGTACACATTAAATCCCCAAAGTGTCAACGCAATCAGACGAACGGTTAGCAATGCATAATTTCATGATGCCAGAACTCACTACATATACAGAAACTATCGCGGGCATGCACACAACAACTCACCAAAGTTTCCTCGCAATCGGATGTACGCAGAGTAGTACAATGCAATACATTCCGTGTTTCATTAGTTTACATTAGTTTCAATATCCCGTAATAGATTTTTCTTGCATTTCTTAATTTTTTCTGTTCTAATTAGTGTCGCTGCTTTTCTTTTTTTCTCCAAGGCGGACATAATATATTGTGGGTGACGAATGGGCATAGATCTTTTAAATCTTGAATCTATAATTTCTGGTAATAAACAATCCATAAAGAAAGTACTTAATCTGCTTTCCATTTTTTCTCCCCAAAATTTGTCGTCTCGTTTAATTAATTCTATTTTTAATGGAATTGCTTCACCCAACCAGACGGCAAAAATACATACAGTCTTTTTGGAAATGTGAAGTTGACCCTGTACTTGATAATACCAGTTGTGATTTGTGTTTGTAAAAATAAAATTGTTTTTTTTTATCTTGCTTCCAGAACGTTATTTTTTTTTTTGCTATTGCTTCTTCAAATAGCATCCCACTAGCAGAAATCGGACATTTAATTTCTTATATTGTACTGTCATTTACCAAACCATCTGGGGTGGCTCCTAAGAACGGGAAAATATCATCAATAAATAACCCACAGTCATCGACGACAATATTTTCTTGAATGCAAAGTTGCCTTTTTGCAACTTGCTCATGGTCCCTACCATATTGAATAGATTTTATATTATCTAGAGAGCGGCCGTATAATATTGTTTTGACTAAATTAGCACAACTAATGGATTGACTTCGTTTACAGATATTACCAAATAAAGAAGCTGTTAACATGTTTCTTCTGCGTTCAAGCCACTCCCCGCTATCAGACTGTAAGACAGTTCGTCTTTCGACTGCCTTCTTTTCACTTTGTGAAATGTCGAGTAGCTTTAAGAATTCTGCCTTAGCACATTCATATGCATCTTGTTCCATATCCGTTTTTTCGCACAATTCGCCATAATGGTTATCAGGTGCTCCCGATTTTGTAAGCAAATGTCTCCCTTGTTTTTTTCGTAAAGATCTTTTATCGTTTGTTTTAGAAGCCATTCTTCTTTTTGCTCTTTTCAATTCTAACCGTTTTAAAAAATTACTAGGACTTCTGTTGAAAATCTGCTTATGTAAAGAATAATAAGGTCTCTTGGAATTGAAAGAAACTACTGCAGCTGCACAACGACCCATATAGGACTGTTTTAAAGAATAATTTATTCTTTTTCCGCCAATAAATTTTGCAATAACTCCATTAAAACTCTCAACAATATTACTGTCTAAACAATATACTAGACTTCGGGCATTACTGACAAGCCGAGAATTAGCGTCCATAATTTTTGAAAATATAATATTGTTTTGTAACTGTGGAACGTGATTGTAATCTAATATTTTATTCGGATCAAGTTTAAATTTGCAGAAGTATGGTAAACAATCTTTATGTTCACCGAAAACATGTTTGGGTCCATTTAATAAATCTTTCCTTAAATCGGTAATTTTTTGGTCCAAAGCACTATTTGATTGCATCCTGTAATTTGCAGCTCCGACTACCGCCTTCCTAAGACGAAGTTTGTTGGTTGAAATAATTTTTCTGAACTCCAAAGGAAAGCCAGTATCTTTTGTAATTTTTTCAATTTGATTGCTGTAGTTTCGAATTAAGTGGTTAGAGCATTCTATTTTCTGTACTGTAATATTGGGATACGGGTGACTGTTTTTAATTTTGGCATAAGTACTGGAGTCTCCATCGGCAATGAGGGTTGAATATATAAGACCGTACATACTCATCGATTGTTGGAACCCGTCTAAAATTGCTTCAGCTTCCATTCCGCTTGACGAACCAACATAATTTTTAAAGCAAGTGTGCTCGGGCATAGGAATTTTCAAATTTATAGCTCTTGCGCAGGTTGTACAGTACTTGTTTTTAACTGCCATGTAAATAATTTTTTTTGTGCGGTAACCGATAATCGTAGCAGCTCCTGAGAGGGCGGAGTAGTTGGTTTTATAAGATCGCTTGGACCAACACGCATCAGCTACTACAGTGATCATCGGCGTCCCGTTTTCGTCAACATCGCCGCTTTGAAAAGCCAGTTTTTTTTCTTCGTCGGCTGCCGCAGCCATACTGGTAAATTTGATTTTCTCCCACCATTCACAAACCTTCTTATGGCATTTTCCATATCCAGCAATAGATAAGGACGGAATTTCAAGGGTAGCACATAGCTCTTCCATGCCCGAATAACCCGATCCTATGCTAATTATTCCCGACACAAAAGATTCGTTGATGCCAATGCCTTCTTGTAGGCTTTCGGATGTTTTAAGTTTAAAAGTTTTACCACATAACACGCATTTTAAATTAAATGTAGAATTCAAACCATTTCTATTTTCTGAGGTAATTCGTAAATGCTTTAAATTGCAGTTAAAAAGGGAATCATGTTGACTAATACATTGGAGTTGTTTAAAAAAATAATCAAATTGTACTACTCTCCGCCCTTCTATGCAAATATCATCGCTTTCTTCTATCACCTCTTCAATAGTAAGCTCCTGCTCCGATTCTTCACAGCTCCATCCTTGGTCTTCGGTCACAGGTAATTTCGCCAAAGAATTACTGTTTTTTTGCTCCTAAACAATGTAGAAATAAAAACTGATTACCATGCTATTCAATCTGATTTTGAGATTGTTAATATACATTTTGATAAATTACAAACCTATTATCACGATGTTGGGAACACGTGTAATAAAAATCATAAAAATTCAAAAAAATTCCCGCCCATCGACAATATATTTTAAGAGGGCCAACGCAGGTGCATGTAACAAATGTTCCGATATATCAGGAATATCCTTTAATAGGTTACCTAAATAAAAGTACCTTTTCGACAGAAGTGGCTGATGATCCAATAAGAATATCCTCGTGCTCTAAATCTTCCAAGTTTGGTCCTTTGTGTGCAATATTTACGGTAGGCTCATTTGGTTCTATCGTATGTTGGTGTTCTTGCTGTATTTTTTCCTAAATAAAAAAGCAAAAAAATATATTAAGGAGTTAAGACGAAAATTTCCCCCCCCCCCCCCCCTCCTCTCCCCTCCCGGGACTCCGACGCACTCAAATTCATTTGTTATTTGAAGCATACCTTGTTTGGAGTATTTTTTCCGACTGCCATGGATAAATCATGTTTTGATCTACAAATAGAAAAATAATATTATTATTTGGAACTTTACGACACAAAACATATATAGAATTTCTTTGATTTGACAATGTGTGTGTGAATGGTTACGTATTTATACGCAGAAAGGCGATATTTTTGTTAATTTCCTTTAAAAGTTTTTTTGTCCATTTCTTAAACACCATGTACATTAAACATTATTCACTTCATTTGAAATTTTAGATAAAAATAAATAAACAGTAATAAACGGTAATAAATTTTTGTATTTATTACCAAACACCGTGCACAAAATTGCGGCGAAATTTATGTCTTGCCGAAACACCGGCCGTGCTACGTATATTATAGCTATGTATGTGTACACATTTAATAGCATCTCCCACACGCACACTTCGGAGCGACCGAGTTCCGCGCCCGCTTAAGGCCGCCGCGCAGAAAAGTCTCATAGTGAACTGCGCTGTAAACCTATCGGTATTTACTTTTCTGCACGGCGCGACTCGTGTCGAAGTGTGCGTGTGGAGCAAAACATGCCAGCTGCCAATAGACATGAAGATCGTACTAACCTACAGGAAAAAACGCACAGGCAATGTTATATTTTTACACGTTTGGACATTCATCCGTTGAAAAGTACATCACGCACAATATTTACACGAAAAAAGACAATTTGTGATTACTTACTGTTTTTGTATCTTCCTGATATTGTTGCAATCTTTCAAGTGAGTCGGTATTCTACGTTTAGAGCCATTAATGAAACATTTTGAGGGCACTTTCGAAATTTACAGACTATAAAACGAGGAGCGTATAGTTTCAATGCCTATCAACGGGAGATTCTAGCCCGGAATGAGTTAAAAGCTCTGGAGTGTGTTAGAATTTGGTGTAAAATGAAGTATTTATTTAATTGTTAATATCCACAGATATCATAACGATAATAAGAGGCCGTACTTCTACAGATGTATGTATTATGTACATATTTTAAATTAAAAATATTGTGTAAAATCATTATTAATGCGACAATCATAGATTTAAGTTTAAAAAATGGGATGTATGGTGTATCAATGTTTTTATTTTTCATGGTCGAATGCCTACATCAATTACAAAAAAAAATAAGCAGATTGAAAAATAAAGGTCCATTATTTGGTAACAAAAAATATCAGCTCCGAGAATGACACTTGAAAGGTAGTATTAAGCCGTTTTAGAGAGCCGTTTTTCAGAAAATAACCATTCTGCCCCTATAACACACTCTTAATACATTATTTGGCTTAATACGATAACTCTGTAAACTTTTATATTTTACAATAAATGCGAATACACAAAAAATAATAGCACAAATTACAAGCACAAAACCAGTACACAATAAAATTAAAAAAAACAAAAAGCTTTATACAAAAATATGTTAACGTTGGAGTTTGCCCACCACTTTCCCACAGCGTTCAAAGGAAACAGATGGTTTCCTCCTTCATCGTACACGTTAAGACTCTAATTTTTGTTTATAAAGAATCTACTTTTTATTAAAATGACTCTAGACCTCCAATGACCAGACATAGATTGTTAGCAGGCAGTATGCGAGTGCGTACATGTTGTTAATTATTTATTTCACTGTATCACGTCTCATCTCCGCCATTTGATGTATCTGAAATAAAAGTTTATTAATATAAAGGAAGAAGAGTTCAGGCAGTCCCGCCGAGGATGAGCGGAGCCATCAGTCCAGTCGCAAGCAAGACTCGGCATCAGCACCCCTAAGCCGGCTTCCCGGTAGGCCCTCGAAGAGAATGTTGGGATGAAGGGGGAAAGAAACCTGAAGACTCTAGGGAAAAAAGTGGGCATCGGGTCACCAGAGGCAGGGTGTAAGGGCACTGGTCCGCTACGGTCAGTCTTCAGGCCTGCTCATGGCAACGGGGGAGGTGCGGGAGGGTTATGCAGCGGCTGCCTTCGGAGTCATCTTCTCAGTTGATGCACGGTCAAAATATGTAAACACAAAAAGCTTTATACAAAAATATGTAAACATTGGAGGTTGCCCACCACTTTCCCATAGCGTTCTAAGGAAACAGGTAGTTTCCTCCTTCACCGTACACGTCAAGACTGTAATTTTTGTTTATAAAGAATCTACTTTTTATTAAAATGACTCTGGACCTCCAATGTCCAGGCATACATACGCTGGACGTATTTCAGCCGACGCCTGGTCTTCAAAATTTCCATACTGCCCTTTTTCTTCCTCGGAGTCTGGGCTGCGATCTGTCCCACATAAGTTAAGATGCTCTTGTTATTACCTGGAAAGACAATATTTGAAAAAAAAATATTACATTTTTCATAACAAAATATACCAAATCATGATCTACAAACAAAAAGCTATAAATATGCTTACGCTTAAAATGTTAATTTTGGTGTGTTGCGACTGAATGACTACTGCCGGGTCTCACAGGAGTGCTTATATCTGAAAAAAGAATATGTATCAGTTCTTAAAGGAATGGTAGAAAAAATCAGATGAACATAATGTAGAATTACCATTCCCTTTCAACCAAAATAAAATATATCTTAATATATAAAACAAAGTCGGGTTAGTTACACTATTTATAACTCGAGAACGGCTGGGCTGATTTTGATGATCTTTGATTTGTTGGATTTGTCTCCGCCCCGGATAAGATAATAACTATTAAAACATCACAAAAGTTAACGAAATAAATAGTTATAAAGAAAATTATTTTCCCCATACATTTTGTATGGAACGAATCTCCTATTTTGAAAGAACTGCAGCAAAATTGTGAGGGGTATAATATTGAACTATGCATGAATTCCAAACATTCAAAAACGTCAAAGGTCAATGCGTTGATTGTTGTGTATTTCATGAAATTATGAATTGCTAAACCGTTCATCCGATTGCGACGAAACTTTGGGGGAGAAGCCGACTACCTGTTCCCTTTGTATGCGCTCGCTTGATCCGCATTCAGACATCGTTTTTTTTCTTCATATATTTAATTTAACACACACTCCTCCTCGCTTCATCCACGTTCACACAGTGTTTTAACCCGTTAGTTGCCTCTGCAACGGGCAAAACCTAGTAAATGTTAATGTTCAGTTTATTACGTTATATACTAAACGCTTATTATTATACTCATGAACAACTGATGTGAACTCCTGAACAACTTGTTTACTAAATGTACATACCTTCGTTAACTCCTGGGACCCCTTTGGCAGGAACAATCTCACTGCTGGTGCCTGCAGAGACATTTTGATCTGAAATAAATATATTTAACACATTAACCAAAGCTTGGAAATAAAAAGTACTTTTCCTTTTCAAGAAATATTCAGGAGCTTTGTAATAAACTTTTTGGATTCTTAAAACAAAATATTATCCAAATAGCGAACGTCTGGGGCACGCCATATGTAACTAACTAACCATCACGCCTTTTCTCCGCAGGGGTAGGCAGAGAGGACGGACCGCCAAACAACTCGGTCTCAGCACACACTCTTTGCCTCACTCACATTCATACTTCGTCTCATACATACTCTTCTATTATTCTTACTTTTGACATGGGCCGCCTCAAGTATCTGATTCACTTGATCGTGCCATGTCTTCCTCGGGCGTCTCCAACTTCTACCATTCACTTTTGCGTCATATATTCTCTTTACACTACTTTCTTCGTATTCTAGGTATTTTTGTTCCTTACCTAGCGGCAAAAACCCAGGTCAGGTAGGTACTGTAGATACCTAAAGGCATTGGAAATGGTGCAAGCTCATTTACTCCTACCGTCCTATAATTCAGTGTGCCTAAGTTTATTAAATGTACATACCTTCGTTAACTCCTGGGACCCCTTCGGCAGGAACAATCTCACTGCTGGTGCCTGCGTTGACGTTTTGATCTGAAATAAATATATTTAATGTATTAACTAAAAATTGGGAACAAAAACTACTTTATTTTTTCCATTTCAAGAAATATAACCCCTTGACAGGAACAACCACACCGATGGTCCTTGGGAAGTCATTATGCACTGAAATCAATATAAGTAACCAAAGTTTGTGAACAAACCATAGTGTTATACCATTTGCGATTATACGATTTGCAATAATTTCCAAAGCTTTGTCCTTAGCAAACAACATGGAGTAAGCCGATTAAATCTGAATAAATATAAAAATAAATAATGATGCAATTTAAGATTACATACCTTTTTGATGTTTGACGTAATCGCGGCACCTTGGCATCATAATACTTGATGCTGTGCGATTTTGTCGGGTTGGGGTCTACAATGAGAAATAAATTCAGTTTTAGACAAACAACGACAAAATGAAACATAAAAACAACGTTGTAATAACGGATGAGAGATTATCACCTGCATTTTCGTCGCCATAACTTTCACGTCTTTTTCCCTTTTTCAGTTGGCTTAGGTAAATCTGTGAATTTGCTAATGCCGGGAAGACGTAGTGTTGGCAAGGCATATTTTTCTATTGCGCCGTTTACCGTGTGTTTACTACGTTGATATACCTTTAGGTATTTTAATGTCAAAAATTCACGGAACTGACAAATGTGCACCATCTACAATAAGGTCGCCAGCATGGGAGTAGGCGGTAAAAACAAATAGCTTAGTCAGTCAAGGTACCGGAAATAGTCATATAGTTTTAGAAAGCAACGAAGGATGAGCTAAAATCATTTTTACGAACGCAGGATAATATAATAATAACATTTGTACCTAGCGGCGAACACAGAGCGGCGAAAGCAAAGCGGGACCGCAATAAAAATTGGAAAGCCAGGATATTTTCGGCAAAGATAAAATAAAAACCCAATATCGCCGCGTCGGGCGAAGGCAATAAACCTTTTCCTTTGGCCCACAAAGCCGCTGCCGCCGATGGAATTACTTTTGAAGATCTACCCCAGAGCAGGAAGGAAGACCCGAGCGAGAATCTCAACACGAAGGCAGTCACCATTTGCCCGGCCTAGGGGTTGGTACTCCACTTCGCCAACGGAGTGTCCCGACCAGGGATAAAAAAATTAAGAGACCAATTCCAACTACACGCGACCGCGCGCAATTTCCCGACCAGGGAAATTAACAGACACGCTCGCGGATTTCGACCAGGAACCGCCGATACTTTCGTGAACTTCCGCCAGAAAGTCCAACCAAGTGACCGTGAAATATTCCGACCAGGAATTTGCGCAAGTTCCACTGTGCACAAATTGTCACAACAAAGAACTCTCGCGACTCTACCTGTGCAATAACAAGTGAAAAAAATAGAACTTAAGTTTAAAGTGCCTAGTGACTGTGTGCTTACGCGGAGACTCCATCATCAGCAATCAAAGGGAAGTGACTGAACATTTTATTTATTTTAACCACCGAAGTGATTAGATTCTGAACAATTACATAAAGACTTTACCGTAGAATTAAGCAAACAGACTTTCTAAATTTAAGACGAATTAATTAAGTAGTTTTAAGACTAACACTAGATTAATAATTAACACCCGCCTTTTGTATCCTAATGTAATAAATGTGTCGTTTCTTAAACCAGTAGCTTTTTTAATTGTTCCTCCTTAATTTTAAGTTTATAGTTTTAGTTTGAACCCGCCGTAAGGCGCGGGTGTATCAATTGGCGGCCCAGACGTGTGGCTTACCGGCATTTTTTGTCTGGTAGAAATCCGAGTGTGGATTTCCGACCCATGAACCCTGAGATTAGAATAGTTACGTCCAAAGGAGGAACAATAGTTGTTATCAATAATTATTAGTTAAATTCACGCATAGCAACAAACTCGGTGGAATCTAAATGGATGCCGATAGGTTAGCTTTTCACGATACGCGTTAATAGTAATTGTTCTAAATTAATGATAGGTATTTTTTTTTGGCAATTTTTCTTTGTTTTTTTTTTTTAATTAATAATTTATGTCTGGGTTTAATGCTTCCCGCCTCAAAGAGTATTTGGCGCCCAAATTAGTTTAGGTATAGTTTTAAAAATAGATTTAAAAATTAATTATACATGGCATCGGCAAACACAACGCGAACCACGCGACAAACCACGGCGGATGCATTGCAGGCAGCCGTAGACGTCGGTAACCTCACACCAGCGAAGGAAAAGATGGAAAACAGGGGGCAGACCTCGTGCCATTCGAGGGTTCTGGAAGATCGATTCGAAGGTTTGCCGGAGGAAGAACCCGAAGAGTTTATCGTCGCGTGCGAAGAATTCTTCAGTGTTTCAGGCTGTTCGTCAGCACTTAAAGTGGAAAAGGCTGCGAAACAATTGCAAGGAGAAGCAAGAAGGTGGTGGCAGCCTCATTCACGCGGGCGATGGAGCTGGGAGGACTTCGTTGCGCAACTACGGAAGCGTTACGGCGTAGTGGGAGCGAGGACCTCTCTATTAGTCACGCTGTACGGAGACCCGCAGAAAAGCGATGAAAGCGGCGTTGCTTTTTTACAGCGTAAGCGAGCAATCCACAAACGTATATTCGGACAAACAGGCTTGGACGAATTCTGCCCAGATCTGATAGGGCTGATGATGCCTCGTTATCGAGAGCTGCTGGAGGCGGGCCTAATCTTCGGCACGTACACAATGGAAACACTTACAGCACGAGTAAACGCCATCGATTTCCCGAAGGAAATACTCTTCCGTGCACCGCCGCCCCAACACCAGGAAAGGGCGAATACCCGTAATAACGACGCAAGGCGACCGCGTGACCAATTGCCCTGGTGTCATAACTGCCCAGGAAGACATTGGAATGCAGATTGCCCAGAACTGCACCGCCGCAGGGCGGAAAACTAGCATGGCCCGGGCGCCGACCAGGTCGGACAACGTCGCGTCCAGGGCCCCCATACATAGGTACGTATGAGTACCAGCATTCACAACGAGAAGATCAGACTGGACCGCATCAAGCTCAAGAACCTCCACAGTGCTCCTTCGCGTACGCGCCTGTCGTGGAAATACCACGGTACATGCGTGGCCCAGTTACACCGGATATTGCCTCCATTATTGAGCACAATATACTCACACTTCAAGAGCAGTACGCCGGGACTAGCGGCCATAATATTTCCCCCCTAGCAACTACGTTTGACGGAGCACCCACGCTAGAAAGCGCTCAACACACACCTTCAACGAATATCTGGCAAAACGTTATTAACGACGTGCCACCGCCTGTAGATACTTGCTATCCAGGTGAATCTATACAAGCGGGCTCAGATAACTTCACCTGTACGCCAGCCGTAGAACCGACTAGCACAAGCAATCCTATTATACCGGATATCGAGACGATTCCCGCAATCATCCCCATTGCGCAACATGCAATCGATCGGCAGCAATCGTTCCCCAGTAATTCGCCTACAATCGCTTCTACAACGGAGATGATTTCTCCACCCACTGCATCATTGCGCAATGCTACAGATGAACACAATGACGCTCCACAGCCACCCCCCGGCTCCAGCGGCCACAATACGCCGACGGAACCTGCATCAGGTAACCACAGCAGACCACGCCTGTCAACTATTCCTGAAGAAGAAACTCTTTCGGAAAATCACGATATGCCGTACACTCCGACATTAGATGAGGAACTTCCGACTAGGTATAATATATCTAATGTTTGGCCCAAATTCCCACCGAGGACGTATGAACCAATTGATTCCAGGAAAGCGCATAACCGAGGCTCTTATGACGCCAGGAAACCACCCGGTATAACATGAAAGCAGACAATCTCATACCGATAATGAGACCATTGTATTATGTAACTGGATAGATGCCTACATAGATCGTTAGGTAATATGAAGTTGTTAGGATAATTTTATAATTTTTTATCGATAGTAGAATTGTTTTAGTTAAGTTTAATAATAGTTACTTAGTGCGTTAATAATATTAATTACCGTTAATTTTCGACAAAACACCCGGGGGCGATTGATATACCTTTAGGTATTTTAATGTCAAAAATTCACGGAACTGACAAATGTGCACCATCTACAATAAGGTCGCCAGCATGGGAGTAGGCGGTAAACACAAATAGCTTAGTCAGTCAAGGTACCGGAAATAGTCATATAGTTTTAGAAAGCAACGAAGGATGAGCTAAAATCATTTTTACGAACGCAGGATAATATAATAATAACATTTGTACCTAGCGGCGAACACAGAGCGGCGAAAGCAAAGCGGGACCGCAATAAAAATTGGAAAGCCAGGATATTTTCGGCAAGGATAAAATAAAAACCCAATATCGCCGCGTCGGGCGAAGGCAATAAACCTTTTCCTTTGGCCCACAAAGTCGCTGCCGCCGATGGAATTACTTTTGAAGATCTACCCCAGAGCAGGAAGGAAGACCCGAGCGAGAATCTCAACACGAAGGCAGTCACCATTTGCCCGGCCTAGGGGTTGGTACTCCACTTCGCCAACGGAGTGTCCCGACCAGGGATAAAAAAATTAAGAGACCAACTCCAACTACACGCGACCGCGCGCAATTTCCCGACCAGGGAAATTAACAGACACGCTCGCGGATTTCGACCAGGAACCGCCGATACTTTCGTGAACTTCCGCCAGAAAGTCCAACCAAGTGACCGTGAAATATTCCGACCAGGAATTTGCGCAAGTTCCACTGTGCACAAATTGTCACAACAAAGAACTCTCGCGACTCTACCTGTGCAATAACAAGTGAAAAAAATAGAACTTAAGTTTAAAGTGCCTAGTGACTGTGTGCTTACGCGGAGACTCCATCATCAGCAATCAAAGGGAAGTGACTGAACATTTTATTTATTTTAACCACCGAAGTGATTAGATTCTGAACAATTACATAAAGACTTTACCGTAGAATTAAGCAAACAGACTTTCTAAATTTAAGACGAATTAATTAAGTAGTTTTAAGACTAACACTAGATTAATAATTAACACCCGCCTTTTGAATCCTAATGTAATAAATGTGTCGTTTCTTAAACCAGTAGCTTTTTTAATTGTTCCTCCTTAATTTTAAGTTTATAGTTTTAGTTTGAACCCGCCGTAAGGCGCGGGTGTATCAACGTATTGTAAAATGAGACCCGCAAACTGAAGGTCCTTTTGCTAGCATCGGAATTGTAATAAACATCAATTCTCCACGAGCACTCACGAAACTGACTTTCCTTTTAATTATATAATTGAGATATCAATATCGAATCGAATATCTGTCAGCACAGCCTCTAACGCAGCACGGCTTTTTAAAATTTCCTCGAAGTGCTCTGGCAAGAAACATTTTAAATTCAAAATATTTACGTATTGGTATAACGCATTGACAGTTGCAATCATAAATATACCAATCCCTAGATCGATATCTTCGGGCCTTTTCTATGAGACAGATGTCGACACCAACTTCACCACAGAAAAACAATCCCGATCTTGGTAGAAGGGAGTTTAAGGCCATTTGTCATAGACAATGGTACGAGGCCTGCCATAGACAATATACTCGCCCTACTTTATTAGCCCAATAAATTATTAAAAAAAAAAAATTGAAAAGCAGAAAAATGAAAAAAAAACTTTTCCCCAGGACAACAAGGTTCCATGTGCCAAAGATGGTTCCGAGGAAATGAGATTTACATAGTTTGGCTAAAGTTCGGTGTTTGGGCTAAATTCCTAAAAAATAAAACTAGTTATTTTTATACTAATTTGGGGTCGGGGAATCCGAATCTGAAAGAATTAGGCGGCGGCAAGCAATATTAACTGAATTAAACGACTTTAAAAAAAATTATACACACACACATGAAAATAATCATTTCGGAAGTATTTTGACACATGTAGTACAAAGATCATAGAAAAACACGATAACATAGATGTTTTTACCACACAAAATTAAGTGTTGCCATTAAGCAGTAATATTTATAACGTAAAATAACATGTTTATATTTTAAGTACTTATTTTTTATAAATTTTACTTACTTTTGTATCACAAACCATGTTACATAAACCCGGCGTAGCTGCTAAACTACTTGAAAACAGGGATGTTTTTTTGCCGTGACGCGAGCAGGCGGTATAAAGAGGCACAAACCATGTTACACAAACCTAGCGTAGCCGCTAAACTACTCGAAAACAGGGATGTTTTTTTGCCGTGACGCGAGCAGGCGGTATAAAGGGGCACAAACCATGTTACACAAACCTAGCGTTAGGTTAGGGACGCGAGCAGGCGGTATAAAGGGGCACAAACCATGTTACACAAACCTAGCGTAGCCACTAAACTACTTGAAAACAGGGATGTTTTTTTGCCGTGACGCGAGCAGGCGGTATAAAGGGGCACAAACCATGTTACACAAACCTAGCGTTAGGTTAGGGACGCGAGCAGGCGGTATAAAGGGGCACAAACCATGTTACACAAACCTAACGTTAGGTTAGGTTAGGTTACGCATTTTTAAGACTACGAATTTTCATACTTTTGGTTTAAGAATACGCCGTTGAGATAGTGGTAATTCATCAGGTTAATGTGTTATGTGAAGAATTATCGTGTCGGAAATTATTGATATAGTTTTACCGCTTAGCTGGACTCTTATATGATCCGCATATCCGACAGGAACCCTTCGAGACAAACGAGTTTGACAAGGATACGACGGACGAAGAAGACTTGGTCGATTTATAAGGTATGTTTTTCTGCTGTTTTTTCTGCTGTTATCTATTATCATGTTGATATAGGGATAAATATTTTTGAGAGCTGGTAACACTGCCGGCACATGTTTTTGTATATTTCTTGTTTTTCTATGATCTTTGTACTACGTGTGTCAAAATACTTCCGAAATGATTATTTTCAAGTGTGTGTGTATAGAAAATTTTTAAGTCGTGTAATTCAGTTAATATTGCTTGCCGCGGCCTAATTCTTTCAGATTCGGATTCCCCAGCCCATAGTTAGTATAAAAATAACTAGTTTGATTTTCTAGGAATCAAAATGCTTCCAAAATGGCTATTTTCCTGTATGTGTATAAAATTTTTTAAAGTCGTTTAATTCAGTTAATATTGCTTGCCGCCGCCTAATTCTTTCAGATTCGGATTCCCCGACCCCAAATTAGTATAAAAATAACTAGTTTTATTTTTTAGGAATTTAGCCCAAACACCGAACTTTAGCCTTAAATATGAATAAATATAAAAAAGAATAATGATGCAATTTAAGATTACATACCTTTACGAAGTTTGACGTAATCGTGGTCCCAAGGCTTCATAATACTTAATGTCATGAGATTTTGTCGAGTTGGGGTCTACAATGAAAAATAAATACAGTTTTAGGCAAAAAAAAAAACAACAAAATGAAACATAAAAACAAATGTAATAACGGATGAGAGATTATCACCTGCATTTTCGTCGGCATTACGACCACTCACGAAACTGACTTTCTTTATGTTGTTGGGATATCTATGTCGAATCGAATATCTGTCCACACAGCCTTTAACGCAGCACGGCTTGTTAAAACTTCCTCGAAGTGCTTTTGCAAGAACCATTTTAATATCAAAATATTTACGTATTGGTATAACGCGACTGACTATTCACCCTGACACATAAATAAACCAATCCCTAGATCGATATCTTCGGGCCTTCTCCATACTAGAAATTTCGTCATCACTGTCAGCAACTTAACCAAAAATAAAATGGTCCACCAAAGACAATAACATAGAGGAAGTTCAAGGCCATTTGCCACCATAAATTATTTAAAAATAAAAATGCTTGAAAGCAGAAAAATGTTTTAGTTTCCCCAAGAAAACAACCTTCCATCTGACAAAGCCTGAGGGAATGAGCTTTACATAATTTGTAAAGCTCATTTTCTCAGCAAGGAGCTTTGTCAGATGGAAACCTGTTATCCTGAGGAAATCAAAAATTCAAGCGTTAGTAAAAAACCTAAAATACTTGAAATATGAACTCCTTAGGAAAGGAAACCATTTTCAAATAATGATTATGGTTTTCTACGACGAATTTACATTTTTCTGCTTGAAAAATGATATCTCGGGGGTACATGTTTAAATTCTTTTTATTTTCAGAAAGACAATCGATAATAGCACATAAAAACACTGGTTCGGTGAATTCGATGAATTGAAAAATGGTTTGAAAAAGAATATCGACAAAGGAATGGAAAGGAAACATGGCTAAAGCGTCATACAACTGTGACATTAAAGATTAACGTAAACAATAGCTGTATTGTTTGTTTATATACATTCATCTTCAATGTCACATCTATATAGCGTTTTAGCCATTTTTCCTTTCCAGCAGTCACCGTACAGTTCTTGTAGAATGAAATAAAAAATCTACATATTCTAAATTTCCTTTTAACCGACATTAAACAGAGTACCTATACCTTCATCGGGGACCCATTTCAGCCATCTCACAGTAAAAATCGCATCATGTGTTCTGAAAAAAATATATCACATTAAACAAAGTTTGTGAACAGAATATACAGTATTTTTCCTTGTGATGACATACTTTGTTTATCACAAGGGAAAAGTATTCTCACTGTTCATATGAACATATAAATTAGTAGCATTATTACTTTTACCTGCCATTAACAGTGTTATGGTCTGCCAAACAATGTTATAAGGTGTTCCTAACGTAAAGCTCCAAAATCATTCAAAGTCTGGAACATTTTCTGAAACAATATTTGTGAAAAATTAACCACTCGGACCCATAAGCTTGTTTTAACGATAATATAACATTAACAGACATATGTATGACGTACGAGGCGTACGTATCACAATTATACTTATTAAAGTAAAATTGAAAGAATATTTTATGAATACAAATGTCATTTAACCTCAAATAGATTTACAGATAAATTAAGCTGAATGTTAATGTCTCATGTAATTATCTGATTTCTGGATCAATTGCGGACACATTTGAAACATTTTTCCACCTCTGGAATTCCTGTAAACGATTTTTAAATGAAATATGCCCATGGCGATGTCAACAACACAAATTCAAATTCATGTTCGTTTGATAATCGCATGACGCAATTTGACGTTTAAAGTTAGACCTATCTATAATAAAATTCAGCTTTATCTATAAGAATTTGGTTCACTCCTGTCAGTTTCAAGGTTAAAGCCAAGATTAACGCCCCTGCCCTGACAAATGCAATCATAAACCAAACCGGATATGCTGGTTCAATGGTGTATTTGTCATTTCCGTTTACCTACTATCTACAATTCAGTTCATCTATGGACCCGATATTTTTTGGAGTTACAAGGTTAATACAGAGATATACGCCCCAGGGGGCTTACTCTCTAACTCTCGTAACCGCCATTATCTGTGTTTCACACTCGTATTTTGACAGATGTTTGTCAGTTTCGCAAACTTGACACTTTTTATCAGTCGGAAGCCCGAAAGTTACAAACTAAAAATGTATGTGTTTGCTTCTCACAGCGACGCCCGGTTACATTGTCACATTGTCATTTTTGGTATTCCCTATCGCCGTAAGTGAAACTCAGTCGTATAAATTTCGTGTTTGTCAAGCTGGATCGGAGGACCTCCGTTTTATGAAACCTTTGACATTTCGTCTGACGACACATTTCTATAAATTAATATACTTATTCGAATTTCTTGTAAGGTAAGTAATATGATTTATTTGGAATTAAACGATACCTCAAACGGGTTGGTAGATGTGTAACTAACCGCCGTACTTGCACTTATTCGTAATTACACCCCGTTTTAGCAATTCCTACAACTGACAACTATGTAATTGCACAAAATAGGTTCTTAGTTTGGGTTATTTAAGTGTTTTGTGTGTATTTCGATCGAAGCGAAACTTTCGCAAACATCGAAGGGCAAAGGGATACTTATCTAGTTTATTAAGAAAATTAGAATTTGAATGCTATGTACCAAATGGGTACGGGTCTGTTGCAATCTTTCTTATTCATAATTTGTGTCATATTTCAGCCACAATGGACGGTTATTTTCGCCTGCAATTTGTTTTGCGAATTTTTCGCTAAGACGAGAACAGGGTAGAGGCAACCCGAAGAAGACAGTTGAGGGATCTGTCAAACCCCATGAATATTCCGGAAACATTATTTATTGCTCACTACCGCCTGTCGGAGGACCTCTTCTAAGCGTTGTGTGACGAGTTGAGGCCGTTACTCCCTGTACCTATTAGAACAACCGGAGTGCCCCTGGAGCTTAAAGTGAATACAACATTGTTTATTTTTTCTTTCAATGTGAAACCCCAATCCTGTAAATTAACAGCATATTCCTTAAGTATCTGCTTCATATTTTTTATGTTTCAGGTTCTAACAACTTTGTCTTTCCTAGCTACAGGGTCATACCAGAAACTTGTGGGAAACGACTTCCACTGTAGCGTTTCACAACAAACGGTTAGCAGACACATGCATGAAATAGTGTCGGCTATAAACCTAATCATGCGTAGGCACGTAAAGTTCCCAGGAACGCAGCAAGAAAGGAATGATGTGAAACAAGGGTAGGTATGTTCTGATTTATTATATTTTGTGGCATATTCAGATGATGGGCTAATATGTAATTATTTTATGTAATATTTCATCTCTGTTGAACTCAAGAACGAGTCGAAGAAGCGACCCGTTCTCATGTGACAAATGTCAACCGTGTTGGGCGCGCTTTTGGCTTGTTTCCTGACTATGCACGGGTACCGAAGGGATCAATGTCGCTAGTTCCTCGGAGCATCTTCCAATAAAATAACAGTAGAACAAGGCTAGCATTCCCACCCTGTATATGTATTTATGGTATGTTTATACCGTTAATAAATAAATAATTTGGTTCTAACCCTTTTACCTTTGCTGTCTTTTGTACACTTACTTGAATTTCATAATGATGATGAAACACAGTGTGGTTTTCGAAATGCGAAGAACAGTCTAACTTAGATTACAGTAATATTAATTTTATAGCATGTCGTCTCTATCGAAGTTGAAGGGAGGCACAATAATAAAACAAAAACAACAAAAATGATGAATGTGGTGTCTTTTTTTATATTTGTACATAGATAAAAACTTATAAAACAGTTAGCAATATATTACAGAGAAGATTACACATTTAGAACACATACAATAAAGAAGAAATACATAGTAACAATAGCAATTACATGTATATTGCAATGAAAGTAATAAAAAAATACAATATTCATTCTTGTGGTGTTATTAACTACCTACTGCGTAGGAATTGGCAAACGTTACTTACAACCGGCCAGTCCGGAATAAATATCCTTGCGACCAGATGTGCATTTATTTTACCTCCGTATTCCCGTACATTACAATTCTAATCGAATAAAACGTTATATTTTTAGTAAGCTTAAGAAAAGCATAGCCATTCAGAGAATATGTGTGTACAAAAAATGAAATAGTTATATATGAACAGCCCACTGAATTTCCACTGTTCTTGGTCCTCATCCAGTGATAGCATGTTTTTGTCTATAAAAAAAAGATTGCACCCTATTCCTCATTTGAAATAAAAAAAATGTTACATTAAATACACATTTAGAAAACATATTGTAAAGGAGAAATGGTATTATAAAATGGACACCAACACTGCCTAGCAGCAAAAATCTCCCATTCGACAAGGTCAGCTCTCAGCTTGTTGTTCTGAAACAATAACAAAAAAAAAAAAATTAAAAAAAACTATATTGAAAGTTTAGTACCTATATCTATTTTAAGCATTCAAATTGTATATATTTCAGATTTTATGAGAAATATCATTTTCCCGGAGTTATTGGGTGTATAGACGGAACCCACATAGCCATGATTAGATCGAAGGAACATGAATGAAGAGGCATACTTTAACCGAAAAGGTTTCCATTCGATGAATGCTCTCATGGTAAATAAATATTTCGTTTATTGAAATGTATACAGAATAGCTTATCATACAGTCATATAATATATCATACTATTATTCTATAATTTTACTATAGTAAATTTCTTTTATGTATACATAAATATTTGTTAAAGTTTGCAATTTTTAATTATATTTGTTTTAAAAAATAAATTGTTTAAAAATAATTTTAATATTTCAGGAGACTCAGCATGATGACTCCAATTTTAAATGCGGCACCGGGATCACCAGAGGACCACTATACCAAAATGCAATGCAGAGTCAGAAATTGCGTAGAACGCTGCTTTGGTATTTTAAAAGCAAGATGGCGCTGTCTCTTAAAACATTTTGTTCTACACTATACGCCAATAATGGCAGGGAAGATAGCCAATGCATATGCTGTTCTTCATAATATGGCCATTGAAGCTCATATGCCAGAACCAGAGGATGTGATCATTGAAGATGATTTTAGAGAAGTGCTTAATGTTATCGATCAACACAACGATAACCTTAGGCAAGGACGGATAACTCAACGAGAGCTTGTTGAGACTCTCAATCGCCAAATTTAAATACCTCTAACCATCTATCCAAGTTCATTCTTTTTTTTAATCCAATTCATTCTTATTTCTTCAATGATCACATCCTCGGTTCTGGCATTTGAGCTTCAATGGCCATATTATGAAGAAAAGCACATGTTTTGGCTATCTTCCCTGCCATTACTGGCGTGTAGTGTAGAACACAATGTTTTAGAATACAGCGCCATCTTGCTTTTAAAATACTGTACATGTTTACTTCCTACACTCACATAAATTATACTATCGAATACTCATACCTACTTGTGTTGTGCCTACTTATGTCTGTCATGCTGTTTATTATTTTATGTACTATATACTTGTTATAATGCTCCTGTACAATTTACTTTAGGGAACGTACCCATACTACGTGACCAACTTTTTGCAATTTTTAACCCCCCCCCCCCCGGTGACCAAAAACCTAAGCAACCCGCCGCTCATTTGTATGGAGCGTGACATTTTGAAGACCCCCTTCCCGTTCCCTTACATGTAAAAGACATCAAGGCGTAAACAAACAAATAAATAAATAAATGTAAAAGCCCCATGGGCTTACAAAATAGTAAATAAATAAATTATATCTTAAACTTTCCTTTCAAGCTCTGCTATCAGCGCCTCTCTGAATTTTGCCTCTGTGCGGCCATGCTGGCATTGCTGGCCAGCAAGGCTGCACCGAACTCTTCCACTTTCTCCCATTTGTGCTTGTTGTGAAGGGGCTTCTCCCTCTCATTTATATTTTTCTCCCTCTGGTTTGCATTTTTTCCTCCTCCGCTTTCACAAACCTCTCCATCAAGGCTCTTTGAGTACCTGAAAGTAAAATATTAGGAATAATATCATAACATCACGAGAGATGGGAAGGCTGAGAGGGATATTGAAAGAAGGGTAAATGCAGGTAACGCTATTAATGGAGGATTGAATGCCGTTGGCGCTAATAAAAAACTGTCAAAAGAAGCGAAGCTAGCAGTCCACAATGGAGTCCGGTACCCACCCTGATGTATGGCAGTGAGGCATGGAACTGGCAGAGGAATGATGAAAGCAGACCGAATGCTGTTGAAATGAGATCCCACCATGTATGATCGTGTGAAAATGTGGAGATCCGCAAAGAATGCAAGGCTGATGGAAGCATAATGTGAGTAAGATTAAGAGGGACCCTCAGATGGTTTGGGCATGTAGAGCGAATGAATTAAGAAAGTGGTGTAAGAAGAATATGTGACACAAATGTGAATGGTACAAGAAGTCAGGGACGCCCGAGGAAGACATGGCACGATCAAGTGAATCAGATACTTGAGACGGGCCATGTCAAGAGTAGAATAATAGGAGAGTATGTATGAGATGATATATGAATGTGTGCCAAGTTGTTTGGCGGTCTGTCCTCTCTGCCTACGCCTGCGGTGAAACGGTGTGATGGTTAGTTAGTTAGTTTTTTCATAAAATTATTCCCATTCACCCTAAGAAATTTCATTGTTCGTACTTACAAAGATCTTTGTCGGAGGCCTTTCTTTTGACGCCGGACGGTCCAGGCGATGTGGGCAAAACGTCTGTCGGCACCGGCCCAGGCATCGCGGACGAAGCTTCCTCATCCGACCCAGGTAATTGAGGAAGGACCTCAATTGCAACGTCATCCATCAACGTCTCATAAATTAGTGTCCCATCAATCAAGTCTCGCCCAATAATTAAAACTAACTCCACTCGATGCCGCGATGCCTTCTGTTTGGCATTACCTTTTAGGTCCCGCCAAGTCTGAAACAATTGATAAATGGTCAAACTATTATACAGAAACCGATAAATTAAGATTATTTTGAGAAAGGTGTTTGTTTCAGTTTCAATAAAGTATTATTATATTATGTACATACTTGCTGCCATTTTTCGCCTGGTTTCTTGGCTCCAAACTTGATGGCGTTCAGGGTTTGGGCCAACTCGTCCCACTCCGTCTTGCTGGCTATCCTTCCATCCGGCCCCTCACATCTTCCTGATACCATGGAAGGCCTGTCGGCGACCCATGACGCGAGCAACTCCAACTGTTCGCTTGTAAACCTTTTATTCTGTAGAAGAATTATTAATATACATTATTATTATTAATTTAAAACTAACAATGCAATCAATAAAAACATGCAAATGCGGTTGGTAATGACAGTATCCCGCTGGCGGTGGTAAAACGAAAATTCATATAGTTTGCCATATACTCGATAATTGTTTCGCCACCGTCAACCGGATACTATAATAATCACGTTTTTTGCATAAATAATTCAAATGACACAATTTTAAAACCAAGACAAACACAAAATTAACATGAATGTACTAAATAATCATATAACTTACGTTCATTCAGTTCATTGCTAAGCAGACACATAAAAAACAATACGAAACAAACGTCAAAACAACGCTTCTCCCGCGCCACGAAGATGCATTTAGCGAACCATAGACTGTAGGCGCATAGACAATCCACATTATTTCTATAAAGAGTGTGAAAGTCAAACATAGTATATTTATGGTCAAACATAGTATATTTATGGTCAAACATACCGACGCCCATCGACGCTTTTCTAAACCGATTTGTGTCACAGAGCGCAATTTTCAGTCCAATGTGATAAGACTGAGAAACACAGAAACGGTCGACTGTGAAACCGAAACTTATTGGTTTTTCTGAGTAAGTTAGAGAGTAGGCCCCCTGGTTGCAATCACAAACCCCGAACCGGATATATTGGTTCAATGGCGTATTTGTCATTTCCGTTTACCTACTATCTACAAATCAGTTCATCTATGGACCCGATCTTTTTTGGAGTTACAAGGTTAATACAGAGATATACGCCCCTGGTCCTAGATGAGCTGGAGAGAGACGGTACAGTAACAACTCTATGTCATAAATATACCAATCCCTAGATCGATATCTTCGGGCCTTTTCTATGGGACAAATGTCGACACCAACTTCACCACGGAAAAACAATCCCGATCTTGGTAGAAGGGAGTTTAAGGCCATTTGTCATAGACAATAGTACAAGGTCTGCCATAGACAAAATACTCGCCCTACTTTATTAGCCCAATAAATTATTTAAAAAAAAATTGAAAAGCAGAAAAATGAAAAACTTTTCCCCAGGACAAGATTCCATGTGCCAAAGATGGTTCCGAGGAAATGAGATTTACATAGTTTTTTTACAGCTCATTTTCTCAGGAGGGAGCTTTGTCAGATGGAAACCTGTTATCCTGAGGAGATGAAAAATCAATACATTAGAAAAATGAAAAACTCACAGGTGCATGTTTTAAATATTTTTTTTATTTTTAAAAAGACAATTAATAAACAATACATAAAAATGCAGAGGTGGAGGTTCCACCCATAGATTGAGCATGAGTCAGAAATTAACGCTAACTGGGCCATAATGTATTCATTCATTGTACTTGTCATATAATTAACAGTATTATATAATTCCTCGACTGGCTAAGTCCTCCATCACAACACAAGCAACATTTTCGGCTTTCTGTGGTGGTAGTAGGAGATTTTCAAACAGTGTTGGGTTATTCGTAACCCGGGAATGTTTGTCTTTCTTTTTTTTTTTTTAATTTAAAAAAAAAAAAATTAAAAAAAAAAAAAAAAATTGTTCATATATCCAACGGAATCTCCATTAATACATTATTTGGCTTAATACGCTAACTCTGTAATCTTTTCTATAAAATGTAAAATAAATACAAATACATACAAAATAATAGCACAAATTACAAGCACAAAAACAGTACACAAAAAAAATTTTAAAAACACAAAAACAAAGAGCTTTATACAAAAATATGTAAACATTGGAGGTTGCCGACCACTTTCCCACAGCGTTCTAAGGAAACAGATGGTTTCCTCCTTCACTGTACACGTCAGGACTCTATTTTTTTTTGTAAAGACTCTAATTTTTATTAAAATGACTCTAGACCTCCAATGTCCAGGCATACATTGTAAGCAGGCAGTATGCGAGTGCGTACATGTTGTTAATTATTTATTTCACTGTATCACGTCTCATCTCCGCCACTTGATGTATCTGAAATAAAAGTTTATTAATATAAAGGAAGAAGAGTTCCTTCTGAGAGAAGGCAGTCCCGCCGAGGATGAGCGGAGCCATCAATCCAGTCGCAAGCAAGACTCGGCGTCAGCATCCCAAGCCGGCTTCCCGGTAGGCCCTCGAAGAGAATGTTGGGATTAAGGGGGAAAGAAACCTGAAGACCCTAGGGAAAAAAGTGAGCATCGGGTCACCAGAGGCAGGGTGTAAGGGCACCGGTCCGCTACGGTCAGTCTTCGGGCCTGTTCATGGCAACGGGGGAGGAGCGGGAGGGTTATGCAGCTGCTGCCTTGGGAGTCATCTCCTCAGTTGATGCACGGTCAAAATATGTAAGCACAAAAAATTTATACAAAAATATGTAAATACTAAACATATTTTAATTAAAGAAGGTGTTGAAAGATATTCAAGAAAGTACTAAGCGCCCCCATAAAGACACAGAAATTGACAAACAATATATTACTACAATAAGTTGAGTTGAGATGTATGTATATAAATGTTAATATAAATAAATGTAAATAAGGAAAAAAAAATACTAAGACGACCATTTTTTTCTATACTTAGAATATTTTGCGTACCTCAACATTGCCTTTTTCCTCATGGAATCAGGTACATTATAAGGTCTGGTATCTTTTCCAGATATTTTTTTATTAATATCTCCGCACCAAACATTAATATTAAAGGGCACGGCGAATTTCACAATAGATTCGGTCAAATTTTTTTTATGCTCTTGACAATTAATCCAATCAAAACATACATATTATAAAATTGTATTTTTTATAATGGGCACAAGATGTATATTTTCGCAATAATGATTTAGTACATTCTCAATGAAACAACGAATATTCAAAGCGTTTAGTGCAAAATTTTTTGTTGGATAATAAAGGCTGAGCCTTTCCGTGATGCGGTATTCACGGCTCAGAATAAAGGCATTTAAGGAATCATACGGATCACCAATGCAAGATGATTTGCATTCTTTACAATTTCTAATATATTTCAACACCTTTTTTAACAAAAATCCAGCGACATAGGCGTCAATACTCATTTTTTGTATGGAAAATGAATCTAAAATTTCACCAAATTCGGCATCTTTTTCCGCTATAGTTAAAAAAGACGTTAAATTTAGATTTAAAGTTGAAGATTGGGTGTAAATAAAATCTGCTATGTTAGACAGAAGGACGGCTGAATTGTCAGCTTCGCAATTCATACCCGGTGAACGTGCGGACCACAAATTACGAATCATTAATGATTTATAGGCTGCTGAAAATAAGGTAGGGGATGGATTTCGGACCCCACGACTTCGTATCGAACCGAAAAAGTTTTCTAATGGATCTTGGTTTAGATATCTACATTTTAAATATTTGAAACCTATATTTTCGAGAAATTTTCACAACTCCATTATGCCGTGGATGGAAAAAATCCAGTTATTTAATACTGGAGCTAAAGTCCTAATATTTGCCCCTGTCGTCTGATGGACGTATTTCATCGTGCGCAATATTTGCGACGACTCATTCCACAATATTGAAAGTGGGGGGAGTCATTGATAAAGCCACACGATATTTTTTGCTCCCTTTGGGGTGAAATGAAGTTCCATTGACACTATCGAATAGTGTATCAAAGAATTGCAAAACTCGTGAAGTGTCCAATGGGTTTTTAGTAGACGCCTCTGGACGTATATGGTTTAATGCTTCTAGGGCAGCAGACACCCTGTCACTAAAAATTTGCGAGGCAAGTTACAACTACTTTATTTAATAACTTAACTTTATTTTTCCCTTTCAATAAATATAAAACAAATATACATACCTTCGTTAACTCCTGGTATCCCTTTGGTAGGAATAACCTCACTGCTGGTCCCTAGGTAGAAGTTTTGTTCTGAAATAAATATATTTAACACGTTAATCAAAGTTTGGAAACAAAAAGTAGAATACTTTTTCCCTTTCAACAAATATCCAGGAGCTTTGTAATAAACTTTTTGGATTCTTAAAACAAAATATTATCCAAATAGCGAACGTCTGGGGCATGCCATGTGTACCTAACTAACTAACCATCACGCCGTTTTTCCGCAGGGGTAGGCAGAGAGGACGGACCGCCAAACAACTCGGTCTTAGTACACACTCTTTGCCTCACTCACATTCATTCATCGTCTCATACATACTCTTCTATTATTCCTACTTTTGACATGGCCCGTCTCAAGTATCTGATTCACTGGTCAGGTAGGTACCGTAGACGACAAAGGAATGGAAAGGAAACATGGCTAAAGCGTCATACAGCTGTGACATTAAAGATCAACATAAACAATAGCTGTATTGTTTGTTTATATACGTTCATCTTCAATGTCACATCTATATAGCGTTTTATCAATTTTTCCTTTCCAGCAGTCACCGTACAGTTCTTGTAGAATGAAATAAAAAATCTACATATTCTAAATTTCCTTTCAACCGAAATTAAACAGAGTACCTATACCTTCATCGGGAACCCATTTCAGCCATCTCACGGTAAAAACCGCATCATGTGTTCTGAAAAAAATATATCACATTATTAAACAAAGTTTGTGAACAGAATTTTTCCCTTGTGATGACATACTTTGTTTATCACAAGGGAAAAGTATTCTCACTTCTGTTCATATGAACATATAAATTAGTAGCATTATTAATTTTACCTGCCATTAACGGTGTTATGGTCTGCCAAACAATGTTATAAGGTGTTCCTAACGTAAAGCTCCAAAATCATTCAAAGTCTGGAACATTTTCTGAAACAATATTTGTGAAAAATTAACCACTCGGACCCATAAGCTTGTTTTAACGATAATATAACATTAACAGACATATGTATGACGTACGAGGCGTACGTATCACAATTATACTTATTAAAGTAAAATTGAAAGAATATTTTATGAATACAAATGTCATTTAACCTCAAATAGATTTACAGATAAATTAAGCTGAATGTTAATGTCTCATGTAATTACCTGATTTCTGGATCAATTGCGGACACATTTGAAACATTTTTCCACCTCTGGAATTCCTGTAAACGATTTTTAAATGAAATATGCCCATGGCGATGTCAACAACACAAATTCAAATTCGTTTGATAATCGCATGACGCAATTTGACGTTTAAAGTTAGACCTATCTATAATAAAATTCAGCTTTATCTATAAGAATTTGGTTCACTCCTGTCAGTTTCAAGGTTAAAGCCAAGTTTTACGCCCCTGTCTATGTCTAATGCTCTGTGATGTGAATCTTCAGGAATCTTGAATCATCAGCCGCGCGAGATGTCTTTGACTTTTTTTGTTTGTTTATGGCTATTTGCTGACTAATTTTATTAAAGAATAGAGAACTCCAGTCCAATTCTTTCATTTTTTTAATGAATAAAGACCTTCAAACTTAAATAACTGCATTTTTATTTTTATTTTTATAGTTAGTTTTAATAGTTAAAATAATTGTCAAAGTTTTAATTTTTAAAGACTCCCAGAAACGCACCGTATCTATGGTGGTCTTCATCCACCGATAGTTTTTTTACTTTTTAAGTTGTCATTTTGAATCAGTGATGTTATGTCGAGGGAAATTTCCCTAGATCTAGGGGAGAAAAATATTTTTTAGGGATAAGGGAAATCAGGACAAAATCCAGGGAAATTTCGAACTCTGGCAAAAATTTTATTACATATGACAATATTACTGGTATTATTTATATATATATATATATATATATATATATATATATATATATATATAAATAATACCAGTAATATTGTATATACGTATATATATTTTATATATATATACGTATATATATATAATATATATACGTATATATATTTTTTGGAATTTCTATGAATCTTAATTATTGTTCATGTACTTACATGCAATGTTATTTTTAACACTGACAACTCAAAATGATATTAGGGAACGTACCCATACTACGTGACACGTTCGGGGGGGGGGGGGGGTCTTCAAAATACCACGCTTGGTACAAATTAGCGGCGGGTTGCTTATGATTTTTATTTTGCAAAGTGTTTTTTTTTAATTTGGAATTCAGTTTCTAATTCAGTGGTGAGTGTATTCGTACTTTTAAATTATTACTTCACGTTTTATTTGGAAAATCACGGTATTATTAGTATATTTATCAAGTTCCGATATCTATCTAATTAATTATCATATTAATTAACATATAACAGGATTAATGTTACACAATCGGGTGGCTACGTAGGCAATTGCGTAAATGTGAAATTCTAGGGAAATTTCACTTCGAAATCTAGGGAAATAATTTTTTGGGGCAGAACATCCCTGTTTGAATGAAGAATCTAGAAGAATAATGGCGGTCATGGTCAGCGTTGCCAGAAGGTTACTTTTGTAACCTTTTAGGTGATTTTTTACACTGAAAGGTTTCTTTCAGGTTACACTACGCAAAAGGTTACTTTTAGGTGATTTTTCAGAACCAACGTCAAACGGAATGCTCTTTTGTTTTTTTTTCGTGTTGGCTAACGGCTTGCTAAATCATGGACTATACACTTATTGCAAAACTTTACTTCTTTCTCTTTCACACTATTGTGAAAGAGGAACACGTTTCGCTCAATAAGAAACACAAGAACAAACCAACTATTCCACATCCCACACTCAAAAACAAATTACACACAACATTCATTTCTCTGAAGGACGTGCACAAAATTCAATGATATCTTTTACGACTCTGATATTTTTCATTTGTCCTCAGACCAATTTATTAAATCAGTAATAGAAAAAATTTAAACAAATTGTTAATTACGAACTCTTCACCCCTGCTGTATGTTATTATAAAAAAAATTTCATTCTCATTATGATTGTTTTCCTTCTTTTTATTATAATAATAATATTTGGATTATTTATATATCCTATAATATGCTTTATAATTTGTATGTTTTTTTTCATTTTTGTTGTATATATATATATATATATATATTTATTTTTTCTACCACTTTATGTTTTATTTAATGTTTTAATCTATGTTTTTATATACTATATATATATATATATATATATATATTATAAATTTTACCGGAAACTTCGCTGGTTAATGCAACCATGTAATATGTTACTTTATTATTAAAATATGTATTACTGTTTGTTACCTCAATAAACTAAAAAAAAAAAAAAAAAATCTGTAAATTACAAATTAACCATAGCTTCTCGCTCACTTGACAAATCTGATTGATCGCTCAATCTGACTTTTTGCATTTTGAGTACCCGCTATTTACGCCGGCAAGGATTATGCAGGTAGAAAAAATATCAGATTTTTCATACCGGTATATACGAAACAAAAAACTCGCTCTACTCAAAAATAATCCAAATGGCTTATGTCCCACTTTAATACTGAGCTCCTCATGATGATGGGTTTATTTATATCCTCATGTATTCTATCATGCTACGTCCAGACTGAAGCCAACCTTCCAACTCCGAACTTAGTTCGGAGTTGGAAGGTTGGCCGATCGTGTGGTCGCTGAGGCCAACCCTCCAACCCCGAATTCCGTACTTCAAAATGGCGGACATGAAACAGCTGTAGCTACGCTGTATCTTTTTCAGTTGCCTACAATTATTACGTACGTATAATCATATACTTATAGACACGACATGTTTTCAAACAATTGTTATACCACTCTCCGTAATAATATAGTCATTTTAATAGTACGCGGCACGGTGTGGACAGCTGCGGCAGGCTGGTTCGTGTGAGTTGGCCGTCGGGATCAATCCCGGGCCAACGCGAACTCCAACCTTCCAACTCGAACTTCCAACGCACGAACACCCCTCCACACGATCGTCCGAACGTTTGAAGTTGGAACGTTGGCCGCAGTGTGGGCTTACCATCAACTTTTTACCATTCCACTGGAAAAAATACGAAAGGTTATTTTTCACACAAAAAGGTTACTTTTTAATATATTTTAGGTGACTTTTTACAAGACACGGCTGGCAACACTGGTCATGGTGGTATGTGGAATGCTTTGTAATGACTTTTAGGTGTGAGGTGTGTTTTTTATTCAAGATTAACTGCTTTTAAATAGAAAAACATTGGTAAAATGTCCACATTTCACCGCTACTGTTATTGTATTTAATCAAAGTGCAATATAAAAACAATAAATCATCTCTTTCATTGCAAATACATGTGACATCGTGTTTTGTGTCAGGCGTTACTTTTATGTATAATACATACAGAAACACTGGTATTTATAATACACTGATCACGACGAGTGTGTAACAACTTGTATAAAAAGCCCTATACTAAAAACAATTTGAAAACACATAACCAAATGTCAAAATAGGACACGACTTTAACCTCAAATAGACAAAATTTATTGCAGATTGTCTGCAAATATAGCCCTCTGCGTAAATGGGCCGTTTTCGCACGATTTTGGCCGCTAGGTTCGCTATAGTCCTACCGGTCCAACTATTTTATTTAACTGTCAAATCCCATACATTTTTTAGGCCGTTTGGCGCAATTTAGTGTTTTTAAATATTATAATAATGCCGTCAACCTGTTGTAGTGTTCCAATGTGTAGAAATAGGGGTGGGCACGAGTTTCCAATCGGCGTTCCAAATGGGCACCGACTCCTGATTCTGTAGTCTGTCAAGCTCATTTCAGGGACACCGATTATGTATTCAATAATATTAACCATAACAGTAAGTACATGACTCATTCAATTAATATCTTACTATAATTGAATCCCCAATATAATATAAAGAGTACTTGTATAGTATAATGAACACGTAAAGAAACATTTGACATAAAATGCACAAAATTTTATGCACAATGTTTTGTCTTCTTTCGCAGTTGACATTATTTGTCAAACGTACCTTTAAATACAAGTGTAGTCAATCACAACTAACATTAATAATTATGGTATACATAATATCTTATTTCCTTTTTTTTAATTAAACATTTTCAATTATTGCAATCATTTTGTTACACGGTTATCAAACTGTCTGGCACGAGATTTCTGGGCAGCTGATTCTTCATTGTTGGCAATCTAATTTGCTTTGCATTTCTCGTCCCATGTCTGTATATCTCGTGATTGTAATTTAATTTTCAGTACAAGTGTTTTAGGAAAAAAATCAAATTATTACTTCTCAAGTAGACCATTTTGTATTTTATATCACGCAAGTATGGAAGTTTGAGCCTAATTTTATTTTCATATGTACTGTACTGGCAAAAGCTACTAAAAGGTGTAGTTCCTTAGAAGTAGGTAATTTAGAATTAAGAAACAGACAGGAAAGGCGTCTGATACCTAAGTACGTGAAAAAATATATATAAATTCTACAAAACCAGAACCACAAGATGCAGCGGCGTTGCCTGTGAATCTAGAAGACGTGGCAGTGGAAGTCATATTGTCTTTTGATACTCCGTGTGATAAAATAAATAAATAAGTGTTTATTCCAGTATGTGGGGAGGAGAGTGCAATCCCACACATTCCTTAAGGGTAATATACACATACAGGTACAAAGTATTTGAAAGGAAAAAAAGAAAAAGAAGGTGGATATGAATGTACACGAAACAAAAAAAGATAATAAGCTAATAGTAGTAAAAGGAAAAACAAATGAAATAACAATATTAAGCTTTCAGGATTCTGTGAGCACGTAAGGAGCCAGTATTTTTCTCCAGTGTGCATCAATACTGGATGATGGACTGAGGCGGGCTTCCATGACGAGGATGTTTCCAGAGCTGGTTATCCTTTCCCTAATTCCTGCCACCCTGGATCTAATAAGGGCTGCAAAGCCAGGAACTCGCCCCTCCGTGAACATCCGGGAAGCGCTGCAATATCTGGGGAGACCAAACATTATGCGGAAGGCGTTGTTATACTGAACCCGAAGTCTTTCTATACTACTCTTCTTGTAGTTTGCCCAGAGTTCACACGTATACAGTGTTGCGCAGAAGGAAAGGAAGAGCGTCCTTTTTACAGCAGTACTGCAATGGCAGAATCTTCTACTGAGCATGTTAGCTTTTACACTTTTTGAGCTCTTCTTTGCCTATCGATGTCGTCATCGTCCATCAGATTACTGGTGATTATGTGTCCAAGGTATTTAGTTCCTTCAGTCACCTGCAGGTTCACACCATTCAGGGTAGCTGGAGGAATATTTTTTGGTCCTTGTCCATATCTTACGACCAGTAGAGCCGTTTTAGTGGGGTTGTATTGCATGTTTGTTTCTTCAGCAAACTCTTCGCAGATCTTTAAAAGAATACGTAGGCCCCTTATGGATGGTGCCATCAATACCATGTCGTCCGCATAACTGATGTTGTTCAGAAACTGTCCTCCAATTTGGCAGCCTACCCCTGCATTGTTTAGCCTGTCGGTGAGTTCGTCCATGTACAGGTTGAACAATATCGGGGACATGCATCCTCCCTGTCTAACGCCGCTCTTCAGGAGGAAAGGTTCGGAGAGTCCATCTTTCCACCTTACTAAGTTTTCCTGCTGTCTATGCCACGAGTCGAGGATATGTATCACCGCCGGTGATATGCCTCTTTCCCTTAGTTTACCCCATAGTAGAGGGTGAGAAACCCTGTCGAAGGCCTTGCTCAGATCTAGAAAACATGCGTACGTGGTGGTCTTTTTATTCCTGTAGTATTCCAGGGTTCTTTTCACAGTAAATATAGCAGTATCGGTAGACGTTTGCTTTTTGAAGCCCATTTGGTTGTCCTTAGTTTCCAATGTAAAATCGGGTAATAGGTCGAACGTAGAAAACTATAGACCTATATCGATGTTATCTCATATTCCTAAAATCTTTGAATCTATAATCACAAAAAAAATAACACCTATTTTCAAAAATGTGCTGATTGAGGAACAGCATGGCTTTAGATCTGCTAAATCTACCACTACAAACTTACTCTCCTTCACCAACACCGTAATCAATGGCCTAGAAGATAAATCACAAGTAGATGTTCTATATACCGACTTTTCTAAAGCTTTTGACAAAGTAAAACACGCTATCCTCATGGCCAAGCTATATGCTATAGGTATACGAAACCCATTGCTATCTTTCTTTAATTCTTATTTAAGCAATAGAAAACAAAGAGTTAAAATAAATAACATTGAGTCTATTATTATTGAAGTAACATCCGGCGTACCGCAAGGAGCACATTTAGCCCCGCTTCTCTTCAACTTGTTTATAAATGACATTATTCGTATTTTCTCTCACACACGCTTTTGGCTTTTTGCTGATGACAATAAGATCCTAAAAATAATCAAAAACTACCATGACTGCCTTCTTTTCTAATCAGATATTGACTCTTTCAATGACTGGTGTAAAATTAATTGCTTGGAACTAAATGTCGATAAGTGCAAAATTATGTCCTTCTACAGATCTAAAAATCCGATTGTTTTCGAATACAAATTAAATAATAATTGCCTAACAACTGTTCAATCTATTAAAGATCTTGGTGTCTCTCTTGATAGCAAGCTTTCTTTCCGGGAACATATAAATACGATTGTTAATAAATCTCTCAAACTACTTGGTTTTATCACTAGAACCACTTCTGACTTCAAAAACATAAATACCCTAAGAACTCTTTACTGCTCCTTGGTTCGCCCCCATCTTGAATATGCTTGTATTATATGGTCTCCTTTTTATGCTGTCCATATTCGTCATATTGAATCCGTTCAACATCGGTTCCTAAAGGGAATTGCTTGGAGGCTAGGATTAGAGCGAGGCAATTACTCGTATGCTGAAATTGAACAAACTCTAAACCTTTCTCCTTTAGAAGACCGTCGGATAAAATCTGATCTTATTTGTTTCTTCAAAATTATTAACTGTTTAATCGACTCGCCTACATTACTACAACTCATCACATTTAATATACCTTCTCGTAGACTCAGAAATAAAGACCTGCTTTTCCTCAATCAGCACTCGACTAACTATGGTTATAACTCACCACTGTCCAGAATGTGTAGACTGGTCAACTCACGTCAAGACCTTGATTTTTTTGGTATTAGCTTAAATGATTTCTGTCGCTCTTTAAACAAATGAAGATATGTAATAATCACCCTAATTTTTGCAAGGTCTTGACGTGACTTGACACTTATTTTTCTTCTATTTTCACTGTTTGTCTTTGCTTTCATGTACCATCCGAATCCTTACATTGTTCATTTCTATACTTCGTGATACTTTGTTTTAAATTGGACGTAAGTCCGTAAATAAATAAATAAATAAATAAATAAATTTCACGTTGCAGTGTTTATTTGTCTTCAGCCAAAACTGTTTGAAATCACGACTATGTAAATCTCCTGCTATTTTGTCCATTTGAATTTGCTCACAGTCGTTTTGGCATTTTTTCAGTGCTAGTTTGAACGCAGCACGCTTTAATTTTCGTTCATCCGCAATTGAGCCCTCATGAGGCCTGCCATTTTCAATCCATATCATCATTGCACGTCTTGATTCTATGTATTTTTGTGCGACAAAATCATTCCATCCACAGATTTGTTTACGTCGTTGCAATCTTCGTTTACGATTGTTAAATACTGCAAGCGCGGCGCTTCGCAGGGCCTCTATAATACGTGTATACAGTGTCTTAATGTTAGCTCGAGCAGGGTTGTCACTTCTCTCGTACCGCGTAAGACCTTGTTTAATTTTTTGTAGAAAAACTTGTGAGGTTCGAGTATAACTATGGATATCGCGTTCATTTTTGGGATTCCAAGTTGCACGGTCGGTTTCTATACATGCATAAATTTCGGTTTTCGGTATTCCTTCTGTTTGTAAGGTCAATTCGAGAGGCCTGTGATCGGTCCAGTCCACGTCGTAGTGTATTTTCATATCTGAAATCTGTTTGAAGATATTTTTTGTCACCAAACAGTGGTCTAACCACCTGGTGGTGTGATGCGCGTCATTGATATACGTGTAAGAGGTTTCTGGTAATATTACGGTATCAGCGCATGTAAGATCATATTCTTGACAGAAAGATTTCAGTTCATTTCCGAAGAGTGAGTCCGGATGTGCATTGAAATCTCCGATGATTACGGAGTTGGTGTAATCTTTTTCGTCAATAATTGCTTGCAAGGCCGCAAGACAGTTAACGTACTCTTCGAAGTGATCTGTTGTGCAAGTTGGCATGTACACGGTGAAAATGCATAAATTTTCGGAATTTAGGCCTAATTCAATGCCCGCCATGCGGCAATTATTCAACGGGATCGTGGCAGCCCTGAGACATTGCCTGTATAATACACCCACTCCTCCGTGTGGCCGGCCGACTAACGGGCCCATCGATATATCAATTGCAGAAGTTCCCAAGCTATTGTAATCTAGATGTATATGGGATAAGAACTCTAAATCCGACGGGAGTAGCCACGTTTCTTGAATTAGCACAATATCATGTGTATCGCACAGATCATAAATGAATTTTTCTGAACTGCGGACGGATCTGCAATTCACCGATATGATCTTTAAATTGTTATTATGCATTTTGGTTATTGTTCTGTGTGCGTGATTCTTTGAATCTTCGGAAAACAATTCCCTCCGGCCATAATTCTTCCACTAGGTATTTTTTTACTTCGTTTGCTTTTACCACAAGTTTAAAAGAGTTAAATGGAATTTCGTGGAAAGGCTTTATTAATTCTACTTTGAACCCATCCAAGCCGTTACTTTTTAGGTAAGAAGTTACGTCGTGCTCCGTCGTATTAGTCGCAAACCTCGATACGTATACTGATGCGATTATATCCGCAGATTTTAATGCAATTGATTGCGCTTTGCCTCTCATATTGTGAATGCGTTTCTTATGCACAACGATTTTGAAGCCGCTCTGGTCGGTGATCACTGGTTGCGACCCCTGCGTGGAACCCCGCTGCTGGTTTACGTCGACGTTCACCGTATCGGTAGTAGGTGAGATTGTGTGGGTTCCTCGTACATTGTTCTTGTGCGTATTGTCCGGAGTGCTGATAGTGTTTGTTGGCTCGTTCGGATTACTTTTACATGCGTCTACGTATGATGCCGGCCTTGTGTTATTGTTTATTATAGGATTACCCACATGTTGGTCGCCGTTTTGTTTTGGCTGATTTATTTGTGTCTTCATCTTGTTCTCGTTACGCATATTCATATCCTTATCCTAGACCGACTCTAGATAAAGACGCACAGACATAATAAAAAGGAAAAGTTAACTGTTTATATTAAAATAAACCTTTGTTTCACCGCAGGGGAAGCTTATGGCGCAGACTACACCAGTCGAAGGATACCATCATCACTGCCATGGTTGCCTGGATGGAGATGGAGTCCCCCCTGATGCCCTTCTGAAAATGGGAGCCTGTCAAATATCCCCCATGAACGGATATTTGCATATTTTTTTGGATTTATTATTATATACTATATTTTTCATTTATTTTCTGTTCCATTCTATGTATGAATGCATTGTTATTTTGTCAATGTTAGAACTATTTCAAAATATGGAATATATTGCATTGCACAACATTCTGAAATAAACGATCATTATTATGATACGTTTTAAGATTTTCATGGCCAAACTATTTTCGTTATTTGTTTTTGGGGTGTTATGCCGTGTTGCGCTACCTCCTTCTTTAGTTTCGGACAGCGTTGCAGTGTCCCTCATCAGGGCAGATCCGGTAGATCTGCCCTTATGATGGACACTGCAAAGCTGTCCGAAACGTTGGCTAAAAAAGGAGGTAGCGCAACACGGCATAACACCCCAAAAACAAATAACGAAAAGATCATTATTATATTTGTTTTATTAAAATAAAAAGTGAGTGTCGGCAGCTACTGCCAAATTAAAACACTTTTGTACTTTCTTCCACTAATTTTATATTTCACCAGGACCGGTTTCATCCTATTACGGACATTTTCAGACTTAAAAAAGATTGTTGTTTATTGGTACTAAATAACACAAAATAATTTAACAAATATATAAATAAATAAAAAAAACTTTCTTTTATTTCTCGAGGTCAATATGAAAAGAACGAGATTACAGACATAATATAAATGTGTCGTAAAACATTTACAAACATTATACACATAGAAGAACATAACAGTACAACAAATAATTAACATTATACATAAATTATTTATTGTTTTGGCATATTTTTTTTTTACATCCTAATATTATATAGTTGTGGTAGCATCGGTCAACGCGTGAGCTACTTTGTGAACAGTCAACCTGTTAAAATAAAGAAAATAAGATTAGCAAATTAAATATGCAACTAGTGTAGAATAAATAAGTCAGTTTTTTTCTCAATTTCAAGTCTCAGAGGGGTAATAAATAGCATTGCACTCTATGTATTTGGACACATATTAATTTTGGGGTAACTAATCGAAAAAATCTCCCAACCCCCATACTATACAATATTAATTAACATTTATTTTTATAATTTACTTGATAAACCATTGATTTTTCATATGCTAATATTTTATTTGAAAACATTCAATATAAATATAATCTATTTCACAGATGAGGGATATCAAAATACAAAGGTGATAAGAGGTAATATAAGTAAACGTATTAAAACTCCTATTCAACCGTGGTTTCGGGGAAATTTGGGTCCTTTTTGATGATGAAGATGGAGTCGTTCAGCCAGTAGTAGGACTGGTTGAAGTCCCCCTCGCAGATGTAGGGCACGCATGACCACTGCATGACCTGGAGCCCCACGGTGGTGGCGCAGTAGCTGATGAAGGATTCCATGTGCTCTTAGAATGTGTGGCCTCGGATGGGCAGACGCTCCTTCGCCATGTGGTCAGATTCGTCTGAAAATTATAATTGAATAGTACAAGGAATCCGAGAGAAGACGACCAGTGCAATACCCTAGACATAGTTGGGAGAAATTAAAGATTGTGCTTTAAGCTTGAGTATTAAGCGATTAGATTTTTGCCTCTAGCTTTATGCTTTGAGATTTAAGCTTTGCTTTTACCTATGTCAAAAATAATGAAAAATCAATAGTAACAAAACAGCAGCTTTTGAGTCTGGAGGAAATTGGTAACTGTCTGGTTATTCAGATCTAGGCAATACACGTAGCAGATAATGTTAATACATTGATGAGATCCCTTTGGTATCGGTTCACCAGCAAGAAATTCGCCGGACAAGAGCGGAACATCCATCCACAGTAGATGACAGCAGCATCGACTTGTTCTCATGCAATATTTCCCTCTCCTCCCTTATTTAATAGTGGTCTTTTCAAGATCTTTATTAAAAATCCATTCTTTCAAAGCCCTTCCAAACAGCCAGTGAAAAACCACCATTTAGAAGCGATACATTGCTTGAAATGGCAATAGTTGTGTTAGGTAACCAGGTGTGAATAGCCAGGCATTTCCCAGCCTTCAAATTTCTCATATTCTTTCCTCCCCCATTCAGTTCAGCCTCACAACATACCCTGATTGGGGGTGCCATAGTACCACTCACTTAAAATTAATCACATTTAAAAAACCGGTTAAATCCCTGGTTAAAGTATTAGAGGTATAATAAAATCCATATCTTACATTCAACGTATGGTTTGAAGGGCAGAACCAGCGCTACGATAAGGAGTCCATCGTCGTTGAGAGCCCGCTTAGCGTTGAGGCTGTTGAACAGCATGGTCTGTGGCTCAGAGCAGCATCTTACTTTTTGTGCATTTTACTTACAAATCGAGCAAACTAGGTTTGGCTAAACTTGTCGGAAAACAAATCGCAAATAGCTATCGAAATGACAGATCAATCATTGAAAGACGTCAGTGCGTCAGTCCATAGATTTGGTCCACAGATTAGATGACAGGAGGACCGCTAAACACCGTGCTGCCATCTCGTGGATATTTTGGAATTACTCAGAAAACGGCCCATTGTTGAGGGCCTAAATTATGTTTCAATAAACACAATAACTATTATTTATCTAAATCTCTATAAACAGTATGAAAATAAACCAAAAACACAAAATGTTGAATTGCATAGGTACGTGTGCACTTCAAGTCATTTCAAATGTCAATACTCAATACACACTATCACCAGGTGACAGGTTAACAGTGACGTCACCCTTAACCATTTCAGTAATGCCAACTTAACGCTGTGTTTTGAGAAGAGGTTTAAAAATGCACTTTTTAATATTTTTTTAAAAACTCTGCGTTTAATATTATGAAATAAAACTTATATATTCAGAATCAGCGTTTCTTGGTCTATATGAACATATTTTTTTAAAGCCATAATATTTTTCACTGGAGTTCCTTATTGATTTATCTGCCATTCAGTGTTACCAGATGCGTGGTTTTTTGGGTCGTTTATACCTCCACGGTTTTCTCAAAAAACCATATCGAACAAGACATTGTATTTTAGCGGTCGCCAAATAATCTACTTTTGAGTGGATATGATTTGTTTATTGTTTGCATGGGTCGCGTGAGTGAAATCCCGAATTCAAGAATGTAGTTCTTGAAATTTTGAATTTTAAAATTTTAACTTTAGTACGGGACTACGGGTTCACAACGTCTTTTTATTTAATAATAATATTAATAAATTAATAAAATGATTTGAATATAACCATTTATGTAACTTCAATAAGGTACCTACTCTAGGTACCGTATTTTTTTTTTATTATTGTTATTTATATTTTAATCTTAATATTTAATTGAAAATAGATTTCTGTAAATTAAGCTTGATAAAAGAAAAAATAAAAGTTTTATATGTGTAGTCTCATCTCATAGTTTGCGTATTATTTGCGAATAAAATATATCGATATATATATATATTCGATGTTGAAGTATTAACAATACATCGGTTCAATACGATGAATCGTTACTATACATCGAGTGTTTACAATACATCGATGTATGTCGTCCATCCCTATAAGAAGGTCTTTTGACCTCTCCAGCCAGAATCCCTCAACCCATCACCTCGAGAAATCCTGAATTATAGCTGAGCAGTGACCTTTTCAACAACAGAATCAATAATAAAAGAAAAAAATGTACATTGAAAAAAAATCTACTGATGAATAAGTGTTTATATTATTATTATTATAAGTCCCACATTCTGTTACAAACAAAAGTAGTGTGTCAGTAATAATATGAAAACAGCTTTTTTTGAAAATGATGACATTTTACTGAAAAAGTTATAATTGCTGTAAATATTTACTGGTTGAAGATTAATTTGCATATGCATATATATATTCTAAAAGGCAATTAAATTCTCTAGACTTCTTTTAAATAAATTTCTTTCTTTGATGGATATTTTAGACGATATGAAGGAATTTTTGATGAAAAATGTGAAGTAAAATGATTTTTTCGAAAATATCTACATTTGTGGAGCGTTTTACTCAAAAATAGCTAGGATTTCGAAAATTACGTATGGAATAAAAGTTGTAGATATTTTTATGAGCTTTTACTTATTATGAGAAAATTTTCCTCTGCGACGCCCCGTTTTCGGGATATAAGTGAAACCCGAAAATTGGGACCTTCTCCCCCGCCCTCCCCCCTCTAGCTCACCACCTAGATGACAGGACTTTTAGTATGTTCACACCCTAAGCACCCTGAACAAGTTTCTGAAGGAATCGCTTAGGTTCCTGCTCACGCACTCTACACCTCCTTTTGGACCATTCATTGCCTGGACTAATAGTGAAATACATATTTTAACAAATGTCTACGCCAATTAAAGAGTGCTAGCTCTTGCGCTTGGCGTAGGAGTTATTTCATAATTATTCATAATTATTTCATTATTATTACATAATTTTACAAAGAGTGTAAAATAAATATAATCTTACGTACTAGGATATTGTGACGTAGTTTTAATATGGCATGAAATGAAGTTATAACATTTTGATTGGTGATGTTATGGTTGTTATTTTTTTAAAAGAATAATTCGACCTTTTTCTTGATTGATAAAAAATTTGTCATTTTTTTTACTTCTTCGGGAAGACTGTTCAAATATTTTATGTCTTTGTAAATATAATTATTGTGCATTTGTTGTGTTGAAAATAGAGGAATTTGGATGTTAAATTTATGCCTTAATGATGAGATAAGTTAAAAAAATATATTAAATTTTCTTTGATTATTATTTGTAATATTGAATCTTTTTTATGGAGGTCTTACATTTTGAAAAAAATATGCTGAAGGGAATGTAGGTTGTCTTTTCAAAATTACTTAAAGAAATAATTTTTGTACCACTTTTACAGGACTTACGATTTTCTCCTATGCACTTCCCCATCCAAAGATTCCATAATGAATTAGTGATTGGAGGGGGGAGGGGGGGTGGGGAGGGAGAGGGCGGGCGGTGAGAGGGGGGGGAGGTGGAAGAGGTGAAGTGGGAACCCCCCTTACACCATGCGCACGAAGCCGCAGGAAAAAGCTAGTAATATAATAAATAAATAATTCCACCTAAATAATGTTTTAACTTATCGAATAGTACCATACTTTCTTCCGTATAACCGTCATATAAAATGAACACCTGTTGAAAAACTTTTCAGGAGTGATGACGTCACACGATTCACTATAAGTGCGGTGTTTTTCGGGGGATCTTGAAAAATAAAAAACTTTGAAAATTATTTCAACTATTAAAACAAACTCTAAAAAAATATATGAAGTTATTTAAGTCAGAAGGTCATTATTCATTTTTTTTTTAATGGACTGGAGTTCTCTATTACACCGAGGTTCTTTATTTTAGTTGTATGGTTTAGTATGGTCCATGAATTATTACAGACTTTTTTTGTTGTGAATAATTATATTAATGTTGGGGTAAGTTTTGAATTCATTTATAAACTAGAAAGGAATATAAACTGTTTTTTTGCATTAATTGTAAGTAGGCTTGTGAAGCTTGCCGTGCTGACGAATTTTTCATTTAAAAAAAAACACTTAGTAGTTTACATTTAGTTTCCAAAATTGTGAATTTTAGTAATTTACATCAAATGTTTTACACTGTGTAATAGTTTTTCAATCCATTTTTATGTATGAAACAAATAGCCCCGTATTTTGCGTATAGCTTGAGAAAGATAACAATCGCGTACTGGCAACACAAAATATTGCTGTCTTCGAATTCGAAACGCTTGACAGGCTGTCATGACAGCTGACATCTCGGATTTCACATGGATTTCACCGTAGGTAAAAAATAAAGTTGAAAATAATAATTAATTTATTTTACATGTCTAATCTAATAGATAATTATGATTTCCATTCAAAAACATTGGTTTTTAATTTTGTTTTTGGAAAAAACATTCATGTTTCCGAGCTGGCAAATTGGTCTTTGGTGTTTGTTTTACTTGATATTATTTTGATTATTTCAATATACCTATATTCATTTATTTTAAATACTTCTTATTTATATATTACATCTAACTTATTTTTGGCTAAAGTTCGGTGTTTGGGTAAAATTCCTAAAAAATAAAACTAGTTATTTTTATACTAATTTGGGGTCGGGGAATCCGAATCTGAAAGAATTAGGCGTCGGCAAGCAATATTAACTGAATTACAGGACTTTAAAAAATTTTATACACATACAGGAAAATAGCCATTTTGGAAGCATTTTGATTCCTAGAAAATCAAACTAGTTATTTTTATACTAACTATGGGCCGGGGAATCCGAATCTGAAAGAATTAGGCGGCGGCAAGCAATATTAACTTAATTACACGACTTAAAAATTTTCTATACACACACACACGAAAATAATCATTCCGGAAGTATTTTGACACGTGTAGTACAAAGATCATAGAAAAACACGATAACATAGATGTTTTTACCACACAAAATTAAGTGTTCCCATTAAGCAGTAATATTTATAACGTAAAATAACATGTTTATATTTTAAGTACTTATTTTTTATAATTGATTCTCAAATATTTTAGGAAGGTACACCAACTAGTATTGTGGAGTTTTTATTCCTTGACGCGAGTAGGCGTTATAAAGGGGCACGTTCTTTTGTATCACAAACCATGTTACATAAACCCGGCGTAGCTGCTAAACTACTTGAAAACAGGGATGTTTTTTTGCCGTGACGCGAGCAGGCGGTATAAAGGGGCACAAACCATGTTACACAAACCTAGCGTAGCCGCTAAACTACTCGAAAACAGGGATGTTTTTTTGCCGTGACGCGAGCAGGCGGTATAAAGGGGCACAAACCATGTTACACAAACCTAGCGTAGCCGCTAAACTACTCGAAAACAGGGATGTTTTTTTGCCGTGACGCGAGCAGGCGGTATAAAGGGGCACAAACCATGTTACACAAACCTAGCGTAGCCGCTAAACTACTTGAAAACAGGGATGTTTTTTTGCCGTGACGCGAGCAGGCGGTATAAAGGGGCACAAACCATGTTACACAAACCTAGCGTAGCCGCTAAACTACTCGAAAACAGGGATGTTTTTTTGCCGTGACGCGAGCAGGCGGTATAAAGGGGCACAAACCATGTTACACAAACCTAGCGTAGCCGCTAAACTACTTGAAAACAGGGATGTTTTTTTGCCGTGACGCGAGCAGGCGGTATAAAGGGGCACAAACCATGTTACACAAACCTAGCGTTAGGTTAGGTTAGGTTAGGGACGCGAGCAGGCGGTATAAAGGGGCACAAACCATGTTACACAAACCTAACGTTAGGTTAGGTTAGGTTAGGTTAGGTTAGGTTAGGTTAGGGACGCGAGCAGGCGGTATAAAGGGGCACAAACCATGTTACACAAACCTAACGTTAGGTTAGGTTAGGTTAGGTTAGGTTAGGTTAGGTTAGGGACGCGAGCAGGCGGTATAAAGGGGCACAAACCATGTTACACAAACCTAGCGTAGCCGCTAAACTACTTGAAAACAGGGATGTTTTTTTGCCGTGACGCGAGCAGGCGGTATAAAGGGGCACAAACCATGTTACACAAACCTAGCGTTAGGTTAGGTTAGGTTAGGGACGCGAGCAGGCGGTATAAAGGGGCACAAACCATGTTACACAAACCTAACGTTAGGTTAGGTTAGGTTACGCATTTTTAAGACTACGAATTTTCATACTTTTGATTTAAGAATACGCCGTTGAGATAGTCGTAATTCATCAGGTTAATGTGTTAATACGACGGACGAAGAAGACTTGGTCGATTTATAAGGTATGTTTTTGAGAGCTGGTAACACTGCCGGCACATGTTTTTGTATATTTCTTGTTTTTCTATGATCTTTGTACTACATGTGTCAAAATACTTCCGAAATGATTATTTTCAAGTGTGTGTGTATAGAAAATTTTTAAGTCGTGTAATTCAGTTAATATTGCTTGCCGCGGCCTAATTCTTTCAGATTCGGATTCCCCGGCCCATAGTTAGTATAAAAATAACTAGTTTGATTTTCTAGGAATCAAAATGCTTCCAAAATGGCTATTTTCCTGTATGTGTATAAAATTTTTTAAAGTCCTGTAATTCAGTTAATATTGCTTGCCGACGCCTAATTCTTTCAGATTCGGATTCCCCGACCCCAAATTAGTATAAAAATAACTAGTTTTATTTTTTAGGAATTTTACCCAAACACCGAATTTATTCCTTATTTTTATATTACATCAGAAATTTGTTACATGATTAGATCACCATGATACTGGAAGGAGGCTAGGAGTCAGACGGAGGAGAAGACGAAGAGGGCTGGCCAGTGGAATATTTAGAAGTTTTCCAGAATCCTGCAGAAGGATGCATTGAGCCAAGCCAAGCCTCTTGGAATGGATCCATTGGTAGAAATCCATCAAGTACTTTTATCATTACATATTTTTTATTGCTAGCGATTATTGCGTTTGATGTTATTATAAAACGATGAACATGTCTGGGTTTTAAATGAAACTATGAAGTAATATTTTTCCCCCTTCTTGATCTTCTAAGCACCTCCCCTTTCCACCTCTCTCCTCCCCCACTACTTCCATTTCTACCCACGCCTGTCTTTCTATGTTCGATCATTTTTTTAGTACATTATATGTCCTGATGAAGAGAACATCGTTCTCGAAACATGTCGACTTTTTAATAAAGTTTATTGTGGTAAAAACAAAGTGTTTTTAATTATTGCATTAATATTTTTTCATTTATAGACTTTGGAAGAGAGACAGCAGCCACAGGGGGGGAAGTCAGAGTCCTGCACTGTACCCCTAGGACAGCCCGGTAAAGCCTCAACTTCCCATGGACGGAGAGCTGATCTACGGTGGATCGAGAAAGATTACGAGCATGTTGACTCTCACTGTGATGTGACCTTTTCAAACCCACCACTGAATATGTCTGTCTACAATATTTTTTACGTTTCATAGATGAAAACACTATAAAAAATATTGTTGAGCAGACAAATTTGTATCCTATACAAAAAATAGCATTAGCGTAAACACCTCAGTCAACGAAATGAACTGATTTCTAGGAATGCACATCATGATGGGTATCTTCAAGTATCCGGCATTCCACCTTTACTGCGTAAACGATACAAGGCTATCTCTTATCGCAGATGTCATGCCTAGAAATCGTTTCATAAATTGCGGTTGTGTTTTCATTTAAACAACAATAACACGTTGATTCCGAGAGGATGCCAGGGTTACGACAAACTATTCAAAATAAGGCCGTTGTTAAATGCCCCGCATGAAAATAAGGTCAAGGTGGAACCTGATGAGTTCAATTCTGTAGACGAGCTCATGATACTGTTCAAAGGTAGAAGTAATTTGAAGCAATACATAAAAAAATAAGCCACACGAGTGGGGCATCAAAGCCTTCTCCCGAGCGGTAGCCAGTCGCAGTGTGGCCAGTGGGCAGTGGCCAGTAGCCAGGTAGGTGGGCTCGTCTATGATTTTGAGATGTACATGGCAAAAGCAGTAATGTGGGTGAGAAGACTGCCCGGTATGACGGTATGAGTGAAAACATTGTTTTTTTTTACATTAGCTCCACATAGGAGGCCCTGGGGAAAATAATTCCCCGCAGGGCCTATTTCATCTTTGGGGATGCTGTGAGGAGTGTCTTTTTAGGAGAGGAAGTTCTGGGAAGGAAAAGGGTATTAGGGGTGGGTAGAAATCTGGGGGTAAGTGTGTCCAGGAGTGACGGACGTATGAATCCATCCCTCCCACTGCGGTGCAACGCGATGAAGGTAGTTAGAAAGTTGATAAAGGGTATCCCTCCAAACCGTAATTTCAAAGTCTCCACTGACATTGTGTAATATTTTTTTATTCAAATGTGTATGAAATATCTAGTCCAGATATTGATCGTCCAGTTGATTTAGTCAGACATCTCCAAATCCTAAGTTTTGAGAAAATATATTCAAATGTCCACCATAAATCAAATATTAATTACACTTGTCTCTGTTTTAAATACTTAAAATGATGTAAAATAACACTGGGAGACTTAAAACCGCTGGGAGGCCGGAGACGCGCCGGCGCGCGCGTCATATGCGCATGCGCGAGAAAATAATTCAAATATTTGAATAATATTTCCGACAAAAAACTTTTGGTCTACGATTTTGGCCATTCTATGTACACAATTTGTATGAAGAACAGTGTCAGAATCGCTTGCGCCATCATTACTCTCGGAGACGCTACAAGTTTCATTCACCTTGTCACCCTGGAATATTTTTAAAACGATTTCTTCTATGACAATCGGCTGTCAGAATTTGCCGCGAATTTAACGGTCGCAATTAATGGGTGTATCGCGAATAAAACGATCATAAAACCTATTAATTTACGTAATAAATGCAAGTAATGTGGTTTTCGTAGATAGTTTATTGTGATGTGAACGTGTTTCAGTTAATAAAATATACAATAGCTCAAAATTTATCAACAAAACATTCAATTCAAAATTCAAAGTGGTGGTTTTTTAGTGTTTTTTTGCGAAGTTCCGCGAATTTCCGCTAAATGTCATGGCCTTTGACGGGTTTTAAGTCTCCCAGTGTTATTTTACATCATTAAGTCTTTACTGTCTATTAGTATGACATTTATTATTATGACATTTTGAAATATCCTACTAGTGATCTAGAATCCATTTGTCACATAAGAACGGGCCATTTCTACGACTCGGTCTTGAGTTCGACAGCTCAGCTGTGGAATAATTTGCCGGCCTCTGTGTTTCCTCCCTCCTACAAGACCTATGTTCACTCCTTCCCATGGGCGTAGGCAGGGTAGGGCAAGGTGGAGCGTTTGCCCCATGCCTGGCCTGCCGATGCATGAGCTCCGGGATTGTCCACTGAGTCGCATTTTCAAATTTACAGCACTTCATAGGATGGTTTTTCCTTTTTTCAGTTCTTATTATCTGTATTCATAAATCCTTTTTTTTTTTTTTTTTTTTTTTTTTTATTAGAAGAAAAAAGTTATAAAATATTACAGGAAATCAAAATAAAATAAGATATTACAAAAAAGAAAAGTCCCAATAAACTACTTTTAAGTAGTTTGTCAATGGGTGCTTTTACTTTGAAGTTTTTTTTTTTTTTTTTTTTTTTAAATAAAACTTATAATGCAGTTAGACATTTTTTGTGTTACGAGTACTACAAGAATGTTAATACAAACTTTTTCTTTCGGCGAGCCAATTTTTCAATATAATATTTGTTCTTACATTATTTGTACATTTTTTAATTTTAGCAGGTAACATATTTAAGCATGTAGGTATCATGTAGTCCAGCGTTCTTTGTCCATATTTGTTTAAGTGCTTAGGTACGATTAGTCCTTCATTTAACGTAAATCGAGTATTGTAAATGTGGTCCAGTCTATTTATGTATATAGGGCTATTCATATGCTGAAAAATAATTTTATGCCACAGAATTGCTCTTACTGAGAGAATTTTAAGATTCTGGTAAAAGTACGGAACATTGTGTCTTTGCTCGTATAAACTTTTATGAGCTAATAATTTAACTAATGAATTTTGGACAGATTGAACATGATTAACATTTGTCTTACAGGAAAGTCCCCAAGCTGTAATTCCGTACCTTATAATAGACTCAGCTAATGATAAATAAATTATTCGAAGTGTGCATATTGGAACATAGAATTTAAGTTTATATAATCTACTAACAATAGATCTCAGACGTTCACAGACTTTATTTATTTGTAAATCCCATTTGAAAAAGCAGTCAATAATTACACCTAAATAAACATATTCTTTAACCACTTCAATATTTTCGCATGTACACAATGCTGGGATACCAACATGTAAGCAATCTGAACCGTGTGTTTTTATTTCTGGTGTAATAATATTTGTCTTGGCATTGGGTGATCTAATATGTATCAATTTGGTTTTTTTTTGCATTTATGATTAAACCAGAGTCATGAGACCATTTCAAAAGCTCAATGTAATCCTTTTGTAAGAGTTCAATACATAATTTTAAATCACTGCGAGAAATCACTAGTGCAGTATCATCCGCATATACAAAGTGTTTTACATGTTTAAAGATGTACTTAATAAAAGATACATAAATGATATATAAAATTGGACCTAATATGGAACCTTGAGGAACGCCAGCTAAAATTTTTCTTTTTTTACTTAAAGTGTTCAATAGCTTTATTTTCATGCATCGGTTGTTCAAGTAATTTTCAAATAGTTTTAGGAGCTTTCCTCTTATTCCTATGATTTCTAGTATCTGCAATAATTTTCTATGATTAATAGTGTCAAATGCTTTAGAATAATCTATAAATAAAACTAATACATGATTTTTACTATTTAGTTCATTATTTATGAAACTGGCAAATTTTTGAAGTAGCATTTCGGTACCCTTTTTTTTCTGGAATCCATATTGATTTGTATCAATAATAGAAAAATCTTCTAAATATTTTATTAATTTCAATTGAATGTATTTTTCAAGAATTTTTTCGAGTGATGGCAAAATACTAATCGGTCTATAATTACCCAATAGAGTGTGATCACCTCCTTTATAAATGGGTCTGATAATACTACATTTTAAGTCATCTGGAATTTTTGCTTCAAATAAAATTCTATTTACAAAATGGGCTATGATTGGAGCTAAAATTATTATATGTTTTTTAATATCACTCATTCTGATATTATCAATTCCAGGAGAAGAGCTTTTAAGTTGCCGCACAATGCTTTCTATATCAGAAATTTTGGCCCTTGGTAGGTACATGCTTTGAGGCATCTTCTCTGGTTCAAAAGCAGTTGTCCTGTAATTACATTTATGTAACATATTGCAAACACTGTCAGAGAAATAATCAACAAAATCATTAGTTACATTTTCTTTGGTCCGATCTTTCATCAAATATTTGGAGGCAACTTGGTCACAATTATTTTTACATTTCTTACCTAAAATTTGATTACACTCGTCCCATGTCTTTTTTGAATCTTGAAATAGATTTTTGAATTTGTCATTATAGTATGAGGTTTTTAATTTAAGTAACAATTTATTTAAAACATTTCGATAACACTTATATTCTTTTTCATAGTATTTATTTGTTGGGGCATTTTTCCAACGCTTATATAAATAATCCCTTTTTTTAATTTTATATAGTGCATCACTAGATATCCAATCATTTATGGCATAAGGTCGGCTTTTAGGTTTTTTGCTTATTATAATTGTGCTGTTTTTATACAAGTCGTCAAAATAATTTTTAATTTTTAAATAAATAACCGAACATTCGGTTTCCTTTAGAAGCGACTTCCAGTCATAATTACAAATACGTTTATCAATCTGTTTTTGCGAAAGAATTTTGACGTTATTAGAATCGCTAGAATTGAAATTATCTACCGACTTATAGAGTATGCTTACAGCTGTTGTATTATGATCGGCAATATTATAATCACATACGCACGCGGAGATTGTACTGGTTAATCCAGTAGGTAACTTTCCGCTAACTCGCACAAAAAAGTGATCTAAGCAAGAACTAACAATTTTCCCTTGAACTATTACTTCTCGTGTAACATAATTTATACATTTTTTTAAATAGTTATTAGTAAGAATATTTTCATATTTTATAATGATAGCATCATTTTTATGTAATAAATTTAAATTTACATCACCGAAAAATATTACACTTTCATTTGATTTAATATTGTTTTCAAACACATTGGATATTTCTGACAAAAATGCTTGCTTATTTAAATTCGGGGGTCGGTATATTGCCAAGACATTTAGAGTACTGTTATTTGGAAGTGTCAATATTCCAAAAACGTTCTCAAAATATTTACTGTCCAGAAATATTTGCGAAAAGGAGAGGTTATTCTTTACATATAACAAAATGCCTCCACCGGATTTATGGTTTCTGCAATAGTGGTACGAATTGAAACCGGGAATATCATAAAGATTAACAAGTTCCGAACGAATTGCAGTTTCGCAAAGCATGAGTACGTCAATGTGATTTAAGCAGTCTTTAAAATAAACATGAAATAGGTCCCAATACCTACCTATAGATCTAATGTTTAGTTCCACAAAATTGAGTTTACTCGTTTCACGTTTCATTGTGTCTTGCTTACGAAGCCATTCGCACAGGTTATTTATCTTACAAAAATTTATGTCATTATCATCATCTATGAAACTAAAAGACATAATGTGTGTAACTAAAATACTTAATAACTAAAATATAAGTATGCAATTTTATTCCTGGCATTGGCATTTCATACTGATTTACGCAATTATTATAACTAATTGTTAAAATTGAAATTGACATTGAATGCATATTTAAATAAATTCGCAGCAATAATAATATCACGAATAATAATGAATAATAATAATTCATGCCCAAAAATAGTCCATCAAGGTTGACTTCAATTTGTTTTGGTGACAGTATTGAATAAACTGTCATTGTATTTCTAGTGATAATGTTATAGAGAAGAAACATAGTATAAAGTATATCAATTTTGTTTTGTGTAAATAATATTTCACAAGCCTTAACACTTTGAGAACAGGCTAAAATTTGAATCCATCGTTTTTGTTTTAAAATTTTACTGAAAAATATAATTAAATAATTTTTTAATATTTCTAATGATTCTTTAACACTTTGATGGTAGGTTAATAATATTATAATGATTTTTTTTGGTTTTAACATTTTACAGAAAGTTATAACTAAATTTTAGGAAGATTCAGAAAACAATCGCATTTTATGCAAACATATAAATTTCGATATTGTGTTTTTAATATTTGAGCATACCATGAGGGCTGTCACTGTTAAGAATTTAAAAGAAGGTGCATACCTATTCATAATTTATACGCCCTTGTGCAATAGTCATCATTTTTTTTAAATACGTACAATTTTTGCTGTTTGCTTTATGATTTGTATCGTTAGTTGACTTGAATGTGTTGTTTTGGAATTCACAATTTTTGCATTTTTCTTCTTTGTTTTTATTAGGGCAGTCTTTCAAGTTTTTATTAGGGCAGTCAAGCATGAATAAGTTGTTACCTACTCTAGATTTTTATTTTTTCCCCACCCTAAATCAAAACCTGGCTACGCTCATGCTCCTTCTTCTCCTCAAAAAGACCCTCCACACAGCATCTTTTAGATATTATTTTCCTCGGGGCCTCCCGTGTGAAGTTAATGTAAAAAAAATCATATATGATCTGTTCGGTTCTACCTGAGAATTGTATTTAATATGGTTAATTGCTGGATATATGTGCACGCCGTAGAGGTGGACCCCACTGCGGAGGCGGGTTCCAGTGCTCCAGGAAGGGTACGCCAGTCCCACCCGCGCCCCATGGAAGGTATCAGGTACATTGGCTGGAACATTTCCCACAGGTGCAAAGTGTTCCAAAGCAAACAAAGGTTCAATGTGAAAGGTGCACCTTTGTTTCACCTCCAGCAAAAAATTTTCAAATCATAGCATTAATCAATTAGGAACCGACCTAATTTGTAAGCACATTTTATTTCTTTTAGATTTTTAATTTATTATATTATATATACATATATGTATATATGTTTATGTAATATGGCAGACTGGGATTGCACTATCCTCCCAGTCCTGCTGGAATAAAAACTTTAATAAAAATAAAATGACTAAGACAACCCTTAATTTTACAAGTATGATAGCTATATTATCTCTGCTACTTTTTAATGTGGTATGTAAATAAAAATATGTTTTATAAAAAAATATTTCATTTATCTTCATACTAATAAATTACGCACCTCTCTCTACCACAGTTGTTAAAACAATGCTAAATAGTGCCAGTTAATAAGCTGTTAAATATTTCTTTAAGTTTAAGGAAATTTATTTGGTGAGAATTATATTGTGATTGAATTGATACAACTACAGTAAATAAACACACACAAGCTCTTCTACAATTTATTTTTACGCATTCACAAATGGCGCCAATTAAATTATACTTTTTGCACGTTACGATTTAAAATATCAAGGTAAATTAATTGTTTGCGCCCGAACACATTTAATATGAATATAAATAAATAGTTTTGTCCATAAACAAACCCAAATCTTTCAAGAAAGGCTGAAAAATTCAATTTTGTATCGGTGACTCAATTCAATATTGTATTTTTCAGCCTTTCATGAAAGATTTGGGTTTGTTTATGGACAAAACTATTTATTCATATTAAATATGTACGGTTCAAACAATTAATTCACCTCAATATTTTAAAGCAAAACGTGCAAAAAGTATTAAAAACCTAAAATAATTTGATTGGCGCCATCTGTGAATGCGTAGATTAAAACGTACGCGACGTTTAACCTTAAGAGGAACGGCTGCGCAGCCTTTTTCAAACCAATTTTAAATTTGTATTTGAGCCCGAAATACTCGTACAAACTGAATATTATTTTTTATCCAAATGTGTAAAAAATATCTAGAACAGATACTGATCGTCCAGTTAATTAATAAGATATCTCCAAATACTAAGTTTTGAGATAAAATGAGGAAAGGAACATTTGAATGTTCACTATAAATGAAATATTATTTACACTTGTCTTTGTTTTACATACTAAAAATAATACAAAATAACCCCGGGAGGCATAATGGTCCGGGTCCAGTACATTAGTAAGAAAATTTTGAAATATCCTACTATCGACTCAGAAAACATCAACACTTTGTTTAATTCACTATAAATTTTTGTGCATTATAATAGATGTTGGTGGTGTTTATGAGTAAAGTGAGTATTGTACCAGATAGGGGAGGAAGTACACGCCTACAAATAACTGCATACTCAACTTAAATATCGATTTTTCGAAGTTGTCTGACCAATTAACTGAATGATCGATATGTATTTTATATATCGACATACAGGCCATTAAAGAAGTCAATTTTTAATGATTTTAGAGGTTTTAAAATACACATATATTTATTTGAAAGTGCTGTTCCCGTCATAGTAAAAGATTATAATTTTTATATGGGAGGTGTTATCATCGCAGTGTGCTAGTTGAGTTGTATGCATCACCAACATATGTTCCCGCGACCGGTCAGTGACTGAGTTGGCTTGGAATCTTGAAGAGATAAAGAGGCTGGCAAATCGTTCCACCGACGAGCTGTTGAACTCAAGAACGGGAAATAGAAATGACCGGTCCTCATGTGACAAATGTCATGACAGACCCAGTGGCTGAGTTGGCATCGCGTCCAGGAGTCCCATTGTTCGATTCCTTGGCTGGCTATGACTTCCATCACGACACAAGCAAAATTGTCAAGTTATTCGTAACCCGGGAATGTTCGTCTGTCTTTTTAAAAAAATAGAGTTTATATTTTATGTATAAGGTTGATATGTTTTTTTTTTAAAGAAAGTCAAACATTCCCGAGTTACGAATAACCTGACAATGTTTGAAAATCTCCTACTACCAACACAGTCAGCCGAAAATTTTGTTTGTGTCGTGAAGGAGGACTTAGCCAGCCGAAGAATTGAACACGCGATGCCTGGGTGGGACGCGTGTTGGATTGCCAACTCAGCCACTGACCGGTCCTGACATTAATCACACGAGAACGGGTCATTTTTCCGATTGGTTCTTGATTTCAACAGCTCGGCGGTGGAACGAGCATCCGTGCTTCCTCCTACAACTTGGGTCTCTTCAAGACCCATGTACAGTCCTTCCTCTCCTCAAAAAGACCTTCCACATAGCATCTTTTAGAAATTATTTTCCTCGTGGAGTTGTATAATAAAAATATCAACGTATGATCTGTTTTTCAAATCCTAGCATAACCGAGACAATCTTTAATTTATAAGTAATCACAACTATAGTTTATTTCTTCTGTTTTTTAATGTAAGTAGTATGTAAATAAAAATGTGTTTTATAAGGTAACCAAAATGTTTCATTTATATTCATACTAACAAATTATGCACCTCTCTCTACCACAGTTGTTAAAACAACACTAAATAATGCCAGTACACATAATAAACTTCTAAATATTTCTGTCTTGGGTGAGAATTAAATTTAATGAATTTATACAACACTGTAAAACAAGTACACTTAAGTTATTCTACAATTTATTGTAAATTCACTTTGTGGCACCATTCTAATGAAAATAATTAATTATGAAAAATAATTAACTAACTTATGATAATAAATTAATTTTATACAAAACCGAGACCAGCTGACTTTACACTAAAAAAAAAAATTTTTTTACCCCAGTAGATAGGTTATAATTAGATGTAATCAATTCCGTGAGCGGAAATTGAAAATAATGTATATTATCGTCAATTTCCTAAATTAAAAATACGAAAATGTCATTTTTCAATTACCTCCATGTTGTAAATTACAGCGGTAAATATGCACTTTTTCACGAAAAAACACTTTGCAGAAGTTGAATAATTGTTAGAATTACGTATTTCGGAAACTTTTTGCATTGGGGGAGGAGGAAAATGATGCATTTATTTCAATTGCGTAAAATCAAAATTCACTTCGCGTCTTCGCAAACTGACATGGCGCGGCCGATCTGTCACACAAGCCCGCTAGACAAACCCTGCGTAGCCAGACAAACCATTTAAAAACGTAGGCTGTTTTTTAAAGTTAAGACAATATTCACAAGCCCGCTATACAAACCCTGCCTTGCCAGACAAACCATTTAAAAACGTAGGCTGTTTTTTAAAATAAAGATAACAACATGGAGGTCATTGAAAAATGACATTTTCGTATTTTTTAATTTGAAAAATTGACGATAATATATGATACACCCGCGCCTTACGGCGGGTTCAAACTTAAACTATTAACCTTAAATTTAAGGAGGAACAATTAAAAAAGCTACTGGTTTAAGAAACGACACATTTATTACATTAGGATACAAAAGGCGGGTGTTAATTATTAATCTAGTGTTAGTCTTAAAACTACTTAATTAATTCGTCTTAAATTTAGAAAGTCTGTTTGCTTAATTCTACGGTAAAGTCTTTATGTAATTGTCCAGAATCTAATCACTTCGGTGGTTAAAATAAATAAAATGTTCAGTCACTTCCCTTTGATTGCTGATGATCGAGTCTCCGCGTAAGCACAGTCACTAGGCACTTTAAACTTAAGTTCTATTTTTTTCACTTGTTATTGCACAGGTAGAGTCGCGAGAGTTCTTTGTAACGAAAATTTGTGCAAAGTGGAACTTGCGCAAATTCCTGGTCGGAATTTTTCACGGTCACTTGGTTGGACTTTCTGGCGGAAGTTCACGAACGTATCGGCGGTTCCTGGTCGAAATCCGCGAGCGTGTCTGTTAATTTCCCTGGTCGGGAAATTGCGCGCAGTCGCGTGTAGTTTGGAGAGCGTTTGCAGAACCCTGGCCGGGTTGCAAAAAAAACACTATTAATTTTTTATCCCTGGTTGGGACACTCCGTTGGCGAAGTGGAGTACCAACCCCTAGGCCGGGCAAATGGTGACTGCCTTCGTGTTGAGGATTCTCCCGTCGCCTCAAGGATTGAACCTAAGTCAGCCTTGAAACATTCCCATCGGCCGCAGCGGCTTCGTGAGCCAAAGGAAAAGGTTTATTGCCTTCGCCCGACGCGGCGATATTGGGTTTTATTTTATCCTTGCCGAAAATATCCTGGCTTTCCAATTTTTATTGCGGTCCCGCTTTGCTTTCGCCGCTCTGTGTTCGCCACTAGGTACAAATGTTATTATTATATTATCCTGCGTTCGTAAAAATGATTTTATCTCATCCTTCGTTGCTTTCTAAAACTATATGACTATTTCCGGTACCTTGACTGACTAAGCTCTTTGTGTTTACCGCCTACTCACATGCTGGCGACCTTATTGTAGATGGTGCACATTTGTTAGTTCCGTGAATTTTTGACATTAAAATACCTAAAGGTTTATCAATCGCCCCCGGGTGTTTTGTCGAAAATTAACGGTAATTAATATTATTAACGCACTAAGTAACTATTATTAAACTTAACTAAAACAATTCTACTATCGATAAAAAAATTATAAAATTATCCTAACAACTTCATATTACCTAACGATCTATGTAGGCATCTATCCAGTTACATAATACAATGGTCTCATTATCGGTATGAGATTGTCTGCTTTCATGTTATACCGGGTGGTTTCCTGGCGTCATAAGAGCCTCGGTTATGCACTTTCCTGGAATCAATTGGTTCATACGTCCTCGGTGGGAATTTGGGCCAAACATTAGCTATTTTATACCTAGTCGGAAGTTCCTCAGATAATGCCGGAGTGTACGGCGTATCGTGATTTTCTGAAAGAGTTTCTTCTTCAGGAATAGTTGACAGGCGTGGTCTGCTGTGGTTACTTGATGCAGGTTCCGTCGGCGTATTTTGGCCGCTGGAGCCGGGGGGTGGCTGTGGAGCATCATCGTGTTCATCTGTAGCATTGCGCAATGATGCAGTGGGTGGAGAAATCATCTCCGTTGTAGAAGCGATTGTAGGCGAATTACTGGGGAACGATTGCTGCAGATCGATTGCATGTTGCGCAATGGGGATGATTGCGGGAATCGTCTCGATATCCGGTATAATAGGATTGCTTGTGCTAGTCGGTTCTACGGCTGGCGTACAGGTGAAGTTATCTGAGCCCGCTTGTATAGATTCACCTGGATAGCAAGTATCTACAGGCGGTGGCACGTCGTTGATAACGTTTTGCCAGATATTCGTTGAAGGCGTGTGTTGAGCGCTTTCTAGCGTGGGTGCTCCGTCCAACGTAGTGGCTAGGGGGGAAATATTATGGCCGCTAGGCCCGGCGTACTGCTCTTGAAGTGTGAGTATATTGTGCTCAATAATGGAGGCAATATCCGGTGTAACTGGGTCACGCATGTACCGTGGTATTTCCACGACAGGCGCGTACGCGAAGGAGCATTGTGGAGTAGACGTGGGCAAAATTGAATGACTGAATTAAATGAATAAATTGAATCTTGTAACACACTCGATCTGATTCTCATTTTCAAAAGGAATTAAATCTTTATTCCTTACCCTTGGCCTTGCATCTTACGATTTTTTAACAGCACCATATTTATTTTTATTTCGATTAATTTATTTTACAGTTAAATATTTCATGTTATATTGAGGTAAGAAAATAATAATGTACTCTATAAATATTGTAGTGTTTCGTAGGAATTAAATTAAATATTATTCTGGATATTTGTTGCGCGGATAGGTACACCTACTACAGGCGATGCGCGCCGCGAAATTGCCTATCACGTGTGATGAGTAGTATCCCGCGCAGTAAATCTTATACCTACAAAAAACCCCGTAGGCCAGAGTCCCCGTCCCCAATCCAAATGACAAAACCGCCAACAGACAAGCGAGTCAGCCAAGATCCAAATAATTCTGAGCTCCGAGAGTCGCGTCTGTTTCACAGTTGTCCCGCCAGTCCCGCCAGTCATAGTCACGGAGGAATCGTTCCTCCGTGGTCATAGTCCTACAAGCTGTTCGGTCTGTGCGAACTCAATCCGCAACCCCAATCTCTGTTTCACTTATTCAAGGAATCAAAACATTTATGTCTTATTCATTTGTGACGTCGTAGTCCCACGGGTCCCGGGTCCCACGTGTCGAGTCGATCCGGCCGGTCCGCGGAATGCAAGTTATTCAAGTCACAGCAAGACAAAAGACACTTATTAGTCAGAAGTTCCTAATTCATTTCTTGATGCCCGCCGAGAATCGGTTCGTCGTTAGTCCCCGCGCGGCCAAGCCGTCATCTTAGGGTGAAACTTCCCACTTCGGACCCTGAACGTTAATAAAAATCTAAAAGCGAAAGTTAATCCTTTGTTTTTTCTCCCTCACACGTGCGTAAATTGTGATACAATGCTTGTAGAAACAAAACGATGTTTATCTATATTATTATTATTTTTTTATGGTATCTGTCTCTGTCTACTCTAGCCGTAAACAATACATCAGTCGCTATCGAACCGTGATACTGATAAATGATAATCGAGCGGTTTGTTCCTTTATATTTTGGTAACAAATTATATGACGCGTGTCGCCAGGGCTTTTAATTAGATTTTATTCGGCGCGTGGTATTAACTTCACCATTGAGGTAGGTGCATTTAAAATATATATATATATATATTTTAAGTCAGCCTTGAAACATTCCCATCGGCCGCAGCGGCTTCGTGAGCCAAAGGAAAAGGTTTATTGCCTTCGCCCGACGCGGCGATATTGGGTTTTATTTTATCCTTGCCGAAAATATCCTGGCTTTCCAATTTTTATTGCGGTCCCGCTTTGCTTTCGCCGCTCTGTGTTCGCCGCTAGGTACAAATGTTATTATTATATTATCCTGCGTTCGTAAAAATGATTTTATCTCATCCTTCGTTGCTTTCTAAAACTATATGACTATTTCCGGTACCTTGACTGACTAAGCTCTTTGTGTTTACCGCCTACTCCCATGCTGGCGACCTTATTGTAGATGGTGCACATTTGTTAGTTCCGTGAATTTTTGACATTAAAATACCTAAAGGTATATCATATACATTATTTTCATTTTTCCGCTCACGGAATTAATTTCATCTAATTATTACCTATCTACTGGGGTATATATTTATTTTTTAATGTCCAAAATGAGCTGGTCCCGGCTTTGTATAAATTTACCCTTGATAGGTGACAGCTGATAAGCATGTGATAGGCATAAATAAACCAATCCCGTGATAGGTATCATCTTGGTTATGGTCAAAACTGCAGCAAAAACTTTTGAACTGCACGACATGTCCCGCGACACACCACAGTTCGCTCCGAACGCTTGAAAATCAGTTTACACGTACACTTCCGCGCGAGGGTCGCCCAAGGTCACCCATTCAACAATTTCGCCTGCCCGCGGAAGTGTGGCGACTTTTTTACCCAAAATAGTGTACCTGTTCGGCCTGCAGGCGGACACGGCGTTTCGGCGGGCTGCTTGGCGAACACCATAGACATCCACCTTCGTGAGGGCACAGTTGTATGGAGCTTCTATATAATTTCTATAATCTATGGTCAAAACTGACGCTTTGGCCTGCCCGCGGAAGTGGGGTGACTTTTTAGCGTAAGGGGTCGGCCGGCAGGCGGACACGGCGTTTCGGCGGGAGGGTCGCATGCCGCTTTAGCCTGGGGGCGAGGCACGCGGTCGGAAGTGTGCGTGTGCCCCGGCCTATTGATGGCTAGGGTTTTTTACATAACAATTTTTCCCTACCGACAAAACACATGACCTCTAAGTCTATAATAGCCAGGTACTATTTTTAAATACCCACATGAGGTAAAAATTGCAAGGCGCATATGACGCCGTTCTATTTGTATAAAGAACATTAACTTTAAATTCAGTAAATTTAAATGATTCATCTCCTCAAGATACATAAGAATCCATAATAGTAGTTGCAATCAAGAAATGTGCTTCATGTGCAACGAACTCACTGATGTCGAAAATATAAAATATTTAGGAGTATCAATAGATATAAATCTTAATTGGAAATCACATATTAATCAAATCACTTCTAAATTAAGATATCTGACCTACATATTTTATAGACTTAAGGAAGTACTAAACATTGAAAAATTGAAAATGATCTACTTTTCCCTGGTGCAATCATCAATCACTTATGGCATTATAGGATGGGGTGGTGCACTTGATACATTTATGAAGCCTCTACAAATAATTCAAAAACGCATAATTAAAGTCATATATAACAAAAATAAAACATTCTCGACCAAATTATTATACAAAGAAAGTAAAATATTTAATATACGTCAATTATTTATATTACAAACTTTGAAATATGTGTTTAAAAACAAAAATAATTTCGAAATAAATGAAAACAGAACGAGCAAAAGAATAAATAATATATTTTATACTCCACAAACCAATACTAAATTATTGCAGACACATAGCAGTTTCATTGGTCCTCGTACATTTAACCTTCTACCACTACAAACTCAAATGATAAATAAAATGATAAAATATGTAAAAGAGGTAAAATTATGGTTGAATAATGTAGATATTGAAACGCTTTTTCTATAAATTTATCCATCCTTCTACAACTCATTTGCTGTAACTTCTTAACTGTAGTACAATAAGTTTTCTGTTTATTTTATTATTTTTATTTTATAATTACTAAAAAAAAAAAAAAAAAAAAAATTGTATGTTTTTCTCCATATTTTTATTTTATTTTTATAATAGCTGAAAAAAACCCTTTTCACTTATTCTACCTATGTAATACTTATTTTTTATACTATCTTTATATTTAATGTGTTTTTTTAAGTCTAATTTATACTTTGGGTACTTAGAAATGTAGTATTTTGTTTTAATATTACCCACACTCAGGCAGTGCCTTAGTGGGTTTTCATTTCTTCTTCATAATTGTTATTATATATTGTGTTATTATACATATAATATTTGCTATTATAAATTATATGTACAAAGAAATGGGAATAAATAAAGTAAAAAAAAAAAAAAAAAAAAAAAAAAAATCTAGTAAATGAAAAAAAAAAATGGTATTGATGGTATATCTACTATTGACATTCAGTATTCAGTTTAGTTAGTTGAACACGTAAACAATAATTTTTAGCAAATATTTACGCGGAGTTTAGATATTTTGAAAGTGATCATGAATATCAATGACGCGGAGTTGATTTCTTGGGTCGAGCAATTTCGTCATTTATATGACAAAAAAGAAAAGGATTACAAAGACAGAAATGTCGTAGAAAACTTCTGGCTATTTATTGGTAACAAATTGAAAGCATCAAGTGAGTGTAATACAATATGTTTGATATAAATACTAATATATATTATTACTAACATCAAGAGTTTTTACAAAATTTTGATTGTTTTGTACGCAAATAAAAAGTTAGGTTATTTTGTCAGGGTAGATATTTAATGTTATGATCAGTGTTATGACAAAGTGACGAAGTCACAATTTAACAGAGAAAACAATCTATACATTTAAAACAATTTGCGTTTTGTAGTAATGATCTAACTTTCGAAGGCTCTCTAGCTCCTTGTCTTTTTGAATCAATTTATACTTTATTTTACTTATGGTTGTATCACTTTCAATTAGTTTAAGGGCGCTGAATACACTCCACATACAATGTTATATAAAATCAGATAAGAGAATCTGGGTGGAATACAGTTGTAAAAACATTTATAATTATTGTTTCTAGGTTCTGAATGTAGATTGCGGTGGATTTCCTTGCGGAATCGTTTTTCAAAAGAACGATGCAAATTCAAACGGTCAGGTTCAGGAGCATCACATCATAAAGATTGGCCATTGATGAACAATTTATCGTTTTTACACGAATGTGTAAAACGACGCAAAACATTTGGTAACGTGGAGTTACCAGACAACACTGAAGACGATTCTCAAGATTTGAGTAATACTCATGATTCAGATTCTGAAGAATTACTAACATATAAAGATGTTCAGTACCTGGATGGAACATCAACAGAATATGTGGAAAATCTGGATGAACAAACTGGTTTGTGATTTTATATACTATTTATTTTTTGATACTATCATCAGGCACTTTCGGTTGTAGCAATTGTGTGTTGGAACATGTAAAGTAAAATTGAGAATGATTTTATACAGCTGATGATTGATTCTTCCATACATAATATAATACTGCACAGTACTGTACTTTAATAGTACACAACTGCTAACCCTGTACAAATCGCAAGTGCGCCCCACGGTTGAATTTGGCAGCCACTTCTGGTCTCCAAAATACCTAAAAAAACCTTGACTCTGCACAGGCGTCAGGTGGGAATGCTGTTCTCGTTCTACCGGTATTACAATGGAAGATGCTCCGAGGCACTAGCGTCATTGATCCCCTCGGCACCGATGCATAGTCGGGAAACACGCCAAACACGCGCCCAACATTTGTACACGGTTAACATTAGTCACATGAGAACGGGTCGTTTCTACGACTCGTTCTTGTTCAACAGCTCGGCTGTGGAACGATTTTCCGGCCTCTGTGCTTCCTCCCTCCTACAACATGGGTCTCTTCAAGACCCATGTTCACTCCTTCCTTTCCTCAAAAAGACCGTCCACACAGCATCTTCAAAGATGACATAGGCCCCGAGGGAAATTGTTTTCCTCAGGGCCTCCTGTGTGGAGTTAATGTAAAAAAAAAAATGTCTCGATTATAAACATAGTAATAATATTAATTTAATTTTCAAATACGCATGGGGATTTTGGTGCAATATCAATGGACGATACAGTAGAATCTGTAGGCTGCACTCCAAGAGCAGCAAAACGCCCGCGTTTCAGATCCACGCCATTAAGTCAACAAAATCGCAACGAAGCATCAGTCCAAACCAAAATGGATGAAGCTATTGATGTGTTTAAAAAGTTTATTACGGAGAAAAAAACATTGACTGTTGAAGAAAATTCTTTGCAAAACTTTTGCAACTCGCTATACGCCTTTAAAAAATATAGATAAAGCCAAATTACTTAAGTGCAAAGTAGAAATTATGCAGGTTATTTCCAAATATTCTGAGTAATGCATACTAAATAATATTTAACTTCTGTGACCAAATAATTAGAGGACTCGGCATTCTAATATGTATTTCTCAGAATAATCGGAAATTATATATTTTATATAATTTAATATAAATTGTATTTTGTTTCCTTAACATGTTTTGTACAATTTTTCTTCAAGTAATAAACAATTGCTATTTTTTTAATTAACATTTATTTTATTAATAAAAAATTACATTGCAATTACAGTGCACAGGTGATGTCTGGTGGGTCTTTACAGGATAAATCGAGTTTCCATTTCTTTTTTCAATAATTCAATCATTCCGTCCTCTCATGATTTATAAACGATTTTAGTAGAAATAAGTGAAAGTGGTTAATATTAAAATATATAAAAAAGAACCCTTAAAATATTTACATAATGAAACAATCACAATTCAAACACCTGAATTACCAATGTCACGCAGCATTCAGAGATCAACACATAAACAAAAGGTTTTTATTGAGACTTCAGTTTACTAATGTAAACGCATTAAAAAATTCTTCTCCGTATCACTGTGGTCTGGATCCTCCTGAAATATGTGCCCACTGCCAAGGAACTGCCCCTTCATGCGAAAGATAATGTGCCATGCTGTCACGTAGAGCGATCATTGATCTTGATGGATTATTCGCACCCATGCGTCCTATCCTTTGAAAACCACTATCGCTTTGTTCTTCTCGAAATAAGCCTTCGGAAATTTGACCATCATCTCTAACAGTGTCACAAAAATTTGTAGGGCAATACACTAGTTGTTCGGCATTTCTTTCAGAAAGTCGCAGAAAATTGTGTAAACATATTGTGGCAGCGGTAATCCTTTGTACATTATCAACTTCGGCAATGATACTATTTCGCAAGATTCCCCACCTAGATGCTAAAATGCCAAAAGAATTTTCTATTGTTCTCCTTATAATCGGTAATTAAAGATTCGTTTTTCTTGATTTAAATTCCTTCCCGGAAAAGGTCTTAAAATGTATGGTTTTAGAGGAAAAGCCTCGTCTCCAACAAAGTAATATGGAGAATCAATATTTGTGTTCGGTAATGGTGTGCCTGCTGGTAATTTTATTTTACCAGATTCCAAACCTCGACCGAAGGCTGACTCCGAGAATACTCCACCATCACTTTGCGAACCATATGCTCCGATGTCTACAAGTGTGAATATGTAGTCAGCATCACAAACAGCCAAGAGGGCCATGCTGAATGTTTTTTTATAATTAAAAAAAGCAGTTCCTGATTTTTTAGGTGCCTGAATTGTAATATGTTTACCATCGATTGCACCGCAACAGTTAGGGAGATTCCATTGCCTGTAAAATTCGTTGGCTTTTTCTCTCCATTCTTCGACTGTCGGTTGTTTGCAATATATGGTACTAAGAACATCCCACATTGCCTCGCAAGTTTCCTTTATTATTACATGTGCAGTGGTTTTTCCAATCATAAAGGACCATGCAACTACTTGCAGACTGCAGCCTGCAGCCTTGAGACAAATGGCTAAAATAATAAAAATACATTATTTTTTACAACAAAATGTTTACGTAATTCTTTTGACATTATAAATATTAAAATATTTTATCACTTACAATAATGTGATAACTAGCCTATGTTCCGGACTTAAAGGCTCACGTCTGCTACGCTTTACTAATCTATGTTGTAGAAGTCCTAACAATTTATAAAAATTGGTCTGCGACATTCTTGTATATTTTTTAAATTGCTCGTTGTCTACTGCCGCCATGTCTTTAAACAAATTATGGAAATGTCCCGTGTTATTCCTTTTTTGATTAATGGGACAGACACTCCAACGTCGTTTTTTCATTATTTTTATCGTCTGTGCGTCTCCATATGCAGTATATGTCAGCCCCAGAATTGACAAAAACATTCCACACGCGACAATGTCTGACGAATCCATCTGAATCTATCGTTTTAATAATTATTTAAATAAAACAATATGAATTCGAATATACTCTTCTCGGTTGACAGTTGACATTTGACATAGACAAGTGACAGCGGCTCACTTCTATAGAGATTCCGACACTATCAATAGCAATTTCTTTCAAGCACGTAGTTTTTTGTTAAGCTGGCAACACTGCGCGTAGTTTTCGTTTGAGCCAGGGGGGTATAACTCCGATCAAAATTTTCAACCAACACGTGACGTGTGACGCCGTTTCACAGTCCACCAATGAGAAGACTTTGCATTTTTTATGTTGACAGTTGCGGACGCTCTGCGCAATTATATTTCAAAATGGTCGCTTTACGATTTGTTTGAGTTGTGACCAAATGTAAAATTGCTTCTAAAATAGGCGCGGAGTGAAATCAGCAGACTATAATACATCGATTACCCGATTAAGAACTCGTGCATATGTTTGTGGCTAAGAGTGTGGCGAAATGGTAGGTATATTTTGTGATTCAATTGACGACGTGAAACCCATTCATTATAACCTAAAGATATAAATATTCATATGAAACTCTCTTTGCTACGGTTCTTCTTGTCAAAGGTACATTCATTTGCAGTTTAAACTTTTTTATGCATTTGCATTTGTTTAGTTTTGTTATACCTATCTTAGTTTTCATGTATCTTTTAAAATATTTTCAGCTTGAAACATCAATTCGTGACGGCTGATCATAAATATACCAAACCACCCAGGCTGGTGGAGACTTAGGATTACTAGTGCCCGCGCCAACAGAGTACTGGTTTGTTAGCATTTCAATTTATTATCTAGGTAAAGATATTTATTTTGCGAAGATAAACTTGCTTTTTGGTGAACTTTATGTAGTACCAGATGCAGTACGACGATTCTGCTAACGTTTTAACGTTTATTAAATATTTTTTATGAAAGTCAGTTGACTTATTTTGGTGCACATTTAAAAGCATTTTTAATTTATGATGATTCTTTGTTGTAGGTATGTAGGACGGTAGCATTGTTGTGTCATATGAGGAGATGGGGGCTGACGTGTTCCACCACTCTGTGGCAGCGCTGTCCTTGAGAGAACACAAGAAGGAAATCTATTCCATGGACTGGACCAGGATGCGACAGGAAAAATACATTCTCAGTACGCTTGACTTTCTTATTCTGTATTTTCTATTTTTATCAGTAAAGAGAGTACGAAAACAGTATGCAATATGGTTGTGAATGATGAATCCTTAGAGTGGGTGGATGAGTTTGTATATCGTGAGAAGTATGTTTACGAGAGACGGGAAGGCTGATAGAGATATTTAATAAATGGACTGAATGCCATTGGCGCTAACAAAAAACAGTACCCACTTTTTACCCACCTTGATGTCTTGTCCTGTATCCACTTTGATGTATGGCAGTGAGGCATGGAACTGATAGAGGAAAGTAGACTGAATGCTATAGCAATGAGATCCCTGAGGCGTATGTGTTGTAAAACCATGCATCGTCCTGTATATTTTCTGCTCTATATTAGTGATCGATGAACCGGTGGATGATGGAAATGGTTTGTCTACTTTGTAGCTGGAAGTAAGATTGTAGAAATATATTATGAGTTTGTGCAGAGCGCCTTTGAGGTGATTTTTTTTACAAAAATGGTGTTAAACAAATCATCCATATTGTATTATTACTCTTATGATTGTGTGAGAAATGTGGAGATCCGCAAAGAATGCAAGGCTGATGTAAGCGTAATGAGTAAGATTAAGAAAGAGACCCTCAGATGGTTTGGGTATGTAAAGTGAATGAACAAAGCTTTGAATGTAAGTAGAATATATGAAGTCGGGGACGCCGGAGGAAGGCCTGACACGATCAAGTGAATCAGATACTTGCGCTGGGCCACGGCAAATGTCAGAATAGTACAATAAGATGTATGAGTCGATGTGCGAATGTGAATGAGGCAAAGAGTGTGTGCCAAGACCGAGTTGTTTGGCCGTCCGTCCTATCTGCCTACCCCTGCGGGGAAACGGCGTGATGGTTATTTGGTTATTCTTGTATTTCCTGTTTATAATAAAATACTAAAACATGTAATTGAGTTTTCATTTCTCTATACCAGAGAAGTGCCAAATTCGATATTGTCGTAGGAACGCTAATCTTATTTGAAATTGTGCTTCCCGTTTTGAAGGGATTCAAATTTCAAGTAATTTTAGGTTATTTTACGACAGTTGGTCTAGAGAAAATGAGCTGTAAAGAAAAGTAAGTTCATTTTCTCAAGCAGCAATCCGTCAGATGCAGCTCTTGTTGCTCTGGGAAAGTTTTTGACATTTCACTTTATTTTTAAAATATTTTAGGCTAATGAATTAGGTAGGTACCGAGAGAATAATAAAGAGAAGAATTATATTGTCTATGGTTGAGCCTTTTTTTAAATTCTTGTCGATGGTATGTGTGACGTCATATCACATGGGGACCAAATATATATATATATAAATAACATGTATATATAGTAAATAGCGTTGACACTTCGTCAGTACAAAAAGCATCAAGTTATCAATCTAATGATTGGTTTATTTATGGTTTGAGCCAAGCGTTTTGACAGTCTACCGAGGACGCTTGAAGCAAGCTACGTGCTGGCGGCGAGCTTGATGCGAATCAGGGGTCCTAGCATGGTCGATCGATATAACCCTATATCAATACGATATCGGTATAATCCGTCATTTATGGTCAGTTATCAATATGTGCTAGCACGCTCAACAATTGATAAGGGATATTCCGACCGACGATTGACAAAAGCCCACCAAATCGTATGCATTCTTGTATGGATAAAACCCCAATATTAATACGAAATGTAATAAATCCGTTGTCTATGGTCAGTTAGCGATATTTGCGAGCACAGTGAACATACAATTCCGACAGTCGGTTGACAAAAGACGCCGTTTTTACCGTGGCTTCCGGAGTGACAGATAAAGAGATTCCGACACTATCAATAGCAATTTCTTTCAAGCACGTAGTTTTTTGTTAAGCTGGCAACACTGCGCGTAGTTTTCGTTTGAGCCAAGCGTTTTGACAGTCTACCGAGGACGCTTGAAGCAAGCTACGTGATGGCGGCGAGCTTGATGCGAATTGATATATTTTTTTAAATTATTTATTTGGCTATCACTCATTAAAGGTGATCTTGGCCATTTCTTGAAATTAATTACATTTTCGAAACAATCGCAGAATCATAAAATAGGACCCCATGTACATTAATAGTTAGCGTTCTTCGACATAAAAGAAAAGATTTTTTTCAAAATTTGTTACATTTTTTACGCACCATGAAACAATTCTATAAATTAGATTAATAAATTAATATAAAAAAAGAATTAATTGTTTTTGTGTTTTATTTGTAGAAATGCATCTGATTTTTCTTTTAAATTAATGTAAATGTTATTTACATTAGGTAATTAAAAAGTAAAATCAGATGCATTTCTACGTTTTTAATTATTGTTTTTGTGTTTAATTTGTAGAAAAATCAGATGAATTTCTACAAATGAATCCCTGTTTCCCTTGGTCACGCTATAACTTCAGAACCACTTTACCTATATCATTCATCTTTTTTTTAGTTTTCTAATACTTTGTAGAAGGTTCTTCCGGAAAGAAAATTGGAGGGAGGGGAAGGAATTGAAAGTTTTTTTTAAGTCTTCCGATACTTTGTGGAAAGATCTTACGGAAAGAAAAATTGACGTAAGTAAGGCTCTTGACTCCTAAATCGAAGGTCGGGGGATCGAATCCCGGCGTGTCAAATAAATTTTATTTGATTAATTTGTGTTATTTCACAATTTTTTTCTTTAAAATAATATAAACTATATTTGCGGCACGTTCCAGATTGGAAGATACTCTAAGTATCGCCCTGGTAGACCACCATTCAGAATTGAAACGTTGCTTGAAATGGCATTAGCCGTGATTGGTGACCAGATCTAAATAGCCAGGTACTTCCCCACCTTCCTCTTTCCTACCTTCTTCCCCACCTCACTACCTTCAGCCTCACAACTCACAACATACCCCGATCGGGGATACCATAGTCTCACTGGCTCCAGACGGGAGCAGTTGGGACTCTTGTGCAGTATTCTCGGAAAGGGACTCGGGATGTCAACGGGGACGCACGGGAAAGGACATGCAGGGAGAATTAATTTATTTCTCTGAATGGCATTGCAACGCATGCCGGGTACCAGCTAGTATTATTTATTATTAAGTTCTGCAAGTATTTTTTTTCTCATTGTTTAATAATATTGTAACTGCTATTGATATTATTAAGTATTCAGTTCTGCAAGTATTTTTTGTTTTCTTATTGTTAATGATGTAACTGCTTTGACTGATTGAAAATATTGTTTAGGTCTTGTGAACATCTGAGAAATAGGTAATAAATAATTTTCCTTTATCAACTTTATCAATTCATGTTATATTAAAATATTAATTATAACATTTATTCATAATATCAATGGAAATATACAACAATGCTTCGTAAGTACGATCATCTATTTTGAAAAAATGCGTGTAAGTAATCATTTGGTGTCGTGCCTGTAATACGCTTTGTAAATGCTTATGAGTAAAGCGGGATCACAAATAGTACCATTCTTGACACCAAATTCGTTTATTTTTATTAAAATACAAAGATAACCCAAGAGCTAAGAATGCTTTGTCTCCGTTATATTCCATTTTATTTCAGCCGCACAAAATTCACTGTCAACCATAAATAAACCAAACAAACTATCGAAAATCACATCTAGGCATAGACAAATGCTTGCCAGAAGGCTTGTAGACTATCAAGCGGCTTGACGGCCAGCACGTAAATTTATTTTCCGTTATTGTCTATGAATGCTTGCCTCAACAGCTTGATGCGCGCTTCAAGCCGTTGAGCCAAGCCTTAGTCTATGCCTAGAGGATTTTTCATTCGAGAGGCACTTGAACATATTACTCCTTTGTCTATGGCTTCTTGTCATTTTCGGTAGTTGAAAGTGATTTTTGTGCGAGATGGAATCTAGTAATGAAAAAGAATTATTTGTTATGATATAATAAATGTTATATATTAATATTCCAATATAACATTGACGTAATAACATTATTAAATTATATTTACATTAATTTAAAAGAAAAATCCGATGGATTTCTACACATTAAACACAAAAACAATTAATACCCATTTTGTAATAATTTAATCTAATTTTTATAAACGTTTTACGTGATACGTAATATCTAAAATCACCACTCAGGTACTTATTTGTCTATGATTTGTTGTCTACGCTCAAAAAATATAAATTCGCTTCAAGCGTTGCGCAATAACGTAGATTATTGCGCAATGCTTGGATCAAGCGTCAAGCCACCTCTGGAGACGGTCAAAATGCGGTCAAAACTCTAGCCATAGACTAAAAACTACGTGATTGAGCCAAGCCGCTTGATAGTCTCGCTAGCCCTAAAGGGATTCCGACACTATCAATAGCAATTTCGTTCAAGCACTTAGTTTTTTGTTAAGCTGGCAACACTGCGCGTAGTTTTCGTTTGAGCCAAGCTGGATACGCGCCATAAATATATTTGGGCATTAATTTCTTTAAATTGATAATTTATGCTATAAGACCATAAGGGCGCCATCTATGGGTTTTGTATTGTATTGAATTGAACCTGTGTGACTTGAGATGCAGTGTATTCATGCGTTTCCTTACCTTTGTGAATCAAGCAATTACGTCTGACGGGAGTGTCAGTAAAAGGCCAAGAGATGTCTCTCCTGGTCAGTCATAAGAATAATTCATCCAGTGAGTGAATTATTGTTGTACCTAAGATTGGATTTTTGGCACGCATTATTAATATGCAAATTTTTCATAGTTGAAACTTTCTTGCTGTGCGAAACATCTGTCAAGATTATGCAATATCGCCTTGACATTTTTATTGAAAAGAAGTGTCTTTTTGTGTGGACATCGTGGCTAAGCTGCATTCTCTGAGTGAGTGTTTGTTTGTTTTCACTTTGGTTTTTGAGATTGCTGGGTCAACTGTTTTTTTGTGTCACATAGGGAAGAATTCAATTTTCGTTAATTTTACATAGGGTAGTCACCCCTAGTGTCAGGGGCTATTTACACGCCCCTACATATTTATTGGTCCTTCGTAGCCTGGATTATTAATTCATTCATACATTCAATTCGAGATTATAGCTTAATTACATGGATGTTTGAATTTACGTATTTTTTTTGGTAAATTTGAAGTACCTCTCATTTTTTGAGAACTATAGCTGGTCTTGTTTTTTGCTTTTGGATGACATATTTGGATGTTCGCAGAATTATCGTAATTTTGGATAATTATTCGCAACATTATTATTATTAATTGATTGTTAACATTGTTCGCAGAATTGTCGTAATTTTGGATAATTATTCGCAACATTATTATTAATTAATTATTAACATTGTAACATTATTGTAAAATTTTGTGGTAATCTTTTCGCATATATAAAAAAAATGCCAAGAATTACGGAGGAGGGTTTTGATGAGGCTCAAGACAGATCGCTTATTCTTTTAACCGCAAAAAAGGAAAATCTTTTTGTTCGTATGAACGATCTGTATAATGCAACAAATAATATATCTAATTTTGAGTCAAGAAATAACGAAGTGTTTATGGCTCAGTCAGAGATGATTGATCAAATGCGAAGTCAATTTGAAAATATTATAGATAGCATCAATGATCGTCAGTTAACTTTAAATCCAGAATTTAAACCAGATTTTCAAGCTTTAAATGCTTTTGATGATCTTTTTTTGAAGGTCAAACGAACTAGATCGAATATGAAAACTTCTGTAAGAGAGTCACTGACGTCACAAAATAAGTCGCGGGAGCCGTGTATGATTAATCTTCCTGCAATAGATCTTCCAACCTTCGATGGTAAGAATGAAAGTTGGTCGAAATTTTTTGAGTCATTTAAAGCCAATATCCATAATAATAGACAGCTAACTGACTCGCAGCGTGTGCAGTACTTAGTCGGAAAACTCACACACGGGGCTTTGAACATAACCGCAGGCATTGTGCCTTCGGGTGATACATATCAGATCATTTGGGAGAGTTTAGTTAAAAAATATCAAGATAAACGTACACTAGGAACACATTATTTAAATAATATTCTCGATGCGAAAAACTGCACGAATACATCTGCCAGTCTCAATTCTTTCATTGAAAGATATTCTTCGTCAGTGTCGGCATTAAAGCAGTTAGGTATTGAAGATTTAACTGATTTTATTTTGTTTCACTGCGCGGTAAGAAAAATTGATTCACAGACGGCTCAGAACTTTGAGCTGACAGTTCGTAATAAAGAAATTCCTTCTTATAATGAGTTAGTTTCGTTTGTACAAGATCAAGTAAAGATTTTAGAACGAACGAGTAACTCGCATGGTGTCGTAAATAAAACGCATCCCATTTCGTCCTCCCGATCAAATAATACTAAATCGTTCGTCGCGAGTAATGCGAATATTCCGCGCTTCCCAGCTCCGCCGAAAGGATGTATTCTGTGTAACAAAACTGATCATTTAATCAACGTTTGCTCAAAGTTTAAATGTATGAGTTCCCCACAGGCTCGATTTGAATTTATAAAATCGAAAAATGCCTGTGTAAATTGCCTTAGTGGTTCACATACAATCAAGTCATGCAAATCGGGGTTAGTTTGTGATTTGTGCAATAAACGTCATCATACATTCTTACATTTCGGCAGTGTGAATAATATGAAAACCAATACTCATGTACATACGTCGCAAGTACCTACCAGTGAAGAACCGTCAGTCCCCCCTCCAGTGTCATCCAGCATCAATGGAACTGGCATTGGTGATAAGCAAGTGGAGGGGACCGCGAATGTCAATCCTTCGTGTTCGCTTTGTGCCAAAGTAACACCGAACTCTTCTATTTTACTTTCGACCGCACAAGTATACGCGAAGCTTAAAAACGGAAATAAAGTTATTGTTCGGTGCCTAATTGATAATGGCTCTCAAAATAATTTGATTACGGTCGATTGTTGTAAGACGCTGAATTTACCAATAATTCCTTTGAGTAATTCGTTTGTCAAAGGAATTGGATCAACGTCTCGACCAATTTTCGGTTACGTGTATTTGGATATTGAGTCTCGCGTATACCCAGAGAATAAATATAATATACATGCGCTTGTCGTTGACAGTATCACCGACCAATTACCTAATCACTATATAGCCAAGGGTGATATGAGGTACTTAGAGGGCATACCTCTCGCAGACTTAACATGGAATATTCCTGGATGCGTGGATGTCGTCATCGGTGCACAACTGTTCCCATATATTTATTTAGGGAACAGGGTTGAATCGGGTACTAGTGCACCCCCCGCGTTATCGACCGCTTTCGGTTTCGTGTTGATGGGTGATTACCCCAATAATGTGCTCAACACAAACACATCATTCTCGGCACTCGCACTTAATGATTTAGTGCAAAAATTTTGGCTGTTAGAAGAGATACCTAATATAAAATTTCTAAGTCCGGAGGAGACAGAATGTGAGAATCTCTTTACTTCATCAATTTCTCGCACTGATGATGGTAGATATTCTGTTGCTTTACCTTTCTGTAAAGATCCAAGACAATTGGGTAATTCTCGTACTGCTGCCCAACGCCGATTTTTGGCATTGGAGCGAAAATTTAAACATTCCCCTGCTTTGCAGGAGAATTATAACAAGGTTATCAGTGAATATATTGAAAATAATTACCTATCAGAAGTCTCAGAGTCTGATATCACAGAAGATGGATATTACATCCCACATCATGCTGTCACTCGTCCAGACAAACCAATGCCTCGTATTGTGCTCGATGCTAGTGCTAAAACACACACAGGGCTGTCACTGAATGACATTATTCATACTGGTCCCAATTTGCAAGCCGATTTGTTTCTGCTTTTGCTTGACTTTCGTCTTTTTCCCATCGCTATGACTGCGGATATAAAGCAAATGTACTTACAGATTGAAGTTCCTAGCAAGCATCGCAGATACCTGAGGATCTTATTTCGATTCTCAAATAATGGTCTCATACGAACTTTTCAGTTCAATCGAGTTCCTTTCGGCTTGACGGCAAGTCCATACTTAGCAATGCGGACGGTTCGCCAGTTGGCCCAAGATATGAGACCACATTACCCGGATGCTGCCAAAGTGGCAGAGTCCAAGCTGTATATGGACGACCTGGTCTATTCTATTGCAGATGAGCCCAGCGCCATACGTCTTTCTCGAGAATTAATCTCGTTGTTTAAGTCCGGTGCCTTTGATTTAGTAAAATGGACTAGTAATTCTCAAGTTGTACTTGAGAACCTCCCGGATTCTCACCGCAGCCCAGTGGACTTCACTGTTGGTTCTAACAATACCTCTAAGGTGTTGGGCCTTTCGTGGGAACCAGCTGATGACAGCTTCTTCTTTACGACATCTTATGTTCAGGAGAAGTGCACAAAGCGGAGCATACTCTCCATAGTCGCCCGTTTATTTGATGTCCTCGGCTTGGTCGCCCCTGTCATTCTGTACGCTAAATTACTTATCAAAGAGCTATGGCTGTGCAACATTGGTTGGGATGATACACCCCCTGATAGCGTTATTCGTCGGTTTTCGGCGCTTACACAGGAATTTCCGCTAATTTCAATGATAAAAATCCCTCGCCATGTTGGTGTCCTGAAAGACAGTACGGTGCTCGTTGTTGCTTTCTGCGATGCAAGCATGAATGGTTACGGCTGTGTGATTTATTTGCACACCACTGATCTGTTTGGAAAAATTACAGTGAGATTGTTGTGCGCAAAATCAAAGGTTTCTCCCACCAAAGTGACGACCCTCGCTCGTTTGGAGCTCTGTGCCGCAGTATTGATGTCCAAATTAATACGGACGGTTCAAGATAATTATTCTGAGCGTCTTCCTATTGCAGGAACATATGCGTTTTCCGATTCTACCGTTGCGCTCTCTTGGATACATTCTTCACCGCATCGCTGGTCGGTGTTTGTTAGTAATCGCGTAGCTCAGTGCCAAGAAAATTTGTCTCCAGAGAACTTTTACCATGTTGCTGGTAGTGAAAACCCGAGCGACTGCCTTTCTCGTGGCATGCTTCCTTCCCAACTCGTTTCACATGATTTATGGTGGAACGGCCCATCATGGATTCGCAGCCCACCTTTGGAATGGCCATTAAAACCGTTTCACCCTACCAATACTGGTGAAATGCCTGAACACAAGGCTAATGTGCTCATTGCAACATTTCAGGGTGAAAAATCGGTCCTGAGTGAACTGGCTCAGCGTATATCCACTTGGGATAAACTACTAAGGATTGTTGTTTATGTCCTCCGATTCATAAAAAAGATATCACTTTCCTCTGGAACGGTCAATAATCTTATGACTGCTGAAAAGGCTGTGATTCGTGCTGTGCAGAGTATTCATTTTGCAGGAGATATTGCTGCACTCCAGGAAGGCAAATTTCATTCCAAAAGACTTCAGAGTTTATCTCTATTTCTTGATGGAGATAATCTGTTACGTATTGGGGGGCGGCTTTCTAAATCGGATTTACCTTTTGAGGTTAAACATCCGGTTTTGCTTCCCAAACATGACTGTGTTGTCGATCTGATCATCGCTCACTTTCATGTCGTGAACTGTCATACAGGCCCAGGACTTCTTATGTCTATCTTACGTCAACGCTATTGGATATTAGATGCTAGGACTGTTATTAGGGCGATGGTGCGGAAATTCAATTGTTGCTTCCGCTTAAATCCATCGCATCCTACACCGAAGATGGCAGATTTACCGTCATATCGTGTTGCAGAAGCAAAGGCCTTCGTACATACCGGTGTAGATTACGCAGGTCCACTCCGTATTACGCTGACTCGTCGGAGAGGACAACATTCTCAAAAGGCATATATTTGTCTATTCGTATGCCTTGTGACCAAGGCTATTCATATTGAGTTGGTCTCTGACTTAACTTCAAATGCTTTCCTGGCTGCTTTCAGCCGTTTTATTTCTCGGCGTGGCCCGGTAACATGCTTGTATTCAGATAATGGTACTAATTTTGTGGGTGCGAAGGCACAATTAGATGACCTCTACAAGTTTTTGGTTGAATCTGAATATGAGCCCTCATTAAAGCGCGAACTCGCTAAGCGTCGTATAGAGTGGAAAATGATTCCACCACGCGCGCCTCATTTTGGGGGTATGTGGGAGTCGAACATAAAGAGCATGAAGACACACTTGTACCGTGTGATTGGAACTCAGCTTCTCACCTATGAGGAGTTACAGACTGTGCTAGTTCAAATTGAGTGCATAATGAATTCGCGTCCACTTACAGTTATGTCTTCTGACCCTTATCCAGAAGTCCTTACGCCTGCGCATTTTTTAATGTCGACACCATTGCAGTACTTGCCTGCTTCTGTCCTGGCAGACGGTAAAATCAATTTGACTCAGCGTAAGCAATTATTAGACAGCATGGTTCAGTCCTTCTGGAAGAAGTGGCGTTCAGAGTATCTGCACACCTTGCAAGTCAGGCAGAAGTGGACTACTTCTGATCATCCGATTGATATCGGAACTGTCGCACTAGTGGGACAAGAAGATTCCCCTCCGTTAAATTGGCCTTTAGGCGTGATAACTGAAATCCATCCCGGAATGGATAAAATTGTTCGCGTTGCGACGGTAAAGACAAGATTTGGTTCTTTTAAACGTCCGGTTGTCAAATTATATCCCATTCCAACGCAATAATTTTATATTTTATCTATTTTTGTTTATTTTTATTTATTTATTTTTTTTGATTTTAGTCATTGTTTCAATGATCTCTGACCCAGACATGGCATTACTTAATATCCGTTATCTTGGTCAATTGAACTTTATTACATTGTATTTTTAGTTATTTTTCTTTATTTTGTGAGATTCTGCGAATTTCCAATGCGTGTCATTCCTGAATATTACCGGTGAATAGTCACTTTATTTCTATTTCATTTCTTGTTTCATTTGTATTTTTATATTCTTTCTTTTGTAAGCTCTACGAACTTCCAAGGCGGGGAATATGGATACGCGCCATAAATATATTTGGGCATTAATTTCTTTAAATTGATAATTTATGCTATAAGACCATAAGGGCGCCATCTATGGGTTTTGTATTGTATTGAATTGAACCTGTGTGACTTGAGATGCAGTGTATTCATGCGTTTCCTTACCTTTGTGAATCAAGCAATTACGTCTGACGGGAGTGTCAGTAAAAGGCCAAGAGATGTCTCTCCTGGTCAGTCATAAGAATAATTCATCCAGTGAGTGAATTATTGTTGTACCTAAGATTGGATTTTTGGCACGCATTATTAATATGCAAATTTTTCATAGTTGAAACTTCCTTGCTGTGCGAAACATCTGTCAAGATTATGCAATATCGCCTTGACATTTTTATTGAAAAGAAGTGTCTTTTTGTGTGGACATCGTGGCTAAGCTGCATTCTCTGAGTGAGTGTTTGTTTGTTTTCACTTTGGTTTTTGAGATTGCTGGGTCAACTGTTTTTTTGTGTCACATAGGGAAGAATTCAATTTTCGTTAATTTTACATAGGGTAGTCACCCCTAGTGTCAGGGGCTATTTACACGCCCCTACACAAGCGTTTTGACAGTCTACCGAGGACGCTTGAAGCAAGCTACGTGCTGGCGGCGAGCTTGATGCGAATTGATTTTTTTTTTAAATTATTTATTTGGCTATCACTCATAGATGATCTTGGCCATTTCTTGAAATTAATTACATTTTCGAAACGATCGCAGAATCATAAAATAGGACCCCATGTAATAATAATAATAATAATTGGCTAATTTATATAGCGCCGTTTTCGTGGAAAATCACCTCAAGGGCGCTGTACAAATAATATATAAAAGAATTAATATTACTGGCTTAAAACTAAGATTTACAATTACAACTAAGAATATAATATAATATAATAATAATATAATATAATAATAATATTACATGTAAGACAATTATACATGAGGAAAATCATAGTACATACTCAAAAACAGAGGCACCAATATGCTTCCGTAAACCACTGTCATAATACAAGACATGCAAAAAAAAAACCAATAGTTCCGTCCACCACTTCCTCATCTTTAGCACAGAGACAATTCTCATACTTGGGCCCTAAATTGCTCAATCTCATACCTGATGCATGGAAGGCAAAGAGTACTAACATTCTGCGTATGCAGGTAAATAATTGGCTTCTGGTCTTGGGGAGAGCTGAATGCGAGAATATGCTAAACAACATTAATTGAATTGTAATTTTTGTTTTTCTTTACATTTTAATTTATATTGGTATTATATTAGCATTAAAGTAACTGTATTTTAACATAAAGTAAGTTCGAAAATTGCTCAATTCTGAGTGATATTTTTCCTTAAAAGAAAAGTTCTTTCTTTACTTTCAGTTTTTATTTTTCATTTTTCTTGTTTATCTATTAACATTTCTTTAGTTTATTATGTCAACTAAACAATAGTAAAAAAAAATGTCGTGGTATAACTGAAAGTATACTAGTTTTATGAATATATATATATATATGTATTATTTTACCAACAGAATTTCTTCATTCATTTTCATTTTCAAATTCATTTTTCTTGTTTTATCTATTAATATTACTTTAGTTTATTATGTCAGCTAAACAATAGTAAAAAATGTCATGGTATAACTGAAAATATTCTAGAATATGAATATATATATATGTATTATTTTACCAACAGAATAGTCAACACTATAATTTACATGTAAAAACATTATCATATTGGAATGTCCTAAAACGGGCAATTGCCTAGTTGGACATTTTAAGTTCATTATATTGTATTATGTAATATTTATAAACAAACAATAAATAAATAAAAACTAGTGACTTACATCTAAGACTTATAGCTACTTATATTACTGGCTTACAACTAAGATTTACAATTCTAACTAGTGACTTATATCTAAGACTTATAGTAGCGACTTTAATAGTTAGCGTTCTTCAACATAAAAGAAAAGATTTTTTTTAAATTTGTTACATTTTTTACGCATCATGAAACAATTCTATAAATTAGATAAAATTAATATAAAATAAGAATTAATTGTTTTTGTGTTTAATTTGTAGAAATGCATCTGATTTTTCTCTTAAATTAATGTAAATATTATTTACATTAGGTAATTTAAAAGTAAAATCAGATGCATTTCTACGTTTTTAATTATTGTTTTTGTGTTTAATTTGTAGAAAAATCAGATGGATTTCTACAAATGAATCCCTATTTCCCTTGGTCATGCTATAACTTCAGAACCACTTTACCTATTTCATTCATCTTTTTTTTTAGTTTTCTAATACTTTGTAGAAGGTTCTTCCGGAAAGAAAAAGTAAGAAAATTGGAGGGAGGGGAAGGAATTGAAAGATTTTTTAAGTCTTCCGATACTTTGTGGAAAGATCTTACGGAAAGAAAAATTGACGTAAGTAAGGCTCTTGACTCGTAAATCGAAGGTCGGGGGATCGAATCCCGGCGTGTCAAATACATTTTATTTGATTAATTTGTGTTATTTCACAAATTTTTTCTATAATATAAAGTATATTTGCGGCACGTTCCAGATTGGAAGATACTCTAAGTATCGCCCTGGTAGACCACCATTCAGAATTGAAACGTTGCTTGAAATGGCATAAGCCGTGATTGGTGACCAGATCTAAATAGTCAGATACTTCCCCACCTTCCTCTTTCCTATCTTCTTCCCCACCTCACTACCTTCAGCCTCACAACATACCCCGATCGGGGATACCATAGTCTCACTGGCTCCAGACGGGAGCAGTTGGGACTCTTGTGCAGTACTCTCGGAAAGGGACTCGGGATGTCAACGGGGATGCACGGGAAAGGACATGCAGGGAGAATTAATTTATTTCTCTGAATGGCATTGCAACGCATGCCGGGTACCAGCTAGTATTATTTATTATTAAGTTCTGCAAATTCGTTTATTTTTATTAAAATACAAAGATAACCCAAGAGCTAAGAATGCTTTGTCTCCGTTATATTCCATTTTATTTCAGCCGCGCAAAATTCACTGTCAACCATAAATAAACCAAACAAACTATCGAAAATCACATCTAGGCATAGACAAATGCTTGCCAGAACGCTTGTAGACTATCAAGCGGCTTGACGGCCAGCACGTAAATTTGTTTTCCGTTATTGTCTATGAATGCTTGCCTCAACAGCTTGATGCGCGCTTCAAGCGGACAACGGAAACAGTTAACAGATTTAAGAGAAGAACTAGAAAAAAGGAAGTCTTCTGGTGAAACGGACATTACAATTAAATATCTAAATAACAATCCCACTATCGTTAAAATGCGCCCAAAAAACTAAACACTTAAATGTTAATACATCATCAAAATGCACGAGGACTACAAACAAAATTACAGGACCTGAAATCAAACTTACCTACTTTAAACCACGACTCTAACGCCCTCACTGACACTTCAGAATTGGGATTCTTTAACTATACCCAGAATCTTTCTGTTCATCATAATACTGCAGAAAAACTAAAAAATCACATAAGAATTAAAAATATATCATGCCACAAACATCCGAGCACATCAAAAGGAAAAACCTCAATTTCCTTTATGTACCTAAATGTGAGAAGCTTGAAAGGTAAACTAGATGACATCAAATGCCTACTAAAATCTACGAAATCGAACTTCAACATTATCCTACTGTGTGAGACCTGGCTCAAAGAAGCGGACCTAAAGTACGTCAACCTAGAAGGATACAAACACGAAGCATCTTGCCGGCCGCAGGGAGCTGGAGGCGGAGTCTCTATATTTATAAAAGATTCTTTAGAATACAATGTGATTAATAACACTAGTGACCCCGACAACAACTTTCTATGGCTTCATGTAAATAAGCTTAATCTAAAAATAGGTTTAGTGTATAAAAAACCAAATACTGTTTTCAAAGACTTCCTGGAAACACTATCCTCTCATCTAGGATCATATAAAAGAGGTATTGTATTTGGAGACTTCAACATAAATCTGCTTGACTCTGCCAATACACATACTTGTAAATATACGAACACAATTAGATTTAATAATTACACTATTTTGAACAAAATAAACAAAAAACACGCCACACGCATCACAGAAAATACAAACACAATTATAGATCATATACTCACAGATACAAAACTATCATACTCACTAACGAACTGTGATAATTCCATTTCTGATCACAATATACTACTCCTTGACGTAATTCACACATACGTTAAAAGCACATCTTTAAAATCGTCCCAAAAATATACACACATTAATCTTGATAATCTAAAGAATGATATCTTGCAAAATCCCTTTCATCTAAATATGAATGACAATTCGGTATTAAATTATGACAATCTTGTGAACTACTTGAAAAATAAAATTAATTCTAACAGTACCACTAAAATTAAAACAAAAAACATGAATAACCCAGACTGGATAACCAAAGACCTTATAAAATTAATCAATAAAAGAAATAAATTACATCTGAAACTAAAAAAACAACCAAATAACACATTATTAAAAGCAGAATTTGTAAAAATAAGAAATAATGTCACTACAAAAAAACGAAACTTAAAACAAACACACTACAGTAATCTTTTTAAAAAATTCGAAAATGACAGTAAAAAAACTTGGAACTTAATTAATAATATTATTAAGAACCAATCTTACACCTCAAGAAATTTTTGTACTAAATTAATCATTAATGATAAAATAATCACTAACAATGTAGAGATATGCAACCAATTTAATAATTTCTTTTGCAACATTGGCTCCTCCTTAGCCGCTAATATACATGGCAAAATCAAACACAATCCAGCCAATGAAATAACGTTAATGCATGATAGCATTGAATCTTTATATCTTCAGCCTACTACGGAGTTAGAAATAAGTCAAATATTAAAATCTCTAAAACAAAATGCAAGTGCTGGTTACGATTCACTCAAATGTAAGACAGTGCTAAGTCTCTCCACAGAATTTATTCCTACTTTAACAAAATTAATCAATCAATGTTTTAAAGAGGAAACTTTTCCGGATAACTATAAAATTGCTAAGGTGATACCAATTCACAAAGGTGGGTCAAAAACAAATACCTCAAACTACAGACTCATCTCAATCTTACCAATTTTATCTAAAATTTTTGAACGTGTAATTTACGATAGATTAAACAATTTTCTGCTAAAAAAAAAATTCTTATATAAAAAACAATACGGCTTTAGGAAAAAATCGAACACACTAGGAGCAATAAACGACTTAATCAGTAAACTTAGAAGTGGCATTGATGGTGGAAATTATATTTTATCTATATTAGTTGACCTTCAAAAAGGCTTTGATACAGTTAGTCATGACATACTTCTCAAGAAACTCGAGAAAATTGGTGTAGTTGGTCCTGCTCTCAATATACTCAAATCATATCTTAGCAATAGAAAGCAATTCGTTAGCATTAACAATCAAAATAGCAACTACGTTCCAATAAACTATGGAGTTCCGCAGGGGTCCATACTAGGTCCACTACTGTTCCAAATTTATATCAATGATATATCGCAATTAATTTTAAATGGTGAAATCTTTTTATACGCAGATGATACAGCAATTTTCTACCGGGGTAAAGATTTAGATATCTTACTAGAAAATGCACAAACAGATCTAGAAAAAATCAATAGTTGGCTCCAATCAAATGTTTTAACAATGAATGTTAAAAAAACAGGATACATGATCTTAAGCTCAACCCGTAAAATAATTCCTCCTCATGTACCCTTAAAAATTGAAAACAACGACTTGCAAAACCTGATCCAGGAAAAATATCTTGAGTTGTGCATTGATCAGCATTTGACATTTAAACAACACATACAAGGTATTAAAGATAAAATCATCCCCTTAATCAGCGTATTTAGCCGGCTATCATATCTGTTGCCAAATAAATTAAAAATAGGTTTATATTATAGTCTCGTACAATCACATTTAAATTATTTGATTGAAATCTGGGGAAACGCATGTGAAACACACATAAATGAATTACAGGTAATACAAAACAAGGTAATCAAAAAACTATTTAATTACAATCGCAGAACATCCACAAAAAATTATACATGGAAACAAAACTATTAACATTAAGAAAACTATATGAATACAATACATGTCTCCTTATATACAAAATACAAAATAATCTCGTACACACAAACACAGAATTCATTAAAACGTCCCAAATACACAAACACTTTACACGACAACGCGATAACATACATTTAAATACCTTCCACACTAACTATGGTAAACAATCCATTGGTTACGAGGGGGGCAACTTATATAATTGCCTCCCAAATGACATTAAAAACGAAAAGAAGCTGGGTAAATTTAAAAAACAATTATTTATATTTATTCTTGATAAACAAAATAATGAAATAGAATAGCACCGTATTGAAATATTTATTTATCTTAATGTGTATAATTATTTCTAGTTAAATGAGTGAAAATGTAATTTTCTTTTAACTGGAATAAAAAAAAAAAAAAAAGTAAATTAATTTTTACCATTAGTTTGTTTTCGGTGTATGCACGCATGACAGAACTGAAATGAATTTAATTTTTATTTGTGAAAACAAAGGCTACCGTCTAACTGTGCCAGTGTCATTTCATTCCTCTTTACAAAATTAATCATTTTATATAGATAATAGTTTTAAAATAGTATTGTAAATTAGTGTAATATAGTTTTTACTTGTATATTTGTTTTCACTGTAAGTATTTGTGTTATATAATTCGTTCTTCGGAGCAGTTAAGGTAAGATTTTTTTTTGATTTGTGTGGTGTAGATTTATTCGAAAATGGATAAAGAAAAACCACCTGATCCCCCAGATGATGGTTTGCTATCTGAATACTGTACGTCTCTTTTGTTCGCTCAATATTAGAATTCGGATCAGTCATATGGAATCCCCAATACAAAGTAAATATTGAAAGGTTAGAAAGAATTCAAAAAAAGATATTGAAACACCTAGACTTTAAATCCTTTCGAACTTCAGAAAACCTAAAAGACTCATTAACATTCCATAATTTATCAACTTTAGAAGATAGAAGAAATATATCCGACCAAAAATTTTTATTCAAAATCATTAACAACGTTGTTGACAACAACTATCTTCTAGAACACATTAATTTCCACTGTCCAATAAGAAACACAAGGTCAAACCAACTATTCCACATCCCACACTCAAAAACAAATTACACACAACATTCATTTCTCCGAAGGACGTGCACAAAATACAATGATATCTTTTACGACGCTGATATTTTCCATTTGTCCTCAGGCCAATTTATTAAATCCATAATAGAAAAAATTAAAACAAATTGTTAATTACGAACTCTCCACCCCTGCTGCATGTTATTTTTTTCATTCTCATTATGTTGGTTTTCCTTCTTTTTATTATATTAATAATATTTGGATGATTTATATATCCCATATGCTTTAATTTGTGTGTGTTTTTTTTCTTTCATTTTTGTTGTATATATTTTTTTTTCTTTTTTTTCTACCACTTTATGTTTTCTTTAATGTTTTAATCCATGTTTATATATTATAAATTGTAGCGGAAACTTCGCTGGTTAATGCAATCATGTAATATGTTACTTTCTTATTAAAATATGTATAACTGTTTGTTTCCTAAATAAACTAAAATAAAAAATAAAAAAAATTAAATCCTCGGGTGTTACAAAAAAATTAATCGCGGTTAATATTCCGGAGGCTTCGGACTTCGTAACGATTACGTCAAAAAAAAGAAAAATTGCTAAACCAGCAGATAATAGAAATGCAACAGATTTTGAACGGATACATCGAAAAACACCCTCCACGCAAAACGACTCCCTTCCAAATAATTCTGTTTTACAGGATGTAATTCCGTCCACTTCTTCCTCGATTTCAAATTTAAGTCCAGCAAGCCCTCCCACCACACCCGCCCCACTGGTAAACAATACTACTTCACAAATGTCACGTCTGTATAATAATCTTGATAGACCACCTTACATTACACACGTGACTAAAATTTCAAAGGATGAGAAACAATCAAATTTATACGATGTGGACTTTGGACATTTTATGTTATAAAATCCACCCTGTCTGGAATGGAGTAAAATCAGTTGGGCGTTACCGTCTTTCTGTTGAATTCAAGACAGCGGCTGAGGCCAATAGCTTTGTAAAATCTGATGTTGCCAAAAAAAACTCGTACAACGTTTTCATACCTACATATCAGGTTACAAAGTTAGGTGTCACAAAAGGGTTCCCACCGCACTGGTCGATAGAGGACATCCTGGAAAACATTACTGTTCCTCAAGGTTTCGGAAAAGTTTTAAAAGCGCGTCGTCTAAATTACAGGTTTAATACGGGAAACTCTGTAGAATGGAGACCCTCCCAATCCGTTGTCCTAACATTTGACAGCAAAGACCTTCCACAAAATGTTACTATGTTTAACGTCTCTCTACCAGTAGAGCTCTATGTGTTCCCAACTGTGCAATGCTACAAGTGCTGCAGATTTGGACACACGAAGAACCTCTGCAGATCAGAACCCCGTTGCTTCAAGTGCAGTTCGTCCCATAGTGGCGATTCCTGTGATAAAACAGAGGAAAATTATAAATGTTTAAACTGCTCCGGTACCCACATGACCATCAGCAAAACTTGCCCTGAACTGTCAAGGCAGCGCAATATTAAACACACAATGGCCGAGAAGAGCATCTCTTATGCGGAAGCATCAAGAATGTTTAACAAATCCATTCCATCTTATTCTGAAGTAACTTCCAAAAATTCTAAAAAATCCACCCCTTCTCAACCTTCTTCTTCTTCATTTAGAAAAACTGTTGAAAGGGTCGTGAAACCTAGAGTTCTAACAAAAAAAAATAATGCTGATCACGAATCCCTTCTGTGGTTCCCTAATGGACAAATTCCTTCCAGTTCAAATTTCAATTCTTACCTAAAGTCATCTACTAAAGAACAAAATTATAATATAGACCTTAACTCTACACTAATTACCTCATTTTTACATATTTTACAAACTTTAAATAAAATCAACATTCAATACCGTCCCACGTTGCTAAACAAATTACTAATATTATCAACTCAACTAGAAATGGCTCCTGTGATGAGGATTCTTCAGTTGAATTGTCATAGTCTTAGAAATAAGGCTGAAGAATTTTTAAACTCATTACACTCAAACTCAATTGCAGTGGCTGCCATCTCGGAGACATAGCTTGAACCGGATTCTGATTTCAGAGTCAGGGGATACCACTGTCTTCGAGACGACCGTCAAGATGTAAAGGGCGGCTCCGCTCTTTTCATTAAAAAATCATTATCCTTCTCCCCTGTAGATGTAAAACCAATTGGTTGTCCTTTTCAAGTGACGGCCGCAAAGGTTTTTGACACTAGAATAATTTCTTTGTATATATCACCATCTAATAAACCTTCTAAATCAATCCTAAAAGCTATGTTTTCCAAGGTCACTACCCCTTCTCTTGTTCTGGGAGATTTCAATGCCCATCACGGATTATGGGGAGCTCACAATTGTGACAGAATGGGCAGAGATATTGTTGATCTACTAGATGAACTAGACTTTTGTATTATCAATGATGGTTCTCCTACTCGTCTGCAGGTGCCTGGTCAGCGACCCAGCATGGTTGATCTTACTATTTGCAATTCCAACATAGCCGCATCCCTGTTATGGAAGGTTTTGGATGACCCTCATGGGAGTGATCATTACCCCATCCTCATTGAATCCTCAAATATTTATCATTCCAACAAAAATGTCAAGTGCAGTAGTCGAAAACCAAGGTTCCTAACTGCCAGAGCCAACTAGAATGACTATTCAAATCATACAAAGTTTTCTGTGCAAAATCTGCCCTCTCAAACTACAGAAAATGTTGCGGAATGTTACGATTTATTTGTGTCTGCAGTCATTACGGCCGCAGAAAAATTTATCCCCATTAAAACGACACGTAACAAAGGGAAACCTACCCCAGCTCCTTGGTGGGATATTGAATGCTCAGACGCAGTAGATATGAGGAAAAAATATGCGAAAATTTATTCAACAAATATGAATATGGAGAACTTCCTTCAATATAAACAAATTGAAGCTAAGACCAAACGTCTTCTAAAAAACAAAAAACGTCAAGGCTGGAAAAAATTTTGCACATCATTATCTCCCGAAGTTCCTCTTTCAGTTGTTTGGAATTCAATTCGCAGGTTTAAGGGTTCTCACGTCCCAACGGTGACTCGACCACTCACTTCAGAGTGGGTGAAGGAATTTGCCGATAAACTAGCTCCTCAAACTGCAAGTAATTTTAATGAAACAGAATTCACATACTCATTTAAAACACGGGGTTGGATGGACACCCACTTCAATTTAACGGAACTTAGGGAGGTCTTAAACGATCTCACAGACTCATCCGCTGGTGTAGATGGAATTCCTTATAGCTTTATTAAAAACTGCGACGTTACCACACTAAACTATTTTCTTTCAATTATAAATCTGATCTTTGACTCCGGCAAAATTCCATCATCCTGGAAAACTCAAATAATTGTTCCCATTCTGAAACCCCAGAAAGACCCTAACTCTGGACTTTCTTACAGACCTATAGCTCTGTCATCTTCCTTAGTTAAAATAGCTGAACATATGATTAAAAGACGTCTAGACTGGTATGCAGAAAATGAGAAAATTCTTCCCAGCTCTCAGTTTGGCTTTCGAAAAAGAAAAAGTACGATCGAAAGTGTGTCCATCCTGACTTCTGATATCCAGTTGGCCCTGGCCGATAATGAATTCCTTGTCGGTGTTTGCCTTGATGTGTGCGGAGCTTTTGACAATGTTTTATTAGATGTTTTATTTAATAAATTATTAAAAATTGGCATCCCTCGTAAGCTTTCCAGTTTTATAATTAACCTCCTTCTTACCAGGAAAATTCAAATCCAGGTGCTGGATTCTCCTCCACTGGAAAGAATAGTAAACAAGGGTTTGCCTCAGGGCTCCGTCCTTAGTCCTATCCTTTTTAATATTTATACCTTTGACCTGCATCGGAGTATGCATCCATCTTGTAAAATACTCCAATATGCGGATGATCTTTTTATATATATTTCAGGACGAATTATTTCTATTCTGGAGGATGTGATTAACATTTGCATGAAAAACCTTGACACCTGGTTAAAAAATCACGGCTTAGAAATTTCTCCGTCCAAAAGCAATGTTATCGTCTTTTCCAGAAAACGTGTTACTCCGCGTGTAACAGTCCAAATAAATAATTCAATTCTCCCTATGCAGGTACAAATAAGATTCCTTGGGGTAATTTTAGACTCTAAGTTAACATGGAACCCGTATGTTAATTTAATTATTAACAAATGTCAAGCTGGCCTCAACACTTTACGTGCCGTTTCACGGGTCTGGTGGGGAAGTCATCCATTCACCCAAAAACTTTTTTATAACGCATATGTTAGGAGTCATTTGGATTACGCGTCATTCCTCATTGAACCCACTTCTAAAAAGAACCTCGCAAGGTTGGACCGTATTCAATTTCAATGTTTATGATTGATTATTGTAGCAATGCGTTCTTCCCCAATTAACGCTTTACAAGTGGAGGCTGTGGAGGCTCCTCTTCAATTCAGAAGACAGTTCTTGGCTGACAAGTTTTTATTTAAATGCTTAAGACTCTCTAATCACCCACTGAAAGACAAAATTACTGCACTCACTGCTCAAGTGAAATCACTTCCATATTGGAGGAACAAATCAATCCCTCTTCTTGTTAAAAGCCTCCATACGTACTGTGCGTATAAACCCCTCTTAAATCCATCAGACAGACTTCCTTTATATGCCAACTCCTTTCGTATTCATTTGTGTAAACCAAATATTCTTTTTTCTCTCGGCATAATTAACAATCACGAAGCTCCAACAAAACTTATCCAAATTTTAATTTCGAAATATTCCAACTGGAAAATTATTTACACAGATGGTTCCAAGTCTCCCTTATCAAACCATGTGGGAGCGGCATTCCACTACCCATCAGATCAAGTCGATAGAAAAATTAAACTTCCAAAAAAGGCTTCCGTTTTCACTGCTGAATGTATAGCCATTTTTGAATCCCTCAAATTCATTGACGATATTCACATTGGAAAATTCTTAAATCTCTCTGATTCCCTGAGTGCACTTCAAAAATTAAACTCTTCCCCTTTCCATTACCCAGAAGACGATTTCTGTGTTGGAATTCGCACTTTAATTCATAAATTAACCGCCTCTGGCAAAGAAATCGTCTTGGCTTGGATACCTAGTCACTGCGGTATCCCTGGAAATGAAAGCCGATTCATTGGCAAAAGATGCCATTATTTCGGGGGATATTTTATATAAATTTTTAAACACCGATGACATTTTCATAAAATTGAAGGAAAACATGATTTCCACATGGCAGAATCATTGGGAAGAATCTAGTCAATCAAAAGGATATAGCTTTTTCACAATTCAGCCAACGATTCCTTCAAAACCGTGGTTTTCCAGACTTTCTTTTAACAAATTCTCGACATCATCCATTTGCCGCATGCGGATAGGGCATTGCTGCCACAATGTTCACCTGACAAAAATTCATATTAAGAATTCTGCGATGTGTGAATGTCGTCTTGGTGAAGAGGATCTCAATCATATTTTTTTCAGTTGTCCTATAAATAATTCATACAAAAATTTCATCCCTCACCTAATCAGTTCGGGTATATTGCCTCCCTACAACATTGCATGCCTGTTATCTTCTGTGAACAAACGCGTGTATAAAGTCTTGGCTAATTTCCTGAATATTAACAGCATCAATTTGTAACTGTAAGTTAAGTTTCATGTATTTATTTATTTATTTTATTTTTTACGCACAATAAATTGTGTCAGCATATCTATTAATTTCCTTGTTATGTTTAATTAAAATCTTCTCTTATTGTAATAATTTTGCGTATTATTATTATTATTATTATTTGTATAGTATTATTATATAATGTAGATAGGTTCTTGTTATTAAAACTAAATTAGTTAATATTAACCAAAAATTACACTCACAAAAGCATTCACTTGACACTGGCCAGAACACTCTTTTGGGGTGAAGAGCCATTAAAAAAAAAAAAAAAATTATTTGTGTAAATTGACAACAATAATAAACGAAAACATAGGCTACTATTTACCCCGGAAAAAACATTTTATTCCCGTGGGAAAATTCTTTGTACAGTAATTTCCTCCTAATACCATGCGAGCGAAGCCACGGGTAAAAGCTAGTATTGTAATAGTTTTTAACTTGTTACCCCATTTAATTTGAATGATGACTCGTATTTGAATCGACATCTGGCGGGGAACGGAAGAGCGGCCACTCAACGGATTTTACGACAAGAAGAGGGTGATTTTCTGGTTCTCCGGCCGACATCGTGAGGCGATAGTTTTTCTTTACCTGATACTGGTTTCTTTTAGACGTAAAGATTAGGATGTTAAAATAAAATGGTCATGTTCAATAGACAGACCTGGCGCCCGAATTTCCCGAGGTTATTCTCATTTTCAAGGTTAGCTCTCGTGTTTTAACATAAATGTCACATGTCACAGGTTATTTCTTACAAATGATTATTTCGTTAGTTTCATCATCCAAGAGATTCCTCTTCAAGGAACCTTGGACCACGACCTGAGTAATATTAGATTGATATGATAAGAGTCTCTAATTTTAGTAATAGCCTACATGTTATAGAAGACAAAAAAATAATAATTTGATTGATGATTGATTGGTTTCATTTCTGCCTTAGATTTACAAATAGTAGTTGCTAATCCCTTAAGTTATAGTATGTAATATATTGTGAAAATTTAATAGCAAAGATAGTCCAATTTTATTTTTCAAATGGTGTAGGTACTCTAAAATTGTCAGAAATTAATTGTTTTATACGTAATTAACAAAATTTTAATGATAATATGGCACAAGAGTCCCAACTACCGAAGTCAGTGAAACTTTGGCATCCCCAGTTGGGGTATGTTATGAGGCTAAAGGTACTGGGGAGGGGAAGGAGATGGAGACGAGGAAGGCGGAGAAGTACCTGACTAATCAGATCTGGTCACCAAAAAACGGCAAAAGCCATTTCAAGCAACGTTATGAAAATGAATAACTTTAAATTTTTTTTTTTTTTTTATTTTATATTTTATTAACGCCCTAGTGGGCTTTTACAAGAAAAGAAGCAAATATATAATTAACAATATTAATTACATGTATTACATAAACAATAAAACAGAATAAATATGAATGCAATCGACTCGTTAGGTAAAGAATATTACAACATAAAAAAGAAATGAAATGAAAAAGTACATGTTGTACTTACAAAAAACTAAAACAATTCAGCTTTAAATATTTATACATATTATTAACAATAATAATAAGACCTGACATAGAACAAAGTGTAAATAGAATTGCAAAAATATTATAAAGTAAGTATGCATTTTCCTGGTGAGGTTTAGATGAGAAAATATTTTATGAGAAAAACAAAAAAATAATAAAAGTTAATTATTAGCAGATAGAATCGAGATTAGTTGATTTTTGAAACATTCAAAACTGTCAATACTAAATATATCTATAGATTCGCAGTATTTATTCGCAAGGTTATGGATTCTTGGTATTGGTGAGTATATAGAGTAATTAGTGTTGAGTTTATTGTTGCATTTAAAAGTATCTTTACTACGAGTTTGCCTAGCGGGTATGCTAATGCAAATTAGTTCCAACAAATTAGGGCTGTCAATTAAAGATTTTATAATTTTGTTTAAAAATAATAAATCAATTAACACTCTTCTATCTGATAATTTAAGAAGTATGGTTTCAGCGCGTAAGTAATTATAATTTTTAAATTCGATTGGTATTTTCATTTAAAAATTGATGTACCGAAGAAATTTGTTTTGTACCTTTTCCAATGATTGAGAATGAACATTGTAGTATGGTGACCATACAGAGGAATTGTATTCTAATCTGCTTCGTACTAGTGAGCAATACAGATGTTTTAATGTTAACATACTTTTAAAATTTGCCCCCATTCTCAAGATAAAACCTAGTATTCTCATTGCATCGCTTGTTATTTCATCGATGTGTACATTGAACTGTAGACTCTCGTGGAATATAACACCAAGATCACGAATCTGCGATACACGAAGAAGATTAACACCATTCATATCAAAAGAAAATTTAAAAGGATTTTTACCTCTTTAAAAACTAATAATCTGGCATTTACCAATATTTAGTTGTAAATCATTGACAGAACACCACGCGCATAGTTTGTTCAGGTTTAACTGCAGAATGGCGCGATCGTCATCGTTTCTAATTGTTCTGTAAATCTTCAGATCATCAGCAAATAATAGGACTTTGACATTACTAAAAATATTAACTATATAATTTATGAATAAGCAAAATAATATCGGGCCCAAATGAGATCCCTGTGGTACCCCACTCGAGGCAGCAAATGTATAAGAAGTAAACGAATCAACTTTGACCGCTAAGTACCTCCCCAATAGATAACTCTTAAACCATTCCAAAATACTCCCTCTCATTCCCAACAACTTCAGTTTTCGTAATAAGAGTCTGTGGTTAACCTTATCAAATGCCTTACTGAAATCAGTATATATGGAAACAGTTTGATGTGATGAAGTCAAGGCATTAACAATGTCATTCGTGTATAATATTAAATTGGACAGGGTTGATCTTCCTTTGATAAATCCATGTTGAATCGGTGAGATGGTTTGATTGATTTGGGATATCAATTTGTCTAGTACCAGGCTTTCAAAGAGTTTGGGTAATGTAGACATGGTGCATATTGGCCTATAGTTTGTTACGTCGCTCTTATTTCCTTTTTTAAAAATGTGTGTCAAAAGACTAAACTTCCAAAGGTCAGGGAACACACCTGATGAGAGTGACTTTGTAAATAACTTATGTATGGGATACGATAATGTATGCATACAATTAACTAAGAATCTGGGTGGAACTTTGTCAGGTCCTGCGGATTTGCGGGAATCGAGACAGCTTGGATATAATATCATCTATGGTTAGAGTACAATCAGATATATCAAGAGTCTCAACTAAATTAGAGCAAGAGATATTGCTATCTACATTTGCATTAACATATACACCGCTAAAGAAATCGGCGAACAGATTAACAGTTTCCTGAAGATTTTGGGATAGTTAAGAATCGAATGACATAATACTAGGTATACAAGTACGGTTTTCTTTTTGAGATTTAACATATTTCCAAAAGAAATTTGAGTCGTTCATGATAGAGCCTTCAACATCACGTATGAAAGTTTTCTAACATTCTGCAGAGAGCTTATTGCAGTCTCCCCTCAATTTTTAAAACACGGAATAATCGATAGCCAGGCGACTTTGTTTGAATTTCTTATGAGATATTTTTTGAGGTATATTAAGTCAATCAGTTCTTTTGAGAACCAATTTGGGTATTGAGTTTCCCTGTAAGCCGTAAAAGGTACAAATTTTTCAATTGCAGAATTAATAATAGAGTAAAAAAAGTTAAGGTTAAATATAAAAATAGTTAAATATCTTAAGATAATCCATTTTTTGCCAAATTGTGCAGGTACTTACTTGAATATTGCACTGTAATTAATTGTTCTGTACATTTTTAATTAAATTTAAATGTGAATACCTCACAAGAGTACCAACAACTCCCATCTGGAGCCAGTGAGACTATGGCATCCCTAGTTGTGGTATGTTGTAAGGCTGATGGTAATAGAAAGGGGAAGGAGATGGGGAAAGAGGAAGGTGGGGAAGTACCCGGCTATTTAGATTTTTTTCACGTGAGCTCCACACAGGAGGCCATGAGGAAAATAATTTCCCTGAGGGCCTATGTCATCTTTGGGACGGGGAAAGGGACGGGGACAGGGACGAGGACGGGGCGGGGATGGGGACGGAGACGGGGATGGGGACAGGGATGGTGAAGGGGATAAGGAGGAAAAGGATAAGAGGGAGTTATAATTTAGTCAAGTTTTTATATTATTAGGCTCTTACATATGAAATTGGCGTTTTGTATGGGACTAACATAAAGTCCATTTTATATAATATATTTATTTAATCAAAGTATGTACCATTGCTATCTATGCACTTTTGACATCTCGTAGGTATTTCATCGAACCCTTTACTAAAAAAAACCATTCGGACGGGGATCAATAAAATCTTTGAGGTGGTTTGGACTGCCCCATGTGAGTTGAATTTTTTCCCTTGCAAGAAGTTATCCAAAATTTGAAAAAAATTATAATCAGTTGGGACAAGGTTCGGAGGAGAGTACGGTGGATGTCTTAGACATTCCAATTGAAGCTCCTCTAATTTGGTAGCCAACGGTATGTAGGTATGCAACCCAGCAGTCAACGCGCGTTGGTTGATTTGCTTCACTCAGTTCGTGAGGTACCCACCTTTCAAGCTTTTTCACCTTCCCAATTTGCTTCAAGTGGATTAAAACAGTTTAATCACTAACATCGCATCCTGCAGCTAACTCGGACGTGGTTTGCGATGGATCCGCTTTCACAATAGCCTTCAATTCTTCATTATCAACTTTGGTCTCCGGCCGTCCACGGGGCTTGTTCTGCAGGTCGAAATTTCCAGAACGAAAACGTTGGAACCAAAAACGCACTTTTCTTTTGCGGCACCGTCGCCATACACATCATTAATCCTTCGAGCCATTTCTGCAGCACTGGTGCCACGGTGAAACTCGTACTGGTAAATAACGAGATATTTCAAGTTTTCCATTTTGTAAACTAAGTGACGCAAAGAAAAAAAACAATTAAGGAAAAACAAATGAATTATTATTTTCAAAACACAAATACATGAGTAAATAGCTGTCTAAATTTGAATTTGTAATTCTTAACCAAAGAGAAGTTATTTAAGATCAAAGTTGCCAGTACGGCAAAACGCCAATTTCATAGGTAAGGACCTAATATTTTTGGATTATTTGTCCGTAAATAAATAAATTATATACAGTGGGTACCCGGCATGCGTTGCAAGGCCACTTTAAACTCTGGGTCAACTAAACTGTTATGGTTCCATCCCACGTCCCGGGAAACAATATTATAATGCAAGCGCCTGCACTATATAAAATTATATACAACGAGTACCCGGCATGCGCCACTTTAACCTCGGGTTAACTAAACTGTAATGGTTCCATCCCAAGTCCAGGGAAACTTCATTATTTTGCAAGCGCCTGCACTATATAACATTATATATAACGGGTACCCGGCATTAGTTAGTGATGTTTTACTTCTGTCGTGTGGTCTAAAGCAGACTTTTTTGAAAAGATAATTTTCACGTTCTGTGTTAGTTATTCTTCGATTGCGATGAAACTTTTGGGACTTGATGTGCGCGTCCCTTCGATTCTTTCTGTGTAAAATTGTGAGCTCTGGCTTCATGAAATTATGCATTGCTAAACCATTCATCCGATTGCGATGAAACTTTGGGGATTTGATTGCTTGATCCTTTCGATTCTTTCTGTGTAAAATAGTTAGCTCGGGCATCATGAAATTATGCATTGCTAAACCGTGCATCCGATTGGGATTAGAAGTGCGCATCCCTTCGATTTGATGTGTGCATGCTCGCGATGGTTTTCGTATACAATTGTGAACTCTGGCGTCATAAGATTATGCATTGCTAAGCCGTTCATCCGATTGCAATGAAACTTTGGGAATTTGATGTGCGCATGCCGGCGACGATTTCTGTGTACAACAGTGAGCTCTGGCATCATGAAATTTTGCATTGCTAAACCGTTTAACCGATTGCGATGAAATTTTGATGTTTAAACGATTGATATTTAATTTAACACACTTTCCTTCTCGCTTCATCTACGTTCACACTTCAAATCGCATAGTATTTTAACCCGTTAGTTGCCTCTGCAACGGGCAAAAGCAAGTATATATATATATATATATATATATATATATAATATATATATATATATATATATATATATATACTTGCTTTTATATGCTTGCTTTATAATATACTTATATATATTATATATACATCCCGCTATCATTGCTGCGTCTTCTAATGGTCCACTTTCATTCAATCCTGCGTCCGACCGTCATTCTGCGTCCGGTATACGGACGCAGGATTGAACACATGTAATTTCAAGTTTTCCCCACTCCTGTACCCTCATACAGTCCAAAAACGAAAATAAGCCAGACGCGGTATTGGTACCTAAATCAACTGAAATATGCTATTTTAGTTCAGTGCTTTGTCACCGAGCGGCAAGCCGTGGCGCTGCAGTAGACGAGCGTATATTTTTAGCAAAATATACGTTTCATTGACTCGCGTATCGCAACTCCTACATTTGGCAACATCGCTTTTTAATAGCGTTTTTTCTGTTTCCTAGAACGACGAGAACAGATCGACGAGAGCACATTGCAAAATAAGATTTCATTAAAATTCACAGAGAAAAACTCTTAATCATAGTTTTGTCTAGAAAACGTGCAAATCGTAGAAATTATTGAGACAAATAAATGAATTCAAATGTACAAATGATGTTTCAAGCATTAAACCCAACCATTTTTGATTTATTCGTTAATTTTAATCAAAATTGGCGCCAAATATGACTCCAATAAATATGCATCTTGTCAAACATATCTATAATAAATATGTTAACATCGCTAAAACATGCCGTTGTTAACCAAGAGTTTGTTGGTAACATTAAATTTGCCAAGCGTTTTATTTGAAAAGTGAATTGAAATTTATGGTTTAACTACGAGTAATATTCAATCACGGCTTATTTCGAAAAATGAGGATAAAGTTGCCTTGTCTAATTAAATAGAAATTGTATTTTTTCAAGTTCTTCTAAAGGTCTTCAGAGACTAATGTTTCATAACGCTTATGGATTTCATTCGTTTTGTGCTCCGATTGTCATACGAGATTGGAGGAATTCAGACTTTGGAATTCCGCACAATAAGGGTGCCTAACTACACTAAAACAAGTGTCAAGCGCTTTATCGTCAGTCCGTTGCTAACCACCGACCGTATCGTGACATTTCGCACCACGCCGAAGTGTTATTCATCATATCGTCACATAAAGTGTAAATCCTACCGTCTTATTTCGTATACTTTGTGTGAACTCGTGACTCAAACTTTACCAAAGTTCTACCAATCAAATAGAACAATCTCGAACGCTTATGGACATCTATGACTGTCACCAAGCCAGAAGACAACAGACGTGAGTACCACTTAATTGTGATATACCTTTCTTGTTTGGTGGTTGGGCATAACTTATCGAAATCCATAAGCGTCTTAGCAAGAGTAGCCGTAAGGTTACGCTCACCCCCATGCCCCGTGCATGATCATTTTGGTGCCGGAAACCAGCGAACCTTTAGATAAATTCTCATAATAAATTCTTTCTTTGGCAAAACGAATGAATGCTATGAAATATTACGTGAATTGAAATGTCATTTCAAAGAACGAATTCAAACAGTGAATCGTAGAATTAGTTTAAACAGTTCTTAATTATTAACGACCTAACGGGTATTTAAATTATATCGAATTCTACTTTTTAATTCATAAAGTTTTCCTGATTATTTCGTTAGTAAATTTGTTTATTAAAAAAAAAATGGCTAGTACTTTACAAGGCTTGTGTAGAAGACGGAACGTAGCCATTAGCAGAATAAACAAGGTGTATGAGGTCGGTCAAAGCGTTTTGCAAGATGCAACCAATTACCCATTATTTTTAGCGTATTATACGAGGTTGCAAAAAATTGTTAATGATTTTGAAACCGTTCACGCTGATATCTTAGCTTTAGATGAGGCAAACAAGGACATTGAAGATCAAGTTCGCGTAGCTTTTAATAATTTTTATTTCAAAATCGTCGTAATTCACAAGGAATTAACGAATCAATCTTTCGAATCGGAGCCCGCGAATATTATCTTACCAAACCAAAACATTTCAACATTTCATGATCAAGCTATCATAACAAAAACGTCATCGCTTATTTGTGACACGATGAAGGCAAAACCTGAAATCAAAGGGTCCTTGACTGCGTTCACTTCAAAGTGCGCGTTTTGCAAGGGTACTCACCATATCGCTAAGTGCAAATCATTTGCACTCAAATCGGTTCAGGAACGTGCTCAATTCGCAAAGGCACACCGTTGGTGTCTGAATTGTCTCACGCCTTCTCATTCTCTCACGAATTGCAAATCTGTGTTTGATTGTCAGAAATGTCATCGTAAGCACCACACTCTTCTTCATAGGGAAGACAACATTTCTGCTGAAGAGGAGTACCAACGACCCACCACATTTGCCATTCAAGGAGCTTCTATTTCAGATCCTCCAGTTCTTTTCCTCGCAAACTTCTGTGACAGATCCATGGTACGTTTGCCTACTGCTCATATTATCAATCGTGATCCCTCCGGCAGTTTTCAAACGTTTCGTGGGTTGACCTGTTCAGACAGTCAAGCACACTTCGTATCTAATCGCACTGCCGAGCGTCCAGTCAGCTCTCAGAAAATCCGTGGCTTAGGCCAATCTTCTATAACCGCATCAGGCGTCACTAATTTCGATGTCGATGTTAAGGGACAAACTACCTTCAACACGAAGTTACTTCCATCGCCAACGATTCAATTTGACCAGTTATCTTATCATCTGTTCCAAGACATACTTCATGCCGACTCTGACTGTCACAAACTGACAACTGACACAGGAGCGACTGACCTACTTCGAGATGTTGAGATCTTGCCATCTTTACCGAGACCCCAATTAACGGGTGATCTTCACCAGCCTTCAGCTATCCATTCACCATTCGGTTGGCTTCCTCTGGATTCGGTTGGTTTTGCTACCGATCGTCAAACAAACTCCTTCATCGAAACCAACCAGTCTCGTCTTCCAGAAGAAGTCAAGAGACTGAGGGAGTTGGACATATTTCCTCAGTCTTCACAGCCCACTAAACAACGTAGTGACCAAGTGTATCGCATTTATCGCTCACGTGACTTTTCTAGTCAATTTATCGAAACCAACCAGTACCGTCTTCCTGAAAAGGTCAAGAAACTGAGGGAGTTGGACACATTCCCTCAGTCTTCACATCTCACCCCTGAAGAACAACGTGATGAGCAGGTCCATCACACTCATCACTTACGTGACCCTTCGGGACAATTCATCGTAGCCTTATTTTTTAGTGAAAAGGATAAGGATATCGCTTCCCCAGGTTCGCGTGAAGCCTCTTCGCGCATCATCCTTTCACTCGAACATAAACAGACATTAAAGCTCAGTTTACGTGAACCGTACTTCGCTTTCATGACTGACTACTTGCACAGTGGTCACATGACACGTGTTCCTGGAAAAGATTTACTCAAGGAAATGCATCACATACTTCGTCATTGCATTCTTCGTCCGGGCACCGTTACCACTATGTTGCGAATGGTCTTCGATGCCTCGGTGACGGAGGTGAATGAATCATCGTCAAATGATGCCTTCCTTATCGTTCCCAAGCTCCAAACGAACATTGCTGAACTTCTGCAAAACTTTCGTTCACCATCTGTGATGTTCATTGCTGAGGTGCGGCAAATGTATCGCCAAATATTTCTTCAAGAGCCAAATCACGCGTTCCAAAGAATATTTTGGCGTCATCAATTATCGGAATCTACCCCGGATTACCCATTACACCCTGTGACTTCTGATATCTCTGCCTTTATTCTGTCCTATCGTATTGTCAGATCGTTGACAGAAAAGAAAGGTTACGGATTATCACTCACACGCCACGCGATCACTTCGGACTCAAATATCGATTCTATCGTCATCGGCTGTTCCAGTCTGGAACAAGTTCAACTAACGCAATCCGAAGTCATCGAACATACCAAACGAGGTCAACTTGAACTGCAGAAGTGGGATTGTAGCAAACCGACGTTGCACATTTATGAAAAATTCTGAGTTGAAATATGAAAATAAAACTATCAGAACTTGGTAGTTTATTATTATAATATTAAACCTAAATTTTTATTGTATAGTTAGTAGGTAGGAAAGGAATGCCGAGTTCTGTAGTTTTAGTTAGTTTAGACGTACAAGAAAATCGAAAATTACTTTAACAATCAGGAACTGACTGCCTCCATGGTTGAGAGGTAGCGGATTCAAATCTCGGAGTGCGCAAGTAAAATCTTACTTGATTAATTTGTGTTATTTCAGAATATAAATATTCAGTATTAATAATTTGTAGTAACTTTTTCGGTTCGTACCAAAGTAGAAAACATTCCGAGTTTGGCCCCGGTGTAAGACCACCATTCAGAATTGAAACGTGGATTCAAATGGCTTTAGCCGTGTTTGGTGACAAGAGAGAGGGTTACTGACGATGCTTTAAAAGGGAGATATCATGAAACAATTAGAGTTAATACACGTAAGCGATTGTTCTGAAACATTTTATAAAACACGACTCACTTCTAGGCATTTGAGTTAAGTATCATTTAAATAAGCAATGTGATTTTTTTTCATATTAATAGCATGTTAAATGACCGAACTGTGCGAGCTTTTTATAATTTTCTTAACATATGTACCTACTATGCATTTTTTTACAGAGGGATTATTTATGGCGTTGCTTCGTGAAATTACTATTTTCAAATAATTTTTACATATAATAAGTAAAATTATTTTATACATTAGCTCCACACAGGAGGCCCTAAAGAAAATATTTCCCCTCAGGGCCAATGTCATCTTTGGGGATGCTGTGTGGAGGGTCTTTTTAGGAAAGGAAGGAGAGGAAGTTCTGCGAAAGAATTAGGTGTGAGGGGTGGGTAGAAATCTGGGGGTCAGTGTGTCCAGGAATGACGGACGTATGGATATATCCCTCCTACTGCGGTACAAAATGATGTTCCGAGAGAGACCAACTGGAGAGTTCATAGGTATCCCTCCACCAGTATTTCCCAAGACAAAAGATAAACCTCACTCCAAGAACCCGGGAACCCCTGCTAAGTCAAAAGGCGTAGCAAGCCACTTGGGTTGACCTGTGGCAGAGGTGTTGGTTATGTGTAGTAAATTGCTCCCGGGGCGGCGGTACCCAAACCCGCCTCCTAAATGGAAAATTATTAAAATGCTAAATATATCTACGAGATGAAGCATGAATGTGATCGATATTTTACCTCCACGCAGCACACTTTTTCATCTCATCTCACCGACTAATAATATTTATTTGAACTGTAGTTAAACCTATGTTACATGTTCATTATTTATGTAAACCGTTCTCAAATTACGCATTCTTATAATAATAATAATAATAATAATAACGTAGTATTTATATAGCGCAGTTTTGTGATGTTTCACTTCAAGTGCGCTTAATTATAATAAACTTAAAATTAACCTACAGTGTTCCTTACGAGTCCTTAAAAAATTAATTAAATAATGTGAAATAACGAATATACAAAAATATACAAAGCAATTCCTAAAGAACAATATTAACAACAATAGTGAGTGCTGTTTTGGCACAGGACAATATATAATGATAAACCATCACGGTGCCATTCAACAAGAATCATTTAAACTAAATTATATAGAACAGGAGGCAGTTAACATTTAGAAATAATATAAATTCAGAGTGCACACAATCACTCTTATTATCTTATCACTCTTATTATCTTAAGTAATCATATATAACTCAAAATAATTGTTTTGAGGCGATGTTTATGAAAGCATAATTAAATATTTCTGGGCAGTTAAATATTTATTGACTGTCAACGCCGGTCGGGCTTCTTTACGTCTGTTAGCGTTTGATTTTTTTTATATCCCATTAGGTATTTTAAATTATTTTAAACCTACGCTCCGATATTATCAGCGTTTTTCCTCGCTTTAGTTTCCTTCAGAAAGTTCCTGGCCATAAATAGATAAATATTTGTATTTCAGAAATAAGACATCATTCTTGAATCGAAATGAAAAAAATGCTCTAATTTATGACTACCGATGTCAGATTGGTAACACTTCGACGTTAACATATTCATTTCCTCTCCTCAAAAAGACCCCCTATACGACAAATTTGAAGATAACAAAGTCCCTGAGGAAAATTGTGTTCCCCTTAGTTAATATAAAAAGATACACTAACAAGAAACGAATACGCGGTCGTTTTATACGTGTACACCTAATTTAAGTGTTTTATTTTTTCATAATTTAGAGTACCAAATGTCTAAATAGTATTTTTAATAAACCAGTTTTTCAAATTACACAATTTTTTTTCACGATGCATTTCATATTAAAAAAAAAAAACATTTTTCGGTACATGCAATGGACAAACTCTTAAATAACCGGATTTTTTTACAATGACTTTTTTCTCATTAATTTGGAAGGCGGGTATGGGTACCGCCGCCGAGGGAAGCATTTACTGGATAATCAAAACCTCTGCCAAAGGCCACCCCAAGTGGTTCGATACGTTTTGTGACTTAGCACGGGTGCCCGGGTTCAATGGGAGAGGTTTGTCTGGATCTTAGCGGCGGATGCGTTCTTCACCAACTACTGGGAGAGACTGATTTAGGAAGACCTTTTGACCTCTCTAGCAGGACTCTATCGGAACATAGCCTTGCACCGCAGTGGGAGGGATATATTCATACGTCCCGTAAGATACGATAATACACAATTATAATAATTGTAAGACCCTCCAACATCCACATCCACTCCAGCATCCCCAAAGATGAGAGGCCCTGAGGTGAATTATTTTCCTCAAGCCTCCCGCGGGGAGCTAATTTAATACAATGTTTTTATGTTTTTAATATGAGTCTCCTCTTTTTTCATTATCATTTTAATTTTTCTTCTCCGTTTTATTTTACTTCTTCAAACAAAGATTTTTTTTATTTTACTTTTTTAAGCCGCCGCTACCGAATTTCTACCGATTTGTTACATAATCTACATTAAACATTTAAAGTTCTTAAAAAATATGTTATTTTTTAAGATAATATCTAGACGTTCCCTACAACGAAGTGCAAATCATATGAAATTCCCTCGATAGAAAAAAATCGAAAATTATGCTCCGCAAATTAATATAAATACGTTCATTTCACTTATTTTAGAAGTTATATGTATGAAAAAACTCACAGTGTACCTTTAAATGCTACTTAGATGTTCTCCGTGAGATTTTTGCTCTATTTTAAACGAGTTGTGTTTTAATAAACGTTTTCACCCTTTTCACTTCAATTTTTTCGTTTTAAACATTAACGCGCTCTCTCCAACATTTGTCACTACATATCTCTCCATCTGCTTCTTTTTGAGCGGGTATATGGCGCCTTAAACAATCGTTATACATTCATATTTGACAGTGTTAAGAATTTTTATTTCGATGATCAATAAAACTACGACACCAAAAATTATATGAAAGTATTGGCCAGAAAAAATTAAATAAAATCACTGTTTCCAGTCTTCTTGACACAAAAACATGCCTGTTTCGCATGTCATGGGTCGAGTTTCATGGGACATTCTTTACGCTCCAGATTTTTTTTTAACATTAGCTCCACACAAGGGGCCCCGAGGAAAATAATTTCCCTCAGGGCCTATGTCATTTTTCAGAGTTGTTGATTATCCAATAAATGATTCCCGGGGCGGCGATACCCATACCCGCCTCCCAAAATGTCTGCATTTTTATGCGTGTAACACGAATGACACGAACCACGAATTGTGGTAAAGGAATGAAATAACAGCAAACGGCGCGAAACGCCACTTGCAGATACTCCATTCCTTTCCCAAAATTCGTGGTTCGTTTCGTGCTGTTACACACATGTATGCTTTCATACTTGTAGGTGCTAGGTATCTAATATATTAAATAATGTGTTAAAAGTATTTTTGAAGTGAAAACTTCTTTAGCATTGTTGTAATTTGAAACTCGATGAAACGAAAAAATAACGACAGTAAAAAGAGACCATCTATAGGATTTGTCCTGTAAGAGAATGAGACAATGTAATCGGTTTCTTCTTTGTGTATTGCTTCGTAGCCTATCGGTCTCCTATTTGTGCGTGCGCCGTAGCCTCCTCAATATTGTCTTCTGAAGGTTTCACTTCTACCGCCTGTGAATTGCATACTCTGACTTTGTTTTTAATTTTAAGATAATATTTTTTATTTTGTTGATATCAGTAAAACAAACGCGAAAATAGACTATGTACGCTAAATTGACGATTACACTTCATTTATTTTTGTGTTTTCTACAAACCATTAGATATTAAATGGCAAAAAAATACTAGAAATGAGTGACTTATTGTTCCGAAGTTTCTTTATAATTAATAGGTTACATAATATTTCTACTGATAATCGTGTTGTTTTAATAATTACCCACTTATATTCAGAGTTAATTCTTTCAAACTACATAACATTAACAGATTTTATTTTATTTTATACTAGCAGACCCGGCCACACGTTGCTGTGGCTAACGAAACACAACGCCATTACCCAACCTTTATAAAATCCACACTACCCGCTTGTCAACTGCCCGCTGCCCGCTGTCTAAATTGAATATTTGAATTTCTCGGCTTTTCTCTACTATAATAAGCATGTTCTATAAATGTAAACCTTCCTCTTGAATCACTCTATTTATTGGTGAAAACCGCATAAAAATCCGTTGCGTACATTAAAAGATCTATGCGCACATACATTTTGAGCGACTTCATTTTGTAGGTATTGATAATATATTTAAATTATTTTTGTTCTTGCTTATTCATCAATAGATTTTACGTGCGCATTGCCGCCGAGTTGGTTAGATTCCGCAACGTATGGGCCAGTCGTATTGGCGCCTTTATATTCTATTAATACCTTTAAAGTCGTTTAACCAAAAACTTGAATGAATAAATGGCAACGTTGCAAGACGTCCGTTTGTCGTCAACATGAAAATAAATATATAATTGGACTTTACATTGCTTACAAAATGAAAGAAAGAATATGCAGGACGCCTCACTACATTAAATATGAAAGGAGTTCAGATTGGTGAGTCCTTAAAGGGCGTTTTTTTCGTTTTGTATATTTTTAAATTTCAATTTTTCAAAAATTTAAATACCTAGCAACAATCAAACACTTACAAGATAGTATATACATTAGTTAAAACTATGAAAAATCGAGTCCTTCAGATAGACGCAGTAATGTCGATCCGATGAAAGGACGCAGAAATGATAGCGGGATACATCCCGCTATCATTGCTGCGTCTTCTAATGGTCCACTTTCATTCAATCCTGCGTCCGACCGTCATTCTGCGTCCAGTATACGGACGCAGGATTGAACACATGTAATTTCAAGTTTTCTCCACTCCTGTACCCTCATGCAGTTCAAAAACGAAAATAAGCCAGACGTCACCCAGCGGCGAGCCGCAGCGCTGCAGTAGACGAGCGTATATTTTTGGCAAAATATACGTTACATTGACTCGCGTATCGCAGCTCCTACATTTGGCAACGTCGCTTTTTAATAGCGTTTCCTTTGTTTCCTAGAACGACAAGAACAGATCGACGAGAGCACATTGCAAAATAAGATTTCATTAAAATTCACAGAGAAAAACTCTTAACCATAGTTTTGTCTAGAAAACGTGCCAATCGTCGAAATTATTGAGACAAATAAATGAATTCCAATGTACAAATGATGTTTCAAGCATTAAACCCAACCATTTTTGATTTATTCGTTGATTTTAATCAAAATTGGCGCCAAATATCACTCCAATAATTATGCATCTTGTCAAACATATATATAATAAATATGTTAACATCGCTAAAATATGCCGTTGTTAACCAAGAGTTTGTTGGTAATATTGAATTTGCCGAGTCTTTTATTTGAAAAGTCAATTGAAATTTATGGTTTAACTGCGAGTAGTATTCAATTACGGCTTATTTCGAAAAATGAGGATAAAGTTGCCTTATCTAATTTACTAGAAATGGTATTTTTTCAAGTTCTTCCAAAGGTATTCAGAGACTGCCGTTGCACATTTATGAAAAATTCTGATTTGAAATATGAAAATAAAACTATCAGAACTTAGTAGTTTATTATTATAATATTAAACCTAAATTTTTATTGTATAGTTAGTAAGTAGGAAAGGAATGCCGAGTTCTGTGAGTTTTAGTTAGTTAAGACGTACAAGAAAATCGAAAATTACTTTAAAAATCAGGATCTTACTGCCTCCATGGTTGAGAGGTAACGGATTCAAATCTCGACTTTTATCTAAAATTTTACTTGATTAATTTGTGTTATTTCAGAATATAAATATTCAGTATTAATAATTTGTAATAACTTTTTCGGTTCGTACCAAAGTAGAAAACATTCCGAGTTTGGCCCCGGTGTAAGACCACCATTCAGAATTGAAACGTGGATTCAAATGGCTTTAGCCGTCTTTAGTGACAAGAGAGAGGATTACTGACGATGCTTTAAAAGGGAGATATCATGAAACAATTACAGTTAATACACGTAAGCGATTGTTCTGAAACATTTAATAAAACACGACTCACTTCTAGGCATTTGAGTTAAGTATCATTTAAATAAGGTGTTAAGAATAGTTAGTGACATCTATGAGATAAATATTGTAATTAATTCCATTTGGTTAATTATTCTTAGTTTATTAGAAAAGTGTGCATATTAGAGACCTCTGTGGGAATTTTATAGAAGCTAGTGTTATCAGCCAACAAATTTAGGGCACGTGACCACAGTGGATATTTGCTACTTGTATTGTTATTATTGTATTTTAAAACAGTCTGAAAGACGGTATTTTTATAGTTTTTAGTAGTATAAAAAGGGCAATACTCAAGAAATTTGTTCTCTTCCATTAACCCTTACCTAGAGTATAGACGCCGTACCGCTTGAGGCGGGGTCCGGGCTGAATTTAGTTCTAAAAGTGTTGATTTCATTATTGCTCAAAAAGTGTTTGTAAATAAAACGACTCTTCAATAAAAAAGTGTTTTACAAATAAAAGGTCCACCACCCTTGATAAGATTGAAGTGATCCTAACATGGTCCTTCGAGCCGGATACAAAATTGGACTAAAAAAATAACACCAAATATAAAAAAACCAGCGGCCAAAAAACCGAAGAACAACTCCAGAGCGATCCAGTCAACAAGAAACAGAGCTAAGTGCCCATAATCCTTATGACTTACCATTTCCTGATTTTAAATCCTAAAGAACAATCTCAATAATTAGTTTCTAAAATCAGTTTATTATTAGAATATGTTTATTGTTATCATTCATATTCAATACAATCAAAAAATGCAAGTCATAGTATAATTAAAATAAATCACAGTTGTATTCTCAACTTGCAAGTAATGAAAAACCATTGATTAGGTTGAATTATTATTTGAATCTTTTAAACATCGACCGGCAAAACTGTCGTCATATCGCATATGTCATTTTTTAATCCCGTTGCAAGTAAAAAACAATAGCAGTAAAGCAAAATCGGAGTATATACGTTCTTGATGTTTCTATAATAATTATCGCCAGCGCATAGCATTACTAGACATTTATTCTGTCATTTCCTCTGAACAACAAGGTAACCATCGTATTTTTTTTTGCATTGTTGTTTGTTTTTTATAGTATTGTCGCCATTACTTATAAACTACGGTATAGTTTGTTTTTTAATCTCTTGTTTTTGGAATTATTGTCGCGGCAGATAAGAATTTAAGATGGAGAAATTAAAAGGCTTAATTAATAAACGGTCGGTTTTAAAGGGGAAATTAACAAGGTTTAGTCAGGCTCTGAATACGTTGTCAGCAAACGAGATTAATTTGAGATACGACAGAATTAAAGATTTATTAGACGAATTTGAAATAATCCAGTCCCAGATAGAAAGCATTGATGACTCAAATGAAGCGGAGAATGAAATTCAACGTGAAACTTTCGAGAACCAGTTCTTCACAATCCTGGCAACGGCCAGGGGGGCGATGGAATCTGTGGAGCAAACTAAATGTGACATTAAATTGCCCAATTTGAAGCTTCAGGAGTTCCACGGGGACCCTAGGGGTTTGAATAACTTTGTAGAAACTTTCAAGGCATTAGTTCACAATAACCAGTCGCTGAATAACATTCAGAAATACTATTATTTGCAATCGTGCTTAACCTTTCCTGGTCTGTAAAGTGTAAATACTACACATTGCTGCTAATAACTTTTATATCTCTATAAATATAATGAATTCTGGGTTCAAATTTTAGGTATTCCTCCGTTATACATTTACGCACTGAATTAAAATTTAATATTTTAAATAATTAGCAAATTTAATTCAAAATCAGAGATATTTTGTTAAATATCGGGAATAAACCACAAATACAATCAACCGTGTGCCAGTGTGGACCGTGATACGCGAAGAGTGTGCGGGGGGAGATAACACGCCATGTGACGTCTCGCTCTACTTCGCTATACGGGAACACGAGAAACAGAGACCGCCACCGTGCGCAGTTGTGTTTCGACCACATGCATAGCTGTATGTATTGGGTAGCAGTCTAGCACTATTCTAGCTTCTAGCGCCTCAGTCGTTCGCGGGCAATCGTTTGAGATGGTCTCTTCGCCCGTTTTTTGAGCAACGGACGATGGTTTTTTCATGTTTTCAGCAATTAAACTACAATTATTATCACTTTTAACACTAATTATGATAAACAAAAGCGATTCGCTATGAATGTTGATATATTTCCGAGATAAAATCGCTAATTTTGACACGCGAATTGATTACACAGCACCGGAGCGCGCGTTTTTTTTTAGCACAGTAAGGGAAAGGTTAAAGGGTGACGCGGCCAGGATAATAGCTAATTTGGAAATATCAGAGTTAAGCTATCAAACGTCTTGGGAATTGTTGCATGAACGCTTTACTAATCTCAGAACGGCGGTACACAAACATATCCAAACATTGTTTCAGTTAAAAGAAATGAAGATGGAAGATCAGGTCGGATTACGAAAATTAATCGACGCTACCAACGTCAATCTGAAGGCATTACAAAATCTTGCAGTTCCGGTAGAACAATGGGACGCGATAATAATTTACGTGATTTCTAATAAATTAGATTCCAATACGAGAAAATTTTGGGAGCAATCGCCCATTGAGGGAAAACTACCTACTCTAAAGGAATTTCTAAAATGTTTATCGTTACGAGCACAAACTTTGGAATTACTGCAAACAACGGAGAAAAAGTCTTCTGTTGGGATCAAACCTCAGATAGGATTTAATAACCCAAAAAGGGAATCTGTAGCATTTTTAACAGTAAAAAACGGAAAATGTATTTTTCGCGATAAAGATCACTTAGTATATTATTGTAAAAAATTCTTAAATTTAAAGGTACAGGGTCGAGTTAATGCAATAAAAGAGCGCCAAGCATGCTTTAAATGTTTAAAACCGGGCCATCTAGCTGATGATTGCAAGGTAACCTTTAAATGCAGATTGTGTAACAGTGAAAGGCATAATACGCTGTTACATAAAAAGGAGATTGAGGCGGAATCCTCAAACATGGGGACGGATGCTGGAGAGGTGTCCGTCAACAATCACTCTGCAATAGGCAGAACCGAAAAAATAGTATTGTTGTCCACGGCAATGGTTGGCATTGCTGGGGTGGATAACAGGATACATAAAGCCCGAGTCCTGCTAGATTCGGGATCCCAGTCCAACACTATCCGGAAAGATTTCGCCGAAGGATTGAAGTTGGAATTTGAGAAAATAAACAAGCCAGTATCAGGAATTATCACAAGAAGCCAGTATCACAAGAATGTTACCCATATAAAAAATAGAGTGTGTGTAAAATTGAATTCTTTGAAATCTGATTATAAAAAAAATATTTCTTGCTTAATCTTACAGGACATAACCTCAAATATACCGCAAACCAATATACCTAGGAGCGAGTTCAGGCTACCTGCAGGGTTGGAACTAGCCGATTCTAAGTTTAACATCGCCGCTCCTATTGACATACTACTCGGGGCGGAGGAATTCTGGAGCATCCTGACAAATGATAGGATAAAGTTGGATACCGGACCCACGTTACAACACACTCAGCTAGGGTGGATTATAGCTGGACCCACCGCTACGAACCACAGGAAAAGGCCAGTATTAGAAACTTGTAATTTGTCCTTGAATAAAATAAGCAATCAAATGGAAAAATTTTGGAAAATAGAGGAAATAGGTACATCCAAATTTCAAAATCATGAGGAAAAGGCCTGTGAAGCTAGCTTCCTGGCAACCCATACTAGAGATGAAAGGGGTAGATTCTTGGTGACTCTACCTACCCGCCCATGTATCAATCAATTAGGAAATTCGTTGGCCATGGCGGAGAAAAGATTTAAAAACTTGGAGAGAAAATTGTCTTCCGATAAAGAGTTGAAATCACAATATGTTCAATTTATGAAAGAGTATAAGGAACTAGGTCACATGGAGGAATGCGATAAGCTAGAAGGAGACCTTAACTCTTATTTTTTACCTCATCATGCCGTCCGGAAGGAGTCTAGCACGACGACCAAACTAAGGGTTGTTTTCGATGGGTCGGCGAAAACTTCAAGTGGAATATCTTTGAATAATGCCTTGATGGTAGGACCAGTCATTCAAAGAGATTTATACACACAACTATTACGTTTCAGGAAACATCGCTACGTTATCACGGCGGATATTGAAAAGATGTATCGACAGATAAATTTGAGTGCAACCGACCGCAAGCTGCAAAAAATAGTATGGCGGGAGGAGCCGGAAGATGAACTGCATCACTACCAGCAGAAGACTGTCACCTATGGTTTGGGACCTTCATCTTTCCTGGCTACAAGGTGTCTGCGTCAGATTGGTATGGATAATCAAAATATATTTCCTAAGGCTAGTCAAGTCATACTGGAGGATTTCTACATGGACGACCTGTTGACGGGAGACGATGACATCCAAGCTTGTAAAAACTTAAAGCTTCAGCTGATAAGCTTGCTGCAATCTGCCGGTATGACCTTGCGAAAGTGGAGGTCGAATGTGCAGGATTTGTCATCCGAGGCGGGCCAAGCTAGAATTGCCGAAATAGGCAATTTTGAGAAAACGACCTCTGACAAATCCAACAATGAGAAAATTTTGGGACTAATTTGGAACAGCTCCTCGGATTGCTTCTCATATAAAATAACAAAACCAACGAACCAAACTGCAAGTAAACGTAATATATTGTCATGCATAGCATCTACGTTCGATCCATTAGGGCTACTTGGCCCAATTATTGTAGTAGCAAAGTTGATAATGCAAAACTTATGGCAATCAAAAGCATCATGGGATGAAGCATTGCCTAATGAAATACTAGTACCATGGAGGAATTACTTAGAGGATTTATCCAATTTAAACGAATTAAAAATCGATCGAAACGTAATGTGCAGAGACTATAATGACCTCAAAATAAATGGATTTTGCGACGCTTCAGAGAGAGCATATGGAGCTTGTATCTACGCCGTAGCAATGGACCCAAATGGTGAGAGACATTCTCAATTAATCACTTCCAAATCTAGGGTAGCGCCCCTGAAATGCATATCATTGCCAAAACTAGAACTTTGTAGCGCAGCATTACTAGCCAAGTTAATGAGGACTGTCAAACAAGCATTAGATATAATGGAAGCGGACACCTACTACTGGAGTGATTCAACTATCGCCTTGTGCTGGTTGAAAGGCCAGCCTGCCCGTTGGAACACCTTCGTTGCTAACCGAGTAGCAGAGATACAAGAACTTAGTAACCATCAAGATTGGCGTCACGTGAACTCAAGTGACAACGCCGCCGATATATTATCTAGGGGTTCCCCGGCAGAGAAGTTATTGAGCACCACCACTTGGTGGCATGGACCAAGGTGGCTGATTGAAGAGCCTAGCAACTGGCCAATACCCAAAATGGAGTGCTTAAACCCACCTGAGGCAAAGGCAAAAAACGTTATGTTGGTAACTAGCGCAAGTGATTGGGACATATTTGAAAAATTCTCATCTCTAACTAAATTAAAGCGTGATATTGCTTACCTACTTAGATTTAAACATAACTGTAGTAAGCAACAACTCAAGCGTACTGGTAATTTGAAGGCTGAAGAATTAGAATTAGCGTTAAAACGATTGATTGAATCGGCTCAAAATAACTGCTTTTTTCTAGAAAGGGAAGCTTTATTAAAAAATAAAAATGTAAACAAAAACAGCCCTTTAAAATCACTTAACCCGTTTTTGCATGAGGGTTTGTTATGTGTGGGAGGTAGGTTATCTCACTCAGGGAATTTAACATTTCAGCAAAAACACCCAATAATATTACCTGCAAGGCATAGATTGACCGAATTAATAATACGACATTATCATTATATAAATTTACATGCAGGAACCCAGGCCTTGCTCGCTGAAATAAGATTGAAATTCTGGCCCATCTATGGAAAAAATACAATTAAACAAGTATTACATAAATGTATTATATGTTTTAGATTACGCCCAGTCATTGGCCAACAGCTGATGGGCAATTTACCAGCTGATCGGATCCATCCAAATCGACTATTCAGCATAGTCGGGGTCGACTATTCCGGACCACTGTCAATCAAGGTTGGAGTCCAAAAAAGGGCTCCGATCACTAAGGCGTATTTATGCATCTTTGTTTGTCTAGCCACGAAGGCGGTCCATCTAGAACTGGTATCAGATTTGTCCAGTGATGGATTTTTAAATTGTTTAAAACGTTTTATAGCTCGCAGGGGTCAGCCAAGGAAAATATACTCTGATAATGCAACTAATTTCAGGGGAACTTGTAATAGATTGAAGGAATTATATGACAGTTTGAAGGAAAATGGTGACCAGATTCAAAAATATTTAGCAAATATAGGTATTGATTGGAGTTTCATACCTCCACAAGCCCCTAACCAGGGCGGGTTGTGGGAGGCTGCTGTTAAATCTGCCAAATATCATTTATATAGGATCACCGATCGTTCAGTTTTAACATTTGAATCATTGTACACTATAATATGTCAAATTGAGACTTGTTTGAATTCCAGACCTTTGACTCCGCTATCTAATGATCCAAACGACCTAAATCCTTTAACTCCTAATCATTTCCTTATGGGCACTAGCGCTTCTATTATTCCTGAACTGGATGTTCAGAAAATACCGTACAACCGACTGGATCAATATCAAAAAATGATAGAACTAATTCAGTGTTTTTGGTCCAGGTGGAAAAAAGACTATCTCGGTGAGCTTCAGAGAAGATACAAATGGCAAACCAGCAATCAGCGATCTTTACAGAAGGATGACTTAGTAATCTTAAAAGAAGACAATCTGCCGCCTGCAATGTGGCGGATGGCACGCGTTCTATCCTCTCATCCCGGTTCTGATGGCGTGGTCAGGGTGGTCACCCTCCGGACATCACAAGGGACGTTCGTACGTCCCATAACCAAAATCTGTTTAATGCCCCTGGAGTACAACCTAGAACGAGCCCGGACCTCGCCCCCAGAAGATGAAGGAAGGTCTCCGAAATAAAAGTAAAAAAAAATTCCAAAGAAGAAAGAAATTCCCAGAAGAAGATGAAAAAGAATCACTACAAAAAGGAAGAAACATAATGACTCGACACGGCAACCTTGGGATTTGTGATGCTCTCCTTGGTCTCTACCTTTGACCAGCTAGATGATTCTCCCCTCTCCCCAATGATGAAAGGGAAAATGGGAAGCCCACGGTGCAGCATCTCATGAATGGATCAAGCAGATGACTAATCTAGGACCTCAAGACTTGAGTGTTTGTGTTGTTAAGAGTCGTTATTATGAAATTATTATTTGTATGTTATTTTTGTTGAATAATTTATAAGGGTTCAATTTTATTAATAAGTTTATTTTAGGTGCAGGTTATCAATTCTACGATATTTTTATCTATGAATTTATTTTTGTTGTTTTTTCTTGATAATGTGGAGTATTCTTTAATTATAGTGTCAGTATTGGCATTTATTTAGTAGATTAAAAAAAAAACGTAGAAAATGTTAAATGTCAATGTAAATATTAAGGTAAATGTGGAATACTTAAGTAGTGCTCTACATTATACATAATGAATTATTTAGCTTTTAGATTAGTTCTATATTTTTTCAGTTCATATATTTTGTTTATTAATCTGTCTGAATATTATGTTTAAATTTACCATTAGGGTTAGATTAAGAAATGGTTTAATTTTATTTAAAATTAACCCCTTTCCCGGGGGTCTGTTAAGAATAGTTAGTGACATCTATGAGATAAATATTGTAATTAATTCCATTTGGTTAATTATTCTTAGTTTATTAGAAAAGTGTGCATATTAGAGACCTCTGTGGGAATTTTATAGAAGCTAGTGTTATCAGCCAACAAATTTAGGGCACGTGACCTCAGTGGATATTTGCTACTTGTATTATTATTATTGTATTTTAAAACAGTCTGAAAGACGGTATTTTTATAGTTTTCAGTAGTATAAAAAGGGCTATACTCAAGAAATTTGTTCTCTTCCATTAACCCTTACCTAGAGTATAGACGCCGTACCGCTTGAGGCGGGGTCCGGGCTGAATTTAGTTCTAAAAGTGTTGATTTCATTATTGCTCAAAAAGTGTTTGTAAATAAAACGACTCTTCAATAAAAAAGTGTTTTACAAATAAAAGGTCCACCACCCTTAATGAGATTGAAGTGATCCTTACATAAGCAATGTGATTTTTTTTCATATTAATAGCATGTTAAATGACCGAACTGTCCGAGCTTTTATAGTTTTCTAAACATATGTCCCTACTATGCATTTTTTTACAGAGGGATTATTTATGGCGTTGCTTCGTGAAATTACTATTTTCAAATAATTTTTACATGTAATAAGTAAAATTATTTTATACATTTAGCTCCACACAGGAAGCCCTAAAGAAAATATTTCCCCTCAGGCCAATATCATCTTTGGGGATGCTGTGTGGAGGGTCTTTTTAGGAAAGGAAGGAGAGGAAGTTAGGTGTGAGGGGTGGGTAGAAATCTGGGGGTCACTGTGTCCAGGAATGACGGACGTATGGATATATCCCTCCTACTGTGGTACAAAATGATGTTCCGAGAGAGACCAACTGGAGAGTTCATAGGTCTCCCTCCACCAGTCTTTCCCAAGACAAAAGATAAACCTCACTCCAAGAACCCGGGAACCCCTGCTAAGTCAAAAGGCGTAGCAAGCCACTTGGGTTGACCTGTGGCAGAGGTGTTGGTTATGTGTAGTAAATTGCTCCCGGGGCGGCGGTACCCAAACCCGCCTCCTAAATGGAAAATTATTTAAAAGCGAAATATACCTACGAGATGAAGCATGAATGTGATCGACGACAAAGAGCGTTAAAATGTTTGGGTTATTTTACCACCACGCAGCACACTTTTTCATCTCATCTCGCCGACTAATAATATTTATTTGAACTGTAGTTAAACCTATGTTACATGTTTATTATTTATGTAAACCGTTCTCAAATTACGCATCCTTATCTTTAGTAATCATATATAACTCAAAATAATTGTTTTGAGGCGATGTTTATGAAAGCATAATTAAATATTTCTGGGCAGATAAAACATTTATTGACTGTCAACGCCGGTCGGGCTTCTTTACGTCTGTTAGCGTTTGATTTTTTTTGTATCCCATTATGTATTAAATTATTTTAAACCTACGCTCCGATATTATGAGCGTTTTTCCTTCCCTTTAGTTTCCTTCAGAAGGTTCCTGGCCATAAATAGATAAATATTTGTTTTTCAGAAATAAGTCATCATTCTTGAATCGAAATGAAAAAAATGCTCTAATTTATGACTACCGATGCCAGATTGGTAACACTTCGACGTTAACATATTCATTTCCTCTCCTCAAAAAGACCCCCTATACGACAAATTTGAAGATAACAAAGGCCCTGAGGAAAATTATGCTCCCCTGTGCAGTTAATATATAAAGATACACTAACAAGAAACGAATACGCGGTCGTTTTATACGTGTACACCTAATTTAAATGTTTTATTTTTTCATAATTTAGAGTACCAAATGTCTAAATAGTATTTTTTTAAACCAGTTTTTCAAACTTCACAATTTTTTTTTCACGATGCATTTCATATTTTAAAAAAAAACTTTTTTCGGTACATGCAATCGACAAACTCTTAAATAACCGGATTTTTTTACAATAACTTTTTTCTCATTAATTTGGAAGGCGGGTATGGGTACTGCCGCCCAGGGAAGCATTTACTGGATAATCAAAACCTCTGCCAAAGGCCACCCCAAGTGGTTCGATACGTTTTGTGACTTAGCAGGGGTGCCCGGGTTCAATGGGAGAGGTTTGTCTGCATCTTACCGGCGGATGCGTTCTTCCACCAACTGCTGGGAGAGACTGGTTTAGGAAGACCTTTTGACCTCTCTAGCAGGACTCTATCGGAACATAGGCTTGCACCGCAGTGGGAGGGATAAATTCATACGTCCCGTATGATACGATAATACACAATTACAATAATTGTAAGACCCTCCAACATCCACATCCACTCCAGCATCCCCAAAGATGACAGGCCCTGAGGTGAATTATTTTCATCGAGGCCTCCCGCGGGGAGCTAATTTAATACAATGTTTTTATGTTTTTAAAATGAGTCTCCTCTTTTTTCATTATCATTTTAATTTTTCTTCTCCGTTTTATTTTACTTCTTCAAACAAAGATTTTTTTTATTTTACTTCGTTAAGCCGCCGCTACCGAATTTCTACCGATTTGTTACATAATCTACATTAAACATTTATATTTCTTAAAAAAATATGTTATTTTTTAAGATAATATCTAGACGTTCCCTAAAACGAAGTGCAAATCATATGAAATTCCCTCGATAGAAAAAAATCGAAAATTATGCTCCGCAAATTAATATAAACACGTTCATTTCACTTATTTTAGAAGTTATATGTATGAAAAAATTCATAGTGTACCTTTAGATGTTCTCCATGAGATTTTTGCTCTATTTTAAACGAGTTGTGTTTTCTTAAGCGTTTTCACCCTTTTCACTTTAATTTTTTCGTTTTAAATATTAACGCGCTCTCTCCAACATTTTCAACTACATATCTCTCCATCTGCTTCTTTTTGAGCGGGTATATGGCGCCTAAAACAATCGTTATACATTCATATTTGACAGTGTTAAGAATTTTTATTTCGATGATCAATAAAATTACGACATAAAAAATTATATGAAAGTATTGGCCAGAAAAAAATAAATAAAATCACTGTGTCCAGTCTTCTTGCCACAAAAACATGCCTGTTTCGCATGTCATGCATGTGAGACTGCTACGGCAATTAAGTTCTTTTTGATATCATCCAGGTGGTCGAGAATGGACGTCCTGTCTTCCTTAGTGATTTTACTTTTTCCAAGGGTTCCTGTGATATAACTAATATTTTTCAATATAGGAGTGAGGGTTTCTATATCGAAGGAACTGTCGCCGCCGCTGAGAAAAGATTCCTCTCCTCGCTGTCGTTTGCGATTTGCCTGGTTGGGGGAGGTTCTAGTTTTATTACTAACCTGAGTTTCTTCCATGGTACATTCAGGTTCTTGGGGTGCCTCGCTAGTAGACCCAGCCTCCAGATCCGATGCAGCCTCGAGTAATAAATTGCCATGGATGCTAGTGTATGGTGATATAGGTTGTTCCCGGGAAACGTGGGGGGTTGGGGGGTCAAGTATTGACATTAGATTTTCAAATGCTGTTAGCCTGGGGGATCCTTTCCCCTTCGCCTTACCTTTACACCCCTTCAATATTGTTCTCGCTAGCTCCTTCCGCGAGTTATCTTCATCATCCGTATCAGACGACATGTTTCTTTTCTACCGAAAAGAACCGCACTGAAACCTCGCGAGTGTAGTAGTAATTAGGCAAACAAAACAAATTAAAAATAAAACAAAAACAGATTTTAAAAAAAAGGATTGAAATGTATGTATTGAACTACCGAATGTTGAAAATATAATTGTTGAAGATGTTTGTGTTGAAAATGTATTGTGTTGAAGAGGTATATGTTGAACTGTCGTATTCTGAAAGTGTAGTTGTTGAAAATGTGTTGTGATGAATATGTATTGTGTTGAAATGCCACTTTACAAATGGCGGGCAGAAGTGTTCATAGTCATCCACATTACGTGCCAAAATAAACTTTAGAATGTTAATTTGAAGAACTTCCACTGGGCCAATTTTAAAAATTTAAACACTAAAAAGATGACAGAATGAATCACTATGTTTATATTCAGTGGTTGTATACGATTAATAACTATTAACAAGGAGATGGCTTATTGTTTGTTGCGCCGAGCCAACCGCACTTAAGTTGAAAACGAAAACGGGGCAAAGCCCGTTTTTAATAAGGAAACACTATTATTTTATATTCATTAGATAGAGTTATTGATTTTACACTAGATGACACTAAAAAGTTGGGTGTTTTTAAACTTTTTACCGACTATTATTGTTTGTTGTGCCGAAATTGACACTTCACTTCGAAAATGAAAACGGGGCAAAGCCCGTTTTTAACTAAGGAAACACTATTATTTTATATTCACTAGATAGAGTTTTTAATTTTACATTAGATGACACTAAAGAATTGGATGTTTTAAAACTTTTTACCGACTAGAAAGAATTTCTAGGCGGAGCAAGTTAAATATGAACCGGTACCGGTCGGAACTGGAACTGGAACTGATATATGGGATTTGTCCTGTAAGAGAATGAGATGGTGTAATCGGTTTATTCTTTGTGTATTGCTTCGTAGCCTATCGGTCTCCTATTTGTGCGTGCACCGTAGCCTCCTCAATCTTGTCTTCTGAAGGTTTCACTTCTACCGCATGTGAATTGAATACTCTGACTTTGTTTTAAATTTTTAGATAATATTTTTAATTTTGTTGGTAGGTATCAGTAAAACAAACACGAAAAAAGACTATGTACGCTAAATTGACGTTAACGCTTCAATTATTTTTGTGTTTTCTACAAACCATTAGATATTAAATGGCAAAAAAATACTAGAAATGAGTGACTTATTGTTCCGAAGTTTCTTTATAATTAATAGGTTACATAATATTTCTACTGATAATCGTGTTGTTTTAATTATTACCCACTAATATTCAGAGTTAATTCTTTAAAACTACATAACATTAACAAATTTTATTTTATTTTTATACTAGCAGACCCGGCCACACGTTGTTGTGGCTAACGAAACACAACGCCACTACCCAACCTTTATAAAATCCACACTACCCGCTTGCCAACTGCCCGCTGTCTAAATTGAATATTTGAATTTCTCGGCTTTTCTCTATTATAATAAGCATGTTTTATACATGTTAATCTTCCTCTTGAATCACTCTATTTATTGGTGAAAACCACATAAAAATCAGTTGCGTAGTTTAAAAGATCTATGCGCACATACATTTTGAGCGACTTCATTTTATACGTATTGATAATATATTTAATATATTTTTGTTCTTGCTTATTCATCAATAGATTTTACGTGCGCATTGCCGCCGAGTTGGTTAGATTCCGCAACGTATGGGCCAGTCGTATTGGCGCCTTCATATTCTATTAATACCTTTAAAGTCGTTTAACCAAAAACTTGAATGAATAAATGCCAACGTTGCAAGACGTCCGTTTGTCGTCAACATGAAAATAAATATATAATTGGACGCTGCATTGTGTACTAAATGAAAGAAAGAATATGCAGGACGCCTCACTACATTAAATATGAAAGGAGTTCAGATTGGTGAGACGTTAAAGGGCGTTTTTTTCGTTTCGTATATTTTTTAATTAATATTTTTCAAAAATTTAAATACCTAGCAACAATCAAACACTTAAAAGATAGTATATACATTAGTTAAAACTATGTAAAATCGAGTCCTTCAGATAGACGCAGTAATGTCGATCCGATGAAAGGACGCAGAAATGATAGCGGGATGTATATATATATATATATATATATATTTATCTCCTCACGTACTTTGTTGATTTTGCGCGACGGTACATCAGTTTTTTGTTGATCCGTTTGAGTTTGTTGATCTATCCGGATATGTGGATCCGTTACCGAAGCTGGGATACATATCCTGATCCATGTGGATCAGCTTTTGTCATCGAGATTTACCTGTAAGCCACGCCTATTTTTCGGTGTCATATACATTTTACACGTTTTTATTTGTTGATCCATATATGTATATATGGATGGTGCCGGTCTGTCGAACTTTTCTGCTCCTTTTAGTAGGTACTTGTAGGTACATTCTTATTTGCCAAGTTTTGACCGCGAACTGTGCGCAATGCAAATGAAAAGTTCTATGTGCGTCTGTCGTATTGTTCAGGTCCATTTAGTAACGGTCTGTCGAACTTTTCAGCTCCTTTTAGTAGGTACTTGTAGGTACGTTCTTATTTAATTCGTTTTTTTTTATTGAATTTTTGTTTTGGATTTAATTTGCATTTTGGTTTTTGATTTTGGTTTTGATTCTGATTATGAATTTGATTTTGTATTTGATTTTGGTTTCAATTTCAATTTCGATTTGGATTTTATTTTGGTATGATTTTGATTTTGATTTTGATTGTGATTTTGACTTTGATTTTGATTTTGGTTTTGGTTTTGATTTTGATTTTGATTTTGATTTTGATTTTGATTTTTATTTTTATTTTGATTTTGATTTTGATTTTGATTTTGATTTTGATTTTGATTTTGATTTTGATTTTGATTTTGAGTTTTATTTTGATTTTGATATTGATTTTGATTTTTATTTTTATTTTGATTTTGATTTTGATTTTGAGTTTTATTTTGATTTTGATTTTGATTTTGATTTTTATTTTGATTTTGAGTTTTATTTTGATTTTGATTTTGATTTTGATTTTGATTTTGATTTTGATTTTGATTTTGATTTTGATTTTGATTTTTATTTTGATTTTGATTTTGACCGCCAACAAAGATGCGCTTCGGTCGTACCTTTCAGCTTATTTTAGTAGGTACCTGTAAGTTCTTTGAAGAAATAATTATCTAAAGAGGATAGACTGCCTAACAATTTCGTCTTGGTACTTAACGCTTGAAAACTGTTTTTATGTGCGACATTCTGTGAGCGGACTAGGTATAGGGGTTTCTTTTATCGCTACACAGTTGGGCAACTTCGTGAGACGGATTAAGGTAGGGTACAAAGACTCGATTGAAATTAATATAGAATAGAAAAAGCTATTATAGAATAGACTAACCTATTACCTAAGGTGACGTATGACAGAGGTGGTTATCCAATAAATGGTTTCCGGGGCAGCGGTACCCATACCCGCCTCCCAATCGGTAAGTCAAAATTAAATGGTTCGCTAAGTTTGGTGACTTAGCCGGGGTGCCCGGGTTCATGGGGTGAGGTTTGTGCGGGTCTTGACCACGGTCGCGTCTGTCCACCATCTGCACGGCATGCCGGATCGAGAGAGAATGTTTGAGGGAGCCGTTCTCTCCCGTTGTTCTTCAGCCGTACTCTCTCTGAACATCGCCTTGCACCGCAATGGGAGGTATGGATTCAAACGTCCGTCACACCTGGACACATTGACCCACAGATTCCTACGCACACCAACTTCCCTTTTCCTTCCCAGAACTTCCTCTCCTTCCTTTCCTAAAAATACCCTCCACACATCATCCCCAAAGATGACATAGGACCTGAGGGAATTATTTAAAAAATACCCTCCACACATCATCCCCAAAGATGACATAGGACCTGAAGGGAATTCTTTTCCTCAGGGCCTCCTGTCCAATTTTTTTTCGTTAAGTTTTTACGATAGCTATTTTATTGCCATGTCTTTCTCAGGCGTCCCCGACTTCTTCTACCGTTCACATTTGCGTCATATATTTTCCTTACACTCTTTTCCTGGCTCATTTGCTCTACATGTTCAAACCATCGGAGAGTTCCTTTCTTAATCTTACTTATACATCAGACTAGGTAGCATTCTTTGCGGATCTTTACGTTTCTCACACGTTCGTACATGGTTTTGCTACACATATATACCTACGCCTCAGGGATCTCATTTCAACAGCTTTATATTTAGCTTACTTTCATCCTTCCTCTGTCAGTTTCATGCCTCACTGCGATACATCAGATTAGGTACCAGGACTCCATTGTGGACTGCTAGCTTTGCTTCTTTTTATTAGTGCCAACGGCACTTGTTAGTGTAGTACATGTACCTACATGTACTACACTAACAAGTGTTTTACGCTGTAGCTAAATTATTTTTTAATAACACATACTCATAATTTAGGTAATCCTAGAAAAACTATTCAGCAACTAATTTCTTAGGTATTACTAGAAAGGGCCAAATTCCGGTCGTTTATACTGCGCATCTCGTAGGCCCTTCTGCATTGCTAAAATATTCACTTGCCGGCCTGAGATCGTTCTGTCTAGGTCGCATCCGATAAATTGTCAATATTCTATTTGTACTACAGATTTTTGTACGTAGCGCCGTTTACACGCACACTTCGGAGCGACCGAGTCAGGCCGCCGCGCAGAAAAGTTTTACAGTGAACTGCGCTGTAAACCTATCGGTCTTTACTTTTCTGCGCGGCGGCCTGAAGTGGCGCGGGACTCGGTCGCTCCGAAGTGTGCGTGTAAACGGCGCTTATTGCGAACGCCAACTTGGCAACTTCACGTCATTCAAATTAAAAATGGCGTGTTGACGAGCGGTGTTCATTCTTTCAATAGTGTTAGTAGTTTTTAAAATTTTAACAATAAATAAGCATTTGTTTATTTTCATAATAAAGCCATAATCTCTTAATGGATTGACATTTGACAAACTATCCATTTGTTAGAAAAATTGGGATAGTGGATTACGAGGTAGGTAAGTTTTGACCTATTGTTTTCAAATAATTTATGTTATGGCAGCGTGTTATAGCGTGAGCTGCATAGGTAAAAGTTTATATATGTTAAGATATAATTTCCGATTAAATAATGTTGCCTATATAATCGTAATTATGAAATACTCAAAGTGCTCTTTTTGTTTCTAAAAAACAATGTAATTAATAGTCTCTTTACTTTGAAATGGCCGCCATGTAAGCTTTGATTATATAAATGTCGTAAGAATACGAAATAGAATTTATAAAATGCGGAGGATCAATAACAAACCTACAATTTTACACGCAAGTTTAAGTTAGGATGTTGAATGAATACTTTGGTTATTTTTATTTGTTAATCGATTTTGCTTTGCATTAAAAATCCAACCAAATGTAATAATTTTACCACTTCAGTTGACAGTTTTATTTATTTAGGTTTATCATTGAATAACATCAAGTATTAATAATTTCAAATGTCTTTTGCTTACAGAATAATGGATTACAGAATTTTGAGGTCTAATGGTGGACATTAGACGCCAAAATTCTGCATTTTACAAAGGCGAGATGTTACCTGTTGTCGCTGAAATGAAATTTAATGAAGGACCAGTCAAATCTTATTGTATACTTCCAATATATTATGGCTATAATTATGTAAGTGCATTATATGATATTATTTGTTCAGACGCTTTTCAAAGTAAAATACTTTTTTGTACGAGTGAATGTTTGGCTCAGGAAGTAATGAAAGGAAGGAATGGAAGTAAGACAGGAGATTGAGCCTTGCTTCTATCAAGTATAAATATTTCCAAATGTTTTTTGTTTACAGACTATATAGTGAGGATGCTGGACATTATACAAAACTGACTTTTTCAAAACCCTGCATTTTACCAAGGCAAGATGTCAATTCCCGCGTTGGCGCGCTGATGTGAAATTAATGTGGGATCAGTCAAATCAAATTGTATACTTACAATATATGATGGCTGTAATTATGTAAGTGTATTATATGATATTATTTGGTCAGATGATTTTAAATTAAAATACTTTATGTACCGAGTGAATGTTTATAAGGCTCTGGAAGTAATTACTTAATAAGACAGGAGACGGGAGCCTTGCTTCTATCAAGTATTAATATTTACAAATATCTTTTTTTACAGACTACATAGTGAGGATGCTAAATATTTTACGATTATACAAAACTGACTTTTTCAAAATCCTGCTTTTTACCAAGGCAAGATGTCAATACCCACGTTGGCGCAGTCAAATCTAATTGTGTACATCAAATATATGATGGCTATAATTATGTAAGTGTATTATATGATACTAGCAGACCGGGCCACACGTTGCTGTGGCTAACGAAACACAATGCCATTACCCATTATTTATATAATCCACACCACCCGCTTGCCAGCTGCTCGCTGCCCGCTGCCTGAATTGAATATTCAAATTTATCGTCTTTTCTCTACTATAATAAGCATGTATTATACATATAAACTAATTAACTCGCCACTAATTATACAATGCTTGCATTGCAACACTGGATATTTGAAAAGGGAAAATCGAATAGGTACCTACTAACTCTAGGACATCTACTATAGTACAGCCCGCCAGCCGTTTTAAATCGCACAAAAATAGGTTTTCTTTGAATTTCTCGGCTTTTCTCTAATATAATTTACATGTTTTATACATATAAACATTCCTCTTCAATCATTCTATCTACTGGTGAAAACCGCATGAATATCCGTTGCGTAGTTTAAAAGATTAACGCGCACATACATTTTGAGCGACGTCATTTTATACTATGTAATGATAATAATTATATGATATTATTTGTTCCCACGCTTTTAAAAGTAAAATACTTTATGTACCGAGTGAATGTTTTTAAGGCTCTGGAAGTAATTATTTAATAATACAGGAGATGGGAGCCTTGCTTCTATCTAGTATTAATATTTCCAATTGTCTTTTATTTACAGACTACAGAGTGAGGATGCTGGACATTATACAAAACTGACTTCACCAAGGAAAGAACTCAGGCGGATTATAGAGTTCAACTCAGACCAAAAAGCTAACGTGCTTTTCAGCATAAATTAGAGAACAACTTTACCACCTGTAAATCCTGAGTAGTATTGTATGTAACATATATGTTACGGTATTGTTGTGAAGCGCCTTTGAGGTGATTTTTCGCAAAAATGGCGCCCTGTAAATTATCAAATTCGCAGAGCGCCATTATTATGTAGTATTGTAACTTGGGTCTGCGATATGGTGATAAAAAAAGGTTTTGTAAAGTATGAAGTACAACGATATAACTTAAATGATAAAAATAATTAGATGATTTATAGAATACTTTCACCTCACAAGGGCAGTTCAGTGGTAAAATGCCTGGTGTCTGCGGTCTAATTAAGTATAAACTCAATCACTGATTACAACAGTGAAAAAGTTTATTTCCTTTAAAAAACCTTTCTTTGCTACTAGAGATCTTCCCAATAAATACTGCGATAAATTGGAAAAAAATATGCTCGGCAGATCTGTCAGAAGCTGAGTTCATCCCAAGTATTTTTATCATTGGAAGACATACAATTATTTATTAATTAATTATTATTTTTACCAGTCCATATTCTGCTTTAGGTATCGTATTTTTGTATGGTATTACAATCTGTAATTATATTTTACCCTTAGTAATATGAGATTCGACATTCCTTGAAATTTATAATTTATACAATGTGATTTATGATGAGTAATTAAATATACTTACACTATTTAAAGCTTCATTCTTTATGAATTATTATCTAACAAACCTTCGTCTTCCCTATCTCCTTCCTGCTCCCCAACCCCTTCAGCCTCCCAACATACTCCAAATGGGCCTCCGTGATCCCGTTGACTCATTGGAAGATATTATATAAGATTGTAAGTATTATTAAGTTGTTTCATTTTCATGTTTATTTTGTGTACTGCCATGTTAATTTTACCAATGCTTTCTTATAAAATTATAAGACTTCTTACTTGCATTTTTAATGATTGCACTGACATTCCATCATTCCCGTCCTAGTGCAGTTTGGACTGGAATGATGAAATGTCAGTGGAATCATTAAAAATACTAGTAAAAAGTCATATACTTCTATCAGTACGCAAAGAGCAATTAACTTGACAGTAAGCATAAGGTATTAGTACAAGAACCTAACAAAATATCAGTAAAACCTAATATTAGTTAAAGAACGAACAAAAATTACCTGTCAGTATTTTACTAGCAGAATATCAGGAAGACCGTCGTATAAGATCGAATAAATGGTTAGTAATTGCTGAAAAAATATCAGGAGGACTGTCAATATTTTCGTAAAAGAACTAACAAAATATTATTAACTACTGGCAAATATCATGAATCACTCTTAGATATTCGTAATTGTAATGCAAAAATATTAGTATTGTCATGCAGACAGAGTTGAAATTGCGAGACATCATGAAAATATATTCGTAAAGTTTTTGACAGTCGCCGTCCGAATATCTATTAAGACTCCGTTTCCTGGTTCATTCGTAACAACTGCAGTCGCTTTTTAACAGTAATTCCGAATAAAAAGACAAGAATTCCCAATAAATTCTCAAAACATTTTTCTCCGTGTAGGGGCGTGAACAAGAAATGTCAATAATATTTTGTGGAGAATATAGAAGAATATATATTCTTCATAACCGTTGTAAAAATTAAGTTGAACAATTGGACGACCTCCGTAGTCCAGTGGGTAAGACTCTTGACTCACAATCCGGAGGTCGCGGGTTCGAACCCGGCATGCGCAAATAAATTTTATTTGATTAATTTGTGTTATTTCACAATTAATTAATTAAAAATAATATATAGAACATTTGCGGCATGTTCCAGAGTGGAAGATACTATCAGGATCGCCCTGGTGTAAGACCACCATTCAGAATTGAAACGTTGCTTGAAAATGGCTTTAGCCGTGTTTGGTGACCAGATCTGAATAGCCAGGTACTTCCCAACCTTCCTCTTCCCCACCTCCTTCCCCTCCCCACTACCTTCAGCCTCACAACATACCCCAATTGGGGATGCCATAGTCTCACTGGCTCCAGACGGGAGCAGTTGAGATTCTTGTGCGGTATTCACTGTAAAAAAAAAAAAAAATATATATCTTTTTTTAGTAGGTGCCTTCCATATCTGCTACCAATGAGAAGGCTTCGTTCGACCAATCAGAAGGCTTCCCTTTTCAGCCATCTTTGATTATCAACAAGCGGATCAACCGCGTATGGGGATTTGGGCGGATCGACAACGTATGGGGATTTGACCGGATCAACAAAAAAGATGCGTATGATTTCCATACAAAGTTCGAAAATTTTATGTGCAATATATCAAAAACTTTTACCGAGAAACTGGCAACCTTGGTATTTGTAGTAACGTTGTTGCCAATTCATACAGATGTATTCCATCAATGCCAAGTTATACGGTGTTAAAGGTGGATCAACATTGTCAAGCAACTTCTTACAGGATCAAGATACTACGGGAAGAGGTCAATATATATATATATATATATATATATATATATATATATATATTTATCTCCTCACGTACTTTGTTGATATTGCGCGACGGTACACCAGTTTTTTGTTGATCCGTTTGAGTTTGTTGATCTATCCGGATTTGTGGATCCGTTACCGAAGCTGGGATACATATCCTGATCCATGTGGATCAACTTTTGTCATCGAGATTTACCTGTAAGCCACGCCCATTTTTCGGTGTCATATACATTTTACATGTTTTTATTTGTTGATCCATATATGTATATATGGATGGTGCCGGTCTGTCGAACTTTTCTGCTCCTTTTAGTAGGTACTTGTAGGTACGTTCTTATTTGCCAAGTTTTGACCGCGAACTGTGCGCAATGTAAATGAAAAGTTCTATGTGCGTCTGTCGTATTGTTCAGGTCCATTTAGTATCGGTACGTTCTATAAAGATTAAAATATACTTAAGAGGATAGACCGCCTCACAATTGCGTCATGGTACTTTACCCTTGAAAAGTGTTTTTATTTACCACCTAACACGTGCCAAACTATTTGTACGGACTAGGTAGAGCGGCTTTTTATCGTTACCCGGTTGGGAAACTTTCTGATGCGAGTTAAGGTGGGGACCAAAGACTCGAACTCGAAAAACTACTGTAACCATTAAATAGATTTAGCACACCTATTAGAGACGGCTTGAGTAATGAGACTACGAACTTTGACTACGAATCCAGAGGTCGCGGGTTAGATGACTTGAGTAAGGACTAATTGAATTATTATAAACGAGGTATTCCAATTTGGGAAGCGGGTATGGGTACCGCCGCCCCGGGAACCATTACTGTATAACCAACACCTCTGCAAGCAGTTTGCTACGTTTGGTGACTAAGCAGGGGTGACCGGGTTCATGGTATCAGGTTTGTCCAGGACATGGCGGCGGATAGGTCTGCCCTGCTGCGTGGCGGGCCGGATAAGAATTTGGTTGAGGGAGGCCTTTTGACCTTTCTAGCCGGACTCTGTCGACCCATCTCCTTGCACCGCATTTGGAGGGATGGAATTTTAGGGCCGTCACTCCTAGACACATTGACCCCAGATTCCTATCCACCCGACATACCTTATTCCTTCCCAGAACTTCCTATCCTTCCCTTCCTTAAAAAGACCCTCCACACAGCATCCCCTTAGATGACATAGGCCCTGAGGGAAATTATTTTTCTCAGGGCCTCCTATGTGGAGCTACTGTAAAAAAATGAGATTGCGACTTTCGACTACGAATCCGGAGGTCGCGGGTGAGAGACAAATGAATCCATCTCTTAATTAGTAAACCATGTAGGTATTGTTTATTATAATAAAATATAATTATGATATGATTTACGGTTAAAATACCAAATTATTTCATTTCAGAACTTCCTCTTCTTCCTTTCCCTAAAAAAACCCTCCACACAGCATCCCCAAAGATGACAAAGACACTGAGGAATTTTTTATCAGGTTTAGTGCTAATGCGAGAAAAAATACAATTTAACCAATTAATATTATTACATACCAAACTCTCCCGATCCGGCCGGCCACGCAGTAGATGGGCGAACGCATTCGCTGAAAAGAACTAAACAAACTTCACCCGTCGAACCCAGGCACCCCTATATAATTCAGGTTAGTTCTCCCTCAATCAGTCCTGATCCGGCCCGCCACGCAGTAGATGGGCGAACAAATTCGCCGAAAGACTAACCTCACCGGATATACCCGGGCACCCCTGCTAAGTCACCAACAGTAGCGAACCACTTGGGGTGACGTATGACAGAGGTGTCGGTTATCGAAAAATGGTTGCCGGGGCGGCGGTACCTAAACTCGCCTCCCAACCTTTAGGTATAGGTTAAGTGGTTCACTACATTTGGTGACATAGCCGTGGTGCCCATGTTTTTGAGGTGAGGTTTGTGCGGGTCTTGGCAGCAGATGCATCTGCCCACTAGCTGCATGGCAGGCGGGATCGGGAGAGGATGATTGAGGGAGTCCATTGACTTCTTCAGCTGCACTCTCTCGAAACGTCGCCTTGCATCGCAGCGGGAGGGATGGATTCATACGTCCGTCACTTCTGGACACACTGACCCCCAGATTCCTACCCACCCCTTATACCTTTTCCTTCTCAGAACTTCCTCAACTTCCTCTCCCAAACGTCCGTCATTATCACGCAAGGCTCGAAAGGGGGGGGGGGGGGTCGGAAAAATACGAAATATCACAAGGGGGGGGGGGATATAATGGGATAACACGTGTATTTATTTTTCGTCGAACGCACGATAATATTCTGAAAATTCACCATACCTTGTACTAAAAGAATACACGTGATTTTGGGTATGGAAGGGGGGGTAGTCTTTAATCTCACCACATATCACCGGGGGGGGAGGGGGTTAAAAAGTTGCTAAAAAACATCACGTGATTATTGGACGACCCCAAAGGAAAAGGAATAAAGGGTGGGTAGGAATCTGGAGGTCGGTGTGTCCAGGAATCCATCACTTCCACTGCGGTGGAAGGCTATGTTCCGAGAGAGTACGGCTGGAAAAATTCAAAGGGACTCCTCAACACTCTCTCCCAATCCGGCCTGCCATGCAGCTGGTGGGCTGATGCATCCGCCGCCAATACCCGGACAATCCTCATCCCATGAACCTGGGCACCCCTGTTAAGTCACCAAACGTAGCAAACCACTTGGGGTGACCTATGACAGAGGTATTGGTTATCCAAAAAACGGTTCCCGGGGCGGCGGGACCCATACCCACCTCCCAAATCTTAATCTAGAAGGCGACCTTTTGATACTCCAGATGGATTTTCTCGAAATAACGCCATGCGCCGCAGTGGGAGGGATGGATTCATCCGTCCATCACTCCTGGAGACACTGATCCCCAGATTCCTACCCACCCTTCATACCCTTTTCCTTCCCCGGACTTCCTTTTCTTCTTTTCATAAAAAGAAGCCCTCCACACAGCATCCCCAAAGATGACAAAGGTAGGTACTGAGAGGTTTTTTCTCAAGTGGACATCCGTGGAAGTAATGGCACGATCAAGTGAATCAGATACTTTAGTCGGGCCGTGTCAAAAGTCAGAATAATAGAAGAGAATGTATGAGACGATGTTTGAATGTGAATGAGGCAAGGTGTGAGTGTCAAGACCGAAATGTTTGGCGGTCCGACCTATTTCGTTGTTTAGTAACGTGGTTTATGTCTGTCGGTAACTCGGGTTCAATTTATTTATTTTATTTATTTTTTATTTATAAGTACATGTTACATACATAATAAATTTACTTCAGGAGATACATTAGGTCACCATACTAGGCAGCTGCCTGTATCATGGTGACCAACGGAGGATAGTTGTTTGAATTGGAGTCTAGTACTCGTAAGTGTAAACATATCTAAGTATATCTAAGTAAAATAATAAAAAATAAAAAAAATTATAAATTAATATCATTCATTTCTTATGATTTTTTTTTTCTTTTTTTGGTATGCAGTATTATAAAAAGAAAGAAAAATAAGGTTTCTTTAAGTACCAACTAAATGTAACATGAGTAAGTATAAAGAGAGTATATGAGTGTAATAAATAGGTGAGAACTAGGTAAGTACTTATACTGGAGGGAACTGAATGCAATAAGTATTTTAAAACAAAAACAATCATTACAATATTATGATAAAAACCGAACTTGAGAATTTGCAGTATATTTTTTCCAAGTTTTATTAGTATTTTGATATATATATATCAAGTGTTACAATGAAAATATTACTGTAAATTTGCACGTCTCGGTTTAAATAAAGTAAAAAAGAATAAAGAAGAATCAGTATCACTATCTGAGTATGTGAAACAAGTTGTAAACACTATCATAGTCAGTCATCAGAAGGTCAGCAAGCGCCTTTCTGAAAGTGAGATATTTGGCTTTAGATTTTATTTCAATTGATAAGTTATTAAAAATTTTAGGTGCAAGAAAGTTGAACTGGGACTGTGCCATTGAAGTTTTTGTTGTTGGAATAATATAATTGAATTGGTTAGAATATCTTGTGTTATATTTTGAATCTATAATTTTTTTTTTTGTAAATTTGAATTTGAAATAAGAGGTAATATTTTTTACGTATATGGATTTTATATTAAGAACTCTGAAGTCTTTAAATAGGTCTTTCGTGGGGTGTATATAATGTACTTTGTAAATAGTCCGTATAATTAATTTTTGGGCTTTAATTAATGGGTCTAATACAGTTTTAGAGCATCCTCCCCAGACAATAATACCGTACGATAAAATTGATTGACACAGGGAAAAGTATACTGTTCTCAGTATATTTTTTTTAAGTATATTGCGCAATGATCTGAAGATATATGCCAGTTTACGTATACGGCTTGTGACATTAATTACATGCTCTTCCCATCGGAGTTTATTGTCAATTATTACGCCTAAGTATCTAATGGAATCTAGTCGTTCCAGTGGATTGCATAGACAGCTGGATATATCACTACAAGAATGTATTTTTAGTACATGATTACTTGAGGGTTGACTTGGATTGTTTGTACTGAAAGTTAGGTATTTTTTTTTAGTTATATTTAGCGTGAGTAAATTATCATCCAGCCATTGTTTAATATTTTGCAAAATTAGTTCCGCTCTATGAAAAGTTTCTACCCATGTTTTACCTTTTAGTACCAGGGCAGTATCATCGGCAAAAGTGATTATGTTGCCATCAATTTGTAGTCTACATAAATCATTAATATATATGAGAAAAAGTACTGGACCGAGTACACTGCCCTGTGGTACACCAAAATTGATTCTTATAGGTTGAGACGATTTGTGTGATGGTAACTTAATAACTTGCTTTCTGTCTGTTAGGTAAGATTTGAACCAATTAATTGCCTTATTCTTTATTCCGATTTTCTGTAGCTTAGCTAGGAGGATTGGACGAGAGACTGTGTCAAATGCCTTAGCCAAGTCCAGAAATATTGCCAAACATTTTTCACCTTTGTCTAGGGCTTCTGTTATGTGTGATGTTAATTCTAGAATAGCTGAATCTGTGCTTAGCCCTTTTCTGAACCCATGCTGATTTGGCGAGAGAATATTGTATTTTGTAAGATGGTCGATAAGTCTTTTTTTTACGATTTTTTCTATAATTTTGGAAAGTGATGATAAAATGGAGATAGGTCTATAGTTTGAAATCTCCGTAGGAGTTCCAGCCTTAAAAATTGGTTGAACCAAAGCAAGTTTGAGTTTATTCGGAAATATACCTTTATTGAGACTGAGATTAGTGATATGTACTAGTGGTTGGTTTATAAAAGGTTCAATAATTTTGAGTATGTTTGAGGATATTTTATCATGATTACATGAATGGGATGGCTTTAATTGTTTAATAGTTTGTGAAATTTCGGCAGAGTTGGTGGGGTTGAGTGTGAATGAATTGTTTGTTTCACAAGCAGAGTTAATGATATTGTTGGCAAGAGAATTTTCATCTGTTGATGTTTTATTTAAAATTTGTGATGCTAATTTTTTTCCGATATTACAAAAATATTCATTTATGTGATTGGTCACAGTGTCAGGGTGGTCATTTAGTGAGGTGTCTAGTCCGTTGATGTTTAATTTATTGATTGGTGGTATTGAATGGTCAGTGTCAGATATTTCTTTAATAATTTGCCAATTTTTTTTATTGTTATTACCGGCTCTGGACAATTTCTGTTTATAGTAGTTTTCTTTAGTGATTCTGATGAGATTGTTACATATATTTCTGTATTTTTTATAAAATATTTGGGCTTGTGAGTTTGGATTGTTAAGTAAGTTTTTGTGGAGTTTGTCCCGTTTTTTAATACAAAAAATTAAGCCATCTGTTATCCATGGTTTTAGTTTCCTATTTTTTGAGTTATTCAAAGGGGATTCAACAATAACAGCCTCAATATGTTTCAATAGAATTTCAGAAAATTTATTAAATTAAATTTATTAAAAGTAGAGAGCCAATTTTCCAATTTAATTTTGGAGGTGAGTTCCTCAAAATTGATCTTAGTCTTTAATATATTTTTACAAGAGGTAATGGGAATGGATTTTTTATTCATGAGGCCAATTACTATTGAGAAATGATCAGTTATGGTTGATTGATATACAATTCCTTTCGCATTTTTTTTTGTTCTTAGGAATATGTGATCAATACATGATTTGGTCATGTCGGTTACTCTAGTTGGGACATTAATGTGAGAAACAAGCCCGTATTGAGTCATTAAGTTTTTATAATCGAGTGTTTGTGTTGACATGGGTTTAAGTAAATCTATGTTAATGTCACCGATTACTATTAGTTCTTCATTTGATCTACAGTTCAATAAGGCCACGTCTAAAGATTTAAGGAAGGGTGAAACATTTTGTTGTTTAGGTGACCTGTATAGTGCAAGAATAGTGGTCTGGTTTATTTTAATTTTAAGGCAGTTGGCATTATCGATGGATAGTTCAGAAATAATCGGGTGTAGCTCGGATTTTACATAGACGATTACTCCATTTGACTGTGTCTTGTTATTCAATGTATTGAAAACAGTAAATCCTGTAATTTTTTTGTGAGTGTAATTTGATTTGATCCAACATTCAGTTAAGATTATTATATAAAATATATTATTCAAACCGGCAAGCGTTACTAGTAGATTGTTAAAGTTCTTATCTATGCTGCGAATATTTGTAGAGAATAATTTTAATCGTGAAAATGGCTTAAGTATATCTATACAATTTGATGCAACATTAGTTTCAGATGTTATTATATTACCATGATTTTCTATTTGTACATTAATATCATTCATTTCTTGTGACAAAAATTTTCTTTTTTGGTAGGCAGTATTATAAAAAGAAAAAAAAGAAAACAAAGTTTCTTTAAGTACGAACTAAATGTAACGTAAGTAAATATAACGAGAGTATGTAAGTGTGATAAATAGGCGAAAACTAGGTAAGTACTTATACTGAAGTGAACTAAATGCAATAAATATTTTAAAACAAAAACAATCATTACAATATTATGATAAAAACCGAATTTGAGAATTTGCAGTATATTTTTTCCAAGTTTTATTAGTATTGTGATATATATATCAAGTGTTACAATGAAGATTTTACTGTAAATGTTGTTGCTAGTAGATAGTATATACGAGTGTAGTATAATTGATTCCTGTTTACAATGTAAGAATATTGGGCAATACAATATGAAATAGCACATTTTAAGGTTATTATGATAGAAACAGAGGAATCTGATAAGGAATATAAGAATGTATATTGAGTACCTACACATATAATTATTATTGCTAAGACTCGTATAAAAATTTGTTTGGAAAATATTGATAGTTGGATTATATACTTGTATCACAAAAGATATTAGAAGACTTGAGATTGGAATAAGGATGGCGGTAATTGTGTATATTTCAATGTTAGAATGATTTATCTGTAAGATAAGATATTTAATACATCTATTAGTTGTGTTTATGATTGTACTAAGAAAGCAATAATTAGAGAAGTTAATAATATATTGATGGAAATATTTAAAGTAAATATATTTCAGTTTCTTCTTGTTCAAGTTACTAAAAAAATTTAAATCAATAATAATTAACATAAATAAGATGCATGATAATGTGCATTATATTCATTCGATATAGATTTGCTGTAAATATAAGATGACATAATATATTCTCACTAATTGTGTTAAAAACAGATAAGCTTGGTAGATGAGAGAAGAATACATAATATCTCGTGTAAAATATCATGGTGGTGGTGTGACTAATAAGACAAAAACAAAAAACAATCGATCTAAATAATAATAATAAGAAGAAGGATAGTACATTATTTTGAGTATATGTCATCTTGTCGAAAATCGTGGTATGAATCATGAAAAAACCAGGGGAAAAAGTTATGATTATAGGATTAACAATATTAAAGTATATTAAAACAATATAATGGATAATAGCAAGGTAAGTATATCTGTGGGGAATAGTTTGGTGAGATAAATAAGTTAACATCAAGGATGCAACTAGATTAACAAGCGAAACATACCATAATGCGAATGGAAAGGTGCAAATGATTTTGTAATGAGTTTGTTTAGCAGTTTTAAGCAGGAGTACACATTGAGTATAATAGAATAACGGATAAGAGCATATTATGATATAGACATTAGTATATAGTATAGTGTGGTGATGTAGCAGCACAGTACTTTGTATCGTCAGTCACAGTAATTGACGTTTTTCACGGTCCAGGTCAGCAATATTATTTATTGAAATTATCTTGGAGGTATCAGTTTGTCTCAAAAGTATGCGCCCTCCGGTGGACCAATAGTGTTTATAATTATTGTCTCTAGCAAATTTTTTTGTTTGAGATAACAAACATTTCCGTTTTTGAGTTAATTGATCTGATACGTAAATGTGTTTGGCGGCTTGCGATAATTCTAGGTCCCTTGTATTTATTTTATTTGTCATACTGGTTGTGGATTTCCTGTAGGTTTTGAATTTGGATAGAAAGTCATCCCGCGATGTTATGGAATTGAACGTCGCTACGATAGGTCTTGGATTTTTGTCGGAGAATTTCGGTCCCATCCTATAGATTTTTGTTATTACAGAATGCACGTCGGTATTTTCGTAGTTGATAATTTTAGAGATTTTTTCGACAACTTCTGTATTATTTTCAATGTCGGACTCCGGAACACCTCTAATCTCGATGTTGCAAATTTGGCTTAGATACTCCAATTTATCAATTTTTTCATCTTGTTTAGAAATAGTATTTAGTAGTATATTATTGTGATTTTTTTGTGCAGTTAATTCTTCGTTGACTGTTTCTTGTGCCTTTTCCATAATATTTATCCGTTTTCTTAGGTCTTCTTGTTGATCTGCCATAAATTGGATAGATTTTATTATTTCGTTATTTTGTGAGATCAGAGCTTCATATTTATTTACATACGAAACAAATTTTTCTTCCACGAATTTCATTATGGATGTTTTAAAATCTGTTAACTCTTTTATAAATAATTGGGAGGTTAAGAGACTATTGGCGCCATCTATATTTTCAGATGGTAAGTTTTCTGTGTCAATTGATTGATTTGATAGTTCAGGTTTCTGCGGTAGAGTAATGTGTTTCGCTTGCTTGATAATAGATGGCGGTTCTTGTTCGTTGTTCGATAATATGTCGTTGCTCGTATGCTTTGGTTTGTTATTTTTAGCATTTTTTATACACTTTTTGCACTTCCATTGCAAACTCCTGGCACTGCGGCGTGTCGTTTCAGAAATATCTGCACATATAAAGTGGTAGTTTTTTTCACAGACACCACAGCATATAAGTTCTGATGGGTTGTCAATGTTTTTTTTCGCAAACAATGCACTTTGTATTCATGATAATATTGTTTTACACGATCTTTACGTAAAAAAAGTGATTTGTAAATGGATAATTTATTATGAGATAGTAATCGGTATCACTTTAGCGTAACCTAGATTTCTTCGAATGAGGCACTAATTGTATTTTACAACAGTTTATTTTTTTCCAGTGGGTAGAGTTTGACACTTCGTGGCAGTTTTTAAAATGTAGGTAAAAAACACTAGAGCAGGCCACTTCACACGATAAAAATTCGTTGTTATGACGCGCGGTCTACAGTTTATAAAATGTGAGCACTTTAGACTTAGCTCACTATTGTTTTGTTAGAAGATTTTTAATAATTTTACGTAGACAAAAATATGTCAACACTAGACTTGCTTGAGGTAGTATATCAATGAACTCGAATTTGCTAAGAATTTAAGTGTCATTTTTAAAATTGAAAGTGTTTGAAATCCACAAAAACTTTAAAGTACCTACCTACATAATTCAATACATAACCATATTATTACTAAGTCTGTGGCGACGCAGATACAAGTGAGCCATTACTTAATACAAAAGTTTCAATACGATATTTTATAGAGAATATACAAGAATACAAACTATTCATAACCGTTTTAAAAATTTAGCTGATCCATTGGATATCTTTTTTTAGTAGGTGCCTTTATATTACGTGTTATAACACTCAGCATTCAAGACTGCACGTGCAAAATAACCACAATTTATACAAGGTTTCAACTGCCCCTTACCATAGAAAGAAATTTAACATCTAAGAACATGTTCTTAGATGTCAAAGTCCTAACCACTGTAAAGTGCCGTTAGAAGTTTCTCCAAATGATGTTATTATGTTATTTTTGGTCGAAAGAATTGATAAAGAACAACAGAACAGACAATTGAAGTCTACAGCGAAAGTGTTAAATTATGTTTTCGGTTTAAATTGCTAACTTGTTTAGACGTGGTGGTAAAATTTGATTTGGGAGGCGGATATGGGTACCGCCGCCCCACAAACCATTTATTGGATAACCAAAACCTCTGCCATAGGTCACCCCAAGTGGTTTGCTATGTTCAATGACTTAGCAGGGGTGCCTGGGTTCATGGGGTGAGATTTGTCCGGGTCTTGTTGGCGGATGCGTTTGCCCACCAGCTGCACGGCAGGACGGATCGGGAGATACTGTTTTTTTACATTATCTCCTCACAGGAGGCCCTGAGGTAAATAATTCCCCTCAGGGCCTATGTCATCTTTGGGGATGCTGTGTGGAGGGCGTTTTTAGGAAAGGAAGGAAAGGAAGTTCTGAAAACAGGTCGTCAATTTATCACGCGAAGCTCGAAAGGGGGGGGGAGGGTTCAGAAAAATACGAAATATCACAAGGGGGGGGGGGGATATATTGGGATATCACGTGTATTTATTTTTCGTCGAACGCACGATAATATTATAAAAATTTCACTTTACTTTGTACTAAAATTATACACGTGATTTTCGGTATGGGGGGGGGGGTAGTCTTAAACCTCACCTCATATCACCGGGGGGGGGAGGGGGTTAAAAAGTTGCTAAAAAACATCATGTGATTATTGGACGACCCCAAAGGAAAAGGAATAAAGGGTGGGTAGGAATCTGGAGGTCGGTGTTTCCAGGAATCCATCATTTCCACTGCGGTGCAAGGCTATGTTCCGAGAGAGTACGGCTGAAAGAAGTCAAAGGGTCTCCTCAACACTCTCTCCCAATCCGGCCTGCCATGCAGCTGGTGGGCTGCTGCATCCGCCGCCAATACCCGGAAAATCCTCACCCCATGAACCTGGGCACCCCTGCTAAGTCATCAAACGTAGCGAACCACTTGGGGTGACCTATGACAGAGGTATTGGTTATCCAAAAAACGGTTCTTGGGGCGGCGGTACCCATACCCACCTCCCAAATCTTAATCTTGAAGGCGACCTTTTGATATCTCCAGCTGGATTTTCTCGGAATAACGCCATGCACCGCAGTGGGAGGAATGGATTCATCCGTCCATCACTCCTGGACACACTGACCCCCAGATTCCTACCCACCCTTCATACCCCTTTCCTTCCCCGGACTTCCTTTTCTTCTTTTCACAAAAAGAAGCCCTCCACACAGCATCCCCAAAGATGACAAAAGTAGGTACTAAGAGATTTTTTCTCAGGTGGACACCCGTGGAAGTAATGGCACGATCAAGTGAATCAGATACTTGAGTCGGGCCGTGTCAAAAGTCAGAATAATAGAAGAGAATGTATGCTAAAATGTATGAACGTGAGTGAGGCAAAGAGTGTGTGCCAAGGCCGAGTTGTTTGGCGGTCCGTCCTCTCTGGCTACCCCTGCGGGGAAACGGCGTGATGGTTAGTTAGTTAGTTATTTAGTTTCTTTTAGATCCATTTTATCCATATAGATCGGAGGTGACTATAAAATTCGTAAAATAAATAGGTGGGCAAACGCATTTGCCGTAAAGACCTAGACAAACCTCACCCCTTGAATCCTGAAACCCCTGCTAAGTCACCAAACGTAGTGATCCACTTGGGATGACGTCTGACAGAGGTGTTGTAAACCAAAAAATGCTTCCCGGGGCGGCGGTACCCATACCCGCCTCTCAACCTTTGGGTATAGGTTAAGTGGTTTGCTACGTTTGGTGACATAGCCGGGGTACCCAGGTTTATGAGGTGAGGTTTGTGCGGGTCTTGGCGGCGGATGCGTCTGCCCACCAGCTGCATGGCAGGCCGGATCGGGAGAAAATGATTGAGGGAGTCCCTTTGACTTCTTCAGCTGCACTCTCTCGAAACGCCGTCTTGCATCGCAGCGGGAGCATAATACCTATTTCCTTCTCAGAACTTCCTCTTCTTCCTCTCCCAAATAGACCCTCCACACAGCATCTTCAGATGCCAAAGATGACATAGGTTCTGAGGGATTTTTTTTTCCTCAGGGCCTCCTGTGTGTATATTTTCATAATGGGAGGCGTGTAAACAAAACCTTTGCCATAGGTAACTCCAAGTGGGTAGCTAAGCTAGGTGACTTAGCAGGGGTGCTCTGGGTTCATGGGGTGAAGATTGCCTAGGTCTTGGCGGTGGATGAATCTACCCACCTACTGCGTGGTGGGTCGGATCATTTTTTCCTTTCTAAATCTTTCTCTCTTTCCTTTCCTAAAAATACCCTCCACAAATCATCCCCAAGGATGACATAGGCCCTGAGGGGAATTATTTTTTCCCTCAGCCTGTCTCTCGCGATTTGACTTGCCACGCAGTAGGTAAGCAAACGCGTTCGCCGCACAGACCTAAACAAATATCACTTATTGAACCCGGGCACTCCGATTAATCTTCTTCTGGCGTTTTGAATCGGCTTACAGTATAAACATAAAAAAATATGCTATGTACATATATATCGAAGCTTTTACTAGCCTCTCTATGTATTGGAATTACAATAAAATTTGCACAAATTACATTTGTTCGACACACCCACCTTCTAAATCAAACGTATTTTTAAACAATATCATTTTGTCGCATAACATGCATATTTTTGGGGCTTCATCAAACTAGCGCTGTCTCGTTTGTTTAAAGTGCCGCTAGAATGCTGCTAGAGCGAGATGCAACGCCTGTCGAATGACCGCGGGCAGCAAATTGAATATTTTGTGGAGAATATAGAATAATATATATTCTTCAAAACCGTTGTAAAAATTTTGCTGAACAAATGGATATCTTTTTTTAGTAGGTGCCTTCCATATCTGCCAACCAATGAGAAGGCTTCGTCCGACCAATCAGAAGGCTTCCTTTTTCAGCCATCTTTGATTATCAACAGGCGGATCAACCGCGTATGGGGATTTGGGCAGATCGACAACGTATGGGGATTTGACCGGATCAACAAAAAAGATGCGTATGATTTCCATACAAAGTTTGAAAATTTTATGTGCAATATATCAAAAACGTTTACCGAAAAACTGGCAACATTGGTATTTGTAGTAACGTTGTTGCCAATTCATACAGATGTATTCCATCAAAGCCAAGTTATACGGTGTTAAAGGTGGATCAACATTGTCAAGCAACTTCTTACAGGATCAAGATACTACGGGAAGAGGTCAATATATATATATATATACATCCCGCTATCATTTCTGCGTCCTTTTATCGGATCGACATTAGTGCGTCTATCCGAAGGACTCGATTTTACATAGTTTTAACTAATGTATATACTATCTTTTAAGTGTTTGGTTATTTAAATTTTTGAAAAACATTAATTAAAAAATATACGAAACGAAAAAAACGCCCTTTAACGTCTCACCAATCTGAGCTCCTTTCATATTTAATGTAGTGAGGCGTCCTCAATATTCTTTCTTTCATTTTGTAAACAATGCAGCGTCCAATTATATATTTATTTTCATGTTGACGACAAACCGACGTCTTGCAACGTTGCCATTTATTCTTTCAAGTTTTTGGTTAAACGACTTTAAAGGTATTAATAGAATATGAAGGCGCCAATATGACTGGCCCAGATGTTGCGGAATCTAATCAACTCGGCGGCAATGCGCACGTAAAATTTATTAAATTTGTGTGGAATTTTTGCGAATTTGGAATCAAAACGTTATTTCAAGTGTTATTAGCTATGTTTAGTGATTAGATCTGAATTGCTGGGACCTTCCTGTCCTTCTTCTTGTTGAAGTGAGATTAGCTATATTTAGTGACTAGATCTCTATTGCTGGGACCTTTCAATCCTTCCTCTTCTCCTCCCCGGTTGAACTCCGCATCGCGACAGTGATTACCACATTACGACATTAGTATCATGGTAGTGGAGTTCCGTGTGGTTTTCTCATAAAATCCATTGATGAATAAGCAAGAACAAAAATAAAATAAAATAAAGTCTGTTCATGTTAGTTTTAAAGAATTAACTCTGAATATCAGTGGGTAATTATTACAACAACACGATTTCCAGTAGAAATATTATGTAACTTATTAATTATAAGGAAACCGTAGACTTCGGAACAATAAGTCACTCATTTCTTATATTTTTTGCCATTTAATATCTAATTGTAGAAAACACAAAAATAATTGAAGCGTAAAAGTCAATTTTACTGATAATTTTTTTTATTGAACATTTATATACATAGATGTATGTACTTTATCCGACTCACTAGACGACGTCTGTCCTGAGATGGGTAGCAATAGTTCTTAGCTTTTTAATAAATCTTGTTAGTAGGCATTCAAAATAACTAGATAAACAAAATTGAATTACTTATATGTATAAAATAAAATTAGAATTACTTTAAAAGATTAAGAAATATATAAATGTTTGTACCCAAATATTTGTTTTTAAATACATAAAACTTCTTCTTGTGCCCTGTTCGTCCAACTGACGTTGGCTATGCGGACTTTGTTTACTGTGGCCCGGAACAGCTCTACGGTAGACTGGCTAAACCACTGTCTCAGGTTTTTTAATCCCGAGGTCCTCCTTCTTCCAGGGCCCCGTCTTTTGGCAATCTTTCCCCGCATTATGAGATGCAAGATCTCATACTTCTCTGGATATCTCATCACATGTCTAAAATATTCAAATTTTCAGATTTTTATAACTTTTTTTTCTTTATGCATCCCAACCATAACATCTTCATTCGCAACCCTGTCCATCCATCTTAATTGAAGTATCATCTATCACATCTCGAATGCCATAATTAATTCTTCCTAAAAGTTCTTTAAAAAACTTTAAATTTTAAAGTGCATAAAAGGTGAGCCAAATTACATGGAAATTTTAATTGAATAAGAGGTTCCATGAGGTAATTTGGTAAAACATTAATGTAAAAAATATACCAAATGCATTCTACAAATGGTTTTGTATCAGTTATTGATGAACCGGTGGATGCAATTTTTCTAGAGTTAACAGATACAGATATAGACACACCACCGAAATTAATATTTTTAATAATGCAACAAAATAAAAAGTATTATCTAAAAATTAAAAACAAAGTCAAAGTATGCGATTCACTGCGGTAGAAGTGAAACCTTCAGACGACAAGAGTGAGGAGGCTACGGCGCACGCACAAATAGGAGACCGATAGGCTACGAAGCAACACACAAAGAAGAAAACGATTACACTGTCTTATTCTCTTACAGGATAAATCCTATAGATGTTTGTGTTTGTCTCTTTTTGGTGTCGCTATTTTTCGTTTCATCGAGTTTCAAATTACAACAATGCTAAAGAAGTTTTCACTTCAAAAATACTTTTAACACAATATTTAATATATGTATTAGATACCTAGCACCTACAAGTATGAAAGCATACATGTATGTAACAACGCGAAACGAACCACGAATTTTAGGAAAGGAATGAAATATCTGCAAGTGGCGTTTCGTGCCGTTTGTTGTTGTTTCAATCCGTTCCCACAATTTGTGGTTCGTGTCGTCCGTGTTACACGCATGTTAACGCAGTTTTAGTACAGACATTTTGGGTGGCGGGTACGGGTACCGCCGCCCCGGGAATCACTATTAGACTTTATACGGGGTACAATTAGTGTACTGGTTCACGAACTTGACCCACTAAACGAAAGATTTGTTTGTATTATAAGTATTACAAACAAACACATCACATGCAAACACTTGAAATGTGGTTCATAGTTCATAGACCTCGATAATGGATTAGGTGGCCTGTTACGTAACAAGAGATTCATTCATTAATTATTTCTTCTAGAATATTGCCATTACTTTAATCATCGTTTGTTGCCGTTAAAAAGATAACAATTTTAATTGACATTTTTGATAACAGTGCAGTATCTCTCAACGACAGCGGATATCTACATATCGACCACACCTGCTGTTAAAATCATCGTGTTCTGCCTCGTGGTATCCGTGGTCGAGGTGTAAGGCTCTCGAATTGCAATCAGGAGGTCATGGGTTCAAATCGCCAAGTGAGCTAAAATTTTTTTTCATTAGCTCCACGCAGTTTTTTTTATTTGATTAATCTGTATTATTTCACAATTTTATCACTTAAAATAAAATAAGGTATATTTGCGGCACGTTTCAGAGTGTAAAATGCTCTCAGTATTACCCAGGTGTACGATCACCATTCAGAATTAATCAGTCAGTGGCTGAGTGGGCATCACGTTCGGGTCCCACCCGGGCGACGCATGTTCAATTCCTCGGCTGGCTAAGTCCTCCATCACGACACAAGCAACAATTTCTGCTTAGTGTGGTGGTAGTAGGAGATTTTCAAACATTGATGGGTTATTCGTAGCCCGGGAATGTTTGTTTTTCTTTTTTTTTTTTAAATGGCTATTCAGATCTAGTCACCAAACACGGCTAAAGCCATTTCAAGCAACTTTTCAATTCTGAATGGTGGTCTTAGACCGGAGGTGGTTTTGCTCTCGACTACTAGGTTAAGAAACTTGTAGCAAAACTGATTTTCGGCATTATCTTTTTATGATCAATGTGCAATTCGGATGGAAAACCGCTTTCGTCAAGTATGTGTGTGAAGGGTGTTTTTTTGGATGTAAGAATCTCTATTTATTTTATATTGTGTAAGTGTTTAATATTATTTCTCAACTCGTGTCATGTTCTTGTCCATTGGTCCTCATCGCTTTTTAGCACCGTTGTGATTTGAAATTTTATGAAACGAAACTCTATGAGCGACACTTCAAAGATGAAATAGGCCCTGAAGGAAATTATTTTCATCAGGGCCTCCTGTGTGGAGCTCATGTATAAAAAAAAGAGACGAAAACATACCTATATCTATAGGATTTTGTCTCATTCTCTTTCTCTCGAAGTTAAGTTTTCTGAAGGTTTCACTTCTACCGTGTAAACTGCATATAAAGATTTTTTAATATCTATAAATATTGTATTTTTTAATGAAATATAAATTAAATAAGAATAACATAAATTCTTATCAAGTCTATCATGAAGGACGCTAGATAACTTTTCCAATTAACTAAGCATTTTCGTTCACGGGAGAAACAATTTTTAAGGGTCCTTTGCGAACTTATTAACAAAACTATATGCTAAATCCTCCTAACCGCACGGACCCAAAAGCTTGTTTTCACGATAATATAACATTATCAGACATATGTATGACATATCAAAAGGAAAAGGGGGAAAAAATAAAAGCGAAAGCTTAAAATCTGTACTCAAATAAAATGACATGCATCATATGAACAAAAAAATATTTTTATTTGTAGTAAGGGAACGTACCCATACTATGACCAATGTTTTGCAATTTTTAACCCCCCCCCCCCCCCCCGGTGACCAATATCCTAAGCACCGCCAAAACCGCCGCTCATTTGTACCAAGCGTGACACTTTGAAGACCCCCCCCCCCCCCCCCCGAAGAGGTCACGTAGTATGGGTACGTTCTCTAAGTAAGTTTTCAAATTACTATTATATTAAGCGCATTGATTTTATCTTGTTTAATAATAAAAGAGTGGCGTGGCACACGATAACGCATTGTAGGAATTTATAATCATGGATAAGAAAATAACTAACGTTTGTTTAAAAATAGTCATATAAAAAAATAAAGTCGCCGATATATTTGCTGTACAATAATAACATAATGACAGGCTGGGTTTAAATGAAATCTTGTTTTTTCTTAGCTTAATTGCAATGTGTGATATTTTTACCATGATTGATCTGTATCAGAAGAAACGCTATTGAAAAGCGACGTTGCCAAATGACGAGCGTATATTTTGCTAAAAATATACGCTCGTCTACTGCAGCGCCGCGGCTCGCCGCTCGGTGAAAAAGCACCGAACTAAAATAGCATATTTCAGTTGATTTAGGTACCAATACCGCGTCTGGCTTATTTTCGTTTTTGAACTGTATGAGGGTACAAGAGTGGGGAAAACTTGAAATTACATGTGTTCAATCCTGCGTCCGTATACCGGACGCAGAATGACGGTCGGACGCAGGATTGAATGAAAGTGGACCATTATAAGACGCAGCAATGATAGCGGGATGTATATATATATATATATATTTACAATAATGGTTATGAATGTTCAAATCGATTCAGCATAGATATCATATTTCACATTGACATATGTGGTGTAAATATATAAAAATCTTACAAAAGATATTTCTTATGCAGTACAGCGCTGAGCTGGCTGTACATATTTATATATATATATATACAAAATTATACAATTGTTTTTTTAGCAGTTATGTATTATATGTTTGTGTTGTGTGAATCGCATTAATATTCCACCTGAAAATTCTTTAGTAGAATTTTCATGATGAATTTTTCTTTTCCAGTATAATGAAGTATATTAATTCAATCGGGATGTGGATATGGATACATTTTATTATGCCTTTGGTATTCATACTAATATTTAAATCCAAGGTGTTAGCATCATCTCTTGTTTAGGGGTTTTTGTCAGTGATTATTTATTATTTCACAATTATTATAACTTTTGGGACACATCAATATCATTTATCGCTGGAGAGTAATATTACTTATTAATTTTGGGAGGAATTTAAAATCCTTGCCTTCATTAATAACATCTACAGGTTGATAGAATTATCATAAAATGAATAGCTAATAAATAACTATTATCGGGGAATGTGAATTTTTGGTGATTTGATAATACTTTTAGTAAACAAATTAAGTGCTTTATGTTGAGAATTTTATACTCATTTCAGCGTATTATTGAAAGTTAGTAAGCGTTAATTTCTTACACTTGTTAGTAAATAATTTTTGGTGGGTTTTGATAATGGCTGGGTATGACATGAGTTAAATAATATTTCACCACGCTTAATTTCTATTTAAATGCATTTATTTTGCTTATTTTACTTCACCACATTTAATCTCGTTAAAGGTATTCTCTTTTATTTAAATTGCAAGTGTGTAGGTATCAAATAATTATCACTTCTGTGGTGTTTGACAAAGGTAGCTTTTACAGCATTTTAAGCTTTATGATAACCATCCTTAAAATGGTATGTGCAAATTTTTATTTAGTTTTCATAATCAATTAGGTTGGTTTTCTGGTTTTTTGTTAATTCTTTTTTTTTTCTTTTAATTATATTATCATTATTTACTCGTAACCTGAGATAGGTGGTATAGTTTAGAGTAGGAACTTCAAGGAACCTGAAGAAAAAGAAGATTGCATTTCACAAGATTATGAACGCTGTTTCAAGATATTGTACCTGAGCTTTCATCTCTACAGTGGGCCACTTTGGGTCATCAGTTTTTTTGAAGAAATCATTATCAGAAAGACCCTGTTTTCTAGACATTGGACCAAAGCTTTCATCTCTACAGTGGGCCACTTTAGGTCTTCAGTTTGTTTTGAAGAAATCATTATCAGAGAGACGCTGTTTTCAAGACATTGGACCAGAACTTTCATCTCTACAGTGGGCCATCTTGGGTCATTAGTTTATTTGAAGAAATCATTATCAGAGAGATTCTATCAAGATTATTGACGCTGGATTCAAGATATCGTACCAGAGTTTCCATTTCTACCTTGGGCCACTTTGGGTCATCAGTTATTTGAATAAATCATTATGGGAGAGATGCTGCGTAAAATTATGGAACTTTCTTGTTCATCGCTTTATTATGACGTCATGTCAACATTATTACAGTACGGTGGTCATCGCTTCTTCCATTATGTACATTATATGGTTTGGGAGTACTTCTATCAACCAGGATCCATAGGATATCAGTTTGGCACTCATCGACGACAAACACTCTACGAGCAAGACTCACAGGGCAACAAGTTCTCTCCAGGAGGTGCCAGGTGGACCTCATTATTTCCAGGAGGAAATATTTTCTTTTGGCGAGGGGGTAATGCAACGGGTTGGATTATCATACGGACCTTCTCACCCCGGTTTCGTAGTAAATAAGTACTGGCGTATTTGAGAGGTGAAATCCCAGTTCAATTACCGTCGGTGCAGAGACTCGGCTCGCCGCTAACTTCAGTCAAGAAACCAAGCCACGGGAAGAACGTGCTTATAGCTGTCTGGGAGATCAACCATTGGCGCTTTGGTTCGCAACATTAACATTTTAATTATCATTATAATTATTTCGTACTCATCATATCATCGCATCATGGCAATCCTATTTTCAAGACCACCGAATTATCGTAACGTAAAGTTATTTTATTTTATTTATTTCTCAGGTTACAAGTTTAGCTTTATTGGTTTTTGCATTCTATACTTAAAAATGCAATGGCGCCCTTATAAGTCTTTTGCACTGCACACTTGCGTTTTGCCACACATGTAACTTAATGTCTAACATCAATCATCTTCGATGAGTGATGTACACGACCCGAGATATTATTATTCCTTTTAGAGTCTTCCCCTTCTATTTTAATATTACCAATTATGTCCGGTTGTAATCGCAATAAAATCCTATTATATATCTTTAACTTAAATCTTTTCATTTATTGTATTATAATTTTCATACATCTACCCCTTTCTGAGCTAGCCACATATATAATATTGAGTGATGAGCTGTATACGTAAGTATTTCCTTATCAGCATTACTTATGATGTAGACGTGAAAATCGTTCCATTACAACCTAGTTTAAAAAAAAAACAGATGTCGTTAATTGGGTTTAAAATTTAATTGGAATTGAAAAGGAATTATATTTTTATTTTTGCGTAATTATCATTTTATTTTAGTATGGCTTCCTTGGAAGGGTTATTAAGTTCATACAAGAAATGATTGGTTAAGATGTTCTATATTTAAATTGAATTTCGCGGGTCATTCATGGCTTTGTTATAAATTACCTACTTTAGGGATTTTTAAAGGTTAAACAGAACTTTGGTTGAGCAGCAAATTTTATTTATTTCTAAGATAGGGAAAATTTATCATAACTTTTTTCCTTCGTTCCATTTTTAACATGAGTGGTTGAATTAACCATAATTTAAAGTTTATTCATGAATTATAAATTCAATTTAAATTAATTATTAAATATTTAGAAGACAAACCTTTACTATAGTATTATTTCGGTTCACAGCAGTCGTTTGGTTGTACATACCTTAGAGGATTTTATTGTCAATCGAATTGTGGTTGGTTTCGTTATTCTACAAGTACATAGGTAAATTTATAATGCTTTGTGATTTCATTTCAGTTTATTGGAGTATTATTATTTTATATTAAATCGAAATTATTATTATTTTATACACAGTTCTCGGTTCTCGGAGCATTCGCTTATGACATTATTATTATTACATATACGTACATCAATACGTCGCCGTCGGGTTTTATACTCATTTACTTTCTTTTGGGATAATAATCATGATTTATGGTTGGTTCGATACTATGCGTACTTTGAATAGTAAATTATTTTATCAATTTGGGTTTACTTATAATTATACACTCTGTTGTTATGAAATACATAATTTTTCATTCAACTATCATTTTGTTATAGATGACATACGTAACTTAGTTTTTTTTTAAATAATATTTTCTTACGACAAATATAATACCTACTTACCGGTGAAATGATTTATACACACAAATCTTTTGTTATACAAATTTATTTTACGTAATATCGCAGATGCTATTAAGTTTACTTAAAGTGAACATATTTAAATATTTAATATTTTTTTCGGCGGGAACTTAGGTGTGCTATATTTAAACTTTTATCAACTTTTTTCTTTGGATTTATTTGGAAGTTTTATACAGCTTAGTTGTTTGCTTAAGTTTTTTATAAATTTTTTTTTGCGGGAACACAAATTTTCTTTTCATTTTTGCAAGTGTACTTTAAACTGTTTCATGTTGGTTTTCCATGGAGATTTTTACAACTGTGAGTTGTTTTGATGTTTTGGTCGTTTCCAAACAGTAAGGAAGCTGACATCGATGTTCTTATACATCATATACTTCGTGGAAATTTATCCTCGACTTTTAATTTTCAAATTTTTTTTGGAACGGTTTCAGATTGTTTACTATCCCTTTCATACACTTAAAATAAGGAGCATTTCTCTTTTCCGGTTAAGAGAGATGTGAATTTTTTTAAATGAACACACATTCGAGGTTCATATATGAACACGAATATGAACTTCGAATGGATGTTTTGTTTTGTCTTGTTTGTTCTTATGTTGCGTCCATGTTATGTTTCTTATTGTTTCGGAATTATAACTTTCCTTTCGGTGGGAAATGTTTCAATATTTTTTGCTAGCGATGCGAATGATTACGACTGTAACATGTTATATAACCTCTGCGTGCGTTAGTAGTTGGTCTCGGGTTCTATGTTCTTCAAACCTCTGAGTTCTCGGACGCGATTTTTTTTTTGGAAATGAATCGATTCGCGGAAATGGATTTAGGTTTTCATTTCCTTTTCAATCGCAGGAAGACAGGGGACCTACTGACACAAATGAGTTATTGTAGTGGTGGGAGGCCTGTTGTCCTTATATTTTTCTGATCCTTACGGCAAAAAATTGAGACGTTTTGGAGTTGTCATAACAATTACGTTATGGTTAGGAATTTTTCCGGGTTTTCCATCTCATTATGAGGATTTATATGGAATGGATGTTCAAGTGATATTGTTCAATAATCGTTTTATTCAACAATAAGACGTTTTGGATTTTATATATTGTTAAGAGTGTAAGGGTCCTTTTAAATAAAATAATTCCTTTTGCAAAAAACTTCACTGTTTATTTCACTTGGACATGTTATAAATGCATTATATTTTACGGTGACAACACACCGAGCCAAACACTGGCAGTTGTTTTACTGTTAAAACTTGCGTTAGGAAGAAGCAATAATAAGGAGACGCTAGCATTTTTATAATGTAAAAACCTGCACATATTTAAAGAATTAATTATTATACATTTGACATTTGGAAGTATTTACAAAAAAATGGTTTCTACTGTAGTACGTACTTCGTAGTTAAAACAGGTTGCTACCGATCTAACGAACACTCAGCGACTAGCCAAGCTTCGCACCATTTGTTTGAAATACTAAAACCTGGGAGTTTGCTCAAGCAACCCATAGGTGCCGGTAGCATCTCAATTTTTAACATAACTGCCGCCTCGGGGTTCCTAAATCGCCTATACCGATTTATGAACCCTTCAAGAAAACATAACAAAAACAGGGGAAGACAATCAAGGCTAAAAAAAAACACAAATCCTTACTCTAAATACCGTACTAACAAATAATTTAACCTATTATAAATTAGCAGCCAAAACTTATTTTTCAAAACTATAATACTGCACTGATTATTATACTATTATTTAAAATGTACATTCATAAGTTGGATTATAAGGTGATTAACCTAAACTAATTACATAAACTTAAATTTACCAAAAAAATTTTTTACATATTTAAATAATAACTTAACACAAAATAATATTATAATAGAACACAACCCAACACAAAATAATATTATAATAAAACCCAACCCAACACAACACAATTGTCTTTTTTTTTTTTTTTCAAGTCCATTGGTTTGGATCTTCTCCAGGTGCAGTCCACGATATAAGCACCACAGCGCGGGGTGCAATCAATCATCAATTTATAGGTCGTCATGTTGTTCCTGGGTTTGGTATCTTTAAAGGTTCTTTTTTTTTAATATCTTCACCCTAAAAAGTTTCATCATGTCCGGGGTGTCCGGACTGACGGAAGGGTCCGGGGAGTCCGTCACAGGTTCAGCTTCCGGATCCAGAGGCATTAGACATATCTTTGTGATAGGCCTGACAAAGATTCCTTGAGGGGTTTTCAGGGTAACCACTCTCACTACACCATCCGCGCCGGGATGTGTACATATAACTCGCGCCATTCTCCATAATGGTGGAGGTAAATTATCTTCCTTCAGAATAACAAGATCATCCTTTTGCAGTGCCCGTTGATTACTGGTTTGCCATTTAGTCCTTTTTTGTAGCTCCATCAAGTACTCTCGCTTCCATCTAGACCAAAAGGATAACATTAGCGCTTGGATTCTCTGATATTGGGTCAGCCTGTTGTTTGGTATGGCTCGGACATCTCTCTCCGGAATGATAGAGGACTTAGTGCCTATGAGGAAATGGTTTGGGGTGAGGGGTTGGTAATCGTGGGTGTCATCAGACAAGGAAGTCAATGGACGGGAATTTAGACAGGCCTCAATCTGACAAATTAAGGTATACAAAAGTTCAAAGGTTAAAGCAGAATTATTAGTGACTCTATACAAATGAAACTTTGCTGACTTGACCGCAGCTTCCCACAGCGACGACCTCCGTAGTCCAGTGGATAAGACTCTTGACTCACAATCCGGAGGTCGCGGGTTCGAACCCGGCATGTTCAAATAAATTTTATTTGATTAATTTGTGTTATTTCATAATTAATTCATTTAAAATAATATATAGTATATTTGCGGCATGTTCCAGAGTGGAAGATACTATCAGTATCGCCCTGGTGTAAGACCGCCATTCAGAATTGAAACGTTGCTTGAAAATGGCTTTAGCCGTGTTTGGTGACCAGATCTGAATAGCCAGGTACTTCCCAACCTTCCTCTTCCTCACCTCCTTCCCCTCCCCATTACCTTCAGCCTCACAACATACCCCAATTGGGGATGCCATAGTCTCACTGGCTCCAGACGGGAGCAGTTGAGATTCTTGTGGGGTATTCACTGTAAAAAAAAAAGCCCTCCCTGACTAGGGGCTCGAGGGGTTATGAACCTCCACTCAATACCTCTGTTAGCTAAATAATTTTGAATCTTGTCGTTGTTTTCTCTCAAACTGGTATACAGCTCCTTGAGCCTGTTACTGGCCCCCCGAAAGTTGCTAGCGTTGTCAGAAAAGATCTTATCAGGTTCTCCCCTACGGGATATAAACCTCTTAAAACTGTTCAAGAAAGCATTGCTAGATAAATCCGAAACTAATTCCAAGTGAACCGCCTTTGTGGAAAAACAGACAAAAATACATAAATACGATTTCACGAGTGGAGCTCTCCTCAGTGGCCCACTTTTGGTTGGAATCGGTCCAGCAAAATCGACTCCCGTGATAGCAAACGGTCGGCTCGGTGTGATTCTTTCGCTCGGTAAGCTGCCCATGATTTGGTTACCAGTACGAGAATGACACCTAAAACACACAATACACTTATGTAATATCTTTTTAACAGTATTTTTCCCAAAAATAGGCCAAAACCTTAATCTTATTTCAGCTAATAGGGCTTGAGGTCCTGCGTGTAAGTTTACATAATGATAGTGACGTATAATCAATTCGGTTAGCTTATGTTTAGCTGGCAATATAATTGGATGTCTTTGTTGGTAAGATAGGTGTGTAGCTAAATTTAATCTACCGCCCACATATATAAGACCATCACATAAAAAAGGATGAAGAGATTTTAAGTTACTATTTTTGTTGACATTTCCCTGGTTTTTTAATGTCTTCAACTCCTTTTGAGAGGCATGTGCCTGAGCTGATTTCAGTAGACAATTCAAACTTACTTCTAGTTCAGCTACACTTAAATTACCTGAAATTTTACTTTTAATATTTCTGCAGTTATTCACAAACCGCAGTACATATGCTGTAACCCTTTTCAATTTGATAAATGAGGAAAATTTTCCAAATATTTCCCATTCTTGAATATCAGTAGATAATAGAATATTTTTACTCTTGAGCTCCAGAGGGTTTGACCAGGAAATGTTCGATATAGGCCAATCGTTGACTCCGTCAGTCAACCAATTTGGTCCATTCCACCATATTGTAGAATTTATCAATTTACCCGCAGTAGCTCTTCTTGAAAGTATATCCGCTGCATTGTCGGATGATGATACATGTCTCCATTGATCTGGATCACTCAGTTCTTGTATTTCAGCTACTCGATTAGCCACGAAAGTGCTCCAACGAGTAGGTTGACCTTTCAGCCAACACAGCGCTATCGTAGAGTCACACCAATAATATGTGTTGATCTTCATTATATTTAATGCTTGTTTTATAGTGTTCATTAATTTTGCCAGTAGTACAGCACTACACAGCTCCAACTTAGGCAGTGAAATAGACTTCAATGGTGCTACCCTTGATTTGGATGTTATTAAGTGTGAATGCCACTTTTCGCTGTGGTCCATTGACACCATATAGATACAGGCTCCGAAAGCCTTCTCAGACGAATCGCAAAAACCGTGTAGCTGTAGCTTTTTGCTTGCTTGCAAATAATTTTTCTTGGTATTTTCAACACATTTAGCTGAATTAAATCTTGCAGGTAGGTCCTCCAGGGTGCTAATATTTCATTAGGTAATTGATCAACCCATGCTGCTTTGGACTGCCACAGCCTTTGCATTATCAATTTGGCTATGACTATTATCGGCCCTAGGAGTCCCAATGGATCGAAGGTTGATGCGATGCAAGACAATATCTCTCGTTGCATGTTAATCCTAATATTTTCTCAGTCTTTGGATTGTCAGTAATAATTTTGTCGGAATCGCCTGAATCGGCACACTTGGCTTGGCCCGACTCGGCTGACAATTCCAACGCATTGGACCTCCACTTCCTCAACGTCATCCCCGCAGATGACAAGATGCTGATTAATTCTTCTTTTAACTTTTTACAGGATTCCAGGTCATCTGCTCCCGTTAAAAAGTCATCCATATAGAAGTCATTTTCTATGACCTGACTAGCTCTAGGAAAAATTAAATTATTATCCATACCAATTTGCTTTAAGCATCTTGTGGCTAAGAAGGAGGAAGGTGCCAGTCCATAAGTCACAGTCTTCAGACGATAATGCTTGAGCACATCCTGTGGCGACTCGCACCATACTATCTTCTGTAGGTCCAGGTCATCTTCACACATGTTAATCTGGCGGTACATCTTTTCGATGTTGGCAGTCATGACTATTTGATGTTTCCTGAAATGCAATAGTTGGTTATATAAATCCTTTTGTATAACAGGTCCTGTCATCAAGGCTTCATTGAGGGAAATTCCATTTGAGGTTTTGGCGGAGCCGTCAAAAACGACCCTCACTTTCGTAGTAGTGCTGGATTCTTTCACTACAGCGTGATGCGGTAAAAAATAGAAGTCACGATCCCCTTTCGACTGGTCACACATCTCCATGTGTCCCAGTTCTTCATATTCACGCATGAATTTTACATATTGTGTCTTTAACTAGGGATGTGACACAAAATTTCTTTCTATATTTTTAAATCTTTTTTCGGCAGTGAGCAATGAGTTTCCCAACTGATCAACGCATGCCCGACGCGGTAAACTTACTACATATCTACCGTCATCTTCTCTAGTATGAGTACTTACAAAACTGGCTTCGCAAGCCTTTTCTTCTTGAGTTTGAATTTTAGTGGAATTAATTTCTTCCAATTTCCAAAATTTTTCTATTTGATGACTCAACTTATTTATAAATAAACTGCAAAATTGGTCCTGACTCGAGTTTCAATCTATCGTTGTTTAGCATTTCCCAGAAGCTCTCCGCGCCCAACAGGATGTCGATGGGTGCAGTTATATTGAAGTTCGGGTCTGCCAGCTCCAGTCCTGATGGTATTTTGAACTCTTTTTTCGCCATTGTCACTTGTGGTAAATTGGTTGTAATTTCCTGTAAAATCAGACATGATATTTCGCGTTTATAATCCGTATTAAGCGAAGTCATCTCAACTGAAATTCTCTTTTTTATGTGTGTGATATTATTATGGATCCCAGACACGGGTTTGTTTATCCATTCACATGGTAAATTTAATTTATTAGCAAATTCAGCCCTCATAAAATTACTCTGCGCACCAGAGTCAATCGCACGCGAGCCTTAAACATTTTATTGTTGCCCCCCACAATTCCTATGTAGGTGGTTGACAATAATATTATTTTTTCTGCCTTTTCCGATGCAGAAAAATTCGACACTATAACCTCGTTATTAGCATCCATATTTGAGGTCTCCGGCGGAGGTACCTCCTTGTGTAGTAGAGTATTGTGGCTATACTTGCCACAAATTTTGCAGGTTAGGTTTGTCTTGCAACTCTGTGCTTGATGACCCAACCTCAAACATTTAAAACACGCCCGGATTGATTTCGTAGCATCAATCCTATCCTGTAATTTTAATTTTTGAAATTTTTTGCAAAAATAAATTTGATGACCTTTATCATTACAATAAATGCAGTTGTTTGCCTTTATTGCCAAGAATACCGATGAATCTTTTTTGTTATTATTGTTGCCTATTTGCGTTTTATGTAGGTTAGAAGATTTTTTCTCTGAAGCATTCATAAGCTCCAATACTTGTGCCTTAGCAGATAAACATTTTATGAATTCCTTTAATGTAGGTAATTCACCTTGCAATGTATATTGTTCCCAATTTTTCCGGGTAGCTATATTCAATTTATTTGAAATTATGTAAATAATCAAAGGATCCCATTGATCTACTTTAACTCCGATGTTTTGTAACGCTTTCAAATTGACATTAGTTTCATCAATTAAATACCTTAATGCTACAGGCTCTTCATGTTTCATATCCTTTAATTGAAATAGAGTTTGGATATGTTTATGTACGGTAGCCCTGAGATTCGCAAATCTGTCGTGCAACAATTCCCAAGCCGATAGGTAGTTTAATTCCGAAACTTCTAGATTAGCAATTATTTTCAATGCGTTCCCTTTCAGCGCAGATTGCAAGTAAAAGAATTTTTGGACGTTGCTCAAGGAACTGTTATTATGAACCAAAGTTTTAAAGGTTTCAACGAAATTTACCCAATCTTTTTGATTCCCATCGAATTCTCTCAATTGGAGAGTTGGAAGTTTGATGTCGACCCTACCCTGGTCGATTGAGTCAATCGCCCCCTTGGCAGTCGCTAAAACTGAAAAATATTGATTTTCAAACGTCTCGCGCTGAATAGAATTTTCCAGTTCCTCATCCGATAAAATTTCAATTTTGTCCTGTATAGATTCGAATTGATCTAACAATGGCTTAATTCGGTCGTACCTCAGTTTAATTTCAATCGCGGACAAGGAGTTTATAGAATCCGCGAAACGCGTCAATTTCCCCTTAATCACGCCTCTCTTGGCTATTAAAGATTTGATCTTATCCATTTTGGGTACAAATACCTTTTCGTAGCTTAATCCCTGATAAAATGTGTTCCAATAATGCGTATTTATTTATTTGAGAAGCTACCCTCCTGAAAGACAACAACGACAATATTCTTGGCAATTATTAATTGAGAACCTATTGTTCAATCATTAATTGAGAATCATGAGTTGCATAAAATCTTTACGTGGGTAGTGATTTTATTTTTTACAATACAATATTTATGGGATTAATCTTGTTAAAAAACTACGTATGAGTTCTGAATGGATGTTAAAAAGGACATGGGTACGGGTGGGAAGGCACTAAAAACTTATCTCATTTCCGATGTGAATCCAGTCTTCCTTTGTTCATCTTTGTAATTCCTGTTAATTGTAATTTTGGTCATCTGTATTAATTGGCAGCTGGTTCTTGTTTTTTATATTATTACAGTCCTCTAATTGCAATCCGGATCGTAAGGCCCATGTTAAAATTGTAAGGGTCCTTTTAAATAAAATAATTCCTTTTGCAAAAAACTTCACTGTTTATTTCACTTGGACATGTTATAAATGTATTATATTTTACGGTGACAACACAGCGGGCCAAACACTGGCAGTTGTTTACCGTTAAAACTTGCGTTAGGAAGAAGCAATAATAATGAAACGCTAGCATTTTTATAATGTAAAAACCTGCACACATTTAAAGAATTAACTATTATACATTTGACATTTGGAAGTATTTACAAAAAAAATGGTTTCTACTGTAGTACGTACTTCGTAGTTAACCTTCGGCATGCCAACATGAAAAACAAAACGTTGGGTACCATGAGGGGTAACGCTACAACCCCAGGGATTTTATCATTTCAATGCCTTTTTTCCCAGTAATTCATGAGTTTGATGAAAAATTACTCTTATGTCCTACATGTTTAATGTATTTCCGTTAAAAAAATATCATTATAGAGTTAATTTCATAATATAAAACCTATTCAGTGAATTTTATATAAAATCATTCATCAACAAACGCTCCGGCCATGACGGCTTTGACTAGCTTCCTAGTCGGTACTTTGGTACCTGCCGGCAGGCCAGTGCGACCGGCGGCCGACGCGAAAATTACAAAAATAAAATTAAAAACTAAACATCGATTTTTTTTAAATTTTATTTGGGCTATGATAATTGATTTACATACATAAGAAAAAAAAACAGATTTCAAAAATTATAAAACATTAAACTACGCAAGATATACATACAAATTTGTCGGTATCACAACAATTACTACTATATCATAATAGTATCATAAAACATAACAATATAATCATTTATTTAAATTCAGCATACAATAATAAAATATTATATTTATTATTTATTTGAATCATCTTCTAAAACAGATATTTAGCAAGGTCCAAGAAGGGCAAAGTAACACATAAAAGAAATGCAAAGAATCAAATACTGTTAATTACAATAACTATAAAGTGGTTTAAAAGAAAGACGTAGAACACGTTAAATACAAAATCATTTATTATAAGTGAACATACGCTATATAAAATTACCTACACTAGAAACTAGTTGAAGAACGGTTTTAAACTGTTTTATAAATCGAACCATTGAGCCTGTAAAAATCTAAAAATAATTATAATGAACCCCATTTTGAGATCAAACAATTTAAATAACCCCCAAAGTGCCGCTTACATGAAACGGAAAAAATGTTAGTTCCATGTTCCGCAATAATCATTATAAATTTCTGAGAAGGCAGTACCAGAGCAATGATATGCAGATAATGCTCCCAAGAATCCATGAATATCTGGAAAATAATATCACTTACTTGTTATAGGTACAAGAGAATAAACTATTAATGGGTTATTTCCCAAATGTCATTATAATTATGTTATTTGCTTAGCCATTGTTATTGTTAACGGTTCATTTTAAAAATACCCTTCTACCACTAATTATTATCAATTACTCGGAATACCCTTCCAACTATGGTGGGAAATTCTAATAATAAACATAATAATTGCCTGTCGCTAACCTCTCGCATTTTGTTGATAAATTATATCTTATAAAATTCAAACAAAGTAACCCAACTTTTATTGATTTTTTAAACTGTGAAGGTTAATACATAGATTGTTATATTTTAAATTATTTTTAGTATTAAATTATTTGAGAGAAATGGATGAAAAAGTGCATAGGTAGTAATAAAAAAGGGAAGAACTGTCAACAATATTTGGATTCACAAAAAAATTACATTATTGTCGTAGATGACACAATTATTTTCTGGAGATACCCGATATTATCTTACATTACAACAAAACAAAGGGAGGAATTGTCACCTCCCGATAGTTGACACCACCGGTGATACAAGGTAAGTAATAATGTGTAAGGGCAAACAGGAGATGGCTATTTCGAAAATATATGGAGTTAGTTGATATTTCTGTCTTGAATGCCTACAATTTGTGGGTCGAACGTTATCCCAGTGGAGATCTAACGAAGTGATAGAAGCTAAGCACTGAGTTGGCATAGCTCAACGTCGATTTGAGGACAAATAACCCAAAACATCACAAGAATTTACAAAATAAAAAAACGGCATCAAAAGAAAATTCATAAAATTGGTTCATCATGTTGGCATTCAGGACATTGCCAAGAAATATTTTGCATTCTATGTAATGGGCATACGGGTTTGTTACACTGACTACATGATATTTTTGTTTTTCTATCTTTTGTACGGATGCAAAAAAGGCATCTTTTGGCTTTTGCAGAAGATCCGCTGGCGTTAGACAGATTTGGTCCTGGATTGTCGCTAAAAACTGATGAAGTTGGTGTACTTTCTTCAGTATAGCAAGTCTTTTTGAAAATATTTATGGAGTTCTGTAAATTCTTGTGATGTTTTGGGTTATTTGACCTCAAATCGACATTGGGCTTTGCCAACTCAATGCTTAGTTGGCGAATAAATTCTTTTCGACGGCTTCGATCGTTAGATCTCCACTCGGGATATCTTTCGACCCACAAAATGTAGGCATTCAAGGCAGCAATATCGACTAACTCCATAAATATTCGAAATGGCCATCGCCTGGTTGCCCTTACACACGAATATTCTTGAGTCATTTTATCACCGGTGTCAACTCCTCCCTTTGTTTTGTTGTAATGTAAGATAACATGGGGCCTTTTTTTGACGCCACTCTCTATACCTCCATAATTAAATTGTGTCGTTAGGAGCGTTACGGTATTATTTTTTTTTGGAACATACGACAATAATGTCATTTTGTCCGTGAAACCAAATATTGTTGACAATTCTTCCCTATTTTTATTAGCTGCCATTTCTGGTGGGATTTCTGTTTTATTTTTTCTAATTGTTCCTGTTAGCGTTAATTGATTCTCAAACAAATGATTCGCCAATGGTATTGAAGTAAAAAAATTATCAGTAGTAATTCCTCTCCAGGATCCAAACCAAGGACTTACCATATCGGTAACAACTCGGAATCCCTGGTTGACTTCTCTTTTGTTGTTTATCATGCCCGTATAAATTTGCAAATTTAAAATATAAGCATTTTTGGTATCAGAAGCTACCCAAATTTTCATTCCGTAACGTCCAGGCTTACTCTTCATGTAAACCCGGAAAGGACAACGTCCGCGAAATGTGGCTAATCGCTCATCAACAGTTATGTTGCAACTAGGTGAATAATTATCTCTGCAGGCTGGTACGAAGAGTTCAACCACCTCCTTTATAGCTTCCAATTTATTTTTGGATACTTCCATTCTGCAGATCCGTGTCTCCTTGTCGTCAAACCGTATGCTGCTATATATAAAATGAAATCTGCACCTTGCCATTGTCGCGGAGAAAAAATGCTGCCGAAAAAGCTCATTCGTCGTCCACAATTCTTGTAAATGTTGTTTTCGTCCCCGATTTCTGCCGGCCACTAGAAGAATTCCTATGAAAGCGTAGATTTCCTCGTTTTTAACCAATTGTTCTTCACTATTTGTCATTTTTTTACGTATAAATCGATTAGTTTCCTCACACACTTTTTGTATAATATTGTCGTTCATAAACAAACAAAAAGCCTCTCGGATGGTAGTTATATTTTTACCCTCATTTTGAACGCCAGGATTCGCATTTACAATATTGTGCGCTCTATTTCTTGCAAGTGGCGATGGCACTGAACTCCACTTCATGCCTGATTTCGAGGTCATGAAAACTTCACTAGCCGCAAATGTTGTTGTGTTTTCGTCTTCTACGATGTCTTCATCAGATTCTGACTCCTCCTGGACCTCAACGTGGTCCTCCACGTCAGAAAGATCCTCTTGATTTATTGCTTCAAAATCCATATCACTATCATTATCGTTTTCACTAATGTCACTGTCATTTTCGAGAAATTTCAATAATTCTTCATCAGTTAGACCCCTTCTTGCCATTATGAACACAGTTATTGAAAGGCAATATCACAGGAATGGAACGATATATCACAAAAACCGCACTTCAAACTTTTCAATATTCAAATTATTTTTTTACCGTCCGCTGTAGTGTTTCGACACGCACTGTAGCTAAACCCCAATAAAAACAGATGGTTGGGTCAGCCAGACCGGCGACGGTTTAGGAAAAGGACACTATGTCTTTACACCCTTATGCAGCTTTCGATGTAGTGCGTGGGAACGAGATGCCGTAAATTGGCGAGGTGCGAGAAGAACAGGGAACCATATCCATAAGCGAACTAATGCGGGAGAGAGATGGAGCATTTCTCATAATTTATTTTGTCGTAGATGAGGTTCCAGCGAGCAAGAAATATCATTAGAGGCAAGGAATGATACCTACACAGTAACAAAATATTTTTTTACGCCTTAATGTAGTACAATTTTATTTTTTTTTAATGGCCGAATATCCACTGGAACGATTTCGGTCGAAAAATTGACCACTTTTATTTTTCTGCGATTGATATCGGTCGAAAAATCGACCGATTTTTTTACCATTCGTAAAATATTTATTATAATTATTTAAAACCTTTCCATGGCCAGCTATTTGTTTTATCGAATAGCTGATAAAATATTCTTTATGTCTATGACCTTATCGGTTGTCTTTGAAGTGTTATTCAATGAGTTTTCGCGGTTTTCTAAGGCGTCCTGTCAAAAAACAAAATAAAGATTTTGACTATTTCGACGAATTATGGTCTCGGAATAAATTCGGTGTTTGGGTAAAATTCCTAAAAAATAAAACTAGTTATTTTTATACTAATTTGGGGTCGGGGAATCCGAATCTGAAAGAATTAGGCGGCGGCAAGCAATATTAACTGAATTAAACGACTTTAAAAAATTTTATACACATACAGGAAAATAGCCATTTTGGAAGCATTTTGATTCCTAGAAAATCAAACTAGTTATTTTTATACTAACTATGGGCTGGGGAATCCGAATCTGAAAGAATTAGGCCGCGACAAGCAATATTAACTGAATTACACGACTTAAAAATTTTCTATACACACACACTTGAAAATAATCATTTCGGAAGTATTTTGACACATGTAGTACAAAGATCATAGAAAAACAAGAAATATACAAAAACATGTGCCGGCAGTGTTACCAGCTCTCAAAAACATACCTTATAAATCGACCAAGTCTTCTTCGTCCGTCGTATTAACACATTAACCTGATGAATTACGACTATCTCAACGGCGTATTCTTAAATCAAAAGTATGAAAATTCGTAGTCTTAAAAATGCGTAACCTAACCTAACGTTAGGTTTGTGTAACATGGTTTGTGCCCCTTTATACCGCCTGCTCGCGTCCCTAACCTAACCTAACCTAACGCTAGGTTTGTGTAACATGGTTTGTGCCCCTTTATACCGCCTGCTCGCGTCACGGCAAAAAAACATCCCTGTTTTCAAGTAGTTTAGCGGCTACGCTAGGTTTGTGTAACATGGTTTGTGCCCCTTTATACCGCCTGCTCGCGTCACGGCAAAAAAACATCCCTGTTTTCGAGTAGTTTAGCGGCTACGCTAGGTTTGTGTAACATGGTTTGTGCCCCTTTATACCGCCTGCTCGCGTCACGGCAAAAAAACATCCCTGTTTTCAAGTAGTTTAGCAGCTACGCCGGGTTTATGTAACATGGTTTGTGATACAAAAGAACGTGCCCCTTTATAACGCCTACTCGCGTCAAGGCATAAAAACTCCACAATACTAGTTGGTGTACCTTCCTAAAATATTTGAGAATCAATTATAAAAAATAAGTACTTAAAATATAAACATGTTATTTTACGTTATAAATATTACTGCTTAATGGCAACACTTAATTTTGTGTGGTAAAAACATCTATGTTATCGTGTTTTTCTATGATCTTTGTACTACATGTGTCAAAATACTTCCGGAATGATTATTTTCATGTGTGTGTGTATAGAAAATTTTTAAGTCGTGTAATTAAGTTAATATTGCTTGCCGCCGCCTAATTCTTTCAGATTCGGATTCCCCGGCCCATAGTTAGTATAAAAATAACTAGTTTGATTTTCTAGGAATCAAAATGCTTCCAAAATGGCTATTTTCCTGTATGTGTATAAATTTTTTTAAAGTCGTTTAATTCAGTTAATATTGCTTGCCGCCGCCTAATTCTTTCAGATTCGGATTCCCCGACCCCAAATTAGTATAAAAATAACTAGTTTTATTTTTTAGGAATTTTACCCAAACACCGAACTTTAGCCATGGTCTCTACCTAAAATGCCGTAAGTAATTCATTTATTGGGTTTTTAACGCATAATTATATATCTGTGTTATCATGATTGAATTATCTATCTTTGAAATGCGTTTTTAATTCGTTTGTTGTTAATATATTGTTTTGCTCGATGTTTTGTGTAAAAATGCGTCGACTGAAGACGTCATCTGTTTTTGATTTACAATAATTTCATAAATACTGCACTCGCGCATTTGAAATATAGTTATTCAATCAGAGTGATTCATAACAAAGAGATAAATATAAGTTTTATTTGAATTGGTTCATTATTAATACAGATATTTGCTGTCCAATTATTTAAAGTCGTATGTCAAAAAGTCTGACTTTTTTTAGATGTAAAATGGTGTAAAGCCTTCGTCGCACAATAAAAATTTGGTTATTTAGTTGTATAATCAATTAATTTGTTTACTTTTACCAAATTTGTGCAGAAACAGCTATCGTCCAGGGAGAGGGAGCACTCCACGAGCCAGGTTTAAATAATTATTTTAAAAATTTTTATAACTGCAACATTTAACAAAATTTAAACATTTAAGTACTTAATTACATTAATTGTTTTCAATTTAAAATATATAGAGTGGTGCTGACTGCAAGAGGTGGCAGAGGAAGAGGGAGAGGTGGGGTACGAGCTGCAGATGGAGTACCAGCTGGTGCCGGACTACCTGCACGTGGACGTGAGAGTCAACGCAGAGCTGCAATTGCAGCCTCGTCTGGAGTGTTAGTATTTTTTAATGTTTTTTATGAAAGTACTTTGCTGTGGCCGTTGAATTCATCATATATTTGTATTTATTTAAACGGTGACCCTGCTTTGCTACTGGTGCGAGAGGATCGCGTCAAGGCCCTAAAGGCTGTTAGGGCCCTGCCTGCTTCCTTCCGGCTACAGTGAGTTCCACTGTTACAGTGAGAGTTGGTAAGATCAGCGCTCTGTCCATTTGGCACATTCAGTGCATATTGTACAGAGTTCTAATTTTATTCTTTATTTACATACTGCACTTACTATTTCACACGTGAATGAGAACAATTCATATGATTTATGTATATGTTTTCAGAATTACTTCTCCGGAGAGAATAACGTGTCCCTTTTCACAAGGGACACCTTCACCATTGCCAAGACCCGTTCCACCACCGTGGATGTCCACTCCCGCACAGACCCAATCAATGGCTCCCAATGCACCAATTACGCCAATCCAGGCAGCATCTCCGGAGCCGTTAGCTGGGACATCGCGGAGTGGGGAACTCCAGTGTGGGGAACTCTTCTCTCCGGAAGCCGGCTACCACAGCGAGCTGTGGGTGGACGTGCCGTTCTACCAAGAATTGTCGGCGTTTGGGAACGGTGAGTTTATTTTTTGAAATGTCATACCAGGGGCTCAAAATAAAATCAATTATCTATATTTTATTTTGATGTCCCTAGCACAGTTTCACTGTTGGTATATTGGCAGGAGATAAGCATAGTACTTAAAAATTCCACATAACAAACATACAAAATGTACTGTAATCCAAAAAGATATGATGTACCTACATTCTATGCAAGTAAATATGTAGTTACTAACGTAAAAAGTCTGAAATTTGAGTTTGTTTTGGCTAATTTTTGTTCGATAGTAAGAACTTCGCACAGCATTGTGAATACCGACATCATAGTTTCACACATGACAATGCATAATATATTTGTACTTGAGTTAATGTCCTGAAACGTTAAGTGCCTCCATACATGACGCTACTTACAAGCTACTCGATCCTCGTGAGCGTATCATATGCGCCGATCGTAAGTACCCCCCGTACGATTTTGCTGGTAGCACCGTGTACGGGGCGCTATGCGACGTCTGTCGGTATCAAATCAGTTTCGCGCAACCGGCGCGGCGGTGCTGAACGCACGCGACGCGTTGCATCATTTGTGTCTGATACTTTTCGTTTGACGTTTGACAGAAATGGCATCGGAACATGAAAGTAATGTTAGATTTGTTCTGGAAGTAGAAAAAATGCATGTTTATGTAACGATACTTTACCAGAATACATAAGAAAGGATTTAGTGGAGATGGCATGGATTGATGTTGGGAAAAAGTCATATGACATCGTGTAAACTCCACGGCTGCACGTAAAAAATGATCAAGTTCAGTATATTCCGGATAGCGCCGTGTACGGAAACCAGCATTAAAGAGTGGTATATATGCAGAGTACTTGTGGTTTCGTCACAATCATATAGTTTGTAAGTATCTCCATGAACGGAGGGCCTTACATTTCAAAACATTGGCATTAAACAGGGATTCTATCTTTTTTTTCTGTAACGGGTATTGTAGAATGAGAAATGAGACATGCCGAACTCCTTTGCGAGGGTTACATGTGATTCACCGGCTTCGAAACGGTGTAATACAGCACTTTTTTTATCAATTGAAAAAACACTTTCGCTTCACGGGACTCATTGTGTCGAGCTTCCTAGTCAAAAGCGAGGCTGTATTGGTAGTTGGGTTTTGTAACCGGACAAATTATCATTAAAATAGGTCGCTTTAAGTAGTTGGTCACTTTAAACAGATATGTTTTCCTACTAAAAGCTATGAAACCTTACTAGAGTTTCCATTATCGTCGCTTAAAACGGTAGACCGTTAAATGCAAAGTCATTATATCCGAATTCTACTGTAAATTTGTGTTTTCTATTATTTCAGAGTCAGACATGGGCAGAACCGACAACGTGGACGAGGCAGCTCTCTATCAAGAAGAGTCGGTACTTGGAAACCGTGAGTTATAAAACTAACTAACTTACCTGCACGCCATTTCCCTGCAGGGGTAGGCAGAGAGGATGGACCGCCATGCAACTCGTTCTTGGCACACACACTCTTTTCTTCATTCCATACCTACCTGACTATGCTATTCTGACTCCTGACATTGCCCGCCTCAAGTATTTGATTAACTTTTTATTTTATTATTTATATGAATACCTCACAAGAGCCTCAGCTGGAGCCAGTGAGACTATGGCATCCCCAATCGGGGTATGTTGTGAGGCTGAAGGTAGCGGGGAGGGGAAGGAGGTGTGGAAGAGGGAGGTGGGAAAGTACCTGGCTATTCAGAACTGGTCACCAAACACGGTAAAGCCATTTGAAGCAACTTTTCAATTCTGAATGGTGTCTTACATCAGGGCGATACTGAGGGTATCTTCCACTCTGGAACGTGCCGCAAATAGACTATATATTATTTTAAATGAATTTTGTGTGAAAAAAACACTAATTATTCAAATCAAATTTATTTGCCCATGCCGGGATTCGATCCCGCGACCATCGTATTGCGAGTCAAAAGCCGTACCTGAGGCAGTGGGTAATCGTAATATAGACACGTTAAATTAATTTGGGTTTTCTTTTGTTTCAGAAATGGATATGGACAGAATGAGCGACGTCGACCACAAAGAGAGCGATGAGGATACCTTCTACATGCCACCAATACCTTATCATAATATTATCAACGTTTCACCTAACTCCGCTATGGCCATAGACTTTAGTAGACAAGACCAGGTAGATAGTGAGGCAATGCATGCGATTCTGCCGCCTGAAGGTTACTCTTTCGATTGGTCCAAAGATATCTCACGTTTTACTGGGATAAGGGAGACATCACAGGCACGCCAGGACCAACTTTCAATACCGACGAAATGGGCAAACTTGTGAATGCCTTTCTTAAAATCTTTGATGCAGATGTCATTGAACTGATCACGAGAGAGACCAACAAGTATGCAGATCAATGGATTGCGAAAAAACAATTTAAGCGCCATGCGCGTACCAATAAATGGGTTCCCACGAATAAAGAGGAAATGTATGTATTCTTGGCAATTTTAATGTATCAAGGTATTAGTCCCCTTCCTGTTGAAAAAGACTACTTCTATTAAAAAAAAACTCACCGCCATGCCTTATTTCAGCCGAGCCATGGATTATAATCGTTTTCTTCCAATTAAAAAATTCCTTCACTTCACCAACAATAAAAGTCTTTCTTCTGGTGTACCGTTATCTGTGCGAAGATTACAAAAGATTCAGCCCGTCTTGGACCATCTCTCAAATAAGTTTGAGACTTTATACCTGCCCGAGCAAGACATCTCACTGGATGAATCCTTACTCTGCTATAAAGGCCGTTAGGGATTCGTCCAGGTGATCAAAACCAAAGCGGCCAGCGCGGGTATAAACTCTTATGCTACGTCCAGACTGAAGCCAACCTTCCAACTCCGAACTTAGTTCCATCGTGTGGTCGCTGCGGCCAACCCTCCAACCCCGAATTCCGTACTCCAAAATGGCGGACATGAAACAGCTGTAGCTACGCTGTATCTTTTTCAGTTGCCTACAATTATTACGTACGTATAATCATATAATTATATACACGACATGTTTTCAAACAATTGTTATACCACTCTCCGTAAAAATATAGTCATTTTAATAGTACGCGGCACGGTGTGGACAGCTGCGGCAGGCTGGTTCGTGTGAACGCGAACTCCAACCTTCCATCTCGAACTTCCAACGTACGAACACCCCTCCACACGATCGTCCAAACGTTTGAAGTTGGAACGTTGGCCGCAGTGTGGGCTTACCATTACGAGCTTTGTGAGTCCAAGACTGGCTATCTTTGGAAATTTCAAATTTATACGGGAAAGACCATTTCCAGACAGGCTGAATCGACAAATCCAGACCAGAAAGACATGACGGAAGACATAACGGAAGACATAACGGAAGATATGACGGACGACACGACACTGATACTGAGTCTCACTCTACATCGAGGCACAATGACATTATGTATTGATTTTCTTAAATTATGAATAAACCAATATAAATTGAATACATTTTTATTATGATAAAGTGTGTAAACAATGTTTAAATCAATATACTGCTCTTTCATTGAAACTATTGTGTTTCCTCCGTCCTACAACATGAGTCTCTTCAAGACCAATGTTCATTCCTTCCTCTCCTCAAAAAGACCCTCCACACAGCATCCCAGATGACATAGGCCCTGAGGGAAATTATTTTCCTCAGGGCCTCCTGTGTGGAGTTAATGTAAAAAAAAAAAAAACTTAAACTGTAATATTAATTTAATTGATTTAAAAGAATATTAGGGCTTAATAATTAAATAAATCAATTATGGGTTCCATCAATTATTTTCCCCTCCACCATTTTTTTTCGATACCTTTGCTTTTAGATATAAAATTATCACAATGATATTGTTTGCCATTCGACGCTCATACAAAGGTTTGATATATATACAATTTTATATCATCATCATTTTACATATTCTGATTTACCCTATGTAGATTGACCTTAAGGTAGCTGTCAGAAGTGATTTTTCGTCAAATATTGGTGGATTTCATCAACTTGCAAAGTATCCCCCTGAAATATTGGCAATGTGTATATCTGTGATATATATTTCATTTTAAGCCTTATTTCCTTGTTTTGCACGTTATATAAAAACATGGTTACAAATCTCCAGTTCTAATTTACAATTATTGAAAAAGTATCACCATGATTTTGACATCGTGAAATAGGCTCTCTGTATAATTCATCAAATGAATCAAATAAAGCCAACACGGCAACTATCCTTATAAATAATTGTAGGCAGTTAATGTATCTTCCTAATGTAATACCAGTTTTTGTGGTAAATTCATTAAATATTATAATACAGTGATTTCAATTTTGCATGTCACGCACTCAAATTTTACAAAATCATTTTCCGACCAAACTTTTGAAAAGATCATAAACATCCAAAAAATTATTTTTCTATTATATTCTTGCATCTGTGGTTATCAAACAGGCCATAGAGAACATAAAAACGTAGAAAATATTCAATAAAGATATTTAAAACTTCTACTGGCGGCAATTTCAAATCACAAAAACACAAATTTCGCGCATTTATAAAGTTTAAGATTTTTTAATAATTTATGAACTCTAAAAATATAGGATAATTAGTAAAATATAGGTGAATTTATTGGCTGTAAAGCACTATAATCAGTTTTATGTCTTCATGTTAAAATTCGGAGGTATGATTTTTTTAATGTTGGCGGAAAATATTCAAAATCGTCGCCAAAAAACCGCGAACAATCGGAGAAAAAAGATTTTTGACGCGCGATCGTTCGAGTGGATATGTGTTTATCGGTTTTGCAGGAATACAAAAAATATCGAAATCGTAAAGTCTCTATTAAAAATTCTACATGGAGAATAGTAAATTTATAAATTATGGGAACCCCTTTCAGCAACGGGAGGGTTAAAACAGGTTGCTACCGATCTACCGATCACTCAGCGACTAGCCAAGCTTCGCACCATTTGTTTGAAATACTAAAACCTGGGAGGTTGCTCAAGCAACCCAAGGGTGCCGGTAGCATCTCAATTTTTAACATATATAACGCGTACGTTATTCTTGAAATTTATTTTCAGGACTTTATAAGTTCTGGGTTTTTCCGGTTTTCCATCTCTTTCGAGGATTTATGTGGATATGTCGTGATAAATGTTTTCAGCAGTCGTTGGGTCTATTTGTTCTGATAATTTTTTTTTGATTTAAAAGTTATTTGGGAGATATGCATTTTTTCTGCTTTTAATTATATACCGTTTGGTATGATGGTATACAACAATTTTGACGTCATGAACAAGTACGTTCAATCGGGATATTATCAGAACAATTTTTATGTTTCATGTTTTCGTGTTCACCTTCTTAAGCACTTCTCCTATTTTAGGATAATTGCTTGACAAGCTAATTTAAAAAAAAAAAAAATATATATATATATATATATATATTTATCTCCTCACGTACTTTGTTGATATTGCGCGACGGTACACCAGTTTTTTGTTGATCCGTTTGAGTTTGTTGATCTATCCGGATTTGTGGATCCGTTACCGAAGCTGGGATACATATCCTGATCCATGTGGATCCACTTTTGTCATCGAGATTTACCTGTAAGCCACGCCCATTTTTCGGTGTCATATGCATTTTACACGTTTTTATTTGTTGATCTATATATGTATATATGGATGGTGCCGGTCTGTCGAACTTTTCTGCTCCGTTTAGTAGGTACTTGTAGGTACGTTCTTATTTGCCAAGTTTTGACCGCGAACTGTGCGCAATGCAAATGAAAAGTTCTATGTGCGTCTGTCGTATTGTTCAGGTCCATTTAGTATCGGTACGTTCTATAAAGATTAAAATATACTTAAGAGGATAGACCGCCTCACAATTGCGTCATGGTACTTTACCCTTGAAAAGTGTTTTTATTTACCACCTAACACGTGCCAAACTATTTGTATGGACTAGGTAGAGCGGCTTTTTATCGTTACCCGGTTGGGAAACTTTCTGATGCGAGTTAAGGTGGGGACCAAAGACTCGAACTCGAAAAACCACTGTAACCATTAAATAGATTTAGCACACCTATTAGAGACGGCTTGAGTAATGAGACTACGAACTTTGACTACGAATCCAGAGGTCGCGGGTTAGATGACTTGAGTAAGGACTAATTGAATTATTATAAACGAGGTATTCCAATTTGGGAAGCGGGTATGGGTACCGCCGCCCCGGGAACCATTACTGTATAACCAACACCTCTGCAAGCAGTTTGCTACGTTTGGTGACTAAGCAGGGGTGCCCGGGTTCATGGTATCAGGTTTGTCCAGGACATGGCGGCGGATAGGTCTGCCCTGCTGCGTGGCGGGCCGGATAAGAATTTGGTTGAGGGAGGCCTTTTGACCTTTCTAGCCGGACTCTGTCGACCCATCTCCTTGCACCGCATTTGGAGGGATGGAATTTTAGGGCCGTCACTCCTAGACACATTGACCCCAGATTCCTATCCACCCCACATACCTTATTCCTCCCCAGAACTTCCTATCCTTCCCTTCCTTAAAAAGACCCTCCACACAGCATCCCCTTAGATGACATAGGCCCTGAGGGAAATTATTTTTCTCAGGGCCTCCTATGTGGAGCTACTGTAAAAAAATGAGATTGCGAACTACGACTACGAATCCGGAGGTGAGAGACAAATGAATCCATCTCTTAATAAGTAAACCATGTAGGTATTGTTTATTATAATAAAATATAATTATGATATGATTTACGGTTAAAATACCAAATTATTTCATTACAGAACTTCCTCTTCTTCCTTTCCCTAAAAAAAACCCTCCACGCAGCTTCCCCAAAGTTGACAAAGACACTGAGGAATTTTTTATCAGGTGTAGTGCTAATGCGAGAAAAAATACAATTTAACCAATTAATATTATTACATACCAAACTCTCCCGATCCGGCCGGCCACGCAGTAGATGGGCGAACGCATTCGCTGAAAAGAACTAAACAAACTTCACCCGTCGAACCCAGGCACCCCTATATAATTCAGGTTAGTTATCCCTCATTCAGTCCTGATCCGGACCGCCACGCAGTAGATGGGCGAACGAATTCGCCGAAAGACCTAGACTAACCTCACCGGATGTACCCGGGCACCCCTGCTAAGTCACCAACAGTAGCGAACCACTTGGGGTGACGTATGACAGAGGTGTCGGTTATCGAAAAATGGTTGCCGGGGCGGCGGTACCCATACTCGCCTCCCAACCTTTAGGTATGGGTTAAGAGGTTCGCTACATTTGGTGACATAGCCGTGGTGCCCATGTTTTTGAGGTGAGGTTTGTGCGGGTCTTGGCAGCAGATGCATCTGCCCACTAGCTGCATGGCAGGCCGGATCGGGAGAGAATGATTGAGGGAGTCCATTGATTTCTTCAGCTGCACTCTCTCGAAACGTCGCCTTGCATCGCAGCGGGAGGGATGGATTCATCCGTCCATCACTCCTGGAGACACTGACCCCCAGATTCCTACCCACCCCCCTTCATACCCTTTTCCTTCCCCGGACTTCCTTTTCTTCTTTTCATAAAAAGAAGCCCTCCACACAGCATCCCCAAAGATGACAAAGGTAGGTAATGAGAGGTTTTTTCTCAAGTGGATATCCGTGGAAGTAATGGCATGATCAAGTGAATCAGATACTTGAGTCGGGCCGTGTCAAAAGTCAGAATAATAGAAGAGAATGTATGAGACGATGTTTGAATGTGAATGAGGCAACGTGTGAGTGTCAAGACCGAATTGTTTGGCGGTCCGACCTATTTCGTTGTTTAGTAACGTGGTTTATGTCTGTCTGTAACTCGGGTTCAATGAACTCGAATTTGCTAAGAATTTAAGTGTCATTTTGAAAATTGAAAGTGTTTGAAATCCACAAAAACTTTAAGTACCTACCTACATAATTCAATATACAACCATATTATTACTAAGTCTGTGGCGACGCAGATACAAGTGAGCCATTACTTAATACAAAAGTTTCAATACGATATTTTATAGAGAATATACAAGAATACAAACTATTCATAACCGTTTTAAAAATTTAGCTGATCCATTGGATATCTTTTTTTAGTAGGTGCCTTTATATTACGTGTTATAACACTCAGCATTCAAGACTGCACGTGCAAAATAACCACAATTTATACAAGGTTTCAACTGCCCCTTACAATAGAAAGAAATTTAACATCTAAGAACATGTTCTTAGATGTCAAAGTCCTAACCACTGTAAAGTGCCGTTAGAAGTTTCTCCAAATGATGTTAATATGTTATTTTTGGTCGAAAGAATTGATAAAAAACAACACTACAACTGTACAGACAATATTGAAGTCTACAGCAAAAGTGTTAAATTATGTTTTCGGTTTAAATTGCTAACTTGTTTAGTCGTGGTGGTAAAAATTAATTTGGGAGGCGGATATGGGTACCGCCGCCCCACAAACCATTCATTGGATAACCAAAACCTCTGCCATAGGTCACCCCAAGTGGTTTGCTATGTTCAATGACTTAGCAGGGGTGCCTGGGTTCATGGGGTGAGATTTGTCCGGGTCTTGTTGGCGGATGCGTCTGCCCACCAGCTGCACGGCAGGACGGATCGGGAGACACTGTTTTTTTTTACATTAGCTCCTCACAGGAGGCCCTGAGGTAAATAATTCCCCTCATGGCCTATGTCATCTTTGGGGATGCTGTGTGGAGGGCCTTTTTAGGAAAGGAAGGAAAGGAAGTTCTGAAAACAGGTCGTCAATTTATCACGCGAAGCTCGAAAGGGGGGGGAGGGTTCAGAAAAATACGAAATATCACAAGGGGGGGGGGATATAATGGGATATCACGTGTATTTATTTTTCGTCGAACGCACGATAATATTCTGAAAATTTCACTTTACTTTGAACTAAAAGAATACACGTGATTTTCGGTGTGGGGGGGGGGGGGTAGTCTTAAACATCACCACATATCACCGGGGGGGGGAGGGGGTTAAAAAGTTGCTAAAAAACATCATGTGATTATTGGACGACCCCGAAGGAAAAGGGATGAAGGGTGGGTAGGAATCTGGAGGTCGGTGTGTCCAGGAATCCATCATTTCCACTGCGGTGCAAGGCTATGTTCCGAGAGAGTACGGCTGGAAAAAGTTAAAGGGACTCCTCAACACTCTCTCCCAATCCGGCCTGCCATGCAGCTGGTGGGCTGCTGCATCCGCCGCCAATACCCGGACAATCCTCACCCCATGAACCTGGGCACCCCTGCTAAGTCATCAAACGTAGAGAACCACTTGGGGTTGGTTGGTTATCCAAAAAACGGTTCCCGGGTCGGCGGTACCCATACCCACCTCCCAAATCTTAATCTTGAAGGCGACCTTTTGATATCTCCAGCTGGATTTTCTCGGAATAACGCCATGCACCGCAGTGGGAGGGATGGATTCATCCGTCCATCACTCCTGGACACACTGACCCCCAGATTCCTACCCACCCTTCATACCCCTTTCCTTCCCCGGACTTCCTTTTCTTCTTTTCACAAAAAGAAGCCCTCCACACAGCATCCCCAAAGATGACAAAAGTAGGTACTAAGAGATTTTTTCTCAGGTGGACACCCGTGGAAGTAATGGCACGATCAAGTGAATCAGTTACTTGAGTCGGGCCGTGTCAAAAGTCAGAATAATAGAAGAGAATGTATGCTAAAATGTATGAATGTGAGTGAGGCAAAGAGTGTGTGCCAAGGCCGAGTTGTTTGGCGGTCCGTCCTCTCTGGCTACCCCTGCGGGGAAACGGCGTGATGGTTAGTTAGTTAGTTATTTAGTTTCTTTTAGATCCATTTTATCCATATAGATCGGAGGTGACTATAAAATTCGTAAAATAAATAGGTGGGCAAACGCATTTGCCGTAAAGACCTAGACAAACCTCACCCCTTGAATCCTGAAACCCCTGCTAAGTCACCAAACGTAGTGATCCACTTGGGATGACGTCTGACAGAGGTGTTGTAAACCAAAAAATGCTTCCCGGGGCGGCGGTACCCATACCCGCCTCTCAACCTTTGGGTATAGGTTAAGTGGTTTGCTACGTTTGGTGACATAGCCGGGGTACCCAGGTTTATGAGGTGAGGTTTGTGCGGGTCTTGGCGGCGGATGCGTCTAACCACCAGCTGCATGGCAGGCCGGATCGGGAGAAAATGATTGAGGGAGTCCCTTTGACTTCTTCAGCTGCACTCTCTCGAAACGTCGTCTTGCATCGCAGCGGGAGCATAATACCTATTTCCTTCTCAGAACTTCCTCTTCTTCCTCTCCCAAATAGACCCTCCACACAGCATCTTCAGATGCCAAAGATGACATAGGTTCTAAGGGAATTTTTTTTCCTCAGGGCCTCCTGTGTGTATATTTTCATAATGGGAGGCGTGTAAACAAAACCTTTGCCATAGGTAACTCCAAGTGGGTAGCTAAGCTAGGTGACTTAGCAGGGGTGCCCTGGGTTCATGGGGTGAATATTGCCTAGGTCTTGGCGGTGGATGAATCTACCCACCTACTGCGTGGCGGGTCGGATCATTTTTTCCTTTCTAAATCTTTCTCTCTTTACTTTCCTAAAAATACCCTCCACAAATCATCCCCAAGGATGACATAGGCCCTGAGGGGAATTATTTTTTCCCTCAGCCAGTCTCTCGCGATTTGACTTGCCACGCAGTAGGCTAGCAAACGCGTTCGCCGCACAGACCTAAACAAATATCACTCATTGAACCCGGGCACTCTGATTAATCTTCTTCTGGCGTTTTGAATCGGCTTACAGTATAAACATAAAAAAATATGCTATGTATACATCGAAGCTTTTACTAGCCTTTCTATGTATTGGAATTACAATAAAATTTGCACAAAATACATTTGTTCGACACACCCACCTTCTAAATCAAACGTATTTTTAAACAATATCATTTTGTCGCATAACATGCATATTTTGGGGCTTGATCAAACTAGCGCTGTCTCGTTTGTTTAAAGTGCCGCTAGAATGCTGCTAGAGCGAGATGTAACGCCTGTCGAATGACCGCGGGCAGCAAATTGAATATTTTGTGGAGAATATAGAAGAATATATATTCTTCATAACCGTTGTAAAAATTTTGCTGAACAAATGCATATCTTTTTTTAGTAGGTGCCTTCCATATCTGCCAACCAATGAGAAGGCTTCGTTCGACCAATCAGAAGGCTTCCTTTTTCAGCCATCTTTGATTATCAACAGGCGGATCAACCGCGTATGGGGTTTTGGGCGGATCGGCAAAGTATAGGGATTTGAACGGATCAACAAATAAGATGCTTATGATTTCCATACAAAGTTCGAAAATTTTATGTGCAATATATCAAAAACTTTTACCGAGAAACTGGCAACCTTGGTATTTGTAGTAACGTTGTTGCCAATTCATACAGATGTATTTCATCAAAGCCAAGCTATACGGTGTTAAAGGTGGATCAACATTGTCAAGCAACTTCTTACAGGATCAGGATACTACGGGAAGAGGTCAATATATATATTTATGTCATACCACATTTTGTGGCTCATCTTAGAAGAACCCACTTTAGTAGCTCATTATTTCGCATGTAATATATACTTACGTAGATGAAGTACCAACATGCTGTCTTTTAAATTTTGTTTAAAATATGGTCAGCTATTATATGTAATCAAAAATTATTTTTATTTATTAAAAAAATATATCTTTAAATAACGTGCATTCGTTGATCTATTTTAAGAACACACTTACCGCATCACGCTACGTTGCCAAGTTTAATGCTACATATACATACCAATATAGTCACATATTATGTAGGTAGGTTGACGGAACAGGTCGGATGTTGCTTTGTTGATTATTCACACATTTATTATTTCTAGCGGCCGTTTTTGATTATTGGCGCGTTTTTTTTAAATTGGTGTATGATTTGCTAATTAATATTGTTATTTATTTGCAGCCTTACTAAAAAAAAACCACAGCTCGACCGATTAACTGTGTTATTGTAATAACATAAGTAAAGCTCGTATACACTAAAAGACGTTTTATTACCAATAAAGTTTCTTACGTAGTCACGCTGTTAAAACGCATTGAAGATGTGACAACGTTGTATATGGTTTTAATTTACTAGGAAACAATGTTGTTTTAATTTTTCTCCGCAAGGGGCATTATTGGCGCGCTTATGCATTAGTTCGTCGGCCCGCAAACAGCTCGCGATGACAAAACAGCTCGGTGTGTTTTATGGCGGGATATCGAAAATTTTGTGATTTTACTTAATAATTTCTATTGTAGTGACGAATTTACTCTTCTGTTCACATAATTGATATATTTACCATGTTATTTGTGTGGTTTACATCAGTTTAATGAAGTTATTGTACAAACGCCGTACTTTCAAAGTTGAACTGTCAGAATATGGTTTTTTATAGGTTACTTGAAAGATAAAATTTTCATTTTAAGATATTTATTTTAAGAGAATTTCTTAAAAGTGATAACTTTTTATAATATTAAAATCTAATACATGTGTTCGTAAACGTATCAAAAAAATTAACGTCTTTAGAGATGCCAGAAATCTGTTTTAAATTTCGGTATTATTTCTAAGTTATTTTATTTGCAATAAAAAAAAACCTTGAAATTTTTTATTATTTTTTTATTGTATACACGATGAAAAAGTGAGGTGATAGTTTCCTTCCAAATTTATTACACAAAAGGACTGTGTTTTTTAAATTTTGATTTTATTTAAATTTCTCTACATTTTGGTCAAAAATGTTGTGGGAGGAAATTTTTTTTCCATTTTTTTCCGAGTTTGAATCTTAAAATACGGCAGTTTTTGAAAGCTAAAGTGTATTTCAAATACTCAAATCTAAAAGGTAATTTTATCTAGTTTTCATAAATGGTATTTGTTTTTACGACACCTTCAAAAATAAGAAATATATAGAACATTCAAAATACTATGGAAAAATTACAAATATCGTTCGGACATCAATGGTTAAAACAGAGATAAACTACCCCCCCAGGCCGTGGAAACCATGTGTATTTCTTTCAAAGAACAAATTTTTAATTAGTAATGTTATCACATCCGCGGCCGTTTGTCAATTGAATAAAATTTTCACTGGGTTTTTTAGTAAGGCTGTTGGTGTTTACGGTTGTTTTTTTTGTGTTAAGGTTTATTTTATTATTATCATAATAAAATTAGAAATTTAAATACATATTGGTGTAGTTTCTTTTATTTGCTAAATAATTATTTTATCTTAGTTTTATTAGTGTTTTCGAAAAATTATGAATAAACTTATTAGAAATATATTACATAATTTACTTTGTTCATTGATTCGTACGCTTCTTTAAGTTGTCACCTCCGATCTATATGATAAAATCGATCTAAAAGAAACTAACTAACTAACCATCACGCCATTTCCCCGCAGGGGTAGGTAGAGAGGACGGACCGCCAAACAACTCGGTATTGGCACACACTCTTTGCCTCACTCACATTCATACATCGTATCATACATTCTCTTCTATTATTCTGACTTTTGACACGGCCCGACTCAAGTATCTGATTCACTTGATCGTGCCATTACTTCCGCGGGGGTCCACCTGAGAAAAAATATCTCAGTACCTACCTTTGTCATCTTTGGGGATACTGTGTGGGGGGCTTCTTTTTATGAAAAGAAGAAAAAGGAAGTCCGGGGAAGGAAAGGGGTATGAAGGGTGGGTAGGAATCTGGGGGTCAATGTGTCCAGGAGTGATGGACGGTTGAATCCATCCCTCCCACTGCGGTGCATGGCGTTATTTTTTAGAAAATCCATCTGGAAATATCAAAAGGTCGCCCTCAAAATTAAGATTTTTAACCGTTTTTTGGATTACCAATACCTCTGTCATAGGTCACCCTAAGTGGTTCGCTACGTTTGGTGACTTAGCAGGGGTGCCCAGGTTCATGGGGGGGTGAGGATTGTCCGGGTATTGGCGGCGGATGTATCAGCCCACCAGCTGCATAGCAGGCTGGATTGGGAGAGAGTGTTGAGAAGTCCATTTGACTTTTTCCAGCCGTACTCTCTCGGAAAATAGCCTTGCACCGCAGTGGAAGTGATAGATTCCTGGACACACCGACCTCCAGATTCCTACCCACCCTTTATCCCTTTTCCTTTGGGGTCGTCCAATAATCACGTGATGTTTTTTAGCAACTTTTTAACCCCCTCCCCCCCGGTGATGTGTGGTGAGGTTTAAGACAACCCCCCCCCCCCATACCCAAAATCACATGTATTCTTTTAGTACACGGTATGGTGTATTTTCAGAATATTATCATGCGTTCGACAAAAAATAAATACACGTGATATCATTTATATCCCCCCCCCCCCCTTGTGATATTTCGTATTTTTCCGACCCCCCCCCCCCCCCTTTAGAGCCTCGCGTAATAACGACGGTCTTTTTGGGAGAGGAAGGAGAGGAAGTTCTGAGAAGGAAAAGGTATAAGGGGTGGGTAGGAATCTGGGGGTCAGTGTGTCCAGAAGTGACGGAATCCCTCCCACTGCGACGCAAGGCGACGTTTCGAGAGAGTGCAGCTGAAGAAGTCAATGGACTCCCACAATCATTCTCTCCCGATCCGGCCTGCCATGCAGCTAGTGGGCAGACGCATCCGCTGTCAAGACCCGCACAAACCTCACCTCAAAAACCTGGGCACCCCGGCTATGTCACCAAATGTAGCGAACCACTTAACCTATACCTAAAGGTTGGGAGGCGGGTATGGGTACCGCCGCCCCGGGAACCATTTTTGGATAACCGACACCTCTGTCATACGTCACCCCAAGTGGTTCGCTACTGTTGGTGACTAAGCAGGGGTGCCCGGGTTCATCCGGTGAGGTTAGTCTAGGTCTTTCGGTGAATGCGTTCGCCCATCTACTTCGTGGCGGGCCGGATCAGGACTGATTGAGGGAGAACTAACCTGAATTATATATGGGTGCCTGGGTTCAACGGGTGAAGTTTGTTTAGTTCTTTTCAGCGAATGCATTTGCCCATCTACTGTGTGGCTGGCCGGATCGGGAGAGTTGTGAATCTGGGTAGTATGTTTACGAGAGATGGGAAGGCTGATAGAGATATTGAAAGAAGGGTAATTGCAGGTAACTCCATTAACGAAGGACTGAATGCCGTTCTAGCAGTCCACAATGGAGTCCTGGTGCCTACCCTGATGTATGGTAGTGAGGCATGAAACTGGCAGAGGAAGAATGAAAGTAAACTAAATGCTGTCGAAATGAGATCCCTCAGGCGATGTGTGGTAAAACCATATATTATGATCGTGTGAGAAATGTGGATATCCGCATAGACTGATGTAAAAACATCGCCTTGCGTTTCCCCGCAGTGTTGCCAACAGCGCTTGGCCTAATATCGCCGTTACTCATACATAAAGTAGCCTAATGTAGCCGGATTTTAGTTGCAGTAGCCTTAAGTAGCCCAAACACCAAAATATCAATTTGAATAAAATAATATGTAAAAATATCTATGCCATTTTGACCCTTATGTATGAAGAAACTATATCAAAAACAAGGTCAGAATCGCTTGCGCCATTAGTATTCTTGATACCGCCAAAAGTTTCATTCACCTGGCAGCAACAGTATGTTTTTAAATTAATTATCTAATATACTAATCCCTATCAAAGCATGTTAAAGTCAGTCGATCGGTCACAAAAACTTTTTAAAACCTGTCAATCCATCAAATAAACACAAGTAATGGTGTTTTTATCGATAGTTTATTGTTCAAGAAATGTGTTTCGGTACATAAAATAAACGATAGTTCAAAATAAATGCACAAAATATTACTTCAAAAGTATTCTTTCCGAGATTTTATAAGAAATGCTAGGATGTATGCTGGTATACAAGAGGAAGAAAGTAAAGCGTAACTTGACAATTCAAGCAATTTCTAAGCAATTTCTAAGTTATTAATGGAAAAGACTACATCCCGTTCGCTTACACTTTGCATCTCATATGATCTTTTTACAATGCTTAAGTATTTGCGTGCCGGTTCTAGATGATTCCGTCTGGGACATTTCCGGTAAAATATTGAATTTACATTTTTTAGAATCATCAGTCAAATTATACCCGTCTCTGTTTGTCGTGTGAAATACAAATATATCAGAAAGAGACAATTATTATTGTTCAATTGGTTGAAGGAATTTGTAAAAATGAACTCCAACATTGTACAGGTGGTTACTACATTGAATAAATAGTCTTAAATTGGGTTTTCGGTTTTAGTTTTAATTGCCAACTTGTTTAGATTAGGTGGTAATATTCAACCATTATTGGATAACCAACACCTTTGCCATAGGTCACCCCAAGTGGTAAGCTATGTTTGGTGACTTAGCAGGGGTGTCCGGGTTCATGGGGTGAGGTTTGTCCGGGTCTTGTTGGCGGATGCGTCTACCCACCAGCTGCATGGCAGGACGGATCGGGAGAGACTGTTTTTTTTACATTAGGTTAACACAGGAGGCCCTGAGGAAAATAATTTCCCAAAGGACCTATGACATCTTTGGGGATGCTGTGTGAAGGGTCTTTTTAGGAAAGGAAGGAGAGGAAGTTCTGAAAAGGAAAAGGGATGAAGGGTAGGTAGGAATCTGGGAGTCAGTGTGTCCAGGAATCTATCCCTCCCACTGCGGTGAAAGGCTATGTTCCGAGAGAGTACGGCTGGAGATGTCAAAGGGACTCCCTCAACACCCTCTCCCAATCCATCCTGCCATGCAGCTGGTGGGCAGAGATGCATCCGCCGCCAAGACCCGGATAATCCTCACCCCATGAACCCGGGCACCCCTGCTAAGTCACCAAACGTAGCGAACGACTTGGGGTGACCTATCGCAGAGGTGATTTTAGATTTTCACGGCTAAGTATTTTTGTTATTAGTTTTTGGGGTATTATGCCGTGTTACGCTACCTCCTTCTTTAGCCAAAGTTTCGGACAGCGTTGCAGTGTCCATCATCAGGGCAGATGTGTAATCTCTTTCAACCCATCGCCTTGCAATGCAGTGGGAGAGATGGATTCATATGTCTCTCACCCGCGACCTCCGGATTCGTAGTCGAAGTTCGCAATCTCATTTTTTTACAGTAGCTCCACATAGGAGGCCCTGAGAAAAATAATTTCCCTCAGGGCCTATGTCATCTAAGGGGATGCTGTGTGGAGGGTATTTTTAAGGAAAGGAAGGATAGGAAGTTCTGGGAAGGAATAAGGTATGTGGGGTGGATAGGAATCTGGGGTCAATGTGTCTAGGAGTGACGGACCTAAAATTCCATCCCTCCAAATGCGGTGCAAGGCGATGGGTCGAGAGAGTCCGGCTGGAAAGGATAAAAGGCCTCCCTCAACCAAACTCTCTTATCCGGCCCGCCACGCAGCAGGGCAGACCTATCCGCCGCCATGTCTTGGACAAACCTGATACCATAAACCCGGGCACCCCTGCTTAGTCACCAAACGTAGAAAACTGCTTGCAGAGGTGTTGGTTATACAGTAATGGTTCCCGGGGCGGCGGTACCCATACCCGCTTCCCAAATTGGAATACCTCGTTTATAATAATTCAATTAGTTCTCACTCAAGTCATCTCGATTAGGTATGATTAGTCTATTTTATATTTATCGGCGTAGTCCAGCGGTAAGGCTCTTGACTCGCACTCCGAAGGTCGCGGGATTATAATTTGTGTTATTTGATAATTTATTTATTAAAAATAATACATATATATTATATTTGCAGCACGTTCCAGAGTGGAAGATACTCTCAGTATCGCCCTGGTGTAAGACCACCTTTCAGAATTGAAATGTTGCTTGAAATGGCTTTAGCCGTGTTTGGTGACCAGATCTGAATATCCAGGAACTTCCCAACCTTCCTCTTCCCTATCTCCTTCCCCTATCCACTACCTTGTGCGGTATTCATGTAAAAACAAAATAATAAAGATTTTTGAACCCTACCCTAAATCCAAAATCAAATCCAAATTCAAAATCAAATTCAAAATCATGAGAACTGGTCGCTTCTTCGACTCGTTCTCCTGCTCAACGGCTCGGCTATGGAACGATTTGCCGGCCTCTGGGTTTTCCCCTTCCTACAACATGGGTCTCTTCAAGACCAATGTTAACTCCCTCTTCTCCTCAAAAAGACCCTCCACACAGCATCTTAGATGACAAAGGCCTTGAAGGAAATCATTTTCTTAAGGGCCTCCTGTGTGGAGTTTTTTTTTACAGTGAATACCGCACAAGAATCTCAACTGCTTCCATCTGGAGCCAGTGACACCATGGAATCCCCAATTGGGGTATGTTGTGAGGCTGAAGGTAGTGGGGAGGGGAAGGAGGTGGGGAAGAGGAAGGTTGAGAAGTACCTGGCGATTCAGATCTGGTCACCAAACACGGCCAAAGCCATTTTCAAGCAACGTTTCAATTCCGAATGGTGGTCTTACTTACACCAGGGCGATACTGATAGTATCTTCCACTCTGGAACGTGCCGCAAATATACTTTATATTATTTTAAATGAATTAATTGTGAAATACCACGGATTAATCAAATAAAATTTGAGACCTGCGGATTGCGAGTCAAGGGTCTTACTCCTGGACTATGTAGGCCGTATATTGTAATTTATTTTTAAATTATTTTTTATTTTTGTTCATATTTTTTTTTATAAAATACACCAAAACAACAATAAAACACCTTTTTATTACTACAATACAACTAGAGACAATGCTTTTGAAAAATGGTCACGCGTAAAGTAATTACCTAGGTACAGAGCATTTTTAAAAATGAAAAACTTGTTAGATTTCTTAAATATGATAATATAATCCATTATAAAAATTACGTTCTACTAAAAAAAACATTTAAAAAAATTAATATAACTGTATGTAAACATGAAAAAAACATATTACATGAGTACCTAATATATTTCTGAAATTTTTAGAAAACCCTATATAGATATCATTACATTACAACTGACTATGCTTTCGGAACGCAAAAGACAAATACATAATTACGTAGCAAATATTTTTTTTGTTAAAGAAAAAACTACATAAATGTGTATTAAAATACGTAATAATATAAACCTTGTAATAAAAACAAAAACAATTAACACAAAATTAATAACGATATTAAAAAAGCAATTCGTAAATCAATCTTCAATTTTAAAAAAGCGCGCGAAATATTATAATATAATGTCTGTTCTTCTATAGCGGGGTCCAAATGCTTGGCGAGCCTCGGCAAGCGTCCACAAGTCCCAACGTCTGGAGCGCGCGTTTGCGTAGGCTTGCAAGAGCTTGCGAGAGCTTGCCACCGATCCGTCGATGTCGGATATTTCGGCCACAAGCGACAAGCGTTTGCGGCAAACGCTGGCGTGGCATCCACATGTTAGTACAACTTACGGACTGGCGGGAGACAGACGTGCTTTTCGCTCAGAACTCTTTATACAAAAAATCGCTCAGAACTCTTTATATTAAATAAAAATGACTACCTGGACAAACAGCGCTCTTGAGGCGATTTTTCGCAAAAACAGCGCTATATAAGTTGTCCAAATTTATTATTATTAAATGATATGTCACTATTTTTCTCGTACGATTGTTGATATGCTTTGGCTCGATACTTTAAATAAATAATGAAGACTTTTATAACTATCGCCAGATGCCAGAAATCTTAGTGTTATCGCAAGACGATATTTCGCTGGTATAGCTTCCCTGAAATTCGTATCTTGCTTTGCAATCACAGGTGAAATTTTGTTCAGCAAGAACTCAAAATCAGCTGAGGTCATACGGCAAAAGTTGTCGAATTCTCCAGATGGCTCACAAAGAAGCTCATTAAATCTTTCGTCAATTAGTTCTCTGAAACGAAAACAAAAAATTAGCAATTACGAAGACAAAACACACAAAATATTACATTATTAAATGAATTACCCGGTGCGATTTCTATTAATTTTAATCATCCACCATCTTCTCTTTGAAATTCTTCGCTTTCTTTTGTTCTGTTTTGCTTTAAAATAGAAATAAGTTTGTGCAAAAATGGCAGCCGACGCAGCCGCTTCGACGTCCGCCATCCTTGGGCGCTGCGAACGAACTGGCGCACTCGCAAGTGTGGGGATGCCAGGCATTCGTTTGCCAGAGCTTGCCTGAGCTTGCGGCAAGCCGTTTGTCGCAAGCATGTAGCGGTAGCATAACATCCCACAGCGAGCGCTTGACAGTGTGGCTTCCTATGTAGATGGAATACAACATGTAACATGCCGGCTAACATATAACATATCGCTAAAAGATTCAATCTGACATAGCAATGTCATGCGATAATAGATTTTGAGGAATTTAACCATTGAGTTCAATATCGCAAAGCATTGATAAACGACTTGGAGTTTGAATGATATTGTATGACGAGAACATCCGGCAACGTCGCATGCCGTGATGTTATAGATGCGATAAAAAGTGTACCCAATTGATGTTCTAATATGGATGAATATTTACTGATAAAAAACGCATTCCGGAGCATTAACGGTCCACGTAAAAATGTCATTTATTCACTCAAAAATTTTTTTTACACCGTTCGACTCGTCTCATCGAGTTTGATATGATGGACTTAAAAAAAAAAACGATGAGCCACTAAGTGCCCAAATGAGCCAGTAAGTCGAAATGATCAAGAAGTTCCGGTAATTAAAGGACGCTTTGAGCCACTAAATGCCGTAACATAAACCTATATATATATATATATATATATATATACATCCCGCTACAGATTTGGCGTCCTTTCACTTCGCATCCTTTTGGCTACCACTGCTTACGGTAGGTTTTTAAATAAAATTGCGGTGAATGTTCACATGTTTTTAGGTTGACAAAAGAGTGATAGTAAAAGAATTATCCAGAAATTGTGTTTTGAGGGTATTCAAATTTTTGATAGGTACGTATACTTTAGAGTCTTTTGGGCGTCCTTTCATATTGCCGCCGTTTTGGCAACCGCGTATATCGTACGTATATCACACTTCATTCCATATTTAGGGCGTCCGTTCATTACGAACATTTGACGACCTCCGTATATTCCTGTATGCAGTACGTTTAAATTACGATGCTTTCAGAATCCTTTTAATTCGTTCTCGATTTGCCAACGGTCTATCTATCGTAGGTACATAATGATTGGTTACATAAATATTATTTTGAAGGAAACCAAAACAGAATCACAAGAAGTCAAAACGGTAGACTGTTATTATATCATTTTATATTTGGGAGGAAAAACAACAATCAAATTAAAAATTTGGGAGGCAGGTGTGGGTACCGCCGCCCCGGGAACCATTTACAAGATAACTAACAGCCCTGCCATAGGTCACACCAAGTGGTTAGATATGTTTGGTGTCTTAGCGGGGGTGCCCGGGTTCACGGGGTGAGCTGTGTCTAGGTCTTGGCAACCTATGCATTTGCCCACCTACTACATGGCGGGCCGGATCAGGAGAGACTGGTTGAGGGAGACCTTTTCATCTCTCCAACCGGACTCTCGATCCACGCCTTATATCACAGTGGGAGGGATGGATTCATATTTCTGTCACTCCTGGACACATTGACCCCCAGATTCCTAACTACCATTCATACTTTTTTCTTTCCCAAAACTTCCTCTCCTTCCTTTCCCCAAAAATACCCTCCACACAACATCCCCAAAGATGACATAGGCCTTGAGGGAAATTGTTTTCCTCAGGGCCTGCAGTGTGGAGCTAATGAAAAAAAAATATATAGAGTGAACAGGAACTAGGTTATTTTAGTTACCAATAATTATTTGGGATGCATAAAATTGGCTCCTTATTGCGATAGGTAGCAATTGACAAGTGCAATAAAGGCACAATTTTTTTTTAAGAAAGACAATCATTATTGGGTTACAAATAATCAGTCACTAATTTAAAATCTCGTACTTTTTTTTTCTTTTTTTTTTACATGAGCTCCACACAGAAGATCCTGAGGGAAATTATTCATCTTAGGGTATGTTGTGCGGAGAGCTTTTGAAGGAAAGGAAGGAGAGGAAAATTATTTTAAGGAAAGGGGTTTAAAGGGTGGGTAGGAATCTGGGGTTCAGTGTGTCCCGGTCATCCGCCTCCAAGACCTAGACAAACCTCACCCCCATTCTGAAAACGACCTTCGTTCGTCGTTTCCACAAAACTTTAACGTATTGACCAAATCCAAGAAGAAAATTGATAAAGAAATAACAAAAAAAAATACAGGGCGCAGTTCACACGCCGTAGAAATGAAACCTTCAGAAAACGAAAGTAGACAAGAGTGGATAGGCTACGAAGCACCGCACAAAGAGAAGCCCGATTATTATCTTATTCTCTTGTAGTCCTATAGATGTATGTTTTAGCCTCTTTTTAGTGTCGCTATTTTTAGTTTCATCGAGTTTCAAATCACAACGGTGCTACAAAAGTTTTCACTTCAAAAAAGGTCGAATGCCGGATTTTTGTTTTTATTTCGAAAAGGACTCGAGGCATATTTTCAGAAACCACGAGATAGAATGTGAAATTCAAAATATCCTGACAATAATGAATGGCAAGGAAAGAAAAGGTCTTCTGCTAAATTGCATAAAACGGGAGATTATGTACAAAATTATCAGGAATACAAAAAACCCATTACAAGAAAATACCATTCCTCATTTAATGATTATTTGCCATGCCCCAAATGCTTGGGATTTTTTTCGATTAAACAATATGAAAACATAGAAAACTATGCTTAGATATTTAATTTAAATGTACCTAGACAGATAATTTAATATGTATGAAGAATGAGTTAATGATGAATGTAAGTAAGTCTAAAATCGTGGTGTTTGATACAAAAACAATGTGAAACTTAGTTGTGAATGATGAATACTTGGAGCAGGTGGATAAGTTTTTGAAGTATGTATTGTGAAGTATATTTGGGAAGTGTGTTTACGGTAGATGGGAAGGCTGATAGAGATATGTGAAACAAGGTTAAATGTAGGTAACTCCATTAACGGAGGATAGAACGCTAGTGGCGCCAACAAAAAAACTGTCCAAAGAAGCGAAGCCAGCTATCCATAATAGAGTGCTGGAACCGACCCCCATGTATGGCTGTGAGGCATGGAACTGGTAGAGGAAGGAAGAGGAAGGAAGCAAAGGAAGGAAAGTAGGCTGAATGCTGTAGAATTGCGATTCCTGAGGCGTGAGTATGGTAAAACCATGTACGATCTTGGGAGAAACGTTGAGATCCGCGAAGAATGCAAGGCCAATGTAAACGTAATGAGTAAAATTACGAAAGGAACGCTCGGATGGATTGTAGAGCGAATGAACGAGAAGACGTGTGGCATTTCAATTTGGGAGGCGGGTATGAGTACCGCCGCCCCGGGAACCATTTATTGGATAACCAACACCTCTGCCATAGGTCACCCCCAAGTGGTTCACTACGTTTGGTACTTAGCAGGGGTGCCCGAACTCATTGGGTGAGGTCTTGGCAGCGGATGCGCCTGCCCACCTACTGCATGGCGGAGAGAGACTGGTTGAGGGAGGCCTTTCGACCTTTTCAGCAGGACTCTCTCGACCCATCGCTTTGCACAGCTATTGGAGGGATGGACTCATACGTCCGTCACTCCTGGATATACTAAACCTCTGATTCCTACCAGGCGCGGCCGGTGCCTCAAGTTATAGGTGGTTCACCAAGCCATTCATAAAAAACGAAAGGTTGATATTATATTTAAAAAAAAATCTAGACATCATGCATAATTTTACATTACTTGCTAAGTATCTAAAAATATCATGTAACTGTAATAGTAAAAATATCGTGCGATGTAAAAACATGCTGATGTCTAGAGTTTGATATAGTCAATTGACCTGCCAGGTAAGTAGGTATGTTTTATGTATCTGTTTGTAAATTCAAATAATAAAAATACATATAGCCTAGGAACTCATAATAAATTGTACAACGCAACATAACTAAAACGGCGCTCTAGTAATTATCCAATTATTATAGAATTATTCTGGTATCAATATTTTTAGAAGCATTTTACACTCCATTACTATTGATATTACATCTATTGGAAGATTAGTGGAAAGGGTGGGTGTGATATGCATTTAAAAATACTCAACCTTCCAAAGATAATAATAATAACGCAATAATCCAATAATAATAATTAACACACAAAAAACACTCTGCGGCGTGGATCGCCAATATCGCCATTTACTGTCGTGACAACTTCGATCAATGGGTGACAAACAAATAATAATGTCAAAAAGGTACATCCCAAGGGCTCGAACAAGATAATGTCACACGAGACGCATAGCTGACCCTTTGACTAATGGTTACATTTTAGAAGAGAAATGTTATTACTTAATATTATCTTGTTCAAACCTTACTACCGCTGGAACCAAAGCTTCGGAATATTTCCGAAGAATGCCGAAGCTCTTCGGGTCGGCCATGCGGCACGCGATCAGCCGATTTTTAGTGACATGCATGTTTCTGACGTTTTGGGATTTTTTACTACGAGCATCATTCAAATTACGGGGCGCTTAGCTCTGGCGCGCGGTTTGGCATTGTACCTACCTCGGTTCCTCGCTCCTAGCGGGTACCCGCCGTAACTGGCGGGTGGGAACAATGCGTTTATTTGGCCGTAATACATTGTTAATTGTTAGATTGATAATTAATTATAATTTAATTTAAAGATTGTGCTCAATTTTATCAATTTAATAAATAAACACATTACGTAGAAATACGATGAGTTGTAACATGATGTTGAAAGACCCTCCTCACTGCATCCCCTAAGATGACATAGGGCCTGAGGGAAATTATTTTTCTCATGGCCTTCTGAGTGGAGCTAATATAAAAAATGGCAAGACCAAGTGAATCAGATACTTGATTCGGGCTGCATCAAGAGTCAAAATAATAGAAGAGGATGTGTGAGACGATGTATGAATGTGAACGAGGCAAGGAGTGTGTGCCAAGACCGAGTTGTTTGGCGGCCCGTCCTCTCTGCCTACCCCTGCGGAGAAACGGTGTTATGGTTAGTTAGTTAGTGAAGGATGATTTTATATATATTTTTGACGTCGAATTCTGGTGCAACTTTTGCTATACATTGGGTCATCATATTAATAATTATGGTTTCTTCTTGGTGTGGTTCATTTTCATTTTGTGTGGTTTGAAGATTGAATATTAATTTTGCAAAAATTAAAACGTTTTTTATTTTATTTTATAAGACTCGAACCCACGCGGTCTGAATTGTCTGGCCACTAAATTCGTGAGGCGCTTTACGCCGCTGGACTATGGGAGCCTTGAGTGAGAGCGAGGATTTACCGTACCTATTATATTAGAACTAATTAACTATTATATTAAAATAATAATAAATTTTCGTGACGCATTTCTGTTTCATTTGAATTTCAAGTCGCTAGTAAGTAAGTATCTAAAACTTAAAATAATTAACAAAATTTATTATTACACTATGAATGAAAAAATAAAAAAATGAAAAAAAGTACTTATTTACTTTTCACTTCTGAGTGATAAGTATAAGAGATTAGATAGACTAATCGGTCTCCTCATTGTGCGGTGATTCGTAGCTATTCGATCTCCCCTTCGTGCGGTGCTTCGTAGCTTCTTCGCTCTTGTCTACTTTAGTTTTCTGAGGTTTCACTTCTACCGCGTGTGAACTGCACACTTGTACTTTGAAGTGTAAACTTCTAGCACCTGCAAATCGCCTAGTACCGTTGTGATTTGAAACTCGATGAAACTAAAAATAGCGACACTAAAAAGAGGCAAAAGCATACATCTACAGGACTGCGAGAGAATGAGATAATAATCGGGCTTCTCTTTTTGCGGTGCTTCGTAGCCAACCCACTCTTGCCTACTTTAGTTTTTTGAAGGTTTCATTTCTACGGCATGTGAACTACGCACTGTATTTATTTTTCGTTATTTCTATATTAAAGACGTGGTAATATCGTGATAAATTTTTATGTTTTCACCTACCGATATTTGTTTATTCATACTTTAAATCAGTAAAAACAATACAAAAAACATAAAAATCGTTTTAGAAATTTTATTCTCTACAAAACTGTACTGAAAAAGAGGTACGTACAGAAAACCAAACCAAGTCGTGCAATTTACTTGTTTTTATAAACTTATACACATTTTTACGGCTGTGTATCTCAATACTTATTAGAGGTAGAAGACATTTTTTTTAATAAAAATTGTAGATAATTTTATGTTCTACAAAACTTGTGAAGTTACCTTAGCCAAATTTTTTGATTGAGAACGAAATATTTGAGAAAAACTAGATTTTGGCGCGATTTCGGCAGGTTTTTTCAAAACGGCGGCGAAAGCTCAAGTGACCGAAGGTCGAAAACTCAGATTTTTCATCAGGAGATGAGTGTATAAAACATATAAAAAAATTGGGGCTACCGAAATAATTCCGATCGCGACCCCCTTTTTTGCACTAATTGCACTGTCCTATAAGTCAGGCGAGATCAAAATGCTACAAAGAACAAATAATTATTTTGCGGATAGGCCACTTGCATCGCATTTAAAAAAAAAATCCGGTTTAGGTAAATATTCTAAGACATTCGGCATTTTTTTTAAATCGTATTTTTGAAACCCTGGCGATTTTTTGAAAATTTCAATCCGAAAAATCAGACCATTTTTTATAAACCGGAAAGACGGGACATAATTTTATGGGTGCGAAAAAACGATAATTACATAGCAGAAAATCATTTAAAAAAAAGATCATGTTCCACAAGAAAGGGCACAGGAGAATAGCGAGGCATTCCAAAAATATTATATCTCATAAATATTTTTTTTCCTTGATCCATCTTATTGATCATAAATCATTATAATGTTCAACGTCTATATTACTAAATCCAATGAAATATACTTGTACTTGTAAATTATAATAATAAGAAGAATATTATAAAATTTGATTTTGTTAAGATCAGCACCACTACCATTATACCTCTAAACACGTGCAGACATCGTAAAATGAACGGGGTTCTCTTCATAACATATGTCAAAAAGAAATCAAATGATAAGTTCGCAGAGAACAAACAATAATTCTACTGAACGTTAAATGTCAAATTCAAAAATTCGCCTGAAATCAAAGTGCTGCCATATAAAAAAAATAAATCAGTGTGGAATTTTATAAAATTAATAGGAACATTTTCGGCAATTATTATAAGCAATAATTATCAGCCTGAAACACTCATCAACATTGAAAAATCTCCGAGAAAAGATACTTGCCGCCAACGGCGTTGGCGGCAAGTATCTTTTCTCGGAAGATTTTTCAATGTTGATGAGTGTTTAAGGCTGATAATTATTGCTTATAATAATTGTTACCCTTTGTGCTATGCATAAAAATCTTGTCTAAACGTTAGTTTATAAATTAAAAATAATAATTAACATTTTCGGCGATGGGACATTTTCATGTAGTGACGTCACGGGCCTAAATAATGGATTTATTTATTTAAAAATAAATTTTAAAAAACTGTACATTTCTAAAAATTTTTACTAACATTTTCGTAATCTTGGTAAAAATATCTATCCACACGATTTTTTCAAAGTCGTTATGAAATCCATGCAAGTGGCCTATTGCTTGGGTAGGTAGTAGGCAAATCAATAAAGAGTTTGAGGTACGCAAAAATTCCTCCGTCGATGAAACCTTTGCAGTCACGTGGAGTATCATTTAGGGATGACGAATGACAAAAGATCCAACAAAATATTTAACGGGAAGTTACCTAGTTATTTTTAGCAAAAACTGAAAAAAAAATTATAACTCCCGCTAGAAAAGTATTTCTTTCGAAAACTCTTCACATCTTGTTAGTATTAGGTAATTAATATCCACCTGATTAAATAGAAATTCAACAATATTATTGTTGGGAAAGTGTGTTTTTAAAAAGAGATTTGTTTTTTTATTTCTATTCTTGCCGGGAAAATTCCTCCCTCCAATTTTTGATCACGAAGTGTCTTTATATTGGTGTTAGCTTTATTTAATCAAAAGATCCAACATTTTTTTTCTTTTGGTACATGCTTTTTTGATATCAGTCAAAAATATCGCTCCGGAAAAATCCTCCGTCCAATTTTTTTAAGTCAAATTGATAGGATAGCTATGTTAAAATAATTTCTGCAAAGATCCAACTAAATTTTCAACGACAACCTATTTTTTTAAATTGATTTCGATTGCACGCAGATTCCACGTGACTTTTGTATGAACAGGAGTCCGCGGGGTAAGGGAAGCGGTGGGGCTAGTCGCACGGGGGGCAAGCAAGCCGATCGGCGCGGGATAACAGCTGTGTGGGTGAGGTGAAGGGAATCTTGATAGGGAATTCGGCCGGCAACAGCTAAGTTTGTGTGCGCTTATTGTTTTGAATTTCGTTAGTGTGCGTGAGCTTGGTTTCAATGCGATAAAGTAGATATAATGAAATAACGCTGATGCGCAGGTTAAGCGAAACCGGTCGGTATAAAAAAGGTTAATGGATGAATCGTGGTTACAAACTAAGTGATTGTTTTATTTCAATTAATATCTTTGTCAAACCACAAAGTGACTGCTTTCTACCAAAGTAAAAAAAGGATTTAATTATCACTTATAATGAATGTTCATCTTCTTATGTACATGAAAAGATATAAAACGTTTAAAAAGAATTAAAAAAATATAATAAAAGGTAGCTAAATAGGTATCCGAAACAATTTTAAAAAATCCGAGTACGCAATTAAAAGTGAAACCTTCAGAAAATAAATTAGAATACAGTGGGAGGAGTGGCTACGAAGCACCGCACAAAGAGGAGACCGATTATACTCTTATTCTCTCGTTGGCTAAATTCCATAGATGTACGAGCATTTTTTTATTATGTATATCATACTAATTTTAAAAATTTAAATATTTAGAGATGATGTAGGTACATAGATTAAACTCGAGTACGTGTAAACTTCTTTAGCACCGTTGTGATTTGAAATTCGATAAAACGAAAAATAGCAACATTAAAAAGAGATAATGCTCCATTGATATGCTTGGTGTAACCCTAAGTGACCAGCTCAGGTATGGGGGCTCCATCGAAGCCAGAGTAAAGTTAGCCTCCCAAAAACTGGGCGTACTGTACAGGGCCCGCAGATACTTTAAAAGTACACAACTGCTAACCCTGTACAAATCGCAAGTGCGCCCCACGGTTGAATTTGGCAGCCACCTCTGGTCTGGAGCTCCAAAATACCTGAAAAATACCCTCGACTCTGTGCAGAAACGGGCGGTCCGTTTGATAGATTCTCCCATCTTAACAGACGGATTGCAATCTTTAGAGCACAGGCGTCGGGTGGGAATGCTATCCTTGTTCTACCGGTATTACAATGGAAGATGCTCCGAGGAACTAGCATCATTGATCCCTTCGGCACCGGTGCATAGTCGGGAAACACGCCAAACGCGTGCCCAACATTTGTACACAGTTGACATTTGTCACATGAGAACGGGTCGTTTCTTCGACTCGTTCTTGTGTTCAACAGCTCGGCTGTGGAATGATTTGCCGGCCTCTGTGTTTCCTCCTTCCTACAACATGGGTCTCTTCAAGACCAATGTTCATTCCTTCCTCTCCTCAAAAAGACCCTCCACACAGCATCCCAGATGACATAGGCCCTGAGGGAAATTATTTTCCTCAGGGCCTCCTGTGTGGAGTTAATGTAAAAAAAAAAAAAAAAAAAAAAGATAAAGACATACATCCATAGGATTAAGCCTGCAAGAGAATGCGATAGACTAATCGGTCTCTTCTTTGTACGGTGCTTCGTAGCTATTCAGTCTCCTCTTCGCGCGGTGCTTCGTTGTCGTCTCCCCACCCTTGTCTAGAGTTTTCTGAGGTTTCACTTCTACTGCATGTGAACTGCACATTTGTATTTTGAAGTGAAAACTTCTTTAGCACCGTTTTGGATTTGAAACTCGATGAAACGAAAAATAGCGACAATAAAAGGAGTCAAACACATACACCTATAGAATTTAGCCTGCAAGAGAATGAGATAGTATAATCGGTCTCCTCTTTGTGCACTTCTTCGTAGCCTTCCCGCTCTTGTCTACTTTAGTTTTTCTGGAGGTTTCACTTCTACCGCGTGTGAATTGCACACTCTGAAATTTTTTACTGTAGAATGTTTACTCGCGACTGTCTGATAAGTATTTAAGAAACTTTTAAATGGTTGTGATGCATTTGATGTGGTGGGTTCTGGTTCATTTCAATATTTTCACCTACGACTTAGTCATCTAATGATTCATGGGGTGTGGTTTGTTCGGGTCTTGGTGGCGAATGCGTCTGCCAACCAGCAGCATGACAGGTCGGATCGGGTGAGAGTGGTTAAGGAAGTCCCTTTAACTTCTCCAGCCGCACTCTCTCGGAACATTGCCTTGCACCGCAGTGGGAGGGATGGATTCATACGTCCGTCACTCCTTGACAAACTGAACCCTAGATTCTTACCCACCCCTAAAATCCTTTTCCTTCCCATAGCTTCCTCCCCTTCCTTTCCTATACGCAGCGTCCACAAAGATGACATAGGCCCTGAGGTAATTATTTTCTTCAGGGCCTCCTGTGTGAAACTAAAGTAAAAAACAAAAACATTTATATTAAATTTAGTCGCATTGTTTTCGATGTTGTTTCCTCGAATACAATGTTTCTGAAAACACGCCTCGAACAATTAAAATTATAATTAACGGGTTGTTAAAAAAAATGACAGATTCTTCAAATATTTGAAGTTAATTTTCACAATCTGTGCAAGTTGTATTCAAGTTCATTGTTATAACAACAGAACTTGAATGGAACTTACACAGAACGTGAAAATTAACTTAAAATTTTTAATTTTTGATGACTCCTACAAATTTTTAAAACCACCTGTCCTAAGTCCTTTTCGAAATAAAAACAAAAATCTGGCAGTACTATTTTGAAGTAAAAACATCTTTAACACCGTTGTGATTTGACACTCGATGAAACGAAAATTAGCGACACTAAAAAGAGGCAAACACATACATCTATAGGATTTAGACTGCGAGAGAATAAGGGGGCATACATGAATAACGTGAGCAGTTAATTTTCCAATTTAACCCCCCCCCCCCCCCTTTGGTGAGATTTGGTGCCCCCCCCCCCCTCTCCCCTCACGAGACATCAGTTGTGTATCTGGGGTCCCACCCTATCCCGTCCCGCCCAATGCTATCCCGTTACGCCCCCCCCCCCCCCGTTGTGGTAAATATGATCGCGACAATATGCTGAAAAACTGTTCAAGATTTGGTGAGATTTTACTGGACCCCCACCCCCCATTTTGAGCTCAATTAATGTATGCCCCTAAGATAGAATAATCGGTCTCCTCTTTGTGTGGCGCTTCGTAGCCTACCCACTCTTGCCTACTTTAGTTTTCTGAAGGTTTCATTTCTACGGCATGTGATCTGCGCACTGAATTTATTTTTCGTTATTTCTATATCAATTTTCTTCTTCGATTTGGTCAACACGTTGAAGTTTTGTGGAAACAATGTTCGTGGGTCGTTTTGATTAGATGAATCATCCATGCAATATTTTTATTTTTTCGATTAAAATTAATTGGTGAGCTCGCCTTTTGTTTCACACATGGGATTTGGGTCGTATCCCACCATCACCGTCAGAGTAAGTGAACTCCTGTAAAATAAGAATCGGGAATTTTAAAGAAGTAAATTTGACCGTATAAATGACCGAAAAGAAGAATTATTAATTGAAGGCAAGTACCTCAGATTATCCGAATTCTATGTCATAGGTAGGTATGACTCCAAAGAATCATCTTGATATTGCATTTCTGTTATTCTTGCAATTATTTTGTTCCGTTTCATTGAGTCAACCGTAATCAATAATGTATTGTAATTAAGACACTAAAATGGTCGGTCGCCAAATACCTACACTCCAAATCACATGTACGTTAATGCTCGGTATACGATAATACGATTGATCACGATAAAATTTTAAAAGGCAAAACATTCGAGGCAACCGAGGCTAAATAAGCGCGGCGGCAACGTCGCAAAACACGCCACCGCCACGTGCACCTCAACTCTTGTACGGGAGTTGGAATTAACCGGCAACGTTGTTTCCCAACACATTTGCCAACGCCTCGGTGGCGGGTAAATGCTAGGAATGAAAGGCGGCATGTTATGTCACACCGGTCGCCTAAATGTCGGTAGGATGAATGGTAGTATACATGGCCGTGTATATCACCTAGCGCCTAGCTGCGTAGCGACAGATGGCGGAACTGTAATATTCGAAATCATCCACTTCACGCCCAATTTGGCTACCAGGACAATTTTTGCCAAAATGCTTGTGACGACATGTACTATGAACTGTGTAAAAATTTCGAAAAATAAAGTGGCGACCGTATATCGGTCGCCAAATGTCGGTGGTCGCCACTTTAGATGCATATTTGCCCATGCTGGTCGCCAAATAGACGGTGTTATGTATATATATATATATATATATATATATATATATATATATATATATATATATATATATATATATATATTTTTTTTTATTTTTATTTTAACTTTATGAGTAAAACCTCAAATTGTAATATTTAATTAAATGAAGACAATATAAGCGAAACTCAATCGAAAATCTGAAAACAGAAAAATCAGAAAAAGATATTGACACATCTGGGACAATCATACATAAAGATAGCAGCCAATAGTATATGCGTTAAGAAAAATGAAGATAGTGTGGGTGGTTCTTAGTCGAAGTATGATACAGTTAAAAGTGACCGAATTGGATATCGACACGGTGGCGCAGTGGTTAGCGCGTTCGCCCGGTAAGCGAGAGGTCCTGGGTTCGTGTCCCAGATGTGTCAATATCTTTTTCTGATTTTTCTGTTTTCAGATTTTCGATTGAGTTTCGCTTATATTGTCTTCATTTAATTATATATATATATGTAGGACGCATGGAATGGGGACAGTTTTTCAAGCTAGCCTATACATCGGGGACAGTTGCATGCTTTGGGGACAGGCCCAAAGTATCACTACAAAAATGTCCCCAAAGTATCTTTTTCCATTATATATGCAACGCATGCATTGGAGCCATTTTTAAAATTATGTACACCGCATACTTTGGGCCATAGATTACAAAATACTTAACAGATGTCACTATCGTTTCGTTTTCAGATTTTGAAATTTTCGATTGGAATATTGTACTCTGATCACCGCGTATAACTTCAAAAATATATAAAAGATGTCTCTTTCGAATCGTTCATAGATTCCGAAATATTCGACTGGAAAAATATATTTTTACCTTTTTACAAAATTTGTAGGTTTATTTTAGAAACATTGGAGGTATGGCGTTTTACTCTGAGATAATAGAAATAAGTGAAATAATTTGAAAGATTTTGACTTATTGGAAAAAAATTAGGTTTATTTTAGAAACAAAAGAGGAATGTCGTTTTACACTAAGATAATAGAAACAAGTGACATAAATTGAAAGATTAAGAGTAATTACAAAAAAATTGGCTTATTTAAAAACAAAGGAGATATGGCGTCTTATCCTAAGATAATATACAAACTGCCTAATGACTAGACTAAAACGCTCTCCCAAAATTTTTTGACGGTTGACATTTGTTTCACATGAGAACGGAAAGTTTCTACGGCTAGTTCTTGAGTTGATCTGCTCGACTGTGGAACGATTTGCCGGCTTATGTGCCTCCTCCCTCCTACAACATGTATCTCTTCAAGTCTTATGTTCACTTCTTCCTCTTCTCTAAAAAAAACCCTCCACACAGCATTCCTAGAGATGACCTAGCCGAAATTATTTTCATCGGGCACTTCTGTGTAGGAAATGAAAAACAAATATAAATTAAAAACATACGTAAATGATGGCCTTCGTGGTCCAGGGGTAAGGGTCTCGATTAGAAATCAGAAGGTCGCGGGTTCAAATAAAAAAAAAAAATTATTTTGATCAATTTGTATTATCTCACAATTAGTGATTGGCGATCAGATCTGAATAGCCATGTACTTTCTTACCTTCCTCCTCCTTATCTCCTTAGGCTGAATGTATTGTGGAAGGCCACAATACCTTTAGCCACACAACAACCTCAATTGGGATGCCACAGTCTCACTGGTTCCAGACGGGAGCAGTTGGGACTCTTGTGCGGTATTTACACAAAAAAATTAAAACAAAAAATATTTTTTTAACCTTTCAAATATTGTCCCTAAATGATGTATCATCCACAAAGATGGATTTCTCATTAAAAATATTCACCAAATATTACAAAAATAAATTGTTTGCCAATTCAAATCAACTAACTAAAACCTTCAATAACTCCATGTAGTTTGAAAATGATTGTTTTCAAATAAGATGATCTGGATATTAAGTCTCTTTTCTTTTTCATATAAGTTTCATTGGACAGAAAGGGAGAGAAATAACATTATTTGTATATCTTCATAATGTAACATTTTATACAGAATACAATAGCTCCAAACCTTTTGTTATATGAATACCGCACAAGAGTCCCATCTGCTCCCGTCTGGAGCCAGTGCGACTATGGCATTCCCGATTAGGGTATATTGTAAGGCTGATGGTAGTGGGGAGTGGGGAGGGGAAGGAGATAAGGAAGAGGAAGGTGGGGAAGTACCTGGCTATTCACTTCTGGTCACTAAACACGGCTTAAGCCATTTTTAAACAACGTTCCAATTCTGAATGGTGGTCTTACTGCAGGGTGATACTGATAGTATCTCCCACTCTGGAACGTGCCGCAAACCACCCAGTAGGTAACTAACTGACTAAAACTAACTAACCATCACGCGGTTTCCCCGCAGTGGTAGGCAGAGAGGACAGACCGTCAAAAAACTCGGTCTTGGCACACACTCCTTGCCTCATTCACATTCATACATCGTCTCATATATTCTCTTCTATTGTTCTGACCCTTACATGGCCTGTGTCGAGTATTTGGTTCACTTGATCGTGCCATGTCTTCCTGGGGCGTCCCCGACTTCTTTTACCACTGACATTTGCGTCATATATTCTCCTTACAATCCTTTCTTCATTCATTCGCTCTACATGCCCAAACTATTTAAGCGTCCCTTTCTTAAGAGGAACGTCTTCGCGGCCCTTTCCATAAATATTTAAATTTGGATTTACGGCTAAAATAATGTAGTGCACGTGGCGGGCCGGATCGAGAGAGACTGGTTGAGGGAGATGATTTATGGATACCGCCGCCCCGGGAACCACTTTTTGGATAACCAACACCTTCGTCATATGTTACTGAAGTGGTTCGCTACGTTTGTTGACTTAGCAGGGTAGCTCGGGTTCATGGCGTGAGGTTTGTACACGTGGCGGTCCGGATCGAGAGAGACTGGTTGAGGGCGATGATTTATGGATACCGCCGCCCCGGGAACCATTTATTGGATAATCAAGACCTTCGCCATAGGCCATTAAGATGGTTCGCTACGTTCGGTGACTTAGCAGGGGTGCTCGTGTTCGTGGCTTGCGATTTGTTTGGATCTTGGCGGTGGTTCGTGTTGCGGTTCGGATCGAGAGAGAATGGCTGAGGGAGATGATTGATGGATACCGCCGCCCCGGGAACCACTTATTTGATAACCAACACCTTCGCCAAAGTGATCGCTACGTCTGGTGACTTAGCAGGGGTGCTCGGTTCATTGAGTGAGGTTTGTTCGGATCTGGAGGCGCACTATGGAATGGTCCCGAACAAGGCCGTATTATAAATCGAAAACTGTACTTTATTTGTCAGATATACCTATAGCGGTTTTAAGATAAATGATTGATTGAAATTTTTATCGGTTGGAATATTTTTGTTTGTTTTGTAGTTTATAAATAATATCAAAAAATAACCCTTCTTTCAATATTTTTATCAACCTTCTCATATCTCGTAACTGCAAAAATATTCTGTAATTTTTTTCTAATACATTAAAATTTAAGTGGAACAAAGTTTTACTAGTTACTGCTTCTAAAAATGCAGTGGGAGGGATAGATTCATACACCCGTCACACTTAAACACTGACCCTCAAACTCCTACCCACCCCTTATAAATTTCACCTTCCCAGATCTTTTTCTTCCTCCTTTCATAAAAAGACCCTCCACATAGCATCCTCAAAGATAACATAGGTCCCAAAGGGAATTATTTTCCCCAGGTCCTCCTGTGTTAAAAAAATCATTTCTAAATAATAAAAAAATGTATTTTACGATTATATTTTTTCTAAAGTACACAAAAAACACAATTATTTTTCTACTCAAAGAACGATAGGAAACGTTCCAATTTAACAAATGCATTTTTTGGGAATACTTAATGAAAAATTATTTGTTCTTTTCCCCATCTCCTTCCCCCTCCCGACTTGCTTCAGCTTCACAACATACGTATCCCAATTGGCTCCAGGCGGTTGGGAGCAGTTGTGACTCTTATGTTTGTAGGTATTTACGTGTTCGATTCACACGCGATAGAAGAGAAACCTTCGGAAAACTTAAGTAAACAAGAGTGGGGAGGCTACCGAAGTACCGCACAAAGAGGAGACCGATTATACTTTCTCATTTTCTCGCAAGCTAACTCCTATAAATGGATTTGTCTGTCTCTTTTTAATGTCGCTATTTTTTATAAAATATATATTATATGTTGTCCTACGAAAAGCTTCGGTTTCGTTGTTCGGTAATAACATGATGCTCGTAGTACCTGTACCTACATAGAGTTATACTACATATCTTTGTCGTAGTATAATATTGCTAGAGTCCCACCTGCTCCCGCCTGGAGCCAGTGAGACTATGGCATCCCCAATTGGGTTATGTTGTGAGGCTGGAGGTAAGTGGGGAGGGGAAGGAGATAGGTAGAGGAAGGTGGGGAAGTACCTGGCTATTCAGATCTAGTAACAAAACGACTAAAGTCATTTCAAATTAGCTTAAGATGGTACGAGAGATTTTTCAATATTTAATGATTTTTGCGCGTTTTCGAAGTCGCCTACATCCATAACCGTACAAACAAAAAAAAGTTGTACCAAAAGAATGATAGTTACATTTACGTTCTATCCCAGGAAATATAATTAAATATTAACAAAAAATATTTTTCATACTTTATAACTGTTTGAAAAATAGTTGTTTTCAACAAATCTCAATCGACCTGCAAATATTTTTCTTATGTGTCGTATGCATAAAGGAAAAAAAAGAAAAAAAATATTTTTAGATAGAAAACATCTCAACGTATGTCGCTTCATTTTTTAATTTTTTAATTTTTTAATTAAAGAGCCCTTTTAGCTAAATTACGATGTGATATTATTAAAAAAACTGCATAAATCAGTCAACTTTAGAATCGTTTTAATGTACCAAAAAACAGGTTAGTTAATAAAATAAAAATATCTTCCAATAAAACAGTATTTTAAGAATCTCAATTTAAAAATAAATATATTAAATCCAATGATTTATTTGGTTTGCATCAATTTTTGTATCATAAGAGCAGATCTCAATTAGTGTTTCAGTGCCTGGACAAGCCCAAGACGGAGGGTTGTCTGTCACGCTACTTTAAATAATTTAAGTAAAAGCTGAATCACCCAAAAGATCAGTCATTTACTAGACCTGAATACATTGTCGGAATTATTAAATGGCCCTTTTTACAATTTCTTCTTTAATTTACTATCTACTCAATCGCACGGCCGAGCTGTGTCGGCGCTGTTCAGGGATATTCAAAGTTAACATAATATTATATGTTTATGATAATTAAATAATGTTTTTGATAATTAAATAAATGTATATGATAATTAAATAAATGTTTCCGACATTTAAATAAGAACAAATAATATGAAATGCGAAATATCTATTCGATGGCAAATAACTATTTTTGAAAAAGTTTAATAAAATTTTATTAAATTATTCACATAAAATTAATCACTTATAACCTAGTTTTGTTCACGTTTACATATCTTTATTTATAATATATTTTTTTCATTTCTAGTTTTGTTATTTTCGATAAGGCTCTCGACTGGCGTTCCGGAGGTCACGGGTTCAAATTCAGCATGCGCAAGTAAATTTTATTTGATTGGTTTGTGTTATATCACAATTTGATCATTAAAAAATATTATAAGGTATACTCTTATTTGCGGCACGTTCCAGATTGGAAGATAGTTTCAGTATCGCCCTAGTAAAAGACCACCATTCAGAATTAAAACTTTGCTTTAAATGGCTTTAGCCGAGTTTGGTGACTAGATGTGAATAGTCAAGCTGTCTGATCTGACAGTAACCATGTAGCAACTTTAACTTTTTTTCCAATTTAACCTTAAAAAATTTGTCTTCAAACTCTACTCAAAAACTAAGGTTTTTTGGTTTGAGCTTTATATATAAACATGTATATACCCAGCCGAGTAGTCGACCCTTCACCCCTCCTCCAACTGTACAACACCTACCATTTTTTTATTTTTTTGTAGAAAAAAAACATCAAATATGTCACCGGAGACCGAAATTTCATTTTCATTTTTTACTCCATATAATGTCAGGAATCACTGGTTAAAGTAAGTCAAGTACTTAACATCCTGTATATGTGCAGTCCTAGTGCTGCATATATACATTATCCATTTTACCCTTAAATCGACTAAAATCTAACTAACCGTACAATGTACTTTTTATTTATTTATTTATTTATTGACGCCCTATTGGATTTTTACAAGTACATATTAAATACAAATTTCACTTATAACAACAGTATAACATTAGAAAAGATTCAAAATATACAAATAAAGCATAAACTACTATAATGTACGACTTTAGAGAACTCGTAGGTACAATTCATATACCTACAATCAGTTCTTGATCGTTTATATCAGAATTTAGCCATGTTTCAGTAGGGGCATAAATTACGTAATCCATCGTTGGTAATGTAGATTTTAGGTCTTGAAGTTTCGTTCTCAGTCCTCTTACATTTTGATAGTATATTTTTAGATTGTGGGTCAGTTTTTTGGATTAAATTTTACAATTGTTGGGTGATTATTGATATACTTGATTGTAATGTCTTGTTCACCCGATGATTGCCTATTTTTTAGCTCGATTCTTAAATTATTATTAAATGAAAACTATTAATTCTTGTTTTTTATTTTCTTTTTAATAACTTTTTACTTAACACTATGTATTATTATTTAAAAAAAAATTATTTCGTAATTTTATTTAAATAACTTCTCGAAACTATTATTTCTGTATTGATTATTACCACTTTTTGATAATTTTTACAAAGTGCTTACAATTTATACATACTATAATTGTTTAATAACCACTTGATTTCACTGAACTTAACTGGTTTAAATTATATTACACTATTTAATGTACAATTACTTTTCACACAATTGTATGCTTCCTAAATAAACATAAATAAATAAAATAAAATATATGTATTGTATTAAAATCAATATATTTTATATATACTGCATATATACTTACAGGGTTTTAAGGGACGTACTTGACTTACTTTAACCATTGATTCCTGAAATTATTTGGAGTAAAATTAAAATTTTTTTACGTATTTTATATTAATAATTTTGCAGGGCACCATAAGATGCAGCACGCCGTGAGAAGTGGGTGGAAATAATTCGATTGCTGAGAAAAGAACTTTGAAAACACTTTTGAAACAATTTCTGTTTGAGTATTATGTACTATTGGTTCAATAAAAAATATTGGAACAAAAAATGACTTCATTATTTCATTAGTTGTGCATTCTTTTAGTCATATAATGAAAAATACATATTTAAAATAATTTAAATAAGTTTATTTTATTACAAACTAACAAAAAAAAAAACTATTTCATTGTTTATTTTGGGTAAAATTTCACATTGTAGGCAACACCAAGCCGCTATTGCAGGTTTGCGTTTCTGGCTTTGTCTAATCCTAGCGGTGGTAATGTTCTCGTGACTTGTGCAAGTGAGACGAATATATGTTTACTTTCAAATGTTTAGTGATTCCAAAGCTACGTCGTTGCAGTTGTAGAGTGGTTACGCTTTTTACGATGAGCGGTAATGAAGTTTGCTTCTCTATTTATATACCTCAATGAGTTAAAATATGTAAAAACTACACGACGTTACGACGAAACAGCAAACTAATTTCACCAATTTTTTGTATTTCTTGGGCATTAACTATGTAACAATTTCTAGACATTTTGTTTTTTGAAGATTAATTCTTTTTTAATTCTGCTCGTGAATGATACGGTTGTATCGAAACCGGTCGCGGAAAAATTTAATTTAAGTAACAAATGTACATTTAATAATTTCACCGAATTTGAAAATACTTAAAGGACTGCTAGGCTCTTAAGGGTTTGGGTACCGCCGTCCCGGGAACCATTTATTGGATAACAAAGACCCTTACAAAGGCCACTCTAAGTGTTTCGCTATGTTTGGTAACTTAGCAGAGGACCAAGGGGGTGAGGTTTGTCCGGATCTTGGCGGCTGATGCTTCTGCCCACCAACTCCGTGGCATGCCGGATCGGGACAGACTGATGGAGACAGACCTTTTGACCTCTCCAGCAGACTCTCTCGGTACATCGCCTTGTATCGCAGTGGGAGGGACAGATTCATACATACGCAGCTGGTGAGCAGACACATCCGCCACCAAGACCCGGACAAACCCCATCCTATGAACTCGGACACCCTGCTAAGTCAGCTTACGTAGCGAATCACTTGGGGTAACCCATTGTAGAGGTGTTGGTTATCCAATAATTGGTTCACGGGGCGGCGGTACCCATACCCGCCAAAAGTATGAGGGGTTGGGAGGATTCTGGGGGTCAGTGGGTCCAGTAGCGACGGACTTGTGAATCCATCCCTCTCAATGCGGTGCAAGTCGATGGGTCAAGAGCAAAGAGTTCGGCTGGAGAGGTCAAAATGACTCCCTCAACCACAAATAATGTCGGCTAACACATCCACCGCATCAAGAAACAGACAAACCTCACCCCATGAACCCGGGCACCTCTGCTAAGTCACCAAACGTAGCGAATCATTTGGGGCGGACTATGGCAGGGGTGTAGATAATCCAATAAATAGTTCCCGGGGCGGTGGTGGCGGTGCCCATGCTGGTCTACCAAATTGAAAATACGTACTTACCTATTATATTTATAATATTTCCAAATATATTTATTACTTGTTAGGTAAGTAGGTAGGTACCTGTTAATTCTACTCATTGTTTTTTTTTAGAAATTATCTTTTATGTTAGAAGAAGTACAAAACAATATGTTATAATAATATATTATTAATTATTATTATTAATAATAATTATACTACCGTATCTTCTGCAACGGAGCTTCCTTCCGCAGAATATCACGTGTTATTTGAATGTGCCCTGTCTAGCTTCTGAAGGCACCGCATAATAAAGATCGCCTATCTACAGTTGAAATGGTACGTTTGAAACAAACTTTCTGCTCGCCTTGGACCGGATGCGTGAACGACGAACAAACTGCAGGTGCGGTCTCCATAACGCAAGATGTAAAACGTAATATCAAGGCACCTCATAAAAAAATATATCCAATGGTTCAGCAAAATTTTTACAACGGTTATGAAGAATATACATAATATATATTCTTCTGTGTTCTCCATAAATAACTTTTTGACATTTTTGTTTTGCGTAATCCAACATTACCTAACTAAATAACTTACCACGCCGCCCGTTTTGCACTATTTTGCAGAAATGGTAGGCAGAGAGGACGGACCGCCAAACAACTCGGTCTTGGCACACACTCTTTGCCTCACTCACATTCATACATCGTCTCATACATTCTCTTCTATTATTCTGACTTTTGACATGGCCCGTCTCAAGTATCCGATTCATCTGACCGTGCTATGTCTTCCTCGAGTTCTTCTACCATTCACATTTGCGTCGTATATTCTTCTTACACTATTTTCTTCGTTCATTCGCTGCACATGCCCAAACCATCTGAGGGCATAGAGCATAGAGGTATCTGAGGGTCCCTTTCTCACAATGCTTACTTCAGCCTTACATGATTTGCGGATATCCACATTTCTCACACGATCATACATTGTTTTACCACACATACGCCTCAGGGATCTCATTTTTTATAAAATGAAAATGATGAATTTCTAATATTTTTATTCCGCGGTATCGCAGTGGGATATATAGATTCATAAATACGATCCAACCTGCCACGCAGCTGGTGGGAATACACATCCGCCACCAAGACCCGGACAAACCAGGCAGAACTCAGGCAGCTCAGCTCAGTCACCAAACGTAGCGAACCACCTGGGGTAACCCATTGTGGAATTGTTGGTTATCCAATAATTGGTTCACGGGGCGGCGCTACCCATACCCGCCAAAGGTATGAGGGGTGGGTAGGAATCTGGAGGTCAGTGGGTCCAGAAATGACGGACGTGTGGACCCATCCCTGTCAATGTCCTGCTGGAGAGGCCAAATGGTCTCCTTTAACCAGTCTCTCCCGAACCGGCCTGCCACGCTGTAGTGGGCAGAGGTGTCCACCGCCAAAATCTAGACAAACCTCACTCATGAATCCGGCCAACCTTGCTTAGTCACCAAATGTAGCGAACTCTTCGACCAAGTATACCCTACGACGTAGGGTATACCCCTACGTCAATGAGCGAACCATTTGAGGTGACCTATGGCAGAGGCGTTGTCAATAAATGGTTCCCTGGGCGGCGGTACCCACACCCGCCTCCCAAATTGAGTATACCTAAATGTATATCTAAATGAAAACAGAAATCTGTTTTGAACGTACCAAATAATATTTTCTCTGAATTCCTAGGTCACCCCAAAGTAGTTCGCTACGTTTGGTTACTTAGCAGGGGTGCACGGGATCATATGGTGAGGTTTGTCTAGGTATTGGTGACGGATGTATGTGCTCAACTGGTGCGTGGCAGACCGGATCGGGATAGACTAGTTCGTAGAGACCTTTTGACCACCACATCCGGACTCTCTCGACCCGACACCTTGAAACGCAGTGGGAGGGATGAAGTCATACGTCCATCACTCCTGGACAAATTGAGCCGCCCCGGGAACCATTTATTGGATAACCAACACCTCTGCCGAGGGTCACCTCGAGTGGTTTGCTTTGTTTGATGACTTAGTCGGGGTACCCCGGTTTATGGGGTGAGGGTTGTTCGGGTCTCGGCAGCTGATGCGTCTACCCACCAGCTGTCCCACCACCAGGAGTCCTTTTGACTTCTCCAGCCATACACTCTCGAAACATCGCCTTGCATCGCAGTGGTGGGGGGATGAATTCACACGTCCGTCACTCCTGGACGCACTGATCCCCAGATTCCTACCCAACCCTAATACCTACCTACCCTTTTCCTTCCCAGAATTTCCTTTCCTTCCTTTCCTAAAAAACCGCTCCACACAGCATTCCCAAAGATGACATAGGCCTCGAAGGGAATAATTTTCTCCTCAGGGCCCCCTGTATGGAGCTAATGTAAAAAAAAAAATTCTTTCCCAGAACTTCCGTTCCTTCTGTTCCATAAAAAGACCCTCCACACAGCATCCCCAAAGATGACAAAGGCACTAAGGGATTTTTTCTCAGGTATGGAGCTAGGGCTGCCATCCGTCCGGGTTTCCCCGGATTTGTCCTAGTTTAGAGGGCATCCGGGGAGCGTCCGGGCGGGGTTTTATTTGATGTCCGGGTTTAAAATTTTTTATTTAAAGTCTTAAAATTTAAAGTCAAACGTATACGTTTGCCCTGAGGAAGCAACGGTGGTTCTGAAACCGGTCGGCTTTAGACAAATATAAAAGTGGTTCGAACAAAGTAACATTGTTTCATTTATCTTTAATTAAAATTAAATTCAATTTCCAAGAATACAGCTGCATTGATTTTTACAAATTCCTTTTAAAAAGGGAAGATATTCAAGTTATCGGAAAGAGTGATAAATACAAAAAAAAATAAAAGTAAAAAAGGCGAGAGGCTGAGGAAAAAGCTATAATAGCTAGATAATCAAATAATATACTAATGAGTGCAAAAATTTCTTTTCATTTTTGTAGAGTTATGGATTGTTTTTATTACGCAAAAGAAATTTACAATATGGCTGTTGATTAAAACTTTAAGGTGATATAAATAGGTATGGTTTTTGGTTATTTTATGCTTAAAAAAAATAATAATGTAACTTACATTACAGTAAGTCTAAACTTTAAAAAGTTTCAGTTTAGTTGCTTAAGATTTAAGAAGACTGAATTTAGTTCATATTATGTTAAGAGATATTTTGTTGTTTAAATGGCTGCTGATAAAAACTTAAAGATATAATTATTATTGAGTTAAAAGAGTTACCTCAAAAATTGTAAGACACACTAAAATGGTCTCAGTACTTTTAAGTTTTTTGTTTAAAAATTTAATTGAATTTAGTTAGGCTTAATATTTTAATAAGGTTTTGTTTTCATAACAGAGTATATTAACAATTTGTGATTTTTAAGAATAAAAAAATTGACTGATTATTAGAACAATTTGTAACAAACTGTAATAAGATTCTGTTTTGTTAGGTACTTTTAAAATGATGATAAAAGATGACTAAATTTCATTTAAAAAAAATAAAAGGTGATTAATGAAATTTTTTTTTTACTACACTGACTATGTTTAAAAAAAAACTGTTGACATGTCCGGGTTCTGGGCCCTAAAATCCGGGGTTTTCATGCGTCTTGTCCTGGTGGCCAAATTTAAGAGATGGCAACCCTATATGGAGCTAACGTAAGAACAAATACAAATTAACAAATAATTATTAAAATTACTAAAAATATTTCAAATTACTTTTGAAACGTAGATATAAGATATAATGGAAAAAAATAAAGAAAAACAACAACAAAAAAGTGATTATTAGAGCCGATACCCTCTCAATATATTGATTGAGGAATCACTAAGTTACGCGAATACTACGAAGAACAAAATAATGATGCGGATTGCTTAGGTAGGTAGGTACATGCACGGCTCACGCATACGGTTTCCGAATAGTAATATTCGCCGATATCCGGTAAGCTTCTTTGCCATATCTCCTTTATTTCTATTATCTCTACGTGTCAAACTATGTGATGTACCTACCTAACAAAAAGGCTAAAATTAAAAAATATGTACCTATTAAAAATGATAAAAATGCATTATTTCAAGATTGATGAAATTTTACGCACTTGACCATCAAAACGACTCCCACAACCACTCTCTCCCGATCCGGCCTGCCAGGCAGCTGGTGAGCAGACGCATCCGCCGCCAAGTCATCAAACGTAGCGAACCACTTGGGGTGAACTATGACAGGGGGTATTGGTTTCCCGGGGCGGTACCCACACCCGCCTCTCAAATTGAATTGAACTAGGTACCTAGGTAGGTAGGTAATAAACGAAATAAAGTAATAGTTTGTAAGTACCTACCTACCTAGGTAGGTAGGTTGAAGTATCCCAAATTCAAAAACAAAAGGCATTTTGAAACAATAGAGCAACATCCATAGATACCTACCTACCTATGTTCAAAATTCGACTAGAACAACATCACATAATATTTCTAGAACGAACTTGCCGCGTCGGGCACGTGTTGTGATCATGAGGTAGGGCTGTCAATACTGCAATTTATTTAATTTTTTTTCTCAGAATTTACGTAAAACACAAATATGGAATGTTTAATCATCATATTTATTGAACTGTGTTTAAGGAACTTTGGTTTAACGTTATACATTTTAATTTACTTTTTAAAGTTATTCTATATTATCTTTCTATAAAATCTATAACAAGGGAAAAAAATAACAAAATTAAATATTTTCTAAATCTACAGGATATTTTTTGGCGAAACAGTCTTTACATAAGTATGTGCAATGTTAATTGCACAGAAATTTTTGGGACAGTTGTATCAATTTGACTTTCATAATTTTCTTCATCTTAGGTATAATGTTTATGACAAAATGCTCATACTCAACTAGGCGGTTCACACGGTTCAACATTTGTTGATCAACTCGACAATTGAAAGCTAATTGACAAATGTGAATACTTTTTCAACAAAGTTGATCAAGTTTTTTGTTGACTAGCTAAAGTTGAAAGCCCGTCTACTTTTGACGTTCAAGTATGACCATTATTTATTTTGGTAATAAACGTCTTGCAAATGCAATAATAGCTCTTATAGTAAGCTATTATATAGTTTAATTTTGCCGGCCGCCGGAGTTGTTTATTTTTCGGTAACCGGATGTGTCAAACGCTCTGCTTTCTGCTTTGTCTAAAACCAGCGGCATAGAATGAATTAGAGCGCCCCTTCACCAGAATCGTATTCCTAGTTTAATTTTTTTTGCCCTACTGGGCTTCTACTTAATTTTCTAATTATACAGTTATGTTAGTTGTATCAATGGTATATCTAATATATATTATTTATGTATCATTGAAGAAGTAGATAACAAAAATAATCTAAACGAAAATACGAAAAAAGATATTATTTATGTATTGAATCTCTTACTGGTTAATACGCAATATATCTTATTCAAAAAGTTAGATTTATTACCACCAAAAGTGAGTATTTTTGTCGGGGAGACGAAAAAATATACATGTTACATGTAAAAAATTTTAAATTATAAGGTATACGCCATTTTTATTTTCATCATTTTTTGTATTACATTTCATAGACAATCAATCATCAATCAATGCTGCCAATCATAGAAAAAAATATTATTGCCTATAAAACAATAATTTTGTAACACTAAATAACTTGGTATGCAGGAAAATGTCAAATAATAGTCTGTAATCTGTATATAGTCCAGTCAATGAATGGTACAAAAGGAGGTGTAGAGTGCGTGAGCAAGAACCTAATCAGAAACTTGTTAAGGGTGCTTAGGGTGTGAACATACTAAAAGTCCTTATGTCTCGTTGGGGAGCTAGGGAGGGGAGGGGGGGGGGGGGAGGGAAGGTCCCAATTTAAGGGTTTCCGCTTTTATCTCGAAAATGGTGTATCGCAGAGGAAATTTTTTTGAGTAAAAGCTCAGAAAATTATCTACAACTTTTATTCTATACGTAATTTTCGAAATCTCAGCCGTTTTTGAGTTACACGCTCCACAAATGTAGATATTTTCGAAAAAAAATTATTTTACCTCACATTTTTCGCGATATAAGCGGAAACCTGAAAAATGGTTAGGTTAGGTTAGGTTAGGTCCGTATGGCGCGGCAGCTGTCAAAAAATGAAATAATCCTCCCCCGCCAGCCCCCGCCTGCCTTCCCGCTTCACCCGGGATGGGATTGTTTTCCATCGCTCATGGAAAGCTCGAAACAACAGAAATTGTCAATATTTATCATGCCAATAGTAATGTCACAATAGGGAATGTCACTTCAAAAGTTAATGGCGGAGCTCGCAAGAGACGGGCCTTTAGACAAACCCTGCTTTGCCAAACAAACCATTCAAAATCTGGGATGTATATCTAAATAATGATAACATCCAGCTTTTGCAGCTTGAATCGTAACCCAAATAATTCTAAGTAGGTAATTTTTGTTTTTATTTTGAAGAGAATTTATTTTTGAAGGTTGGTACTTCGGACAAATGTAATACTTGATTGTCTATAAGGAATATTCCGTATTATCCGTGTATCGAACTTGGACAACACGAACGTTCCGTGTTATCCGTAAGGTGGACTAAATTCACCTTTACCCTAATAAATTATGTTAAAATTAAACGAGTTACAAAGTTATAAAAGAAGTAACGAAATTGTAAAATAGGTAAAATAAGTCGATACACTCCTAAAAATTAAATATAACATTAACTTAAAAAGTTGTTGAAACCTATTTTATACATAAAATGGGAAAATAAAATTAAAAAAATGTGCGCGTGGAGTCCACGCGTGACAAAGGTGAAACTTCTTGTTTATTAGGTACCTATAGTATAGATATTATTTGTATTTTTTTATTGAACAAGAGATAAATAATAATTGAGAATATAAGGAAAAAAATCATAAAAAAACTAGAAACGATCCTCACCATAAATCTCCCAGTACGAATCTAGCAATAATAATAATAATATTTGGATGATTAATATAGCGCCGTTTTTGTGAAAAATCACCTCAAGGGCGCTGTAGCAACAATTAAAACTACTAAATTTGAACAACCAACGAATCTTGCTATTTTATATTGAAACATATTAGTTCACATTCCCGCCGCAGGTTTTTGCTGATCACATGTTATGAAAATGATGCGTAATTGAATACCATATTGTTTTGGCATCTGTCAATGAATAATGACAATGACAATGAACGTCAGTTACGAGTCATAAGCTACTGCCTACCGTCTAGCAGTGTATTTGAATGTATCGAATAATTTATCAAACAAGTTTGATCGAAATCCGAAAAGAATCATAAAATCATGAACTCCTTCTGCAATACGTAATGTTTCTATGGAAATTTACGAAAAACATGCACATTCGATTTAATAAACATAATTTGAAAGATGCCCATTATTAAGCGTTTCATGTTCAAATCAGGGTACCATCTAGTGGGATTTCTTCGCTGCACTGACTATTCCCTGGTCCAACATACTTACCTCTCCGCCGCGAAATATTATTTCGAACCTCCACCTAAATATATACATAAATGTATAGTGGTCTCTGCGCCGTGGGTATGTCAGAGCGAGACGACAGTAACAATTAACAGTGTCGCACGCAATATACCAAAACACCCACGTCGCATACTTCAAGCTGGTGTTCGGGGTTGAGAGGAATAAAAATTCCCAATATTTATGAAAAATTATGAACTATACACGTATTATTAGTAATATGAAATGTACCTATCAATACACCTCTATTTTTAACTTCATATTGAGAAGAAGCAAATTTTTATAGAACTTGGTAAACTTTTTGACGTTTGTAATTTTAAGTTTAAAAACAACACTGAATATTATGTTAAAACCCAGTAAACATATTCAGATTTAATTCTAAAATCATACTTTTTGAATCTTGGAAATCCGTCAGTTTTAAAAAGCTGTTTGCATAATATTTTAAAATTATTTGTAACAAAATCGGGAATCTCAGGAGAAATTTCCCCGCGTTCGGGAAATGATCGCCGTAACTTCGGGTTTTTACGAGCGGATACTGGCATCAAACTCATTTGAAGTAACAATGAACATTAACTTTTGGTGGAATTGATTTAAATGCGTTATGTTGTGAGGCAAGACCCCAAACATTTTCTATAAAACGCAATCGTTCAAAGGGTTTACCTAATGCAACTCAATACTAATTGCACTCGAAAGGTAAGACTGTATGTGGAAAACACATTTATTATTAGAGATTCACAAATAATGTAACATTTTATACAGAATACAATAGCTCCAAACCTTTTGTTATATGAAAACCGCACAAGAGTCCCATCTGCTCCCGTCTGGAGCCAGTGCGACTATGGCATTCCCGATTAGGGTATATTGTAAGGCTGATGGTAGTTGGGAGGGGAAGGAGATAAGGAAGAGGAAGGTGGGGAAGTACCTGGCTATTCACTTCTGGTCACTAAACACGTAGTTGACTAGTCTGTGGTTAGTGGCGGGACAGACTAGGGAAATATATTGTGAGCTTGTGCAGCGCCCGCTATAAAAATCATCCAAATATTATTATTATTATAAACTTCTTTCTTTCTTCCCGAGTAAACATACTTCACAGATACACAAACTCATTAACCATTTATTTATTTCTAATATTTTGAAAAGATTTTGTCAATTTTAATAAATAAAAATATTGTTTACATAAGATTATAATTAATTTAAATTAATAAAAAATAAAAAAAATGCCCACACCAGGTTTAGAACTCGAGAACTTTCGATCTGCAGTCAAGTGTTCTACCGAATAGCCAAGGAGAACCTACTTTAAACTGTCGGATTATATCTATTTAAACACTCGATTACTTTCTGGAATTTCTTAATGCCATTATTTTGTTCTACGTTTGAAATGTGGTATTTAAAAGCTACATTTACTTCGCAGGATCATAAAGTTTACGATTTTTACTAATTTTTTATGCATCCATTGAAAAAATTCATTCATTCAAAAAAATAATAAAACATCATTAAAAAAATAATACATATTCTTATATAGTACCTACTACAATCCAATTGTATGTCTCCGTAATCAAATTCGGAGTTACGATTTTTTTAATGTGGGCGGAAAAATTGGACTGAACCATCGAGATCAATCTGAGAAGAAATTTATAAAATGAGTGGTCGTTCCAGTGGTTAAGATGGTACGAGAGATTTTTCAATATTTAATGATTTTTGCGCGTTTTCGAAGCCGCCTACGTCCATAACCGTACAAACAAAAGAAAAGTTATACCAAAAGAATGATAGTTACATTTACGTTCTATCCCTAGAAATATAATTAAATATTAACAAAAAATATTTTTTCACAGTGTTTGAAAAATAGTGGTTTTCAACAAATCTCAATCGACCTGCAAATATTTTTCTTACGTTGTCGTACGCATAAAGGAAAAAAAAATTAAAATTTTTTTTTTAGATAGAAAACATCTCAACGTATGCCGCTTCATTTTTTAATTTTTTAATTAAAGAGCCTTTTTAGCTAAATTACAATGTGATATTATTAAAAAAACTGCATAAATCAGTCAACTTTAGAATCGTTTTAATGTACCAAAAAACAGGTTAGTTAATAAAATAAAAATATCTTCCAATAAAACAGTATTTTAAGAATCTCAATTTAAAAATAAATATATTAAATCCAATGATTTATTTGGTTTGCATCAATTTTCGTATCATAAGAGCAGATCTCAATTAGTGTTTCAGTGCCTCCCGAAGACGGAGGGTTGTCTGTCACGCTACTTTAAATAATTTAAGTAAAAGCTGAATCACCCAAAAGATCAGTCATTTACTAGACCTGAATACATTGTCGGAATTATTAAATGGCCCTTTTTACAATTTCTTCTTTAATTTACTATCTACTCAATCGCACGGCCGAGCTGTGTCGGCGCTGTTCAGGGATATTCAAAGTTAACAAAATATTATATGTTTATGATAATTAAATAATGTTTTTAATAATTAAATAAATGTACATGATAATTAAATAAATGTTTCCGATGTTTAAATAAGAACAAATAATATGAAATGCGAAATATCTATTCGATGGCAAATAACTATTTTTGAAAAATCTTAATGAAATTTTATAAAATTATTCACATAAAATTAATCACTTATACCTTAGTTTTGTTCACGTTTATATATCTTTATTTATAATATATTTTTTTCATTTCTAGTTTTGTTATTTTCGATAAGGCTCTCGACTGGCGTTCCGGAGGTCACGGGTTCAAATTAAGCATGCGCAAGTAAATTTTATTTGATTGGTTTGTGTTATTTCACAATTTGATCATTTAAAAATATTATAAGGTATACTCTTATTTGCGGTACGTTCCAGATTGGAAGATAGTTTCAGTATCGCCCTTGTAAAAGACCACCATTCAGAATTAAAACTTTGCTTTAAATGGCTTTAGCCGTGTTTGGTGACTAGATGTGAATAATCAAGCTGTCTGATCTGACAGAAACCATGTAGCAACTTTAACTTTTTTTCCAATTTAACCTTAAAAATTTAGTCTTCAAACTCTATTTACTCGAAAACTAATGTTTTTTGGTTTGAGTTTTATATATAAACATGTATATACCCAGCTGAGTAGTCAACCAACCCTTCACCCCTCCTCCAACTGTACAACACCTACCATTTTTTTATGTTTTTGTAGATAAAAAACATCAAAGATGTCACCGGAGACCAAAATTTCATTTTCATTTTTTACTCCATATGTCAGGAATCACTGGTTAAAGTAAGTCAATTAACATTACTTTCAATTAACATTACATTCAATTAACAATTACTTAACATCCTGTATATGTGCAGTCCTAGTGCTGCATATATACATTATCCATTTTACCCTTAAATCGACTAAAATCAAACTAACCGTACAATGTACTTAAATGAAAACTATTAATTCTTGTTTATTATTTTCTTTTTAATAACTTTTTACTTAACACTATGTACTTTTATTTAATTTTTTTTAAATTTAGTAATTTTATTTAAATAACTACTCGAAACTATTATTTCTGTATTGATTATTACCACTTTTTGATAATTTTTACAACGTGCTTACAATTTATACCTACTATAATTGTTTAATAACCACTTGATTTCACTGAACTTACTGGTTTAAATTATATTCACTGTTTAATGTACAATTACTTTACACACAATTGTATGCTTCCTAAATAAACATAAATAAATAAAATAAAATATATGTATTGTATAAATATATGTAAAATATTGTATAAATATATGTACTGCATATATACCTACAGGGTTTTAAGGGACGTACTTGACTTACTTTAACCATTGATTCCTGACATTATTTGGAGTAAAAAATGTAAATGAAATTTTTTGTCTACAGTGACATCTTTGATTTTTTTTCTACAAAAAACATAATTTTTTTTTAGGTGTTGGACAGTTAGAGATGGGGTGAGGGGTTGGTCGGCTACTCGGCTGGGTGACCAGTGATGACATGCGGAAAAAAAAAGATTTTGAGGAAAAAAGTTTTGAAAAAAAAAGTCGCCGGAGACCAAAATTTCATTTACATTTTTTATTCCAAATAATGTCACAAATAACTGGTTAAAATACGTCAAGTACGCCTAATAATACCCTGAATATGTAATATTGTATTTTACTCGTAATATAGGTATGCACATTTTGTAGTAATAAAAATTCTTGGTTCATAATTCCACAAGCAAATGCTTTTATTGGAGGAAAAGTAACTAAAATTATAAAAAAAAAATTATTAAAATTATAATCGTCTAATCAACCGTTATTATCAATTTTGTTAAGTTTTCAAATAAAACGATGACAACAAGAGGTTTTTTTCTTTGCGATGATATTAATAACAAAAATAATTATCGATTCATTAAAGTAACCTTAATTTACCTTTTGTGTTGAAAAAGTAATAATTTACATTGGAAAAATTATCATTTTTTTCACTTTCTGCAAAATTTTAAATAAAACTGCTTTTATACCCCTGATATCACCAAATGCTCGCTGACCAAAATTACATACGAGTTTCATGGTAAAGTCGACGCCCTAGACCTTGACGGGAGGAGGAAATCGGGGAATTAGATTACAAGTAGCGTTGTGAAATTATGTACAACTTTAAAACACAATACCGAAGTTAAAATATCTAAAAGCTACACGGCGACGTTACGACGAAACAGCAAACTAATTTCACCAAATTTGAAAATACATAAAGGACTGCTAGGCTCTTAAAATACGATAAATACACAAAAAATAGTTGTTTTTATACTTTGTTCACCCCAATATAAAATATATACAATGCCAATCGCATCAACGTATAATCCGTGTATCTACCTATATAAAATGTAAAATATATACATAACGGAAACAAGAAGATAATTTAATAAAAAATAATAAAAGAGGCTAAAATAATTCCTATCACTAAATTTGCAGTAATTTATTATTATTTTAAAGTGTATTGTCTAAAATATATAATATGACATTTGTAAAATATTATAAATTATACCTTTTCCTGACTTACGTTTTTTACTTTCCGTAAATTCCAATTAAAAATTTATTAGCGTCATCTAGCGACAACATTTTTATCAGTTATATCTTATCTCGACGGAAGTTTCCTACTTACCGTGAGTACCAAAGTATGCGTTAAATATATGGAACACCTCTTTGTGTAAGGCATTCTTTGAGGCCACGACGTCAGATTATATATAAGGCATATTTTGAGGACAGTCCTCAAACTATCGTGTATATCGAATAGCCAGATGTCTTCAAATCATGCGGTAAATATATGTTTTGATATATATTTAAAACGGAACATCCTAGCCGTATATAGCTGTAAGGGGGTAGTTTTTAAGGGCGGTTTAAACAAAATGGCGCAAAAAAAAAAGTATATATAAATGGGCTCAAAGTATGCATTACACAAATATATATATATATAATAAGTTGATAGGTTTAATTCCTTTTTATTATTTCTAAATAAGACACTTGTGTTGCAAAGTTTTTTTTAACTAAAAAACGACATTTATGTTTATTAATATCACTTTGAATGGTTTTTTTCTAACAATCAAATAATAGAATAACAAAACAAATGACAATCGATGATTGCATTCTAATTGACATTATAGGATTTAAATTTAAAGGGAATATATTTCCTTTACATCTCCCCCCCCGCGGGAAAAAATTATTGCAAAAATTTTCATTCATCTTCGATATCCTCTTCATGGTTCATCAATGCAGGTGCTGGAATTAATTTCGAGATGTGGAAAAAATTTGATTCTAATTTTTTTCGACCAGTATTTATCTTGTAAATTGAGTTTGATAATTTTTCTATGATTTTGTAGGGTCCGATTCTCAATTCGTCAAGCTTCTTCCTGTTAAGTTTGTTTCTATTCTCCACAAAAACAGTATCACCAACTTTGAAGTTAATATGTCTCCTGGTTTTATCGTAAATCATCTTGTTGTAATTATGTGACTTTATAGTATTTTCCATAGCTTTTTTTCTGTCTTCAATCAAATCGATGTCAGTCTTCTTAAGTTTTAACTCATTTGGCAAAATCGTAACATCTGTGCCGTTAAGTAGGTACTGAGGCGCATAACCAGTGACAGTGTGCTCCGTTTCATTATAGTTTTTTACACAATTACGGGCTATAGTTGTCCAAGCCACTTTTAAGTCATTTTCGTTGATTTTGCATCTAATTTTATTGACTAGCGTTTGATTTAATCTTTCATTTAATCCATTTGAGAAAGGCGAGTTTACTGCAGTAAAAATGATTGGAATATTTTTTTCATCCAAATTTTTTTTGAATTCTCTAGAATTAAGACCCGGATATTGGTCTGATAGTATCATGCCAATGTCATTAGTTTCTGTGGAGTTTAAGAGTTTGATGAAATCGTTGGTATTTTGAGTTTTTGACGTCAAAATATATGCAAACCTCGTGAAATGACATTTATGTTTATTAATATCACTTTGAATGGTTTTTTTTCTAACAATCAAATAATAGAATAACAAAACAAATGACAATCGATGATTGCATTCTAATTGACATTATAGGATTCAAATTTAAAGGGAATATATTTACTTTACCTATATATGTACATATATAAAAACATAAAAATAATAATATAACTTTTCTTCGTCCTTCAGAAAGAAAATTTTTCTTTGTTTTGAATTTAATCAATCCTATTTTACCTTTGGTATTATATTTACAATTTTTTTCTCGAAACAATATATCTACAGTGGAAAATAAATTTCAATCATAATGACAGTTTTCAATTTATTTGAATATATTTAAATTTTGAGAATGATAAAATTTTGACTTAAATTTAAATTTAGTTTAAGTATTTGTGCATAATCTCGGGAGTTGCCATATATCGGTCAGGTTATTCTGGTTTTAATATTTATTCTTTGCGAAAAGGTTTCGCGTACTTGGGTTTTTATTTTAGAATCTTTCCTGGATTTTATACCATATTTTCTATTTTGGTCAACATATTTTAACTTTTGTAGGTTTATACAACTTGAATATTCACTTTAATTTTGATGTAAATGGCTTTAGTTCAATTGCGTGCTTGCATTTCACATTTGTTGAGGTCAAATGTTTTACGGGTTTCTTTTATAGGTAACCTTTTCGGACTTGTTTCTTTGATAGAACTCTTATTATCTTAATCTTATATTAGCAATGTTTTCTTGAGTAGTTCATTTTTTGCGGATAAACCATAAAATTAGGCAGTTTAGCTGTAGAGAACTTCAAAGAAGATTGGAAGCATCACACAGCTCTTCATCAATCACATAAGTGCGATAGAAATTCGCAGAAGTATATAGTAAATGTAATAGAATATCTGGACTGCGACATGCTGTTTGCTGCTTTGGATGTGAATCCTTATCATGCTCGTAGGGGACCTACTTCCACTCATCACTTCCTGTTTGGACTTCGTGTGGTTTCTTTTCTGTTACCAGGAGATCATTCTCATCCATTGCTGAGATCTACTTTAATGTTTTCTCTTGGATTGGCTACGTGGACTTGGCACCTTCGCTCAACTTCTACACATCGCTTGGGGTTCCTTGGCTACTGATATTCTTCTCAATCTCGGCTTGCAGCATCATCACATTTATTCAAGATGCTTCAAGATTTTCAGACGCCAGGTGGCTCATGGAAATTTTCAGGGAAATTTCTTTTTGGCTGAGGGGGTAATGTAGCAGTTGGAACGCAATCCGAGACATCACTAGTGCAAGATGCACATCACTATGACGCGACCACGTGACTTTCGCCTGCCGACGGGGTCTTGAGAGCACAATTAACTGGAGATGGGTCAGTTTCATTCTGGAACTCACACGGAACAAAATGGAATCTCACATCGATCCTACGTAATGTAGTATTAATTTTTAACTTCTTATTATGGTTTATCCTTTCAATTTAGTTATTGTAGTTTTCCTGATTTGTTCTTTAAAATAGGATGGCGCCCGTAAAGATATTTAACTGTTTAACTCCATTTTAAAAATATAATATATGTGACATTAAACTTCCGTTTACATTAATCTTATGTCTTAGAGGGAAGGCACGACCCTGCAGATTTAAATCTTAATAGTTTAACTATAATAATATACAATATCAAATTATAACTCTGATTATGATGTAATTAATAAATCTTGTTTTCAAGTTAGAGTTTTATTATGTCTCATGCTCTGGATTCTTGTACCTACTTTTATTTACACATATTACACATAACCTTTATTACATATTTCACATGTAACTGAACTTTAATACAGCATCCCCTTCTTTACGTCACAATATTTATCTCCAAATGCTCAAAGAATTTAGCGTATCCATTATTAATATTATTTAAACGTCCTTTACAAACGGGTAAATTTCCTTGGATGTGGAAACAAGCATTTGTAACCCCAATAAACAAGTCCGGTCTGCGAAATCTTGTACAAAATTACAGGTCAATATCCAAACTATCAATTTTCTCAAAATTGTTCGAAAAACTTGCAGCAGACCAAATTTCCAACGCATTAAAGAACACTCTCAGTGAACACCAACATGGCTTCAAAAGCAAAAAATCCGTCACTACTAACTTAGCTTGTTTTACGAATTTTATACTTCATAATATGGATAAGCGATATACAGCAAGGCGTTTGATAAAGTTAACCAATCAATCCTGTTTAGTAAACTAAAACTCGCGGGTATCCGTGGAGATCTACTAAGATGGCTAGACTCATATATCAGAAACCGTTCGCAAGCTGTTGTGCTAAGTGGTTTCAAATCAAACTGGGTCAATATTACATCAGGAGTTCCACAAGGATCAATTTTGGGTCCTCTCCTGTTTAATATCTATATTACTGACATTACAAGTTGTTTTAAACACTGCAAGGCAATCTTATATGCAGACGATATGAAATTATACCTTCCAATCGATGATATCGCGTGTTGCTTAAAATCACACGAGGACCTTAATAATCTCAGCGAATATTGCAAAATTAATTGTTTGTTCCTAAATATAGATAAATGTTGCTCAATATCGTTTTCAAGAAATAGGACCAAAATAATATTTAAATATTCAATAAACAATGTTGATATTAAAAGAAAAGAATCGGTTCGGGACCTGGGTGTTACCTTAGATCCCACAGTTACATTCGAATTACATATTAATAATATTGTTACTAAAGCCACCCAAATGTTAGGATTTATACTACGAACATCAAAACTATTTTATTATCTCGATACATTTATTTTGCTATATTATACCTATGTTTGTCCGCACCTAGAACACGCCTCATAAATTTGGAATCCAAGATATATAACATATGTTCATAGAATAGAACGTGTTCAGGAAAAATGTCTCTCCTACTTAAATTTTCGGTCATTTTATGCATTCCAATCAAATGAAGATATCCGCCAATTCTCATTCAATCGCCAATTATTCTCGCCAATTCAATTAAAATCCCGAAATTAAATTGTAAGTGAATTATTTCTGATCAATTATTATTGTACAGAATCCTAAATAATACGATATCTTCCCAGTATCTTTTACAAAAAATAGATATTAAATTTCTTGGTCGCAATGGCAGAAACGTATTCCTTTTTTATAACAGCCGCTCCAACACCAACTACTTTCAAAATGAATTCATACATCAAGCCTGCCACTATCATAACACACACCTCACAAATAGAGACATCTTCAATATAACTTTCAACAAATTCAAAGCAACACTATTAGATAAATGTTAGTGTTTGCGTCAGTGTAGAAGTCAATTTGATAATGATCCATGGTCCGCAGGTACGATATTTCTTTCTGTTTTAATATTTTCCTTCTAAAAGTTTCAGTTTAGGTTATGTGTAACCCGGTCCCTCAAAAGGGAAACATTGTTATGTTCTTTATAAAAATATACTGGGATTTGGTTATTTTGGAAATGAACTCTTTTATTAATAAAACCAATCTAACCTCACAAGTTGAAACCTGTATTCGTTTATTCCCACAATCCTGAAGAGATTCTCTCATTCCACCACTAAATAAAATAATCCAAAGGTACATTCGGATGTTTACAGTTACATTTATTTTATTTTTAATTTTATGGTTAATTTTTTGTTATTTATGTTCGAATTTTATTTTTATTTATTGTTTTCATTAGGTACCTACCTAATATGGGTACGTTCCCTAATATGGTAGACTGGGATTGTACTATCCTCCCAGCCCTGCTGGAATAAAAATAAAACCTGAAATTTAAACCGATTCTTCACCTTTTTCACTCCCCCATTTTTTCGTAAAGCGATTTTTATTTTTTTCCGCAACTCAAGACACCTCAAAGGTAATCATTACACTTGGAATGATTAGGTGAAGGTAGCTGTCAAGTCCTGGATTGGAGCAATGTCGGGAGAATTTTTCAGTTACGTAATGATTAAACTTGTTACACATCGGGAGAAATGGATTAGCCTTAACGGTGATTATGTTGAAAAATAAATATATGATTTTGAAGCATAAGAATTATAACTTAATCGTACTTTTCGCCCGATTTTGCTATTTGTTTTTGTTCATGTTTTACAAGCATGTGTGCATTAATTTTCTACCTACCCTAGTAGATTCTATGTATACCATCAATGTAGAGGAAATACTGCAGATATTTCTAGGATATTTCCCTTTTATTCCGAACATTAGTTTTAATAAATCATTTTTAATATAATATTACCGTCTTATTATAAATAAATCATTGCAAATGCATTGAAAATCGCTAATCGAATTTAATTCAAATAGCGCAGTGAAAAATGGACTTCCAGCTTTGTCACGACTTTCCATCCAATCACCGTTCTACCCCTCCTGGGTTAACCTTTGGCTAACCTTAAAATACATTTTCTACGAATCTTGGTGCAAAGCAATTAAAAATAAATACCCAAAGCAGTACAAATTTAAATAATTGTTCTAAAAAGAAGGTCTCGTTTTCACCTGACAAAACAATCTTTCCTCAAGACATTTGAAAACACTTGAACAAAAAATATAGTATTGTGTACCAGTATTCACTCTAACATAATATTGTACATCATGCTTAAAAACTTCGGAACTACGATAATAATTGCTCTATGCATAACCGTCGGATCGAGCGATGGTAAGGTTTCTGTACTTAATTTTATAAATAATTTTATGATACCTTCTTCTTCTTCTTTGTGTGCCGTATCAGGTCCCCCCGACGTTGGCGATCACTCTTGAGAATGTCTCTCTGTCTTGCGCTGCCCGGAATAGCTCCTCCACACTTCTAATGCCGGTCCACTCTCGTATATTACGCAGCCAAGACATTTGTCTCCTACCAGGCCCTCGGCGACCAAGATATGATACCTATTCCCGAGTAATCTGCTATCTGCGGTTTGACCACTTTACTATTAGGCTTAAGTTCGGTTTATGGGCGAAATTCCTAAAAAATAAAACTAGTTATTTTTATACTAATTTGGGGTCGGGGAATCCGAAATTATCAGTAAACGTAATTCATCAGGTTAATGTGTTATGTGAAGAATTATCGTGTCGGAAATTATTGATATAGAGATAAATATTTTTGAGAGCTGGTAACACTGCCGGCACATGTTTTTGTATATTTCTTGTTTTTCTATGATCTTTGTACTGCGTGTCAAAATACTTCCGGAATGATTATTTTCATGTGTGTGTGTATAGAAAATTTTTAAGTCGTGTAATTAAGTTAATATTGCTTGCCGCCGCCTAATTCTTTCAGATTCGGATTCCCCGGCCCATAGTTAGTATAAAAATAACTAGTTTGATTTTCTAGGAATCAAAATGCTTCCAAAATGGCTATTTTCCTGTATGTGTATAAAATTTTTTAAAGTCCTGTAATTCAGTTAATATTGCTTGCCGCCGCCTAATTCTTTCAGATTCGGATTCCCCGACCCCAAATTAGTATAAAAATAACTAGTTTTATTTTTTAGGAATTTGGCCCATAAACCGAACTTTACCCTACTATTATAGTAGTGAGGTAAGTGAGCAAAGGAACCCTTTGAAAGAACTGTTGCGAAGAAGTACAGTCTGTATTCTGCTAGCATGTACAGTATACACGTACATGTATATGTATATATATCCCCACTGCACCTACCCTCAAACGCGATTTGCTCCAAATGGTATACGTTGTAAAGAATTGTTGCGTAGTAGTACAGTCTACATTCTGCTAGCCTGTACAGTTTATACATACGTGTATATAATATACGCACTGCACCTATAGTCCAGTCAAGGAAGGAGGTGTAGAGTGCGTGAGCAGGGACCTAAGCGATTCCTTTAGAAACTTGTTTAGGGTACTTATGGTGTGAACATACTAGGGAGGGGGGTGAGGGAAGGGGGGGAAGGAGGAAGTCCCAATTTTCGGGTTTCCGCTTATATCTCAAAAGCGATGCGTCGCAGAGGAAATTTTTTTAAAGATAAGTAAAAGCTCATAAAATTATCTACAGCTTTTATTCTATACGTAATTTTCGAAATCCCAGCCATTTTTGAGTCACACGCTCCCCAAATGTAGATATTTTCGAAAAAAATCATTTTACCTCACATTTTTCATCAAACATTCCTTCATATTGTTATGATGCAGTACAAATCCGTATTCCTTTAAATATAATTATTAACATAAATTAAGCCTCAATGTCAAATTAACTCACTATCTCACTTTCGGGAAAAAAGATTATATGACAATGAATTAATTACTCTTGGAAATGAAAAGCTCCAAAATGTACAAGTAACGAAATATTTAGGGTTATTCATAGATTCTAACCTATCGTGGAACTCCCATGTTGAATATGTTAAATCCAAAATTTCCCCGATAACTGGTGTACTCTATCGACTTCGAGATGTGCTCCCCACAGCTTTATTGCGTGCCACATATTATGCTCTGATCCACTCTCACCTAAGTTATCTGGTTAGTATCTGGGGCACCATTACTAAGAAACAAATATCTGAAATACAAGTAGTCCAAAATAGAGCCATAAGAAATATATACCATCTACCATGGGATACGCATGTCAAAGACATATACTCACTGACACAAATTCTTCCTTTTACCATTCTGCCAAAATATAGCATCACCACTGCCATCCTACAAATAATTCAACACTCGTCACACACCACCACTAAACCAGCCTTTAATTCCGATATACACTAGCACAAAACACGATCACAAAATCAAATACACCTATCGTCATCTACACACACAACCAAATTTGGAATTAACTCCTTACAATACATCGCACATACGCAATACAACGCATTACCTAATGTCCTAAAACTACCAGAATCAAACAAAAAAATATTGGCAAAGGCTCTAAAAGGATATTTTCTCAACAACCTTATTAACCAGTGACGAATTTATCTGTCTTCCTTTGTAACTCTTGTATATCCTTCAATTACCTGTATCAAGTGTGTCTAGTCCATTTAAAAATCTATGTATTGTTCATTGATTTCCGTGTTCTTATGTAAAAATAATTTTTCTTTAGATGTATAATGTTGTCCTTCCCGAAATGAGTTTTATTAAACTCATTGGGAGTAATGTATTATAAATTTTATGTAATAATTTTGTAATATATTATCTCTAATAAATAAAAAAAATAAAAAATTAAACATCCTTATCATTTGTTCTGCATCCTAACAACTCTACCCGTCGAAATCGTCATTAGGTAGGAACTTGTTTATTAATTATTAGAGTGCCAGCTCTGATTTTATCTACGGCCAGAGGCGACACCTGGAGCGGTACCGCGGCTATACCTCACTTCTTGCGTAGGTAGGTTTCGGAGAGTTGGGCCCGGAACCTAGCTACGCGACAGTCAACGGAGTTTTTGTGAGATTTGAGTTTTGAACGGGAAAAAAAATCCTTTTTACTTTAGATAATGCCGGGCGGTAAAAGTGATAACGAGTACGTACTGTGTGATCGATAGTTTGAATTCCCCTTGGTGGGATTAGCTGTGATTCCTGCAACCGTAAGGAAACTTGTACGGCGGCCAAGCGTTGTTGGAGCCTGAAAGATTTAATAGATCACACTTGGACAGAGCCCCGTTTTGATGGATGATCGGTGTACCGTTAGCCCGCGATGATATTCGCTGTTCTTTGTGGCGGGAAAGTAATTTTACGCCGAACCTGACTCTCGTCTGGACCTATGGCGGCCTCCCTACATGCCAAACCTTCTTCAACGGAAAAAACCCCCATTGGCGGCGGGGTGACTTGCTAATTTTGGACGCGGCGAAAGGCCGCTTGATGTTCTCCCTTTGGCGGCGGGGTGACTTACTAATTTTGGACGCGGCGAAAGGCCGCTTGATGTTCTCCCTTTGGCGGCAGGGTTACTTGCTAAATTTGGTCGCGGCGAAAGGCCGCTTGACGAACTCCCTTTGGAGGCGGAACTGACTCCAGATCTCGGCTTCGGTGATGGCTTTCTGGAAATGCTGCCTGTGCCTTGCAGCTACTAGACGGACATTTTATTAGTTAGCTAGCAATAGAATTCATAGTAAAAAGAGGTCGGTTCCATGGGGGTAAGTGAAATGCAATATTTAAAACCTTTGTCGAGTGAGGCCTCGACCCATGTTTGCTATTTGATTTAAATTATATGTTTGATCTCACAATTTCGCCTTTAAATAATGTACCTTGCAATACCATCCATTTGGAGAACGACACATATCGCTGGTTTACGATCTACCCCTGAGCATATTTGGGATCCACAGATATTCTTGACGGGATCCATAACCCGTTTTGTCTCTTTTGAGAATTGGCGCTTCCTTTGGGATAAAATCTGTGAGTACCTGGTCAGCATTACAATACTAAAGTTGTTTACGATAGGTATACTTGGTTTTACCACTTGGCGAGAAAAACCCACGTCGCAATTGGCTACCCACTAAAAAATGGCTGGATATGTGTCGCGCTTCGATTGTGTGGTGTGTTTTGACCTTGAATTCATTTGTTCACTCTGAAGTTTATGAACATTTATTGATGGCATAACCTGTAATTCGTTATATTGCAAAAAAAAGATGTCACAAGTATGTGCTATTTTAATAATCCTTGAAGATTATAAATTATTTTGTACCTGTACTTTTGCTTACTTAAGTCTTGAAATAAAACAAATATTAATACCGGATATTAATTATGGTGAACAATAATACGTCTAGTCTATTTTCTAACAAAAAGACTAAGTTATCGACATTAACTCCATCTGTGGCCTTTACGAAAAATTCAGGTCCGCCTAGTTTAGGTTTGCGTCTCCGCTACAATACGGCGGATAATTAATTAATAAAGATTGGAAATAAATCAACTACTCTTGTGAAATAAATTTAAATGGGCCACATACATATTCATTTAAATGGTATTTAAAAAAAAATACATATTCATGTAAATGGGCTACATACATATTCATTTAATTGGAATTGAAAAAATTATATTTTTATGTAAATGGGGTACATACATTTTCAAATAAAATTTCAAATTTTAAATTTTTAAATCAATCGGGATTATCAAATGAAATATTTTATGTTTTAATTTTAAATACAGGGTTATATATTTTTTAGTTTTTAGTATTGACTTAGTACATTTTAGGAAAGTTCTGACGGATTTCAGTAATTACGGTCGTCTTCCTTTTCTTTTTTTGTCAAGTTTATTTATCAGAGTTCATCATGTCTACTCCGATCCCAAATGTGAACAATGCTTCCAAAGAGGAGTTAATTAAGGAACTAAAACTGCGGTCCGTGGATCCAGCAACTACATTCGAGGCATTACGCAAACAAGCGCGCGCTTTTAATAAAACACTAAAACAATCTTCAAGCGCGCAGTCTGAGGAAGACAACTCAGTTTGTGATTCCGAGGATGATACATCGGGGAGTAATTCGGAAGACGAATGAAATAATGAAACAAAAGGGAAGGTCACTATAATTAAGAAAACCAAAATAATTTATAAAAGATCTTCGGCGCACGGGCTAGGTAATTACAAGTACGACGGAAAGACCTGTGTTCGGGACTTCATGTTTTTAGTGGATGAACGTTGCAGATCACGCGGTATTTCGCACAATGAATTAATGAAGTCTTTTACGGAAATTTTAGATAGAATTGCATTACTGTGGTATAGGTCCATTTATCATCTGGATTTGAAGTGGGAAGACCTTTCCAACTTATTGATCAAACAATTTGAGGGAGAGGGAAAACAACTCGATTTAAAAGCGGAATTGTTTAATTTAAGGCAGCCCAAGGGTATGTCTGTATTTGAATTTTCATTGAAAATGAAGGCACTCAATAATAAACTTGATGCCAAACTGCCCGAACCAGAGCTGTTGCAGTTGGCAATGAAGGTTTTGCTTCCAACTTATGCAAAACTACTGGAAGCTAGGGATTTTGTCTCTTTTGAGGATCTTACAAGGGCAGCTGCTAGGTTAGTATCACTGTCTGAAGCCTCTACGTCTTCTTCTTCTAATTTAAAAGTTGTCGAATTTCCGGAAAAATCTACTAACTATAGGAAGTTTTCTTCTTCCGATAATAAATTTTTTTTTTTTTTTTTTTTTTAATTGTACAACAGATTTTTATCCAATTACTGTACAATTTTCTCATTTTAACAGTCTTAACACCTAGGAAGATGATTAATATACAAAAAAATCTTAAGGCTATCTTAAGAAGAGTTATATATATCTAGTGTTTCCGATATTTCGTTCAACAGCGCCATTCCTCTTGTCATGCTATGCTGTGCTAGAACATCTGTTCTGCCGTATGGTATTTTGAACAAGTCGTGTCGACGACTACGGCTGAAATTTTCAGGCACATATAAGCCATAACATTCCAAGAGGAATGGGCTGTCAATACGATTATGGATTATGTTAAAACTAAGAATTGCAAGATTTGCATAACGTCTAGTTTCCAAGCTAAATCTATTTGTTGCCTCAAGTAATTCCATATGGTGCATGAATCTCGGGTACGTTCCATTCATCCGCATATAGACATACCTAAGGATTTTTTTCTGAACTTGTTCTAGCATATTAATATATTTCGCTTGGTGCGGAGTCCACACACCACTGGCATACTCCAGCTTACTTCTTATGACTCCATCAAACATGGCTATCATTGCATCTGGGTCATCAAATTGCTTACATATTCTGATGATGAAACCCAGGAGTTTGTAGCATGCTGGAGTGAGCCGTGATATATGATCCGAGAATGTCAGTTTGGGATCAAAGACGATACCGAGATCTTTAAAGCTATTGACTCGGCATAATGTTTTCCCTTTAATGTTGTATTCAAAAACTATGGGCTTCTGGGAGCGGGTATATGTCATGGTTACACATTTTTTAATATTGAATTCTAATTTGTTTTTTACTGACCATTCTGCAATAGCATCAAGGTCAGATTGCATTTTTAAGCAGTCATAGTAACAGATTATTTCCATCAAAAGTTTGAGGTCATCTGCAAATAGAAGACATTTGCAATATTTTACACAAACCTGGATGTCATCTATAAGTATAAGGAACAGCAAAGGACCAAGGTTTGAACCTTGGGGAATACCTGATAACGTCGGGAATTGTTTAGATTCATGTCCATTTATTATTACATATTGACTTCTAGCTTTTAAATAGGACGCGAAGAATATAAGTGTTTGTTGATCGAAACCAAGTTTGTACATTTTAAGTAGTAAAATATCATGATCAACTCGATCAAAAGCCTTGGCAAAATCCGTATACACTACATCTATTTGGTGTCTCAAGTCCAGTCCGACGGCCACCAATCGCGAAAATGTTAACAAATTTGAAACCGTGGATTTTCTTGGCATGAAACCGTGTTGGTTTTCTCCTAGAAATGGCATAATTTGGTGATGTAATTTCTTGTAAATAATCATTTCAAATATTTTTGGTATAGTTGACAGTACAGCTACTGGTCTGTAATTCCTTATATCAGACTTGTCTCCAGCCTTGAAAATTGGGCTTACACGCGTGAGTTTCCAAGAATGAGGGAAACACCCAGTCGATATGCTAAGATTAAATATGTAGCTCAGCGGTTGACAAATGGTTTTTGACATATGAGCAATTATATAAGGGGGTATTCCGTCTGGGCCTGCAGCCTTGTCGAGCTTTAAAGTTCGAGTACAGGAGTCTACTTCCTCTGGACAGGTTAGCTCAAGACCAATTTTACCAATATTCCAGGGCCTCTCGGTTCGAGTAAAGTCTAGATTTAGTTGAGGAGCAATCTGACTGTACACTGATTTGAAATAATCGGCAAATTTTTGGCTTACTATTTCGGGATCGGAAAAAGTTTCCGTTCTATCACTCAAGTTATTTTGGGTATGCGGATTTGCCTTTTGGGATTTAATAAAATCCCAAAAACATTTGACATCATCTTTGATCCCATACTGAACTTTTTCTAAATACTGACGCTTTGCAATTGCTATATCTTTTTTAAGCTCGGATCGCATCGCAGAGAATAACAAGTAATCCGATTGATTCTTGTGCAGTTTATATCTTCTGCGGTGCGATTCTTTGATTTTTAATTTATCTATAATTTTTTTAGAGAAATATAGTTTCAATAAGCAACACAATAATTCGTACTCTCATCAAAAACAACAACGTCTTCCGAATACTTATAATAATGTCGTTTATACACGCAATCAGCCATCTCCTCCAAATAATAGGATTATTTGTGATTTTTGTAAAAAGAGTGGACATAAAGTAACGGAATGCTGGAAAAAAGCCTCCGGTACAAAAAATGCTAAGGTTGGCACCGTACATAGTAGTACCAAGCCTCATAATCAAAAAAACTAGCTTGGAGTCCCTCTGGACACGCCCCTCCCTGTGCGCAAAGGGAACGGGAGTGGCAGAGTTGGCTCCAACTGGTTAGACAGTTTCTGTCAAACCGTCTTCTGGGGTGGTGGGCCCGCTACCACAGAAGCCGGATGTCGCGGGTGATAATCGTCCATTTGTTAATGTATATATTATTAATAATACGTTTTCTGCTCTCTTAGATAGTGGAGCAACAGTCTCTTGTTTAGGAGGAGATAGTTTTAAGCAATTTTTAGATCTAGGCATAGAATTAACGAAAGTAGACTTTAACATTACAACAGCTGACGGTTCGAGTCAGTCTGTTCTGGGTACTCTAACTTTGCCGGTGACGTACAATTCAATCACAAGGGAGGTTGTCTTTTACATCATTCCATCGTTATCACTTATTTTATTTTAGGGGTCAACTTTTAGAAGCAGTTTCGAATCGCACCGGAACTGTTTCCAGATGTGCACAAATCTCACCATGCGGGTCACATTAATGAATTACGAGTAATTCGCCCTGCTTCTTCATTATAGGTTTCCGAAAGCAGAGCTCTTTCGAAAATAGTTAGTAAATTTGACTCTATTTCCTATGAAAAAAAAGGTTTGGGTTTAACACATCTAGTGAAGCATAAAATAATTACAACTGGTCCTCTGTCTCCGGCTAGACAACGTCAACTCGACGCGGAAGTGGACGAGATGCTCAATTTAGGAGTAATCCGCCTCTCTCGATCGCCTTGGTCTAGTCCCGTGATTGTAGTACAAAAGAAGGATGGTACGGGAGATTTTGCCTCAACTCCAGAAAATTAAATAACGTAACAATCAGAGACAGTTACCCATTACCTCATATCGCACGTATCTTAGACAAACTGGGTGGCGCAAGATACGTATCTTCAATAGATTTGAGTAAGGCGTTTTGGCAGGTAGCGCTGGATAAAGACTCCCGCGAGAAAACAGCATTCGTCGTTCCGGGCCGTGGACTCTTTGAATTTACTCGTATACCGTTTGGGTTAAAAAATGCACGCAGTGAACTCCAAAGACTGGCTGACGCTCTGTTTGGACCAGAATTTGATGATAACGCCTTCTGTTATCTAGACGATTTAATTTTAATTTCGGAGGATTTTGATTCTCCCATTTAACTACTTAACAAAGTTTTTGAAAGACTGAGAGATGCGGGCCTCACTATAAATCAAAAAAAATCTGAGTTCTGTAGATCAGAGCTTAAGTACTTGGGATATATAGTAGATTCACAGGGACTTCGCACAGACCCGGTGAAAATTGAAAGCATAAAGGATTTTCCAATTCCAAAAAACGCGAAAGGAATCCGAGCTTTTCTTGGCCTTTCAGGGTATTTTAGACGTTTTATCAAAGGCTTCTCGAGTATAGCCGCTCCGTTGACGAAGCTTACTGGTTCAAAGAACGGTGTTAGTAACTTCAAGTGGACACCAGAAGCATAAAAAGCTTTTAACGATTTAAAACAAGCCCTTATAAGTGCTCCGGTTCTAAGCTGCCCAAACTTTTCGGAACCGTTCGCGATACATTGCGACGCAAGCTCCGTAGGAGTGGGGGTGTCCTAATTCAGAATATAGACGGTGCCGAACACCCCATTGCGTACTATTCACGTTGCCTTAACACTCACGAACGCAACTACGGAAGTACGGAGCGTGAACTCTTAGCAGTGCTGTATTCAGTAACGCACTTTAGACCCTACTTGAAGTTGCGCATTTCACAGTTGTTACTGACCATTCGAGTTTAAAGTGGTTAGGTTCGCTATCCAATCCTAGTGGCTGTCTTGCACGATAGAGCTCACGGTTATCGCAATTTTCCTTTGATGTTGTTCACCGTAAGGGAACTCAACATATTTTACCGGACGTCCTCTGGCGTATGGATATAGCCCTTGTATCGGAATCTGACCTTGTTGATACCACTGATAAATGGTATTTAAATGCTTGGAAAGGGTGTCAGGAATTCCCACAACGATTTCAGAACTTTCAAATTCGCGATGACGAATTGTTTCGTCATACGAAAACTAAGTTAGCTCTCTGTGAGGATACAGCATGGAAGAAGGTAGTTCCTCATGAACTCAGACAAAAGATTTTGTCAAGTGAATATGACTCCTCTCGAACTTGCCATCCCGGAGTTTTTAAAACCTACAAAAAATTGCAATTACGTTATTACTGGCCGAACATGTATAAAGATGCCAAAAAATTTGTAAATCGTTGCCATACTTGCAAAGCCCATAAGATAAGCACGGCACCTCCTAATGGAATATCCTCAAACCCTAAACGTGTCACTAGACCTATGCAAATGCTGTCATTAGATTTAGTAGGTCCCTTACCTCGAAGTTACTCCGGCTTTACGATAATATTAACATGTGTTGACGTTTTTTATAAATTCACTTGGTTATTTCCGCTGCGCAACGGCTCCGCGAAAAGCATAGTTAAAAATTTTGAAAAGAACGTTTTCCTTGTTCACCGGGTGCCTCGTACGATAGTGTGTGATAATGGTCGCCAGTTCATCTCACGGGAGTTTAAAGAACTACTACAAAGTTACAATATACCATCCCCTTTTTATAACTCGTATTATACTCCTCAAAACAATGTTGAAAGATACAACCAAACACTAGGAACTGCCACCGACCACTGGAATCTGACCACCGTAACTGGTTCAAATTTCTGCCACAAATTCAGTCCGCAATGAATAACACCGTTAATTGTGCAACAAACTATACTCCGTACTTCCTAATGCATGGTAGGGAGCAAATTCTCGACGGAGATTTGCACCGCATTCCTATAGATAATGGGGACACTCACTCGAAAAGAGGGACTCTGCTTTCCACTTATGCTCAAAGGTTACAGAGTTTGGCAAACATATATGAACATGTGTCAGACGCTTTACTCAAAGCTTACCAGACAGGAGCGAATCGTTACAATTTACGCAGAAGAAACGTCACATATCAAGTTGATGACGTCGTGTGGAGACGAAACTTTATTCAGTCTAACGCGTTAAATTATTTTTCTCAAAAATTGTCCCCAAGTTTCGTGCAAAATGTTATAATAAAGAAAAAATCGGACTTGGTGTATACCTTGGCAGATCTTAAAAGTAAGGTATCAGGGGATTTTCATATAAAGGATATCGTCAAATCAGACATAGTTCCAGTGTAAATTCTTTTCGCACATCAATTTCTCAGAAGGTCTGGCCATCTTTCTTGAGGACTGATATTTTCACAAATATATAAAACTTTGGTTATTTAGTTTAAATTTTTACGCACGGAAACTTCACCGGCCTGATCCACCGGGTTGAAGAATTCCTAGCGTTTTGACAGTCTTTTCTCCTGTCCTAGGCTCATTTCGGAAAAAAAAATTTTTTTGTTAACTACTCCGCGTGGGCGTATTTATAAATTTAATATTGTTTTTTCATAAGTTACTCCCTTAAAACATAACCATCAACTCCGGTAATGGCACTCGAATTGAATGGATTAGAAATACACCTTATTAGCATTAGTTTTAATTATAAACAGATTATGTGTATAATAGGCTTCAGGTGAACAACTGAATAGTCAGTTAAATGCTCTTCTGAATCGTCTATGTTGTTTTACACGAGCATAACAGCATTTCTCTCTGAATAAGTGCCTTAGGTTAATTTGTCGTATTACGTAATATTTATTTATCTACATTTTGAAATGCAAGATGTTACGACCCAACTGTCTCCTTCGTTTCAAGATGGGTTAAATAAGGAAGCCTTATTTTCCACTATAGGTGTACAAATATTGATTATTCTTGTTTCATCATTAATTTTAATATGCATATAGTGACTTCGCTTTACAAAAGATGTCTCGACAGGTCCAAGATTCAATTAAAAGCCCGCACCAAGCGGTGCACATAAATATTAAATTTAATAATTAAATTAGACCTATTTTGTATTTTTGTATCTGATTTTATTAAGGAGTCAAGAGCATACGTAGATGTTGCGAAACCTTTCCTTGTGTTCTGAGCTTTTTTTCTCTTTTCAAAATAATGTTATTTGTATTTGTTGCTTACTTATTTACCTCTTGATAGTCATTTTGGTGAACACACTGGTTGTACTTGATATAAATAATATTTAAATTTGGAAAAAAAAATTTCATTGTATTTAGTTATAAGTAAGTTTGGTTATGGTTGGAATGACCCTTAGATTAATCAAATTTCATTATTCATTATGTTACTCTTCTTTATAGTTTATTTATCTAATTAATTAATTTATAACATGGAAAGTTTCCTTAAAATAATGCGTCAAACCTATTATCGGTTCTTATACTGATGATAGTTGCATATCACAAAACCATTCAACAAACCTTTTACACTTGAACTACTATATATGGCGTATGTAAGATCTCATCTTGAATTTGCATCTGTCATTTGGAATCCACAATACCAAACTTACATTAAGCGTATTGAAAATATTCAAACAAAATTTTTGAAACACCTTTCGTATCGTTTCGAAAATCACCAGTGTAAACCTATTGCTCTTTACAAACGGAGAAACATTTCTGACGTACTGTTTCTATACAAGATTGTGAACTGCCTTATTGACTCACCAGATCTATTAGAAAGGATTGCATTTCGTTGCCCTGAACGCAATACCAGGTCGAATACCCTATTTTTTATACAGCATTTCAAATCGAAATATGCACAAAATTCTTTGCTCGGGCGTATCTGCAAATCTTACAACGCCCTAAGAGATATCGATATTTTCCACTGCTCTCTTAAAACGTTTAAAACTAAATTAACCTTACAATGTACTTAAACCAAAACGATTATTTCTTTGTTATTTCTTCATTGTTTATTTTTTTTTTGACTCACTTTTTACTAATACTATATTATAATATTATATTATAATATCTACTTGCTTCCTAATCAGTAACCATTTCCTTTTTTTTAAATCATAAATGGAACTTCACTGGTTTATACTATATTCGGTTATATACGGTTTATTTATACTTATCTCCTATGGAGAAGTAGAGGCAGTGTTAAGTGAGGATTGGTTTTCCATCCTTATAAGTGATGCCTGTGTGGCTTCTTTAAAACGAAGAAAAGTGTTGCCTTAAGGCATTTAAGTGTCGTCGTTGGTTCAGAAGGTGTTAGATTTTAATTATTGTTTATGTTTACTGTTAAGTCCTTATTTTATTAAGTTGTATTATTTAATTGCAGTTGTAACGCTAACGGCAGTTCGTGACTTAATTCGGTTTTCAACACTCAGTGTACTTCATACTGCGAGTGCTTGAGGACGTCGAAATCGTCATTAGGTAGGAACTTGTTTATTAATTATTAGAGTGCCAGCTCTGATTTTATCTACGGCCAGAGGCGATACCTGGAGCGGTTCCGCGGCAATACCTCACTTCTTGCGTAGGTAGGTTTCGGATAGTTGGGCCCGGAACCTAGCTACGCGACAGCCAACGGAGTTTTTGTGAAATTTGAGTTTTGAACGGGAAAAAAATTCCTTTTTACTTTAGATAATGCCGGCCGGTAAAAGTGATAACCAGTACGTATTGTGTGATCGATAGTTTGAATTCCCCTTGGTGGGATTAGCTGTGATTCCTGCAACCGTAAGGAAACTTGTACGGCGGCCAAGCGTTATTGGAGCCTGAAAGATTTAATACATGATAAATACGTCCGATCACACTTGGACAGAGCCCCGTTTTGATGGATGATCGGTGTACCGTTAGCCCGCGATGATATTCGCTGTTCTTTGTGGCGGGAAAGTAATTTTACGCCGACCCTGACTCTCGTCTGGACCGAGGGCGGCCTCCCTACATGCCAAACCTTCTTCAACGGAAAACACCCCCCATTGGTGGCGGAGTGACTTGCTAATTTTGGAGGCGGCGAAAGGCCGCTTGATGTTTTCCCTTTGGTGGCGGGGTATTTGCTAAATTTGGTCGCGGCGAAAGGCCGCTTGACCAACTCCCTTTGGAGGCGAAACTGACTCCAGATCTCGGCTTCGGTGATGGCTTTCCGGATCCTGCACGAGGAAATGCTGCCTGTGCGTTGCAGCTACTAGACGGACATTTTATTAGTTAGCTAGCGATAGAATTCATAGTAAAAAGAGGTCGGTTCCACGTGGGTAAGTGAAATGCAATATTTAAAACCTTTGTCGAGTGAGGCCTCGACCCCTATTTGCTATTTGATTTAAAATTATATGTTTGATCTCACAATTCCGCCTTTAAATTATGTACCTTGCAATACCATCCCTTTGGAGAACGACACATATCGCTTGTTTACGATCCACCCCTGAGCATATTTGGGATCCACAGATATTCTTGACGGGATCCATAACCCGTCCAGAATTGGCGCTTCCTTTGGAATAAAATCTGTGGGTACCTGGTCAGCATTACAATACTAAAGTTGTTTACGATAGGTATACTTGGTTTTGCCACTTGGCGAGAAAAACCCACGTAGCAATATCGTCTAAAATATTCATCAAAGAAAGAAATTTAGGAAAAATAAGTTGTTAAGAATTTAATTCCCTTTTAGAATATACAACGTGTCCGGAACTCGTAGAACAAGCGGGAAACTTGTGAATCTACATCACATAGAGAACCCAAAAAACTTATTTTTTTCGATCGGAGCATTTCAACTTTAATATTATTTTTTTTCTATTTTTCCATTTTTTCGGCAGCTAAAGGGTTAAAAAAATTTTGAGTCCGGTTTACCCTTTGATGCATTTTTTAAGACATTAATTACACAGCTGAAATCAACCCTCTAGTTAAAATTTTTTTCAAATTTAACCAAAAAAATTCCAGCTTCGGACCTGATTTACTCGAAAACGAAAGCTCAAATACAAAAAGTTATATCACAAATCGACTCCGAATGTGATGTAGATTTACCAGTTTCCCGCTTGTACTACGAGTTTCCGGACGCCGTGTATAGACATATGCAAAAATATCTCCAACCGGTCAACATTTACAGCAATTTTAAATTTTTTCGTAAAATGTTTCAGAAAAAGCTGTTTTTATCTTATTACTGACACACAACTCTTGTTCGTTCGCCTAATAATATGTGTGACCACACTTTAAAGTCAGTTATTAATTACATAAGCCAGATAAAAATCATATTACTTGAAAAATTTATATTTGTATTTTATAATGATAATGATAATCACCTCACTATAATTTTATTCTATTTCGTTACATTAATCACATAAAATTATAGACCTCATTGTTATCACTGTTCTCAATAACATCATGTTACACTCTCATCCTCTTTGGACGTGAGGGTCCTGGCAAGCGTCGTTCATCTATGGCATCTTCATCCTCAGTAGTGGATGGTTCTTGCTGAATGGGCTCTATGTCATCTTCATCGTTGTCCTCGGCAACAGGCACGCTATTGAGGCATCTCCTTTGGCAGGTCAGAATTGCTTTTCGGCATCCACATTTGCCAATTGCACAATCCTTGGTGCAGCGGCAAAATATCATATTCAGAAGGACCTCCGGTGCTTGTGGATCTTCTGTTGTAATTGGCATCAGGATCTCTCCTTTATGTTTCCACCCCCATTATTCAGGGGGCAGCTCAATCGGTGCACTGGGAATGCTGTTTAGCTGCGTTCTCTGTTGGAGGGAGGAAGCTGATGTCAGACTTCATATTTGCCACCAACCTTGTAAACGACTGGAAGCGGTACTGGTTAAGGGAGGCCTGTCTTTTTGGCGCCGCATACCATTTCAGGAAACATTTATTTTCAGCGTCTTCAACCTCGCCGTGAGTAGAGATCATTGCCGCTTGCTTTATGATTTCTGACTCTACTGAAGTAAAATTTTGAGAAGCCTACCTTGCTTTTCCTGAAAATTGCAGATGTTGTGTCAAATCCGGTAAATGAATGCAAGTACAGGGTGTGTTCAAATCCTCTCTTGTGTTGCATCTTTTGGGTGGACAGTGCTATTGTCTTGGTTTTTTCCTCGTCCGGTTTTAGCAGCAGAAAATCTTGGGTGGGAGGAGCGGAAGCAATCAAAAGGACAGTGAGATCCACATCCTCATTAACGATAGCCACAGAATTGTGAGAGGAATGTTCCACAGCAGTCTTCACAACAAGGACGTTAGCATCATGGCCTGAATAGTCTGTATCCCATTCTTCCAAAGCCTCGTCTGTAGTAAGGAGATGAAGTTACTTTTGGGTAGGATTGGATAAAAATTCTTCCTATTTAACGGGTATTGATGTGTTCCAAGTCAATTTGATGTCAGCTGACCTTCTCAGCCTGTATCATTGCATTTGTTCTTGTGATTTCGGCTGGGTTTGTGTACCAATCAAATACCACAGTGCGAGTCATCCAGGATAGTGGTGGTTGACGTAGGTGATGTAACGATCACAAATTGTGGCATCTTTTTGCCAAATTACTCTGCGTAGTAGAAATCCTCCGTCAACAACTATGTTCATCTGTGAAAGTAGACCAGTTTTTTGGTAGGCTCGAATAAGCTGTACAGGATATATTTAGTTGTCTTTCACAATCCCAGCCATTTGTGGAGCGTGTAACTCAAAAATGGCTGGGATTTCGAAAATTACGTAAAAAGTAATTGTTGTAGATAATTTTATGAGCTTTTACTTATTTTTAAAATTTTTTTCTCTGCGATGCACCGTTTTTGAAATATAAGTGGAAACTCAAAAATGGGACCTTCCCCTCCCCCTTAGCTCACCACCTAGACGTCAGGACTTTTAGTACGTTCACACCATAAGTATCCTAAACAAGTTTCTGACGGAATCGCTTAGGTCTCTGCTCACGCACTCAACACCTCCTTTTGGAGCATTCATTGACTGAACTACTACCTCCAAACGCGATTTGTTCCAAACGGCATACTTTGTAGCCATTACAGCGAATGCTATAGGAATGCCCTTGAGTATTCCTAATGTGTTAAATGGTATTAAGATGTGAACGATCTTCTATGTCCGTTTTATTGTGTGATCACTACACAAGACTCCAATCCAGTGTGATTGTGGCGTCCACAAATGGGTTAGTTGTGATGCGGGAGGAGTGAAAAGGTGATAGAAATGGAAAAGAGGGACTTTGGGTGCATCAGAAAATTAAGATCTGATCATCAAATACAGTTAATGCCACTAAAAGTAAGGTTTCGGCCCAAAATGGTGATCTTTCAGCAGAGCGGTACTGAGAGTATTGTATTTTCATGTCTCCCTCACTAACCAACTATTCATTATTTTCCTTTTGTTCCATTGCAGGTAGTATTACCACCACCGAACAAAATTCTTTGAATTGGGAGATTACGAGGAATCCTATTCATACGAGACACTTGGTAAGAAAATTTTAAGTTTCAAAATTAATTTGCTGAAAGACTCTAGCCACTAAAACGATCAAAGAAACCCTTTAATCTTAAAGCCACTCTGGCAAAATCATTCACACTTTCTTTCATTTGACGGTCGGCCTAGTCCAGCGGTAAGGCTCTTATTATAAATTGGTATTTTGGCAGAAGGACTTCAGTAAAAACATCTTCATTCAGTGGCGAATTTCTTCTCGTTTATTCACAGCACATGTTACAATACTTTTTTTCCCAGCCCGACAAAACATTATTTCGGTCACTAGACCACTTGCTAGGTAATGCTAGCTGTTTACAGGAGATCCAAGATTTAAGAGAGGCTTTTTAACTAAAACGCATACTATTTACAACCTATTTTTTCCATACCAACAAACAACAAAGTGTCAGTCATTGTAAATACGATACAGATATCCAGAAATCTGCTTTATCGTCTAGTATTTAAATCAGTGTGGCCCTACGTTGCTACTCTGTAATCTGTAATCAAAACAGGCAAGTTTCAAAAATACGCCGCTAGATGGCAGTAGCCTTCACTTTTTAAACATACTGCCCGGCGGATAATGAAGAAAAACAACAAGTTTTTTTGAAAATAAAAACAAACTACAAATATCCTAAATTGACACACAATATACTACAAATTTACAAGATGTGTAACTATCTACATTTTACGGGTCCGGAAACCTAACCAACAATTAAAATAAACCTAAAAATTAATAAATTTCTAAAAAATCATGCAAAAAAATTAATAAAATATAATAAAAATCACAACATTAATAACAATTTTGTAAAATTGACAAATTAGTAATGTCTCATTGTCTCTATGGAGAGTTTTCACTTCAATTATATTTAATTTAACCAACACCATTCACAAATAGCAATAAATCGTTAGTTCGCTGTTGACTGACTATCAGTTCATCATCGACTATTTCACTGGCATAGCACTGCCAAGAAGAGAATGAACACTTCACTGGGTAGACTACTCGGCCATCTTGTCGAGGGTGGTCATCATAATTAGATTTGTACATCAGCATGTACCTCTGTATGTCATCATTTGGGTGGATTATCATAAATTAAGGGGCGGCTGTGCCCTGGTAAGCAGTTAGTACCATTAGTTCTGCAGCGAGGATGATCAACTCGTGGTTGTTGACTTGAAGCCCCAGTGGCTTCAGGCTGGATACACTAGTGTTAACAATACCAATACCGATGCTCCATAATTAATTGCAGTTAGGCTGTGACCTTGGGAAGGTCCGTGGTTTGCCGGGTCGGGAAATTTGGATCCAAGTTTGATTTTATTGGCATCAAACATATTTTTGTGATGGGTTTCACAAACGTGCCTTGTGATGTTTTGAGAGTAACTACCCTCACTACTCCATACGGGCCTGGATGAGTCAATATGCGCGCCATCTTCCTTAATGCAGGAGGCAGATTGTCTTCCATCAAGATTACCAGATCGTCCTTTTTATGGCCTTTTGGTTGCTGGCCTGCCATTTGGTCCTTGTTTGCAGCTCAGCAAGATAATCTCGTTTCCATCTGAACCAGAAAGATTGAATTAGAGCTTTTAATTTTTGATATTGGCTTAGTCTGTTCTCCGGGAGCTCACGGACATCCACCTCGGGAATGACCGAAGCATCCCTGCCCATGAGGAAATGGTTGGGGGTTAGAGGGAGTAGGTTGTCTACGTCATCTGACAGGGAAGTTAAGGGACGGGAGTTCAAACAAGCCTCTATTTGACAAAGCAAAGTATACAATAATTCAAACTGCAATGGATTATTTTTAGTAATTCGATATAAATTAAACTTGGTGGACTTGACAGCGGCTTCCCACAGCCCATCGTGATTCGGCGCCCTAGGAGCTATAAAACTCCAAGATATTCCCTTATTAGCTAAAAACCTATGGATTCTGTCATTGTTCAGTCTAAGACTGGCATACAGTTCTTTGAGCTTATTGGAAGCTCCTCTGAAGGTGGTTGCATTGTCAGAAAATATTTTTTCCGGTTGACCCCTACGGGCAATGAACCTCTTTAAACAATTTAAAAAAGCATCGCTTGACAAATCTGTTACGAGTTCCAAATGAACCGCTTCGGTAGAAACACAAACAAATATGCAAAGATACGATTTAAGGAGCGGAGATTTCCTCAGCGCTCCAGCCTTTGTGTCTATCGGTCCGGCATAGTCGACACCTGTGACAGAGAACGGTCAACTGGGAGTGATTATCTCAACTGGAAGATTTCCCATGATCTGCCGGTAAATCTGAGGTCGGTATCTAAAACATACAACACACCTATGTAGGATACGCTTAACAGTGTTTCTCTGTCTTTGTATTTCTGATAACAGCGCTTGGGAACCTGAATGTAAAATGTTCATATTGATAATTACGTATATTAAGTTCAGTTAGTTTATGTGCCGGTGATAATATTATAGGGTGTCTTTGATGGTGCGATAAATAAGTAGCTAATTTTAATCGTCCACTTGCACAAATTAAACCTTCCATTAAACAGGGATTGAGAGCTTTCAATCTACTGTTTTTGTTTACTAACCCATGCTTCTTTAAGTCCTTCAATTCTCTTTTAAAGGAATGTTCTTGCGATGATTTCAGTAGACATTTTAAAGTTGCTTCCAGCTCGGAGACAGTTATTTTGCCATATGTTTTATCCTTAGGGTTTCGGCAATTATTTAAAAATCTTAACGCCTGAGCGATTACTCTTTTTAATTTGTTTAACGGTGAGAATTTTTCGAAAATATCCCATTCTTGAGCATCAGCTACTAGTAGCACATTTTTACTCTTTATTTCCGGGGGATCCAAACATGACATCTTGGATATTGGCCAAGTGCTGACATCTTCCGTCAACCAGCTTGGCCCCTTCCACCGTATTGAATTGAGAGCTAGAATATGGTCCGTGAAAGATTTCAAATGGTTTCAAATGGGGCATTCACATGATTCACTAATCCATATGAAACGACAAAAAAGTGAGGTGATGAAAACGTTTATAATTCATTGGTCTAAAAAAACATGTGTGTGTCTTAATTTATTTTTTAGTTCACTAATTTTAGTAAGAATTAAACGCAAGGTGAGCTATTTTTAAATTTTTTTAAAACTTACATTAAAAAAAATCTTTTATTTAAATATTACAAAGTTATTTCTAATAACAAAAATTTCGAAGCGTATTATTTCATCATCATTCAAAAAACAGTTTTTTGTTTTCAGATACGTTTCCAAACATTCAATTTTTAAGGATTTTATTGCAAAGCGGAAATATTCTAATCTACAGACAAAATATGGTCGAGGCTTTGTGGATTATTTATACGTGATGTGAACATGTTGGGTTCTAACATAATTTTTCCATATATATTTTTTTAAATAAGTAAGATCTGTAAGTAAATGTTCCTAATAAAAAAAATAAACAAAATTATGTATTGTGACATAATATAAATATTAAAGGAAGACCAGAATTTTTTTTTAAATAATTTAATTGTGTCAGCAAAATTGTGTAAACATTAGGGCACCGTCGTTGGCGTTTACAAATTATCACAAATCGAACGAATTTCAACACGCTCGGCTGCGCTCGGCGACGTTGAAGCGGGAATAGCGAGTGAAAATGAGAATTTAAGCATTAAAACTGTAAAAATGTGGCTTATCAATGAAAAATTTATGTATCTGTAAAAAAAAAATAAACAAAGAAAAACAAGAAGAAAGATTGTTATGGCAGTTAATTTTTTTTTTTTAATATTTGTACCTTTTTCTTAAATGATACCAATTGTGTTATTTTATTAAATTCTTCGGGAAGATTATTAAAAAATTGTATCCCGTTGTAAATATAATTATTGGGTATGTGTTGTTTAGAAAATATAGAAATTTGGTTGTTATAATATATATATTTTTTTTAACATTTTCTTAAATTTTTGAAATATTAAATCTTTTTACAGAGGTCTTCAATTTCCTTAACATTTTTGAAATTACACATATTATTTTTTTTACTTTGAATCTTAACGAGTGTATATTGAGGTAGAACCTGCAGACAAGCAGCCATGTGGCAGTTTCGCAGGACTACCGATAAATTGTTTAAATTATATATTTATGTAAACTATGTTTTTGTTGGAAATAATAAAATAAAAAAAATGCCATAAAAAAACGCTTATTTCTAGAGCGCTCTCTGAACACGCGGTGAAATCAAGATGGAACATTTGCTCCAGTAATGCTAGTGTCACACCTAGCGTTAAAAGCGCCAGCTTTATTTGGCTTGGCCTATTTCAGCAAATTGCTCGCTATACATTCCCATTTGCATTGGCATTGGCTCGCCATACATCCCGAAAAATTAGAACGAATTGGATTGATTCTACCAAAAAGCTGAATTAACTACTCGTCTTAACTACTGTAAAAATGTAAATAATTAGGGAAATACTGTAATATATAGAAATAAATAAATTAAACATAAAAACCATTGGCGCAGTGCGAACGGCTCTAATAGACCAAGAGCTACTGAACCCTTAGGTAACGGTTGTAAGGCTATAAATTCTTTTAATGATGAGTTATAGCATGTTAAGTACGATAACCATCACCACAATTTGGGAGGCGGGAATGGGTACCGCCGCCCCGGGAACCTTTATTGGATAACCAACACCTCTGCCATAGGTCACCCCAAGTGGTTCGCTACGTTTGGTGATTTAGCAGGGGTGCCTGGGTTTATGGGGTGAGGTTTGTCTAGGTCTTGGACCAGGACACATTGAACCCCAGATTCCTACCCACCCCTTAAACCCTCTTCCTTCCCAGAACTCCCCCCTCCTTCCTTTCCTTTAAAAAAAACCCTCCACACAGCATCCCCAAAGATTACATAGGCCCTGAGGGAAATTATTTTCCTCAAGGCCTCCTGTGTGAAGCTCATGAAAAAAAAATCCTGGCAGGAATCAACCCTGTACGTCATCAGCACCTATATTTTTGAAAGTGTATTTTTTTTTAAATTGTTTTCGCGCCACTTGAAGCGATGCATCCATTTTTCAGACCGATCGCCAGATTTCTTTCGAGGTACATTAGAGAATTTAAAAAAAATGACATTTTAGGGTTAGAAGCCAAAAAACAAGTACAGGATATACCTTTATCGAACAACACGGTGAAAGCTCGAATTGAACTCATGTCAAATGATATCGAGGCGCAACTAAAATTAAAATTTGGCCATTTTTTGCTTTGCAGTGTGATGAATCCACTGACATTTCTAATTGTTCCCAGTTATTCGTTTTTGTTCGCTTTTTAGACCACTGCAACATAATCAAAGAAGAACGATTGATTTCACAGGAACTGGCAGTGACTTCAAAGGGTATCGACGTAATAAACATAATAACTGAATATTTTCAGAAACATGACATTATGTGGAAAATGCTCGCCGGTTTCTGTACGTATGGTGCTCCAGCGATGTTAGGATAATTGTGAAATAACCCAAATTAGTCAAATAAAATTTATTTGCCCACGCCGGGATTCGATCCCACGACCTTCGGATTGCGAGTCAGGAGCCTTACCTCTTGACCACCCCGGCTGTCAATAGGTAGTATCAGTAATTTGGAAGGCGGGTATGGTTACCGCCGCCCCGGGAACCATGTATTGGATTATCAACATCTCTGCCATAGGTACGGGTAGCCCGGGTTCATGGGGCGAGGTTTGTCAGAATCTCGGCGGCGGTGGCGTCTGCCCACCAACTACGTGGAAGGTCGGATCGGGAAAGACTTTGTTGAGGTGAGGTGTTACAAAATGATTTTCGCTAACGGGGGGGGGGAGTGGCTAGAGAATTTCAAGGAAGTTGTTTTTTTCAGCTTGATTTTCTTGGTTCAGAGGTGTTGGTTCCTGGTTGTCTCCCTGCACCCCCCTCTGATCCCCCCCCTGCACCCCCCCTCTTATCCCTCCCCCTCCTCAGCAACCCCCTCCACCTCATCAAAACACTGCCTCATCCCTCCCTTGGGACTCTTGTGCGGTATTTAGATAACATACAAAAATAATTTAAAATAAAAATACATTAAAAAAATATATTTTGGAGTAGTTGGCACTGTTGTGCTGTATTCACTTATCAATACATATTTTACAATAAAAAATATTTAGAATTAAAAAAAAAGTAAGCATTTGGGACTCTTGTGCTCATAAATTATTGTTATGTGTGTTCACATAACAATAATTTACAATAAAAAAATTTCAAAAAAAATTTTTTTTGGAGCGTTGGGACTCTTGTGCTCATAAATTATTGTTTTGTGTGTTCACATAACAATAATTTTCATTAAAAAAATATTTAAAAAAAAAAATTTTTTAGAGCAGTTGGGACTCTCGTGCTCATAAATTATTGTTATGTGTATTGAATAAAAAAATATTTCAAAAATATTTTTTATTTGGGAGCAGTTGGTACTCTTGTGCGGTATTCACATAACAATAATTTACAAAAAAAAAAAATATGTATTTTGGAGCAGTTGGGACTCTTGTTCGGTATTCACATAACAATAATATAACACACATACAATAAAAAAAAAATCGAAATTTAAAATTTTTTTTGCATAAAACTATTCAATAAACATGAAATTTTGCCTTCCGTTCCGTCAACCCTGTAGAATTTATCAACATGAAACAAGTAAATCGTTTACATTTAAAGTTTCGTATTATTATAACGCAATTCATGATTTTAAAATGTTACGATATAGAGCGCCGCGAGGACGACCGGAGACAGCGGCTCTTGCCCGCGGAATGAACTCTGAAATTCTCTTTTGCAAGTATGCGAAAAATCGTGAAATGCGAAACTGTAAATTAGTTAATATTAAATACTTCCTAAAATTATTTTTTGTTCAAACTTATTTATGATTTGTCAATAATGTCTTAGCACAATAAGTATGTAAAAAAATCTGAAATATATTAGTTTATAAGTTCACAAATAAATACACAAACTGACTAAGTTTCGTCAAGAAACACATGTACGTATAGATTTTTTAATGATTTTATTGAAACTAAAATTAAAATTCTAAAACATGCGTTTGCTAGATAATGTATTGATTTATTTTAGTGCATGATTATATTATTTGAAATGGGTGTGGTATAATACAATTTTTTTTTTGAAAATTTAACAAGTCTGCCAACGACCTATCGTATAACCTTATTATACTAAAAATTAAAAAAAATTCGCAAAACTTATTACATACAAATGCTAGATAAAAGAACAATCTTTCGAAATCCATTTATAATTTTTTGTGGAAAAGAGTCAATACGTCTAAAATCTGATTTGAAAATGACATATTTCTGGTTTTCTCTGGTAATGCCCTCTTAAAAACAAGTCCAGGAATCGATTGAAAGTAAGTGATGATATGCGTGTAGCTTTGAGCAAAAATATTTCCCCAAGAATTCAAGAACTTGTACAGAAGATGCAAACTCAAAAATCTCATTGACACTAACTGAATTATCTATTAAAAATTATATGTTTTCTATTAAAACACTGTTAACTTATGTTATTTTGAATGTTATTATACTTACTAATGTTAATCGTTTCAATTAAAAAAAATTTTAGATTGATTCAGTTTATTTTTAACCCTGTGGTCCCTGCTAACAATAATAAAGTCAAAGTGGTCTCTGGTCCCAAAAAGGTTGGGAACCACTGCTCTATACTAAGCGTCAAATTGATATTTTTTATTAGCTTCGCCAATAGTACTGCACTGCACAACTCTAATTTGGGTAGTGATATACATTTTAATGGCGCCACTCTAAACTTGGAGGTAACTAGCTGCGCATGCCGCTTACCTTCTGATACTTTTTATAATAATAATCTAATGATTCTTTATTTACTTGCCTGCGGTAAAACAACATACAAATCAGCAGAAATAACAAATACAATAACAATCAACGCCATTTGCAAACTATCGTTGTTCATTATAGCTATTTGACACCTCAAAATTCGACTGGTGCCCAGGCCTACTACTTTAGTCGGCCTTGAGACAGTATTTGACGGAACTTTTGAATTTTGAATACGAAAATGCCGCCCGCGTTCTATCTTTTGTTTCGTCCATATGCACATATTCTTTTAAGCGTCTGTCTTTTACGTACATGAATAACTTTTGAATTAAGAAATTATTGAAAATCGCTGAAAACAGAAGAGTGTTGATTAATTGCCACTTTATATCTTGAGTTTGTGAGACTATGGCAAGTCTATTTATATAACGTCATTGCTCCAAGGTAGTAAAATTTCATCAGGTAGTATGTCATCCCATGATGTCTTGGACTGCCATAATTTTTGCATAATTAATTTGGCTTCTACTACGATGGGCCTTAAAAGTCCTAAAGGATCAAAGGTGGAAGTTATGCACGATAATATTTGACGCTTGCTCTCCGTTTTACCTGACGGCTTTGTAATTTCGTATGACAGGTAATCTAATTCATTATCCCAAATTATTCCAATTAATTAAAGTATTTTTTCATTCTTGGAATTGTCAGTGATCATTTTTTCACAATTGCCCTGTTTGACAATTTCACCTTGGCTCCGCACAGATGCCAATTCCAAAATATTTGATCTCCACTTCCTCGGGGTCATCCCTGCGGACAGCAAGATCTCACATATTTGTTTCTTCAACTTGAAACAAACTTCCAAGTCATCCCCTCCAGTCAATAGATCGTTCATATAAAAATCATTTTTTATGACTTGACTTGCTATTGGGAAATTAACTTGATTATCCATACCAATTTGTCGAAGACATCTCGTTGCTATGAAAGAGGAAGGTCCCAGCCCATAGGTAACGGTCTTCAATTTATAATGTCGGAGTTCCTCTTCTTATGATTCGCGCCATACAATCTTCTGAAGGCTGCGATCCGCTGCGCATACGTTGATTTGACGGTACATTTTTTTGATGTCCGCAGTCATGATGTATCGATGTTTTCTAAAACGTAATAAATGGCTGTATAAGTCCTTTTGAATGACAGCTCCCACCATTAGAGCATCGTTCAGGGATATTCCGGTCGACGTCTTTGTCGAACCATCAAAAACTACATGCACCTTCGTCGTGGTGCTAGCTTCTTTAATGACCGCGTGATTCAGCAAAAAATAGGCTTTTTCTTCCCTTCTCCATTTATCACATAACTCCATATGACCTAGTTGCTCATATTCCCGCATGAATTGTACATATTGCAATTTCAATTCAAGATTTATTAAAAATTTATTTTCTATGTTCTTAAATCTTTTTCCGCTGTGTTTAATGAGTCACCAAGTTGATTCACACACGTGATACACATTGATACTCACAACGTATCTACCATCGCTCTCCCTAGAGTACGTGGCGACGAAATCCGCTTCACACGCCTTCTTGCGGTACTGGCTTTTTTTATGATGAATGTTGATCGGGCCTGATATGATCCATCCTAATTCAGTCCTCTGAAGAGGAGGTCCGGTATCCAATTTCAGCCGATCATCCTTTAGTATCTCCCAAAAGCTCTCAGCGCCTAACAGGATATCAATAGGCACCGCGGTGTTGAAATTTGGGTCCGCCATTTGTTATCCCGGTGGCAACTTAAATTCTTTTCTGGCCACTGTTGCTTGGGGTAGGTTTGTGGTTAATTCCTGCAATATTAGACAAGTGATATTTTGGTTATAATTTGTCCTCAGAGATTTCATTTTAATCGCAACACGTTTCTTTAAACGGCTTAAGACTGCGGCAGCGTTCATTGATCTCTCCGCGGCTTACGACACGGTGTGGCTCAAAAGCCTCCTTGTCAAGCTCTACGACACCATAGAGGATGGCAACACAATACGACTTATTGAGCAACTACTAACTGGCCGTACTTTCAGGGTTTTTCTAGGAGGGCTAAAAAGCAAATAAATGCACCTGAATAATGGCCTTGCCCAAGGCTCAGTGCTGGCCCCATCGCTCTTCAACATCTATACACGAGATCTTCCTCACACTGTAGGCAGAAAATTTGCTTACGCAGATGACTTCGCCACCACAGTCCAAGCTAAAACCCTCAATGCAGCAGAAGAGATCCTCAATTCTGACCTCAAGGCTATGGAAGAATTTTTCCTCAATTGGCGACTATAGCCAAATGGGTCGAAAACAGTTGTGACAGCTTTTCATCTCAGTAATTCACAGGCAAACGCAAAACTCTGTGTTCAGTTTGATGGAAAAAATATTTACCATGACCCCCATCCCCGCTATCTTGGAGTAACTTTGGACAGGAGCCTGAATTACCGGAAACACATGGAAACAGTGGGCAAAAAAACCATGACAAGACTAAACTTAGTCAATAAGCTGGCTGGTACTAGCTGGGGATGCAACGCCAACATGCTCAGAACGGCATCCATTGCCCTGGTTTTCTCAGCAGCTGAATACTGTGCTCCAGTATGGGCCAGAAGCGCCCACACTTCCATGGTCCACGTTCAGCTTAATGCCACAATGCGAACCATCAGCGGAACCTTAAAATCGACTCCTCTTCCTTGGCTCCCCGTACTTGCAAATATAACCCCGCCAAATATCAGGCGAGAGATTGCAACACTGAGGGAATACAAGAAGGCGCTGCAAAAAATCGAAAAACCCTTGCACGATGATGTCGTTTCTCACCCGGCATGCCGCTTAAAGTCTCGAAAACCCTTCTGGACGGAAGGAGAAAGACTCCTTCGAACACCTCTCACCCCAGAAGATAGGTGGAAGCTTGAGTGGCAATCAGCCAACGTCAAAAAAGTCCATCTCGTGCAAGACCCCACTGGGAGACAGCCTGGGTTCTCATTGCCTCGCAAACTCTGGACTGCCATCAATAGGATAAGGTGCTCCCACAGCCGTTGTGCTCACATGATGCATAGATGGTGCCTTAAAGAGTCGGCGATGTGTGAATGCTGTGCGGTGCAGACCACCGAACATGTGGTCAACGAATGCCCGCTCCATTCATTCCCCGGCGGGATTGATGAGGTCCACAGGGCAACGCCTGTGGCCCTAGACTTGCTCGCAGACCTAGATGTCCCCCTCTGATCCCCCACAATACGAAAGAAGAAGAATATGGGTAACATTGTTGTGTATGCCTAACACAGGCTTGTTTATATTTTCACAACTTAACTTTAATTTCATTGCGAACTTTTCGCACATAGCCCCAGAATCAATTAGGACCCTTGCCTCATGCATTTTATTATTGTGATCTACCACCCCAATGATAGCAGTCGACAAAAATATTGTTTTTTCTGCCTTCGCTAAGGCCGAATGGTTTGACACTGAAACTCGTTCAGCATCCATTTGGCAGTCACCTCCAGGGTGATCTTCACCTTTATTCATGGAGTCATCGCTCGGATGCATCTCCCTTTGCAATAACGTATTGTGGTTCTCGCCATCACAATGCTTGCATTTCAAATTAATTTTACAATATGGGGCCGTATGTCCTAACCTCAAACATTTGAAGCAGGCACGGTACCTCCTTATTGCGTTAGCTCTCTCTCCTGAATTTAATTTTAATTTTTTTTACCATAATATATTTTATGTCCTTTTTCATTACAACAAATACAATTATTGTGGGAAGCAGCTAAAAATACCGATTCCTTTTTAGGATTATTGTTGCTACCATTTGCTTTCGGGTGGTAGGAACTTTTTTCGATTCCGTATTTAACATTAATTCCAAAACTTGCGCACGCGAGGTTAAACATTTAAGAAATTCCTGTAATGTAGGTAGCTCATCCAGCAATGGGGTTTGATCCCAATGCTTTCTAGTACTTGCATCTAATTTATTAGAAATTACGTATATAATTAAAGCATTCCACTGTTCGATTTTCACGCCTAAATTTTGAAAAGCTTTTATATTTACATTTTTTTCATCAATCAGGTAACGCATGGCTACTGGATCCTCATGTTTCATCTCTTTAAGTTGAAACAGAGCTTGGATGTGTCTTTGCACGGTAGTTCGTAAGTTTGCAAATTTCTGCTGCAACAACTCATGTTTATTGTTGCCTTCATATGGCGCTGCGCGTTTCAAACCCGGTCCGCTATTTAACTAAAAATATATCGGTTGAGAACCTTTTCAAACATGTTTTTAGCATTAACGTGTTCGAGGAGTTAATCCCCGTCACAACAATCCATTTACCTGTCTTAATTTAAACTATATAAGTGATTAATTTCAACTTTATGTGACAAAGTGACGTTTCTTTGATTTAAGTTCTTACTGTAAAAATGTATTAAAACAACTTTTTAATAGGTTATAAGTTATAAGTACACACATAGATTTAATTAGTAATATTAATTAGTGATATAGTGCGCAATTACGATATCAGACGTTATTTAGTTAATTTTTAACAAAAAGTGTGCTTAGGTACAAAGGTAAAACCTTGCGAGATACGAAAATTTTTAATTACTTATTAACGAACAATCCGGACAGTTTTCAAACGTCTAAAGTGCATTTAACGCGACCTTAAAAACTACGTCGACCAGTGATAAGATAATCCAGTACGGTTCGTTAATAAAAAAGTTATAGAATATAATTTTTCAGTCTGACGGTTGAGAATATTAGTAGCTATTCAATTCGCTAAGTACTAAGTGTTTGTCCACACCTTTAAAAATAACCATAGAATTGTCCACACCTTTAAAATTAACCATAGAATTTGCATACAATCCAATTATCTTTAAGTGTTAAGTTATACGTTGAAGAATTCTGCGTCTCATGAAGACGAATACAATGGTCTTCTTAATATTTTTAGTGCTTTTTTAATATTTGATTCAAGTTTTTTTTTTTTTAGTAATTTCTCACCGTTTATAATAATGACATCACACGGTGAATATTCGAGCGATTCTGAGGAAGAAGAGGATGCTAATCTAGAGAAATTGAAATCTTTGAGTCCTCAAAAATTGAAAATGATGGCTGCGCAAACAAAACGCCAAAACAAAAAAATGCGAGAAATGATGCAAAAACTGAAAGATTATGATCAACAATTAATGTTATTGGAACAGAAAAGTATACTTTCAGTGGATGATCAGGCAATTCTTAATGGAATTAAGAAATCTAAGAAAAAATTACTTAAATTAATTACAGAAATGACTTGGTCAATATCCTCTTTGGCTCTTCCTGAAACACTTGTGTGGCCACGTTTAGATACTGACAATTCAATTCCCTCGAGTGTTACCTCTCTACATGATAGTGATTCTGAGGATGAAATTTTACCAGCACTTGGTACTTCTGCTACAGTGGTCACAATCGAACAGTCGCCTAACAAAGACAATAGAAAAATACCGTAAAAAAATACTCTCCAAAATACCGTAGCACAATATGTTCATCCCATTTTATAAGTGAGCACTTCGATACGACGCAGACAAAGGTCCATCTGAAGGATTTCGCGGTGCCTTGTGCTGCCGACTATTCTAGTGAGACAATATTTTAATAAACTGACATTTCTCAACCATTAGGTTAATACTATTTTCGTGGAAATTCTTAATGTTTTGAAGTGTCACCTAATTTGGTATGGTATTTTTTAATTATTGGTGTTTCGCCATGAAGAATTGCTCTTTTTTGCTTTTGAGCTAAAATTTATATCACACCACAATTTTTTACCTATTTACCTATATTATATTACTTTTGTTTTTAAACTAATTTTTAAATAATGTTTTATTTAGGAAGACATGAAACGACCAACTGAAACTGATACTTGAGTCGGGCCATGTCAACTGTTTTTTTATGGAACTGAAATTCGTTTTATATATATAAATGTATATATAAATATATATATATATATATATATATATATATATATATATATATATATATATATATATATATATATATATATATATATATATATGTATATCCCGCTATCATTGCTGCGTCTTCTAATGGTACACTTTCATTCAATCTTGCGTCCGACCGTCATTCTGCGTCCGGTATACGGACGCAGGATTGAACACATGTAATTTCAAGTTTTCTCCACTCCTGTACCCTCATACAGTTCAAAAACGAAAATAAGCCAGACGCGGTATTGGTACCTAAATCAAATGAAATATGCTATTTTAGTTCAGTGCTTTATCACCGAGCGGCGAGCCGCGGCGCTGCAGTAGACGAGCGTATATTTTTGGCAAAATATACGTTACATTGACTCGCGTATCGCAGCTCCTACATTTGGCAACGTCGCTTTTTAATAGCGTTTCTTCTGTTTCCTAGAACGACGAGAACGGATCGACGAGAGCACATTGCAAAATAAGATTTCATTAAAATTCACAGAGAAAAACTCTTAATTATAGTTTTGTCTAGAAAACGTGCACATCGTCGAAATTATCGAGACAAATAAATGAATTCCAATGTACAAATGATGTTTCAAGCATTAAACCTAACCATTTTTGATTTATTCGTTGATTTTTAATCAAAATTGGCGCCAAACATCACTCCAATAAATATGCATCTTGTCAAACATATATATAATAAATATGTTAACATCGCTAAAATATGCCGTTGTTAACCAAGAGTTTGTTGGTAATATTGAATTTGCCGAGCCTTTTATTTGAAAAGTCAATTGAAATTTATGGTTTAACTGCGAGTAATATTCAATTACGGCTTATTTCGAAAAATGAGGATAAAGTTGCCTTATCTAATTTACTAGAAATGATATTTTTTCAAGTTCTTCTAAAGGTATTGAAATATGAAAATAAAACTATCAGAACTTGGTAGTTAATTATTATAATATTAAACCTAAATTTTTATTGTATAGTTAGTAAGTAGGAAAGGAATGCCGAGTTCTGTGAGTTTTAGATAGTTTAGACGTACAAGAAAATCTAAAATTACTTTAACAATCAGGAACTGACTGCCTCCATGGTTGAGAGGTAGCGGATTCAAATCTCGAAGTGCGCAAGTAAAATTTTACTTGATTAATTTGTGTTATTTCAGAATATAAATATTCAGTATTAATAATTTGTAGTAACTTTTTCGGTTCATACCAAAGTAGAAAACATTCCGAGTTTGGCCCTGGTGTAAGACCACCATTCAGAATTGAAACTTGGATTCAAATGGCTTTAGCCGTCTTTAGTGACAAGAGAGAGGATTACTGACGATGCTTTAAAAGGGAGATATCATGAAACAATTACAGTTAATACACGTAAGCGATTGTTCTGAAACATTTAATAAAACACGACTCACTTCTAAGCATTTGAGTTAAGTATCATTTAAATAAGCAATGTGATTTTTTTTCATATTAATAGCATGTTAAATGACCGAACTGTGCGAGCTTTTTATAATTTTCTAAACATATGTACCTACTATGCATTTTTTTACAGAGGGATTATTTATGGCGTTGCTTCGTGAAATTACTATTTTCAAATAATTTTTACATATAATAAGTAAAATTATTTTATACATTAGCTCCACACAGGAGGCCCCAAAGAAAATATTTCCCCTCAGGGCCAATATCATCTTTGGGGATGCTGTGTGGAGGGTCTTTTTAGGAAAGGAAGGAGAGGAAGTTAGGTGTGAGGGGATGGTAGAAATCTGGGGGTCAGTGTGTCCAAGAATGACGGACGTATATCCCTCCTACTGTGGTACAAAATGATGTTCCGAGAGAGACCAACTGGAGAGTTCATAGGTCTCCCTCCACCAGTCTTTCCCAAGACAAAAGATAAACCTCACTCCAAGAACCCGGGAACCCCTGCTAAGTCAAAAGGCGTAGCAAGCCACTTGGGTTGACCTGTTGCAGAGGTGTTGGTTATGTGTAGTAAATTGCTCCCGGGGCGGCGGTACCCAAACCCGCCTCCTAAATGGAAAATTATTAAAATGCGAAATATACCTACGAGATGAAGCATGAATGTGATCGACGACAAAGAGCGTTAAAATGTATGGGTTATTTTACCTCCACGCAGCACACTTTTTCATCTCATCTCGCCGACTAATAATATTTATTTGAACTGTAGTTAAACCTATGTTACATGTTCATTATTTATGTAAACCATTCTCAAATTACGCATCCTTATCTTAAGTAATCATATATAACTCAAAATAATTGTTTTGAGGCGATGTTTATGAAAGCATAATTAAATATTTCTGGGCAGATAAAACATTTATTGACTGTCAACGCCGGTCGGGCTTCTTTACGTCTGTTAGCGTTTGATTTTTTTTGTATCCCATTAGGTATTTTAAATTTTTTTAAACCTACGCTCCGATATTATTATTAGCGTTTTTCCTTCCCTTTAGTTTCCTTCAGAAAGTTCCTGGCCATAAATAGATAAATATTTGTATTTCAGAAATAAGTCATCATTCTTGAATCGAAATGAAAAAAATGCTCTAATTTATGACTACCGATGCCAGATTGGTAGCACTTCGACGTTAACATATTCATTTCCTCTCCCCAAAAAGACACCCTATACGACAAATTTGAAGATAACAAAGGCCCTGAGGAAAATTATGCTCCCCTGTGCAGTTAATATATAAAGATACACTAATTACGCGGTCATTTTATACGTGTACACCTAATTTAAATGTTTTATTTTTTTCATAATTTAGAGTACCAAATGTCTAAGTAGTATTTTTTTAAACCAGTTTTTCAAACTTCACAATTTTTTTTTCACGATGCATTTCATATTTAAAAAAAAAAACTTTTTTCTCATTAATTTGGAAGGCGGGTATGGGTACTGCCGCCCAGGGAAGCATTTACTGGATAATCAAAACTTCTGCCAAAGGCCACCCCAAGTGGTTCGATACGTTTTGTGACTTAGCAGGGGTGCCCGGGTTCAATGGGAGAGGTTTGTCTGGATCTTAGCGGCGGATGCGTTCTTCCACCAACTGCTGGGAGAGACTGGTTTAGGAAGACCTTTTGACCTCTCTAGCAGGACTCTATCGGAACATAGGCTTGCACCGCAGTGGGAGGGATATATTCATACGTCCCGTAAGATACGATAATACACAATTACAATAATTGTAAGACCCTCCAACATCCACATCAACTCCAGCATCCCCAAAGATGACAGGCCCTGAGGTGAATTATTTTCCTCAAGGCCTCCCGCGGGGAGCTAATTTAATACAATGTTTTTATGTTTTTAAAATGAGTCTCCTGTTTTTTTGAATGATAATAATAATAATATAATATTATAATCACAATCATTTTAATTTTTCTTCTCCGTTTTATTTTACTTGAATCATTTTTATTTTACTTCTTCAAACAAAGATTTTTATTTTATTTTACTTCGTTAAGCCGCCGCTACCCGAATTTCTACCGATTTGTTACATAATATACATTAAACATTTAAAGTTCTTAAAAAAATATGTTATTTTTTAAGATAATATCTAGACGTTCCCTACAACGAAGTGCAAATCATATGAAATTCCCTCGATATGAAAAAATGGAAAATTATGCTCCGCAAATTAATATAAACACGTTCATTTCACTTATTTTAGAAGTTATATGTATGAAAAAATTCAAAGTGTACCTTTAAATGCTACTTAGATGTTCTCCGTGAGATTTTTGCTCTATTTTAAACGAGTTGTGTTTTATTAAACGTTTTCACCCTTTTCACTTCAATTTTTTCGTATTAAATATTAACGCGCTCTCTCCAACATTTTCAACTACATATCTCTCCATCTGCTTCTTTTTGAGCGGGTATATGGCGCCTTAAACAATCGTTATACATTCATATTTGACAGTGTTAAGAATTTTTATTTCGATGATCAATAAAATTACGACACAAAAAATTATATGAAAGTATTGGCCAGAAAAAATTAAATAAAATCACTGTGTCCAGTCTTCTTGCCACAAAAACATGCCTGTATCGCATGTCATGGGTCGAGTTTCATGGGATATTCTTTACGCTCCAGATTTTTTTTTTAAATTAGCTCCACACAAAGGGCCCCGAGGAAAATAATTTCCTTCAGGGCCTATGTCATTTTAGGGGATGCTGTGTGCGAACCACTTGGAGTGATCTATGGCAGAGTTATTGATTATCTAATAAATGATTCCCGGGGCGGCGGTACGCATACCCGCCTCCCAAAATGTCTGTACTAGGCTGCATTTTCATGCGTGTAACACGAATGATACGAACCACGAACTGTGGGAAAGGAATGAAACAACAGCAAACGGCGCGAAACGCCACTTGCAGATACTCCATTCCTTTCCCAAAATTCATGGTTCGTTTCGCGTTGTTACACACATGTATGCTATCATACTTGTAGGTGCTAGGTACCTAATATATTAAATAATGTGTTAAAAGTATTTTTGAAGTGAAAACTTCTATAGCATTGTTGCAATTTGAAACTCGATGAAACGAAAAGTAACGACGGTAAAAAGAGACCATCTATAGGATTTATCCTGTAAGAGAATGAGATGGTGTAATCGGTTTCTTCTTTGTGTATTGCTTCGTAGCATATCGGTCTCCTATTTGTGCGTGCGCCGTAGCCTCCTCAATCTTGTCTTCTGAAGGTTTCACTTCTACCGCATGTGAATTGCATACTCTGACTTTGTTTTTAATTTTTAGATAATATTTTTTATTTTGTTGGTAGGTATCAGTAAAACAAACACGAAAAAAGACTATGTACGCTAAATTGACGTTAACGCTTCAATTATTTTTGTATTTTCTACAAACCATTAGATATTAAATGGCAAAAAAATACTAGAAATGAGTGACTTATTGTTCCGAAGTTTCTTTATAATTCATAGGTTACATAATATTTCTACTGATAATCGTGTTGTTTTAATAATTACCCACTAATATTCAGAGTTAATTCTTTAAAACTACATAACATTAACAAATTTTATTTTATTTTTATACTAGCAGACCCGGCCACACGTTGTTGTGGCTAACGAAACACAACGCCACTACCCAACCTTTATAAAATCCACACTACCCGCTTGCCAACTGCCCGCTGTCTAAATTGAATATTTGAATTTCTCCGCTTTTCTCTATTATAATAAGCATGTTTCATACATGTTAATCTTCCTCTTGAATCACTCTATTTATTGGTGAAAACCACATAAAAATCAGTTGCGTAGTTTAAAAGATCTATGCGCACATACATTTTGAGCGACTTCATTTTGTACGTATTGATAATATATTTAATTTATTTTTGTTCTTGCTTATTCATCAATAGATTTTACGTGCGCATTGCCGCCGAGTTGGTTAGATTCCGCAACGTATGGGCCAGTCGTATTGGCGCCTTCATATTCTATTAATACCTTTAAAGTCGTTTAACCAAAAACTTGAATGAATAAATGGCAACGTTGCAAGACGTCCGTTTGTCGTCAACATGAAAATAAATATGTAATTGGACCCTACATTGTTTACAAAATGAAAGAAAGAATATGCAGGACGCCTCACTACATTAAATATGAAAGGAGTTCAGATTGGTGAGACGTTAAAGGGCGTTTTTTTCGTTTTGTATATTTTTACATTAATGTTTTTCAAAAATTTAAATACCTAGCAACAACCAAACACTTAAAAGATAGTATATACATTAGTTTAAACTATTTAAAATCGAGTCCTTCAGATAGACGCAGTAATGTCGATCCGATGAAAGGACGCAGAAATGATAGCGGGATGTATATATATATATATATATACATCCCGCTACAGATTTGGCGTCCTTTCACTTCGCATCCTTTTAGCTATCCCTGCTTACAGTAGGTTTTTAAATAAAATTTCTGTGAATAGTAAAAGAATTATCCAGAAATTGTGTTTTGAGGGTATTCAAATTTTTGATAGGTGCGTATACTTTAGAGTCTTTTGGGCTTCCTTTTATATTGCTGCCGTTTTGGCAACCACGTATATCGTACGTATATCACACTTCATTCCACATTTAAGGCGTCCGTTCATTACGAACATTTGATGACCTCCGTATATTCCTGTATGCAGTACGTTTATATTACGATGCTTTCAGAATCCTTTTATTTCGGTCTCGATTTGCCAACGGTATATCGTAGGTACACAATGATTGATTATCACACAAAGGCTAACTGGACGACATAATAAAATTCGACATTTTTTTAAATTTCCCTGTTTGGTTTGGTGGCGCTGGGGATAATGCTTGCTTCCTGATCAGAAGGTCACGTGTTAGAATTATATCTACGTCAACAGATTTCTCCGTTACACAATAACTTAGCTTGGTGAGGATATAGAAAATTTAAAGAACGCATTCGTGTACAATTTTATATGATTAAAAAAAAAAAAATCGTAATTTGCGTTCAGAGCCGCTAATACTCCAGTACAAATATTATTTTGAAGGAAACCAAAAAAGAATCCCAAGAACTCAAAACGGTAGACATTATTATGATATCATTTTATATTTGGGAGACAATATCAATCAAATTATAAATTTGGGAGGCGGATGTGGGTACCGCCGTACGGGAAACAATTTTTCTGATAACTAACAACCCTGCCATAGGTCACGTCAAGTGGTTAGATATGTTTGGTGACTTAGCAGGGGTATCCTGGTTCACGGGGTGAGGTTTGTCTAAGTCTTGGCGGCCTATGCATTTGCCCACCTACTACATGTCGGGCCGGATCGGGAGTGACTGATTGAGGGAGACCTTTTCACCTTTCAGCCGGACTCTCGATCCAAGGCCTTGTAACACAGTGGGAGGGATGGATTCAAATGTCTGTCACCCCTGGACACACTGACCCCTAGATTCCTAATCACCCATGATACTTTTTTCCTTCCCAGAACTGCCTCTCCTTCCTTTCGTTAAAAATACCCTCCACACATTATCCCCAAAGATGACATAGGCCCTGAGGGAAATTTCAGTCACCGCTTTAGATTACCTAGCTAGGTACAGGTACAAGTACAGGTATTTTCTAGATTGTGATTGCTTAAATACTCGTACGTAATATGTTTATGCGTAATTAATTTTGAAATTTGTTTTTAACGATCGATTTGTACGATTTTGAAGATATTTATTGTGATTTTTATTTTTTCGATACTTACTTACTAAAATGATTTTGTTTTAATTAATCTATTTGTATCTATTTAAAGGTTAACTAATTCAAATTGAGTGATAATTTTTTTTATTGTTTTTGTTTCCTGTACTTTGTATACTTATTTAGGGATTTAATTTTTTAATTTTGTTTTAAATATTACATGAGCTCCACACAGGAGACCCTGAGGGAAATAATTTCTGCTGATGCTGTGAGGACGGTTTTTTAAGGAAAGGAAGAAGAGGAAAGTTATGTTAAGGAAAGAGGTTTAAGGGGTGGGTAGGAATCTGTGGTTCAGTGTCCCGGTCATCTGCCTTCAGGCCCTAGACAAACCTCACCCCATGAACCCGGGCACCCCTGCTAAATCACCAAATGTAGCGAACCACTCGGGGTGACCTATGGCAGCGGTTTTGGTTATCCAATAAAGTGAACAATCATTGCATAGTCGGGAAACACGCCAAACGCGTGCCCAACATTTGTATACAGTTGACATTTGTCACATGAGAACGGGTCGTTTCTTCGACTCGTTCTTATGTTCGACAGCTCGGCTGTGGAATGATTTGCCGGCCTCTGTGTTTCCTCCTTCCTACAACATGAGTAGGGTTAGATGCGTTGATCTCCGCGTCAGGTCTCCAGCGACAAGTATTTTCAAACATCCAAGAAAAACAATAACTTTGGGGCAGGGTTACAATGATTTTTGATTTCAGTGGCCGATGGAAACCAAAAACGCAGTTGTCTTGTACACCTAGTAATGAAAAAAACATTCACAGACGTTTTGGACCTATTAGATTTTGTCCTAATTTTACTAAATTGGTCCTTCTACATTGAATTCTACAAAGTAATTACTATTCCGATCAACAAATTATATTATTATGAGATTCATAATATGAATTCCTGTCGTCTTGGCTGGTGGATTCAAAATGATAACAATCAACAATGACGGCCGGAGTGGTCGAGTGGTAAGGCTCTTGACTCGCAATCCGTTGGTCGCGGGATCAAATCCCGGCGTTAGCAAATTTATTAATTTTTTAAATTAATTTGTGTCATTTCACAATTTATTCATTTAAAATAATATGCGATTATTAAAAATAACCACTATTCAGAATTGAAACATTGCTTGAAATGGCTTTGTTTGGTGACCAGATCTGAATAGCCAGGTACTTCCCCACCGTCCCCTCCTCCATCTCCTTCCCCCCCACACTACCTTTAGCCTCACAACTCACAACATACCCCAATTGGGGATGCCATTGTCTTACTGGCTCCAGACCGGAGTAGCTGAGACTCTTGTATTCACATAAAAAAAAATTAAAAAATCAAAACACTTTTTCTTTTAAAAAACGTTTATTTAAAACAAAATTAAAAAATTAAATCCTTAAATTAGTATACAAAGTACAGGAAACAAAAACAATTAAAAAATTGTCACTCAATTTGAATTAGTTAACCTTTAAATAGATACAAAACAAAATCATTTTAGTAGGTGAATGGTATTATATGTTGTGAGAGTGGATTTATGTGTTTGTGTCAAAGAATGACTGGCGAAGGACCTTGATTTGGTGTTACTATCACTGCTTAAAAATGATAAAACATATGTTGCATAGAAAGGAGAGGACTCACCGGAAAAGGATAAAACTTGTAGGCTAGCAATGTACTTGTATGATTTCTTTCCCATCCAAGAGGCACAATCACAATATGAGTGAATGTTCGTTATTTTTATAGTACACAGCGGAGTTATTTATAGTGGATTAACCGAGAGCGGAAGCACAAAATGGCTATATGCGGCGGGAGTATATTGCAGACTAAATAATATTGGCGGGTTGGCAAAAAGGGATGGGTAGGAAAAGGAACTTGCAACAATAATTAATACCAAACTCAAGCAGTGACAGTATGTATGCATGCTGTGTAGGTATGTGTATGTGTGGGTATATGTATGGGCGTAACCATGCCCCCCGCCTAGAAGGGGATGAAAGAATCCACTTCCATAAACCAAAAGAGTGCCAATACGTTTCAATGCGCAAACAAAATTGTAACACGCGGTAGAATGCAATTAATTATGTAAAGTTATGAAAATATTTATGTAAATTATATAAATGCTTTTACCAAATGGTCAAATTGACCGATATAGCAAGGAAATAAAAAAAATAAAAAACATTGAAACGTAAAAATATGATTTGAAAGGACTCAATAAATAATACTGAACCTGCGGTAGATAAACTACAACTAGAGTTTGGTACCTATTTAACAATGAAACTAACCTAATTGATAAAAGTATTATGAACTAACTTCTAAGATGTTGTTAAATCTATTGTGACGGTAAGGGACAGAGTTTAACGACTGCCCTGCGGTATATTCCGGAGTTAGTTTTAACTTCCGCAACGCGGATCACCCCATCTGCCCCGGGGTAGCCATTAAAGTGGCGCGATGTTTTTTTTTTATTTTTTTATTTTATTAACGCCCTAGTGGGCTTTTACAAGAAAAGAAGCAAATATATAATAAACAATATTAATTACATGTATTACATAAACAATAAAACAGAATAAATATGAATGCAATCGACTCGTTAGGTAAAGAATATTACAACATAAAAAAGAAATTAAATGAGATAGTACAAGTTGTACTTACAAAAAACTAAAACAATTCAGCTTTAAATATTTATATATATTATTAACAATAATAATAAGACCTGACATAGAACAAAGTGTAAATAGAACTGCAAAAATATTATAAAGTAAGTATACATTTTACTGGTGAGGTTTAGATGAGAAAATATTTTATGAGAAAAACAAAAAAAAATAATAAAAGTTAATTATTAGCAGATAGAATCGAGATTAGTTGATTTTTGAAACATTCAAAACTGTCAATACTAAATATATCTATAGATTCGCAGTATTTATTCGCAAGGTTATGGATTCTTGGTATTGGTGAGTATATAGAGTAATTAGTGTTGAGTTTATTGTTGCATTTAAAAGTATCTTTACTACGAGTTTGTCTAGCGGGTATGCTAATGCAAATTAGTTCCAACAAATTAGGGCTGTCAATTAAAGATTTTATAATTTTGTATACAAATAATAAATCAATTAACACTCTTCTATCTGATAATTTAAGAAGTCTGGTTTCAGCGCATAAGTAATTATAATTTATAAATTCGATTGGTATTTTCATTTTAAAATTGAGGTACCGGAGAAATTTGTTTTGTACCTTTTCCAATGATTGAGAATGAACATTGTAGTATGGTGACCATACAGAGGAATTGTATTCTAATCTTCTTCGTACTAGTGAGCAATACAGATGTTTTAATGTTAACATACTTTTAAAATTTGCCCCCATTCTCAAGATAAAACCTAGTATTCTCATTGCATCGCTTGTTATTTCATCGATGTGTACATTGAACTGTAGACTCTCGTGGAATATAACACCAAGATCACGAATCTGCGATACACGAAGAAGATTAACACCATTCATATCATAAGAAAATTTAAAAGGATTTTTACCTCTGTAAAAACTAATGATCTGGCATTTACCAATATTTAGTTGTAAATCATTGACAGAACACCACGCGCATAGTTTGTTCAGGTTTAACTGCAGAATGGCGCGATCGTCATCGTTTCTTATTGTTCTGTAAATCTTCAGATCATCAGCAAATAATAGGACTTTGACATTACTAAAAATATTAACTATATCATTTATGAATAAGCAAAATAATATCGGGCCCAAATGAGATCCCTGTGGTACCCCACTCGAGGCAGCAAATGTATAAGAAGTAAACGAATCAACTTTGACCGCTAAGTACCTTCCCAATAGATAACTCTTAAACCATTCCAAAATACTCCCTCTCATTCCCAACAACTTCAGTTTGCGTAATAAGAGTCTGTGGTTAACCTTATCAAATGCCTTACTGAAATCAGTATATATGGAATCAGTTTGATGTGATGAAGTCAAGGCATTAACAATGTCATTCGTGTATAATATTAAATTGGACAGGGTTGATCTTCCTTTGATAAATCCATGTTGAAGCGGTGAGATGGTTTGATTGATTTGGGATATCAATTTGTCTAGTACCAGGCTTTCAAAGAGTTTGGGTAATGTAGACATGGTGCATATTGGCCTATAGTTTGTTACGTCGCTCTTATTTCCTTTTTTAAAAATGGGTGTCAAAAGACTAAACTTCCAAAGGTCAGGGAACACACCTGATGAGAGGTCCTGCGGATTTGCGGGAATCGAGACTCTTCAGCTTGGATATAATATCATCTATGGTTAGAGTACAATCAGATATATCAAGAGTCTCAACTAAATTAGAGCAAGAGATATTGCTATCTACATTTGCATTAACATATACACCGCTAAAGAAATCGGCGAACAGATTAACAGTTTCCTGAAGATTTTGGGATAGTTTAGAATCGAATGACATAATACTAGGTATACAAGTACCGTTTTCTTTTTGGGATTTAACATATTTCCAAAAGAAATTTGAGTCGTTCATGATAGAGCCTTCAACATCACGTATGAAAGTTTTGTAACATTCTACATATTGCAGTCTCCCCTCAATTTTTGAAACACGGAATAATCGATAGCCAGGCGACTTTGTTTGAATTTCTTATGAGATATTTTTTTGAGGTATATTAAGTCAATCAGTTCTTTTGAGAACCACTTTGGGTATTGAGTTTCCCTGTAAGCCGTAAAAGGTACAAATTTTTCAATTGCAGAATTAATAATGGAGTAAAAAAAGTTAAGGTGTGCATTGATATCAGCCTCGCTATCCAAGAATGACCAGTCAATCTGGTTGAGATAGTTGGAAATTTGTACATAGTCTGCTTTTTTGAAATTTCTAGTTTTTACTATCCTTTTTTCAATAGGAATTGGTTTGAGGTTAGAATGTTGTCACTCTTAATCACTACTACCGTGCCTGTCGTTACCGGATTCGCATTTGTATTCCATTTCTGGCGAGTTTGCAAAGTATTCAAATACTCAATTCGCCATCGGTTCCAGAACGTCTGAACAAGACGATCCACGAGATGTTTGCATTGTACCAAGTTGACTGGCTCGTCTGACAAATCAGCAGAGGGTAAAGATTTTAAGGGAGTGAGTGTTAAAAAATGTGCGGGGGTTAGCGGCAATGGAGCCGAAACGTCGTTAACGCTAAGTTTGCATCTCTTCATACGTCAGTAGAGAGGTGCCTACTATTTTATTTAAATAACCTTTCAGGCATTTAATGTTACTTTCCCAGATCCCACCAAAGTAAGGAGCTTGCGGTGGATTCATCTTCCATTCAATTCGATTCTCCAACAGATTGTCTGAGAATTCCTTTTTGTAATTGGGTGACTCTATAAGTTCAAATAAAGACCGTAAATGGGATTTAGCTCCCACAAAGTTCGTCCCGTTATCGGAGTACATTATACTCACAGGACGTCGACGAGAAAGGAAACGCTGGAAAGCATTGAGGAAGACTTCAGTGGAAAGATCCGAAGCGAGTTCAATATGAACTACGCGGGTCACCAAGCAAATAAATAAGCAAATGTATGCCTTTTGACTTCGCACCCCCCGACGTGTATAAGGGATTATTTGAAGCGGGCCCCTGTGTGAAGAAAAGACTTAGCTTCGCGGACGCGGCATGCGGGTAAATCTCCCATTATTGGGAATTGCGGTTTGGGATTGACTTTGAAGCAAGCATTGCACTGATGCACACGTTTCCGAACCAAATTGCGCGAAGAAAGTATCCAAAATCTTTGTCTTAGTAAAATTTTCGTTTTCAGATACAGATTTTGAATCAAAACGTTGTAGAGGCCGATCACCTTTAGGCAACTGAGCAAATGTGGGGCCCTTAAACCATAATGTATGGTATATTAGTTGAGCGGGCATAAGACCCCGCGACAAGCAGTCGGCGGGGTTGTCTTGTCCTTTTATATAATGGAAGCATTCAGCCCCCAGATGGTTTTGTATTTGTGAGACACGGTTGGCAACGAAAGTCTGCCATTTTGCGATGAATTTATCCACGCTAGAGCAACCGTGCTGTCGCAAAAAGGTAAAGTCGTATGAGCTTTCGAATTTGATGTGTAGGTATTACTGACCGTATGCACTAATCGTGCAAGTACTAGCGCTCCACATAGTTCTAATCGCGCAAGTGAAATCGTCTTAGCCGGAGCGACCTTGGATTTAGCGCATAATAAATTAATTGTGGTTTTATCAGTATTCGGACAGTAAACATGTAAGTACATAATGCCAAATGCGCGTTCGCTTACGTCAGAAAACCCGATAAGTGTTAATACACATTGGCATTCGACACCTAAAATGCGAAGAATTTTAATAAATTGCAATAATGGCAATTCCTTTTTAAACTGTCGCCAAAGTGTGAAAACTGTTTCAGGAGGAGTATCATCCCAATCCGGGTTATACTCACATAGAGATTTAATTATCAGCTTAGCCAATAATACAACTGGTGCGGCGAAACCCATCAAATCCCAAAGACGAGCAATCGTCGAGAGAATGTTTCGTTTAGTACAAGTTCTTTCGTCGGTGTGTACGACAAATACGAAATGATCAGAAGCGGGTATCCAATGAAGCCCTAGTATTTTCAGGTTTTCATCGGGATTAAATTCCACATGTTCCTTAACACGACGAGTTGTAGGAATCGTGGATAAAAACCTTGGAGAGTTAGAAGAGAATTTTACAAGATTGAATCCTCTCGCGGCGAATAGTTGTAAATTGAGGATAATGCGAAACAAATCACCTTGTAAATTATTACTGATGTGTAGAATATTATTAAACGAGTAACCAGAATCGGATTTCATACTTGCGTTCAGCACCATCCGGATTTTGGTTGTCAGTTTATCTTCGCGAACTACGATATAATGCGGGATTACGTAATGCGGTAAATCAGAATTGTCAACTGGGGAAATGTAACCTTTCTGAAGGTATTCGCGCAATATTTTGTCATATTCTAACTTTATTGCGGGTTGAGATATTAAGCGGCGTTCGAGAGACCGAAACCTGCGTTCGGCGGCGGGTAACGATTCACCGAGAACAGAGGGACTGTTTCGAAACGGCAACGCGACGATATAACGACCTGCCGTGTCACGAGAAGTAGTGAGTTTAAACATATCCTCACACTCTTGTTCCTCAGGCGTTAAAAACTTCTCATCTGGAATGTCTTCCAATTCGAAATAACGCGAAAGGCAAAATTCATCATTTTGCGTGAACGTACAAAATGATTGCGTGGTGTTTATACTTGGGTTTTCAATCATCGTTGGGGCAGTACCCAAGATGAGATATCCCAAAGTAGTTTCGACAGCAAATGGCTGGCCGAGAGAACCTGATATTTTGTTTGCCTTTAGAATGCGAGCAAACATGTCACATCCCAAGATGATATCAATCTCACCGGGCGTACAGAATGTTGTGTCTGCTAAGGGCAAATTGTCAAGATACGACAAAGAGGAGCGGTTAATGTTAACAGTAGGCAACTCACTGGTTATGGTTTCTACTACATATGGTTTAATCGTATACGACTGAGTGATGTCATAGCGGGAGAGTAATTTTATGCAAGTTACGCCATTTGTCACATTTCTTACGTCACCTATTCCCGTGACGTAAGTACTTTGAGATAACCGCACCGTAAGATTCAAGCGTGAACAGCATTTGCGCGTAATTATGTCCCTTTGGGAGCCGCTATCTATTAGAGCCCGTATCGTTTGTACCTGGCCCTTAGCGTCTCTGGTAGTGCAAACAGCCGTTCCTAAGAGTGCAGTAGTATTTGCACTAGGGCATGAATTTATTACACATAACGAAACCGGATTCGAAGAATTTAAGTTATCATTATCGGCATCCGTTTGTGACGCGGGAGATGGTATTGGGTCCGTTTGTGACTTCCGCCCATCAGTTTGTTTAAAATGCAACAAACTATAATGGTTAAGCGCGCATGTTTTGCATAGACTCTTCGATTTACAAGCTTTTGTGATGTGCCTAGTACTGAGGCAATTCACACAAACTCGAATCTTCGATGACTTAATACAGTTAAATCGCTCACGTGGTTCTAGACTTGTGAATTTAGAACATTGGTATAAAGGGTGCGATCCCTTTTGACAGCAAAAACAAATTTCGATGGAGTGATTATCGATTTTCTCGACATTATTAAATGCCTTTGCGGAATTAGTTTTTTGCGGTTTAGCGGTAAAATTATTATTTGAGCCAAGACGGCTCGATGTCGGTTGCGTAATTTGTGCGCGATTAAGAATTCGTCGCTGTACTCTTACGAAGTCGATTAGTTCCGCGCTGGACGGTAGATTTTCATTATTTTTAATAGAAGATTCAAAAGCCTTTACAGTCTCTATGTCAAGACGTTTAAGACCCAGTTGCAACAATATGAATTCTGCGAGGTCTTTTATTTTTAATTACTTCAGCGCGGCGATGTTAGTGGAGTATGCGTCTGCAAAATTCTCTAAAGAAGCGGGCGTGGCCGAGTTAACTGGAGGTAATTTCAGCAATCGGTCAAAGTATAATTCAGCAAGAACGCGTTGATCATTATACTTAGTACACAATGCGTCCCAGATAACTTGATAGTTTGTACCTATAGGCGTAATAGCTTTGCAAATACTTAATACTTTTTCGGTTAATTTAGACATCAGATACTGCATTTTTTCCGTATCATCCAGAGAATCATTCAAATGTATAACCGAATTATATGTTTCGTAAAAAAGAGACCAACTTTCCAAATTCCCAGGATTAACCGAGAGCGGAAGCACAAAATGGCTATACGCGGCGGGAGTATATTGCAGACTGAATAATATTGGCGGGTTGGCAAAAAGGGATGGGTAGGAAAAGGAACTTGAAACAATAATTAATACCAATCTCAAGCAGTGACAGTATGTATGCATGCTGCGTAGGTATGTGTATGTATGGGTATATGTATGGGCGTAACCAGTAGGTAAGTATCAAAAATCACAATAAATATCTTCAAAATCGTACAAATCGTTTCCTTAAAAACAAATTTCTAAATTAATTAAGCATAAACGTACTACGTACGAGTATTTAAGCAATCACAATCTAGAAAATACCTGTACCTGTACCTAGCTAGGTAATCTAAAGCGGTGACTGAAAAATCACGCAACTTCAACACCTTCTCTGAAAGTCAATAAAAAGTATAAGCTATTTTTCAAAATTATTTTTTTCATAAATGACTTTTCAAAAGGTGTTCAAATTGCGTGATGGAACCATCTAAAATAATCAGGAAAATAAATTAAATATAAAACTTATCACTCTTGTAAGCAATGCTAACCAAAACATATTTATTATAACAGGTAAGTATCAAAAACAATTTTTAAATTATCAAATCTGTATTATCATTCATGACAAATCTGTATTATCATTCATGATAAAAGACATTTAAAAGATAACAACGTTAAATAAGCACACAAAGTACCTCTTATTCAAATAAACAACTTATATATTCATTCAAAATAGGTAGGTATCTAAAAAAAATTAACCGTTTTGCTCACAATAAATAAGAAGCCTTATGAAAACATATTTTACTTTTATCATAAAAAATATTATTATTTTAATTAGCAAGTATCAAAACAATCCGCATTACGAATACAAATCGTTTAAAAATTGACCTTAAATAAGTACCTATTCAAAGTACAGCTTATATTAACAAATATGTTGAAAGTTGATTAAAAATAGGTAGGCATCTCAAACAATAAAACACATCACTCATAATGAATAAGAAGATGACCTACGAAAACATGTGAAACTTTTAACAAAAAATATGTAGCAGGCAAGTGTGTCAAAAACAATTTAAAAAACTGACTTATTACTTATTACTAATGACTCATGACAAATACATATCGTTTATTCAAAACCAATTTAAAAAATTAACATCCCAAATAAGTTTACAAAGCATAGTTTATAAACTTATATCAAATAAAAAATAATAAAACAAACAAATATTTTGAAATTTTTGTTTGTTTGTTTTTGGGGTGTTATGCCGTGTTACGCTACCTCCTCCTTTAGCCAACGTTTCGGACAGCGTTACAGTGTCCATCATCAGGGCAGATGTGTAAATGTTAGTGGTAAAATGTTACAGTTAACTTCAAGATGGTTTTCTGCATTTAGCTTTGGTGTAGCCGTCAATTACCGGATACCAAGAACTAATGTAATACATTATTTTAACAATAATAATGTTGGTTTAAGGGTTGGCAACATTTTGTATGTGGCAACCCATTTTTAGTTCTTTGTTTTTTCTCTATGCTCCAAGTGTTCTTCTCTTGTTTTCATGTAATACGTACATCTTAAAATAAAACCAGTTATTAAAAGTGTTATATTTCTTTTTATTAACTCAGTAGATTACAACAGGTTATGGGGCCCAGACACATACACCTTGATGTATAATATAAAACTTGCTGAGTTGTGGATAACTGCTGCAAATTGATTGACCGGCGAATTGAGGTTAAGTTGACACCAAGCCGCGTGCATCACTTAATTTTTTGCAGAAGGAAGGCAAAAAGAAATAAAAAAAAAAACATCTTGTTAAGTATAGTGATCAAGATGGAAGGAAACCAAAACGTGTTAAAACTGGAAGGTTCGAAAAACTGGAATGTTCAAATTGCGTGATGGAACCATCTAAAATAATCAGGAAAATAAATTAAATATAAAACTTATCACTCATGTAAGCAATGCTAACCAAATCATATTTATTATAACAGGTAACAATTTTTATATTTACAAATCTTTTTTTTTTTTTTAGTATAATATTTATTTATTTATTTATTTATTTACATATGCATATATATTAACAATACATTACAATGTGAACATTTGTCTGTCCAACTGGGCAGAATACCCGTTTCAGGACAGCCAAATTGTATATTAAGTTCATAATATTCTTAACAAAGGAATAGTTTCGTTCAAGATATCAAGGGAATTTGCTTCTGTCAAGACAACTTTTGAGAACACTAAGAATTGTATATAATTAAGGGATGGTTTCTTTATGTCTTTAAAAGAATCGCAAAGATGTGATTTTTTTCAAGGTCAATTTGGAGAACGTAAATAAATGCATTCAGAGTGAATGCATTTATTAATGTTCTATGAGTGTTTTCTTTAGTGAGATCACAAGTAGGAGATTCTTTCCAGGCCATTTTAGAGAACATTTACAATTGGATAATCAGAATTTACACATTTATAAACCAATATTTGACATATGAATTCACAATGTATTTATAACTGTTTAATTTTAAAGTACTATAATTTTTAGAATTTCTTAAATAGTAGAAATTACACAATTATAATCCAAATATATGACAAATGATTTTTCAACATCGTTTTGGAGAACATTAATTTATTTAGTTGTTTATTTATTTCTTTTATTTTACTCGCAAAGGGCTTTTACATAAATAATAAATAATAAAGGCAGTACTCCATCTTTAACATGAGAAAACAAATAGATTAGATAAAGTTACGATGTGAATAAAAAGTATATAAATTAAATAAAAAAAATACAACAAAAATTTTGTTCAGTGAGATATATAATATCAATATGTTACGATTAGAAAATACGTACATAATATAAAAATCCAACCAACAAATTTAAAAGTGAACCAAGGTTTGCAAAATTGCAACATTAACCGTGTCTTTACACCTATAAGTATGTTTCGCTGTGTCAAGCCGAAGCGATGTATCGATGGTACCGACCTCCTGTACCTCTCTGTGGAGTTGCAGGAGTTCGAAACCATCGGACCTATCCAATTTCGAACTCAATATTTTAGGTAAAAAAGTTAACCAATTTTTTTTTTTTTTCAATGAAATTACAAAGGCATTACATTTAATAACATTAATAATTGCATTCCGAATAGGTTAATGGTTTCTTTCGGGAGATCACAATTATGATATTTTTCTGGGTTAATTTGGAGAACATTTGCAGTTGCATTATTAGAATTTACACATTTATACACCATTATTTGACATATGAATCACCAATGCATTTATGACCATTTAATTTTAATAAATGTACTATTATTTTTCGATTTTCCTAAGTAAAAGAAATTACCCATTTATAAACCCGACTAAATGAATATGAATTTCCAATGTATTTATATAGAAATTTTCAAAACTTATTTTTGAAATGTCTAGTCGTTATTTTACAAGAGTCAAAGACCAGTCCTTATTTTACACGGATCAAAAAACAGAGTAAAAGTTTTATTTTTATGCAATAATATAACTTTTTAGTACATATTAGGTATGTGAGATTGTGTTAGCATATGTTCGCTCTCGACTCTCCCCATATCCAGAAGCCAATTGCTAACCAATTTCCGTAAAAAGCTTGTACTTTTCAGTTTCCAAGCATCGGGTATGAAGTTGAACAATTTAGGCCCTAAGTAGGAGTATTGTCTTTGGGCATGTGATGTGTTTGTAGTAGGCGGAATTACTGGATTCCTCCCTGCATGACGGGTGTTGTGGAGATGATCGATGGATGGATAGTGGTGTCGGTGTTTTTGTGTATGTAAAATAATTTTTCTTATGTATAGTTGCCGTACATCAAGAACACGTATCTCTTTAAATAATAGCTCACTGGGATACCTAAATGGTTTCTTAAGGATGACCCTTAAAAGTGATTTTTGTGCTTTTGCTAGGGGATCAATTATTGTTTTGGAACAGCCGCCCCATCCCAAGGATGCATATTCTAGCAGTGAGTTACACAAGGCATGGTACATTTGTTTCAGATCTTTTAAGCAAAGAATATTTCTAACAGACATGAATAGATGAGTAAGTTTTCTAATCTTTGAGGAAGTCGAGACAATATGTTCGTCCCATCTCAGAGACTTATCTATGATAATTCCTAGATATTTTATACTATCGACACATTCTAAGTTTAAGCATTTACATGAGGTCCGGTCAATACAATGGTGAATAATGATGTTGTGTATTTCTTTTGGTTCTCCTGCTTGTGTTGATCTGAAACGGATGTATTTGGTTTTATCTAGGTTAAGTGTTAGGAGATTATTGTCTAACCATTGTTTGACCTTATTTAACCCTACTTCTGCTTTACTGTGAACAACATTCCAGCTTTTGTCTTCAAATAGTAAGACTGTATCATCAGCAAAGGTGATAATGTGGTCGGCAAGGGAACTGTTACATAGATCATTTATATATATATTGAATAGAAGTGGTCCTAAATTACTGCCTTGGGGTACACCGAATTTAATATTAGCTGAATCGCTTATAGTGTCGTTGATGAACACTCTTTGGCTCCTGTTATCTAAATAGCTACACAACCAATTGAAGAGCTGACCTTGTATACCGATGCGCTGTAGTTTAATCTTCAGAATTTTGTGAGAGATAGTGTCGAATGCTTTTGCTAGATCCAGGAAGAGCGCAATGCATTTTGTACCCCTATCTATGTTATTAGAGATAATTTTTGTCAAATTGGCAATGGCATTTTCAGTGCCTAAACCTGGTCGGAAACCGTATTGGCTATTGGAAAGGATGTTGTTGTTTTCTAGGTACAGGCTGAGCCGATTCTTAACAATCTTCTCAATAATTTTAGACACAGAGTTGATCAAAGAAACTGGTCGGTAGTTGTTAATCTGTGATTTATCCCCATTTTTGTGAAGTAGAATAACAATTGATTGTTTTAAATGATTGGGGAATTTTCCAGAGTTAAAGCTTAGATTACAAATGAACGATATCGGTGATGCTATGGCGGATTTTATATTTTTTAACAGATTTGAAGAGATCTTATCTGGGCCACACGCATTGGATGACTTAAGCTCGTCAATTATTTTCATCACTTCTTGTGATGTAGTTTGAATGTTATCTATTTTATGACTGAGATTACAGCCAGTTAACTTAGCAAGATCAGATTCAGTTGTGTTATATTTATCAAGAATTTTTTTTGACAGTGTGGTTCCCACTGACGCGAAGTAGTTATTTGCAAAATTTACCATCTTTTTTGGATCTGACGTGATAGTGTGATCAATGTTCAATGATTTAATTTCAGATGATTTATTGGTTTTAGATTTAGATATATTACGAAAAGCTTCCCATAGCGTTTTTGACGTATAGTTGGTTTCGTAAATAATTTTTTTAAAGTAGTTTTCTTTAGTTGATGTAATTAAATTTTTACACAAGTTCCTATAATTTTTATATCGGCTTTGTAGTATGATATTCTCTGGGTTCCTATTATCATTCATGACGAATACAAATCGTTTATTAAAAACGCATTTAAAAATTGACCTTAAATAAGTACCTACTCAAAGTACAGCTTATATTAACAAATATGTTGAAAGTTGATTAAAAATAGGTAGGCATCTAAAACAATAAAACACATCACTCATAATGAATAAGAAGATGACCTACGAAAACATGTGAAACTTTTAACAAAAAATATGTAGCAGGCAAGTGTGTCAAAAACAGTTAAAAAAAACTGACTTATTACTTATTACTAATGACTCATGACAAATACATATCGTTTATTCAAAACAAATTTAAAAAATTAACATCCTAAATAAGTTAACAAAGCATAGTTTATAAACTTATATCAAATAAAAAATATTAAAACAAACAAATATCTTGAAAATTTTTTTTTTGTTTGTTTTTGGGGTGTTATGCCGTGTTACGCTAACTCCTCCTTTAGCCAACGTTTCGGACAGCGTTACAGTGTCCATCATCAGGGCAGATGTGTAAATGTTAGTGGTAAAATGTGTGCTTAAGTACTTCGAAGCAATACCGTGTTGCCAGCTCCACTCCACTGCGAGCTGGAATTACAGTAAACTTGAAGATGGTTAACTGCATTTAGCTTTGGTGTAGCCGTCAATTGCCGGATACCAAGAACTACTGAGCTTAGCTCCGTCGTCTCTATTAATGTTAATAGGATTTTTATGAATTTCAATTGCCTCTGTAATTAGGCGTGCTCTATAAGTTTTGGGTCTTCCCAGGACTTCAGGAACAAATCCAAAGTAATGCCGGTTTCAATTAAATGCTCGGCGATTGCCGATTTGTCAGGGTGGCCAAGTTTAAGGTGAGCGTCTCAGTGGCTGTGGTAAATTGGTTTTAACAAACGGTTTGGTTGTTCTAATCAAATTTAACTCATTGACAGACGTTTTTTTTCTTGCTTATATCTTATATCTATATTTTTTGTTTCTCGAAAATGTTTGTTGGTGATTTTGAAAATAGCGTGAATGCATCTGACTTAGAAACAAAAAAATATTCTATAACTAAAATATTTTGCTACTGTTATATCAGTAGATTTTTAGAGAAGTTTTCGATATTCCAACACATTTATATTTCGATATTCCAACACATAGGTCGTAATTTCTTCCTGGAAAACTTTCAAATCCTATAATATGAATTTATTTGATAACTGTTTTAATAAACTAGCGTGTTCCCGGCGTGCGCTGAAATGCCACTTATAAAGAAATATTTCTCCCTTTGTGTCCTTTCTCATTCCTTCCGCCTCCCCTTCAACTTGCGCGTTCCCCCTCCACCTTTCCTGGGTTTCCCCTACACGAACTCCACTCCTTTCCCCTCCACCCCTCCCGGATTCCCCTACCCCTCTCTCTTTCCCTACCTGTCGGTAAAATACATGAAACCCATTCACTTTTCAAACAATTCGCGAGCCAATTATTGCAAAAGATTATACAAATTTCATGACACCAGTGCTCACTTTCTTTTTCTGTCTCTTTACATACTATTTATTTTTGTACATACATAAAATATACTGTGTAATTCTGATAAATAAAAATTAAACTAAATTCAATTCTATCAAAGAAACAAGAACAATCGATCAAATTGGTTGCCTAACATAGGTACTTATGTAAATAAAAATATATTTAAAACAAGAGTTTTTGTAATGGATAAAAAACTTTTCCGATGTACTGTTATGTGGTTCTAATAATCCAGAAACTTTCGCAAGGGGTGGAAAGAAGCTATTTTGAATGTTTCAACTTGAAAGTTTGAAAGTTGACAAACAAATAAACAAACATTATTTTTTTAAATGTATGTAGATTGAAACGCGTAATTTAAATTTAACGTTTCAATATTGTTTTTATTGTGTTTTTATTTATATGGAAGGTTGCGGGACCGAATCCCGGCGTGCGCAAATAAATTTTATTAGATTAATTTGTTTTATTTCAAAAATTAATTAAAAAAATGATGTGTAGTATATTTGCGGCACGTTCCTCACTGGCTCCAGACGGGAGCAGTTGAGACTCTTTTATTGAAATTACCTACGCCAAAAATCAGAATTTCATAACACAATTATTCCTACCGTACAAAAATTTTAAATGATTAAGTAGAATAATAAGTTTCGGTTCAATCTGAACCTTCATCTTAATAACCTTAACCTTAACCTTAATCTTAACCTTCATATTAACATAGGGAGTATAAAACATATTAAATAAATTACAGAGTTATAGAGCGTCAAAGATACCTATATATATAGAGTTACAAAACCTACCTACCAAACAAAGTGTCGTGCCACTGTCATCTCCTAGATTATTAAAGATAAAAACAGGAAAAGTTAAAGTGATCGAACCGTAAATTGCTGAAGTTACTAAATTCAATATCGCGCATCGACTGTGCCTATTTCCAACTCAAATCAGTGTATTTTTTTCGGATTTATCAGCCGTTAAAAATCTCATTCACAGTGACTAAACGAAGAATATAAACATTCATAAAAATCTCTGAAACTCAAGGGAATATTGAACTAATATCAGTGAAGCAGTGTATATACCACTTTGGTGGGATATTCAACACAAAAAACAGTGTCTAAATTGTCCAATTAATAAAAATATAAACATTATAAATTTCGATACGGATCACTGCTATTCATTTGACAACAAATAAACAAGTCAAGAAAGTTAGCCCTATTGCGGACTTTACAGCAGACAGGCGCAAAACACTGAAAATAATTCTTTTAAAAATTAATAAATTTGATAAGTCACCAAAAGTAGTACCTCTAAATTCAACATGAGTGAGTGCCGTGCCTGCCCAGAAAACATTCTCTCCGACGATTCTATGTTCGTTTGCTCAAAGTGTAAAGGGACATATCACCTCCATTGTGGTGGCGTGACAGAAAACGCATATCGCCGCCTCACCAAAGAACGACGCGCTCAGCAAAAATGCAAGCAGTGCATCAATTCGATGACGTGCAGTGATGGCAAACCATTGGAAGTAGTATCCAATAAACAAAACAAGGATACCATCAAAAACTCGACCGATTTGAGTGTATATAATTCAAACGAGCTCCTTCAATCTCAAAATGCTATTATTAAACAAAATAATAAAATTCTAGAAACGATATCGAATATGAGTAAGCAATATGAAGATATACTCATAAGAGTTCATAATTTAGAAGAACAAAATGAAGAACTAAAAAATAAAAACACTAAACTTGAAACCCGAATTGAATTTTTGGAAGGGCAAATGGATACTATGGACCGTGCAAATAGGTCTAAAAACATTGAAGTTCGGGGAATCCCTGAACTAAAGGGTGAGAACTTAAAAAATGTGTTATATAACATTCATCAAACTACAAAGTCTAATGTAAATATAAATGAAGTTGAAGCAGCTTACCGAATTTCTCAAAAAACTAATAAGGAACATAAACCCATCATCTTCAAATTCAAAACTAACATGGACCGCGACCAATTTCTTTCTGATGTCAAAACCTACAACAAGCAAGCATCCAGTCCAGATGAAAAATTAAATACACAACAACTGGGAATTGCTGGCACTAGCTCGAAAGTCTACGTTTCCGAACATCTGACTTTTCGAGCCAAACATCTATGGTACCTGGCCCGTAAGGCAACAAAAGATAACAAATTTAAATACACGTGGATTAAACAAGGACAAATATACGTGCGTAAGGACTTCGGAACGCCTGCAATACTCGTCAGTGAAACAAACAAAGATCGATTACTGTTGTCATTACCTGAAATGCCACCAACAAACTAAATATAATGAACATCTGTTTGTAAATATTAATATCTTTAACTATTATTTATTTCTACATAATATTTACCCTCGTTACATGATCATTTCTAAAATCAATATTACTCCAATGACAACCTCTTTGGAGCGTAATTCTTTTGATTTAATTCTTCATATTTTTGGCAAGCTTATGGATGTATGTCTCTCATATATTACATTGAAGTTTTTGTTCTTATATTATATTTCATACGACCCCAAACCTACACTTGTGTTATATAATACCTTTTCAATTCTAAATGACAATTATAATTTCTGCATAAACCCTACCTATAGTCTAAACACAACAAAATACATATTTTTATATTATCGTCATTGCTCTAAAGTGTCAGAAAAAAAATGTTCAACTTTTATGCCTCATATTTCAAAATCAAATGATAATACTCGTAATATATCTTTTTTCCTAAATGATACTCCCATCATATACTTTATTTATCTGAGTCATTTTGCAACCAACACTACATATATATACTTTTTTACTTACTATGTTATTAATTTGCTGTTACCAATACCGAACTACATTTTTGGCACATTATTAGTTCATACTTTAGTAATTTAAAAAAATGGAAGACATAACAAATGTATTAGACAATATCTCACAGATTCCATGTACCGAAACAAATAATGCTACAGAAGTCCGGCAAATCTTAAATCAATCTAACCTTAAAATATTCTCCATGAATATCAGATCAATTAATAAAAATTTCAATGAACTCCTTATACTACTCACAGACCTTGATTCAGATTTTGACTTACTTATTCTGACCGAATGCTGGATCAAAGATAACTTTATTCCAAAAACTATAAAAGACTATAACCAATACAACACACAGAATAATAAATCTCAAAATGATGGCGTAATCATATACATCAAAAATCACATACAACACTCTGTTAAAGAAATCTCAATCACAAATTCAAATTGTCTTAAACTCGAAATAGAAAATAGCGTAACGATATTATCTATATACCGATCACCGAGTGAGTCTAATATAACACCATTCTTAAACTCACTTAATCAATCCTTATCGTGTATGAGGGATTGTGAAAATGTACTTGTTATTGGTGACCTTAATATTAATATCATAAATACGATGCATCCCCAAGCAAATGAGTACATGAACTTACTAACTCTACAAGGTTTTATTCCAGCTATTACGGCCCCCACTCGGGTAACAGAATTATGCGCCAGTTGCATTGACCATGTCTTTGCTAAATGTAAATTGAATACCAAATCTCTCGTATACCAATGCACGGTTACAGACCATTATGCTACTATCACCTCCCTTTCACATGTTATTAAAAAATTACCTACATCTAAAATACCCACGAAGAAAATCTGCTATGACACGCTATTCAAACTGGTTTCCAAGGAAAACTGGTCAAATTTCTATAAATTCACCGATCCAAACATAGCGTGCGAATTTCTTATCGACACCATACATAACCATTTAAAAAGTTCCACATCCAACACTAACAACAACCAAAGTAGTCGCAAAATTAAACTTAAGCCTTGGATAACAAATGGCATTCTACACTGTATTCACAAGCGTAATAAACTTCACAAATTTTGTAAAAACAATCCCAATAATCACGAATCTCTCCTATTTTACAAAAGATACAGAAATGCTTGTAAAAAAATAATCTGTAGAGTTAGAGACGAATACTATAGAAAACAAATCAAGGAAGCTGCCAATGACAATAAACAAATCTGGAATATTGTCAAAGAGATTTGCTATACCAACAAAACTACCGCACCTATAAATAAAATAACCATTGCAGACCAAACACTAGATACAACAAATCATCCAGAAAAAATCGCAAATCATTTCAATAAATTCTTCTCCACAGTCGGATCAGACTTAGCAAATAATATTTTAAATAAAAACGGAATGTCAGAATTTAACCTTGCAAATAATATATCGATCGATAATCTTAGCTATGATCCATTTAATCTCACTCCTACCACAGAACAAGAAATCACTGAAATTATTTCATCACTCAAAAACACACATTCAACTGGAATCGACAATATATCCACTAAATTGATCAAACACCTCAAACCAATCATCACTAAGCCCCTTAAACATATCATAAATCTAAGCTTTCAAACTGGCCTCTTCCCAAATTCTTTAAAACACTCAACAATTATTCCTATCTATAAATCAGGGGACAGATCATCAGTGAATAACTATAGACCAATATCCTTGCTGAGTCCGATATCAAAAATAATTGAAAAAACGGTAAAGCGAAGGCTATACAAATTTCTTGAAGACAATGACATTTTGTCAGGAAATCAATATGGCTTCCGCAAAGATCGTAGTGCCGCAGATGTAATTGCAACTTTTACAAAAGCAATCTCTGATAACCTTGATAAAGGCCGCAAGCCCCTCGCTGTTTTCTTGGATCTAGCCAAAGCCTTTGATACTGTCTCTCACCACATACTTTTGAAGAAACTCCTTCAGGTAGGAATAAAAGGTACTCCCCTCAAATGGTTTGAGAACTATCTAACAAATAGGTCACAATCGTCTCTTGTAAATTCTGCTAAAGAATACAGAAGTACAAGTTTACCAATCACGTACGGTGTGCCTCAAGGCAGTGTATTAGGCCCACTTCTCTTTCTAATATATATTAACACTTTATGTAACTTGGAAATTGATGGAACTATAATATCTTTTGCCGATGATACGGTAATCATCTTTGAAGCTGAAAATTGGAACTCAACTATGGAAAAAGCAAATAAGGGCCTAAATAAAGTAAAACATTGGTTAGATGACAACCTTCTGACTCTTAATGTTGACAAAACAAAATATTTACTTTTCTCCATACGTAAAGTCACTCCTCCTCAAAACTGTCCTAATCTTATCATTCACTCATGCTCACAGAACCATATTACCCCTACGCCTCCCCACAATAATTGCTCATGTACCAACCTAAAAAAATCTGACCAAATTAAATATCTGGGGATTGTTATAGATGACCAACTGCGTTGGGAGGACCATGTCAATTTTACAACAAAAAGACTCCGCAAATTGTGCTATATATTTCTCTCTCTCAGATCAATCCTGAAGCTTCAAACAATTAGATGCATATATTTTGCACTATTCCAATCAATAGCCACATACGGTATCGTGGGATGGGGAGGCTGTGCAGCTTCAATTATATATCCCATGATCTTAATTCAAAAGCTGCTACTAAGGATTATATTAAAATGTCACCCATCTCACCCATCAGAGCCACTTTTTAAAAAATTCGCAATTCTAGACATTAGACAATTATACGTTAAGACAATTCTCATACACTTAAGGAAAAATGATTTAACACTCAAAACTCAACAAAATATTTACACCCGCTATTCATCACACCAAAAATGCAAAATTCCTCCAACAAAAACAGCTTTCGCCCAACGACAGTTCTCTTACATCGCGCCTAAAATGTTCAACTTACTGAGTATTGATATTAAGACATCGAAAACTGCTGATCTTTATGCCATTAATATACAGAACTGGTTATTTACTCAGGGAAGGAAATATTATAAAGAATGCCTTACATCTTAAAAACTGTTCTTATTTTTTCATATTTCTAGAGTAAAAAATCTTATCTCTAAATTAATTTTCAACCAAAACTTTATATTATGCTGATGCTTTTTTCATATTTTTTGACATTGTTCGTCCATTTCATATGCTGCTTAGGAATACTTGCTTTTGTTTTTTGGGGTCAAAGACTATCATTGTTCATCTGTATAGATGATTTACATATTTATTCTTATTTAGTATTTCTATTATCCTTAAAATATTATTATTTTGTTACTTTTATTTTTATTTGTTATTCTATTTTATTTTTATTTATACAAGATTTACCTAGTTTAACTCCTTTCCTGTATGTGATCATGTACCTAATACTAGTATAATAGATATGCTATATGTTTGTACTTTCATCTACATATATATGGATGATTATTAATATTATATACTTAATATCTTATGAATCTCGACTACCATAATACGGGCATTTGCCTAGCTTGGTAGTAGAAATACCATGTAAAACAATCCTGTAATAAACAAAATGAATAAAGAAAATTTAAAAAAAAATATATATATATAAGTCAAATTTTCAAAATTTTAAGCGACACCCGACACAAAAAAGAGCTGATGACCTTGAAACGCCTGAACAGATTTTCATGAATTGTAGCTAAGAACCATCTCGATCACGTCAGCTTTCAAACAAAAAAAAACCGCATCATAATCGATCCACTAATTTAGGAGCTACGATACCACACACAGACAAACACACACACAAACAGTCCAACTTATAACACTGCTCCTTGCGCCGGTGGTTAAAAATAATATACTTAAATCCTTATTATATTTTTACGATTCGCCTATTTCTTGCATTTTTTTTTATAAACTTCAGCATTTTTTTTAAAGTTTTGTGCATTTTAATTCTCATATTTTTGTTTTTTCTTGCTTTTTAGTTATCATATCATAATAATTAATATATGACTAACTAACTAACCATCAAGCTATTTCCCCGCATGGATAGGCAGAGAAGACGGACCGCCAACAACTCGTTATTGGCACACACTCCTTGCCTCATTCACATTTACACGTCATCTCATACATACTCTTCAATTATTCTGACTCTTGACATGTCCTGACTCAAGTCTCTGTTTCACTTGATCATTCCATATCTTCCTCGGTCGTCTCCGAGGAAGATATGGAACGATTCACATTTGTGTCATGTAATAATAATAATAACGTAATATTTGTATAGCGCAGTTTTGTGTTATTTCACTTCAAGTTATTATTTCACTTTCGACCGTTCGGTGGCTGAGTCGGCATCGCGTTTAGATCCCACCCAGGCGTCCCTTGTTCCTTGACTATGTTGAATATATTATAACTATCTTAACTAACTAACTAACTAACCATCACGCCGTTTCCCCGCAGGGGTAGGCAGAGAGGATGGACCGCCAAACAACTCGGTCTTGGCACACACTCTTTGCCTCACTCACATTCATACATCGTCTCATACATTCTCTTCTATTATTCTGACTTTTGACATGACCCGACTCAAGTATCTAATTCACTTGATCGTGCCATGTCTTCCTCGGGCGTCCCCGACTTCTTCTACCATTCACATTCGCGTCGCATATTCTTCTTACATAACTAACTTAACCCATTACCTCCATGATTTTATTTTTATTTTTATAAACTTGAATCATTATTATAACCCGATAGTATAGACTTAAAGGAGTGCCCAAAATCAGTTTTAGAATTTTCCGCCCCCCCACCCTCTCACCAGATCTTCTAGAAAATTGATGCTCAAACGCAACGCTTGGAGGTAACCCCCCTAAGCAAAATGTACGTCAACTATGTGTAAAATGCAGTAAACTGTATGATTTATATTGATAATTTAAAATAAATAATTGCCATTGTTTATAATTCAATGAAAAAACAATTTATTAATGGAAAATACGCAAAATAACAAATAATTCAATATTAGAAAAAACATTCAAGAATGAGGAAAACTAACCAAATCTAACCAAATTATTCTCTAAGTGATACCGTTCGAAGCAGTCAAAATGAAGGGCGCGGTTGCAGGCCCGGCATCGATAGACCGTTGGATTTTTTTTACACAGAGCACAACGAATACGAGTTTCTCCACGATATGGCAAATGAAATTCTTGCATTCGAGGCACATGATTCCCATCTTCTGCGTCATGGCCTTCCTTTACACGAGATTCTCCGATTTCGGCATTGACCTGATTTGGAAAAGACAATAAAAGAGTACGGGTAACCTCCACACGGAATGCCTTCTGGGAAGGTTTTCTCTGTCGCCTAGTCATCTGGTTTCCCATATCATGCTCGTACTTCCTCAAGAAGCATTGCAACTTCCATCCATTTACAAGAGCGCTGCTGAGGCAAGATACAAATAAAGGCCAGTACCACTTCTTTGACCGAATGTTGACCCGATAATTTTGAATACCATTATCATGGAGGTCTACTCCACCCATTCCTAAATTATAATTTCGTATTGGCGCCGGGGCAATCGATTTTTTTTTTGTATGCTTCCTCCAAAACTTTGCCTTTTTTGTCTTTCTTCGATTTCTGCCAACGCTGCACTTGACTTACTGGCTCCATTCGATCATAGTTCGTGGCAACTGTTACTTCACGGTTGTCCTGCCAACGGCATACGAGGATTTGGTTTTCTACGTCTACCACCGCATCAAATTCACCTGTAATTATAAAAGCGGTGAGAGGTACACTTTGACTAGGTAAATGAACGCTATGCACAAGGGAAATAAATATAAAAGAAAATGTTACCTTTAGGCAATTGCTTTCCTGTCTTCAACTTTCCTGAAGCTTCAAGGTTAAGGAAGCGAACTGGTTTACATGTGCCAGTAGCGCACATTCTCTTATCCTTCAGGATACACATCAAATGGTGAGATGTGAAGAAATTGTCCATAAAAAGCTCATGGCGTGCGGGGAACTCTATATATTCCATCATAGACAGTACGACGGACGATCCCTGACCTAATTCGGGGTCGTATGTATCAGATGCTCCGGAATACGGCATTGCTTGGAACAGGTAGCCTTCGGAGGAAGCAAGACACCAAATCTTGTAGCCAAATTTGATTGGCTTATTCTGAATGTACATCTTGCAAGAATGTCGACCGAAATATGGCACCATTTGCTCGTCGATGGAAAGTTTTTGTGCAAAAACACCAAATTGAAGATATTTCACGTTCAGCATGTTGAACAATGGACGAACCTACAAGGAAAGATGGAACGATTAACTTTAGTCGAGAATAATAAATATAAAAAACTTTATGTTATGGCTACTATACCTTAGCCATTCTGTCGGTTTTATCTAGATTGTTGTTATCGCAAAAATGTATATAGCGCTTTATAAGCTCGAAACGTGGTCGTTTGATTCCCTTTTTGATGATGCTTACACCCAAGGTCGGGTCAGACGAATAATAATCTGTGGTAGATGGCAATGTATTGTAGCCGGTCAACACAAGAAAACCAAGTAAACGCTTCAATTCGTATATATCTAACTGGAATTCGGTATTGCTTTTAAATCGAGCGTATTTGATTGTACTCTCAAGAATAAACTGAAGCACTTCGTCATCAAAGAATAATGAAAACAATTGGAAAGCATTATAAGACTTCAACTTTTCGTACATATCTTTATGCACCACATTCAGCGGTTCAGGAACGCAACAGATATGGCTGGTGTTTCTTTTCAATGCCTTAGACTACTTTTGTTTATAGTGAGACTTCTTTTTGTACTATAGTTTTGATTTTTTGGCTTGTGGTGCATTTGAAATAGATATTCGCAAGGTGTTACGACTCGTACCAGATGATGTCGAAGGCTGATTCCAGTCAAGGTCATTAGCGAAATCATCTGGTTCATGCTCGGCATGGAATGACTCATCAATTTTCTCAATTTCGATGTTGCGCTCGATAACGAATGTGCCGGCAATATCTCGAAAGTTATCCACCTCCGCATCTTCGTTAAATGCCATCAAATCATCGTCAATATGCTCTTCGTCCGTCTGTTCATCGACGTTCTCTGGAGGAATCACAACAACAGCGCGCACATTATTGTCATCACTTTCACAATCGCTAAAAGAGCGCTCCAACTCTGCTATCATTTCATCGTGATTTAATGGTTTCGTATTATAACGACGAATAAGAGTCGAAGAAGTAGGTATTTTCGACATTTTTGATCAAAATATACGAAAACCGCAGACAAACTATTAATTTTAATAAAAATCACTCACAAAAACACTAAAAAACCGTATTGTTTGAAGTAAAGTTAACCAAAAACGTATGTAAACACTGTGACAGCTAACCTCCAAACGTTGCGCGCAGGCATCAACTGATTTCAGTGACATCTAGCGGTCATCTTATGCATAAAATACTATGTTGAAACAGTGTTGCCAACCATTTAACCTTTTGATAACAATATGTGATTCACACATGTTTTATTTTTTTCTGTTTTAATTTTTTTTTTTTATTTCAAAATGGGTCTATTTTCAGGGTTTTAGTAAAAAAATTATTAAAAATATAATAATTAATCAAATTTATTAAATGATGTTAATTATTGAAAGCTAACATACCAATCTGTAAGTGCTGCATAAAAACTTGGTGGGATTTAGCTTTATTCACAGTGAAAAAAAATCATACTTTTCATCTATTTTTTTTATGCCTATAGACATCGTCATGGAGGTAATGGGTTCTACAGTAAACTTAAAAATGATCCTACAGTGCTCCGAATCCATTACAAATTATTGATACACAAAGCACTCTTTTTAGGGTGAATTGTCTAATTGAAAAAAAATATTGATAAAGTAATATAAAACAAAGAATATACAGTATATGCAAAGCAATGACAAGAGAACAACAATTAGTAATATTAACAGTGCTGTTATAGCACTCACAGGACAATAATATTAGACAATAACGGTGCTATAATATAATATAAAACATAAAACAGAAATAATATAAAACAGAAGGCAGTCGTTCAGTCTCCTCTCTTCAAAGAGTTTGGAGTGCTATCATTAGAAGAAAAAATATTTGGAAAATCTTCTATATATAATTTTCCAAGAAATCTACAAATAATAAATCAATAAAAAATAAAATCTACAAATAATAAATTTAAAAGCAGGTACTTGCATGTACCTACCTACCATAATTTTTCCAAATTTGATTTCTCATTGCCGCCATACAAAAGTGCAAAGAATTGTTCGGCAGCCAAAGTGAGTGTTTCTCGCTTTGCTTTTAGATCTTGAAATACACAAGTTTTATTCACTGAGTGGTTCTTGACAAGAATATTAAAAAAATTTGTATATACCTTGACCGAACGGAGCACCAGTTGTGTCGCAGCCACTTATGGTATGAATGAATAAAATGTTTTCAACTATTTCAATGTGTTTAAAACATTTGTTGAAGTACAACGCGTCAGGTGATTTACCTTTATTATAAAAAGCAAAATATAGATTACTACTAGCGCCATCTTGTGGCCCATAATTATTGCAAACTGATTGTCTTTTGTTATTCACGTAAATAAAGTCTCTTATCAGTTCTCACGAAACAAGCTGCGTTTTATTACAGGTTATGGGCCCAGAAACCCATGTAATTTACCAGTTATTGAGTTTATTGTCAGTATTATCAGTTTGATGAACAGTAATCTCTGTGTTTTACAAAAAGACAGTGTGTCTAGTAAAAAAGTGAGTTATAACGGACTTCGTTTCGAAAAGTGAACGTCAGTGACTGATAATGGCGTCTATTTCGAACTACCTCGTTAGCGTCCCCAAACTTATTGGACGCCATAACTATGGGCAGTGGAGCTTCGCTGCTGAGAATTATCTCGTATTGGAAGGAATGGTTTTGTGTATAAAACCTGAGCCCAATAAGCCGCCAGCAGATGCAGATGATGCGAAGACAAAAGCAAAGCTGATCTTGACAATTGACCCGGCACTTTACGTTCATATAAAAAACGTCAGAACATCGAAAGAATTGTGGGATAAATTGAAGATGCTATTTGATGACTCGGGATTTTGTAGAAAAATCGGCCTCCTGAGGAATCTCATATCTATTCGATTAGAAAGTTGCACTTCGATGACGTCGTATGTGACACAGATTGTAGAAGTGGGTCAGAAATTACAAGGAACAGGATTTGGAATAAACGACGAATGGATTTGTTCTATCATGTTAGCTGGTTTATCTGAAAGATATGCGCCTATGATAATGGCGATCGAAAATTCAAATATGGTAATTACAACCGACGCCATTAAAACAAAGTTGTTGAACATGGAACCGGAAGAAGACAGTGATGTTAATAATGCATTTGCGTGTTTCCGCAATAAGTCCAATCAGCGTTCGAGGAATGTAAAGTCTATGCCACAATCTATGTCTAATAAAGATCGCAGAGATGCACAAGTGTCAACATCTGTCAAAGGAAAATCAAACGTCAAATGTTATGGTTGCAAGCAATTTGGCCACTATCGCAATCAGTGCACTATTATGGATAATTCTTCTAAGAATACGCAAGGTTCAAAAACATCTAATGCGTTTAGTGCCGTGTTTTTTAATGGAACATTTGACAAGAGTGGCTGGTTTGTTGATTCTGGCGCCAGTTCACATTTGACAGGCAATAAAAATTGGATGATCGACGTGTGTTATTCTGGTTTTGCCAAAGAAATAATGGTTGCTAGCCAGAATAAAATCCCGGTGGAATGTTGTGGAAACGTAAACATAACTACGTCAACTGAAGAATGCGATTTTAACATAACCGTTGAAAAAGTGTTATGTGTTCCCCAGTTATCTACTAACTTGTTGTCAGTGAGTCATGGTAGATATGGTCATATAGTCATGGTAGCCACTAGAGTGTTCTGTTTATTAAGTATTTCACACCCTTGTGATGCACCTTGTTCCCTTGTTTTATCAATTGACTCACTTTGATGTGAAAACAGCTTTCTTAAATGGGGACCTGTCTGAGACTATATATATGCAAAAACCTATAGGTTTTGTCTGTACAGATGATAAAAAGATTCTTAAATTAAACAAGGCTATATATGGTCTTAAACAGTCATCCCGAGTATGGTACAAGAAGGTGGATACTTGTATGTTAGCTGATGGTTACGTTAAATCTAAGATAGAACCATGTTTGTATATAAAAATTGTTGGTAGTAGTATAACTATCGTGACATTGTATTTTGATGATTTTTTTGTTTTTTCAAATAACAAAATTGAAGCTCATCATCTTAAAAACATGTTAAGTAATAATTTTGAGATAAAAGACTTAGGAATTGTAAAGGAATGTCTTGGCATGTCAATTGGTTTTGATAAAAAAAATTGTACTGTTACTTAAAGTCAAGAGAAATATATTGATAAATTACTGTCTAAGTTTAATATGACCGATTGTAAAACAATTAATACTCCAATGGAGGCAAATTTAAAAAGTAAAAAGGAGAATAATTGTAAAAGTCAGAATCCCTACCAGGAACTTATTGGGAGCTTAATGTATTTAGTTGTACTTACACGGCCCGATATAGCTTATGCAGTGTCATATTTAAGTCAATTTAATAATTGTAACACTCAAGAGCAGTGGCTTTATGCAAAAAGAGTATTAAGATATTTAAAAAATACGAAAGATTTAGGTTTAAAATATACTAAAGGCAACAATTTTAATATTGAAGGCTATGTAGATGCAGACTGGAGCAATGATATTAACGATAGAAAATCATATTCTGGATTTTGTTATACTTTATCAGGATCTGTTATATCTTGGAGCTGTAGTAAGCAAAAATGTGTTGCACTTTCTAGTACAGAAGCCGAATATGTGTCAATTTCTGAGGCCTGCAAAGAAGCAGTATATTTAAGAAACTTGCAATATGAAGTAACCAAAAAATTGAATAAGATTATCATATACAATGACAGCATAAGTGCGCAAAAACTATTGTTAAACCCTGTTTTTCATAATAAAACTAAGCATATCGATGTCAGATATCATTATTGTAGAGAAATGATAATGGAAAACATTGTCAGTGTTAATTATTTGTGTACGTCAGATATGCCTGCAGACATGCTTACTAAGAGCTTAGGTGCAGTAAAACATTATAAACATTTAAATGCTTTAGGAATTGTTAAAGTATAATTTTATTTTGTTATATGTTCATGTAATCTGTATTTTGAGAGGGAGTATTATAAAAAGCAAAATATAGATTACTACTAGCGCCATCTTGTGGCCCATAATTATAGCAAACTGATTGTCTTTTGTTATTCACGTAAATAAAGTCTCTTATCAGTTCTCACGAAACAAGCTGCGTTTTATTACAACCTTTACCAACTTTTTGGTAATATGTGTTTGGAGGTGAGAGAGCTGTGAGGAGTACGAACAGGTCAATATCCTGACCAATGATTATGACTGCATCATGTTGAGATGACAACGAGAACATCAGCATCCTCTTCAGCTTGTACTGTCGTTATTTGCGATCGTTCAAATGAGGCCCTGAGTAGGGAAATAAAAGGAGATTTGTTCTTCTCATTCCCCAGAAACTTTTCCTTAGTCTTTTTTTTCAACCGAATTTGGGTATCATAATGATTTTATACATAGCCTGACATATTTCTAAAAAATGATTGAAAAGCGTTGAGCACGACCCCATACAACATTGTGCAGTAAATATCCTCTATCCACTACGTGTATTTTACTGCTTCCCAGTTCTGTGTTATTTGGTAGAGGGTTGGTAAAAAATAAAATATGGATTTGGTTTCTTTGTGCATGCCTTCCTCTGAGTAAAGAGACAGTGGGACAGGAGATAGTTCATCTTGGAAATATTCTTTATGTTCAATTTCACACTTTTTAGCAATACACATACGATGGCATAGCATTGATGGATCTATTCTCTCAGTCACACGATGATTTTTTTTAAGAGATAGAAGAAAATTTTTGAAATAAAAATTCTAGGTAATTTTATGTTCAACGAAACTTGTGAAGTTACCTTAGCCAAAATTTTCATTGGGAATGAGATATTTGAGAAAAACTAGATTTTGGCGCGATTTCGGCAGGTTTTTTCAAAATGGCGGCGAAAGCTCAAGTGACCCAAGGTCGAAAATTCAGATTTTTCATCAGGAGATGAGCGTTTAAAACATATTAAAAAATTGGGACTACCGGAATAAATCCGATCGCGGCCCCCTTTTTTGCGCTAATTGCACTGGTCAGTCAAGTCAGGCTTGATAAAAATGCTACAAAGAACATATAATTATTTTGCGGATAGGCCACTTGCATCGCTTTTTTTAAAAAAAAATTCCGGTTTAGGTAAATATTCTAAGACATTATATTCTAATAAATAATACATTATTATACCGGTGTCCGGAAACTCGTAGTACAAGCGGAAAACTGGTGAACCTACATCACATAGAGAACCCAAATAAACATAAAGATTTTCAATTTAAGCATTTTTAAATTTAAAATTAAGAAAAAAAAATTATTTTAAAAACATTTCGGCTTTTTAGGGTTAAAATTTTTGAAAAGCGGAAATGTCATGATGACAGATGGAAGATGTTATTCTAAAATTATTTATAAGTTGCTTAATCTCTTTTCGTGTCCATAGTTTATTTATTTTCATCTTAATAATTTATTCTCCCACCTCTTCTAGGCATTACAATATGGTTAATTAGCGGGTAAATATGCAGTTAGTCCACCTCACGGATAACACGGAACGTTCGTGTTGTCGCAGTTTGATGCACGGATAATAAGGAATGTTCCTTTTTTAACTAATAGACAATCAAATATGACATTTGTCGGAAGTACCAATCTTATAAAATAAATTCTCTAAAATAAATTCGCTTTTCATCATACTTTTAAAAAACATCCCAGGTTTTGAATGCTTTGTTTGGATACGCAGGGTTTGTCTAGCGGGTTTGTGTAATTATTTTAATACATTTCTTTCAATTTTCGTTATTTGTTTTTTGGGGTGTTATGCCGTGTTGCGCTACCTCCTTCTTTAGCCAACGATGTCCGAAACGTTGGCTAAAGAAGGAGGTAGCGCAACACGGCATAACACCCCAAAAACAAATAACGAAAATGCTTTTGGCCGTGAAAATCTTAAAACTTATCATTTCTTTCAATGTTCTACTGTTATAAATACAGGTACAAACTTGTCAATGATGCATTCACTTTGTTTTACGCAAAAATATTTTTCTATGATTGGCAGCATTGATGAAATGTTAAAATAAAAACAATGAATAAACATGGCGTTACCGCGCAAGTGAAATTTTAACAAAATTAAAATGTTAAATGCATATTTTTGCATGTTTTTTGGTCTCCCCCGACATAAATACTCACTTTTCGTAATAATAAAGCTAAATCTAACTGTTTGGATCCGTATTAACGAGTAAGCGGTTTAATGCATAAATAATAATTAGCGTACCAATTTATTTTATTGTGTGGCAGCTCCGCATCTGGTTGCAATGTTTTCAAATCCAAAAACACATCACAAACATTTGTCACTAATTGTTCAACTTATCACAACTACATAGGAGGGTACACACCGCTTTCCCGCCCTGGTATAAATAACAGATTACTCACTAACTAATAATTCAATTAATTTCATTCACAATTAATCACACAAAGAAAATAACTTAAAGAGTCACAATGTTACGCTATAATTAATAACGCACTATTATTTACGTTTCAAATAAAACACAAGAAACATCCCACGTCAAAGCGTAAATACAAACTGATACAAACTTATTGGGCGGTCCAAAACACGGAACTGTTTGCATACAACTCGAGTGAAATAGCGCTGTTTCGTTTTTTAAAACGGTGCTAAAGGGAGACGCATGGGGGAACTCTCGAGCGCATTCCTTGTATTTTTGAATGAATTCGACGCGATCCCGAAGATAAAACGGTCCAAGTCCGAAATTTGAAGAAATGAGTTTTTGATGATAATTTACTTGAAGTAAATACGTTTTACGTGAAGTAAAACATGATAATTTACTTTAAGTAAATACGTTTTACGTGAAGTAAAACATGATAATTTACTTGGAGTAAATTATCATGTTTATCAGTGGCAGAAAAATGGAAGTCCCATTATGAAGAAAAAATACGATTTTCAAAATTGCATGTGGATGCAAGTACCATGATGCAACAACTATCTTAGAAGCAGAAGGGTGTACCATGGACTTTATTCCTTTTATAATACACCACATGTCATAACAAAATAGTCCACTTCATTTAGAGGCAGTAGGACTCAAGTCCATGTTTTTGTTTTTTTTTTACATGAGCTCCACACAAGAGGCCCTGAGGAAAATAATTTCCCTCGGGGCCTATGTCATCTTTGGGGATGCTGTGTGGAGGGTTTTTTAAGGAAGGGAAGGAGAGGAGAGTTCTGGGAAGGAAAAGGGTTTAAGGGGTGGGTAGAAATCTAGGGTTCAGCATGTCCTGGTCATCCGCCTGCAAGACCTAGACAAACCTCACCCCATGAACCCGGCACCCCTGCTAAATCACCAAACGTAGCGAACCACTTGGGGTGACCTATGGCAGAGGTGTTGGTTATCCAATAAAGGTTCCCGGGGCGGCGGTACCCATTCCCGCCTCCCAAATTGAAAAGTTGACTCAAGTCAGCGTTTTTTTTTAAACAATTATTTTTAATGGCTTTACTATAAAAAATTCGTTTCATTTGCTCCTTCTTAAAACAAAACTAATTGAGTTAATAATTAGTTTTTTTGTTATCTATCATACAACATCTCCTGAACATTTACCTTTTTGGACTTGCTTCCGTACAGAATTTGGTTCGCAAGTTCACAGTTCAAGGCCAAGCCATTAGTAGCTTACCCCTTCTATTGTGTTGATCGAACCGAGCGCAGAAAGGGACAGCAAATTTCGCATTGCACTTTGACTTAGAAGCGCGAAAATAATGAACAGCTGTTTTTAACCGTGAAACGACCGTACTACACGGAATAAAATTATGAATAATTTCAAAATAATGCTTTAAATCCGGATTTCTTTGTTTGTTTTCTTTTAATTAGTTTTTATTAGTTAGGTACTATGAACGTCAGTAATAATTTATAAGAATTTGACCAAAAAAAAAATCAACTTCTGACTCGATTTACTCGAAAACGAAAGCTCAAATCAAAAAAAATTATACCACAAAATCGACTCCAAATGTGATGAGGATTCCCCAGTTTCCCGCTTGTACTACGAGTTTTCGGACACCTTGTATATACCTACTTTATTATATTATATTATAATAAACAATACATTATCATATTATATTATAAAAAACAAGGCATTATAATATTAATCACCAAGATATTCCGCTTTTTTTATCGTATTTTTGAAACCCTGGCGATTTTAGAAAATTTCAATACGAAAAATCAGACCATTTTTTATAAACCGGAAAGATGGGAGATAATTTTATGGGTGCGAAAAAACGATAATTACATAGCCGAAAATCATATTTAAATATTACATTTAATAAATATTTTTTTTCCTTGATCCATCTTATTGATCATAAATCATTATAATGTTCAACGTTTTTATTACTAAATCCAATGAAATATACTTGTACATGTAAATTATAATAATACGAATAATATTATAAAATTTGATTTTGTTAAAATCATAAGCACGCACAAGATGATAATATAGACAGCTAGACGCTACACCCACAATGCATCACAGCTGTGCGGGTGAGGTGTAGGGTACGTATGTCAGCGGGGGGGAGGGGTTTCCGGCCGGCAGCAGCTAAGTTTGTGTGCGCTTATTGTTTTGAATTTCGTTAGTGTGCGTGAGCTTGGTTCACGTTCCGCGTGCGTTGCGAAATCTAGCCTCTTAAAAATGGCTCACCTTACTTTTATTATATCAGTTACTGATGCAAAAAAAAAAAACTAAAAACACACATATTTTATTAGAAAAGTGTACCTACATCCTACATTAGATTACCATTATCTCACTTTTTATCGTTTCATGTAAAAATCTTAATATATAAAACAAAGTCGGATTAGTTACACCATTTATAAATCAAAAACGGTTAAACCGATTTTTACGACCTTTGATTTGTTGGATTTGTCTCCGCCCCGAATAGCAGATATTAAAAGATCGGAAAAACAAACTAAAAAAAAAATAATTTCCTCATTAATTTTGTATGGAACGAATTCTCAACTTTTGAAAGATCTGCAGCAATATTGTGATAAATATAATATCGAATAGTGAGTGAATTCGTCCCTCTGAATAAAGGGCGTTTTCAAGCACTCTGCGAGCAACTTTTTGCTGATCTGCAGGTCATGCGTAAGCATTGTCACAATTTTTTTTTTTGACGTAAAACAATTAGACTTTTTTTTAAAGAAAGACAAACATTCCCTGGTTACGAATAACCTAACAATGTTTGAAAATTTCCTACTACCACCACAAAAAACCGAAAATGTTGCTTGTGTTGTGATGGAGGACTTAGCAATCCAAGTACGCAATTAAAAGTGAAACTTTCAGAAAACTAAAGTAGAATACAGTGGGAGGAGTGGCTACGAAGCACCGCACAAAGAGGAGACCGATTATACTCTTATTCTCTCGTTGGCTAAATCCTATAGATGTACGAGCATTTTTTATTATAAATAGGATCTTAGTAATTTTAAAAATTTAAATATTTAGAGATAATGTACATAAATTTAACTCGAGTACGTGAAAACTTCTTTAGCACCGTTGTGATTTGAAATTCGATAAAACGAAAAATAGCGACATTAAGATGATAGACTTTGCTTTTCGGCCCATACAAAAAAGACGCCCGGGAAAAAACACTTTTCTACATCGAAAATTGCACGAAATCATATTTTTTTAATTGCCTTCTAAAAGGTAAAAGCTATGTCGGTGTGTTTTTAAATTTTCGATGCGTTTCGTATTAACGTAAACATTCACTGTCAAACTTGCATAATTTATCGGAAAATATTATTTATGAAAAAAGTGCTGTTAACTCAATTCCCATAAAAAATTTCAAATTTATAAAAACATACCAACGTAGCTTCTTCTTTCCAAAACATAATTGATTTTTTTTTTTTTTTAATTTCAATTTCGTGAAAGTTTCGGTGTAGAAAAATGTTTTCTCCCTAAACCCTTCTCTGAGCGATTTCTGTAGGTACATCAGAGCAGTTGTCCCGTTCACACGTTTTACGGGTCGAGGCTAGGAGTGCATGGTTGGGGGGAGAGAGTCATCGTTTTTGATAATACTGATGTTTTTGATGGAGGACTTAGCCAGCCGAGGAATTGAACACGCGACGCCCGGATGGGATCCAAGCGCTATGCCCACTCAACCACCGACCAGTCAAATACTACATTTCGCAACAATAGTGATGGGGTTGATATTTTTTTAAATCATGAGTTCTGTTTAGTTTCACAATAATTTATTTTAGAGATTACGGTCTAATTACAATACGTAATATAATATTTTTTCATATTACTATTTTATAATATTACTCTAACTAATTCCCGTGAACACATAATGTTACTTGCAAACTAAATAAATAATGCAGAGTTAAACACAATGATTAATGTGAAATATTTTTGGACTTTCGTGAAATCGAAACAATCTTCCTCTGATATATCCAATAACATGTTCCGCGGAAACTTTTCTTTAAGTGATGAGCAACAAATTTGCAATCTTTTTAATGATTATTTTCAACCTGTTTTTCTCAAACTAAAAACATTCCCACAAATAATGTAGATATAGTCAATAATAATAACATGAGTTGAATAAATTTGAATTCGATTAATATTAATACATATAACATACATCTTTAGTATTTAAATAGTTGTGATAAATTACATTGAACTTTTATTTTTAATTGTGCTGAACAACTTATTTCCCCGGTGACATTGCTGTTCACTCGTTCTCTCAAAGAAAATGTATTTCCCACTATTTGAAAAAAATGCTTTTGTAAGACCTGTTTTTAAAAAGGGGGATAAACACAATATTGGGAATTATAGGACGATATCAAAGCTGTGCGTTTTGGTAAAATCATGGAAAAAATCCTTAATGATCAACTCTTCAATTTATGTAAAATCACAATTATTGACAATAACAACACTGTTCTTTACACTGCAGATTTCACAGGCAGATCTGTTGAATCGAACTTGGGGCAGTTCACCGATTTTGTTCTTAATTCTATGGAGAAAAATAAACAAGTTGACCCTAACTATACTGATTTTTCTAAGGCTTTTTCTAATCATGACACACTCTTAAACATATTTTGTAATATTTTTGAGATCTGAAAGTTTTTGTTGTGTACGGTCATTTTACATCACAAAATATCAAAATCACAATACATCGCGTATAACAGGGGTTATGTTTTCATTGCTGTTGTTTTTTTTAAATAATATTAATCTCTTACAAGACCCAGACAATTAGCGCAAATAAGGGGGTCGCAATCGTAATTATTCCGATAGTTCCAATTTTTTATACATGTTTTATAAACTGATCGCCTGTGTTGTAAAATCCTAGTTTTCGACCTAGGCGCACCTGTGCTCGTGGTGCCATTTTGAAAAAACCAACATAATGTAAACCAAGTAAAACACTGTTCCTCTGTTTCAATTTTTTACCTGATTTTGATGGATTAGAACCTCGATACGTAATAGAGATGAAAAAAACATGAAACATATACCTAAATCTGTTATCAAATTTTATGCTCTACAAAATTGGTCGTAATAATTTTTCTAGAAAATGCACTGGTAATGAGATGATCACGATAACACAAACCTAGTCGTGCAATATGCTTGTTTGTGCAAACTTGTACGAATGTTTACGGCTTTAGAAGTAGAAGAAATTAGTCAATAAAAGTAATTGTAACAAATTTTATATTCCACTTATTTGCTTTAGCTTCTTTGGGCAAAATTTGCACTGGTAACGAGATATTTTAGATAAACACGATTTTGGCGTGATTTCGGCTGGTTTTTTTTCAAAATGGCGGCACGAGCACGGGTGCGCAAGGTTCAAGGAATTTACGTCAGAGGACCAGTTTATAAAACGTATTAAAAAATTGGAACTACTGGAATAATTTTACCATCGCGGATCGCTCATTCCTACAAAGACCAATGGCGGTGATGTAGTATCCTTACCCGCCAATCAAATTGGCAAATCATCACCAATCACCATAATTATAATATGTAATTTTGAATTACAATGAACAATACATTATTATATTTTATTTTATTACACAAAACTTTAGGAATTATATTATGTTTTATAATAAACAATACATTATTCTATTACATTTTATTAAACAATTTATTATTATATTATATTATAATAAACAATACTTTTTTATATGATGTTATAATAAAAATACATTATCCTATTATCTATAACATAAAAATGAATCGCTGAATGTGTTGCTAAGCGCATAACTTTCGAACGACTGCATCAAATTGGATAATTCTTTTTTTTGTGTTCGTTATTGTCAGGATAATGTTTTTATAAAACTTTCGGTGAGCTTTGACATCATGAAATTTGTATAAAAAAATTGCTATTGCTGGCACTCGAGAAAGCGGCTATTGCTATGGAAAGCGGGAGAGAGGGAGAGATGGGGGAGGGGAACCAGGGATGGGGAGGGGAACTGGGAGGGGGGTGGGGAACCTGGGAGGGGGGAGGGGAACTCGGGAGGGGAATCACGGTACGGGGAAAGGGGGGGGAGTGGAGTGGAGAGAGGGAAGGTGAAGGAGGCGGAGTGGGAACGCAGGAGGGGAAGGGGACACGGCAGAGGAAGGGGAGGCGGAAGGAGAACGGGGCGAATGAGAAAAGACACGCAGGGAGATTCAATTTCTTCATTAAATGGCATAGCAACTCATGCCGGGAACCAGCTAGTATTCTAATAAACAATACATTATCATATTATATTCTAATAAACAATACGTTATTATATATACCTACTTTATTATATTATATTATAATAAACAATACATTATCATATTATATTATAAAAAACAATGCATAATTATATTTATTTATTTATTTATTTAAACGCCCATAGGGCTTTTACATAGAATGCAGTACATTTTTTTTTAATTACAGTGAAAAGAATGGGTTTACAAAATACAATATACAATACAAGTAACATAATATTTGTTAAAAACAAAATATAGGTTACATAAAATATAAGTGTAAAAAAAAAATATATAAAAAATTTAGGTTACATAAAATATAAGCGTTAACAAAATACAGGTAATATAAAATATAAGAAACAAAATATAGTCCATAAAATATAGGAGTTGACATAAAGTAGGTAATTTTTAAAATTGTTGTTCTCATTAGTTTACGGGATAGATAGAAATAAATAGTTGGCACATATAGCGTTTGAAGTTTGCTAAGTTCAAATTATTGTCAAATACATCCAGATTGTTTAAGCATTTGTTACCAAGACTATGCAAACGTTGTATTGGAGAATGTAAATCATAGTTCGAATGAGATGTACGTATATAAAATGTCAATGTTTGTCTAGTTGTTCGTATAGGTACATGTAGATTTATTAATTGCAGGAGTTCACAACTGCCGAATTTAGAGTTTAATAATTTTAATAAAAAAGTTAGGTCGTTTATTTTTCGTCGGTTTTCTAATGTTGGAATATTTAAAGCATTCATTAACGACGGATAATTTATGTGCTCTAAAGGGATGTTAATTTTAAAATTTACAAAACGTAGAAATTTTCTTTGAATTCTTTCAATAGTATAAATATGAATTTTATAGAAGGGCGACCAGACTATGGAGTTATATTCTATTAGGCTTCTAACAAGGGATGTATACAGTAGTTTAATGATTTGTAACGATTCAAAGTTTTTAATTGTTTTTAACACAAATCCTACAGTTTTCATACCCTTATTTGCAGTTTGTTGAATGTGAACCGTGAACTCTAGTTTCTCATTCATTATTATGCCAAGATCCCGCATTTCCGATACTCTTTCTAAATTTATTTTATTTATTGAATAGTCGAAAAACAGTGATGTTTTTTTTCTGGAAAAGGTCAAAGTTTTGCATTTTTCTACATTTAAATACAGATTGTTTTGTGAGCACCAAATTTTTAGCATGTCTATATTTGATTGAAGAATTTCACAGTGATTAAGGATAGTTATCTCTTTATATAATTTAATGTCATCAGCGAAAAGCAATACTTTGACGTCTTTAAAGCAGTTGACTATGTCGTTTATAAAAATAAGAAATAAAATTGGGCCAAGATGACTACCTTGCGGTACTCCACTAGTGGCAGAAAATGGTTTGGATATAAAAGATTTTATTTTTACAAATAAAGTTCTACCTGATACGTAACTACTTAGCCAGTTCAACATATTTACTCTGATTCCCAGAGCATGAAGTTTTCGGATCAGTATTTTGTGGGACACTTTATAAAAAGCCTTCGAGAAATCAGTATATATATATACAGTCAACTTGTTTATTTTTAGAAAATGACTCCAATATATAGTTTTGAAAGAGTAATAAGTTTGTTGAAGTTGATCTACCTCTAATGAAGCCATGTTGTTTGTCATTTATTATCTCTGTTAACGTGGGATATATTTCATCAAGAACTAGAGATTCAAAGATTTTGGGTAATACAGATTGTATGCATATAGGTCGATAGTTTGAAATGTCAGTCTCATCGCTTTTTTTAAGTATTGGGATAATATAGCTGGATTTCCAGTAGACAGGAAAATGTCCAGAAGATAGTAGCTGGTTAAAGAGAATGGTTAGTGGTTTAGACAATACAGAGGAGCAATGTTTTAGGAAAATTGGCGGGATGAAGTCTGGGCCTGCAGATTTGTTAATGTCTAAGGAACATAGTTTCTTTTTGCAAGATTCTTCTGTTATGTAGTAGTCTGTTAAATGTATGGTTTTTTTAAATGAGTATGAAGGAATTTTTTCTTCTGGTGTTTCCTCATCGTAAACATTTTTAAAGAAATCTGAGAAAAGATTTACGATATCTTGTGTGCTATTAGCACATTTGTCATCCATATGCATTTGTGGTGGATAGTCTGTGCTGTCATTGTTTAGTGTTTTGATAAATTTCCAGAGATTATTTGAGTGCAAAGCTGTGTTTTCGATAGAGTTTATATATGCTTTATAACAGATTTTAGAAAGATCTTTGCATTGTTTTCTAGTTTCACTGAAAATTGCATAATCGATCATCGATCGAGTTTCTTTGAATTTTTTATAAAGTTTCTTTTTTTTTTTGAAGTGAGGCTTTTAGTTCTGGTGAGAAATAAGTCGGATATGTATGTTTTTTAGGAGTAAATAGTGGTACATATGATTTTATGGTGCTAGACAATATTGAATATAAATTATCTAAGGATTTGTCAGTATTCACGTCCGATAAAAAAGACCAGTCGACAAGGGAAAGATGATAATTTATAGATTCAAAATCTGCACGTTTGTAGTTGAGAGTCTCTTCAACGTGTTTCGGTTTGACGCTACACACATTTAGCTTAATATAAAGAGGGAGGTGGTAGTTATCAACAGGTAAGAGAGGATCATTACATTTGTCAATGACCAATTTAGGATAATTTGATATTGCTAGATCTAGTAAGCGATTATTTGCATTGTATATAAAGTTATGTTGGAAAAGATTTAAAAAATTTGTCATATCCAAAATCTCACGTGCACGATCATTCTCGCCCTCATTTACAATTAAACCACTATCACTTGATTTCCACTTCAGTTTATGGAGGTTGTAATCCCCAAGAGTAATAATTTTAGAGTTAGGGTATTTGTATAGTAGATCTTCAACGTCTTCGCTGTGACTTCGGTAGATTAGAGCATCAGACAGTGGCGGTGTGTACACAGTTGCAATTATTATCTTTTCTACGGTGGTATCAATTTGTATAAATAGTTGTTCGAGTGTATTATTTTTTGTTTTGAGTTTTCTTGATAACATTTTTTTTTTAATTGCAATTAGCACTCCGCCGCCCCTTGTTTTGGAACTGGATTTAGAGTTTCTATCGCAGCGAAAGATTTTGTAGTTGTTAAGTCCTAGTTCTGTTGATTTTATTTCCGAGTCGAGCCAAGTTTCTGTCAGCACATATACGTCATAGTGGTGTGTAGATATGGTAGAACGTAGTTCTTTTAATTTAGTTCGTAGTCCACGGACGTTTTGATAATAAATTTTCATAGTACTCAGTTTTTTGGATGAATGTTGACGATTTTGGGAGACGAATTTACGTAATTTACGTTTATAATCTTAATATATAAAACAAAGTCGGGTTAGTTACACTATTTATAACTCGAGAACGGCTGGGTTGATTTTGATGATCTTTGATTTGTAACTATTAAAACATCACAAAAGTTAACGAAATAAATAGTTATAAAGAAAATTATTTTCCCCATACATTTTGTATGGAACGAATTCTCCTATTTTGAAAGAAATGCAGCAATATTGTGAGGGGTATAATATTACAATAGTCGAAAATGAGACAAATGGTGAACGTATGTCTGCACACTTCCAAAGGAAAAATACAATAATTATAATAAATCTCTGAAATGAAACGCATTTTTTAACGTAAGCTTCACACAGGAAAAGGAAAATAATTTCTGAGGAAAATAATTTCTCTCAGGACCTATGTCATCTTAGGGAATGCTGTGTGGAGGATCTTTTTAAGGATTGGGGAGGATAGAAAGTTCTGGGAAGGATATATTGATTGATCTCAATATATTGATTGAGGAATCACTAAGTCACTAAGTACTACGAAGAACAAATATTTATTATGCGGGTTGCTTAGGTAGGTAGGTATATGCACGGCTGTTTGCACTTCCGGGTTCCGAATACAAGATGCAAGACGCTAGCGGCTAGACCCACAATGTATCATAGCTGTGTGTCACTAAGTGTGTGCGCTTAATGTTTTGAATTTCGCAAGTATGTGTGAGCTTCGTTCGAGCGGGACAATGATATAATGAAATACCTAAACGTTCCGCGTTCGTTGCGAAATCTATCCTCTTAAAAAGAGATAAAGACATACATCCATAAAATTAAGCCTGCTAGAGAATGCGATAGACTAATCGGTCTCTTCTTTGTACGGTGCTTCGTAGCTATTCAGTCTCCTCTTCGCGCGGTGCTTCGTTGTCTCCCCACCCTTGTCTAGAGTTTTCTGAGGTTTCACTTCTACTGCATGTGAACTGCACACTTGTATTTTGTAGTGAAAACTTCTTTAGCACTGTTTTGGATTTGAAACTCGATGAAACGAAAAATAGCGACAATAAAAGGAGACAAACACATACACCTATAGAATTTAGCCTGCAAGAGAATGAGATAGTATAATCGGTCTCCACTTTGTGCACTTCTTCGTAGCCTTCCCGCTCTTGTCTACTTTAGTTTTTCTGGAGGTTTCACTTCTACCGCGTGTGAATTGCACACTCTGAAATTGTTTTTTTTTTAATTGTAGTTTGTTTACTCGCGACTGTCTGATTAGGATTTAACAAACTTTTATATGATACCCCCCCCTCCTCGTGATATTTCGTGATTTTCTCCGAACCCCCCCCCCCCCCCTTTCGAGCCTCACGTGATTAATGGACGACCCCTAAATTGTATTCAAGTTCTGTGATTATTTCATATTTATAACGCAACTGGTCTTTAATGTTTTAACAACAGAACTTGAATAGAACTTACACAGAACGTGAAAATTAACTTAAAATGTTTAATTTTTGATGATTCCGTCAAATTTTTAAAACAACCTCTCCTGAGTCCTTTTCGAAATAAAAACAAAAATCTGGCAGTGAGATTTTACTGGACCCCCTCCCCTCATTTTGAGCTCAATTAATGTATGCCCCCTAAGATAGAATAATCGGTCTCCTCTTTGTGCGGTGCTTCGTAGCCTACCCACTCTTGCCTACTTTGGTTTTCTGAAGGTTTCATTTCTACGGCATGTGAACCGCGCACTGCACTTTTTTTGTTATTTCTATATCAATTTTCTACTTGGATTTGGTCAACACATTGAAGTTTTGTGGAAACAATGCACGAGGGTCGTTTTGATCAGATGAATCATCCATGCAATATTTTTATTTTTTGGATTAAAATTAATTGGTGAGCTCGCCTTTTGCTTCACACATCCGCTATCTGAAACCTTTGAAATCTGCATTAATTTGGGATTTGGGTCGTATCCCCCCATCACCATCAGAGTAAGTGAACTCCTGTATAATAAGAATAGGGAATTTTAACGAAGTAAATTTGACCGTAAAACGACCGAAAAGAAGAATTATTAATTGAAGGCAAGTACCTCAGATTATTTGAATTCTATGTCATAGGTATGACTCCGAAGAATCATCTTGATATTGCATTTCTGTTATTCTTTCAATGTTCCGTTTCATTGCGTCAACCGTAATCAATACTGTTTTGTAATTAAGATACTCCAAATCACATGTACGTCAATGCTCGGTATACGATAATACGATTGATCACGACAAAATTTTAAAAGGCAAAACATTCGAGGCAACCGGCTAAATAAGCGCGGCGGCAACGTCGCAAATCACGCCACCGCCACGTGCACCTCAATTCTTGTACGGGAGTTGAAATGAACCGGCAACGTTGTTTCCGAACAAGTTTGCCAACGCCATCGGTCGCCGCTAAATGCTAGGAATGAAAGGCGGCATATTATGTCATACCCGGTTGTCTAAAGGGTAGGATTGAAAGGCAGAATATATGGCCGTGTATATCACCTAGCGCCTAGCTGCATAGCGACAGACGGCGGAACTTTAATATTCAAAACCATCCACTTCAAGCCCGATTTGCCGACCAAGACAATTTTTGCCAAAATGCTTGTGACGACATGTACTATGAACTGTGTAAAAATTTCGAATAATAAAGTGGCGACCGTATATCGGTCGCCAAATGTCAGTGGTCGCCACTTTAGATGCAAATTTGCCCATGCTGGTCACCAAATAGATGGTGTTATGTATATATATATATTGACCTCTTCCCGTAGTATGTTGATCCCGTAAGAAGTTGTTTGATAATGTTGATCTACCTTTAACACCGTATAACTTAGCTTTGATGGAATACATCTGTATGAATTGGCAACAACATTACTACAAATACCAAGGTTGCCATTTTCTCGATAAAAGTTTTTGATATATTGCACATAAAATTTTCGAACTTTGTATGGAAATCATACGCATCTTTTTTGTTAATCCGGTCAAATCCCCATACGTTGTCCATCCGCCCAAATCCCCATACGTGGTTGATCCGCCCAAATTGCCATACGTTGTTGATCCGCCTAACCGTATATCTTATAGATGATAATCAAAGATGGCTTAACCCATTACCTCCATGACGATATGTCTATAGGCATCAAAAAAATTGATGAAAAGTATGATTTTTTTTCACTATGAATAAAGCCAAATTCCACCAAGTTGTTATGCAGCATTTACAGATTAGTATGGTCGCTTTCAATAATTATCATAAAAGATTTTCGTGAATTTCCTCAGGCACTCAAAATTCACCTTATTCGAGACGAGATCTATATTCCAAGCAGGTCTCGTAATAACTTGTAAACCATCAATCATTTCCTCTCGAGCATCCGTCAAAATCTCACAGTGCCACAAAATGTGCTCGGCTGTTTGGTCGGCATCACCACAAGTGCAATTGGAATGGGATGATAGAGCCAGTTTGTGAAGTCTACCTCTAAACTCCCCATGCCCAGAAAGCAATTAGGTGATATGGTGGTCTATTAAAATATGTGCCCCTTCCATTCTGATTTTAACTGATGGAAAAAGGAGAAGGTCCATCTTCCCATATTCGATCTATCCCATCTCATCTGCCATTCACTCAGCGTTTTTATTCTCATCATCTTTAGAAGTTCAGGGACAGGCACTGCTCCACCAGGTATTAATTCAATACCAAGGTGGTTTACAGGTCTTCCTCTTTTCAGACACTTCTTTGTCAAAACCCTAAATAAAGGTAACGCCTAAATATTTAGTACTCTCTACAAAACGGATTGCAGTATCTCCCATTTTTATGAAGGGTTTCTACCTCTACTGAGGGAGCCTTTCATAAGGAGACCCACGGTCTCATGGGGAGCAAAAGTCAGTCTGTTTTCCTTTCCCCAGTTAAGAATCATATTTAAACCTTCTTCAGCTTTATTTTCAACTTCTTTTCTACTGTCCCCAGAGACCAAATAAAATTTGTTGTCTGCGTAATCAATCGCAATAGTGCCTTCAGGTAAGGGTAACCTGGAGGAGTCATCGAATAAAATATTCCAGAAATCCGGTGCAAGGGGAGAACCTTGGGGACAACCCATGTCGACATCACTTTCAATGATGCAATCACCAAAAGAAATTATAATTTTTCTATCTTTAAAATAATCGCAAGATATTTGAAAAAGTTTTCTTGGACAATTACGATTCTTTAATTTAGTTAAAATCATCTCCCACCATGCATTACCGAATTAGATCAGTGGAGGTAATCCACCTCTTACCCGCCTTGGTATAAGTAACTGATGGTTACTCCTTCAAGGCTCTCGCAAGATTCTATTTTTTTTGTTAAACGAAGCTACATTTATTTATTTTGAACGAATCTAGACCTCCAGTGTCCATGCATACGTTGTTAGTAAGCAGTATGCAAGTGCTTAACAGGAAAAACAAAATGCAAAAAATAGGTTAATAAGACAAAGATAAATTAAACAGGGCAAAAGAAAAACTCATTCATGAGGCTCCATGAGGCGGCATTGCATCTGTAAAAACCCGCAAGCACCTGCATAAAATAGAGAACATAAGTAATACAATAAATCTCAAATCAATTGGCAAGTACCAACAAAAATGTGAATGGCTTTCGGTCTGATCATAAACTACACTTAGCTTCCGTGTCCTTTAGCCAACCACTCAGTGAAGCCTCAAAGAATGTTAACTGAATATTTGGGGTAAAATACCCGAAGACTAAAAGAAAATTCAGCGTTGGGTAGTCAGAGGCAGGACAAAGGATAGTAAAGGTCGTCTGATCAAGCCTCAAGCCTGCACATGTCATTGGGGGAGGCGCAGATAGATTTGAGAAGGATCTGCAAAATTAGTAATGTAACTAAAGATGAAGCAGGGACGAGGTCCAGCACACCCCCGTATGGGGATAGGGGAAAAAAAAATTTTGGAGTTCAGTTCATCCAGTACAACATTGAAACAGTTAAAGACAAACAAAACAAAACAAGGAACATGGCATAAATTAACAGGTAGTATAGTAATTATTAACAAAACAAATCACAAGGCAATTATATACATTTTTTTAAAACATAGTGAACAAAAGAATATAATAACGCAAATGTAAAATATAACACATAACTCCTAATATATAATAAAATAAATGTTAATAAAATAAAAGAAATAACACATTACAGAAACGCAAAACACATAAATCATAACAATTAAATCCAAGAGGTAAATGTAAAGGAATCATGAAGAGTGTCCGTGAATTCAGAAGCAAAATACACCTGGTACCTAAGTTGTTTTACAGCTACTCAGCGACTCTAAGAACAGGCCATCTCTCAACCCAAACTTTCGTGAATTTCCTCAGGCACTCAAAGTTCACCTTATTCGAGACGAGATCTGTATTCCAAGCAGGTCTCGTAATAACTTGTAAACCATCAATCATTTCGTCTCGAGCATCCGTCAAAATCTCACAGTGCCACAAAATGTGCTCGGCTGTTTGGTAGGTATCACCACAAGCGCAATTGCGATGGGATGATAGAGCCAGTCTGTGAAGTCTACCTCTAAACTCCCCATGCCCAGAAAGCAATTAGGTGATATGGTGGTCTATTAAAATATGTGCCCCTTCCATTCTGATTTTAACTGATGGAAAAAGGAGAAGGTCCATCTTCCCATATTCGATCTATCCCATCTCATCTGCCATTCACTCAGCGTTTTTATTCTCATCATCTTTAGAAGTTCAGGGACAGGCACTGCTCCACCAGGTATTAATTCAATACCAAGGTGGTTTACAGGTCTTCCTCTTTTCAGACACTTCTTTGTCAAAACCCTAAATAAAGGTAACGCCTAAATATTTAGTACTCTCTACAAAACGGATTGCAGTATCTCCCATTTTTATGAAGGGTTTCTACCTCTACTGAGGGAGCCTTTCATAAGGAGACCCACGGTCTCATGGGGAGCAAAAGTCAGTCTGTTTTCCTTTCCCCAGTTAAGAATCATATTTAAACCTTCTTCAGCTTTATTTTCAACTTCTTTTCTACTGTCCCCAGAGACCAAATAAAATTTGTTGTCTGCGTAATCAATCGCAATAGTGCCTTCAGGTAAGGGTAACCTGGAGGAGTCATCGAATAAAATATTCCAGAAATCCGGTGCAAGGGGAGAACCTTGGGGACAACCCATGTCGACATCACTTTCAATGATGCAATCACCAAAAGAAATTATAATTTTTCTATCTTTAAAATAATCGCAAGATATTTGAAAAAGTTTTCTTGGACAATTACGATTCTTTAATTTAGTTAAAATCATCTCCCACCATGCATTACCGAATTAGATCAGTGGAGGTAATCCACCTCTTACCCGCCTTGGTATAAGTAACTGATGGTTACTCCTTCAAGGCTCTCGCAAGATTCTATTTTTTTTGTTAAACGAAGCTACATTTATTTATTTTGAACGAATCTAGACCTCCAGTGTCCATGCATACGTTGTTAGTAAGCAGTATGCAAGTGCTTAACAGGAAAAACAAAATGCAAAAAATAGGTTAATAAGACAAAGATAAATTAAACAGGGCAAAAGAAAAACTCATTCATGAGGCTCCATGAGGCGGCATTGCATCTGTAAAAACCCGCAAGCACCTGCATAAAATAGAGAACATAAGTAATACAATAAATCTCAAATCAATTGGCAAGTACCAACAAAAATGTGAATGGCTTTCGGTCTGATCATAAACTACACTTAGCTTCCGTGTCCTTTAGCCAACCACTCAGTGAAGCCTCAAAGAATGTTAACTGAATATTTGGGGTAAAATACCCGAAGACTAAAAGAAAATTCAGCGTTGGGTAGTCAGAGGCAGGACAAAGGATAGTAAAGGTCGTCTGATCAAGCCTCAAGCCTGCACATGTCATTGGGGGAGGCGCAGATAGATTTGAGAAGGATCTGCAAAATTAGTAATGTAACTAAAGATGAAGCAGGGACGAGGTCCAGCACACCCCCGTATGGGGATAGGGGAAAAAAAAATTTTGGAGTTCAGTTCATCCAGTACAACATTGAAACAGTTAAAGACAAACAAAACAAAACAAGGAACATGGCATAAATTAACAGGTAGTATAGTAATTATTAACAAAACAAATCACAAGGCAATTATATACATTTTTTTAAAACATAGTGAACAAAAGAATATAATAACGCAAATGTAAAATATAACACATAACTCCTAATATATAATAAAATAAATGTTAATAAAATAAAAGAAATAACACATTACAGAAACGCAAAACACATAAATCATAACAATTAAATCCAAGAGGTAAATGTAAAGGAATCATGAAGAGTGTCCGTGAATTCAGAAGCAAAATACACCTGGTACCTAAGTTGTTTTACAGCTACTCAGCGACTCTAAGAACAGGCCATCTCTCAACCCAAACTTTCGTGAATTTCCTCAGGCACTCAAAGTTCACCTTATTCGAGACGAGATCTGTATTCCAAGCAGGTCTCGTAATAACTTGTAAACCATCAATCATTTCGTCTCGAGCATCCGTCAAAATCTCACAGTGCCACAAAATGTGCTCGGCTGTTTGGTAGGTATCACCACAAGCGCAATTGCGATGGGATGATAGAGCCAGTCTGTGAAGTCTACCTCTAAACTCCCCATGCCCAGAAAGCAATTGGGTGTTATGGTGGTCCATTTAAAGATATGCCCCTTCCATTCTGATTTTAACTGATGAAAAGAAGGAGAAGGTCCATCTTCCCATATTCGATCTATCCCATCTTATCTGCCATTCACTCAGCGTTTTTATTCTCATCATCTTTAGAAGTTCAGGGAGAGGCACTGCTCCACCAGGTATTAATTCAATACCAAGGTGGTTTACAGGTCTTCCTCTTTTCAGACACTTCTTTGTCAAAACTTCCCTAATTTCTAAATCAATTGGCAAAATGCCAGCCAAAATTGGCAAAGCATCCGATGAAACTGTTCTGCAGGCTCCTGAAAGCGCCAGTAAGGAGATTCGCTGGCCCCTCTTAAGCGCTGAATGAATAAGTGAATTACCGAGTCGATGTTCCCATACACAGGCACCATATGAGACTTGTGTCACATATACGCATCTGTATAATAGACGGAGCGCAGGGAAACGTAAACCCCATTCAGCAGTTGAGATTCTTCTCAGTTTTAAGAAGAGAGCCTGGGCCTTACTAGAAACGCTTTTAACGTGAATCAAGAACGAGGGCGATCTGTCTAATGCAACGATACTCAACCTGCGGCCCGCGGGCCGCATGCGGCCCGCCAAGCTTTTGTGTGCGGCCCTAACCACTTTACCATCAGGAACTTGATTTAAAAAACACTATCATTCTAAATTTCGAATATTCGATTCGATTTGATTTATAATCTTGAGATTCGTTTCGACTTTGACGCACAGGCCACAGATAGTGACACCCGAAAAGGATTGTCATTATGGTCCACACGATCTGGTACAAGAGTAAGATACTTGTTTAGATATTCACGGCCAAAAGGTTTTTTTTGTTATTTGTTTTTGGGGTGTTATGCCGTGTTGCGCTACCTCCGTCTTTAGCCAATGTTTCGGACAGCGTTACAGTGTCCATCATCAGGGCAGATGTGTAAGAGTGTTGCTATTTACACACGCTAGATTTAATCCCAAAAAACAAATATTTGACACACAAGTACGCGCGCAAATCTATAATATAAATATGAATCTCTGAATGTGTTGCTAAGCGCATAACTTCCTAACGACTGCACCAAATTGGATAATTCTTTTTTTGTGTTCGTTATTGTCAGGACAAGGTTTGTATAAAACCACTGGTGAGCTCTGACGTTATGAAATTTGTATAAAAAAATTGAATAGGTGGCACACGAGCTATTTGAAAACTGAATGTACCGGGACTAAATGTATGGAGTGCGGGAGGGTTGGAGTGAAACCAGGGAAAGGGGAGGGGAATCTGGGAGGGGGGAGGTGAACTTAGGAGGGGGAGTCGCGGGACGGGGAAGGGGGGGAGTGGAGTGGGGAGAGGGAAGGTGGAGGAGGCGGAGTGGGAACGCGAGAGGGGAAGGGGACGCGGGAGAGAAAGGGGAGGCGGAAGGGGAAAGAGACGAATGGTAAAGGACACGCAGTGAGAAACTATTTCCTTATTAAACGGCATAGCAACGCATGCCGTGTACCAGCTAGTAATTTATAAATAAAAGTGCCACTTCTAGAAACAACCGCATCAATTATAATACATAAAAACTGGTTAATGTCAATGGTTAGTCAGGTACCTACTAATTTTAAAAGCATTTCGTGCTGTCGTATTAAGTACTATTTTCTTATAATATAAATACGCATAATTAGGTAATTTTTCACAAAAACAGCGCTCTACAAATTATCCAAATATTATTATTATTAATGGCGGAGTGTCTTCAAAATTAAATCGAAAAAATGTTGGGGGGGGGGGGGGTTGATGATTTTTTTTCGTCATACCAGTATAGTGTTGCGGCCCGCGTAACTTTACAAATACATGTATGTGGCCCGAAGAGAAAAAAGGTTGAGTATCGTTGGTCTAATGTAACGCCTAAATATGTAGTACTCTCTACAAAACGGATTGCAGTATCTCCCATTTTTATGAAAGGGTTTCTACCCCTACTGAGGGAGCCTTTCATAAGGAGACCCACGGTCTTATGGGGAGCAAAAGTCAGTCTGTTTTCCTTTCCCCAGTTAAGAATCATTTTCAAACCTTCTCCAGCTTTATTTTCAACTTCTTTTCTACTGTCCCCAGAGACCAAATACAATTTGTCGTCTGCGTAATCAATCGCAATAGTGCCTTCAGGTAAGGGTAACCTGGAGGAGTCATCGAATAAAATATTCCAGAAATCCGGTGCAAGGGGAGAACCTTGGGGACAACCCATGTCCACATCTCTTTCAATCATACAATCACCAAAAGAAATTATAATTTTTCTATCTTTAAAATAATCACAAGATATTTGAAAAAGTTTTCTTGGACAATTACGATTCTTTAATTTAGTTAAAATCATCTCCCACCATGCATTATCGAAGGCACCAGTTATATCTAAGAAGATACCGATTACGTACCTCTTTGTGCAGACCTTCACCCAGTCAAGCGCAGTCATAATGGCGTGCTCCGTGGACTTACCTCGGTCGAATCCATATTGATGTACATATGATGGTGTTAATGTTTCTCGTAGACGATTTTGAATAATTTTTTCCAATATTTTCCCCAATACATGAAGAAGTGTTATTGGTCGATAAGCTTTAATATCCGTTCTTTTTTTGTCGTTCCCTTTAGGTATGATCCTGAGCACGCCTTTCTTCCATACAGAAGGGAAAACTCCCCTTCTCATACACGTTTCCATAACTTGAAAGAGTTCTTCCTTGGCATGGATCCATACATACCTCACAATTATACTATTCAATTTATCATGCCCTGGGGTCCTAGCATGGTCGGTCGATATAGGTTTTATCGAAAATGTCGGTAACTTGACATCGCTACCGAGCACGACTGCAGGACGCTAACGAGCAAATAACAGTTCACATCGACTAAGGGTTCCTAATTTATTTGATATAAACTGTTATTTCTTCGTTAGCGTCCTGCAGTCGTGCTCGGGAGCCATTTCAAGTTACCGACATTTTCGATAAAATCTATGTCGATTGACCATGCTAGGGGGCCTGGTGCCTTCCTAGGACTCAAACCCTTAATTATAATTTCTATTTCAGCTCTAGTTATTTTAGTATTTTTTTCCTCCTGGGAGAGGATTGGAGGAATCCGTGATTGATTTCTAATCTGTTGGTGGTGGTCGCTTTCCCCAATGACTGAATCTAAGGGAACTAACTTTCCCAGAAGTGTATTGAGAGTAGTTACCACGTTAATACTCTCAACGTTCCCGTTATCATTGTCGATAACACTAGATAAAAACCGATCAGAACCTTTACCCGTTTTTTCAATGGCGCTATAAATATCCCATGGGTTAGAGTTACCAACATCTTTAACCCAATTATGCCAAGCAGCTCGTTTAGCCAAAAGTACAGCCGATTTGAAAGCTTTACGAGAGCTACTTAGTTGTCTCCTGAGGGTGGATGTCTCCTCCTCCGTACATTCAACCCGTCTAGAGACACCTAAAGCTCTGTAAGCTCTCTTAAAAGTGCCCTTTAGCAAAGTCAGCTTATTCGACCACCATGGAGACCTAATAATCGTCTTTGGATTTGTTCTTCCCAGAGACGATTCAGCAGCTGATACCACGGCCGCGTTGAAAAAATTCCCCAAGTTGTCCGGATCTCTAGCTGCTACGTCATGAAAATCCCTTAAAATATCACGTAGAGCATCCCCAAAGTTATCCCAATTCGTCCGAGTAGTTTTGAAGTTCCAGGAGGATCTTGGAGCTTCGGTCTTCTTGACACCCACCATATAAGTTATTAATCTGTGATCTGAATTAATAGCACATTCGTGGACCTTCCATTTAGAAATCTTGGCCGCAATCGATCCAGAGCAAAGAGTTAAATCAATATTGCTCTCACCGTGTGTATTACTGAAAGTAAAAATACTACCAGATTCATTTATTAAAGAAAGACCTTGCGTCGCAATAAGGTCTTCGACGGCGTCTGAACGTTCCGTCCGTTGTTCAAAATTGTCAAACCACATCGGTGAGCAAGCATTAAAGTCTCCTCCAATGCTACGTCCTTTAAGCGCGTTTAGTGTGCGCGTCAGACTCAAGATATGAGGTCCAACTGGATTACAATGTTTAAAATAGACTGAAATTAAAATAATTTCTGTGTCTCCAAAATTAAGTGAAACACAAGTTTGGTACTCGTTTGACAGTCCCACCAGAAGGAGGGGACTGATTAACGAAATGTTAACCGGGACTCCCGCCCCCGGTGCTGGGCCAATTTCGAGTACCGCACCCGGATATTGAACAGGCGTTCTACCTAACCAGGTGTATTGCTCCTGAATGAGCAAGATGTCAATTTTTTTGTCAGTCATAATCTTCAGTGCCTCAAGCGTGGCCACTCTAGACCTCTGAAGATTTATCTGACCAAGGGAAAGAAGGTTAGAATCCATAGTCGGTTAATTTGACTTGGGCTTCTATAGCTGCAATTTGGGCTGGGCAAAGCCGATCTCCAGTATTATGTGTTGCTGGCTTTTTGAAACGTGTGCAAGTAGCACAGACAGCAGCTTGCGCCTTCTTAGTGCAATTCTCCACATCGTGACCAGTTGCCGCACAGTGGCGACAAGTGGAATGCTCCTGCGTACAAGCCTTACTGATGTGACCATACTGTTGGCACTTGAAGCAACGAGTAGCACCAATGTAGTCGCGGGCACGGCATGCATTCCACCCGAGGAAGCACAAACCACTGTCTATGAGTACTTTTCTTACCTCAGGGTGACATGAAAGAATCATATTCATGCTAGAACTATCTCTCTTGCCGAATAAAGAGACTCTTCTCATAGCTCTAAAATGATCCTCTTTGGTAATATTACACTTATTACCGAATTAGATCAGGGATTATCCGTCCTACTTCTACGATAGAATATACAGAGTTCCCCACCCGCCATGAGCTATTTATGGACAATTTCTTCACATCTTGCCATTTGATGTGTATCCTGCAGGATAAGAGATTGCGCACTACTGGCACATGTAGCTTCTTAACCTTGATGCTTCAGGCAAGTTGAAGACCGGAAAGCAATTGCCTAAAGGTATCATTTTCTTTTATATTTCCCTTGCGCATAGCGTTCATTTACCTAGCTAAAGTGTAACTCTCATCGCTCTTATAATTATAGGTAAATTTGATGCGGTGGTAGACGTAGAAAACCAAATCCTCGTATGCCGTTAGTAGGACAGCCGTGTAGTAACAGTGGCCACGAACTATGATCGAATGGCGCCAGTAAGTCAAGTGCAGCGTTGGCAGATATCGAAGAAAGACAAAAAAGGTAACAACTTGGAGAAAGCATGCAAAAAATCGATTGCCCGGCGCTAATACAAAATTACAATTTGGGAATAGGTGGACCTCCATGATAATGGTATACAAAATTATCGGGTCAACGTTCGGTCAAAAAAGTGGTACTGTCCTTTATTTCTATCTTGCCTCAGTAGCGCTCTTGTCTCTTGTAAATGGATGGAAGTTGCAATGCTTCTTGAGGAAGTACGAGCATGATATGGGAAACCAGAAGATGAGTAGGCAACAGAGAAACCTTTCCCAGAAGGCATTCCACGTGGAGTTTATCCGTACTCTTTTATTGTCTTTTCCAAATCAGGTCAATACCGAATTCGGAGAACCTCCTGTGAAAGAAAGGCACGATGTAGAAGATGGGAATTGTGTGCCTCGAATGCAAGAATTTCATTTGCAATATCGTTGCAAATCTCATATTCGTTATGCTCTGTATAAAAAAAAATCCAACAGGCTATCGGTGCCGGGCCTGCAATAGTGCGGAACGAAAATTTTATTTTTCGAATTTTTATTTGGAATAGTATGTTGCCAATTGCCATCAATTACCTCAATTAAAAAATAAATAAAAATATCAGACAACGGTAAAAGCCCCCACTAAGACATTGAACATTTACAAAAACAACAGTTTTGGGGCTATTTGCGCGGCCTACAAAACAGTACAGAATTTATTAAAATAGGTTTATTTTATTTAATAACATATTTAAATATAGATAACTAGCTGTTGCAATCAAATATTTCATTATTAGCGCTTTGACAAAGGAGCAAAGCGCGGGACGAAGCGGGGGTCGGCACGTGACAATCTACGAAATGCAGTATTTTGTTTAAATGATAATTGTCTCAAGGTGAAGCGTCGCACGTCAATTATATTCACGAGTACTTGTTGATAAACGTTTTTTAAGTGATTTAACATGACTTCTACAAGACAAACGTTAAAATGTCCGATATTTGGTGAAAGTGCAGAATTGAAAGAGAATATTCTACCAACCTATAAAAATGTGATGAAATTCTATGAATGGGTTCGACAAGACTTAAAAGTAAGGAATACCACATCAAATGAACCTATGTTTTTGGAAATTACCAAAATAGTTGGAACGAAAATTGAAGAATTGTGGATAAAATCTTCTATTCCAATTTTCACGCACAAACGAGTCTTACAGTTACTAAAAAGTTATCACTCAAAGTGTTATAATTTGAAAAAGTCTTTGAAGAAACTTAAAGAAGAAAAGTTAGAATAGTTCAGAGCACAAAGTAGAAAGCTTTTTGACATAGCTGCATGTAAATGTAAAGAATTTGTAAGCCGTACTTGTTTGAGGGAAAAAGTGCCAAAAGAGGAACAAATGTTTTTAGAAGAGGTTTAGAGTGATTGTACAAGAGGAACATATTTCGATTATAAAAGAACCAGGTTCTATTTATGTTGGGTATGTAGTTCCAATATTGGGCAGTGCAAGAAATATTGAAAGAGCTATCAACAGCTTTTTAACGACTGAAAAGATATTCTAGTGGGTTTAATGGTTGTTGGCTGTGATGGAACAAACACAAATGCAGGGAAAGTGGGAGGCGTGATTCATATTTTGGAAAACAGACTATCTCGACCATTGCAATGGATAATTTGTCTCTTACACGCCAATGAGTTACCATTGAGGCATTTGTTTACCTATTTGGATGGCCCTACTAGTGAGTTTAATGGTTGTTGGCTGTGATGGAACAAACACAAATGCAGGGAAAGTGGGAGGCGTGATTCATATTTTGGAAAACAGACTATTTCGACCATTGCAAAAAATGCGACTCTTATCGTTAAAAGATAGAAGAATACTCAATGATCTTATTTTTTAATTTAAAATAAACAATAACTGGTTTGACTCCCCTGAATTGGTATCGTTAATAAATTATCATGTACCTAGTAGAACAACTCGACTCAAAACACCTTATTATTGCAACAACACTCTCAGTAATGCAGAACAAAATTCAATAATACATCGTTTACACACTTTAGGTAATGAATTTGCTCATATCGATCATGCCGAAAGTCTGTCATCATACAAAAGATGCATTAGACAAAATTTATCTGCTAGTACTACATAATAAATAATAAGTATAATCATGTAACCATAATATTATGTCCTACCAGTATGCACTCTAATACCTATGGCTTAGAAACATATCATAGGTACCTATTTTTCATATCGCTTTGTATACTCCGTAATACCTTCCTTTTATTTATTATATATATTTTTTTAAATTTTGGTTATCTTCAATATTTGGCTCCTAAGAGCATTTCTTACTGTTTACTTGTCATACTTCTTTTATATTTATAACTTTTGTACTTTATATTATTTACAAAGGTAACTTATAGTTTATATTATTTCCTGCCTTTCAACTTTTATCTTAACTTTTTACTTTTACATTATACTTTATATTTTATAGTTTACACTTTTACTTTATACTTTCATGTTATACATCATAATTCTATTTACTACTCATTACCTTAACTCCTTTCTTTTACCCTTTGTTTTTATATTTAGCTTTACATTTATGTCACTTTCTTATGTTATTGTATTATAATATATATAAATATAATTATGTCAATGGCACATGTTGTGCCGTATGTTTCGAAATAAATAAATAAATTGCAATGAATAATTTGTCTCTTACACGTCAATGAGTTGCCATTGAGGCATTTGTTTACCTATTTGGATGGCCCTACTGCAGGACCTAAATCATTTGCAGGTCAAATTGGTAAAGCATTAGAGATATGCGAGACGCTGCCGTTGGCCAACTTTGAGAAGATAGAAGATGAAATACCTCCACAAATATACACAGAGCTCAGCACAGACCAGAAATATTTACAAGAAATTACTACTGCTGTCATAAATGGATCCTGCTCTCCTGATTTATTATGGAGAAGCCCAAGTAAACTATCCCATGCCCGCTGGTTGACAAGAGCTAATCGCATACTGCGTTTGTATATTTCTACGGAAAATCCACAACAAAATCTTGTGATATATTAATTGTTTTTGTGTTTAATTCGTAGAACTCCATTTTAATTTTTAGAAAATTAATTAAAATAAAATTTGATAATGTTATTATCGAGTTCTGCAAGTTTTTGGTTAGTGTTTTAGTTACAGCTGTTTCGACTTGTAAGGTCGTTTTCAAACTGTGGTGAAGCCACGTACGGACCACTTATTTATAAGATTTTAAATGTCAATTTTTGAAGGTGTCTAAGTTTATTTATTACCGGTTAAACCAATTTGTAGAGACACTAATTGAGAGAGTGCTAATGTGGGATTCGGAGTATTTCCCTTTGGTTTGCCTTGCACTAAGTGTAAGGGTTTTCTTAATTGATTTAGAATGACGTTATTGCTATGACTCATGCTATGCTAAGTGCATTATATTTTTTAGGTTTGGTAAACATACAAAGTAGTGGGGAATAAATAATTTTCCTTACTTTATTAATTAGCGTTATGTTGGGGTCATTCGTTCGTTTATTGGTTTCTAATTGTTCAAGCAAATTTAATCTAAGACCCTTTCGTTCTATATGTAATGGTTTTGGCTGGTTATTTTTAAGTGGAACGTGATTATTCACTAAGAGATGTTCGGCGAATTTTGAAGAGGTGTTTTTATTTTTATAACATCTTATGTGTTCTTTGAATCTAGTTGAGAATGCCCTACCTGTTTGTCCGATGTATGTTGCGTTACAGTCGGCGTGGTCACATTTAAATTCATATATACCACCTTTATTGAGTTTAGGATTTCTACTTTTTGAGTTTTTAAGGCTTGTTCCCATATTATTATTGGTTCTAAAAGCTATATTTAAACCACATTTTTAAATTTCTTTTGCAATTTTTAATGATATTGGGCCGAGGAATTCGAGACATGCAAATTTTTCTATTTTTTTGTTATGTACCGGATATATCAAATTAATTTTGTTTTTGTATTTCTTGTTTTTTATTATTTTTTCAATGTTTTTTTGCCTAATAGCCGTTATTAATCGCGATTATTTTAATAGTTTCCTTTTCTTTTACGTATGCTTTATTATCTAAGGGAATGTTAATGAGTCGATGTACCATTGAATTGTAAGCTGATAATTTGTGGGACCAAGGATGAGTTGAATTTGCATTTATCGTAGTATCTATAAACGTTGGTTTTCTAAATATTTCGAAGGTATGTTTATTACTACTTCTACCAATTGTCAGATCTAAAAAAAATATTTTACCTTCGATCTCATGTTCAACTGTGAAGCAGATTTTATTATTAATGGTATTGGCTCAGTTAGTAAAGATATCTAACTTTCGGTTGGTGCCGTTCCAACAAATAAAGATGTCGTCAACATATCTGACATAATATATTATCAAACTTACTAAAAAAAAAACACAGCGCGACCGATTAACTGTGTTATTGCAATAACATAAATAGAGCTCGTATACACTAAAAGACGTTTTATTACCAATAACGTTTCTTTCGTGGTCACGCTGTTAAAACGCATTGAAGATGTGACAACGTTGTATATGGTTTTAATTTACTAGGAAACAATGTTGTTTTAATTCTTCTCCGCTAGGGGCATTATTGGTGCACCTGTGCATATCGGCCCGCGATGACAAAACAGTTTGGTGTGTTTATGGCGGGATATGGAAAATTTTGTAAGTGCCTAAATGTTGTGATTTTACTAAATAATTTCTATTGTAGTGACGAATTTACTCTTCTGTTCACATAATTGATATATTTACCATATTATTTGTGTGGTTTACATCAGTTTAATCAAGTTATTGTACAAACGCCGTACTTTCAAAGTTGAACTGTCAGAATATTGTTTTTTATAGGTTACTTAAGATAAAATTTTCATTTTAAGATCTTTATTTTAAGAGAATTTGTTAAAAGTGATAATTTTTTATAATATTAAAATCTAATACATGTGTTCGTAAACGTATCAAAAAAATTAACGTCTTTAGAGATGCAAGAAATCTGTTTTAAATTTCGGTATTATTTCTAAGTTATTTTTTTGGCAATAAAAAAAACTTTGAAATTTTTTATTATTTTTTTATTGTATACGCGATAAAAAAGTGAGGTGATAGTTTCCTTCCAAATTTATTACATAAAAGGACTGTGTTTTTTAAATTTTGATTTTATTTAAATTTCTCTACATTTTGGTCAAAAATGTTGTGGGAGGAAATTTTTTTCCATGTTTTTCCGAGTTTGAATCATAAAATATGGCAGTTTTTGAAAGCTAAAGTGTATTTCAAATACTCAAATCTAAAAGGTAATTTTATCTAGTTTTCATAAATGGTATTTGTTTTTACGACACCTTCAAAAATAAGAAATATATAGAACATTCAAAATACTATGGAAAAATTACAAATATCGTTCGGACATCAATGGTTAAAACAGAGATAAACTACCCTCTCAGGCCGTGGAAACCATGTGTATTTCTTTCAAAGAACAAATTTTTAATGAGTAATGTTTTCACATCCGCGGCCGTTTGTCAATTGAATAAAATTTTCACTGGGTTTTTTAGTAAGGCTGTATGTGTTTTGCTAAGGGAGATTTAAGCATTATATTTTCAATATGATCCATAAATATCTTTGCAAGGAGTGGACTTAATGGTGACCCCATGGTAACGATAAAAAGCCGCTGTACCTAGTCTGTACAAATAGTTTCGCACGTGTTAGGTGGTAAATAAAAACACTTTTCAAGGGTAAAGCACCATGACGCAATTGTGAGGCGGTCTATCCTCTTCAGTATATTTTAATCTTTATAGAACGTACCGATACTAAATCGACCTGAACAATACGACAGACGCGCATAGAACTTTTCATTTGCATTTTGCACAGTTCGCGGTTAAACTTGGCATATACATGGATCAACAAATAAAAACGTGTAAAATTTATAAGCCACCGAAAAATGGGCGTGGCTTACAGGTAAATCTCGATGACAAAAGTTGATCCACATAGATCAGGATATGTATGCCAGCTTCGGTAACGGATCAACAAATCCGGATAGATCAACAAACTCAAACGGATCAACAAAAAACTGGTGTATCAACAAAGTACGTGAGGAGATATATATATATATTGATATCGTCAATATATATATATATTGACCTCTATAAAAATATATATATATATATATATATATATATATATACTGACCTCTTCCGATAGTACGTTGATCCCGTAAGAAGTTGTTTGACAATGTTGATCCACCTTTAACACCGTATAACTTGGCTTTGATGGAATACATCTGTACGAATTGGCAACAATACTAAGGTCGCCAGTTTCTCTGTAAAAGTTTTTGATGTATTGCACACAAAATTTTCGAACTTCCTATGGAAATCATACGCATCTTTTTTGTTGATCCGTCCAAATCCCATACGTTGTTGATCCGCTCAAATCCCCATAAGTTGCTGATCCGCCCAAATTGCCATACGTTGTTGATCCGCCTAATCGTATATCTTATAGATGATCATCAAAGTTGGCTTAAGAACAAAGCCTTCTGATTGGTCGAACGAAGCCTTCTCATTAGTTGAGCAGATATGGAAGGCACCTACTAAAAAAAGATATCCAATTGTTCAGCTAAATTTTTCCAACGGTTATGAAGAATATATATTCTTCTATATTCTCCACAAAATATCCAATTTGCTGCCCGCGGTCATTTGACAGGCGTTGCGTCTTGTTCTAGCAGCATTCTAGCGGCACTTTAAACAAACGAGACAGTGCTAGTTTGATCAAACCCATCCCGTCGTGATTGGATCAGAATGCAGTCTCGTGAGAAAATATGCATGTGAGGCGACAAAATGATATTGTTTAAAAATACGCTTGATTTACAAGGTGGGTGTGTCGAACAAATGTATTTTGTGCAAATTTTATTGTAATTCCAATACAAGCTGCGATATATACGTAGCACATTTTTTTATGTTTATACTGTAAGCCGATTCGTCGTAAAGATTAATCAAAACGCCAGAAGAAGATTAATCAGAGTGCCCGGGTTCAATGAGTGATATTTATCTAACGAACGAACGCGTTTGCGACGAACGCGTTTGCCTACCTACTGCGTGGCAAGTCAAATCGCCAGAGACTGGCTGAGAGAAAAAATAATTCCTCTCAGGGCCTACGTCATCCTTGGGGATGATATGTGGTGGGTATTATAAGGAAAGGAAGGAGAGGAAGTTCTGGGAAGGAAATGGGTAGTAGGTGTAGTAGGTAGTGGGTATTGTACATCGCGAGCAAGCAAAAAAACTTAGAGATAACAACAATGTTAGGTGCAATTGTTTCACAGTACACAAATTTATATTTAACGAAATTTAAAATATGTTTTATCTTGTTTTTATCATTGAAAATATTTATATCGAACGGTTTGGAATAATATCCCAATTTTGCCTATATGCGTTAGAACGGATTTGAAAATATGAAGTCTTGGCAAATATTATTTCTTGATTAGATTAACCCGGTCTAAGATTCGTATAGGTACTCAATAAAATAGTCTTATTTAGGTACTTTCATGAAAACAAAAAATGATTTGTGATTTTCACAATTAAACATTTAAAGACATATTTAGATTTTTACATGTGACGTCACAGAGCCGATGACCCCCCACCCCCTACACCCCTTGCCGCGCAATTTCACACCTCTTTACTCCCCTCCCCCCACCTTAAGGTGTGACGTAATTTATGTATGGCCCCTTATCGGATAATGATGTTTGTCTAGGTTTATGCGGAGGATGCGTTTGCCAACCTATTTATTTTACGAAGTTTATTGTCACCTCCGATCTGTATGGATAAAATGGATCTAAAAGAAACTACCTAACTAACTAACTAACCATCACGCCGTTCCCGCAGGGGTAGGCAGAGAGGACGGACCGCCAAACAACTCGGTCTTGGTACACATTCTTTGCCTCAAAATTATATACGCATCTCTTATAAAATATGTCAGTAGAAGCTGACAAATATCACACATTTCCTGAAAAATTCATGTCGAAAATGCGTTCTCAAATTATCCGAGAGTGTTTAATTACTGGCCATATGAAAAAAACTCAATTTATAACGGGGCAGGTACCTACCGTTCCATCGATAGAAAAGTAACAAAATACGTAATGTTGACGCAATTTTTATTGAGAAAACGCGTAGGTAGGTACCTACAACCATGTAATTTTTCTCGGGGTTTACCAGGTAGGTACCTACCGGCTTAGGAACAGTATTCTTTCATTTAAATATTTAATGATATGAAATTAAATCAATCACTCAAGATGGTCACTTTTTAATCTATGTAGGTACCTACCTGCACATAACTTACTCGGAATCATCTGATGATTTTGCTTATGTATTTTTTTTGTAAATGTATAACGAAATTGCTTGAAGTTGAACGGGATAATTATATATTTATTATTATTTACTTATACTTATTATGCTAAAACTGAAATAATTACGGAACTTGAATAGAATTTGAACAGAACTTTCACAGAACCTTAAAATTAACTTGAAAAATTGAGGTTTTTTAATTTATTTTTTGCTATTTTTAGGACAAGGTTTGTATAAAACTACTGGTGAGCTCTGGCATAACGAAATTTGCATCACGCGAGCCGTTTGAAAACTAAATGTACCGGCAATGAATTAAGGAAGCGCGGGAGGGGGGGAGGAAAACCAGGGAGGGGGGGTAACCTGGGAAGGGGGAGGGGAACTCGGAAGTGGGGTTTGCGGGATGGAGGAAGGGTTGGGGGGGGGGGGGGAGTAGAGAACGCTATAAACGAATATTTTTTCTGTTTTTTTTAACTCGAATAAAACGAAATTTTTGTTTCTAAAAAATTCTTAAAAAAAAATTAATTTTTGCCGTTGTAGCGCCGTTTTGGAAAAAAAACTATAAGTCTATTAAGTACCTACCTGCGCACTATGAAATCAAAATTTTTTCTTTTACTGTAATAAACCTTAGTTATTGTTTCTAAAAAAATGTGACAAATGTACCTATCGATTTGATGTCTGCATCAGACTACTAAATTATAAATTGGGAGGCGGGAATGGGTACCGCCGCGCCTCCCCGGGAACTTTTATTGGATAACCAACACCACTACCGCAGGTCACCCCAAGTGGTTCGCTACGTTTGGTGATATAGTAGGGGTGCCCGGGTTCATGGGGTGAGGTTTATCTAGGTCTTAGAGGCGGATGATCAGGACTCACTGAACCCCAGATTCCTACCCACCCCTAAACCCTTTTCCTTCCCAGAACTCTCCTCTCCTTCTTTGCCTTAAAAAAACCTCCACCCAGCATCTCCCACACCCAGGAGCTCCACACAGGAGGCCGTGGGGAAAATAATTTCCGTCAGGGCCTATGTCATCTTTTGGGATGCTGTGTGGAGGATTTTTTTTAGGAAAGGAAGGAGATGAGAGTTCTGGGAAGGAAAGGGGTATGAGGGGTGGGTAGGAATCTGGGGGTACCTCGGGGTCAACTTAACTGTATTGTTCCATCCCAATTCCCGGGAAATAACATTTTAAACCAAGTGCCTGCAATTTATATAATGATATACAACGGTTACTCGGCATGCGTTGCAAGGCCACTATAACCTCGGGGTCAACTTAACTGTAATGGTTCCATTCCAATTCCTGGGAAATTACATTTTTAACGAAGTGCTGCCCTACATAACATTATATACAACGGGTACCCGGCATGCGTTGCAAGGTCACTGTAACCTCAGGTTTCTTCATATATTTAATTTGACACACACTCCTCCTCGCTTCATCCACGTTCACACGTCTTGCCATATAAATAAAATATTATTTTAGAATATCGGGATGAACTATGTAGGAACCCTGAAAATTACATAAACGGATAAATTATCAACGGTAATCATTTATAAAGTATAACTAACGAACAAATCGAGCAAATTGGAAAATTCTTTTTGAGTCGGTTTCGTTATTGTCAGGGCAAGGTTTGTATAAAACTACCGCTGACCTCTGGAATTATTAAATTTGTTTAAAATCAATCGCCGAAATCTATATATGCGCATAGCTTCCGAGCGAATGCACCAAATTCGATAATTCTTTCTTTGCTGTATTCGTTATTATCAGGACAAGGTTTGAATAAAATTACTGGTGAGCTCTGGCATTATGAAATTTGTTCAAAAATGATTCGCCGAAATGTAAGTACGCTCATAACTTCAGAACGACTGCACGTAATTGAATAATTCTTTTTTGTTGCGTTCCTTATCGTCAGGACAAAGTTTGTATAAAACTACTGGTGAGCTCTGCAATTATGAAATTTGCATACAAATGAATCGCGGAAATGCATGTACGCGCATTACTTCCGAAAGACTGCACCAAATTGATAAATTATTTTTTTGTCATGTTTGTTTATTGGCTGGTGAGCTCTGGCATTACGAAATTTGCATAAAAATATTTCAATATGTGGCACGCGAGCTGTTTGAAAACTAAATGAAACGGCAATGAATTAAAGAAACGCGGAAGGGGGGAAGGAAAACCAGGGAGGGGGGGGGGGTAACCTAGGAAGGGGGAGGGAAACTCGGGAGGGAGGTTTACGGGGTTGGAGAATGGAGGGGGGGGGGGGAATAGAGTACGCTATGAAAGAATATTTTTTCTGTTTTTGTTTTACTCGAATAAAACAAAATTTTTGTTTCTAAAAAATTCTGAATAATACATTTTTGTAGCGCCGTTTTAGAAAAAAATACTACAAGTCTATTTAGTACCAACCTGCGCACTACGAAATAATATTTTTTTTACTGTAATAAACCTTATTTGTTAATTCTAAAAAAATGTGACGAATACATTCTTAAAGCGTCGTTTTTGTGAAAATATAAAACAAAGCACCCACTTAGAACCTACCCGCTGAATATGAAATGATGTTTTTCTGAAAATCCTTTACTCAGATAAATCACAGTTTTACTTTCTAAAAAATGCTGAATAGTACATTTTTGTTTATTTGATGGTGAGCTCTGGCATTATGAAATTTGCATAAAAATATTTCAATATGTGGCACGCGAGCTGTTTGAAAACTAAATGTACCGGGAATGAAATAATGAAGGGGGGGAGGAAAACCAGGGAGGGGGGAGGGTAACCTGGGAAGTGGGAGGGGAACTCGGGAGGGGGGTTTCGGAATGGGGGAAGGGGGGGGGGAGTAGTGTACGCTATGAAAGAATATACTTTCTGTTTTTTTTTATTTTTATTCGAATAAAACTAAATTTTTGTTTTAAAAAATTCTGAATAATACATTTTTGTAGCGCCGTTTTGGAAAAAAATACTATTAGTACCTACCTGCGCACTATGAAATCATATTTTTTGTAACTTTTTACTGTAATAAACCTTAGTTATTTTTTCTACTAAAATGTGACAAATATACCTATCGATTTGATGACTGTATCAGACCACTAAACAGGAATGGGTACCGCCGCGCCTCCCCGGGAACCTTTATAGGATAACCAACACCACTGCCGTAGGCCACCCTAAGTGGTTCGCTACGTTTTGTGATTGAGTAGGGGTGCCCGGGTATATGAGGTGAGGTTTATCTTGGTCTTGGAGGCGGATGACCAGGACACACTGAACCCCAGATTCTAACCCACCCCTTAAACCCTTTTCCTTCCCAGAACTCTCTTCTCCTTCTTTGCCTTAAAAAACCCTACACCCAGCATCTCCCACACCCAAGAGCTTCACACAGGAGGCCGTGGGGAAAATAATTTCCCTTAGGGCCTATGTCATCTTTGGGGATGCTGTGTGGAGGATTTTTTTAGGAAAGGAAGGAGATGAGAGTTCTGGGAAGGAAAAGGGTTTAAGGGGTGGGTAGGAATCTGGGCTTTAGTGTGTTGTGGTATATATATATATATTAATGCTCAGTTTTGGAAAGTTGCTTTTTCCGCTCACTTTTTTGTTGACGCTAAAACGATCAGTATGCCCTTTACGTTTCACCTACCTTAAGGTTCACTTTCGGTCGAAGCAAATTCAGAATGGAAGCTGGGAGTTTTTTTTTCGACAAAATGAAATATATACAGGGATTCATTCTCCGATACTAATCGGCGGCGAAAACTAGAAGCTCTACTCGAATCACTCGATTCGGCTCGATCGTATTTCCCGCCGACAGATGGTGTTTGAAAAAAAAAATGACAAAAAAACCCGTCAATTTCAACACAAGGGAAAACGTTAGGACCGTTGACATAGATCTCAGATGTCAATGTTTTAGCCTAACAAAACGGAACTCTCGGCGGTTTGGGTCTTCGTTTTTCGGAAAACGACATTGCCGCCGAAAAACCGATTTCGGGATAGATGTTTTTTAAAAATACGATAGCCGGAAAGATTCCGCAACTTTTGATAACAATAAAACATACGATTCTTATGTAAAATATGTCAGGAGATGCTGACAAAACTCGAAATTTTCCGAAAAATAATCATCAAAACAGGTGCTCACAGATTCCATTGGAAGTTTAAATATTGCTGGCCAGTTCGAATTAACACGTTATTCATTCGGGGTAGGTACCTACTTATTTCGGTAGTATTGCAAATATGATAAAAAATGCAAAGATTGCCGGAATTTAAGGAAACGCGCAGGTACCTACCCGAATACGTAGATACACAATTAATCAGGTTTTAATGCAATACTAAGGTAAGGTAAGGTTGTTTCGATGATACTAAATAATTCCGTTCCGTGTTGGTTCTATTCAAGTTCTATTTTGTATCATCATAGGCCAGTCGCATCACAAAACTGAAATAATTACAGAACTTTCTTGAACTGAAAATTGACAAGAAAATTTGTAAAATTGTCAATTCTTTTTTTTAAACAACCCAGCCTTATTATTTTTATGTTATGTTATTTTTAAATGTACAGATTATTTATGAATAAAGCGTGGTTCTATTTGGATATTGTGAAATAACAAAAAAAATATATATATTACGCTGTTCTAGGTAGGTACTTTCTTGCAGGGACTTTTTTCCATCAAAAATAAAACAATATATTGAATTAAATTATTTGTGCTGAAAAGAAGTTTTTATAAAATTATTTTATTCTCGACAACATAATGGCGTCGTTTTGGTGAAATATTACAACAAAGTACCTACTTACAATACAAACTACAAATAGTGAGCTCTGGTATCATGAAATTATGCATTGCTAAACCGTTCCTCCGATTGCGATGAAACTTTGGGGCAGAAAATTTAAAATCCAAAAAATTTTAAAATCGAAAAAAATTTTAAAATCTAAAAAAATTTCAAAATCGATAAAAATTTTAAAATCTAAAAAATTTTAAATTTAAAAAAATTTAAAAATCCAAATAATTTAAAAATCCAAAAAATTTAAAAATCCAAAAAATTTAAAATCAAAAACATTTTAAAATCGAAAAAAATTTTAAAATCCAAAAAATTTATAAATCGAAAAAAATTTAAAAATCCAAAACGTTTTAAAGTTCAAAAAAATTAAAAATCCAAAAAATTTCAAAATCCAAAACATTTTAAAATCTGTAAAAAATTTAAGATCCATAAAATTGCAATATTATAAAAATTCCAAAAAAAAATTATTAAAAAAATAACTTTTAGGCCCTTAGTGAACTCCTTGAACCAGTTGACGGAAGTGGCCCTATAGTAAGTGTACCAAATTGAGCAGTCTACTGCCTGTGCCCTCTATGTGGCGCACACACCTCGCTTCGTCTACATTCAAACATAGTTTTTATCTTCAAATACTTATTGAACACTCACTCCTCTCATCATCCACGTTCACACGTCAAATCGCATAGAGTTTTAACCCGTTAGTTGCTTCTGCAACGGGCCCAGCTAATTTATATATTAATGCTCAGTTTTCCGACCGGTCACTTTCGCCTCGATGCGAAAAACGACCTTTGCGCCCTCGCGTTTTAACCGCCTGAGGATACACTTTCGCATCAGGCACTTTAAGACGACTCTGTGATGCCAAAACGACCTTTGGGCTCCTCGAGTACCACACACTTCAAGGGCGACTTTCGGTCAAAGGGGAGCGTAACTAAGATCGTATGAGAATTATTCAGCCCGTCGATCTCAAGCCAAAGTGCACCTTGGCGTTTAGCATTTCGGATAGCTTTACGTTCCAATCTCCTTCGTAGTCTACCGCACGAGCATTTCTTTTTTCGAAGATTGTTGACGTAGGTCAGTAACATATGTCAATTCATTTTTTGTTTGCCAGCCGGCCGACTGGCAAATACGATTTCTTCGAAAATATCACGCCCGGAAGCCAACATTTGGTAAAATAACGTCCACGTAAGTTTTTAGAACTTTAATTGACCGTCGTAATTATCACATTTCACGAAAACATCGTCGTAATATTCGTTTCGAAGCTTTTATTCGAAGCCCGCTGATTAGCTGGAACGTGATTGGCTGGGAACTCCAACCAATCAAACCACATTAGAGGGGCCACATTACAAAGAGGCCCCCTGATTGGCTGAGGGTGTTTGGGGCGTGGCGACGGCAATTATTAAATGATTTTTTTTTGTATTGTTATTATTTTCTAGCGAAAACGAGTAAGTACTTACCTAAATGACGTTTTTTTGGTTTGATAAATTATCCACAAATTGGAAAATTCTTTTTTAGTTGGTTTCGTTATCGTTAGGACAAGGTTTATATAAAACTACTGGTGAGCTCTGGAATTATAAAATTTGTTTAAAATGAATCGCAGAAATCTATGTACGCGCATAGCTTCCGAACGAATGCACCAAATTGAATAATTCTTTCTTTGTTGTGTTCGTTATTATAAGGACAAGGTTTGAATAAAATAACTGGTGAGCTTTGTCGTTACGAAAATTGTTTAAAAATGATTCGCCGAAATAAAAGTACGCTCATAACTTACAAACGACTGCACCTAATGGGATAAATCTTTTTTTGTTGTCTTCGACACTGTTAGGACAAGGTTTTATATAAAACTACTGGTGAGCTCTGGCATTATCAAATTTGGATAAAAATGAATCGTCGAAATGTATGTACGCGTATAACTTCCGAAAGACTGCACCAAATTGAATAATTATTTTTTGTTACATTTTTTTATTGGCTGATGAGCTATGGCATTATGACATTTACATAAAAATAGGTGGCACGCGAGCTGTTTGAAAACTAAATGTACCGGGAATGAATTAATGAAGCGTGTAAGGGGGGGGGGGGAGGAAAAGGCTCCACACAGGAGACCCTGAGGAAAATAATTTCGCGTTTTAACCGCCTGGGGATACACTTTCGCATCAGGCACTTTAAGACGACTCTGTGATGCCAAAACGACCTTTCGGCTCCTCGAGTACCGCACACTTCAAGGGCGTCTTTCGGTCAAAGGGGAGCGTAACTAAGATCGTATGAGAATTTTTCAGCCGGTCGATCTCAAGCCAAAGTGCACATTGGCGTTTAGCATTTCGGTTAGCTTTACGTTCCAATCTCCTTCGTAGTCTACCGCACGAGCATTTGTTTTTTCGAAGATTGTTGACGTAGGTCAGTAACATATTTCAATTCATTTTTCGTTTGCCAGCCGGCCGACTGGCAAACGCGATTTCTTCGAAAATATCACGCCCGGAAGCCAACATTTGGTAAAATAACGTCCACGGAAGTTTTCAGAACTTTAATTGACCGTCGTAATTATCACATTTCACGAAAAAATCGTCGTAATATTCGTTTTAAATCTGACATGTGCGAAAAAACCACGGAAAAGTCATATTTTGAAACGGATGTTTCAAAATAGGTAAGATTTTCACGGAGACGCCTATCGACAGAATCTAGAACCGCAGCTTTTCCTTGGAGAAATTCAAAAACGTATTGAAATTCAATTTCGAAGGTTAGCAAATCCTAGCGCTAAAAAAATGCTGTTGTTGAACAATGTGTGGAACGAGTTTCAAATTAATTGTATTCGTACGAGGGTGATTAATAATATTTATTAAATTTTCTTCAACCTTGCAATACTAAGCATGGAACGTTATCCAAAACCAACGCAAGTTTTCAGCGAGGCCCTGACAGCGTTAGCTGACGTAATTTGTATGGAAAATGTTCTAAAACCGGCGCTGGTGTTCGATTTTCAGGCTTTGCTCGAGGTGGTTAGGACAACGTTTAACGGTTGTCTTGCCATATAAATAAAATATTATTTTACAATATCGGGATGAACTAGGTAGGAACCCTAAAAATTACATAAACGGATAAATTATCCACGGTAATCATTTATAAAGTATAACTAACGAACGAATTGACCAAATTAAAAAATTCTTTTTGAGTTGGTTTCGTAATTGTTAGGGCAAGGTTTGTATAAAACTACTGGTGAGCTCTGGAATTATAAAATTTGTTTAAAATGAATCGCCGAAATCTATATATGCGCATAGCTTCCGAGCGAATGCACCAAATTGGATAATTCTTTCTTTGCTGTATTCGTTATTATCAGGACAAGGTTTGAATAAAATTACTGGTGAGCTCTGGCATTACGAAATTTGTTAAAAAATGATTCGCCGAAATGTAAGTACGCTCATAACTTCAGAACTACTGCACGTAATTGAATAATTCTTTTTTTCTTGCGTTCCTTATTGTTAGGACAAAGTTTGTATAAAACTACTGGTGAGCTCTGGCATTATGAAATTTGCATACAAATGAATCGCGGAAATGCATGTACGCGCATAATTTCCGAAAGACTGCACCAAATTGAATAATTATTTTTTTTGTTGTGTTTGTTTATTGGCTGGTGAGCTCTGGCATTACGAAATGTGCATAAAAATATTTCAATATGTGGCACGCGAGCTGTTTGAAAACCAAATGTAACGGCAATGAATTAATGAAGCGCGGGAGGGGGGGAGGAAAACCAGGGAGGGGGTTGAGTAACCTGGGAAGGGGAGGGAAATCGGTAGGTGGGTTTGCGGGGTGGGATAATGGGTGGGGGGGGGGAGTAGAATACGCTATGAAAGAATATTTTTGTTTTACCCGAATAAAACAAAATATTTGTTTCTAAAAAATTCTGAATAATATATTTTTGTAGCGCCGTTTTTGAAAAAATTACTACAAGTCTATTTAGTCCCAACCTGCGCACTATGAAATAATATTTGTTTTGCTGTAATAAACCTTATTTGTTGTTTTTAAAAAAATGTGACGAATACATTCTTATAGCGTCGTTTTTGTGAAAATATAAAACAAAGCAGCCACTTAGAACCTACCCGCTTATATGAAATGATGTTTTTCTGTAAATCCTTTACTCAGATCAATCACAGTTTTACTTTCTAAAAAATGCTGAATAGTCTATTAAGTACCTACCTGCGCACTATGAAATCATATTTTTTTGTATTTTTTTTACTGTAATAAACCTTAGTTATTGTTTCTAAAAAAATGTGACAAATGTACCTATCGATTTGATGTCTGTATCAGACCACTAAATTATAAATTGGGAGGCGGGCATGGGTTCCGCCGCGCCTCCCCGGGAAGTTTTATTGGATAACCAACACCACTACCGCAGGTCAACCCAAGTGGTTCGCTACGTTTGGTGATATAGTAGGGGTGCCCGGGTTCATGGGGTGAGGTTTATCTAGGTTTTGGAGGCGGATGATCAGGACTCACTGAACCCCAGATTCCTACCCACCCCTAAACCCTTTTCCCTCCCAGAACTATTTGCTATTTGACTCTTTTAGGGTTCTCAGTCTTAATAAAATTTTCAAAAAGAACTCATTATTGCAAACTCATAAAGATCATTTCATTCTATCAACAACAACATTCACAAACATAAACAACCGACCACGATCACGGGGCAATTTAGAAATTCCAAAATTTAAAACAAGTGCTTCCCAACACCATTATGCTTATCAAGGTATAAAATTTTTCAATGCTCTCCCATATAAAATCAAGTCTGAAAAAAATTATAAAGTTTTTAAATCCCAAATAAAAACACTAATAGACCAACCCGACACTAATTATAAGTTTTAAATTCATCATCACAATAATAACAAAAAAAAAAAACTAGAACATAATCTCTAAAAATATTTCATCACCATCAAATTGAAAGTAAAGTACATACGCATTATTTGCAGGCACCAAATTGTTACAACTTTATTATATGTACCTACTCTGACAATACTGTCAGTTATTATGTCCACTTGTCTTCATGAATATATATTTTATTAATATAAGTACTTGTAATAACATACTCTGTGTAACTATGCATTTTACAATGGCACTCCAAAATTCAAGCACGAGAAATGTTTTCTCTTTTGAATTGGGTAGTTTCATTAAAAAGAAATTTACATATTGTTATTATTTTTAAGAATCAAATGTTTTACTATGAATCTGTATATGTATGTATTTAAAAAAAAAAAAAAAAAAAACTCTCCTCTCCTTCTTTGCCTTAAAAAAACCTCCACCCAGCATCTCCCACACCCAGGAGCTCCACCCAGGGCCTATATCATCTTTTGGGATGCTGTGTGGAGGATTTTTTTTAGGAAAGGAAGGAGATGAGAGTTCTGGGAAGGAAAAGGGTATTAGGGGTGGGTAGGAATCTGGGGGTCAGTGTGGCCAGGAGTAACGGACGATGAATCTATTCATCACACTGCGGTGCAAGGCGAAGGGTTGGGAGAATCAGGCTGGAGTGGTCAAAATTCTCCCTCAATCAGTCTCCTCCTTGTGCAAACGTATCCGCCACCAAGACCTAGACAAATACATACAGTTTTTTAATACAAAAATGAGCTCAGGCATCACGAAATTACGCGAGAAAATGCCCGTTCTGAATCCTAGGTTCCTATGTCATCTTTGAGGATGCTGTGCGGAGGGTTTTTAAAGGGAAAGGAAGGAGAAGAAGAATTTTTTTTTAACATGATCTCCACACGGGAGGCCCTGGAAAATATGGAAGATATGGATATAAAAGAAGGATGGGGAAGGGGATAAGGAGGGAAAGGATAAGAGGGAGATACAAGTTAGTGACGTGTTTTATATTGTTAATGGACTTTTTGTCCGTAAAAAAATAAATTATATACAGCGGGTACCCGGCATGCGTTGCAAAGCCACTTTAACCTCGGGGTCAATTAAATTGTAATGGTTCCATCCCAAATCCCGGAAAACTTCATTATAATGCAAGCGCCTGTACTGTATAACATTATATACAATGGGTACCATATGGATACAATTTTTTTGCTCACTTTTTTGTTGACGCAAAAACGACCAGTTTTCCCTTTACGTTTCACTCACCTTAAGGTTCACTTTCGGTCGAAGCAAATTCCGAATGTAAGCTGGGAGTTTTTTTTTTCGACAAAATGAAATATATACAGAGATTCATTCTCCGATACGAATCGGCGGCGAAAACGAGAAGCTCTACTAGAATCACTCGATTCGGCTCGATTATATGTCCCGCCGACAGATGGCGTTTGAAAAAAAAAAAATGACAAAAAAACCCGTCAATTTCACACAAGGGAAAATGCTAGGACCGTTGACATAGATCTCAGATGTCAAAGTTTTAGCCTAACAAAACGGAACTCTCGGCGGTTTTGGTCGTCGTTTTTCGGAAAACGACATTGCCGCCGAAAAACCGATTCCGGGCTAGATGTTTTTAAAAAATACGATAGCCGGAAAGATTTCGCAACTTTTGATAACAATAAAACATATGATTCTTATGTAAAATATGTCAGGAGATGGTGACAAAACTCGAATTTTCCGAAAAAAAATCACCAAAACACGCGCTCATAGATTCCATCGGAAGTTTAAATATTGCTGGCCAGTGCGAATTAACACGTTATTCATTCGGGGTAGGTACCTACTTATTTCGGTAGTATTGCAAATATTTTGAAAAAAGCAAAGATTGCCGGAATTTAAGGAAACGCGCAGGTACCTACCCAAATACGTAGATACACAATTAATCAGGTTTAAATGCAATACTAAGTAAGGTAAGGTTGTTTCGATGATATACTGAATAATTCAACTTTTTTTAAGGTAATTTTTTACGTTATGTATTGGTTCTATTCAAGTTCTGTTTTTTTATCATTAAAGGCCAGTTGCATCACAAAACTGAAATAATTACAGAACTTTCTTGAACTGAAAATCGACTAGAAAAAATTTAAGTAGTGTCAATTTTTTTTTTAATCAACCCAGCCTTATTATTATTCTATTGCGCTGTTCTAGGTAGATACTTACTTGCAGGGGCTTTTTTTCTTTAAAAATCAAAACATGAATTGAATAAAATAATTTGTGCTGAAAAAAAAGTTTTTATAAAATTATTTTATGCTCAACAACATTATGGCGTCGTTTTGGTGAAATATTTCAACAAAGTACCTACTTAGTACTTACAATACAACTACAATAGTGAGCTCTGGCATCATGAATTTATGCATTGCTAAACCGTTCATCCGATTGCGATGAAACTTTGGGGATTTGATGTGCGTATGCCGGCGATGGTTTCTATATAAAATAGTGAGCTATGGAGTCATGATATTATGCATTGCTAAACCATTCATCCGATTGCTATGAAACTTTGGAGATTTGATGTGCGTATGCCGGCGATGGTTTTTATGTAAAATAGTGAGCTATGGCGTCATGAAATTATGAATTGCTAAACCGTTCATCCGCTTGCGATGAAACTTTATGGATTTGATGTATGCATGTTTGCGATGATTTTTGTGTACAATAGTGAGCTCTGGCATCATGAAATTATGCATTGCTAAACCATTCATCTGATTGCGTTGAAACTTTGGGGATTTGATGTGCGTATGCCGGCGATGGTTTCTATGTAATATAGTGAGTTATGGGGTCATGAAATTATGCATTGCTAAACCGTTCATCCGATTGCGATGAAACTTTGGGGGTTTTATGTATGCATGCCCGCGATGGTTTTTGTATACAATAGTGAGCTCTGCCAACATGAAATTATGCATTGCTTAACCGTTCATCCGATTGCCATGAAACTTTTGGGATTTGATGTGCGCTTCCAGTCGATTCTATCTGTACAAAAGAGTAAGCTCTGGCATCATGAAATTATGCATTGCTTAACCATTAATCCGATTGCGACGAAACTTTGGGGAGCGGCCGACTACCTGTTCCCTTTGTAGGCGTTCGCTTCATCCGCATTCAGACATCGTTTTTTCTTCATATTTTTAATTTAACACACACTCCTTCTCACTTTATCCACGTTCACACGCAAATCGCGTAGTGTTTTAACCCGTTAGTTGCCTCTGCAATTGGCAAAACCTAGTATATATTAATACTCACTTTTGGAAAAGCTCAGTCTTGATTTTTGATGCGAATATCGACCGCTTCCCCCTTTAGTTTCGACCACCTCAGGGGTCACTTTCGCTTGAGGTGAAATTTTTCCGCACGCGAAAATCGACCGCACCGCCCTTTGGTTTCACCCACAAGGTTCACTTTCGCTTGAGAAAAAGATTCAGCAGGGTCTCAGTACATTGATTTTGTGTTTTTTGCGCGTCTTTTTTTGCCTACATCATTTATTTTTGCTAGCGAATTATTCACAGAAAAAAACTGATTCGAACCAGCCTCGAAAACTAGCACCTCTAATAAAATGCACCCCTAATAAAGGTGTTGATTATCCAATAAATGGTTTGCGGGGCGGCGGTACCCATTTCCGCCTCCCAAATTAAATTTTACCACCGAAACTAAACAATTTAGCAATTTAAACCAAAAACATAATTTAAAACTTTCGCTATAGACTTGAACCGTTCTGTACTGTTGTTCTTTTTAACAATTCCTTCGACCAATTAAATAACATAATTGTCCATTTCTAATCCATTTATATTCCACGTGTTAAACACAGACGGACATAATTTAAATTGTTTTTAAAGATGTGTCCATTGTTTACCGGAAACGATCTAGACTGTTTGATCTTGGACCGGCAAGCGAAAGATTTTAGCTTCGTAAAAAGAGCTTAAGAGACGCGCAGTGTAAGCGAACGGGATTTAGTCCTTTCCATCAATAAGTTAATAATTACTTGCTATCGTTCAGGTATACCAACGCCCATTTTTGCTTTCATCAATCTTTAAGTAAAGCAAAATAGTCAAAGCGATATTAAGAAAGCCAGCGTGTCTCAGTTATTACGACACACACCTTTCTTCTGCAACTTTTACTGATCAGCTACCAGATCCCGGAATCTTCATGGGCAGGATATAGGAACGGGAAAACGCAAGGCGATGTAACCAGAGGGGAAGTGGAGAGAGCGGAACATATACTCCGCCGGAATTTCATAGAAATGATTTAATATTAAAAAAATGGTAATGCGATATTATAATTTTAAACGCAGATCGATAACCAATTAGTTTTTCTAGGATTACGTAAATTATTGAGTATGTGATTTTAAAAACAACTTAGATACAGCGTAAATCTCTCGTTAGTGTAAGAGCGTTACTCCAGTCCGGGGCGCGTTTTTACAATCCCTAACGCGGGTCAGTCGCTTTAAATTTTCAATATCAAAATTTAAATATTTAGAAATAAAATTATTGATTTCTGATGTACACATTGGAAAGATTATTTTATCTTGATTTTAGAACAATTTTTGTTTTTGCAAAGTGATAAAAAAATTATCAATATAGAGGTGTACTTACAATATATGGGAATAATATTCATAATATTTTGAAATGAAATTATTAATTTCTAATAAACACATCAGAAAGATTATTTTATGTTGATTTTAGAACAATTTTTGTTTTTGCAATGTGATAAAAAATAACCAATATAGAGGTATATTTAAAATGTAAATTGTCGTGACCGCGACTGAATCGGAATAGGTTTTATAAATACGCGTCCGGGGCTTGAATATTATCAGCATATCCAATTGTTTGAATCAACTATATATATGTACTTACCATCTTTTCAAAATATGTACTTACCCTCTAACACCTACCTATTAAGAGAAATGCAATAATATTTTTTTTAAAATAAAAAAAATATTATTGCATTTCTCTTAATAGGTAGGTGTTAGAGGGTAAGTACATATTTTGAATAGATGGTAAGTACATATATATAGTTGATTCAAACATATTATATCTATCTATAATGGTGTGGAACGATTTTTTGTTTTGTTGTTTTTCTTAGCAGCGGGGTATGGAATAGATGCTCTATGGGGATACCTTTAAAAGTCATTATGACAACATTAAGGTATTTTGAGTGCAAGTTCTGCCCCAAGTCAATTCAAATTTGAAAAAAACAGCGAGAAACTAGAGAAAGAAGGGTTTAATCTTTGCTCAATAAAAATAGTTAAAATATATAAAAAATAAACTTTTCATTTTTTTATAATATTATCTACTAATCAAGAAACAATAAAAGAACCATTGCCACACAAAAAATCACAAAAAACGTTAAAAAATAAAGTCAAAAATCATAAAAGTCATTGTGTTTTGTAGTCCTTCTTCGAATTGAATACTGGCATTATACGATAAGATTCTAGCTTGTTTTGTATCCACCCTTCACGTCTTTCAGAGCTACAAACAGCAGAGCATGATGCCGTTACCACTTTGATGCATCTTTCCGTGGCTTGCGTGTGACAGGGCCTCAATCGGAACTTACACAAAATGTTGGATTCGATAATTTCGTGGTCTGCAATAGCAGCAATTATTGTCTCACTAAATATCAGTTTTGTAGGAGTTGGTTCTGATGGTTTTTCAAAGTAGATCAAGTCAATATAGTCTGCTGCGTTGAAATTAAAAGTAGGTAGCTTAAATACTCTTATTGTAGAGAACCCTGACGTACGTTCTCGGATACTTAGAATCCGTCTCAGAGCCAACTCTCTTTCTTCGCCAATTTGTCTTTGTTCGTCGTTTAGCATAATAATGAGTATATTTTCGATGTGGCCAAAATACCCGTAGCGTTGAATTACGGGATCTACCACCTTTTTCAAATGCTCTGGAAGGTGACGAGACAATTTTATGGTTTCGTGGAGGTGTCTCACCCCGTAAACACTCTTAGCTCAAATTCAGTCAATATCACCTGATTTTCTATCGGATTTTTGGTTGATATGCAAAGTCGGAGAATAGTATTGGCTGTTGTTAACCAACGCGAATGACAGATTTTACCCGGGTTTCTTTTCGCTAAGTTTTCGTTACATTGTCGTTCGGCGATTGCTCGGCACATTTCCAATAAATAAAGCTGGTCTGTGCTAAGGTCGTCACGGGATTTTATAATGTCCGGTAAGTTGCATTCTATTGCTTGAAATTCTATCGCAGGAAGATGTTCACAGTTTTTTAGTAACTTTCCTAGTTGGCCGCTAAAGCTTCTTGGACCTGTTGTTGTTCCATCATGGTATTCGAAAAGGTGTCTCAAACTTAACTCGTTAGCATGTAACTGACAGACCAACCACTGAAGTGGGCGATGGAGCTTTCCTTCAAGAAGTCGAATAATGCCAGACTTAGTTCCAGTATTAACTGCTGTTCCGTCACATCCGATAGCCACGATGCACGCTAAATTACCTAATAGATTTTGCCACAAAATATGAAAATAATTTATGAGCTATTGTTTTAGCATCACCGAACTTAACGCCTATGTGGCCAATGTATTGTGTGCCAGGTTCTTTCAAAAGATTGATATGTTCTTCTATCACAACTTTTCTGCGTCCATCCTCCATGATTGAAGTTTTATCCTTTCGACTGTTAAACGATATGCAAATGCACGAATCAAAATGGGGCTCATTGATGGCAGTCAGTGTGGTCCTAGTTTTGGCACGAGCACGTCGAATCTTATTACGATAGATCACGTTTGTTAGATTATCTGTTGTCATTAATCCAATATCTTGCAATGTAGCGCAGACGATGGTAGCACCAGCCCGATCAGAAATGTTGTATAAATCCAATGTTCTGGATACAACAGGTCCACTGTCTGTTGGATTTATTACGTTAGAAGAAGAAGTAGTGGTATTGCTGGTCAGTTGGAAGATCATCAAGAGATGTGAACGGTTGATTTAAAGATGTTTGTTGTGATTCTTGGTATAGTGCGTGAAAGTGGACTCAGCAATTTGTCAAATTTTCACGGGAAAATAAAAATTATCACATTTTTAAAATATTATATTTAGACGCAGCATATTTTACTCTTTATAAAATGTAAACGTAAACATTAAAGTATTAATAGTGACACGAGACTGTTTTATAAAGGGACAATTTTTTACCAGGTTTTAAATAATTCAACTGCTTTGGGGCAGTACTTGTCAAAATTTTAAATTGATTTTTTGTATGCTTAATCGTATGTACCTAGAGCATCTATTCCGCACCCCGCAAAAACTGATTTATGAAAAATAAAAAATTCCATACAATGGCGATCCACCCTAATATATACCGCACAAACCTCACCTCATAAACCTGGGCACCCCGGCTATGTTATCAAACGTAGCGAACCACTTATCCTATACCTAAAGGTTGGGAGGCGGATATGGGTACCGCCGCCCCGCAAACCATTTATTGGATAACCAACACCTCTGCCATAGGTCACCCCAAGTGGTTTGCTATGTTAAATGACTTAGCAGGGGTGCCCGGGTTCATGGGGTCATTTGTCCGGGTCTTGTTGGCGGATGCGTCTGCCCACCAGCTGCATGGCAGGATGGATCGGGAGAAACTGTTTTTTTTACATCAGCTCAGCTCCTCACAGGAGGCCCTGAGGTAAATAATTCCCCTCAGGGCCCATGTCATCTTTGGGGATGCTGTGTGGAGGGCCTTTTTAGGAAAGTAAGGAGAGGAAGTTCTGTAAAGAATGTTGTCCATTTATCACGCGAGGCTCGAAAGAGGGGGGGGGGGGGTTCGGAAAAATACGGAATCTCACAAGGGGGGGGGGGGGGTAATATAGGAAAATCACGTGTATTTATTTTTCGTCGAACGCAGGATAATATTCTGAAAATTTCACTATACTTTGTACTAAAAGAATTCACGTGATTTTGGGTATGGGGGGGGGTAGTCTTAAACCTCACCACATTTCAAATACCAAATTATTTCATTAAAGAACTTCCTCTTCTTCCTTTCCCTAAAAAAACCCAAACACAGCATCCCCAAAGATGACAAAGACACTGAGGGATTTTTTATCAGGTGTAGTGCTAATGCGAGAAAAAATACAATTTAACCAATTAATATTATAACATACCAAACTCTCCCGATCCGGCCGGCCACGCGGTAGATGGGCAAACGCATTCGCTGAAAAGAACTAAACAAACTTCACCCGTTGAACCCAGGCACCCCTATATAATTCAGGTTAGTTCTCCCTCAATCAGTCCTTATCCGGCCCGCCACGCAGTAGATGGGCGAACGCATTCGCCGAAAGACCTAAACTAACCTCACCGGATGAACCCGGGCACCAAAAGAAGCGAACCACTTTAGCGAACCAACAACAATAACTTGGTAGACACAACAGTCGGTTTTTTGACAGCTCCGTAATTAATATCAATATAGTGGCAATAAAGCAACCTAATAACATATCTCGCTTTAAAAAATAATAAATAGTGATACGCTAGACAAAGTGCCAATGATTGCGACAGTAAACTGAAATCAATCATTAGTTAATTGAAGTGCAAAAAAATTATTGTCATTGTGACCATAAATTAACTTCTGTAAGAACTGATAAAAAAACCATAGACAATATATACTTATCTCGTCATAGACCATCTACATAAATTAATATTCACAAGGAGCATATTGGTTCCAACATTGAACATAAATTAAGTATAAATCCTAAAAGTATAAGATAAATTTAATATTAATTAAACGGAAAATGGCAAATACAAGAGGAAAGGGATCTGTCGTTGAAACCGAAGACAAATTTAACATTGATAAAATTATTCAAATTATTGAAAAAAAATTTGAATCAATGAAAAGAGAAATCATATCTAAAATTGATAAACAATCCCAAGAAACCCAAAAAAGCATAGATTTTATGAGCATTCAGTACGATGATATAATAAAAAAACTAGAAACAACAAAATTACAAAATAAAAAATTTGAAAATGAATTAGAAAACATAAAGAAAGAACAGCAGGAAAAGCATATTATTATCAAACAACTTGAAATAAAAATATCAGACCTTGAATACAAATCTCGGTCTAATTTCCTAGAAATAGCAGGCATTCCCCAAAAAAATGGGGAGTTGCAGATTGAAATCGTAAAAAAAGTTGCGGCGGCGGCAGGAACGGATATTCAGCACAAGGAGATAATTGAAGTAAAAAGGACTCCTGATAGAAGAAACAATGCGCCGCCAAAACTGCTAGTAGAATTTGCTGAAAAAACGACTAGAGACCATCTAATCTCTAAAAGGAAAAATATTAATTATGAAGATATAAAAGACATCACTACTGAAACAATCTATATTGCAGAAGAATTGAGCCCATATCAAAGGGAACTGCTCTGGAAAACAAAAAAAGCTGCCAAAGAAAACAACTATTCTTACGTTTGGTGTAAAGACGGAAAAATAATGACTCGAAAAATGCCAAACGAAAAAATAATCTACATCAAACATAAAGATGATATTAAAAATATTGTGTAAAAAAAGGCACTTCGAAACAACATTTATGAATTAAAGTAAAAAATGACTGACACTATACTAACCTCGGAACCAAGTGACCTATCAATAATAAACAACAACTCTTTTAATATATTGCACAAAAACATAAGAAGCATCAGGAAAAATTTTGATGTATTACAAATTTTACTGAAATATTTAAAAGTTATTCTACACATAATAATTCTTACTGAATGTTGGATAAATCATAAATACATGAATTTGGAAATAGCTGGATATACCACTTACTCAAGTTTGAATAACAAAAGACATAACGATGGTGTAATTATATGTATACATTAAAAACGAAATAAAAGCCGAAGTTGAGGGAATTATTATCACAGATGCCAATTGTCTAAAAATTAAAATCGGATAAGAAAAGGCTATATTAGCAATCTACCGATCGCCTTCTACAAGAAACATCGACCCATTCCTTAAATCCGTAGACGAGGAACTCTGCCGTCTAAAATACATGAAAACATATTTTTTAATGGAGATGTTAATATAAATATCATAGAAAATTGACATCCCAAGAGAATTCAATATCTGCATATGCTAGCATCCCATGGACTGGTAAGCTTAATAACTGTTCCTTCTCGAAAAGTGGACAGCACTGAAAGTTGCATAGATCATATAATGAGTAAAACAAAAGATATTACTCAAACTATTGTATTTAACTCAACTATAACAGATCATTATACAACTATACTTTCAATAAAAATAAACAAGTCAAATAATATCAAGAAAAGACCGCAAACAGTAGGAAAAACTGAAATAAACTGGATTGACATTAAACATAATCTACAATGTACCGATTGAAAAAAAACTGCAAAGTATGAACAATGCAAATGATGCATGGAATTTCTTCATAGAACTCTTTCAGAATAATATTCTCTCTAATACCACAAAAATTATTAAGAAAATCTCACATAAAAATATACAAATTAAACCATGGATTACACAGAATGTTATAAACTGCATAAGAAAAAGAGACGAGTTACACAAGAAACTAAAAAAAATCCATACGATATACACATGTTAAAATTCTACAAAAGATATAGAAACATTTGCAAAAAAGTTATTACATATACAAAAGAAACCTACTACAAGAAAAAAATTGTAGATTGTAAACAAAATCCCCGGAAAATGTGGCAAATAATTAATGAAATAACTAGTTCTAAATCTGTTACCATGACATCAATTGACGTGTTGAATATAAACAATGTCCCAAGGATATACACTGATAATCCTGACCAAATTCTTGAATACGTCAATAAATTTTTCATAAATATAGGATCAAATCTAGCAAAGCAAGCTTCATAATGTAATGATGCTATACTAATAAATGAACCCCCTGAACAAGGAAAGAAACTCGAGTTTAAGCAAATTACAGCTGATGATATCAAAAACACAATTTCTTCTCTAAAATCAAATGTTTCTTCGGGTGAGGACTTAATCACAACCAATGCAATAAAATATCTATGTAAAGAACTTATCGTACCTCTAACATACTTAGTCAACCTGTGTATAACTGAAAGCATATTCCCTACGGCTCTCAAAAAAGCTACTGTTATACCAATTTTTAAACAAGGATGTAAAAATGACATAAACAATTACCGACCAATAAGCCTACTCAACACTTTTTCAAAAATATTGGAGAGAATATTTAAAAAAAACAACTCTTATCCTACTTAAAAGACAATAAAATATTATCGGAAACACAGTATGGTTTTAGGGAGAACTTAAGTACTAGTGACGCCATAGAAAAAATTACAGATATGATCACTAAAAGTTTAAACAGTGAAGAAAAAACTTTGGTAATCTTCATAGACTTACAAAAGGCTTTTGATACAATAGACCACAAAATATTTTTTGCTAAACTTACAAAAATTGGTATGACAAATACAACACTAAACTTGCTAAAAATCTATATGATGGAGCGTACACAGAGCGTTCAAATTAATAAGAGAAAAAGCGAACCTCTCCTAATCAACCATGGCGTACCGCAAGGAAACGTACTAGGACCAATATTGTTTTTGATATACATTAATGATATCTGTAACCTAGAAACAAGAGGAAAAATTATTAGTTTTCCTGATGACAGTAATTTTATTCAACGAAAAAGATTTGGATAAATACTTACAAAGAAGCGGAACACGGGTTTAGTCTCCTGCAAACCTGGCTTAAAAGAAATTCCCTCACGCTTAATGTTAATAAAACAAAATATCTTACATTTTCTATAACAGCCAGAGGGCAGCCATCGGAAGACTTAAATCTCAAATTACACACATGCCAAGGAATTTATCAACAAAATCAAGGCTTATCATGCCTCTGTCCCACTATAGCACACTCCAAAAGCATCAAATATCTTGGAATTGAAATTGATGATAATCTCCGATGGAAATCACAAATTGACGTAATTACAAAAAAACTAACCAGGTACATATACTTCTTTAGAAACATTCGTAATATCATCAACATAAACGACATTAGAAAGTATACTATGCTTTGTGTCAATCACAAATAGAGTACGGTATAACTGGATGGGGGTCTGCCTTGAGCACTCACACAGAGCGACTCAATATAGCCCAAAAAGTAGAACTAAAGACAATACTGAAAGTTCCGCTTAGAACTCCAACGGAAGAAATATTTAATAACTTTTAAGTCTTCAATGTACAGAAACTTTATTCAAAAAATATTTTATTTAAACTGAAAAAAAACATATATGTATACTCCACTGCCCAACATAAATACTCAACCAGGGCAGTAAGCAATAACATCCTGGTTACTCCCAGTTTAAACACATCTTTTGGACAGAGAAATAATAAATTCCATGCTTTGAAATTATACAATGCTCTACCAGATCAAATAAAAAATATAAAGGAAATGAATATATTTAAAACAAAATTAAAAACATGGCTGAGAGATCAAAGTGATAATAAAATTACAAACATCATGAAGACGATATAAAGACAATCCATTATCAAATACAAATATTTTAAAAAACTACAGGCCACCTACAGGAACAGGAAATCCTAGTGAGGAGGTCTGTGAAAAAAAAAAGAATCTATACTTATACATGTACAAACCTTGCTATTGAAACTAATAATAAATAAAAAATAATAAACTTGGGGTGACGTACGACAGAGGTGTCGGTTATCCAAATATGTATGGCATATTTGAATGCCTCAATTAATTAATTAATTAATTTTGAATATTATGGCCCTCTGAAATTCTAACGCAAATAATAATATAGTAGCAGTTAAAAACCCGCTCCGAGGGTCCTGTAGTCTCAGCCCTGCGTGCGGCGGCGAACCTGATTTTGAACCAAATCGTCAAAGTACTTAAGATATTCAAGATGGATGCCGAAATGTTGCATTTTGATATTAGATCCGAGTTCAGTGCACGTCCAAATGCCCTAATCCTGATTTTGAACCAAATAGGTAGATAACTAGAAAAATTCAAGATGGATGCCGAAATTTTGCATTTGGACATTAGATCCGAGTTCAGTGCTCGCCAATACTCCCTAATACTGATTTTGAACCAGATCGGTAGAGAACACGAGAAATTCAAGATGGATGCCGAAATTTTGCATTTGGACATTAGATCCGAGTTCAGTGCTCGCCAATACTCCCTAATACTGATTTTGAACCAGATCGGTAGAGAACACGAGAAATTCAAGATGGATGCTGAAATTTTGCATTTGGACATTAGATCCGAGTTCAGTGCTCGCCAATACTCCCTAATACTGATTTTGAACCAGATCGGTAGAGAACACGAGAAATTCAAGATGGATGCCGAATTTTGCACTTGGACATTAGATCCGAGTTCAGTGCTCGCCAATACTCCCTAATACTGATTTTGTACCAGATCGGTAGAGAACACGAGAAATTCAAGATGGATGCCGAAATTTTGCATTTTGACATTAGATCCGAGTTCAGTGCACTTCTAAACGCCCGAATTCTGATATTGAACCAAATCGAGAACCAAACTAGAGAAATTCAAGATGGATGCCGAAATTTTTAGATGACAAAATGCAAAATGACTTCAGTCCACCTTCAAACTACCTTTGATAGAAATCAGTAAAAAATTTAAATTTTGACATTAGTACCTTATTCTCCTTTTCTTCCAGTGGGTGGGTCTATTTTTTATGGCACGGTAAGCAATACTTCCTTTATTTTTACCCATTTTGAAGGCACCTAAAGTTTAAAAAAAAAAAATCTGAAAAATGTTGATACGAGCATGAAGAGTGACCCAAAACCCCGTCACTAAAAAATAAACGCAAAAGGGAATCAGTCACGGCTCGAATCGAGCTACCCAGTGTAGTCTAGGTACTTTCGTACGGTGGTTACACAAATCCATTTTTTTTAAACGCACCAGAATTCGAATTGAATTGTTTTGTTTCATTTTTCTTTTTTTGACAGATAGGAGTTTTTTTTTAAGAAGCGTCATGTGAGACTATAAAAAAAAACACATTAACTTATATTCTGTGAACTTGTAAAATAAACTATCGTACCGAGATACTTGTATTTTGTTTCTGAGCCCACTAAATTGATACTCGACCCTATCACTGTAAATCAAGTTAAAAATAATTTATTAGATAATAATAAATATATTTTATTTCTACTTACCCGGTTACTGCAACACCTATCTCCTCAATGATTCCTTCAAAAATCGAAAGAAACTGCTGCGAAAAAAATATGCGTGCTCCCTCCGTGACAGCTATCTCACAACTAAATGAATTCTGTGAAATTCAACAGTTATATAAGACATCGCGCGGCGTATTTTTTGCCATACATTTTTGTATTGCGGAGGAGAGTTGAAAAATTCAGAAAGTTTAGGCGAATTACAATAAAAATCTAGACATACTGAAGTGCTTTTAATTTAATAGCTTGTTTTAACATAATGTTTACTCTGAGATTACGGAAGGATTTTTGGTAAAAATGTTTACAACAGGTTCAGGAGAGATAATCGCGAAGGCCTTTTTCAACGTTTTAACTAAAGTTGCAGTATGTATAACTTATAGAATTTGTAAGATTACAGTAAAAAAAATTTAATCACTAGTAACTTTACACATTTTTCTAACTACCCATATATAATTTTCTAGTATTGCTGCTTTTAGATGCGGATGCTACTGCTAATGCGGAGCGATGTTTTCCAAACCCGACCCTTAAAAACATTCACTCGGTACCTAAAGTATTTTACTTTTAAAAGCGTGGGAACAAATAATATCATATCATTATTATCATTACATAGTATAAAATGATGTCGCTCAAAATGTATGTGCACGTTAATCTTTTAAACTACGCAACGGATATTCATGCGGTTTTTAAGAGAAATGTTAATATGTATAATACATGTAAATTATATTAGAGAAAAGCCGAGAAATTCAAAGAAAACATATTTTTGTGCGATTTAAAACGGCTATTCGAATATTCAATTAAGGCAGCGGGCAGCGAGCAGCTGGCAAGCGGGTGGTGTGGATTTTATAAATATTGGGTAATGGCGTTGTGTTTCGTTAGCCAAAACAAAGTGTGGCCGGGTCTGCTAGTATCATATAATACACTTACATAATTATAGCCATCATATATTTGAAGTACACAATTAGATTTGAAGAAAAAGCAGGATTTTGAAAAAGTCAGTTTTGTATAATCGTATAATGTCCAGCATCCTCACTATGTAGTCTGTAAACAAAAGATATTTGTAAATATTAATACTTGATAGAAGCAAGGCTCCTATCTCCTGTCTTATTAAGTAATTACTTCCAGAGCCTTATAAACATTCACTCGGTACATAAAGTATTTTAATTTTAAATCATCTGAACAAATAATATCATATAATACACTTACATAATTACAGCCATCATATATTGTAAGTATACAATTTGATTTGACTGATCCCACATTAATTTCACATCAGCGCGCCAACGCGGGAATTGACATCTTGCCTTGGTAAAATGCAGGGTTTTGAAAAAGTCAGTTTTGTATAATGTCCAGCATCCTCACTATATAGTCTGTAAACAAAAAACATTTGGAAATATTTATACTTGATAGAAGCAAGGCTCCATCTCATGTCTTACTTCCATTCCTTCCTGAGCCAAACATTCACTCGTACAAAAAAGTATTTTACTTTGAAAAGCGTCTGAACAAATAATATCATATAATGCACTTACATAATTATAGCCATCATATATTGGAAGTATACAATAAGAATTGACTGGTCCTTCATTAAATTTCATTTCAGCGACAACGGGTAACATCTCGCCTTTGTAAAATGCAGAATTTTTGGCGTTTAATGTCCACCATTAGACCTCAAAATTCTGTAATCCATTATTCTGTAAACAAAAGACATTTGAAATTATTAATACTTGATGTTATTCAATGATAAACCTAAATAAATAAAACTGTCAACTGAAGTGGTAAAATCATTACATTTGGTTGGATTTTTAATGCAAAGCAAAATCGATTAACAAATAAAAATAACCATAGTATTCATTCAACAAATATATATATACTCGGTCGCTCCGAAGTGTGCGTGTAAACGGCGCTACGTACAAAAATCTATATCAAGTGAATATTTTAGCAATGCAGAAGGGCCTACGAGATGCGCAGTATAAACGACCGGAATTTGGCCCTTTCTAGTAATACCTAAGAAATTAGTTGCTAAATAGTTATGTGATATACATTATTTTTAAAATGCAGATCGAATAGTTTTTCTAGGATTACCTAAATTATGAGTATGTGTTATTAAAAAATAATTTAGCCACAGCGTAAAATCCTTGTTAGTGTAGTACATGTAGGTACATGCCCCCGGTGCCGTTGGCACTAATAAAAAGAAGCAAAGCTAGCAGTCCACAATGAAGTCCTGGTACCTAACCTGATGTATCGCAGTGAGGCATGAAACTGACAGAGGAAGGATGAAAGTAAGCTAAATATAAAGCTGTTGAAATGAGATCCCTGAGGCGTAGGTATATATGTGTAGCAAAACCATGTACGAACGTGTGAGAAACGTAAAGGTCCGCAAAGAATGCTACCTAGTCTGATGTATAAGTAAGATTAAGAAAGGAACTCTCCGATGGTTTGAACATGTAGAGCAAATGAACCAGGAAAAGAGTGTAAGGAGAATATATGACGCAAATGTGAACGGTAGAAGAAGTCGGGGACGCCTGAGAAAGACATGGCAATAAAATAGCTATCGTAAAAACTTAACGAAAAAAAATTGTACAGGAGGCCCTGAGGAAAAGAATTCCCTTCAGGTCCTATGTCATCTTTGGGGATGATGTGTGGAGGGTATTTTTTAAATAATCCCCTCAGGTACTATGTCATCTTTGGGGATGATGTGTGGAGGGTATTTTTAGGAAAGGAAGGAGAGGAAGTTCTGGGAAGGAAAAGGGAAGTTGGTGTGGGTAGGAATCTGTGGGTCAATGTGTTCAGGAGTGACGGACGTTTGAATCCATACCTCCCATTGCGGTGCAAGGCGATGTTCAGAGAGAGTACGGCTGAAGATGAACGGGAGAGAACGGCTCCCTCAAACATTCTCTCTCGATCCGGCATGCCATGCAGATGGTGGACAGACGCGACCGTGGTCAAGACCTGCACAAACCTCACCCCATGAACCCGGGCACCCCGGCTAAGTCACCAAACTTAGCGAACCATTTAATTTTGACTTACAGATTGGGAGGCGGGTATGGGTACCGCTGCCCCGGAAACCATTTATTGGATAACCACCTCTGTCATACGTCACCTTAGGTAATAGGTTAGTCTATTCTATAATAGCTTTTTCTATTCTATATTAATTTCAATCGAGTCTTTGTACCCTACCTTAATCCATCTCACGAAGTTGCCCAACTGTGTAGCGATAAAAGAAACCCCTATACCTAGTCCGCTCACAGAATGTCGCACATAAAAACAGTTTTCAAGCGTTAAGTACCAAGGCGAAATTGTTAGGCAGTCTATCCTCTTAAGATAATTATTTCTATAAAGAACTTACAGGTACCTACTAAAATAAGCTGAAAAGTACGACCGAAGCGCATCTTTGTTGGCGGTCAAAATAAAAATCAAAATAAAAATCAAAATCAAAATCAAAATCACAATAAAAATCAAAATCAAAATCAAAATCAAAATCAAAAACAAAATCAAAATCAAAATCAAAATCAAAATCAAAATCAAAATCAAAATCAAAATCAAAATCAAAATCAAAATCAAAATCAAAATCAAAATCAAAATCAAAATCAAAATCAAAATCAAAATCAAAATCAAAATCAAAATCAAAATCAAAATCAAAATCAAAATCAAAATCAAAATCAAAATCAAAATCATACCAAAATAAAATCCAAATCGAAATTGAAATTGAAATCAAAATCAAATTCAAACTCAAAATCAAATTCAAACTCAAAATCAAAATCAAGACCAAAATCAAAAACCAAAATCCAAAACAAAAATACAATAAAAAAAAACGAATTAAATAAGAACGTACCTACAAGTACCTACTAAAAGGAGCTGAAAAGTTTGACAGACCGATACTAAATGGACCTGAACAATACGACAGACGCACATAGAACTTTTCATTTGCATTGCGCACAGTTCGCGGTCAAAACTTGGCAAATAAGAACGTACCTACAAGTACCTACTAAAAGGAGCAGAAAAGTTCGACAGACCGGCACCATCCATATATACATATATTGATCAACAAATAAAAACGTGTAAAATGTATATGACACCGAAAAATAGGCGTGGCTTACAGGTAAATCTCGATGACAAAAGCTGATCCACATGGATCAGGATATGTATCCCAGCTTCGGTAACGGATCAACAAATCCGGATAGATCAACAAACTCAAACGGATCAACAAAAAACTGGTGTACCGTCGCGCAAAATCAACAAAGTACGTGAGGAGATAAATATATATATATATATATATATATATATTGATAGGGTCGAGTATCAATTTAGTGGGCTCAGAAACAAAATACAAGTATCTCGGTACGATAGTTTATTTTACAAGTTCACAGAATATAAGTTAATGTTTTTTTTATAGTCTCACATGACGCTCCTTAAAAAAAACTCCTATCTGTCAAAAAAAGAAAATATGAAACAAAACAATTCAATTCGAATTCTGGTGCGTTTAAAAAAAAATGGATTTGTGTAACCACCGTACGAAAGTACCTAGACTACACTGGGTAGCTCGATTCGAGCCGTGACTGATTCCCTTTTGCGTTTATTTTTTAGTGACGGGGTTTTGGGTCACTCTTCATGCTCGTATCAATATATATATTATTAAATGAATAAATTGTGAAATAACACAAATTAATAAAATAAAATTTTAGGCGGCGATGGTCGATTAAAGGCTGAATGTGGGTATGACAAAATGACAGGTATACAGGGACGGGTAGGAAAGGAACATGTGACAAGCTACAAATACAGGGTCTATGATGTATGTAGGTAAGTAGTATGTAGGTAAAGTAGGTAAGTAGCTATGTAACTTTGTATGTAGGTTAGTGTAGTATGTTTTGTGTAAATGTCCAACCAAAGTTTTTATTTGGTCTGTCGCTCGAATGGTTAGCTGACCTCATATGCAGAGCTGGTTCTGTGATCACGTAAGGATTATTTATTTGAGGTACTCCAATGTCTTGTCGTGACGGTATCTTCGCATTGTATTACTATTATATCGACGTAATTAAGCTGGTGGCTTAACTTGGTATTCCAGGTTGCAATAATGAGTACCGACACTTTTGATGTGCACAATCAGGGACAAAAAGGGAGGTTTCGGTGCCAGGGAGCGCTGATCACTGATTCTCATGTGCTGACGACAGCAAAGTGCTGTCATGCCCTACATGGATTTGATCAGTGAGTGAATATGTTATCCTTATTTTATTGGTATACTCTGAGAAACTAGCGTCATTGACCCCTTCCGCACCGATACTTGGTGGGGAAACACACTAAACGCACGCCTAACATTTGAATATGGTTAACCTTTTTGTCACATGAGATTGGACCATTTCGACGACTCGTTCTTAGGGTCAACGGCTCTACTGTAAAACGATTTGTCGGTTTCTGTATTTCCTTCTACCAGAATCTTCACATAGGGTAAATGAAGAAGAGACGTCAAACTCGTAATTACTTTTGATATGGTGGATATACGACGTTTGTTCTGTTTCAAACTGTTTGAAAGAATTATTGAAGTTAAACCACATAAGTAATGGCATTTGTGGCATTTGCAGAGCATGAATGAAAAGTTCTCTCGAAAAATATCGCTAAAGTTTTACTAAATTGTTGTTCTGGTGGCGATTTCAAGCTTAGGGAAGACATAAAAATGTGTAGCTTCCCATTTAAATGTTTAGATGTTTTTCAAAAATCTAATACAGTAGAGAATTCCGCAACTTTTAATAAAAAAATTACAGGCCCATCCCATATAAAAAAGTTCAGGAGATGCTGACAAAACTCGACATTTTCCGAATGAAAATCACCAAAACACGCGCTCAAAGATTCCATCGGAAGTGTATATTTTGCTGGCCATTTGAAATTAAAAACATATTCATACAGGGTAGGTACCTACTTATTTCGGTAGTATTACAAATATGATAAAAAAGCAAAGAGATTGCCGGAATTTTTGAAATGTGCAGGTACCTACCTGAATGGGTACCTACACAACGAAATAGGTTTAAATGCAATAAATGCTAAGGTAAGGTTGTTTCGATGATATATTGAGTAATTCAATTTTTTAGTTAATTTTCACGTTCTGTATCGGTTCTATTCAAGTTCTGTTTTTTTTCTTATCATAAAAGGCCAGTTGCATCACACAACTGAAATAATTACAGAACTTTCTTGAACTGAAAATTGACAAGAAAAATTTTGTAATTGTCAATTTTTTTATAAACAACCCAGCCGTATTAATTTTAAATGTTATTCTATTTGAATATTGTAAAATAACAAAAAATATATATATTACGCTGTTCTAGGTAGGTACTTACTTGCAGGGGCTTTTTTTCTTTAAAAATCAAAACATGAATTGAATAAAATTATTTGTGCTGAAAAGAAGTTTTTATAAAATTATTTTATGCTCAACAACATAATGGCGTCGTTTTGGTAAAATATTTCAACAAAGTACCTACTTAGTACTTACAATACAACAACAATAGTGCGTAGCGTAGATTCTAAATGGTGGTTTTATACTTTATTAGTTAATTAGTGTTAACACCCAATGTAATAGGTATAAATATCCGTATAAAACTGCATCAGAGCTCTAGCACTCTAGCGGTCAGAACGGTCTCTATCAGTCATTTTGAGATTATTTTGTCTTCAAAAAGTTTCTTTAAAATCCGAAAGATGCCACTAGAAAAATAAATATTTATATTTATTTCAACATGTATTGTCACACATACTATCACCGAGTGGTCACTGATTACGTCACAGCAGGATTCGGGCGGCTAGGGTTGCTACCAGATGCTACAGCGCACGTGTCCTACTACCTGAACTCCATGAAGTTATATTTTTTCGTTAATTTTATCACCATAGCAAAACTTGGACGTGGTGGTCCTTTACAACGACATGTATTTTATATATTTTAGCGGCAGGGAGGAAAGGCCGGACGGGGCACAGAAGAATACAAAAAGATAATGGTCACAAATGGTACTTTTTCGGTGTCTTTTTCTCTTTCATATTTTCGTTGTAAGGGTGTTGTTTGTCCGGGTCTTGGCGACGGATGCATCTGCATACCCGCCTCCCAAATTATACCTTGACCGTTTTTCAGATTAAAAAAAACATTTATGTGAATATCGCACAAGAGTGCCAACTGCTCCCGTCTGGAGTCAGTGAGACTATGGCATCCCCAATGTTGTGAGGTTGAAGGTAGCGGGAAGGGTAAGGAGATGGGAAGAGGAAGGTGGGGAAGTACCTGACTATTCAGATTTGGTCACCAAACACGTCTAAGGCCATTTCAAGTAACACTTCAATTCTGTTCGGTGGTCTTACACCAGGGCGATACTGGTAACTTCCACTCTGGAACGTGCCGTAAATATGGTATTAGTACTCAGCACATTTGACATAGATCAATACATCAAATACATCAAAATTCCTTTTTTTTTACAACACAAACAAATATCACTGAGAATTCTCTTTTTGATAAACGCAGTCTTAGACTCAAGCATTTGAAAGCTCACGACCACGTGGCAATGGCATCATTTGTGCACGGTATGGTACCTAAATGACCCTGTTGAAAAACCGTGTTTCCGAATTCAGATTGTCATATAACTAACTAACTAACTAACCATCACGCCGTTTCCCCGCAGGGATAGGCAGAGAGGATGGACCGCCAAACAACTCGGTCTTGGCACACACTCTTTGCCTCACTCACATTCATACATCGTTTCATACATTCTCTTCTATTATTCTGACTTTTGACAAGGCCCGACTCAAGTATCTGATTCACTTGATCGTGCCATGTCTTCCTTGGGCGTCCACAACTTCTTCTACCATTCACATTCGCGTCGTACATTCTTCTTACACTACTTTCTTCGTTCATTCGCTCTACATGCCCAAACTATCTGAGGGTCCCTTTCTTAATCTTACTCATTATGCTTACATCAGCCTTACATTATTTGCGGATATCCACATTTCTCATAGACCTCATAAATATAAATATATATATATATATAGACCTCATAAATACCTAGCAATAGGTCTACATAACGAAAATAAATAAAGTAACTTTTTTTATTGTGAATACCTCATTAGGGGCCATCTATTAATTACGTCACATGAATTTTAAGATTTTTGACCCCCCCCCCCCCCCCCCCGTCTCTGTCACGCATTGTCACATTTGGCATTTGACATTTGACGGTCGGCGTTGTCTAACGGTCAGGCTCTTGACTCGAAATGGCTTTTAGCCGTGTTCGCTGACCAGATCTGAATAGCTAGGTACTTACCCACCTTCCTCTTCCCCATCTCCTTCCCCTCCCCGCTACCTTCAGCCTCACAACATACCCCAATTGGGGATGCCATAATCTCACTGGCTCCTGACGGGAGCAGACTCAATTGCGGTATTCATATAAAAAAAAATGTGGGACCCCCTCCCCTCTAGTGTGACGTCACAAACAAGTCACCAAACGTAGCGAACCTCTTGTTGCTGGTTATCCAATAAATTTGGGAGTTGGGTGTGGTTGCCGCTGCCTCGGCACCATTTATTGGATAACCAACATCTCTGCCATAAGTCACCCCAAGTCCCAACTGCTCCCGTCTTGAGCCAATGAGACTTTGGAAACCCCAAATTGGGGTATATTGTGAGGCTGAAGGTAGTGCGGAGGGGAAGGAGATGGGGAAGCGGAAGGTGGGGAATTTAGCTAGCTATTTAGATCTGGTCACCAAACACGGCTAAAACCATTTCAAGTAACGTTTCAATTCTGTTTGGTGGTCTTACACCAGGGCAACACTGAGAGTAACTACCTACTACGTCCTGTTCTTCACTATTTTCATTATTTTTATAATACCAAAGCAAATAAAATTATGAGGAATTGTAAATAAATTTAACTCTAATTTACCGACATATGTGATTGATTCAATTTAAAAAATGTTTTAAACATAATGTAAGTACATACAAATAAGGATTATATTTATTTATTAATTTATTTATTAACGCCCTTTTTCGGGGTTTTTACATATGAATAGTAAGAAATATACATAACTGAACTGCCTGCGTAACAATATTTTATATTTGTTTAAAATTGAAGATGTCCACTGACTTGGTCAATGGTAATAAAGGACAATAAGTACCTAACTATGGACCTATTTGATAAAACCACAAACAAAAATATAAATATAATAAATTAAAAAATACACTTTGTAAAGCACCACTTTTTATCAGAATTGATATTAAATAGCCAACCAGGTTTCGCTCATCTCGAGCTTCATCAGGGCTTATTATAACAACTAAAGATAATTATCTACAGACATACATATATAAAAGAAATTAAGAAAATGAGTGAAAGAGATAGAAACAGAATAGGCAACACCCTATTGGTGCCAGAGAGCGATACAAATAGAAAAGAGGGAGACAAAATAATTACAGGATGGGTGAGTAAGGGGGGGATGGAGAGGGAGGGAATTGTTTAAGAAGATGTTAACGGAATAAATTAAAAATGGGACTATCAGATAAATTGATTTGGTTATTAATAATGTTTGATTTATTATTGACGGCTTTTTTTATTTCGAGAGCTTCTAGATTGTTTAACCGAATTCCAATTCCATTTTTATGTAATATTTTAGTCCCGGAGGTTTTATCGAATGAGTGGTTAGTTTCTATTAGATGGTTTGCGAATTCTGAAAAAACGTTACTATTTAAACATCTTAGATGTTCTTTAATAATAATTATGGATAATTCAAACAAATCGCTATAAATAACGGGTATGAGACAAAACTAGTAGACAATATTCTTAATAAAAAATTGAAACAAGCAGCATCAAATAAATTTCTTTTTAATAATTCTAATAATAATATAAATATTAATCACCAATTCCAATGGCGTAGAGTACTGTATACAAATAATTTTTCTTCTTTGAGCGTAAAAAAATTCCCTCCGGAAATAAAACCCGCCTTTTACACTAATAATAACTTAGGTAAACACTTAATTAACACTAAAGATTTTGACGATAAATTTAGCCACTCTGGCGTATATAAACTAAATTGTAATGATTGTTCTGCATTCTATATCGGAAAAACGGCCCGGAACATAAACATAAGAATTAAAGAACATCTAAGATGTTTAAATAGTAACGTTTTTTCAGAATTCGCAAACCATCTAATAGAAACTAACCACTCATTCGATAAAACCTCCGGGACTAAAATATTACATAAAAATGGAATTGGAATTCGGTTAAACAATCTAGAAGCTCTCGAAATAAAAAAAGCCGTCAATAATAAATCAAACATTATTAATAACCAAATCAATTTATCTGATAGTCCCATTTTTAATTTATTCCGTTAACATCTTCTTAAACAATTCCCTCCCTCTCCATCCCCCCTTACTCACCCATCCTGTAATTATTTTGTCTCCCTCTTTTCTATTTGTATCGCTCTCTGGCACCAATAGGGTGTTGCCTATTCTGTTTCTATCTCTTTCACTCATTTTCTTAATTTCTTTTATATATGTATGTCTGTAGATAATTATCTTTAGTTGTTATAATAAGCCCTGATGAAGCTCGAGATGAGCGAAACCTGGTTGGCTGTTTAATATCAATTCTGATAAAAAGTGGTGCTTTACAAAGTGTATTTTTTAATTTATTATATAATGTCACACCACAAAGTATTTGCTTCCTTCGATAATATAAAAAATATAAATATCAGTCCACAAAAAACTTGTTTTTCTATAATCCATCTATTTCAAAATGTCTTTTGAAACCTACAAAAAACACATTTTATGTTTCTGTCGAATTCGTCGAAATTAATTGTTAGCACGGAGTTATGTGTTAAGACATAGATCCTATACCTAGTGATTTATTGTCGTTTATGATGGTCAAACACCATTGACCATGCACAACTATTCTCAAATGGTAAAACACCATGCACAAATCATACCATAAAACGAATAGGTACCTACATGTATAGGCAGATGGTTGAAATTGTCTCTCCAAAAATGAACATAATAATATATTAGGTTCTCACCGCGATTGATTACTGCCATCTTTTGAAATAATTTGAAAAAAGCTTTTAGTTTCAAATCGAACCGTAAACAGAAAGATAAATGGGCGCCACACGACAGAGGGCTTTTGCTAGTAATTAAAGTTCCCGGTTTTCATTGTTAAAATTGAAGTTTAAAATTATAAAATTGTCTTTAAAAAATGGAAAAATATAATACCTACAATTTATCGTAACGTTTTTTTTAAATAAACGAATCCAAAGATTTGTTATCAGCGTTTAAAAATACACGAAAATTGGTGTTTTTGAAAAAATTTAACTAAAAACATATTAATTTATTTTCTTTTAATTTCTTTACGTGGTTCTAAAGAAAACCCCTGAACGTATACTTTGAGGATATTCAGCAATTAAAAATATTTTTTAAAACATACGAAAAACGGTCAGAATAAGGTCGTATTTCTGATTTGGTTTTGATAAATGCTAAGCCTACGTTAATTTAAAAAATGTAAAAAAAAATATTTTTCTTATTAAAAACATTATGTTTATCGATTTGCGTGATAATATAATCATTATTTCAAATTAAAAAATGATTAAACTTGGCCTTAATGAGAAATAACACAAACTTATCGACCAAAATTTATTTGCACACATCGAGTTCGAACCCGCAATCTCCGGATTGCGAGTCGAGAGTCTTAATTTTGATAACCAATTTCAAAATAATCTTAATTTCAAAATCCAAAAAATTTTTAAATCCAAAAAATTTAAAATCGAAAAAATTTTAAAATCCAAAAAATTTCAAAATCCAAAAAATTTTAAATTTCGAAAAATTTTAAAATCCAAAAAATTTTAAAATCCAAAAAATTTCAAAATCCAAAAAATTTTAAAAAAGCAAAAATTTTAAAATCCAAAAAAATTTCAAAATCGAAAAAAAATTTTAAATCCAAAAAATTTTAAATTTCAAAAAATTTTAAAATCCAAAAAAATTTAAAATCCAAAAAATTTAAAATCAAAAAAATTTAAAAACTGAAAAAAAATTAAAGATTCAAAAAATTTCAAAATCGAAAAAAAAAATCCAAAAAATTTTAAAATCCAAAAAATTTTTAATCCAAAAAATTTTAAATTGAAAAATATTTTAATATCCAATAAATTTCAAAATCCAAAACATTTTTAAATCTGAAAAAAATTTAAGATCCATAAAATTTCAATATTATAAAAATTAAAAAAAAATATATATTTTAAAAATTACTTTTTGAACTCTTTGAACCAGTTGACCGAAGTGGCCGTGTAGTAGGTGTACCAAATTGAGAAGTCTACTGCCTGTGCCCTCTATGTGGCGCACACACCTCGCTTCACATTCAAACATCGTTTTTTTCTTAAAATATTTATTGAACACACACTCCTCGCATCATCCACGTTCACACGTCAAATCGCATAGTTTTGTAACCCGTTAGTTGCTTTTGCAACGGGCCCAGCTAGTATATATATATATTAATGCTCAGTTTTCCGACCGGGGTCACTTTTACTTGGATGGGAAAAACGACCTTTGCGCCGTCGCGTTTTAACAGCCTCGGGATACACTTTCGCATCAGGCACTTTAAGACGACTCTGTGATGCCAAATCGACCTTTCGGCTCCTCGAGTATCGCACACATCAAGGGCGAATTTCGGTCGAAGGGGAGCGTAACTGAGATCGTATGAGAATTATTCAGCCCGTCGATCTCAAGCCAAAGTGGACCTCGGCGTTTAGCATTTCGGATGGCTTTACGTTCCGATATCCTTCGAAGTCTTTTCCACGAGCATTTGTTTTTTCGAAGATTGTTGACGTAGGTCAGTAACATGTGTCAATTCATTTTTCGTTCGCCAGCCGGCCGACCGGCAATAACGATTTCTTCGAAAATATCACGCCCGGAAGCCGACATTCGGTAAAATAACGTCCGCGGAGGTTTTTAGAACTCTAATTGGCCGTCGTAATTATCACATTTCACGAAAACATCGTCGTAATATTCGTTTAAAATCTGACATGTGCGTAAAAACCGGGGAAAAGTCATATTTTGAAACAGATGTTTAAAAATATGTAAAATTTTCAGGGAGACGCCTGTCGACAGAATCTAGAACCGCAGCTTTTCCTTGGAGAAATTCAAAGACGTATCGAAATTCAATTTCGAACGTTAGCAGATCCTAGCGCTAAAAAAATGCTGTTGTTGAACGATGCGTGGAACGAGTTTCAAATTAATCGTATTCGTACGAGGGTGATTAATAATATTTATTAAATTTTCTTCAACCTTGCAATACTGAGCGTGGAACGTTATCCAAAACCACCGCAGGTTTTCAGCGAGGCCTTGACAGCGTCAGCTGACGTAATTTGTATGGAAAATGTTCTAAAACCGGCGCAGGTGTTCGATTTTCAGGCTGTGCTCGAGGTGGTTAGGACAACGTTTAACGGTTGTCTTGCTATATAAATAAAATATTAATTTAGAATATCGGGATGAACTAGGTAGGAACCCTGAAAATTACATAAACGGATAAATTATCCACGGTAATCATTTATAAAGTATAACTAATGAACGAATTGACCAAATTAGAAAATACTTTTTGAGTTGGTTTCGTTATTGTCATGGCAAGGATTGTATAAAACTACCGGTGAGCTCTGGAATTATAAAATTTGTTTAAAATGAATCGCCGAAATCTATATATGCGCATAGCTTCCGAGCGAATGCACCAAATTGGATAATTCTTTCTTTGCTATATTCGTTATTATCAGGACAAGGTTTTAATAAAATTACTGGTGAGCTCTGGCATTACGAAATTTGTTCAAAAATGATTCGCCGAAATGTAAGTACGCTCATAACTTCAGAACGACTGCACGTAATTGAATAATTCTTTTTTTGTTGCGTTCCTTATTGTTAGGACAAAGTTTGTATTAAACTACTGGTGAGCTCTGGCATTACGAAATTTGCATACAAATGAATCGCGGAAATGCGTGTACGCGGAAATGCGTGTAGCATAACTTCCGAAAGACTGCACCAAATTGAATAATTCTTTTTTTTTGTTATGTTTGTTTATTGGCTGGTGAGCTCTGGCATTACGAAATTTGCATAAAAATATTTCAATATGTCCACGCGAGCTGTTTGAAAACTAAATGTAGGGCAATGAATTAATGAAGCGCGGAAGGGGGGGAGGAAAACCAGGGAGGGCGGAGGGTAACCTAGGAAGTGGGTGGGGAACTCGGGAGGGAGGTTTGCGGGGTGGGGGAATGGGGTGGGGGGGGGAAGTAGAATACGCTATGAAAGAATATTTTTTCTGTTTTTGTTTTACTCGAATAAAACAAAAATTTTGTTTGTAAAAAATTCTGAATAATACATTTTTGTTCTGCCGTTTTTGAAAAAATTAATACAAGTCTATTTAGTACCAACCTGCGCACTATGAAATAATATTTTTTTACTGAAATAAACATTATTTGTTGTTTCTAAAAAAATGTGACGAATACATTCTTATAGCGTCGTTTTTGTGAAAATATAAAACAAAGCACCCACTTAGAAACTACCCGCTTAATATGAAATGATGTTTTTCTGTAAATCCCTTACTCAGATAAATCACAGTTTTACTTTCTAAAAAATGCTAATTAGTCTATTAAGTACCTACCTGCGCACTATGAAATCATATTTTTTTGTATTTTTTTTTACTGAAATAAACCTTAGTTATTTTTTCTACAAAAATGTGACAAATGTACCTATCGATTTGATAACTGTATCAGACCACTAAATTATAAATTGGGAGGCGGGAATGGGTACCGCCGCGCCCCGCCGGGAACCTTTATAGGTTAACCAATACCACTGCCGTAGGTCACCCCAAGTAGATCGCTGCGTTTCGTGATTTAGTAGGGGTGCCCGGGTACATGAGGTGAGGTTTGTCTAGGTCTTGGAGGCGGATGACCAGGACACACTGAACCCCAGATTCCTACCCACCCCTTAAACCCTTTTCCTTCCTAGAACTCTCTTCTCCTTCTTTGCCTTAAAAAACCCTCCACATAGCATCTCCCACACCCAAGAGCTCCACACAAGAGGCCGTGGGGAAAATAATTTCCCTCTGGGCCTATGTCATCTTTGGGGATGCTGTATGGAGGATTGTTTTTAGGAAAGGAAGGAGATGAGAGTTCTGGAAAGGAAAAAGGTTTAATGGGTGGGTAGGAATCTGGGCTTCAGTGTGTCCTGGTCATCTGCCTCCAAGACCTAGATAAACCTCACCCCATGAACCCGGGCACCCCTACTATAACACCAAACGTAGCGAACCACTTGGGGTGACCTACGGCGTTGGTTATCCAATAAAGGTCATCTTTGGGGATTTGTACTTCTACATAACATTATATACAACGGGTACCCGGCATGCGTTGCAAGATCTCTGTAACCTCGGGGTGAACTTAACTGTTATGGTTCCATTCCAAGTTCCGGGAAACTACATTATAATGCAAGCGCCTGTACTATATAACAATATATACAACGGGTACCCAGCATGTGTTGCAAGGTCACTGTAACCTCAGGGTCAACTTAACTGTAATGGTTCCATTCCAAGTTCAGGGAAACTACATTATAATGCAAGCGCCTCGCAAACGCCTGCACTTTATTATAACATTATATACAACGGTTACCCGGCATGCGTTTCAAGATCACTGATACCTCGGTGTCAACTTAACTGTAATGGTTCCATTCCAAGTTCCGGGAAACTACCTTATAATGCAAGCGCCTTGCAAACGCCTGAAAATGAAATGACTGAAAAAAAATGAAATCGCATTACAATATCTGTCACGGTCGATACCGCGACACGAGAATGTGACTGTAAATCCTTTTTTTGTTTTGATGAGTAAAAACCAATAATTGTATTTTGAAATTTGATCGTAGGAAAATAGGAAATGAGAGGAAGTCTCTTACCTTTGAGGGCTTCTTATGGCGCTTCAGGAACGATCCTGGGTTCTCAATATATCTGCACAACACCAGGTTTTAAGCCACGACACTTTGATTTGATAAAAAATGAAATTTTGCTAATATTTGCGATATTTCAACGAGCAAGTTGTGACCCATGTCACTACAAATTTGCAACTGCCCAAGTAGGTAATGTAAACTTGGGCGGCACTAATAGCAAGTTCAATTTTTCCACATGTAGGTATTCCTGTATTCTTTTCCTGGTAGAGACTTTGAGGAAAGGAGGAAAAGAAAGGAATACATGATTGATGAAGGACTTGGGGAATATGGATTAAGTTTTTTTATAAAAAGACTGTTTCCGAACCAAACATTCCGCCGACCTTGAGGAAATATAATATTTTCTCAGCAACCATATACGAAAGAAAAGAAACGAAAAACGAAAGCAAAATAACTAATTAACCTAAGGATTGAACAAGACAAAAAAAAAATTAATCGATGGGTACTTTGTATAATTTGACCACAGGCCGCTTAAAAATGCCTTGAGGGGGCTCGTAAAGTAGCAACACGAACCATTTCATCGGCACCGGGAAATAATTCCACCACCCTTTCGATAAGCCATCGCACTGATTATTTTTAAAGAAATGCATTTACTCAATCGATGTCGAATTACGTTCCTAGCCGAAATTATCCAATATTTTAATGATATTATGGATTGGAGTGCACGAGGACCTGGATGAAGGTACATGCTATGGTAATAATCAATTATTAAAGTTGTCGAATGACATTGCTTCGGGAAAATAATAGGATGTCGAGCATTTTCTGAAATCTGTGCAAGGCGAATTCGACCACCGACTCTCAAAACACCATTTGCATCAATAAATGGAGCGAGTTTTTGAAGCTGCGTTGAGCACATACGATGGAAAGAGATATTGTTCATATCTTGTTGAAAATAAATTGCTTGAACAAGCTTAATGCAACATTGCAATACTAAATTATTTTCTTTTAACGAAAGTGGGGATAAACCATTGAAATTGATAATCGATTTCCAACGTTATCTATTGATAAATCGACGGCACCAACATATAACACGCAGTAATTTCGATAATGATGAAAACTTCAATACAAACTCTTCATCACACGTTGACACATTCGTCGATAGAGAAATTAAATTTTTTGACTTATACTCTGGTAACTGGTCCACGGAGATATTTAGAGGCCTAACAAATAACCATTCCTCCAAAGGTGTTGATATAAAGTTAGGTCCATTCCACCATAACGAAGCGTCAGCGATTTCACTGGGAAAAACTCCTCGCGAACCCAAATCTGCAGGATTTTCTTGCGACAAAATATGATACCAATGCACACAAGGTATATTTTGTATTATTGTTTCGACACGATTTGCTACAAAAGTTTGCAAGAGAAAAGAAGGTGTATTCAACCATGCCAATACAATAGTTGAATCGGTGAACGCGACAGTCTTTTCTATTTGAAGTCTATATTTGTATACTTCTTGACAATAAGTCAACAAATTTGCTAATAAAACTGCTCCCAACAATTCCAGTCGCGAGATCGATGTTATCTTTATGGGGGCAACACGGGATTTTGCTAGTAAAATGTGGCTGGATATTTCTGTGTTATTAATCACTACCAGATAAACAATTCCACAATATCCTCTTTCAGAGGCGTCCGCAAACCCAACAAGTATGCATCGACTGGTTGAAGAAGTTGCGACATATCGATCAATTTTTAAATTGGCGAGTGATGGATGCTCTTATATATATTTCTTCTATTTCAAATTCATGTCTGAAGAGATTTCTTTGTCCCATCCAATTTGAATTTTCCATAAGTTTTGCATATAGCATTTAGCAATAAAAACGACAGGATTAATAAAACCTAATGGATCATGTATACTAGTAATTGTCGATAAAATAATGCTTTTGGTACAGTGGTCACTAAAAACATTATGAATTTTATATTTATATTGATCAAGCGACGGTATCCATTGAATACCTAAAATATTAAGGTTTTTCTTGTCAGTATCCGACTCAAAACATAAGGGTACTTCCCGATAGCTGACAGGAATGTCTTCCAGTATTTCAGGACGGTTACTAGACCATTTTCTCAATTCAAAACAACCTTTTTGAAGTAATGTAATTAATTCCACTATACAATGTCGAGCGCTTTCCAAAGTTTGCGCACTACTGATAATATCATCTACATACAAAAGTATCTTCAAATAATGTACTAGCAGCCTTTGGAAAATTCAATTTTTCATCATTTGCTAATTTATGAAGTGAACGAATGGATAGGTATGGGGCGCTTGACGTGCCATATGTTACTGTTTGAAATTCAAATTCCTTTACAGGATGATCAGATGATTCTCTCCACAAAATATGTTGATAACGGCGAGATTTCTCATCCACAAGTATTTGCCTATACATTTGACGGATTTCAGCTGTAAAAACGATTTTGTGTATTCGAAAATTACATATCAATTCGACAATGTCCCTTTGTAATTTGGGACCGACCAAAAGTATGTCGTTCAATGACGTACCCGAAGACGATTTGGTACTGGCATCAAAAACGACCCTTAAACGAATTGTAGAACTGGTTTTCTTGATTATTCCATGATGGGGTATGAAATAGTTACCAATAATTGGCCATTGACGTGGCACTTCCATCATGTGCCATAATGTTAAGTATTCTCTCATGAATGAAATATATTGAGATTTGAGATCAGAATCTCTATTCAGTCTCCTTTCTAAATGCTTGAGGTGTGACAATGCTATGTCATATGACTTTCCCAATTTTTCCGGGCTTTCCTTAAATGGCAACGATACGACGTATCTCCCGTCTTGGTTACGGTAGGTACTTTCAGTGTATTATTTTTCACAACGAATTTCATCAGGCGATTGAATTTTCTTTAAAGCTGGAACATTTTTAATTTCCCAAAAACATTTAAGCTTTTCATCAATATTTTCCTCCATTGACGTGAAGAATGAATTTATACAATTATTTGATGGTCCAACATTTCCCATCAAAATTCAACCAAATGTAGTTTCTATGGCTATAGTCTCATTTTCTTTGCCCATCACTTTTCCTGAGCATAATAATGACGCAAAAATATCACTTCCAAGCAGTATGTCAATGGCTGATGGTAGGTAGAATATTGGATCTCCCAATTTGAGACCTACGATGTGTTCCCAATGATGATCGACGATACGATTTGATGGCATATTCGAACAAATGTTATTTAAAATAAGGAAATCTGTCATAATACCAGATTCCTTCGAATCGACAGGACGAAATTGTGTTTTTACTAAACCGTTAGAATTAATTGTAGGAGTATTTCCAATACCTATCACGGTAAGTGGTTGTTTCTTAGAACGAGTAAAATCTAATCTTTTGACACAATTTTCCGATATGAAATTTCCCTTACTTGCGCTATCGAGCATAACACGAACCTTCTGAAATACTCCATTTTTATCTAAAACTTCCACATAAGCTGTAGACAAAGGAACCGTTTTGTTGGTTTTATTGTAAAATGTTGTCAACGCCAAAGGCTCCGACGAGTTTTCTTGCTGGTCTGAATTTTCCACGATTTTTTTTGGAAAATGTAAATAAAATGTATGATGTCTTAATTGCCATTCTCTGCAAGCGAAACGCGAGTGACAATTTTTTGCATTGTGTTTTCATTGCGCTAAGCAATTGAGACATAAATTATTTTCCTTTGCAAACAAGTACCTATCCTTTGGAATAAGGCGTAAGAATTTTACACACTTGTGAAGTGAGTGTGGCGATTGACAAAGAATACAGTTGATTTCAATGTTTGATACAAACGCATTAATATTATTGCTCGATCGATGATTCGCATTATACGATTTCGATTGACCTTTATGAGCCTGTAACTGGTTTTCAGGAAAAACTCCAAGTGCCATTTTTTTTGCTAAGCACTGCCCATCCAAGTACTTTAATAGGTGATCAAACTGTTAAGGAAAATTACGTTATATTTTTAAAGGGAAATGTATTGATGTGCCTTTGTCAGGCTCGGGTGTAATCTGCAAGTCAACTTTGATTTCATCTCAGGAAACCTTGGACGCCAAACTCAGTCTCATGTCTGAGTATGTCAACAAGCGAAGAACACGATACTCATTTATCAGAGTGTGGGCCATTTATATTTAAAGTATTCTTGAAAAGGCTGCACAGGGAATCTATATAATAAATCAAGTGGTAGGGTAGAAAATCGGTTCACTGTATTGTGTTGATATGACATATTAAAATAAGATGTATGGACTCACCCAGGGACCAATAGCGTATTTTATGCTATGCCTAGCTAAACTAAATAAATTTACTGCCGCCATTTCCCCGCTGTCGTGAGTAACCATCACCACCTCCTGGTGGTAAGGGAGGTCCTAACCTCTGCGGCATAGCATGGACCAGCGACCTCCACAGCGATTGCATGGAAGGGAAGATTGTCCTGGACCCTCAGAGAAAGGAAGGAGTACCCTAACTCTCCTCCAAATTTGTAAGGAAGGCTCATCAGCAATGGCGGCGGAGAATTGTTCAACTCGGCGGTTTTTCCGCGTTTATTCCATAAATAATCACCGGTGGGAATTCGTTAGTTGCCCTGCATAAATTCACGGGCGCGGCGAGTTATTATTTAAACCGATGCCTCGGATAATGAGGTACAATAATTGTTACACTGGTACATCGCTATTAAACTCGTAGGGCACTTTGGGCCCCTTGCGAGAACTAGCATTTCACGTGAATAAATCTTCGGTTAGTTGCGCTGCATACCATTACGGGCGTGGCGGGTTATTATTTAATCCGATGCCTCGGACAACGAGGTACAATAATATTTATACTGGCAAATCGCCATTAAACTCGTTGGTTACTTTGGGCCCCTCGCGAGAACTCGCATTTTACGCGAATAAATCTTCGGAATATATATTTAAAAATACACGACGTGTTTTCTTCGCCCGAATGCAGATGCCCAAAACTCGGATTCCACTCACATGGTTTCAAAACTTAAAAATAAAGTGATTGTTATTTGCACAGCGATTCGCACATATCTCCGCACAAACGAGAGTGCGAAAACGGCAAAAAACCCAAAACGCCGCCTACACCGCAGCGTTGAACAAAACTCTCCAGCCTACCCAACTAAAATGCATTAAAAATAGTACCTAACTAACGATAAATAAAATCGCTTCATAACAAAACGTTGGAATATTCTCCGAACTGTGTTGAATTTCAAAATCAATTCGCAATTCTTTTGTTAATTTACGTAATACAATATGTAATATAGGAAAACTCCATTGGCGAACTGGAAAATTCAAAGCTTCTAAAGCAGCAAGATTTTCTTTCAAAATGGAAATAAATTTCCTCAGATTATCCTGAGCTTTTACAGGTTGAATCGACAAAATTAATTCTACGTGTCTATCAGCGATCAAACGTATGTTTTCATACTGTTCCTTTAGAAGATTATATGCAACAAAATAATTTTCCTCAGAAATCGGTAAATGTTTAACGTTTGTTAAAGCTTCACCCGAAAGGCTACTTATTAAATAATGCATTTTTTTAACAGAATTTAACGCATTATTAGAATCCACCAACGAATTAAAGGTGTTTATATAATTTGTCCAATCTGTTGATATTCCAGAGAAAATAATCAATTTTAATTTTGGCAATGAAACATTATTATTGGCCATTGAATGGTCCGATTCACTTTTCGAAACTTCCGGAAATTTTTGAGAATAATACGATTGAATCTCGTAATACATATTTTGGATTTCAGTATATTTTTCTTGCAAAACCTTAATTTCCAATTCATCTTTCTTATTTGATTCAAATAAAATATGAGAAGCGACGAAACTTTCCCCAATATCAGTTATATCCGAAAAACGTACTTTAAATATATTTTTGTCAACAATATTCAACGATGATAGCAGAAGAACGAACACTTTCCATATCTAATAGCGCTTATTTGTACTTAATAGTGTCAGCCGCCATTATGAATATTTTTAACCCAAACAAAATAATAACACTGTCAAACGTCAAATGTCAACTTGTAAACAAAATGTTCGCTGTGATAACAGCTGTCCAATGCGATAATAGTCCACGATCTACTTTACCGACACGTAGTACCGACCCACCGATACGAGATAGGCGCTTGTAGGTAACAAACTACCAACGTGTGGTGGCGATTAATTTTTACGTACAAAGTACCAACTATCTATGAATTCAAATGTTAAACCGCCCAACGACTTAAATAATACCAATTTAAATTAAAAATGCTAATCAATATTCACGAGTGAATGTGTAATTCTGAAACAGCTTTATAAAACCGGAAAAAGGTCAACGAATGGGACGATCTGTACTTCAAAACACAATTTCTACCAAAAAAACAAAATTTATCTGGCGAACGGACCAAAAATGACCCGGCCGATACCGCGACACAAGAATGTGACTGTAAATCCTTTTTTTTGTTTTGATGAGTAAAAACCAATAATTGTGTTTTGAAATTTGATCGTAGGAAAATAGGAAATGAGAGGAAGTCTCTTACCTTTGACGGCTTATTATGGCGCTTCAGGATCGATTCTGGCTTCCCAATATATCTGCACAACACCAGGTTTTAAGCCACGACATTTTGATTGGATAAAAAATGAAATTTTGCTAATATTTGCGATATTTCAACGAGCAAGTTGTGACCCATGTCACTACAAAATTCCAACTGCCCAAGTAGGTAATGTAAACTTGGGCGGCAATAATAGCAGGCTCAATTTTTCCACATGTAGGTATTTCTGTATTCTTTTCCTGGTAGAGACTTTGAGGAAAGGAGGAAAAGAAAGGAATACATGATTGATGAAGGACTTGGGGAGTATGGATTAAGTATTTTTTTAAAAAGACTGTTTCAGAACCAAAGAATATCTATAAATGGATAAGAAAAGAACAAATGTATATAATCAATACAAGATTGATATTGGCATAAAATTTTATGTAAAATGCGAAAGAATTGACTTCGGTTGCTCAAAAAAATATTAAATCGCATTAAAATATCCATTGAATGGATAAGAAAAAGAATAAATGTATATAATCAATACAAGATTTATATTGGCATAAAATTTTATGTAAAATGCGAAAGAATTGACCTCAGTTGTTCATATAAAATGAAATCGCATTAAAATATCCATTGAATGGATAAGAAAGAAAAAGAAAATGTATATATTTTGTACATGTACTGTTGTCCATAATAAAAAATAAAAAATGGGAATATGAGTTGTTCAAGATAAATTGCATGAGATTCAGTCAGCATGAATAAGTCATATAATGATTTTTTTTTCTTACATATAAATTTAAATAAAACAAAAGATAAAATTAGAAGTTAATAAAGAATTGATTTTCTATTTTTACTAGGGAGATTATAAAAAGAAAAAAAGAATATTCTGCTCAAATTATCTTGTTTTAAGAAAAGCTTTTTTTATCTTCTTTTATTGCGAGAAGGAAGGTGATGGTTTGCTACTACAGCAAATAATTTCACAGATTATGTTAACAAAATTTGGAATAATAGCGTGTTTTGTATCGCAAGAATAGCGTGTTTTGTATTGCAAGGGAAAAAAGGGACCGGTACAAATTCTTTCGCAATAGGGTTGTTTAGCTTGGCTCACAGGTAGATAAATTCGTTCTTGGCTCAGTAGGTAGGGAGTGCTAAATTAGTTGTGAAAATGACAACTCCTTGTCATTTGGCCTACAACACATCCAGAAACGTCTGAAAGGAACGAGAAAATTCTTCTGGGTACAAGGAGAAAATTTTTTTATTGGAACTCATATAGAAATATAAAATGATACAAATGTAATGTGAATACCTCGTCAGAAGTCAGTATGAACACCTATACACGGGAAATACAGTTTCTTCTTCAAAGAATTGAAGGCACACTCTCCACAGACCTACAAATGCAAGAATGCTGAGTTTACAACATACCCCACATTTTCTTGATAATTGCACGAGTCAAACAAGAACAGACCTAACAATCTTTTTACATTGTATTGGACAGAGAAGGCAGTGTTATGTTCGCACATATGGTCGTGATAGTTGTAGAACCAGCGGATGTCTACACGGGTTGACAAGCAAGTAATTCGCGCGTGTTGCCGCGAGGTTAGCAGCGAAACCCCCAGCGGTAGGTATAAAAGGGCTGGAGAGCGCGCCCACCTTCTCTTTCCCCCGGCAGTTGAGATCGACACCTCGCTGAGAGCGATCGGCCGTTATACACGAGAAAGCCGTTGCTCGCAGCTTTGCGACGTGTTCTTCAAAAACAATGGCTAAGTTTCGGCTGTAATAAAGTTTGATATTGTGTAACGAACAGTGGAAGTAATCCACCTCTTACCCGCCCTGGTATAAGTAACTGATGGTTACTCCTTCAAGGCTCTCGCAAGATTCTAATTTTTTTGATTAAACGAAGCTACATTTATTTATTTTGAATGAATCTAGACCTCCAGTGTCCATGCATACGTTGTTAGTAAGCAGTATGCAAGTGCTTAACAGGAAAAACAAAATGCAAAAAAATAGGTTAGTAAGACAAAGATAAATTAAACAGGGCAAAAGAAAAACTCATTCATGAGAGTCCATGACGCGGAATTGCATCTGTAAAAAACCTGCAAGCACCTGCATAAAATAGAGAACATAAGAAATACAATAAATCTCAAATCAATTGGCAAGTACCAACAAAAAATGTGAATGGCTTTCGGTCTGACCATAAACTTAGCTTACGTGTCCCTTAGCCAACCACTCAGTGAAGCTTCAAAGAATGTTATCTGAATATTTGGGGTAAAATACCCGAAGACTAAAAGAAAATTCAGCGTTGGGTAGTCAGAGGCAGGACAAAGGACAGTCAAGGTCGTGTGATCAAACCTCAAGCCTGCACATGTCATTGGGGGAGGCGCAGATAGATTTGAGAAGGATCTGCAAAATTAATAATGTAACTAAAGATGAAGCAGGGACGAGGTCCAGCACACCCCCATACGGGGATAAGGAAAAAAAATAAAAATTTGGAGTTCAGTTCATCCAAAAAACATTGAAATAGTTAAAGACAAACAAAACAAAATAAGGAACATGGCATAAATTAACAGGTAGTATAGTAAATATAAACTAAAAGCAAATCGCAAAGCAATTATATACATTTTTGAAAATATAATGAACAAAATAACATAACGCAAATGTAAAATATAACATATAACTTATAATATATAATAAAATAAAAGAAATAACATATTACAGAAACACAAAACACATAAATCATAAAAAATAAATCCAAGCGCTAAATGTAAAGGAATAATGAAGAGTGTCCGTGGATTCAGAAGCAAAATACACCTGGTACCTTAGTTATTTTACAGCTACTCAGCGACTCTAAGAACCGGCCATCTCTCAACCCAGATTTTCGTGAATTTCCTCAGGCACTCAAAATTCACCTTATTCGAGACGAGATCTGTATTCCAAGCAGGTCTCGTAATAACTTGTAAACCATCAATCATTTCGTCTCGAGCATCCGTCAAAATCTCACAGTGCCACAAAATGTGCTCGGCTGTTTGGTCGGTATCACCACAAGCGCAATTGGGATGGGATGATAGAGCCAGTCTGTGAAGTCTACCTCTAAACTCCCCATGTCCAGAAAGCAATTGGGTGATATGGTGGTCCATTAAAAGATATGCCCCTTCCATTCTGATTTTAACTGTGTAACGAACAGTAACTATCACCGTAGCAATATTCCGCCGTGAATATAACAAAATATCGTAATAGAATGTGTTATTGTGTGACGAATAGTAACAACGCCGCGGCTATATTCCGTCGTAAATAATTCGAATACCAAACCAGAGTGACGCCTTGCCCCCCCCCCCCCCCCCACCCGGTCCCCTGACGACTTCGCAGTTGGCCCCCCCCCCCTCGTGTCCAGACGAGCCCTGAGATTGGATCAAGCCAACCCCCCTGCCCTGACGGGCCCCGGTTCCAGCAGACCGACGGTTCCACACCCAGCCGATGGCCACACTGAAGGAGCAAGCTGCCACCAGATCCAGCCCACCCCTCCGTTCAGGTTTAAACTATTCTTCTCTCTTGAGCCACCATTCTAGCCAAGCTTTATATGCGGGTCCTTTTTAGGTCTTAAACCATTTGTTCTCTATTGTGTAACTAAACACTCAGAATTGTACAATAAACTCTTGTCACCTATTCCCGAGTTTCATTGCATTGTCACAACCTGTCTACCCGAGAGAACCGAAACCCTGAAGCCCTGAGATACTCCATGTGTGGTTTGTATTGAGGCATTCTAGCCGCTCACTGTACATATAATTGCTTTAAACATAGCATTATATTTGATGTTTACGAAATATTTAATTTCATCAGTAATGTAGATTGTTTTCAGCATATAGAATGGGCAGATATTTTAAATATTTCTTTTATTTTCTCCAACCTTGCAATACTGAGCATGGATTGAAATGTCAGAGTTTTATCCTAACAAAACCGACCTCTCGGTGGTTTCCACCTTCAATATGGGGGATACGGCATAACGGCCCGAAAACCGATCATCGCTTGGATGTTTTTTAAATATATTTTACAGTAGAGAATTTCGCAACTTATATATCAATAGTACATACGATTCTCATATACAATATGTCAGTAGAAGCTGACAAATATCACACATTTCATGAAAAATTCATGCCAAAAATGCGTTCTCAAATTATCTGAGAGGATGAAATTACTGGTTGGTTTTCTAACATTCATTGGTTTCTATATACAATAGTGAGCTGTAGCATTCCAAGTACCGGGAAACTACATTATAATGCAAGCGCCTTGCAAATATTATAACATTATATACAACGGGTACCCGGCATGTGTTGCAAGGTCACTGCAACCTCAGGGTTAACTCAGGATGAAATTATGCAGTGCTTAACTTTTTTTTTTACATTAGCTCCACACAGGAGGCTCCAAGGAAAACAATTTCCCTAGGGGCCTATGTCATCTTTGAGGATGCTGTGCGGAAGGTTTTTTAAGGGTAAGGAAGAAGAAGAAGATATGAGAAGGAAATGGGTATGAGGGGTGGGTAGGAATCTGGGGGTCAGTGTGGCCAGGAGTAACAGACGTATGAATCTATTCCTCACACTGCGGTGCAAGGCGAAGGGTTGGGAGAATCTGGCTGGAGAGGTCAAAATCCTCCCTCAATCAGTCTCCTCCGATCTAGCCCGCCACGCAGTTGTTGGGCAATCTTATCCGCTACCAAGACCTAGATAAATACATTTTTTTCAATACCTAGATAAATACATTCAGTTTCATATTTCATATCAAATTTTTTTCTAATTTTTTTACTGTAATAAACCTTAGTTGTTGTTTCTAAAAAAATGTGACAAATACATTTTTATAGCGTCGTTTTTTTTTTAAATATAAAACAAAGTACCCACTAAGAACCTACCCGTTTAATATGAAATTATATTTTTCTATAAATCCTTTAATCAGGTAAATCAAAGTTTTACTTTCTAAAAAATGCTGAATAATACATTTTTATCGCGCCGTTTTGTGAAAAGTGACAACAAAGACCCTGGGTACCTACCTACCCGCACGCTTTGAAGTATTATTTTTTGTTTTTTTTTTGCTGGAATAAAACTAAATTTTTGTTTCAAATAATTCTTAATTAAACATTTTTGTAACATCGTTTTTTTGAAAAAAAAATACTACAAGTGCATTACGTACCTACCCGCTCACAATGAAATAATGTTTTTTCCTGAAATATAACAAAATTTTATTTTCGAAAAATTTCTGGCATCGTTTTTGTTAAAAAATTAAAACAAAGTACACACAAAGTATCTACCCGCTTTCAATGAAATATTTTTTTTTTTTGTAATTTTTTACTCCGATAAATAAAATTTTTGGTTTCTAATAAATTATGAAAAATAAATTTTTATAGCGCCATTTTGTGAAAAGTGACTACAAGGACGCTGGGTACTTACCCGTACGCTATGGAAGAATATTTTTTAAATTTTTTTTGCAAGAATAAAACAAAATTTTTGTTTCTGAAAAATTCTGAATAACATATATCATATATCTATAGCGCCATTTTTTGAAAAAAATACTGCAAGTGCATTAAGTACCCACCCGTGCACTACGAAATTTTTCTGCTATTTTTTACTCCGATAAATCAAAGGTTTAATTTCTAAGAAATTCTGAATAATACATTTTCATACCGCCGTTTTGTGAAAAAATTACTACAAGTGCATGTACTACCCGTGCACTTTTAAAGAATATTGTTTATGTAATATGGTCAATGCAATAATATATAGTTTATTAACTAAACCGTTCATCCGATTGCGATGAAATTTTTGGGATTTAATGTATGCATGCCAGCGATGGTTTTTATACACAACAGCGAGCTATGGCATCGTGAAATAAACCGTTCATCCGATTGCGATGAAACTTTGGGTATTTGATGTCGATTTGATGGCGTATGCTGGCGATGGTTTCTATGTAAAATATTGAGCTTTGGCGTCATGAAATTATGCATTGCTAAACCGTTCATCCGATTGCGATGAAACTTTGGGGATTTGATGTGCGTATACCGGCGATGGTTTCTATGTAAAATAGTGAACTATGGCGTCATGAAATTATGCATTTCTAAACCGTTCATCCGATTGCGATGAAACTTTGGGGATTTGATGTGCGTATGCCGGCGATGGTTTCTATATAAAATAGTGAGCTATGGCGTCATGAAATTATGAATTGCTAAACCGTTCATCCGATTGCGACGAAACTTTGGGGGAGAAGCCGACTACCTGTTCCCTTTATATGCGCTCGCTTCATCCGCATTCAGACATCGTTTTATTTCTTCATATATTTAATTTAACACACACTCCTCCTCGCTTCATCCACGTTCACCCGCAAATCGCATAGTGTTTTAACCCGTTAGTTGCCTCTGCAACGGTCAAAACCTAGTATATAGTATTGTTCACTTTTGGGGCAAAACTCACTTTTTTCCATTGCCCTTTAGGTACAGACAAAAATCGACCACTCTGCCTATCCAGTTTTACCGACCGCAGAGATTCAAAGATAAACCAAAATTCAAATTGGAACGCGAACAAAATTGGAGTGTCATAATATGCTGATATTGGCACGTTTATAATTCGAATTTCATCATTCATAATTCGTTATATTTCCGGTACACGGTGAAAAAAATACTGCTCGAAATATATTTATTATTTGAAATGATTATTTTCTAAATATTTTTTCGAAAATATAGTCGAGCCTTCACGACTAACGTTTGAGCGGCGTAGAAATATTTCTCCAATTATGATGCTTAGAATTTTTTGTTTTTTTCCATATATGTATCGTTGTGAATAACTATTTATTGCGAAAATAGTATGCGCGTTCGTGAATTTAAAAGTTGAACCTTTGACAGGTTCATTTCTAGAAAAATATTTTAAAAAAAGACAATTTCATTTTTATTTAAAAAAAAACATTATTTTTTTATCAATTTATTTTTACCAAAAATGAGTAACGCAGTTTTGGCGGACTCTGTTCATTTAGACCACACAGATAGGGATGTACATTACACCATGCAACTTACTGATGGAAATAAGTGCTTAGGTACCTACCGGCTTACTGACTTCCAACCGGGGTTTTTTTGCGAAAATGAGTAGTACTTACACGAATTCTGTCTACTTACATTGGATGCAATTCTAAGGACGGGTTGTTGCAATGAAATTGAAGAATTCAACATTTTTTTAAAGTTAATTCTAAGGTTCTGCGTAGGTTCTATTCGGGTTCTGTTGTTATATCATTTTATCCAGTTGCATCACAAAACTGAAATAATTACAGAACTTTAAAATAACTTTCACAGAACGGGAAAATTAATTATTCAATTTTTTTGAAAGTACCAATCCAAAATATTTTTCATTTATGAATGTGTAGGATAAGTTTCATTTTTTTTGGACATTCTTAAATAATAATACCAGTAATGGCCAGTACCTACTTATGAGGGAACGTTGTTGTCGAATTAATGAGAAATTAATATATTGTGTAAATTAAATAGCAAAGATGGTTCAATTTTTTTTTTCATATGTTGTTGGTACTCTAAAATTGTTCGGGAATTAATAGTTTTATACATTATTAACTAAATTTTAATGATAATACGGCACAAGAGTCCCAACTACTGAAGTCAGTGAAACTATGGCATTCCCAGTTAGGGTATGTTTTGAGGCTAAAGGTAGTGGGGAGGGGAAGAAGATGGAGACGAGGAAGGTGGAGAAGTACCTGGCTATTCAGATTTGGTCACCAAAAATGGCAAAAGCCATTTCAAGCAACAATATGAAAATGAATAAATTTAAATATCTTAAGATGGTCTATTTTTTTGCCAAATTGTGCAGGTAAAAGCACACTTTTTTTTAAAGTTAATTTTCATGTTCTGTGTTAGTTCTCCTTCGATTGCGATGAAACTTTGGGGACTTGATGTGCGCATCCCTTCGATTCTTTCTGCATAAAATGGTGAGCCCTGGCTTCATGAAATTATGCATTGCTAAACCGTTCATCCGATTGGGATGAAACTTTGGGGATTTGATTGCTGCATCCCTTCGATTCTTTCTGTATAAAATAGTGAGCTCGGGCATCATGAAATTATGCATTGCCAAACCGTTCATCCGATTGGGATGAAACTTTTGGTATTAGAAGTGCACATCCCCTTGATTTGATGTGCGCATGCCCGCGATGGTTTTTGTATACAATAGTGAGTTCTGGCATCATAAGATTATGCATTGCTAAACCGTTCATCCGATTGCGATGAAACTTTGGGGATTTGATGTGCGCATGCCGGCAATAGTTTCTGTGTACAAAAGTGAGCTCTGGCATCATGAAATTATGCATTGCTAAACCCTTTAACTGATTGCGATGAAAATTTGATATTTACCCGATTGATAATTAATTTAACACACACTTATCCTCGCTTCATCCACGTTCACATGTCAAATCGCATAGTGTTTTAACCCGTTATTTGCTTTTGCAACGGGCCCAGCTAGTAATTATATGATTATATAGTGGTAGGGGAATAATTTTGAAATAATAATAATAATATATCTTTATTCAATGAAATTGGCAACATTACAACTAAAAAAGTACATGTTCAATGTAGATTACAAATAGATTACATCAGTCCAAAAAAATAACAAGTAGAAAGTAATGTAAGATCGGTTACACAGAAGTAGCATAATTATACAATATTTTTAGTTGTGCATAGTCTGCCTCACTAGGTGAACCTGTATTGAGGCAGAATTTTTTGTAAAATTGTTTCTCACAATTTTATCTATGGTTTTTTATAAATGCATAATGTAGGTTTCTATACAGCAAAAACTTTATTTTAGATTACATTTCTGTTTGTATGTACACAAAACAAAAACTGCAAGGTTATTACCACAATAACAACTGTGAATGACAGGGCGTTTGTTTGAGAGCATCAGTATAGGCTCGATCATTAGAATATATCCAAATTTTAACATATTTTTAAAATTCTTTCTGTGTTTGACTCAGTTTGGTGTTTTCTGGAAGAATGTTGAATATTTTCGTGGCAAAGTATCTAAAGCTACGTTGACCAAAGGTGGAAGAGAGCGCTGGAACTTGCAATAAGTCTTTGTTGGAATTACGTGTAAATCTTAAGTTTTTTTTTTCGTAAAGCACATGTTTGTTTTTAAAGAGATGTATGAGGATAGTTTTAACGTAGATCTGTCGAACATCAAATACTCTCATTATTTTGAATATTTGGTCACTATTTGCAGTTAGAGGAAGTTTGAGAATAATTTTCATAATTGTTTTCTACGCCTTTTCGACAGGATCTAGAGCTGATGAAGTGCCCCTTCCCCATGTAATGATACCGTACTCAATGATAGATTGGGTGATTGCAAAATAAATCGTTTTTTGGAGTTTTAAGTTAAGAAAGTTCCTTATGGATCTGAAGAAGTGTATTGTTTTTCTAATTTTATTTGCAATGATCTCGGTGTGTAGGTTCCATTTCAGGTATGGGTCAATGGTGAGGCCGAGGTTCTTCATCTGTGAAGTAAGCTCTATACTGGGGCTTTCACCACATTCATTGAAATTCGTACAGCTATGTATTTTTATGGAGTAATCATCATTAGGTTGATATGTAGTATTGATGCTTTATATGTTACTTCAAGTGTATGTTACTTATGTAACTTACGTTATATATATATTTTGTATCAATCTTAAATACTTATTTAAGATTGATACAAAATACAGTGAACATAAATCGGTGTTATTAGAGGATACAACAGTTTCCCAATTTTACGCCTGTCTCAACACAGGTATACCCTAGTGAGACAGGCATTGAATAATGTAATGCAAACATACCTTATATAGATAAATACATAAAAAATAGAAATAAAAATAATAAAATGTAAAGGTTTTCTTGTAATTTTTTGTAATTAATAAAAGTTTTTGGAAAATTATTTAGGAAGTAATTATTCACATCTTTTTTGTCAGTTTTAAAGGCTATAATGCATATATGATGATCAGTAAGATTATTGTTCCAAATAATTGATTTTATTTTTGCGGTTTCATTAGTATTTCACCAGATACAATCAATGCATAATGGCCTTTGTCCAAGACATTCTCTCGTATATTTTTTTATACATGGTATAAAATTTAGTTCCGTTGATGTGTTGAAATATTCAGTTTTTTTCTTTATTTCTATTTTTTTCAAATTCATCAGATATGTAGATATAAAATTTTTCTATGGATAACCGCTAAGGAACAACACCTAACTCTGACAGCTCCAATTTTGATTGCAAAATAAGTGACAATTAAGCAAAAAACACTACAAAAACACTAAAAAAAACTAAAAACCAGTGATTCGTTAAATACAGTGAGTTTATTTGGTAGTGGCAGTGCTGAATATCTAGAAATCTCGTCTAAAAAAACGAAACAAGACATTAAAAACCACAGACAATTTAAATAATATACAAAAAAAGTGTCATTTCTGTCATAGACAATACAACAAAATTATTAAAAAAATAAATTATATGGGGCATTTGTGAACAAACAAACAAATTCAATATTTAAAACTTATTAACCTCAAGGACCAAAAAAAAAAAAAAAAAAAATGCCCCCTAAAAATGATATGGATCAAAAATTTGAAAACTTCAAAGAACAACTACTACAAACAATGAGTGATAGAATCGACCTTCAACTAAGAAATTTTATAAAGACAGACATAAATAAATTGTTTTTGGATATTAAAAACGAAATACAAGACTAAGTTAAGAGCGTAGAATTCTGCACAAACAAAATTGATGATTTTAAGAAATAAATAAAAAGAACAAATGATCACCAAAAAAAAAATGAAGCGAAAATCGAGAAATTGCAAAGAGAGGTAAAAAATCTCAAATTAACTGTAAACCACATCCAACAGAGCGCGCTTGAAAATTCTATCGAAATACAAGGAATCGAAGTACAGAAAAATGATAATGTACGAAAACCCATTGAACTACTGATGTCGGCCCTTGACTGCAGCGACCTATTAAAAAATAATTCTTTGGTAAACTACTATAACAATCCGGCCAAGCGGACTATTTCCATCCAATGCAATTCAAAGGAGACAAAGGATAAGGTAATTAAACAAAAAAAAATTAAAGGAATACTTACCCCTCAAGAAATGAAGTACTCGGAGTCAACACAGAAAATCTTCATCAATGAAAAATTAACGCCAGCAAATAAACAGCTCCTATGGTTAGCCAAATCAACAAAAGCATTCGGATACAAATATGTTTGGACGAAGGACGGACAAATCTTACTTAGAAAGGGCGACGACTCGCCTATAATACGCATAAAAGATGCAAACGACATACCATTGCATTAATCACATACTGGGACAAGAAAAAGGAAGAATTTTTTATACTCTGTGAAAATGGATTTCACTGATGATTTTACGTTAATAGACACAAAGGTATGTGAAGATACTACAGAACTAAATAACTACATAAGTGAAGGAAATACTGACTTCAACATAATAAATTTAAATATCCGCAGTATTCATAAACATTTTGATGAATTTTGTATTTTCCTTAACTCTCTAGGATTTCAACCAAATGTTATTATACTTACGGAAACGCAAATGCGTGAACTAATCCCTTACTCCATCTCTGATTATAATACTTACTCACTTCCTTCTAAACATACTTCGCATGACGGCCTAACGATTTTCTATAGTGCACATAAAATAACTGATGTAATAATAAACATCCCAAAATTTAAGTTTTCAAATGCCATACATTTATCATTCAAGCTAAACAATAAAAAATACTCTATAATTGCTGTTTATCGCTCCCCTTCTTTAGATTCTAAATCTTTTATCACAGAATTAAAATATTTCATAAACGAAAATAATTGCAACCAATCAGATTTCTCATTTATCGTGGGGGATATAAATATTAACATAGAACATTCCATCCTGAGCCCAATTGCAAATGAATATCTAAATGTTATATACAGCGAAGGATATCTATCTTATATAAATAGCCCTACCAGATACGGTTCTTGTCTTGATCACATATTTCTTAAAACCAATAAAAATTGTATACCCAAATCAGCTGTCCTAAAAATTGATATAACCGATCATTTCCCAACTTTTTTCGGTCACAGTACCTTAAAGTATCATCATACAACTAAAGCCCAACAAGTGGGAAAAAATAAAATTAACTATCAAACCCTAAACAGTTTTTTTAAAAAAGAAACTTGGAACTCAGTTTTATCCAATGATGACCCAAATCAATCACTAAACACCTTCTATTCAATATTAAATGATAATATCAAGAATAGTCTTGAACCAACACCAATACCTAGAAGCAAACATAAAAAAATTAAACCATGGATCACGCGTGGCTTGATAATTGCAAGCCAACACAGGAACAAACTGTACAAAATTTACAAAAATCATGAGAATTATTGTATGGCTAAAAACATTCCACTTAATGAAAATTTACGACAGCAATACATCATTTATAGAAATTTTTTCAATATTCTTATAAAAAAATGTAAACAAGAGTATTATACGAAACAATTACAAACAGCTGATAATGATTCTAAAAAAACCTGGCAAGTCATAAATGAAATAACTAATAGAAAACATAAAGTAAAAACAATCCCTGAAAAAATTGTTACAGATGATAAAATAGTCATAACGGATGTAAGAAATATTGCAAATAAATTCAATGATTTTTTTACAAATGTTGCTTCAGATATAATAAATAACAATCCCTCATTTCAAAACCATATACATCAACACACTCAAATGGATGAACACTCTGAAAAAAGTCCTAATTTAACCCAATTTAAACGTATTACCGAATCTGAAATAATAAAACACATTGACAATCTTAACACAAATACAGCCAATGGTCCAGATGAATTGAGCGCCATCGCTATCAAATCTATTAAACAACACATTTCGAAGCCCTTACAACACATTTTTAATTCCTGTTTTGAAAAAAACGTTTTCCCAGACGCATTGAAACTGTCCAATATTGTACCGATACATAAATCTGGATCAATCTCTAAACTTGACAATTACAGACCAATATCGCTAATATCCCAACTAGCGAAGATATTAGAAAAAATTATTAAAATAAAAGTACTAGAGTTTCTAGAATCAAATGCACTTTTGTCCCCAAATCAATATGGTTTCAGAACAGGTCTTAGTACAGATGACGCTTTATTTAATCTAACAAAAAATATATACACCAATCTTGACTTAAATATGAAAAGCTTAACAATCTTTTTAGACCTAAAAAAAGCATTTGATACCGTTAATCATAATAAACTGATTAGAAAACTAAATAATATTGGGATTAAAAATAATTGTCTGTCACTATTAACAAATTATTTACTTGATCGCAGACAATGTACAAAAATTGGTGATAATATTAGTAAACCAGAATATGTGAGACATGGGGTTCCACAAGGAACAGTTATCGGTCCTTTATTGTTCCTAATTTATATCAATGACCTGTGTAATATCAGTATTCCGGGAAAACTATTCTCGTATGCTGATGATACTGCAATCACAGTCCATGGTAAATCATGGAAAGAAGTCTCTGAAAACGCAAATAAGTGCACATCCATTGTCAAAGAATGGCTAAACCAAAACCTCCTAACTCTGAACTGTGAAAAAACTATGTATATTCCATTCTATAATACCAAAAGGGCGGCACCCTTAACTCACCTAAATATAAGGTTTCACAACAATTCTTGCAACCCTGTTTTGTGTTCTAACTGTATAGAAATGAATTCGGGGAACACAGTTAAATACTTAGGAATTATTATAGACAGCCAACTAAAATGGACAAATCATGTAGAAAACCTTGTAAATAAACTTAGGTATTTGACTTACATTTTTAAACGATTAAATAACATAGTTGATATTAAAAGAATGAAACTGGTATATCATGCATTGGTGCAACCATCAATATCTTATGGAATAATTGGATGGGGGGGTATTTATGATACCCATATTAAGCAACTAGAAATTACTCAAAAATTAATAATAAAAATTATGTTGCATAAAGATGTTACCTACCCCTCCTTGCAATTATTCCAAGAAGCTGAACTCTTAGATATAAGAAAAATCTACTGTATGCAATGTCTGAAATATATATTTTCACGAAATGTATATTTTACAAAAAACGAAAATCGCTCCAGCAGTAGAGTAAATAATGCATTTGATGTTCCCCTATGCAAAACTAGGCTTGCGCAGAGACATGCTTTTTTCATTGCACCAAAAATCTATAATGCAATGTATCAGACTATAGAAATTAAATCTAAAAACATGTCCTCTTACAGCATATACAAAAAATTAATAAAGACTTGGGTAACTACAAATGACACAAATACATACCTGCTGTAACATCATACCTGTTATAACTTTACAAATCCTAATTTTTATTTAACCTTTTTTGTTTTTCATATATATATATTTTTTTTCTTCTTTTCTTAACTTTAGTTTTGTAAATACGGAATTATTTGTTCTATAAATATGTTAAACCATAATTATGTTTTAATTTACTAATTTAAAGTTTAATTTGCCATGTTGTAACTTAACTGCATTAAAAAAAACTTAAATATACCCACGAACTGGCGATGCCTATGTGGGATTTTTTTTTTGTTATCATACAAGTATGTATACTATTGTAATATCTTTTGTTTTTGTTAAATTGTAATATTGTTTATCTTTAAGCTACATATTTAATTTAATAGTTCCTTTTTTTTACTTCTTATCAAAAGAAATGTTTTTTGTAATATTTTTATGTATGTAACAAAAAAAAAATTATTAATAAAAAAAATAAAAAATAAAAAAAAATCAATATCGCCCACAATAAATGCATTTTGAAAACAATTTGTATTTATAATACTTTCAGTTTCCCCGTGAAATTACTAATATAATGCTATTATAACATAAAACGTGTTTTTTAAAATAATTTGAATGTGAAGACAATTTATAAGATCGGTATGTTTTTCTTTAACCCTTTGATTAGTGAGTTATTTTTTTGGCATCTACATCGTGGGTTATTTTTGAGTTATTTTTAAGTTTTTCTTAATTTTTTAATCGATTTAATTAATTATCTTTTTACCTTATTTTACTACACAAGTTAATTTTAGAACTTTTTTTAACTACTATATATAACCTTTTCTTATTGCATTGTAAATTTAGTTGGACAAGTTCAGTGGTTCTCAACATTTTACAAATAGTGTTTCGAAAAAAAAATAATAAAAAAGAAAAGGAGTCATATAATACTAAAAATAAAAATAAAGTATAATTTCAGTGATTCTCAACATTTAACAAATAAAAGTTTTCAAATATTACATTTATTTTATTTACTTATATAAAAAGAAATATACAATGTAATAATAATAATAATAATAATAATATTTGGATGATTTATATAGCGCCGTTTTTGTGAAAAATCACCTCAAGGGCGCTGTACAAACTTATAATACATTTCTAAAATCTAAAAACTACAAGCTAGGCAAACAATTATAAACAACTTATGGCTAAAAATTGCATACATCGGTTCATTGATCACCGATACGAAAATATGTGTACAATATGTTGACCAATGAACGCGATGCTGCCTAAAATTTAATGAAAACAGGACCATACTTACCTGGGAGGTCGCTTGAAATTAACACTGTATATTGTCCATTTAAAGAAATTTAGATAGAGTTCGCACGCAGAGGACATTATTGTGAACACATGTTATTTAATCCTGAAAAATATTTTAATATTAATATGTAATGTATTCTTTGACGAGTGTAATTTGGAAAGTAAAAGCAACATGTAAAGGTGGGTGGTGCAGTAGTACCTATAAGGATTTGATCTTTCTAAATGTGATTCGTCAAGAGACAGATTGATGTGTAAGGAATCGAGTAATTTTAATTCAGTAAGGAAAGTGTGATTAAGACATATCATAGACAATTCAAGTATGATACTCTCAAATAGGTATATTTAAATTACGGGTATGAGAGCCCAAAAAGGAAGGTTTTTAGTTTGGACCTAAACTCTGTTGGGCTTGTTATGCATCTTCATTCCGGAGGGAGTCTATTCCAAGCCTTAGGCCCAGATACTCCGAAAGCACGATCTCCAAACATAGTATTTGGCTTTCGTTTAGGTTCTATTAGTCTGCCTTTAGCAGATGAAGATACTGATCTAAGGGTTAATTGTCTCGGACCGGTATTTTCCGGTACGCATAATTCGGAGATGTAAGGTGGGGCCATTTCGTAGATTGATTTAAAAACCATCCAGCACAATTTGTACTGGATTCTCTCAGGGCACTTGAGCCAGTGAAGGTTACGAAGGTGTTCTGAAATATGCGAATATTTAGAAACCCCAGTTATGAGCCTTGCCGCTGCATTAAACACGGATTGAAGTTTGTCAATTTGATATTTGGGAAGACTAGCGTAGATGCCGTTACAGTAATCGAGCCGCGAGACTACGTAAGAGTTAATTAATAGTTTTGTCGCCTCTGTAGGAAGGTTTCTTCGAACTGACTTGAGTTGTCTTAGGTGAAAAAAACCGGTGCTTACTGTCCTATTTATTTGACTTTTTAACGAAAAGTCTGAATCTAAATTAACGCCAAGAAGTTTGACTGTTGTCTTTGGAATAATATCGTTGCCGGAAATGGAAATAGGTGTATTGTCTATGAAATGTTGGCGTTTGTTTGTGGCCGCCCATAGAAACTCAGTCTTAGATGGATTCAGCTTCAGCTTGTTTGAAGACATCCAACGAGTTATTGCTTCTAGGCATTCAGCTATGCGGATTTTGAGACTGTTGATTTCGTTTGGAGAGCAGTAAAAATAAACTTGCTGATCGTCAGCGTAGCAGTGGGACAGGAGACCAAATGACTCGATTATTTTGGCGACATCATTTGTAAAAAGGATGAAAATAAGTGGGCCTAAAACGGATCCTTGGGGTACCCCTGAAGAAAGTGTTGCGAAGTTAGAGAGCTTATTTCCAACCTTAACGGCTTGTAAGCGATTGGATAGATATGACGCCAACCAATTTTTAATATCGGAACTCAAACCAAATGTTTCCTCTAATCTCTTAATGAGAAAGTCATGAAACCTTCTATATGCGGATTGACGATTAGTGAATAATTTATTTGAATTCAAATGACTGGTTATTTGTGCAGCAGCAATTTTCTCCAGGATTTTTGATAGGAAAGGTAAATTTGAAACAGGTCGATAATTACCTAAGTTATCGGGGTCAAGTTGTGATTTTTTTAGTATCGGCGTAACTACAGCAGACTTAAGAGGTTCAGGGAAGTCACCTGTGCTCAGAGATTTATTAAAAAGATGAACTAGGAACGGGGCTAAGACAATGACACATTTTTTTAGTAACCATGTTGGTATAGGGTCAAGACTGCACTGCTTATTTGGCGAACTTGAAATTATTTTTTTTACTTCTTCCAGCGTTGTGGAATTGAAGGAAGACAAATTTCCTTTAGAATTTATAGTAAATATTGGTGGAGGGGCGTGAGATGTGGAGGCACGAATGGCTTCAATTTTTTCCCGAAAAAACGTTAAGAAGGCATCTGGGTTAATATCTATTTTAGTTGGAACAGTGGCTTCGGAAATAACAGTCTTTATTGAGTTCCAGAGACGCCGTGGATTGGTTCGCTCAGAGTCAATCTTTTCATTCCAGTATTCTGATCTTTTGGAATTTATTTTGCTCATATACTGTTTTTGAGCAAGGATCCACTCATCCCTAGAAGTTACCGTAGAATTTTTCCTATATGACCTCTCTAATTTCCGCATAAGTCTTTTCTGGTTTCGGCATTCATCGTCATACCAGCCGTCAGACTTTCGAACTTTACGTGTTTTTGACGTCGTCGGAGCATATTTATTTAACAGACATAAAAGAGTTGTATTATACATCTCGACAAGTTCTGTTGGCGTCTTTGTTTCCCAAAAATTAGGTGTACATAATAGAGAGGTCTGAAGCTCTTCCAGAAAATCACTAAAACTAAATTTACGCCATTCCCTTGATATAATTGTTCTATATGGTACTTTCGGCGGGTTAAAATCAATATCAGTGCAAACAAGCCGATGGTCCGATAGTCCTATATCACGAATATCTGCTAAGAGTGGTGATCCGCTCTTCTTTGAAATGAGTACATCCAATATACCACCAGCATCGTGAGTTGGGACGTCGACCCACTGGCGGCATCCAAAGCTGGCTAATAAAAGAATTTAACGGTTTTCGGTGATGTCACACGGTCGAGACGGATATTAATGTCACCTGTAATAATGAGTGTATCAGAAAGACCAACTGAAAGTTCCAAAAAACGCGAGAACTCATTATAAAATTCGACAGAGATTGGTTTCGATCCGGGCCTATACAGAGTACAGAGCATAAACGATGTTCCTGTAGAAGAGACCCTGCACGCAATATACTCAAACGTGCTAAATGTACCAAGAGTTACTTTAGTTAACCGCAATCCTTGTCGGGCTATTATCGCTATTCCCCCGTGGTTCACATGAGAGATGTTATTTGATGGTTCATCGGCGCTAGGTCGGGCTTCCTCAAGCACCACATATCCCAAAGCTTGGAGTCTCTTAATTGAGTACGAGTCACTGTTCTCATGCCAAGTTTCTGTAATGGTAAGGATGTGGAGTTTTAAGTGGAGGGATAATACTAAAAAAAAATTGGACCTATTCAGTGGTTCTCAACATTTTACAAATAGTCTTTTCAAAACATTTATAAAAACAGAAATATACAGTAATAAAAACGTAATACTAAAAATAAAAATAAAGTTTCAATTCAGTGGTTCTCAACAATTTACAAATAAAAAAAAACTTTTTTTTTTTAAATTTACTTATATAAAAAGAAATGCACAATGTAATATTGGGATAATACTAAAAATAAAAAAGTGGACTTATTCAGTGGTTCTCAACATTTAACAAATAGTGTTTAAAAAAATATTCGTAAAAACATAAATGTACAGTAATAAGAACATAATACTAAAAATAAGAATAAGGTATAAATGTCGGAATAAATGCGTTCCCTTTCCACCTTCCTCCGCTCTCGTAACCCTTCCCGCGAACCCTACCACCTTCATTACCCTCTCCCTCCTGCTTTCAAATAAAAATACCACCTGTAGTAATTTTTTTATTCAAATTTCATAACTCCAGAGCTTACCATTATATATACAAACATTATTCTACTAAAATGCAATATTCTGTAAAATTTTTGAGTAAATCCATCGATTACTTTCCGAGGTTTGCGAGTAGCATACGGAACATACGGAACCTAAATTTGTATATATATAATAAAATGTTCTTCTTCTTTGTGTGCCGTATCAGGTCCCCCGACGTTGGCGATCACTCTTGAGAATGTCTCTCGGTCTTGCGCTGCCCGGAATAGCTCCTCCACATTTCTGATGCCGGTCCACTCTCGTATATTACGCAGCCAAGACATTTGTCTCCTACCAGGCCCTCAGCGACCCTCTATCTTGCCTTTCAATATCAAATGGAGCAAGTGATACTTCTCCCCTCGAAGTATATGACCCAGATATGAAATTTTCCTGATTTTTATTAATGTAAGCAGTTCTCTATCTGCTCTAGCCCGCCTGAGAATTTCTATGTTGGTGATCATGTCGGTCTATGGGTCCTTGAGCATTCTCCGGTGAAGCCACATTCCAAAATTCTCTAATCTGTTTGCGGAATTTACTTTCAAGGTCCATGTTTCACATCCAAAGAGCAAGACCGACCATACATAACATTTTAGCTTTTTCTGCCTTAGTTTTAAGCTGATTGTGTCATTGCAGAAGAGGGATTTCATTTTAATGAACGCAGTTCTTGCTGCTTCAATTCTGCATCAAACTTCTACATCTGGATCAAGAGTCTCCGTGAGAATACTGCCGAGGTATCTAAATCTTTCCACCTTTTCGACATTGCAACCATTTAACTGTATCACTGATTCAGAGTGATCTAGTCGTCCAAATGTCATCCATTTAGTTTTATTGACATTGATTGTTAGGCCCAGTTGCTCACCAGCATTATTAACAAGATTTAATAGGTCTTGGAAGTCATCGATACAGTCAGCTAGTAATACAGTATCATCTGCGCATCTTTTGTTATTAATGACAACTCCATTGATCTTCAGACCCTTCTCAGTATTACTTAGGGCTCTTTTAAAGACATAGTTGGAATAGAGATTAAACAATAGTGGCGACAGGATACAGCTTTGTCGTACTCCACGCTGAATGGCAATTGCATTAGATCTCTCATTCCCATGTCTTATTTCTGCTGTTTGGAACCAATACAGATTTTTAATGAAATTCTGTCTTTGGTGTCAACGTTACAATTTTACAATTTGCAAGCATTTTCATTAGGTCAGCATGTTTTACCCTGTCAAATGCCTTTTCGTAGTCAATAAAACAGGCAAAGACTTCCTTTCTTTGGTCACGACACTTTTGCAATAGTACGTCGATAGACAATAATGCTTCACGCGTTCCGAACGCATTTCTGAAGCCAAACTGAGTGTCATCCAAGTCCTGCTCGCACTTATTGCGTATCCTGGCGTGTATTATTTTAAGGAATAATTTAAGGACATGACTCATCAGGCTTATTAACCGATAGTCACTGCACTTCTTAGGGTATTGTTTTTTAGGCAATGTCACGAAGGTGGGTTTTAGCCAATCTTGGGGTATATTCCCTGTGTCATATATAGAGTTAAATAACCTAAACAGGTAGTCAACATTTTCATCATTAGAGAGCTTCAACACCTCAACTGGAATATCATCTGGTCCGCACGCTTTTCTATTGTCTGAAGTCTTTATCGCATGAAGAATTTCTGACTTTAAAATTGATGGTCCATGCAATTGATCATTAGGAATATTAATATCCGGTCTAATATCTTTGAATGTATCATGAATATACTTTTCCCATGTTTGTAAAATATCTTTTTCATCCAATATTAATTTATTGGAATCGTCAACTAAACATTATGGAGTAATTTTTCTAGAAGTGCCCGTAATTTCCTTCAATTTTTTGTGAAGTTTGAAAGCATTGTGACTACGACTGTACGACTCTAGTTCTTCACACTGTGACTTCATCCATTCTTCTTTAGCTTTTTTAATTTCACATCTAATCGTTCTTTGTAAGTTTTTATATTGTGTCTCATTATGTTTGTGTTTACGTCTCTCATCCATTAAGTTCAAGATGTGGTCAGTCATCCAATTCTTTTTTCTAATTTGCTTATCAGCTTTCAAATTTGTATCACAGGTTTCACATATAACTGACTTAAGGATATCCCATTGTGTTTGTATTTCTATCTATGGATCACAAGGGAGTAGCTTAATATTATCGTTCAAAGTCTGAGATACCTTATTTCTGACCACTTCTTCGTTGAGTTTCGAGATATCCATTTTAATTTTGTTTTTGGGCTTTTTTATTTGTTTTAAGCGTAAAAAAATATCGGCAGTTAACAAAACATGGTCAGAACCAATGTCCGCACCAGGGTACGTGGTGACTCCCTTTACAGAGTTCCTGAATCTATGGTCTATTTGGTTCCTGACAATATCATAGATTGTTCCATCCTGAGGTGATCTCCATGTATAAAGCCTTCTTTTCGGGAGGATAACCAGGTATTTAATACAACCATATTATTATCCTGGCAGAATTCATATAGTCTATCACCTCTTTGATTGCTTATGCCTAAGCCATATTCACCAACTACATGAGAGCGGCGACCTTCACCAATTTTGACATTTAAATCTCCAATGACAAAATTGACTTCTCCTCCTTTCAAACTTTGCAACGTACTGGCTAGTGAGTCATAAAAAGATACCACATCACCATCATATCTCACTTCCGCTGTTGGTGCGTACACTTGAATAATATTAATGTTGATGGGTTGACAGTGTAATTGTAATAATATTATTCTGTCCGAGATGGGTACAAAATTCTTAACAAATTTTACATACTTCTCCATGACAGATATAGCAACTCCGTTTCGACGGTTTCTATCCCGTGGGTCACTTCCTGAGTAGTATAGATTTCCCTTCTCATATTGGTGTATGCCGCTGCCAGTCCATCTCAGTTCACTAATTCCAAGGATATCTACTTTTAATCTTTCCGTTTTCTGTATCGTATTATCCAATTTACCGCTGTATAAACTTCTAACATTCCATGTTCCTAATCTTATTTTTGAATTCACTATTTTGAGCCGGGAGATTTTTCGCACCCCTGGCCCATTTAAGGGCCGCCCGGGACTCGGGGCCGTTGTTTGGTTTCTCTCTATAGTGATATGCTGAGAAAGATACTGGAAGTGGTTTCCCATTGCCTTCTCCAGGGATTTTTCTGTAGGGGTTACCTTCCCTTAGCTGAGCTGAACCGGTTTTATGGCGCCGGAAACTTGCCATTCGCCCTCTCCTTATCAGCTACGACCACGATGTTAGGGTCAATGGTCATATTGCCCGGGACTCGCGGGATCATAAAGACCACTCTAGGACGCTAAGGAGTAGGGCTTACTGGAAATGTTGCTGATATTATTTCAAGATGGCGTATCACGGTATTTTATAAGCCCACATCCCCCAGCAGGAAAACGTTCCACCGTGGCCTTTCTAGTCATTGAGTCCCAGTAAATGTTGAGAGTCACCAAATTTATCCAACTTATTATAAGCCCTTATTTAAATACATATTTTTTTCTATTTTAGTATTGTCTTTTTACTACCGTACATTTCTTTTTTATAAATAAAAAAAATAATTTTTGAAAACACTATTTGTAAAATGTTGAGAGCCACTGGATTAATCCACTTTTTTATTTAAAGTATTATCCCTTTATTATTGTACATTTTTTTCGGTAAAAATAAAAAAATTAAATTTTTTTTAACTTTTTATTTGTAAAATATTGAGAGCCACTGGATTAGTCCATTTTTTTGAAATTTTAGTATTACGCCTTTATAATTGTGCACTTCTTTTTATGTAAATAAAAAAGAAAAAATAAATAAAAAGTAAAATGTTGAGAGCCACTCGATTACGCAATACGTAACTAGAAATACGTAAAAATTTTGGTAAGAACATGTAAAACTGTTCGACAAATATATTCGTATTTTCTATAAATCATAATTTAATCGAAATTATAAAAACAGCATAGAAAAAAACTAAATAAAGTCGTACTGCCGCACGTATGCGACAATACTCTACTTGGATCGTCCGAATGCCGCCGCATACGTGCGGCAATACTCCTCAAAGGGTTAACGGAAATATTTTCATGAATACATTTTACAAAAGCAATGATTCCGTTGTATTGGTTTATTTTGTAAGTTGTAACAAAGTATTTGTATCCAGGTAAATTATAGGTACGTGAGTAGTCGCTAATTCTGGCTTCCGATAAAACAATGCAATCCAGTTTAAGAGCGAGTTCATTCAATGCGAGTGTAAAATGATTCCATTTCCAATAGTGTATTATTACATTCGATTACAAATATCTTCACGAAACCTTGAAAGATGAATCTATATCTTCAAATAATGATTCAGACAGGAGTACAGAATAATAAAATATTGATTTTGACATAATCGTATTATTGAGATGTAATTGTAGGGAAAACAAGGTTCAAGCAGATTCAAGCGAGGCTCTATCCCCTCCCCATGGAGCGAGCCGGTTCCAAGGAGGTGCTTCAGCCGGCGCCATGTGGAGGGGGAAATAATACGTTTTTATCACTTAGGGCAGGTCCATGTATATTCATATGTCCGTGGTTTGCATCAATTTTCGTATCATAAGAGCAGATCTCAATTAGTGTTTCAGTGCCTCCCGAAGACGGAGGGTTGTCTGTCACGCTACTTTAAATAATTTAAGTAAAAGCTGAATCACCCAAAAGATCAGTCATTTACTAGACCTGAATACATTGTCGGAATTATTAAATGGCCCTTTTTACAATTTCTTCTTTAATTTACTATCTACTCAATCGCACGGCCGAGCTGTGTCGGCGCTGTTCAGGGATATTCAAAGTTAACATAATATTATATGTTTATGATAATTAAATAATGTTTTTGATAATTAAATAAATGTATATGATAATTAAATAAATGTTTCCGACATTTAAATAAGAACAAATAATATGAAATGCGAAATATCTATTCGATGGCAAATAACTATTTTTGAAAAAGTTTAATAAAATTTTATTAAATTATTCACATAAAATTAATCACTTATACCCTAGTTTTGTTCACGTTTACATATCTTTATTTATAATATATTTTTTTCATTTCTAGTTTTGTTATTTTCGATAAGGCTCTCGACTGGCGTTCCGGAGGTCACGGGTTCAAATTCAGCATGCGCAAGTAAATTTTATTTGATTGGTTTGTGTTATATCACAATTTGATCATTAAAAAATATTATAAGGTATACTCATATTTGCGGCACGTTCCAGATTGGAAGATAGTTTCAGTATCGCCCTAGTAAAAGACCACCATTCAGAATTAAAACTTTGCTTTAAATGGCTTTAGCCGAGTTTGGTGACTAGATGTGAATAGTCAAGCTGTCTGATCTGACAGTAACCATGTAGCAACTTTAACTTTTTTTCCAATTTAACCTTAAAAAATTTGTCTTCAAACTCTACTCGAAAACTAAGGTTTTTTGGTTTGAGCTTTATATATAAACATGTATATACCCAGCCGAGTAGTCGACCCTTCACCCCTCCTCCAACTGTACAACACCTACCATTTTTTTATTTTTTTGTAGAAAAAAAACATCAAATATGTCACCGGAGACCGAAATTTCATTTTCATTTTTTACTCCATATAATGTCAGGAATCACTGGTTAAAGTAAGTCAAGTACTTAACATCCTGTATATGTGCAGTCCTAGTGCTGCATATATACATTATCCATTTTACCCTTAAATCGACTAAAATCTAACTAACCGTACAATGTACTTTTTATTTATTTATTTATTTATTGACGCCCTATTGGATTTTTACAAGTACATATTAAATACAAATTTCACTTATAACAACAGTATAACATTAGAAAAGATTCAAAATATACAAATAAAGCATAAACTACTATAATGTATGACTTTAGAGAACTCGTAGGTACAATTCATATAACCTACAATCAGTTCTTGATCGTTTATATCAGAATTTAGCCATGTTTCAGTAGGGGCATAAATTACGTAATCCATCGTTGGTAATGTAGATTTTAGGTCTTGAAGTTTCGTTCTCAGTCCTCTTACATTTTGATAGTATATTTTTAGATTGTGGGTCAGTTTTTTGGATTAAATTTTACAATTGTTGGGTGATTATTGATATAATTGATTGTAATGTCTTGTTCACCCGATGATTGCCTATTTTTTAGCTCGATTCTTAAATTATTATTAAATGAAAACTATTAATTCTTGTTTTTTATTTTCTTTTTAATAACTTTTTACTTAACACTATGTATTATTATTTAAAAAAAAATTATTTCGTAATTTTATTTAAATAACTTCTCGAAACTATTATTTCTGTATTGATTATTACCACTTTTTGATAATTTTTACAAAGTGCTTACAATTTATACATACTATAATTGTTTAATAACCACTTGATTTCACTGAACTTAACTGGTTTAAATTATATTACACTATTTAATGTACAATTACTTTTCACACAATTGTATGCTTCCTAAATAAACATAAATAAATAAAATAAAATATATGTATTGTATTAAAATCAATATATTTTATATATACTGCATATATACTTACAGGGTTTTAAGGGACGTACTTGACTTACTTTAACCATTGATTCCTGAAATTATTTGGAGTAAAAAATGTAAATGAAATTTTCTGTTTACAGTAACATCTTCGATTTTTTTTCTACAAAAAACATCGAAATAGGTGTTGGACAGTTAGAGATGGGGTGAGGGGTTGGTCGGCTACTCGGCTGGGTGACCAGTGACGACATGCGGAAAAAATTTGATTTTGAGGAAAAAAGTTTTGAAAAAAAAAAGTCGCCGGAGACCAAAATTTCATTTAAATTTTTTTTTCCAAATAATGTCACGAATAACTGGTTAAAATACGTCAAGTACGCCTATTAATACCCTGAATATATAATATTGTATTATAATCGTAATATAGGTGTGCACATTTTGTAGTAATAAAAATTCTTGGTGCCTAATCGTCTAATCAACCGTTATTATCAATTTTGTTAAGTTTTCAAATATAACAATGACAACAAGGGGTTTTTTTCTTTGCGATGATATTAATTACAAAAATAATTATCGATTCATTAAAGTAACCTTAATTTACCTTTGAATTTGTGTTGAAAAAGTAATAATTTACATTGGAAAAATTATCATTTTTTTCACTTTCTGCAAAATTTTAAATAAAACTACTTTTATACCCCTGATATCACCAAATGCTCGCTGAACAAAATTACATACGAGTTTCATGGTAAAGTCGACGCCCTAGAGCTTGACGGGAGGAGGAAATCGGGGAATTAGATTACAAGTAGCGTTGTGAAATTATGTACAACTTTAAAACAGAATACCGAAGTAAAAATATGTAAAAACTACACGACGTTACGACGAAACAGCAAACTAATTTCACCATTTTTTTGTATTTCTTGGGCATTAACTATGTAACAATTTCTAGACATTTTGTTTTTTGAAGATTAATTCTTTTTTAATTCTGCTCGTGAATGATACGGTTGTATCGAAACCGGTCGCGGAAAAATTTAATTTAAGTAACAAATGTACATTTAATAATTTCACCGAATTTGAAAATACTTAAAGGACTGCTAGGCTCTTAAGGGTTTGGGTACCGCCGTCCCGGGAACCATTTATGTTTTTTTTTCGAAATTATCTTTTATGTTAGAAGAAGTACAAAACAATATGTTATAATAATTTATTATTAATTATTATTATTAATAATAATTATACTACCGTATCTTCTGCAACGGAGCTTCCTTCCGCAGAATATCACGTGTTATTTGAATGTGCCCTGTCTAGCTTCTGAAGGCACCGCATAATAAAGGTCGCCTATCTACAGTTGAAATGGTACGTTTGAAAGAAACTTTCTGCTCGCCTTGGACCGGATGCGTGAACGACGAACAAACTGCAGGTGCGGTCTCCATAACGCAAGATGTAAAACGTAATATCAAGGAACCTCATAAAAAAATATATCCAATGGTTCAGCAAAATTTTTACAACGGTTATGAAAAATATACATAATATATATTCTTCTGTGTTCTCCATAAATAACTTTTTGACATTTTTGTTTTGCGTAATCCAACATTACCTAAGTAAATAACTTATCACGCCGCCCGTTTTGTACTATTTTGCAGAAGGGGTAGGCAGAGAGGACGGACCGCCAAACAACTCGGTCTTGGCACACACTCTTTGCCTCACTCACATTCATACATCGTCTCATACATTCTCTTCTATTATTCTGATTTTTGACATGGCCCGTCTCAAGTATCCGATTCATCTGACCGTGCTATGTCTTCCTCGAGTTCTTCTACCATTCACATTTGCGTCGTATATTCTTACACTATTTTCTTCGTTCATTCGCTGCACATGCCCAAACCATCTGAGGGCATAGAGCATAGAGGTATCTGAGGGTCCCTTTCTCACAATGCTTACTTCAGCCTTACATGATTTGCGGATATCCACATTTCTCACACGATCATTCATTGTTTTACCACACATACGCCTCAGGAATCTCATTTTTTATAAAATGAAAATGATGAATTTCTAATATTTTTATTCCGCGGTATCGCAGTGGGATATATAGATTCATAAATACGATCCAACCTGCCACGCAGCTGGTGGGAATACACATCCGCCACCAAGACCCGGACAAACCAGGCAGAACTCAGGCAGCTCAGCTCAGTCACCAAACGTAGCGAATCACCTGGGGTAACCCATTGTGGAATTGTTGGTTATCCAATAATTGGTTCACGGGGCGGCGCTACCCATACCCGCCAAAGGTATGAGGGGTGGGTAGGAATCTGGAGGTCAGTGGGTCCAGAAGTGACGGACGTGTGGACCCATCCCTGTCAATGTCCTGCTGGAGAGGCCAAATGGTCTCCTTTAACCAGTCTCTCCCGAACCGGCCTGCCACGCTGTAGTGGGCAGAGGTGTCCACCGCCAAAAACTAGACAAACCTCACTCATGAATCCGGCCAACCTTGCTTAGTCACCAAATGTAGCGAACCCTTCGACCAAGTATACCCTACGACGTAGGGTATACCCCTACGTCAATGAGCGAACCACTTGAGGTGACCTATGGCAGAGGCGTTGTCAATAAATGGTTCCCTGGGCGGCGGTACCCACACCCGCCTCCCAAATTGAGTATACCTAAATGTATATCTAAATGAAAACAGAAATCTGTTTTGAACGTACCAAATAATATTTTCTCTGAATTCCTAGGTCACCCCAAAGTAGTTCGCTACGTTTGGTTACTTAGCAGGGGTGCACGGGATCATATGGTGAGGTTTGTCTAGGTATTGGTGACGGATGTATGTGCTCAACTGGTGCGTGGCAGACCGGATCGGGATAGACTAGTTCGTAGAGACCTTTTGACCACTACATCCGGACTCTCTCGACCCGTCACCTTGAAACGCAGTGGGAGGGATGAATTCATACGTCCATCACTCCTGGACAAATTGAGCCGCCCCGGGAACCATTTATTGGATAACCAACACCTCTGCCGAGGGTCACCTCGAGTGGTTTGCTTTGTTTGATGACTTAGTCGGGGTACCCCGGTTTATGGGGTGAGGGTTGTTCGGGTCTCGGCAGCTGATGCGTCTACCCACCAGCTGTCCCACCACCAGGAGTCCTTTTGACTTCTCCAGCCATACACTCTCGAAACATCGCCTTGCATCGCAGTGGGGGGGGGATGAATTCACACGTCCGTCACTCCTGGACGCACTGATCCCCAGATTCCTACCCAACCCTAATACCTACCTACCCTTTTCCTTCCCAGAATTTCCTTTCCTAAAAAACCGCTCCACACAGCATTCCCAAAGATGACATAGGCCTCGAAGGGAATAATTTTCTCCTCAGGGCCCCCTGTAAGGAGCTAATGTAAAAAAAAAAATTCGTTCCCAGAACTTCCGTTCCTTCTGTTCCATAAAAAGACCCTCCACACAGCATCCCCAAAGATGAAAAAGGCACTAAGGGATTTTTTCTCAGGTATGGAGCTAACGTAAGAACAAGCCTATCCTGGAACGGGAAACTTTCCTAGTTGGACAGGCAAAGCTTCCTAATTGTAATTTGTACTTTTGTATCTATAATAAATAAATAAATAAATAAAAAAAAAATAAAAAAATACAAATTAACAAATAATTATTAAAATTACTAAAAATATTTCAAATTACTTTTGAAACGTAGATATAAGATATAATGGAAAAAAATAAAGAAAAACAACAACAAAAAAGTGATTATTAGAGCCGATACCCTCTCAATATATTGATTGAGGAATCACTAAGTTACGCGAATACTACGAAGAACAAAATAATGATGCGGATTGCTTAGGTAGGTAGGTACATGCACGGCTCACGCATACGATTTCCGAATAGTAATGTTCGCCGATATCCGGTAAGCTTCTTTGCCATATCTCCTTTATTTCTATTATCTCTACGTGTCAAACTATGTGATGTACCTACCTAACAAAAAGGCTAAAATTAAAAAATATGTACCTATTAAAAATGATAAAAATGCATTATTTCAAGATTGATGAAATTTTACGCACTTGACCATCAAAACGACTCCCACAACCACTCTCTCCCGATCCGGCCTGCCAGGCAGCTGGTGAGCAGACGCATCCGCCGCCAAGTCATCAAACGTAGCAAACCACTTGGGGTGAACTATGACAGGGGGTATTGGTTTCCCGGGGCGGTACCCACACCCGCCTCTCAAATTGAATTGAACTAGGTACCTAGGTAGGTAGGTAATAAACGAAATAAAGTAATAGTTGGTAAGTACCTACCTACCTAGGTAGGTAGGTTGAAGTATCCCAAATTCAAAAACAAAAGGCATTCTGAAACAATAGAGCAACATCCATAGATACCTACCTACCTAAGTTCAAAATTCGACTAGAACAACATCACATAATATTTCTAGAACGAACTTGCCGCGTCGGGCACGTGTTGTGATCATGAGGTAGGGCTGTCAATACTGCAATTTATTTAATTTATTTTCTCAGAATTTACGTAAAACACAAATAAGGAATGACAAATCATCATATTTATTGAACTGTGTTTAAGGAACTTTGGTTTAACGTTATACATTTTAATTTACTTTTTAAAGTTATCCTATATTATCTTTCTATAAAATCTATCACAAGGGAAAAAAATAACAAAATTAAATATTTTCTAAATCTACAGGATATTTTTTGGCGAAACAGTCTTTACATAAGTATGTGCAATGTTAATTGCACAGAAATTTTTGGGACAGTTGTATCAATTTGACTTTCATAATTTTCTTCATCTTAGGTATAATGTTTATGACAAAATGCTCATACTCAACTAGGCGGTTCACACGGTTCAACATTTGTTGATCAACTCGACAATTGAAAGCTAATTGACAAGTGTGAATACTTTTTCAACAAAGTTGATCAAGTTTTTTGTTGACTAGCTAAAGTTGAAAGCCCGTCTACTTTTGACGTTCAAGTATGACCATCGCCATCTTGGTATGACTCATCGATCAAGTTTCATAGAGAATCGACGCGTATGAACACATGTTTCCACTCGCATGGGTTTTTTCGCGGCCAAAAGTAGACGTCAAACGTGTTACCTTGTTTCTACCGTCATGGAATCCGCAACGAAAAAATATCTGAAATGGTCGGATGATTTGGTGTTCAGACTTATGGATCTGTACCAAAGCCATCCCTGTCTTTGGGATCAAATGCAAGAAGTGAACAAAAATAGAAATGCCCGTGATACTGCAATAAATAGTTTTATTTTTGGTATGGGTATTGTGGAACTGACGCCGACCGATGTTAAAAATAAACAACATTTTTAACAAAACAAAAAACGACTTAAAAAAATGCACTAAAAAGTAAAAAAATAATTTCGTACGATTGTTATTTTTGGAGTCGGTGTCAGCCAAGATCTCCACATCTCACCTACCTATGTATATAGTTACCTTGGCTGTCACCGACTCCAAAAATAACAATCGTACGAAATTATTTTTTTACTTTTTAGTACATTTTTTTAAGTCGTTTTTTTGTTTTGTTAAAATTGTTGTTTATTTTATTATTTTTAGTGACGAGCGTGCATAAAGAAGTTTTACTTCAAAAAAAGAATCATAGAAATCTGTCAAAATCGTCCATTTGTCGCGCAAATGCTATTGCAAATTTAAGACATATATGGTTTTCTCATGGATCCCATTGTCAGATCTGGACCAAATTAAAATGAGACCAAACGGCAAGCACCAGCTTTCAAATAAAAAAAAAATCATCAATATCGGTTCACCCAATCGAAAGTTCTGAGATAACAAACATAAAAAAAAATATATATATATATTGTCGAATTGATAACCTCCTCCTTTTGGAAGTCGTTTAATAAAATAAAAACTATTAGAACGATGTACAAGAAGGAACTAGGATTAATAAATAAATCAATAATAAATAAATAAATTGTTTTTCTGTTATCATCTCTTTCAAAATTGTGTTGGATGCGCCTAATTCACTCCTTCTCATGATCCATTTTCTCGCCCAAATACGACATTTTTTATGCTTTTTCATAATCTCGAGCTCGTCTCGCAGAACATCAGAAATTAGAGAGACGCACGTACTGACAATTTCAGTTGACGCCATCTTGCATGTCAAATTCGGTTCCACTTAAATTAAAACGCGTGAACATAATCTCATTCAACTTTTAAACCAATAAAAGTGGATCAACAAAAATCGAAACATGTGAACGCGCCCAACGACAGATAATTTAGTTGTCTACCCAACACGAGCAACACCGGGTTCACGCCAGATATGTAGGATTTATACATGTAGACTGAAAATAAGATATTTAACCGAGTTAAATTTGTTTAAATAAATTACGAAAGCTAGATTAATAATAACCAAACGTTTACTCAGCCCTTATCTTACCAAATGTAATCCGACACTCGCTTAGAAAATTTATTTATATTTTGGTAATAAACGTCTTGCAAATGCAATAATAGCTCTTATAGTAAGCTATTATATAGTTTAATTTTGCCGGCCGCCGGAGTTGTTTATTTTTCGGTAACCGGATGTGTCAAACGCTGACTGCTTTCTGCTTTGTCTAAAACCAGCGGCGTAGAATGAATTAGAGCGCCCCTTCACCAGAATCGTATTCCTAGTTTAATTTTTTTTGCCCTACTGGGCTTCTACTTAATTTTCTAATTATACAGTTATGTTAGTTGTATCAATGGTATATCTAATATATATTATTTATGTATCATTGAAGAAGTAGATAACAAAAATAATCTAAACGAAAATACGAAAAAAGATATTATTTATGTATTGAATCTCTTACTGGTTAATACGCAATATATCTTATTCAAAAAGTTAGATTTATTACCACCAAAAGAGAGTATTTTTGTCGGGGAGACGAAAAAATACACATGTTACATGTAAAAAAATTTAAATTATAAGGTATACGCCATTTTTATTTTCATCATTTTTTGTATTATATTTCATAGACAATCAATCATCAATCAATGCTGCCAATCATAGAAAAAAATATTATTGCCTATAAAACAATAATTTTGTAACACTAAATAACTTGGTATGCAGGAAAATGTCAAATAATAGTCTGTAATCTGTATATAGTCCAGTCAATGAATGGTACAAAAGGAGGTGTAGAGTGCGTGAGCAAGAACCTAATCAGAAACTTGTTAAGGGTGCTTAGGGTGTGAACATACTAAAAGTCCTTATGTCTCGTTGGGGAGCTAGGGAGGGGAGGGGGGGGGGAGGGAAGGTCCCAATTTAAGGGTTTCCGCTTTTATCTCGAAAATGGTGTATCGCAGAGGAAATTTTTTTGAGTAAAAGCTCAGAAAATTATCTACAACTTTTATTCTATACGTAATTTTCGAAATCTCAGCCGTTTTTGAGTTACACGCTCCACAAATGTAGATATTTTCGAAAAAAAATTATTTTACCTCACATTTTTCGCGATATAAGCGGAAACCTGAAAATTGGTTAGGTTAGGTTAGGTTAGGTCCGTATGGCGCGGCAGCTGTCAAAAAATGAAATAATCCTCCCCCGCCAGCCCCCGCCTGCCTTCCCGCTTCACCCGGGATGGGATTGTTTTCCATCGCTCATGGAAAGCTCGAAACAACAGAAATTGTCAATATTTATCATGCCAATAGTAATGTCACAATAGGGAATGTCACTTCAAAAGTTAATGGCGGAGCTCGCAAGAGACGGGCCTTTAGACAAACCCTGCTTTGCCAAACAAACCATTCAAAATCTGGGATGTATATCTAAATAATGATAACATCCAGCTTTTGCAGCTTGAATCGTAACCCAAATAATTCGAAGTAGGTAATTTTTGTTTTTATTTTGAAGAGAATTTATTTTTGAAGGTTGGTACTTCGGACAAATGTAATACTTGATTGTCTATAAGGAATATTCCGTATTATCCGTGTATCGAACTTCGACAACACGAACGTTCCGTGTTATCCGTAAGGTGGACTAAATTCACCTTTACCCTAATAAATTATGTTAAAATTAAACGAGTTACAAAGTTATAAAAGAAGTAACGAAATTGTAAAATAGGTAAAATAAGTCGATACACTCCTAAAAATTAAATATAAGATTAACTTAAAAAGTTGTTGAAACCTATTTTATACATAAAATGGGAAAATAAAATTAAAAAAATGTGCGCGTGGAGTCCACGCGTGACAAAGGTGAAACTTCTTGTTTATTAGGTACCTATAGTATAGATATTATTTGTATTTTTTTATTGAACAAGAGATAAATAATAATTGAGAATATAAGGAAAAAAAATCATAAAAAAACTAGAAACGATCCTCACCATAAATCTCCCAGTACGAATCTAGCAATAATAATAATAATATTTGGATGATTTATATAGCGCCGTTTTTGTGAAAAATCACCTCAAGGGCGCTGTAGCAAACCTTGAAGCAACAATTAAAACTACTAAATGTGAACAACCAACGAATCTTGCTATTTTATATTGAAACATATTAGTTCACATTCCCGCCGCAGGTTTTTGCTGATCACATGTTATGAAAATGATGCGTAATTGAATACCATATTGTTTTGGCATCTGTCAATGAATAATGACAATGACAATGAACGTCAGTTACGAGTCATAAGCTACTGCCTACCGTCTAGCAGTGTATTTGAATGTATCGAATAATTTATCAAACAAGTTTGATCGAAATCCGAAAAGAATCATAAAATCATGAACTCCTTCTGCAATACGTAATGTTTCTATGGAAATTTACGAAAAACATGCACATTCGATTTAATAAACATAATTTGAAAGATGCCCATTATTAAGCGTTTCATGTTCAAATCAGGGTACCATCTAGTGGGATTTCTTCGCTGCACTGACTATTCCCTGGTCCAACATACTTACCTCTCCGCCGCGAAATATTATTTCGAACCTCCACCTAAATATATACATAAATGTATAGTGGTCTCTGCGCCGTGGGTATGTCAGAGCGAGACGACAGTAACAATTAACAGTGTCGCACGCAATATACCAAAACACCCACGTCGCATACTTCAAGCTGGTGTTCGGGGTTGAGAGGAATAAAAATTCCCAATATTTATGAAAAATTATGAACTATACACGTATTATTAGTAATATGAAATGTACCTATCAATACACCTCTATTTTTAACTTCATATTGAGAAGAAGCAAATTTTTATAGAACTTGGTAAACTTTTTGACGTTTGTAATTTTAAGTTTAAAAACAACACTGAATATTATGTTAAAACCCAGTAAACATATTCAGATTTAATTCTAAAATCATACTTTTTGAATCTTGGAAATCCGTCAGTTTTAAAAAGCTGTTTGCATAATATTTTAAAATTATTTGTAACAAAATCGGGAATCTCAGGAGAAATTTCCCCGCGTTCGGGAAATGATCGCCGTAACTTCGGGTTTTTACGAGCGGATACTGGCATCAAACTCATTTGAAGTAACAATGAACATTAACTTTTGGTGGAATTGATTTAAATGCGTTATGTTGTGAGGCAAGACCCCAAACATTTTCTATAAAACGCAATCGTTCAAAGGGTTTACCTAATGCAACTCAATACTAATTGCACTCGAAAGGTAAGACTGTATGTGGAAAACACATTTATTATTAGAGATTCACAAATAATGTAACATTTTATACAGAATACAATAGCTCCAAACCTTTTGTTATATGAAAACCGCACAAGAGTCCCATCTGCTCCCGTCTGGAGCCAGTGCGACTATGGCATTCCCGATTAGGGTATATTGTAAGGCTGATGGTAGTTGGGAGGGGAAGGAGATAAGGAAGAGGAAGGTGGGGAAGTACCTGGCTATTCACTTCTGGTCACTAAACACGTAGTTGACTAGTCTGTGGTTAGTGGCGGGACAGACTAGGGAAATATATTGTGAGCTTGTGCAGCGCCCGCTATAAAAATCATCCAAATATTATTATTATTATAAACTTCTTTCTTTCTTCCCGAGTAAACATACTTCACAGATACACAAACTCATTAACCATTTATTTATTTCTAATATTTTGAAAAGATTTTGTCAATTTTAATAAATAAAAATATTGTTTACATAAGATTATAATTAATTTAAATTAATAAAAAATAAAAAAAATGCCCACACCAGGTTTAGAACTCGAGAACTTTCGATCTGCAGTCAAGTGTTCTACCGAATAGCCAAGGATAACCTACTTTAAACTGTCGGATTATATCTATTTAAACACTCGATTACTTTCTGGAATTTCTTAATGCCATTATTTTGTTCTACGTTTGAAATGTGGTATTTAAAAGCTACATTTACTTCGCAGGATCATAAAGTTTACGATTTTTACTAATTTTTTATGCATCCATTGAAAAAATTCATTCATTCAAAAAAATAATAAAACATCATTAAAAAAATAATACATATTCTTATATAGTACCTACTACAATCCAATTGTATGTCTCCGTAATCAAATTCGGAGTTACGATTTTTTTAATGTGGGCGGAAAAATTGGACTGAACCATCGAGATCAATCCGAGAAGAAATTTATAAAATGAGTGGTCGTTCCAGTGGTTAAGATGGTACGAGAGATTTTTCAATATTTAATGATTTTTGCGCGTTTTCGAAGTCGCCTACGTCCATAACCGTACAAACAAAAGAAAAGTTATACCAAAAAAATGATAGTTACATTTACGTTCTATCCCTAGAAATATAATTAAATATTAACAAAAAATATTTTTCATAGTGTTTGAAAAATAGTGGTTTTCAACAAATCTCAATCGACCTGCAAATATTTTTCTTACGTTGTCGTACGCATAAAGGAAAAAAAAATTAAATTTTTTTTTTTAGATAGAAAACATCTCAACGTATGCCGCTTCATTTTTTAATTTTTTAATTAAAGAGCCTTTTTAGCTAAATTACAATGTGATATTATTAAAAAAACTGCATAAATCAGTCAACTTTAGAATCGTTTTAATGTACCAAAAAACAGGTTAGTTAATAAAATAAAAATATCTTCCAATAAAACAGTATTTTAAGAATCTCAATTTAAAAATAAATATATTAAATCCAATGATTTATTTGGTTTGCATCATAGACATCCAAATGACTAGACAAGCAGTTACGGGTGAGGGGTCAAACCAAACCATGGAGGGGGAAGAGGGGAAAGATGACTGTGATTCGTTATACAATCAATCTGACAGTAAATAGGCATCTCGCATTACAATATCACCATTTAGTTCTTAAAAGCAAAATCTGCTTTGAATAAATAGACCTTTTTACATGGGAGAGCGAATTGCTTGCTACGATAATAACATATTTGCTAAGGTCAAATGTTCGCCTCAAAAAGACTCGCCCCAATACACATAGCAATATTTTGTTGCCGTGTTTAGTTAAAACACTATTACAAATGTTTCATAATTTACTTACCCCTGTAACCACCGATGAGCACCCTGGAGAACCGCCCACATTCGCTATGTGCACATTGATATGTAGATATATTGTATAGAATACGCTACTGTTTTGGCGTTGTATTTCGTTAAATGTATGGATGTTACCTTCTAGCTGTTCACGGCAAGAATGATGACGTCACACATTTTAGATTCAAGCGAGGCTCTATCCCCTCCCCATGGAGCGAGCCGGTTCCAAGGAGGTGCTTCAGCCGGCGCCATGTGGAGGGGGAAATAATACGTTTTTATCACTTAGGGCAGGTCCATGTATATTCATATGTCCGTGGTTTGCATCAATTTTCGTATCATAAGAGCAGATCTCAATTAGTGTTTCAGTGCCTCCCGAAGACGGAGGGTTGTCTGTCACGCTACTTTAAATAATTTAAGTAAAAGCTGAATCACCCAAAAGATCAGTCATTTACTAGACCTGAATACATTGTCGGAATTATTAAATGGCCCTTTTTACAATTTCTTCTTTAATTTACTATCTACTCAATCGCACGGCCGAGCTGTGTCGGCGCTGTTCAGGGATATTCAAAGTTAACAAAATATTATATGTTTATGATAATTAAATAATGTTTTTAATAATTAAATAAATGTACATGATAATTAAATAAATGTTTCCGATGTTTAAATAAGAACAAATAATATGAAATGCGAAATATCTATTCGATGGCAAATAACTATTTTTGAAAAATCTTAATGAAATTTTATAAAATTATTCACATAAAATTAATCACTTATACCTTAGTTTTGTTCACGTTTATATATCTTTATTTATAATATATTTTTTTCATTTCTAGTTTTGTTATTTTCGATAAGGCTCTCGACTGGCGTTCCGGAGGTCACGGGTTCAAATTAAGCATGCGCAAGTAAATTTTATTTGATTGGTTTGTGTTATTTCACAATTTGATCATTTAAAAATATTATAAGGTATACTCTTATTTGCGGTACGTTCCAGATTGGAAGATAGTTTCAGTATCGCCCTTGTAAAAGACCACCATTCAGAATTAAAACTTTGCTTTAAATGGCTTTAGCCGTGTTTGGTGACTAGATGTGAATAATCAAGCTGTCTGATCTGACAGAAACCATGTAGCAACTTTAACTTTTTTTCCAATTTAACCTTAAAAATTTAGTCTTCAAACTCTATTTACTCGAAAACTAATGTTTTTTGGTTTGAGTTTTATATATAAACATGTATATACCCAGCTGAGTAGTCAACCAACCCTTCACCCCTCCTCCAACTGTACAACACCTACCATTTTTTTATGTTTTTGTAGAAAAAAAACATCAAAGATGTCACCGGAGACCAAAATTTCATTTTCATTTTTTACTCCATATGTCAGGAATCACTGGTTAAAGTAAGTCAATTAACATTACTTTCAATTAACATTACATTCAATTAACAATTACTTAACATCCTGTATATGTGCAGTCCTAGTGCTGCATATATACATTATCCATTTTACCCTTAAATCGACTAAAATCAAACTAACCGTACAATGTACTTAAATGAAAACTATTAATTATTGTTTATTATTTTCTTTTTAATTAATAACTTTTTACTTAACACTATGTACTTTTATTTAATTTTTTTTAAATTTAGTAATTTTATTTAAATAACTACTCGAAACTATTATTTCTGTATTGATTATTACCACTTTTTGATAATTTTTACAACGTGCTTACAATTTATACCTACTATAATTGTTTAATAACCACTTGATTTCACTGAACTTACTGGTTTAAATTATATTCACTATTTAATGTACAATTACTTTACACACAATTGTATGCTTCCTAAATAAACATAAATAAATAAAATAAAATATATGTATTGTATAAATATATGTAAAATATTGTATAAATATATGTACTGCATATATACCTACAGGGTTTTAAGGGACGTACTTGACTTACTTTAACCATTGATTCCTGACATTATTTGGAGTAAAAAATGTAAATGAAATTTTTTGTCTACAGTGACATCTTTGATTTTTTTTCTACAAAAAACATAATTTTTTTTTAGGTGTTAGACAGTTAGAGATGGGGTGAGGGGTTGGTCGGCTACTCGGCTGGGTGACCAGTGATGACATGCGGAAAAAAAAAAGATTTTGAGGAAAAAAGTTTTGAAAAAAAAAGTCGCCGGAGACCAAAATTTCATTTACATTTTTTATTCCAAATAATGTCACAAATAACTGGTTAAAATACGTCAAGTACGCCTAATAATACCCTGAATATGTAATATTGTATTATACTCGTAATATAGGTATGCACATTTTGTAGTAATAAAAATTCTTGGTTCATAATTCCACAAGCAAATGCTTTTATTGGAGGAAAAGTAACTAAAATTATAAAAAAAAATTATTAAAATTATAATCGTCTTATCAACCGTTATTATCAATTTTGTTAAGTTTTCAAATAAAACGATGACAACAAGAGGTTTTTTTCTTTGCGATGATATTAATAACAAAAATAATTATCGATTCATTAAAGTAACCTTAATTTACCTTTTGTGTTGAAAAAGTAATAATTTACATTGGAAAAATTATCATTTTTTTCACTTTCTGCAAAATTTTAAATAAAACTGCTTTTATACCCCTGATATCACCAAATGCTCGCTGACCAAAATTACATACGAGTTTCATGGTAAAGTCGACGCCCTAGACCTTGACGGGAGGAGGAAATCGGGGAATTAGATTACAAGTAGCGTTGTGAAATTATGTACAACTTTAAAACACAATACCGAAGTTAAAATATCTAAAAGCTACACGGCGACGTTACGACGAAACAGCAAACTAATTTCACCAAATTTGAAAATACATAAAGGACTGCTAGGCTCTTAAAATACGATAAATACACAAAAAATAGTTGTTTTTATACTTTGTTCACCCCAATATAAAATATATACAATGCCAATCGCATCAACGTATAACCCGTGTATCTACCTATATAAAATGTAAAATATATACATAACGGAAACAAGAAGATAATTTAATAAAAAATAATAAAAGAGGCTAAAATAATTCCTATCACTAAATTTGCAGTAATTTATTATTATTTTAAAGTGTATTGTCTAAAAATATATAATATGACATTTGTAAAATATTATAAATTATACCTTTTCCTGACTTACGTTTTTTACTTTCCGTAAATTCCAATTAAAAATTTATTAGCGTCATCTAGCGACAACATTTTTATCAGTTATATCTTATCTCGACGGAAGTTTCCTACTTACCGTGAGTACCAAAGTATGCGTTAAATATATGGGACACCTCTTTGTGTAAGGCATTCTTTGAGGCCACGACGTCAGATTATATATAAGGCATATTTTGAGGACAGTCCTCAAACTATCGTGTATATCGAATAGCCAGATGTCTTCAAATCATGCGGTAAATATATGTTTTGATATATATTTAAAACGGAACATCCTAGCCGTATATAGCTGTAAGGGGGTAGTTTTTAAGGGCGGTTTAAACAAAATGGCGCAAAAAAAAAAGTATATATAAATGGGCTCAAAGTATGCATTACACAAATATATATATATATATATATATATATATATATATATATATATATATATGTTATGATTAAGGTTTTCACGGGTGTAAGATGTAGAACAGTTTTCTCGGTTTACCCGCGTAACGTAGTCCTTAAAAGGACTTTTTAACTCCTGACGTTTCGGACAGATCACACTGTCCATCTTCAGAGGCCTTATGTCTTGAGTTTTTGTCTCAAACTGATAGCTTTCGCATGTCTGTTCGGTCCAAAAGCTAAAAGTTTTAGCTAAAAGTTTTAGCTTTTGGACCGAACAGACATGCGAAAGCTATCAGTTTGAGACAAAAACTCAAGACATAAGGCCTCTGAAGATGGACAGTGTGATCTGTCCGAAACGTCAGGAGTTAAAAAGTCCTTTTAAGGACTACGTTACGCGGGTAAACCGAGAAAACTGTTCTACATATATATATATATATATATATATATATATATATATATATACATCATTTTCATGTTGACGACAAACCGACGTCTTGCGACGTTGCCGCTTATTTGTTCAAGTTTTTGGTTGAACGACTGTATAGGTATTTATAGAATATGAAGGCGACAATATGTCTGGCCCATACGTCGCGGACTCTAATCAACCCGGCGCGGCGGCAATGCCCACGTAAAATTTATTAAATTGGTATGAGATTTTTTGAGACTTATCATTCAGAATTAAAACGTTGCTTGAAGTGTGATTTGTTATTTTTAGTGACTAGATCTATATTGCTGGGATCTTCCTTTGCTTCCTTTTTTCTCCATTTTGATTTCGCATCAGACAGTGATTACCATATTTTGGCTATATCAGTGGACTCCTGTATGGTTTTCTCATCAAAAACAGTTTTTTCATGTTAATTTTAAAGAATGAACTCTAGATATAAGTGCTTAATTATTACTACAACACGATTATCAGTAGAAATATTATGTGACCTATTAATTATAAAGAAGCCGCAGACTTCGCAAAGAGTCAAATTGGGAGGCGGTATGGGTACCGCTGCCCCGGGAACCATTTATTGGATAACCAACACCTCTGCCATAGGTCACCCCAAGTGGTTCGCTACGTTTGGTGAATTAGCGAGGGTGCCCTATAATGTGTAATGCTCATGTGGTGAGGTTTGTCTGGGTCTTGGCAACGGATGCGTCTGCCCACCAGCTACATAGAAGGCCGGTTCGGGAGAGAATGGTTGAGGGAGTCCCTTTGATTTTCCAGCCGTATTCTCTCGAAACATCGCTTTGCACCGCAGTGGGAGGGATGGATTCATACCCGTCACTCCTATTATGTCCGTCACTCCTGGACATACTGATCCCCAGATTCCTACCCACCGCTAGTATCCTTTTCCTTCCCAGAACTTCCTCTCCTTCTTCACCTAAAAAGTCCCTCCCAACAGCATCCCCAAAAATGACATAGGCCCTGAGAGGGCCCCTTATGTTAATAATTAATGAAAAATTAAATTAGAATTATAATTAGTTAAATATATATAGCGTCCCACCGAAACAGACCTTTCCACCGAAACCGAATCTTCGGTGTCTGTCTCAGTTTCGGCCGAAACCGAAACTTTTTTAGAATTGTTAAAAATCGATTGAATACTGTTATTTGGCTTATTTTTTTATAAATTTGGTTTGTTTTATAGAAGTAATTCTTTTTTCACATACTTAAATTATTGTTTTTATTTATTTATTTAATTTAACACGTGTTAACTGTCGGAAAAAGTGTACAAAATAAGCCAAATAACAGTAAACAACCGATTTTTAACATGTCTAAAAAAGTTTCGGTTTCTAAAACCGAAACTGATGCCAAAACTAGATTTTTTTGCCAAAACTTGCCGAAACCGAAACCGAACCTTCGGTCGGTCACTAATTATTTATATTTTTTTTATTATTTTGAATAATATTATAGACCGGTCAGTGGTTGAGTGGGCATCGCGTTTTGGGTCCCACCCAGGCGTTTCGTGTTTGATTCCTCGGTTGACTAAGTCCTCCGTCGTGACTCAAGCAACATTTTCGGCTTACTGTGGTGGTAGTGGGAGATTTTCAAATATTGTCGGGTTATTCGTTAACCCGGAAATGTTTATCTTTCTTTACAAAAAAAATTAATGCTTATCATGATTGACGATGCATTTTCGTTCACGGGAGAAACAATTTTAGGGGTTTTAGTGGCTTAGGTTTTTAACAACTAAATTATATGATAAATCCTTTAAAGGAAAGGGGAAAATAGAAAAGCGAAAGCATAAAACTGTCTAAACAAATAATATAATATGACTTCGGATAATAAGTAAATATTATGTAATAATAAATGACACTGTCCTTTGCAGAGAGGACCGCCAAAGAACTCGATCTTGGCACAAACTCCTTGCCTCAATCACGTTAACTTTTAAAGCTCTCTAAAAAATATATATTATTCTTGAATATAATATCTAGACATTCCCCGTGCTGAAAAAAAAAAATAAAATTCCCTCCATGGAAAAAAATCAGAAAATATGCTCCAAAAATTATTATAAACACATTGTTTTCAGTTATTTTACAAATTATATGTATGAAAAAATTCACAGTGTTTTTTTTAAATGCTGTTTAAGACAACCCCCATGACATTTTTGCTCTATTTTAAACGAGTCGTGTTTTATTAAACATTTTCACAATTTTTGCATCGACTTCGTCGCTTTAAATAAAAGCGCGCTCCTCTAGCACTCGTAATTTCATATCTCTCCCTCTTCTTCTTTTTGAGCCCGGTTGCGGCTCCTTACGTGCTAACTTTTGAGTGTCTGATTGTAGCCAGTCTATTTATGCCAGTTCTGAAGAATGAATTCTAAACATAAGAGGACTGAAAAAAAATTGTCCAATGATATCAGATAATAATTAAAAGGGTTAATATTACTTCAACATTTTATCGGATGTACCATCAAGAGTTGTACGGTGTACACTTAGTGTACTGGTTCATGTATAAACAAATACATCACATCCAAACACTTGAAATGTGGTTCCTAGAACTCTATAATGGATTAGGAGGCCCGTTACGTAACAAGGGATTCATTCATTAATTTTGTCTTCTGGAATATTGCCGATTACTCTAATGAACGGTTCATGCCATTAAAAAGATAACGTTTTTAATCTGCATTTTTGACAGCAGTGCAATATCTCTCAACGACAGCGGATACCTACTTATCGAGGACATCAATCGCACCTACTGTGAAATTCATCGTGTTCTACATTGCCGGTATCCGTGGTCGAGGTGTAAGGCTCTCGAATTGCAATCAGGAGGACACGGGTTCAAATCTCAAAGTCTTTCAAATCTACCTTCAATCCCGCAGCATGAATAGGTACCCCAATTGGGGATGCCATAGACTCACTGGCTCCATTGGATGAATGGTGGTCTTACACCAGAACGAATTGAAATTATCATCTTCTCTAGAAGAAGTCACAAATATAGCTACTAATACAATAACATATTTTAATTAATAAATTTTTGTAATAATATACAAATTAAATCAAATAAAATTTTATGAGCTCACGCCGGGATTTGAACCCGAAACCTCCGGATTGCTAATAGAGAGCTTTGCCCTCGACCGCGGAGGTCGTTATTTCCTGTCTTTAGGTTTTCTTGCACGTCTAAATTAAATGGAACCGGGTCTTTTCCCTATCATTACACACTTCACGTTAAAAAAATGTACCAATATTTTTAGTTGATTAAAATCGCCAATAGCCAATTCTAGTAGTTTTTTCGATTAGTCTCTGAAGTTCACCTGAACGTTTTCGGTTAAGTAGGAGAACTTTGAAAAATACTATTTCTATCATTAGAAATATGCCAGAATACAGCATCACGTGCCTTGATTTTTAAATGTTAATCTAGCAATGAATTTCAACACGTTTTTCGAGTAAGAAGAAAAGTAACGTGTCACATAGCACTCTCCTTAGGGTGAATTGCCATAAACAAAAAAAAAGAAAAGTATCAGTTTTCAAATTACTTGCAGCTTTGGCAGATTGGGTAATTATTACTACAACACCATTATCGGTAGAAATATTACGTCTTTTGCGAATCTTATAACAAAATTATAATTAATTCAATTTGGGAGGCGGGTGTGGGAACAGCCGCCGCAGGAACCTTTTATAGGATAACAAACACCTCTGCCACAGGTCATCCCAAGTGGTAAACTACGTTTGGTGACTTAGCAGGGGTGCCCGGGTTAATGGGGTGAGGTTTGTCCGGATCTTGTTAGCGGATGCGTCTGCCCACCAGCTGCATGGCAGGCCAAGTCGGGAGAGATCGGTTGAGAGAGCGTCTTTGACTGTCACTCCTAGACACATTGACCCCTAGATTCCTACCCAACCCCAATACCATTTTCCTTCCCAGAACTTCCTCTCCTTCTTTTTCTAAGAAGGCCTCTGTGTTTCCTCCTTCCTACAACATGGGTCTCTTCAAGACCAATGTTCATTCCTTCCTCTCCTCAAAAAGACCCTCCACATAGCATTCCAGATGACATAGACCCTGAGGGAAATTATTTTCCTCAGGGCCTCCTGTATGGAGTTAATGTAAAAAAAGACCCTCCACACAGCATCCCCAAAGATGACATAGGTCCTGTGGGGAATTATTTTCCTCCCAGGGCCTCCTGTGTTGTGCTAATGTAAAATTATATGTTAAATCTCTCAAAAGGAAAATCGAAAGCATAAAACTGTGTAAACAAATAAAATAACATGCCTTTAATAATAAATAAATATTATCTCACAAAAACTAACCAACCCGCTGTTTCCTCGCAGGGGTTCGCAGAGACGACCGCCAAACAACTCGGTCTGTGCATATGTCATAGTCAAAGGTCTGTATGCAGTCTCTTCGCGGAATGACTGGTATATCGGGCTAACCCCGAAATAAATTCCAATGTCGGCCTTTGATTAAAGTATTTTTAGCCAAACCTAGAAGTTCCTAACTTTTTCACTTTTTCGTCAAACATCGAAGTTTCAATAAATTGAGTTTTGACGTTTGCCTGACCAAATTAGTTTCTCCTAGGTTTGACGAAAATTCCTTAGTCAGTGGCCGAAAAACTTCATTTGTTTGGGCTTTGACTAAGACTTCAAGTCAGACCTGAGGATTGACTAGTCAAATCTAGGAGCGCCGGAGCTTCGAGAATTGACTATATCATACACACTCCTTGCCTCATTCACATCCATACATCGCTCTTTCATTCTGTCTTTCGACATTACTCGAGAATTCGGTTTACTCAATCATGCCATGTCTTTCTCGGGCATCCCCAAATTTTTCTACCATTCAAGTTCACGTCATATGTACATATAATCTCCTTACAACCTATCTTTAGATCATTGGCTCTACATGCCCAAACCATCTAAGATTCCTATTATTATCTCATTACACTCATCAGTCTTGCATTCTCTGTGAATCTCCAAATATTTCACATATATTTTTTACTGTCAAATCAGTCATAAATTGAAGAAAAAATTGTTTTATTTATTCTAGTTATTTGTAGTAAGTTTTCAAATTACTAATATATTAAGAACATTGATTTTATCTTGTTTAATAATAATAGAGTGGCTTGGCACACGATTAAGCATTGTAGGAATTTATAATCATGGATAAGAAAATATCTAATATTTGTTTAAAAATAGTAATATAAAAAAATTAAGTTGCTGATATATTTGCCGTACAATAATAATATAATCAAAAGCTAAATTTGAATGAAATCATTTCTTTTGTTATCCTGATTGCAATGTGCGATGTTTTTACTGTGAATGATCTGTATCAGAAGAAACGCTATTAAAAAGCGATGTTGCCAAATGTAGGAGTTACGATACGCGAGTCAATAAAAGCCAATAAAAACGTATATTATGCTAAAAATATACGCTGGTCTACTACAGCGCCACGGCTCGCCGCTCGGTGACAAAACACTGAACTAAAATAGCATATTTCAGTTGATTTAGGTACCAAAACTGCGCCTGGCTTATTTTCGTTTTTGGACTGTATGAGGGTAGAGGAGTGGGGAAAACTTGAAATTACATGTGTTCGATCCTGCGTCCGTATACCGGACGCAGAATGACGGTCGGACGCAGGATTGAATGAAAGTGGACCATTAGAAGACGCAGCAATGATAGCGGGATGTATATATATATATATATATATATATATATATATATATATATTGACCTCTTCCCGTAGTATCTTGATCCTGTAAGAAGTTGCTTGACAATGTTGATCCACCTTTGACACCGTATAACTTGGCTTTGATGGAATACATCTGTATGAATTGGCAACAACGTTACTACAAATACCAAGGTTGCCAGTTTCTCGGTAAAAGTTTTTGATATATTGCACATAAAATTTTCGAACTTTGTATGGAAATCATACGCATCTTTTTTGTTGATCCGGTCAAATCCCCGTACGTTATCGATCCGCCCAAATCCCCATACGCGGTGTATCCGCCTGTTGATAATAAAAGATGGCTGAAAAGGGAAGCCTTCTGATTGGTCGAACGAAGCCTTCTCATTGGTAGCAGATATGGAAGGCACCTACTAAAAAAAGATATCCAATTGTTCAACTAAATTTTTACAACGGTTATGAAGAATATATATTCTTCTATATTCTCCACAAAATATTATTGACATTTCTTGTTCTCGCCCCCTACACGGAGAAAAATGTTTTGAGAATTTATTGGGAATTCTTGTCTTTTTATTCGGAATTACTGTTAAAAAGGGACTGCAGTTGTTACGAATGAATCAGGAAACGGAGTCCTAATAGATATTCGGACGGCGACTGTCAAAAACTTTACGAATATATTTTCATGATGTCTCGCAATTTCAACTCTGTCTGGATGACAATACTAATATTTTTGCATTACAATTACGAATATCTAAGAGTGATTCATGATATTTGCCAGTAGTTAATAATATTTTGTTAGTTCTTTTACGAAAATATTGACAGTCCTCCTGATATTTTTTCAGCAATTACTAACCATTTATTCGATCTTATACGACGGTCTTCCTGATATTCTGCTAGTAAAATACTGACAGGTAATTTTTGTTCGTTCTTTAACTAATATTAGGTTTTACTGATATTTTGTTAGGTTCTTGTACTAATACCTTATGCTTACTGTCAAGTTAATTGCTCTTTGCGTACTGATAGAAGTATATGACTTTTTACTAGTATTTTTAATGATTCCACTGACATTTCATCATTCCAGTCCAAACTGCACTAGGACTGGAATGATGGAATGTCAGTGCAATCAATAAAAATGCAAGTAAGAAGTCTTATAATTTTATCAGAAAGCATTGGTAAAATTAACATGGCAGTACACAAAAATAAACATGAAAATGAAACAACTTAATAATACTTACAATCTTATATAATATCTTCCAATGAGTCAACGGGATCACGGAGGCCCATTTGGAGTATGTTGGGAGGCTGAAGGGGTTGGGGAGCAGGAAGGAGATAGGGAAGACGAAGGTTTGTTAGATAATAATTCATAAAGAATGATGCTTTAAATAGTGTAAATATATTTAATTACTCATCATAAATCACATTGTATAAATTATAAATTTCAAGGAATGTCGAATCTCATATTACTAAGGGTAAAATATAATTACAGATTGTAATACCATACAAAAATACGATACCTAAAGCAGAATATGGACTGGTAAAAATAATAATTAATTAATTAATAATTGTATGTCTTCCAATGATAAAAATATGAACTCAGCTTCTGACAGATCTGCCGAGCATATTTTTTTCCAATTTATCGCAGTATTTATTGGGAAGATCTCTAGTAGCAAAGTAAGGTTTTGTAAAGGAAATAAACTTTTTCACTGTTGTAATCAGTGATTGAGTTTATACTTAATTAGACCGCAGACACCAGGCATTTTACCACTGAACTGCCCTTGTGAGGTGACAGTATTCTATAAATCATCTAATTATTTTTATCATTTAAGTTATATCGTTGTACTTCATACTTTTCAAAACCTTTTTTTATCACCATATCGCAGACCCAAGTTACAATACTACCTCAATCAATGGAAAGTAGGATACAGGGAGGTGAAGTTGGACTAACAATCAAATATATCAACAGCAAGCCGACAATAGTTAAGAAAAATCCAAAAAACTCAAACACATCAATGGATACGGCCAAAACATCCGCGGCTGCCGAACCAAACTCTTAGAGTTGCAAACTTCTATTCCTTTACTTCAAAACGTCGATGTATTTCTCCTTACTGAAACCTGGCTAGATCCTGATATTCACACCGAGGAACTTGGATTCTCATCTTATAACACCTACCGCCTTGACAGGAATCCAGCCACCAGCAATAAAACCAGAGGAGGAGGAGTTCTCATATCCGTCAAAAAATCACTGCCATCCACTCGATTAATTTGCAAACATCTAGACGTAGAACAGGTATTTGTATTACTAAAAACTAAATCAAGTAAAATTTTACTGGGATGTGTCTACATTCCTCCTGGATCCAACATCACAGTCTACCGAAACCACATTGATGACCTCGAAACCTTTAAAAATAAATACCCTGATGCCAGAACAATTTTATTTGGTGACTATAATACCCCTAGCATTGATTGGATGAATAAAACCTCTTATAACAACTTAAGCCTACCAGAAAATGCTCGTGAAATAATAGATATGACGAACTTACTCGCTCTACATCAAGTAAATTAAGTCTACAATACCAATAACCGGCTGCTGGATTTAGTGTTCTGTAGTGATCTCTCAATTCACATTGTTAAATCAGTTGACGAGCTCCTCCCCCTAGACTGCCACCACCCCGCTTTAAGCATAACTATCTTGTTGAATAACTCACCAGACGACACAACTATTCTTCCTAACTTTACTTATAATTTTTCAAAAGCTGACTATCCTAATATGAACCAATATCTTAAAAATGAAGACTGGTCATTTCTTCACCCCAACAATAATATTAACTACAATCTTGAAATTTTTTACACAATTATCAACAGGGCCATTGAAAACTATGTACCACTTTCACATTTCAAAGAAGCGAAGTTCCCGAAATGGTTCAACAGCGAGTTAATCAACCTGATTATTTGCAAAAAAACTGCACACAAAAACTTTAAAGAATCTAAATCCCTTAACGACTATAAGTTATTTCACAATTACAGAACTCAATGTAAAAAACTGTCAAAAAAATCATATTATAATTATATAAATGGAATCGAAAAATCTATACCCTCTAATATACAAAACTTTTTCACACATGTAAACTCTCTTAGAAAAAACAAACAAGGTTTACCCATTTCAATGCACTTCAAAGATAAGAGTAGCACTGATATGAAAGTTAAGGTTAACTATTTTGCTGATTACTTCAAAAGTGTATATGACGAAGATATCCCAGAAAATTACATACCACCACCTTCCCTTATTGAGAGCATGCATATTCCTGCTGTACACATCAATATAAACGACGTTAAATCTAAAATTAAATCTCTAGACAAAAACAAAAAGGCCGGACCTGATAACGTGCACCCCAATATTCTCATAAATTGCATTGCTTCGCTGGCTGAGCCGATTTGTCTATTGTTTAATCAATCGCTTGATACAGGTTGCTTCCCGGACATTTGGAAACGTTGTTATCTAACACCTATACTAAAAAAGGGTAATAAAAGTGATGTCACTAACTATAGACCTATATGTAAGCTATCTATAATTCCGAAACTTTTTGAAAAATTACTTCTTGATAAAATTTCCCCATATATTAACCATCTCATTGTTCCAAATCAACATGGATTTTTGTCTGGCAGGTCAACTCTGACAAATCTCTCATTATATGAAAACTTTATATCAAATGCATTAGCTAACAAAACTCAAGTCGATTCCATATACACAGATTTTATCAAGGCCTTTGACAAAGTGTGCCATAAAATTCTACTGGTTAAACTACGTAAGCTCGGTATTGACGGAAAACTTTTAGACTGGTTTGCAAGCTATCTATCTGATAGAGTTCTACTTGTAAAAATTAATTTGTTCTATTCCAATCAATTTATAGCTACCAGTGGTGTACCTCAAGGGTCCCATTTAGGCCCAATTTTGTTTTTATTGTTCATAAATGATATTGTTGACATATTTGATAAAGATGTAGATGAATTGCTTTTTGCAGATGATTTGAAAATATTTAAAATCATCAAAACCGCTGAAGATTGTGCCTGTCTACAAAATAATTTAAACAAATTAATTAGTTGGTGCTCTATTAACAAACTTTATCTGAACATAAATAAGTGTTATTCAATAAGTTTTTACAGAATAAGTCAACCAATTATTCATCCTTATGAACTTAACAACTCTACCCTTACCTCTGTCGAAGAAATTAGTGACTTGGGCATAACTTTTGACTCTAAATTAAACTTCATATCCCATATAAACTCAATCTATAATAAAGGTATCAAAATGCTTGGCTTCGTTCTTAGAAATTCCAGAGGTTTCAAGAATATTTCAACTTTAAAAATTTTGTATACATCCTTAGTACGTAGTCAAGTCGAATATAACTCCTCGATCTGGTCCCCCCATTTTAAAATACATTCAGATTCAATCGAAAAAATTCAACACAAATTCTTAAGACATATTAATTTTAACCTCGGTATTCCCATTGAAAACATAAATTATAATTACTTGATGAAAGAATTAAATTTACTAAGACTGTCAGATCGAAGAATTATATCAGACTTAATATTAATGTTCAAAATTGTAAATGGTAGAATAGACAGTCCTGATCTAACTAAGCTCATTGAATTTCATATTCCCACGAGAACCACTCGTTCTAAAACCCTTTTTAAATGTAACAATAATCGGACTGAGTATACGAAACACTCACTTTTACCTAGGTTGCATGAAGTTACTAATCGTCGCCCGAGTTCTTAATTGTGCAAACTACCATTTTATCGAAAATGAGTTTTAAATGCAATCATGTTAAGGATAAAATTTCGCATCGTTAGATAAATAAAAAATAGTTTTACGAGCCATATACAATTAATTACAAGCTTTTTAAAATGTCAATGTCCACAACAATATTCTAAAAGTGAGTTCTTAATTAGTTAAACTCCTTCTTAGTTCAATCTCAGTTGCCGCGAAATAAAATTTGCGGGCTAGATTAGTCAAACTCCACCAATCGACCAATCACAGCACGCCGATCCACGATACCGCGCCGCCATGTTGTTTGTTTACTTCACATTGTTTTTGTTATTGTGGTGTGTTACGAGGAAGCAAAAGGCATTTAATTGTATTACAAGTGAGTTTTTGAATAACAAAATTACAACAAAATGTCTAAAACTATTGACAAAAGATCATATATACGCAGCAGTGCTGAAATAGAGCGGTTAGTATTAGTTTTAAGTATCTTTATCAATGACGTTTCAGTTTTGTTTAATAAATGGCAAGGAACTTTGTAATACAGCGTGTTCATTTTTCGGTTTTAACACAGTTCTCCTTTCCGAGAGTTTTTATTGTCGAAATCAGTTTTGTTGATTATCATTTCATATTAAAGTTAGAAGTTCGATTCGAAATTGTCAGTTTATCCGTATTTGTATGAAGCCTTTGTTTGACATTTGAATAAGTCCCGTTATTAGGCAGTTTGTTGATATAAATTCTGGTGCAGTTCTGATTTTTTCCTCATTTATGTGTTGTGGGGTGATCCGAGTTTCGCCAACAAAAATATGGTTGGGATTTGAGTTTTAGCTAAAGAACATGAAAAAAAAGAGTTTTTCCGGGATTTTAATTATAACTCAATAACTATTGACTCTGTGAAAAATATTTTATTATTTATGAATAACGCCGCTTTTTTTACATGAATACCGCACAAGATTCCCAACTGCTCCCGTCTGGAGCCAGTGGGACTATGGCATCCCCAATTGGGGTATGTTGTGAAGCTGTAGGTAGTGGGGAGGGGAAGGAGATAGGGAATAGGAAGGTGGGGAAGTACCTGGCTATTCAGATCTGGTCACCAAACACGGCAGAAGCCATTTCAAGCAACGTTTCAATTCAGAATGGGGGTCTTACACCAGGGCGATACTGAGAGTATCTTCCACTCTGGAACGTGCCGCAAATATACTATATATTATTTTAAATGAATAAATTGTGAATTACACAAATTAATCAAATAAAATTTATTTGCCATGCCGGGATTCGATCCCACGACCTTCGGAATGCTAGTCAGGCGCCTTACCGCTGCACTACGCCGGCCGTCTGGTAATACGCAATATTTCTTATTCAAACAGTTAGAATTATCTTTATTATCACGCAAAGTGAGTATTTATGTCGGGGGAGACAAAAAACATGCAAAAAATAGGCATTCAACATATTAATTATGTTTAAATTAATTCATTTACGCGGTAACGCCATTTTCATATGTGTACAAGATTAAGATTATTGAAATCGGTATAAAAATGTTTTAATTCATTATTCTCATATGGTTTTTATTTTCCTCACAAAAAAAAATTCAAAAAATATTTTAATGTGTTTCAATTATAGTTTTATTATTTTTTTTTTTAATTATCTTTGCATGACCTTTTCAAAGCGTTCCCGTTCCCGCCCAGTTCCCCTCAGGCGTCCCCTCTGCCTTATTCTCAGATTGTTTGTATTTTTCTCACGAAAACGCATTTCAATAAATTTTTAACAAATTTTAATGTGTTTCAATTATAGCTATGGTATTTTTTAAAATAATTATCGCTGCACGTCCATTCCCATGCGTTCCCGTTCCCGCCCCGTCCCCCTTCCACGGTCCCTTCCGCGTTCCCCTTTCACCTTCCAACCCCTCCCCCCTCCCGCTTCCACTTTCCCCGTTGCCCCTCCCTTGTTTCACTCCCGCGACTCCCTCGGCTTCGTTCCTTCCTTCCTCCCTCGCAAATTTCCCACCCCCCCTTCCCCCCTACCGCTTAACTTTGTAAAATACACACATTTTTCAAACAACTCGCGAGCCGCCTAATGTATTTTTTTTAAAATAAATATCATTAAGTCAGAGCTCACCATTATACATAGAAACCTTCGCGGTTTCAGCACAACAACTGACCAAAGTTTCACCACAATCGGTTAAATTGTGTAGGAAATAATAAGATAATTTTAAGCAAATTTCATAACCCCAGATCTGACCATTACATATGTTCAGGATCTCAACTTCCGCTCTCCTGACAGAGCAATCCGGCGTGGTAACACCTGATTCCGAAAGGAAGTGTGGCTGGAGTAACTCTTCAATAATAACTCCAGCTCTTGAATATTGGTCTTTATTCAAACAATAAAAAGGACCGTAGGGTAGCTCATGTACGGTGAGCCCAATAATGCTATCTCTCTCCGCGGTTTTTATAACCCACATGAAGTGAAAACCTGGCAGCAGACGTTTTGCCAAAAACAACCCGCCCAAGACGGATGGTAACAAGAGAAGAAGAAATTAAAAAATCCGTGGCAATACGAAATCGCCCTGGCAATCGCCAACACAAAAAAAATGTTGCCACAACCATTAGGGTGACAATCACAAAAAAATTATATTTCAGTACCTGAAATCTTAACAGAGACCTTCGCTGCCGTTCGTAAAAAAACTCACCAAAGTTGCGAGAAGCGCAGAAAATAATAAGGTAATTTTTATGAAAATTACATAACGCCAGAGCTCATCATTATATATAGAAATTTTTGCAGGCGTGCGCACAATACCTCGCCAAAGTTTCATCGCAATCGGATGAATAGTTTAGGAAATAATGAAGGAAAATTTAATAACACCAGAACTCACTTAATTGCAAATTTGATAACACGAGAACTCACCATTATATATTGAAACCTTCGCGGGCATGCGTAAAACATCTCACGAAAGTATCATCGGAATCGGGTGAATGGTACAGAAAATAATAAGGGAATATGTGTGCAAATTTCATAAAGTCAGAGCTCACCATTATACATAGAAGTTTTAGCGTGCAAGCGCACAATAACTACCCAAAGTTTCATCACAACCGGTTAAATGGAAGAGAAAATAATGACGGACAGACAAGCTACATAATTAATAAGTTTTTATATATATATATAAAAACTTATTGATTATATATATATATCCCACCACAATTGTCGATATCACAAAGAGATATATTGAAAATAAACTCACCCTGTATTTAACTTGAGATGGTCGTTTGCACAATTAAGCACGGAAAATATTTATGCAGAATTTGCTCTATCTCCATTTTAGTGTGGTCAATCTCCTTAAGAATAATTTTGATTTTGCATTCTTGCTCAATCTCCATTTTAAAATTAAAAATAAAGTATCAAAAACGATAATAAGTCACCTTATTAAGAATTATTTCAACTTATGAGACCTTTACCTTTGCGTAAATAGCTTCGTTTTACACACCTATCATAATGTTTCATTGAAATAATCAAAGAAAACCTCCTCCTGTAAAATACGCAAATGGTAGTTTGGACAATTAGGAACTCGGGCGACGTAATAGATATGCAGATGTGATAGATCTATTTAACTGCACGGAACAGAGGTACAAGGCGGCTATGCTATCATATTTTTTTAGTCACTATTAATTTTATTTCTATTATAGATTTTTGCATGTAAATGTATCTCTGGTGTCACTTCCCAATGTATCGTCACAATTAACTGTTATACATACACTGTTTTACCATTACTAATATTTTGAATATGAATTTGTGACATGTAATTAATGTTTATGGCATACTTTTGCCGTTTGTATTAAATAAATAAATAAATAAATAATAACGGCGCTCTGCGAATTTGATAATTTACAGAGCGCCATTTTTGCGAAAAATCACCTCAAAGGCGCTTCACAACGATACCGTAACATATATGTTACATACAATACTAGTCAGGATTTACAGGTGGTAAAGTTGTTCTCTAATTTATGCTGAAAAGCACGTTAGCTTTTTGTTCTGAGTTGAACCTTCCTTGGTGAAGTCAGTTTTGTATAATGTCCAGCATCCTCACTCTGTAGTCTGTAAATAAAAGACAATTGGAAATATTAATACTAGATAGAAGCAAGGCTCCCATCTCCTGTCTTATTAAATAATTACTTGCAGAGCCTTAAAAACATTCACTCGGTACATAAAGTATTTTACTTTTAAAAGCGTGGGAACAAATAATATCATATCATTATTATCATTACATAGTATAAAATGACGTCGCTCAAAATGTATGATCCCACATTAATTTCACATCAGCGCGCCAACGCGGGAATTGACATCTTGCCTTGGTAAAATGCAGGGTTTTGAAAAGGTCAGTTTTGTATAATGTCCAGCATCCTCACTATATGGTCTGTAAACAAAAAACATTTGGAAATATTTATACTTGATAGAAGCAAGGCTCCATCTCCTGTCTTACTTCCATTCCTTCCTTTAATTACTTCCTGAGCCAAACATTCACTCGTACAAAAAAGTATTTTACTTTGAAAAGCGTCTGAACAAATAATATCATATAATGCACTTACATAATTATAGCCATAATATATTGGAAGTATACAATAAGATTTGACTGGTCCTTCATTAAATTTCATTTCAGCGACAACAGGTAACATCTCGCCTTTGTAAAATGCAGAATTTTGGCGTATAATGTCCACCATTAGACCTCAAAATTCTGTAATCCATTATTCTGTAAGCAAAAGACATTTGAAATTATTAATACTTGATGTTATTCAATTATAAACCTAAATAAATAAAACTGTCAACTGAAGTGGTAAAATTATTACATTTGGTTGGATTTTTAATGCAAAGCAAAATCGATTAACAAATAAAAATAACCAAAGTATTCATTCAACACCCTAACTTCTTCTTGCGTGTAAAATTGTAGGTTTGTTATTGATCCTCCGCATTTTATAAATTCTATTTCGTATTCTTACGACATTTATATAATCAAAGCTTACATGGCGGCCATTTCAAAGTAAAGAGACTATTAATTAAATTTTTTTTTTAGAAACAAAAAGAGCACTTTGAGTATTTCATAATTACGATTATATAGGCAACATTATTTAATCGTAAATTATATCTTAAAATATATAAACTTTTACCTATGCAGCTCACGCTATAACACGCTGCCATAACATAAATTATTTGAAAACAATAGGTCAAAACTTACCTACCTCGTAATCCACTATCCCAATTTTTCTAACAAATGGATAGTTTGTCAAATGTCAATTCATTAAGAGATTATGGCTTTATTATGAAAATAAACAAATGCTTATTTATTGTTAAAATTTTAAAAACTACTAACACTATTGAAAGAATGAACACCGCTCGTCAACACGCCATTTTTAATTTGAATGACGTGAAGTTGCCAAGTTGGCGTTCGCAATAAGCGCCGTTTACACACACACTTCGGAGCGACCGAGTCCCGCGCCACTTCAGGCCGCCGCGCAGAAAATTAAAGACCGATAGGTTTACAGCGCAGTTCACTGTAAAACTTTTCTGCGCGGCGGCCTGACTCGGTCGCTTCGAAGTGTGCGTGTAAACGGCGCTACGTACAAAAATCTGTAGTACAAATAGAATATTGACAATTTATCGGATGCGACCTAGACAGAACGATCTCAGGCCGGCAAGTGAATATTTTAGCAATGCAGACGGGCCTACGAGATGCGCAGTATAAACGACCGGAATTTGGCCCTTTCTAGTAATACCTAAGAAATTAGTTGCTAAATAGTTATGTGATATACATTATTTTTAAAATGCAGATCGAATAGTTTTTCTAGGATTACCTAAATTATGAGTATGTGTTATTAAAAAATAATTTAGCTACAGCGTAAAACACTTGTTAGTGTAGTACATGTAGGTACATGTACTACACTAACAAGTGCCGTTGGCACTAATAAAAAGAAGCAAAGCTAGCAGTCCACAATGGAGTCCTGGTACCTAACCTGATGTATCGCAGTGAGGCATGAAACTGACAGAGGAAGGATGAAAGTAAGCTAAATATAAAGCTGTTGAAATGAGATCCCTGAGGCGTAGGTATATATGTGTAGCAAAACCATGTACGAACGTGTGAGAAACGTAAAGATCCGCAAAGAATGCTACCTAGTCTGATGTATAAGTAAGATTAAGAAAGGAACTCTCCGATGGTTTGAACATGTAGAGCAAATGAACCAGGAAAAGAGTGTAAGGAGAATATATGACGCAAATGTGAACGGTAGAAGAAGTCGGTGACGCCTGAGAAAGACATGGCAATAAAATAGCTATCGTAAAAACTTAACGAAAAAAAATTGGACAGGAGGCCCTGAGGAAAAGAATTCCCTTCAGGTCCTATGTCATCTTTGGGGATGATGTGTGGAGGTTATTTTTTAAATAATCCCCTCAGGTCCTATGTCATCTTTGGGGATGATGTGTGGAGGGTATTTTTAGGAAAGGAAGGAGAGGAAGTTCTGGGAAGGAAAAGGGAAGTTGGTGTGGGTAGGAATCTGTGGGTCAATGTGTCCAGGTGTGACGGACGTTTGAATCCATACCTCCCATTGCGGTGCAAGGCGATGTTCAGAGAGAGTACGGCTGAAGAACAACGGGAGAGAACGGCTCCCTCAAACATTCTCTCTCGATCCGGCATGCCATGCAGATGGTGGACAGACGCGACCGTGGTCAAGACCCGCACAAACCTCACCCCATGAACCCGGGCACCCCGGCTAAGTCACCAAACTTAGCGAACCATTTAATTTTGACTTACAGATTGGGAGGCGGGTATGGGTACCGCTGCCCCGGAAACCATTTATTGGATAACCACCTCTGTCATACGTCACCTTAGGTAATAGGTTAGTCTATTCTATAATAGCTTTTTCTATTCTATATTAATTTCAATCGAGTCTTTGTACCCTACCTTAATCCGTCTCACGAAGTTGCCCAACTGTGTAGCGATAAAAAAAACCCCTATACCTAGTCCGCTCACAGAATGTCGCACATAAAAACAGTTTTCAAGCGTTAAGTACCAAGACGAAATTGTTAGGCAGTCTATCCTCTTTAGATAATTATTTCTTCAAAGAACTTACAGGTACCTACTAAAATAAGCTGAAAACTACGACCGAAGCGCATCTTTGTTGGCGGTCAAAATCAAAATCAAAATAAAAATCAAAATCAAAATCAAAATCAAAATAAAACTCAAAATCAAAATAAAAATCAAAATCAAAATCAAAATCAAAATCAAAATCAAAATAAAACTCAAAATCAAAATCAAAATCAAAATAAAAATAAAAATCAAAATCAAAATCAAAATCAAAATCCAAATAAAACTCAAAATCAAAATCAAAATCAAAATCAAAATCAAAATCAAAATCAAAATCAAAATAAAAATAAAAATAAAAATAAAAATCAAAATCAAAATCAAAATCAAAATCAAAATCAAAATCAAAATCAAAATCAAAATCAAAATAAAACTCAAAATCAAAATCAAAATCAAAATCAAAATCAAAATAAAACTCAAAATCAAAATCAAAACTCAAAATCAAAATCTGAAAAAACGCTTGCGTATGTTCTTTTGTCGCCTGTACTTGTTTCCTGCGGGGGTTTGGTGATGATTTTTTCATATGTCATTAATTTTCCCTCAATTATTCCAACTTTTGTTCCAACGTCAATCATTTTGCTTGAAAGAGTAGATAATTTTGTCAAAAGCTTCGCCATCTGGTCTTTAGTAATTTTTAAAGCTGGATCCGTGATGGCACTGTGGATGCCGTCAATAAGTTCTTTTGCTTCATTAATAGATATGAGGGCGTTATCGTTAAAATTCATTTTTGTTGTTTGTGACAGCCCTGCTTGAGTAAACAGCATAGATTATTTGATGCGGTAGTATATAATGTGCGTCATGTTGCACGGCAACGCACCGTTACATCGATGCAAGGTACTACGATTGAAGCCTTCTATATGTATGCGTCCGATGCGTTGTTCAAATTCTAATTGTCACTTGTTCTGTATTGAATCACTTGTTCTGTCACTGAATATTTAATATTTTAATATCAATTTAAATCACTTAAATATTGATTGATTTTAACCAATAATGAAGTATGTTTATTAACCGTCTCTCAAGGGACCACTTCAGATATAAATATATGCTTTACGCGGACTTGAAGAGGGCGGATTGAATTGTTTTTCGGTAGAGCAATCGAAATGCGTGGATATTGTATGACTCATTTGTGAGTACTGAAAGTACCTTCTGTGGGTTGTTTTTCTTTCATGCGTTTTAATGGATTTTATGTGTAATGTTTTACTTTAATAAATTATATAAATCGAAAATAAACTATTAAGTAACCTACATAAGACCTCATAGCTTTTTTGCTCATATGTAAAAAAATATTAAAGCTGTTATTAGGTTTGTATTGCCCAGAAGAAATGCAACGTGCTACACTAGCGCCATCTAGCGGCCAGCGTTGCCAGTCAGAGCAAGTATATACTTGCAATATTTTACTGGGAGTGGATTCATTGCTATTCATTTATTGTTTACGCCTGGTAAGCCTGGTGGGCTTTTAGATGAAATTAATATAATACAGCGGTGCTAACGTTGGTGTGTTTATGTTGTAACAAATACATGGTATCCATTTTTATATCCCACTTTTGAATACTTCTTGTACCAGGATTTTATTGTAATGATTGTGATACTCGTATGTACAATATTAAAATTTTTTACAACTTTGTAATAATTTTCTTAGTTGGAATAATCAAATGAATCAATGCAGGGTGTACTCGTAAAGTAAAAATATGTTTTGTCATGTAAACTTTTTGTTTAATTTGGAAATAATCATTATAGATATATAATATCTGTTTTTCCGTCACTTTATACAAATACATTCATATGGTGGATGGGATGAACATAATATTATGTTGATAATAAAGAAGCGAGTGTAGTGGAGTAAATAGATGATTTATTTCAAATAATATATATTTAAAAAAATTAGAAAGTACGTTATGTGAACCGAACACTTTATTTCATTAAGATAGGAAATATAGCTCGGGACCAAAAGAGCATGGCTTTATTAATAGTCTCCAGACAGAATTCTTCATCATAATCGATGTGGAAAACATTCATTTTGCCGGATGATTCAAAATTGGGTTCAGCCACACAAAACACTCCCTTGACTTTGTTCAGCACAAACATTTGTATCTGCATTTGCGCATAATATTTTCTGGCCACCACATCCTCAAAGAAGTAATTTTTCGTGGTACTATCTTTGACTGAACATTTGACTTCAACAATATAGTCATCAGTGATAGCATCACGGGAGCCGCCGATAATTGGTATTTTGCAATTGATTTTAAAACCGCATTCTCTATATTTGTGACCCAGTCGGCTTGCTAGTGATTTTAACACCAATGGTTCTAAAAGCCGACCTCGTTGCATAGCCTTTGTGTCTGGAATCTTGGCTGCCCCTAAGATGACTTCGGTCAATGTGCCATCCAATGTTTTGCAGTTAGCTGCCTCGTGTAGTTTGGATGCGGTAATTCTGCCATATCGCATTTCGTGCCATAATGGGCAGTTTGCCTGCTTTCTTGTTAATGAACAAACTATATGTATAGTCGAGCTGACGTCAACTGTGTGCGACTGTTGAATCTAGAAAACTCCAGATTCGACGTAATGTGGGTACGCGTCAATCTTGCCAGTACGGTAAGATTCTACGCGTGTTTATACCGCTCACCGAACCTTAGCGAATCAGACACGTCCGAGCTCTTCAAACATTTAAGCGACACTATTGATGACCTCTTGCCCCGCTACCCCATGGCAGAGTTTGTGGTCCTGGGGGACTTCAATGTTCATAACGAACCTTGGTTGAAGTTCTCAGGATCATCAGACTCGGCTGGACGCCAAGTGGAATCCTTTGCCCTTTGCTATGGATTGGAGCAAATGGTTCAGGAGCCTACAAGGGTTCCTGATGTCCAGACTCACCGTTCCAATCTGTTAGACCTTTTTTTAACTACTGTGCCACACGGTTACAGTATTGAAGTCACAGCGCCTTTAGGATCGTCCGACCACTGCCTGGTGACGACATCAATCCCTGTAAACTTCAGACCACCAAACGAGAGGCTGAAGAGAAAAGTGTGGCACTATAGGTCAGCAGATTGGTTCGGTCTGCGGGCACATTTTAATGCTTTCCCATGGTCAGCTGTCTGTTTTCGGACTTCGGATCCCTCAAGATGTGCCCAGGAAATTGGTGAGGTCATCACATCCGCGATGGAAGGCTTCATCCAATCTACTGTTAAGGAAACTGGTGTAGGCTCAAAGCCGTGGTTCAGTCGACAATGCGCTGAAGCAGTGCGACGAAAAAACGCGGCTTACCGAGCCTACAACACATCTAGAACATCCGAAGACAGAACAGCTTACAACAAAATGGCAAAGGAAACCAAGAGAATCATAAATAGGTCAAAATTCGAGCACGACCAGCAGATCAGCAGAAAGCTGACTGCATACCCGCATGGCAGCAGGCAATTCTGGTCGCTTGCGGGCTCAATAGGTCGCAATTTCTGCAAATCCAGTCTGCCACCTCTTACCAGACCTGACGGCTCACTAGCAAACACCGCCACCGAAAAGGCTAACTTACTAGGTAAAATGTTTGCGGATAACTCAACCCTCGATGACCAAGGTGCTGTCCCGACGTCGGTTCCTCACTGCGGTTTTCGTATGAAAAAGCTGAGGATCCGGCATCGGGAAGTACTCCATGTTTTACGAGGGCTTGATGTTAATAAAGCTAGTGGGCCTGACGGAATACCTGCCCTGGTACTGCAAAGGTGCGCTGCAGAAATAGCTCCAATTTTGACGAAGCTTTTTAAACTGTCCCTGAAGACTGGCTCTGTGCCCTCTGGTTGGAAAAAAGCGGTTATCCATCCTATTCCAAAGAAGGGTGACCGCTCCAACCCGGCCAACTACCGCCCTATAGCGATCACATCAGTTCTGTCTAAGGTGATGGAACGTGTGATCAACGACAAACTGCTCACATACCTCGAGAAGAACAAAATTATTAACGACCGTCAATACGGATTCCGGCGGAACCGCTCGTGCGGTGATCTTCTCGCGTATGTGACGCATGTTTGGGGGCGATGCCTGGAACGTTTCGGTGAGACCCAAACGGTTGCACTGGACATATCCAAGGCCTTTGACCGGGTTTGGCACCGAGGACTTGTCAACAAACTGCATTCTTACGGACTTCCCGCATCCTTGTGTACGTGGATTGCCGACTTCTTGAGGGAGAGGTCGATTCAGACGGTAGTCGATGGTTTCACCTCTTCCTCTCACTCGATAAATGCTGGCGTCCCGCAGGGATCGGTTCTGTCTCCAACTCTGTTTTTGTTGCACATCAACGACCTTTTGTCATGTGCACCAATTCACTGCTACGCGGATGACAGTACAGTTCATGATAGCTTTTTGTTTGACAAGCCCCCAAAGGGCTCACAAACTCCAACAGCTCGTAAGGCTTTGAAGCAAAGAATGGACGGTTACCTCGAGAGTGTTTTCTCTTGGGGTAAAAATAATCTCGTTGAATTTAATGTTTCAAAGACCCAATCTTGTCTGATTACGTCTAAAAGGGATCGCAATGAAAATCTAGTCTCTTTCAACGGAAGCAATCTTCCGAACAGGCCCTCCATTGATTTGCTTGGTGTAACCCTAAGTGACCAGCTCAGGTATGGGGGCTCCATCGAAGCCAGAGTAAAGTTAGCCTCCCAAAAACTGGGCGTACTGTACAGGGCCCGCAGATACCTTAAAAGTACACAACTGCTAACCCTGTACAAATCGCAAGTGCGCCCCACGGTTGAATTTGGCAGCCACCTCTGGTCTGGAGCTCCAAAATACCTGAAAAATACCCTCGACTCTGTGCAGAAACGGGCGGTCCGTTTGATAGATTCTCCCATCTTAACAGACGGATTGCAATCTTTAGAGCACAGGCGTCGGGTGGGAATGCTATCCTTGTTCTACCGGTATTACAATGGCAGATGCTCCGAGGAACTAGCATCATTGATCCCTTCGGCACCGGTGCATAGTCGGGAAACACGCCAAACGCGTGCCCAACATTTGTACACAGTTGACATTAGTCACATGAGAACGGGTCGTTTCTTCGACTCGTTCTTATGTTCAACAGCTCGGCTGTGGAATGATTTGCCGGCCTCTGTGTTTCCTCCTTCCTACAACATGGGTCTCTTCAAGACCAATGTTCATTCCTTCCTCTCCTCAAAAAGACCTTCCACACAGCATCCCAGATGACATAGGCCCTGAGGGAAATTATTTTCCTCAGGGCCTCCTGTGTGGAGTTAATGTAAAAAAAAAAAAAAAAACTTCCTGGAAGATATTTGTAGGAATATCTAGATCACATGTAATAAAATTAATGAAATCTGTAGCACTTCCATTGTGCAGGTTTCGTGTTTTCTTAAAAGCAGAAATCATCCTGTGGATGGACAAACAGTCGGTGGGCTTCGGGTCCATGTGAAGTTGAGTCAGCTGGCATCGAAGCCCCTCCTTAAGACTCCCTTGGAGTACTGCTGCTAGGAAATCGCCATTACCTTCTCCACGCTTTTTACTGCGTTCTTGCCAACTTGAGATGCCATAATGAACTTTTGGGAGGTTCCGACGCATGATAATTTTGACTTTCTCCAATAACAGTCGACAGATGTCGACGCTGGTTCTTCACTTCTCCTATGGAGCCATGTTAAAAATGCTAGTGCATGTTTACAGCCACCTGAAACCAAAATGTTCCGAATATATATATATATATATATATATTAATGCCCAGTTTTCCGACCGGGGTCACTTTGACTTGGATGGGAAAAACGTCCTTTGCGCCCTAGCGTTACAACAGCCTCGGGATACACTTTCGCATCATGCACTTTAAGACGACTCTGTGATGCCAAATCGACCTTTCGGCTCCTTGAGTATCGCACACATCAAGGGCGAATTTCGGTCGAAGTGGAGCGTATGAGAATTATTCAGCCCGTCGATCTCAAGCCAAAGTGGACCTCGGCGTTTAGCATTTCGGATAGCTTTACGTTCCGATATCCTTCGAAGTCTTTCGCACGAGCATTTGTTTTTTCGAGGATTGTTGACGTAGGTCAGTAACATGTGTCAATTCATTTTTCGTTCGCCGGCCGGCCGACCGGCAATCGCGATTTCTTCGACAATATCACGCCCGGAAGCCGACATTCGGTAAAATAACGTCCGCGGAAGTTTTTAGAACTCTAATTGACCGTCGTAATTATCACATTTCACGAAAACATCGTAGCAATATTCGTTTGAAATCTGACATGTGCGAAAAAACCGCGGAAAAAATTTTCAGGGAGACGCCTGTCGACAGAATCTAGAACCGCAGCTTTTCTTCGGAGAAATTCAAAGACGTATCGAAATTCAATTTCGAACGTTAGCAGATCCTAGCGCTAAAAAAATGCTGTTGTTGAACGATGCGTGGAACGAGTTTCAAATTAATCGTATTCGTACGAGGGTGATTAATAATATTTATTAAATTTTCTTCAACCTTGCAATACTGAGCGTGGAACGTTATCCAAAACCACCGCAGGTTTTCAGCGAGGCCCTGACAGCGTCAGCTGACGTAATTTGTATGGAAAATGTTCTAAAACCGGCGCAGGTGATCGATTTTCAGGCTGCGCTCGAGGCGGTCAGGACAACGTTTAACGGTTGTCTTGCCATATAAATAAAATATTATTTTAGAATATCGGGATGAACTAGGTAGGAACCCCGAAAATTACATAAACGGATAAATTATCCACGGTAATCATTTATAAAGTATAACTAACGAACGAATCGAGCAAATTGGAAAATTCTTTTTGAGTCGGTTTCGTTATTGTCGTTTTGTATTAAACTACCGGTGAGCTCTGGAATTATAAAATTTGTTTTAAATGAATCGCCGAAATCTATATATGCGCATAGCTTCCGAGCGAATCCACCAAATTGGATAATTCTTTCGTCGCTGTATTCGTCATTATCGGGACAAGGTTTGAATAAATTTACTGGTGAGCTCTGGCATTACGAAATTTGTTCAAAAATGATTCGCCGAAATGTAAGTACGCTCATAACTTCAGAACGACTGCACGTAATTGAATAATTCTTTTTTGTTGCGTTCCTTATCGTCAGGACAAAGTTTGTATAAAACTACTGGTGAGCTCTGGCATTATGAAATTTGCATACAAATGAATCGCGTAAATGCATGTACGCGCATAACTTCCGAAAGACTGCACCAAATTGAATAATTCTTTTTTTTGTTAGGTTTGTTTATTGGCTGGTGAGCTCTGGCATTATGAAATTTGCATAAAAATATTTCAATATGTGGCACGCGGGCTGTTTGAAAATTAAATGTACCGGGAATGAATTAATGAAGGGGGGGAGGAAAACCAGGGAGGGGGAGGGTAACCTGGGAAGGGGGAGGGGAACTCGGGAGGGCGGTTTGCGGAATGGGGGAAGGGGGGGGGGGGGAGTAGAGTACGCTATGAAAGAATATATTTTCTGTTTTTTTTTTTCGAATAAAACTAAATTTTTGTTTTAAAAAATTCTGAATAATACATTTTTGTAGCGCCGTTTTGGAAAAAAATACTATTAGTCTATTAAGTACCTACCTGCGCACTATAAAATCATATTTTTTTGTAATTTTTTTACTGTAATAAACCTTAGTTATTTTTTCTACAAAAATGTGACAAATGTACCTATCGATTTGATGACTGTATCAGACCACTAAATTATAAATTAGGAGGCGGGAATGGGTACCGCCGCGCCTCCCCGGGAACCTTTATAGGATAACCAACACCACTGCCGTAGGTCACCCCAAGTGGTTCGCTACGTTTTGTGATTTAGTAGGGGTGCCCGGGTACATGAGGTGAGGTTTGTCTAGGTCTTGGAGGCGGATGACCAGGACACACTGAACCCCAGATTCCTACCCACCCCTTAAACCCTTTTCCTTCCCAGAACTCTCTTCTCCTTCTTTGCCTTAAAAAACCCTCCACCCAGCATCTCCCACACCCAAGAGCTTCACACAGGAGGCCGTGGGGAAAATAATTTCCCTCAGGGCCTATGTCATCTTTGGAGATGCTGTGTGGAGGATTTTTTTAGGAAAGGAAGGAGATGAGAGTTCTGGGAAGGAAAAGGGTTTAAGGGGTGGGTAGGAATCTGGGCTTCAATGTGTCCTGGTATATATATAGTATTGTTCACTTTGGAGACACCTCACTTTTTCTGCCGCGCGAAAAACGACCAACCCGGCCTTTTCGTTTCAACCACCTTAAGGGTCACTTTCGCTCGAAGCGGATTCAGACAGATCGTGTCCCGATTAGGGACCAGATTTTATACAAAAAAGATGATGCAGAGGTTAACAGCGCACCCAAACGGCGAAAACTACAATTAGATCTCTCACCGACGAAGAAATTCGGCCTCAGTTATATTTCCTGCCGCCAGGTTCACCCGTTAAAAAATGTCAAATATTTCAGTGCTTCAGAAAAGTTCACCTCCCGTACAAAACTGACTTTGCTATGGATTTATTAATTTAACGGCGTTCTTGAAAATAACGTAGAAAAATGGACATTTCAAAGGCCCTTTGCGGCATCGTACATTGCGGCGAAAAAAAATATTTTGCCCGAGATGTTTTTCAATAAATTGTAAAAATACAAGTTTTAGAAACTTTTAAAGTTGCGACGTGTACCGCATTCCATTCAAAATGTTTCACTATATATTGCATTAAAGATTGAAATTTTTCTGACATTTGCTGAAATCGATCCATCATCGGACAATGCATAATTTTCCAGCCAGTTAATATGAACTTGAGGCTTTGATTATATAAATGTCTAGATATAGCGCTCGAGTGACGAAGCGCCAAAAAAAATATCTGCCAAAGGTTGGCAGATAAGCTCGGCCTGCCCGCTCAGTGGCGACACTATCGTTGTACGGTAAACACGTGTTGTGTGACATTTGAAAATGACGATTTGCGCTTTATCAGTGTGCAGGAATTACATAGGACGATTGAAAACAACTAAAAATGTTACCTACCATCGGTTAATAACCATTCAGTTAAAGAAACAATTCAGTTTTAATAGTGTAATTTGGTCTTAGGACAACGCCGTTTGACCCCATGTTTTGACGCCATGTTTACAGGGTTGCCTGTTCTTCAAATTAAATTTTCCCGATAATTATTTCGAAGTAAAAACCGATCAGATTTACGGTCTTCTGCATCGAGTTAATTTGATAAGTTTGGCCGTGGAAAAATATTTGGCCTTAAGATATCACTATAAGACAAAATTGGATAATATTAACCGGGATGTAAAATCTATACTAAAACTGTTTAAAAAATAAATTAAAAGGGAAGGTCATTAAGAATAAATAATAACTATCGATAGCTTTAGTTTTAAAAAGTTGCATTGCCTTTTTTAGTGTGACAAGATAGTTTTACCATTTTTAGGGATTTAACTGGATGTGGGCCACCTTCTTTATTTGATGATGATAAAATTTTTAATTTAGATACAACGATACCTGCCAGTCAGTTGGCAGCGTCTATGAATGTATCTTTCTTATTTTCTGTATTTCTTATTTATTTTTTAAAAATAATCAAACAAAAATAAATTTCTTTTAACAATGATTTTCTTTTCATTTATATCATTATATGTAGAAAACTATCTTACTTTATGAATTCAAAATTAAACGAATTATAGGTCCCGCTAAACCGAAACATATTTTTTACCCACTTTTATGGGAAATACTCGGGAGCTGGTATCACTCATCACGCCTACAGTGACGTTGAGCGCTTAACGTTAACAATATAAGTTACCTATACTTGTGTGCATGTCACGCACACAAGCGTTTCAAATCTGGCCTGTTCTTTTTTTTGGAGTTACAGCGCAACACTCTATCTAGACATTTATCTAATCAAAGACTTGAGGTAGGTACCTACTGGCGTTTAAAATGTGAAGGATTTACATGCGGGAAATAAACAGTAGGTAATGCAGCATTCATATTATCTGAGGTTTTATGAAACCAAATCAGATGAGTACTTACGTAGGTACTTAATTCCATTTTTTGTTTTTTTTTTTATTGGTTTTCAAGGTACAATCCCGTTAAACCGCAATAAAGCAGTTTGTCAACAGGATGTTAATGTTCAGTTACAATTTAAACATTACATAATATTATTACTATAACCATAAAGATTATAACAATTAACACATATGAATTAATATAAACTATCTCTTTTTAGCAGCCATTGTTTCAGCATATATCTGAATCTATTTGTAGAATCGCAATTTTTTATATTAATTGGTAACATGTTAAATATTTTTGGCACGTTATATTCCAGGGTTCGCCGTCCGTAGTTATTATTATATTTTGGAACAATCATTCCTTCATTCTTCGTGAACCTTGTATTATAATCATGTTCTACTTTCTTCTTATAATTAGTCTCAGACATATGCTGAATCAATATTTTGTACCATAATAAGGCCTGCACCGGTAATATTGTTAAATTCCCATACAACAATGATATGTTTCGTCTCTGTGAAAAAATATGTTTTTGAACTAATAACTTAACCATAGAATTTTGTACTGATTGTAGGTAGCTCAAATTAGTCTTGCAAGAGTGTCCCCAAGTTGTTAATCCATACCGTAAAGTTGATTCTGCGAGTGATAAGTAAATGATTTTTAAAATATTCACCGGAACGAAACATTTCAGTTTGTACAGCCTACCCACTATCGCCCTCAGCCGTTTACAAATTTTGTTTATTTGTACATCCCATTTAAAATTACAATCAACAGTCACTCCCAAATAAACATATTCATTTACAAGTTCAATACTATCACACATGCAGGGCTGCAAAATGTTTTGATGAATACATGTAAAGTCATGAGATATTATTTTAGGCGTTTTCTGAGATGAAGCATGTGGAGATCGTATGTGCATCAATTTTGTTTTTTTGGTATTAATGATTAGACCTGCGTCGTGTGACCATTTTATAAGTGACGTAAAGTCATGTTGCATATATTTAATCGCAATGGATAATTGTTCATTAGATATGACAAGAGCAGTGTCGTCAGCATATACAAAGTGTTTTACAAATTTAAATAGTTTTTTCATTATTGATACAAATATAATATAAAGGGTTGGACCCAAAATAGACCCCTGCGGGACTCCAGCACTAATTTTTTTCCTCCCACTCATTTTTTCTAATATTTTTACACAGATATGTCTATTAAATAAATAATTTTTAAACAAATTAAGTAGGCTTCCCCTAATTCCAATTGCTTCTAAGATTTTTAATAATTTTTGTGTGTCAATTGTATCAAACGCTTTGGAGTTATCGATAAATAGTACTAAAACATGTCTTTTATGGTTTAATTCATTATTAATAAAATTTGAAAAATCCTGTAATAAATTCTCTGTACTTTTTTTCTTTTGAAAGCCATATTGTTTTTGATCTATAATGCCAAATTTTTCTAAATATTTATTTAATTTTAAGGAAAAATATTTTTCAACAATTTTTTCAAGTGTAGGCAAGATACTGATAGGTCGATAGTTTCCTATTTCTGAGTGCTTTCCTCCTTTGTATACAGGTCTAATGATAGCACATTTAAAATAATTGATCAATTCAGCGTCTATAATAAGTCTATTAACTAAGTGCGTTATAACGGGTCCTAAAATATCTATATGTCTTTTTATGTCGTACATTCTTAGGTTTCCATTCCCAAGGATTTTGAATTTTTCATTTTTTTAACAATATTTTTAATCTCAGTGAGAGTTGCCTTTGGTAAATACATACTATGAGGTAATTCTACTTGATTAACATTGGATGCTTCAAAATCACATCTGTGCAACATTTGGCCTATACTATCTGAGAAATAATTTACATATTGATTTATTACACTCTCCACTGTCTGATCGTTTAACACATATCTTGAGATGACTTCATCACAATTACTTTTTGTTTTTCTTCCCAACATTTTATTTATTTCATCCCAGGTTTGTTTAGTATTATTAAAACTACATTTGAATTTATCTTTAAAAAAACAATTTTTTCTCTTAGTAATTAATTTGTTGACATTATTTCGCATGGACCTGTATTCATTTTCATAAATTTTATTAAGAGGAGAATTTTTCCACCTTCGAAACAATAAATCCCTTTTTTTTCTTAACTCTAAAATATCAGTAGTTATCCATTTTTTTTTTTTGAAAATCAAATAAGTAGGTAATGCAGCATTCATATTATATTTATAACGCGGTAGGTACCTACCGTAAATTCGCTAAGTATTTATTGAGAAAACGCGTAGGTACCTACACCAATATTATTTTTCTCGGTATGTACTAGGTATGTACCGGCTTATTAAGAGTTTTCTTTCCTTTAAATGTTAAATCGAAAATTAATGATATGAAATGAAAAAAATCACCCAAGATGGTCACTTTTTGAAATATGTAGGTACACGGAGGTTGCTTCTGGACAATCACTGTTGGCAGGAACGTTATTTTTAAATCAGTAAAGTTCAATTTTACGTAATGTGCGAGTTTTATTTATTTAATTATATTCAAAACTCATCATATTTATTATTATTTATACTAATTATTTCAAAACAGAAATAATTACGAAACTTGAATAGAATTTGAACAGAACTTTCACAAAACGTTAAAATTAACTAGAAAAATGGAAGATTTTTAAATATTTTTTTTGAAAAACCTAGAGTAAATGTATTTCAAATTTTTTTACGTACGTGCAGGTACCTCTACATAGAATCTAAGTATGTACCTATCTGCACATAACAACTCGGAATCATCTGATGATATTGCTTATGTATTTTTTTGTAAATTTATAAAATAATTACAAAACTTGAATAGAATTTGAACAGAACTTTCACAGAACGTTAAAATTAACTTGAAAAATTGGAGATTTTTAAATATTGTTTTGAACAACCCAGCCTAAACATATTTCTTTTTTTACATACGTGCAGGTACCTCTACACATTAGTACCTGAAATTGCTTGAAGTTGAATGGGATAATTAAAAAAAAAAAAAAAATGAATTTATATAGCGCTTTTTTTTAATATTGCATCTTTATGATAATCATTCAATATGGGATTGATACCGCCGCCCCGGGAACAATTCATTGGTTTCTATATAAAATAATGAGCTCTGGCATCATGAAATTATGCATTGCTAAACTGTTCATCCGATTGCGATGAAACTTTGGGGATTTGATTTTTTTTTTACATGAATACCGCACAAGAGTCCCAACTGCTCCCGTCTGGAGCCGGTGGGACTATGGCATCCCCAATTGGGGTATGTTGTGAGGCTGAAGGCAGTGGGGAGGGGAAGGAGATAGGGAAGAGGAAGGTGGGGAAGTACCTGGCTATTCAGATCTGGTCACCAAACACGGCAGATGCCATTTGAAGCAACGTTTCAATTCTGAATGGTGGTCTAACACCAGGGCGATACTGAGAGTATCTTCCACTATGATGTGCGCATTCCCTTGATTCTTTTTTTTATATAAAAAAGTGAAATTCTGCATTGCTAAACCATTCATCCGATTGCTATGTAACTTTGGGGATTTGATGTGTGCATTCCCACTATGGTTTCTATATACAATAGTGAGCTCTGGCATAATGAAATTACGCATTGCTAAACCGTTCATCCAATTGCGATGAAACTTAGGGGATTTGATGTATGCATGCCCGAAATGGTTTTTGTACACAATAGTGAGCTCTGGCATTAAGAAATTATGCATTGCTAAACCGTTCGTCGCCTAACTGTTCCCTTTGTGGGCGCTCACTTCTCGCTTCATCCGCATTCAAACATCGTTTATTCTTCATATATTTAATTTAACACACACTTCTGCTCGCTTCATCCGCGTTCACACGTCAAATCGCATAGTGTTTTAACCCGTTAGTTGCTTTTGCAACGGGCCCAGCTAGTATATATATTAAAACACAGTTTTGAGACCGCGCACTCTTCGACTTTACGCGAAAACCGACCAATCTGCCCCTCGCGTTTCACCAACCTTAAGATTCACTTTCGCTCAAATTCACATTCAGCCACCCTCAGTACTTTGATTTTGTGAGGTCAATTTTTTTCGACAAAATTAGCGCTCTATTCGCAGAAAAACTGACGCGAATCGACGGCGAAAACTAGAACCAATAGTAAAATTATACTCGATTCGGCCAGGTTACATTTCCCGCCGACAGGTTCGCGTTTCCAAAAAAAAAGATGTCATTTTGGCCATCAGTTTCAACGCAAACGAAAATGCTAGGAACGTTGAGTCAGGTCAGGGATCTCAGACGTCAAATTTTTAGCCTAACAAAACAGACTTTTCACAGTTTTCGGTAGTGGGTTTACGGTACGTGGCATCGCGACCCCAAAACCGATCCCGACTCGGATGTTTTTCATAAATCTAATACAATAGAGAATTCCGCAACTTTTAATACCAAAATTACATGCCCATATACAAAAAAGTTCAGGAGATGCTGACAAAACTCGACATTTTCCTAAAGAAAATCACCAAAACACGCGCTCACAGATTCCATCGGAAGTTTAAATATTGCTGGCCAGTTCGAATTAACACGTTCTTCATTCGGGGTAGGTACCTACTTATTTCGGTAGTATTACAAATATGATAAAAAAGCAAAGAGATTGCCGGAATTTTTGAAATGTGCAGGTACCTACCTGAATGGGTACCTACACAACGAATTAGGTTATGCAATAAATACCAAGGTAAGGTTGTTTCGATGATATATTGAATAATTCAACTTTTTTTTCTTACGTTCTGTATTGGTTCTATTCAAGTTCTGTTTTTTTATAATTAAAGGCCAGTTGCATCACAAAACTGAAATAATTACAGAACTTTCTTGAACTGAAAATTGACAAGAAAAATTTTATAATTGTCAATTTTTTTTTAAACAACTCAGCCTTATTATTTTTAAATGTTATTGTATTTGAATATTGTGAAATAACAAAAAAAATATATATTACGCTGTTCTAGGTAGGTACTTACTTGCGAGGGCTTTTTTATTTAAAAATCAATACATGATATTGAATAAAATTATTTGTGCTGAAAAGAAGTTTTTATAAAATTATTTTATGCTCAACAACTTAATGGCGTCGTTTTGGTGAAATATTTCAACAAAGTACCTACTTATTACTTACAATACAACCACAATAGTGTGCTCTGGCATCATGAATTTATGCATTGCTAAACCGTTCATCCGATTGCGATGAAACTTTGGGAGAGCGGTCGACTACCTGTTCCCTTTGTAGGCGCTCATTCCTCGCTTCATCCGCATTCAGACATCGTTTTTTCTTCGTATATTTAATTTAACTAACACTCCTGCTCGCTTCGTCTTTTAGGGAAACGAAGGAGAGAAGAGTTCTGGGAAGGAAAAGGGTTTAAGGGGTGGGTAGGATTTTGGGCTTCAGTGTGTCCTGATCATCAGACCTAGACACACCTCATCCCATGAACCCGGGCACCCTTGCTAAATCACTAAACGTAGCGAATCACCTAGGGTGACCTATGGAAGAGGTGTTGGTTATCCAATAAAGGTTCCCGGGGCGGCGGTTCCCATTCCCGCCTCCCAAATTGAACCTCAGATCTGGTAAGTAAGCACGGCCAAAGCCATTTCAATCAAAGTTTCGATTCTGATTGGTGGTTTTACACCAGAACTTATACTTTATAAGTTAATTAGTGTTAATGAGAAATAACACAAACTTATCGATCAAAAATTATTTGCACACATCGAGTTCGAACCCGCAATCTTCGGATTGCGAGTCGAGAGTCTTACCTCTCGACCTAGGGGGCCCTAAATTATATTACGTTATTTTGATAACCAATTTCAAAATAATTTTAATTTCAAAATCCAAAAAAATTTTAATTTGAAAAAATTTTTAAATCCAAAAAAAAAAATCCAAAAAATTTAAAAATCGAAAAAATTTTGGAATCCAAAAAATTTTAAAATCGAATAAAATTTAAAAATTCAAAAAATTTTAAATTTCCAAAAATTTCAAAAATCCAAAAAATTTTAAAATCCAAAAAATTTTAAATCCAAAAAATTTCAAAATCGAAAAATATTAGACATGGGCAGACTCATTCCCAGGAGTGAATCGATTCATTGTGATTCCCTCGGCCTTTTGAATTGATTCATTTTATTCATTCCTTTAATTCCAAAAAAAAAAAAAACCCTCGCTTATATTTTATGAGGCTACGAAGCCAAAGAGGAGAACAATAATGCTATCTCATTCTCTCGCAGACTACTTTATTTCTTAGTTCTCCTTTAGATGCATGTGTTTGCTCTTTTTAGTGTCTTTATTTTTCGTTTCATCGAGTTTCAAATCACAACGGTGATAAAGAAGTTTTCACTACGCAAAGCACTCTTCTTAGGGTAAATTATGTTGTTCTGAAAAATCGTAGGTACTAAAAACGACGCGCGACGAGGTTAATGAAATATTTCAATGTGTACTTAGATATTATTTTGCCCAAAAGACAAATTTTTGACAAGAAAAATGTGTTTATATTAGGCTATCAATTAAATCTTAAAATTAAACAGTTTTTGTGGTTAACCCCTAAAGTTTTACTAATTTTTATTTATTTATTAATCTTAAAATTGTTTCACTTCACGTGATCTAAACTTCCCACTACCTTTAGCCTCGCAAAATATCCCAATTGGGGATTCCATAGTTTCATTAGCTCCAGACGGGACTTGGGCGGAATTCACATAAAAGCCATACTATTTTCGCGCTTTCATAGGTATATCCGGACCGGTCACCTGGAATAAGCTTCACTCAAATATATATATATATATATTTTAAATGCACCTACCTCAATGGTGAAGTTAATACCACGCGCCGAATAAAATCTAATTAAAAGCCCTGGCGACACGCGTCATATAATTTGTTACCAAAATATAAAGGAACAAACCGCTCGATTATCATTTATCAGTATCACGGTTCGATAGCGACTGATGTATTGTTTACGGCTAGAGTAGACAGAGACAGATACCATAAAAAAATAATAATAATATAGATAAACATCGTTTTGTTTCTACAAGCATTGTATCACAATGTACACACTAGTGAGGGAGAAAAAACATAGGATTAACTTTCGCTTTTAGATTTTTATTAACGTTCAGGGTCCGAAGTGGGAAGTTTCACAATAAGATGACGGCTTGGCCGCGCGGGGACTAACGACGAACCGATTCTCGGCGGGCATCAAGAAATGAATTAGGAACTTCTGACTAATAAGTGTCTTTTGTCTTGCTGTGACTTGAATAACTTGCATTCCGCGGACCGGCCGGATCGACTCGGCACGTGGGACCCGGGACCCGTGGGACTACGACGTCACAAATGAATAAGAAATAAATGTTTTGATTCCTTGAATAAGTGAAACAGAGATTGGGGTTGCGGATTGAGTTCGCACAGACCGAACAGCTTGTAGGACTATGACCACGGAGGAACGATTCCTCCGTGACTATGACTGGCGGGACTGGCGGGACAACTGTGAAACAGACGCGACTCTCGGAGCTCAGAATTATTTGGATCTTGGCTGACTCGCTTGTCTGTTGGCGGTTTTGTCATTTGGATTGGGGACGGGGACTCTGGCCTACGGGGTTTTTTGTAGGTATAAGATTTACTGCGCGGGATACTACTCATCACACGTGATAGGCAATTTAATTTCGCGGCGCGCATCGCCTGTAGTAGGTGTACCTATCCGCGCAACAAATATCCAGAATAATATTTAATTTAATTCCTACGAAACACTACAATATTTATAGAGTACATTATTATTTTCTTACCTCAATATAACATGAAATATTTAACTGTAAAATAAATTAATCGAAATTAAAATAAATATGGTGCTGTTAAAAAATCGTAAGATGCAAGGCCAAGGGTAAGGAATAAAGATTTAATTCCTTTTGAAAATGAGAATCAGATCGAGTGTGTTACAAGATTGAATTTATTTATTTAATTCAGTCATTCAATTTTGCCCACGTCTATACCAAATTGAGCAGTCTACTGCCTGTGCCCTCTAAGTGGCGCACACACCTCGCTACGTCTACATTCACACATCGTTTTTTTTTCAAATACTTATTGAACACACATTCCTCGCATCATCCACGTTCACATGTCAAATCGCATAGTGTTTTAACCCGTTAGTTGCTTTTCCAACGGGCCCAGGTAGTAAATAATTATTTGTCAATAGCTAGCCTCACAATGATTGCGTGTTTGTTAAATCACACAAGAGTTTGTTCTTCCCCACATCTCTATAGGGGTCGTCCAATTATCGTGTTTGTTAATCACGTGAGGCTCGAAAGGGAGGGGATGGAAAATCACGAAATATCACGACGGGGGGGGAGGGGGTATAATGAGATATTACGTGTATTTATTTTATCACCAGGAGAGGGGGGGAGGGGTTAAAAAGTGCTAAAAAACCTCACGTGATTAATGGACGACCCCATAGGGTAGAGGCTGGAGGAAAAAAATGTTATAATATAGCAACATACAGTTCAACTAACCTCTAGAAGCTGCACAGTCTTGACATTTCAAGACTTGTATGGGTTATTTTTGCATTCACTGTTTAGATAGAACCTTCTCTTTTTACCTGCACATATCCAATTGCATTGTCACCATAACTTTCACGTGTAGACCTTGAAAATACATAATAATAACACATTAAAAACAATAGACACCTACTTATAACTGCATGTAAACAATGACATACTAGACAAATATCATTATGGCCTTTCTTATAATAATTCATGAAACATAATGTTATGGTGCTCTATTTATAGCTTTTTTACTTATAAGTACTATAGAATATAGAAAAAATACTTACCGTTTTGTTTTAGCATTTCTAATTTCGGTTCCAATAAAATTGATATTTTGACTTAGAAAAGTAGCCATCATAAATGATTCTATTTTCGGCAAATTGTCAGACTGACTCTGAACAAAACCTATTTCAGACATTTTTCAAATCCAAAAGTTTGCAATAATTTTGTAATACTAAGTTCCCGGGCTGCAAACATTAAAGCTAGCGAATTCAAGTGTCAAATTCAAAAACTGGCCGGAAATCGGAAGTGTTGCCATATAAAAAAAAACACATCAGTGTGGAATTTTATAAAGTTAATAGGAACATTTTCGGAGACGGGACATTTTCATGTAGTGACGTCACGAGCCCAAAAAACGGATTTATTTATTTATTTTAAAAAAAACCTATAAATTTCTAAAAATTTTTAATAACATTTTCGTAATCTTAGTAGAAAAATCTATCCACACGATTTTTTCCAAGTCATTATGAAATCCATGCAAGTGGCCTATTGGTCGAGTAAATTTAGAATTTTCTCTAGGTGATTCCTTGACCCTGTATAAGAAATACCGTCAATATCATTCGGGAGAACATCAATACCTGCCTTGGTTCCCAGCAATTTTATGACATATACTAAATTTTCGTTTTTTTTTAGGAACGCCAATAATTTCTACATTTTTTTAATGAGGTTTGCAACAGGCGGTTTGGATAAAACCGGATTATAATTTGTATCAAGTTCCTTATTCTTATGTGTGAGGTCATTATTATATTGTGACACTCCTTTACTTGTTCATTCAATATTTTTAATTCAGTAAACACTTTGAAAATTTCTTAGTTTATTTCATCTTTGAAAGAAATTAGAAACATGGAATGAAACTCGGAGAACGGCGGAATCAGATATGAATTTAATAAAAAAATGGTTTGATCAAAATTTACTATCTCTAAATACAGATAAAACTTTTGTAATACCATTCACTCTGACTAAAAATGCTACCCCTGAGAATCTAAACATAAGTATTCATAATTGTAATTCAAATGCATATCTACATATTGTTAGGTAGCAGAACTCCCAGCTCTACGAACTCCCAGCTCTACACTACAAAACCGCCAGCCATACCCCCGCCCCCCGCTTCTTCAGAATGGCCCGCGGCGGTCCCGCAAACCGCCCCGCGGCATTCTGCCCCGACCACGCTAGCGAGAAGCTGTGTCGCCGACGAACCGTTGCGCCTTTCCCAGAACAATCGTTACAAAGCGCGATGTTTTGGGGTGTTTCGAGGAGCACGCCCGAGGCCCCCGCAGCATAGGGACCCTACTTGTGGCGACCGCAAGCCCATCATGGCTTACCTGCTAAGCATAGCCCGCCCTGCAGCCTGGCTAGCACGTTCTTGGGACCTCTCCACGACGGGCCCCGGCTCTTGTGAGTACTGACCAAGTAATTCCTCTTTTGCCGTGTGTCCCTATAAATACGCGTACCTGTGATCGATCCTAGAGTCGGCACGATTGAGAGAGATTTTGTTAGATTTTCCCCTAGAATGGTTAGGCAATTAACTTACCTGTGCTCGATTATTTACTGTGAATGAACCCATGTTGTATTTAAACCATCCCCTACAATACAAACCATGTTTACCGCAGCTGGCGTTTTATTGCCCTGACAAGGTACATTTAGGATGGCTTTATTTTAGGTATTCCACACTTGCTCCTTAGGAAACCTACCACCCTGGTGTTGGGAGACTCTACCTGCTCTGCCGGACGAATAACCTGAGCTAGTTCTGTGGCAGAAAGTAGACACTTCCAGCGAGGTGTGCTTACAATATGTAAACCTGATTGCTCTGTTCTTATTGTTAAAATCAATGTTAAATACCTTGGTGTAACTATAAAGTGGAAGATGCAAATCAGTACAACAGTTGAGAGACTAAAGGGCGCCTTCCACTGCGAGAGGAAAAGAGTTGAGCGGAGCGGGGTGGAAGATGAGTGAAATAGTTTTGACCTTCCACCAAAAAAGAGTCGCTTAGAAGATGTTTGCCTTCCACTAACCCGTACGAGAAATGAATGAGGCGAGCGGAGCGAGGTCAATGAAAAATGAGAAATAGTTTTGCCCTTCCATTGAAAACGAGTCAGTATCACTTTGTTGTTCCGACTGAACGGAGTGATTTTTGTGATGACATGTACTGATCTAGTGAAGATGATTCTGACAGCATGTATGCAATGAAAAAAATGTTTGCAAATGTACATTTATAAAAAGAAACTCATCTCAAATATTTTAAAACTTAAAAAAAAATATACCTTTTTATTTCCGTATCATATAAAAAAAATTGACAAACTGCTTCAATAAACACCTCCATCTCGACAAAAACGCAGCGAGACAACTAAATTGGCTACAGTTCTTGAGCGAAGTCCGCTAGAAACTAGTCGGCGATGGTGTGCGCGAGCGGTCTCTTTTGGACCTATTTTGAGAAGTTCGGTCCGCTCCGCACACCTCCTTTTCGATAGAAGCACTTGTAAGCAGTTAACGTGTGCGAGTCGAGCGGAGATCGTACGGAGTCCGTTCCGCTCGCATTAGCAGAGCGGACTCTTTCGAACCTATTTAACCCATTTAGTCCGCTCCGCTCGCCTCGTTCTTGATGGAAGCACTTGTATGCAGTTAACGTTTGCTAGTCGAGCGGATTCCGTACTGAGTCCGCTCCACTCGCGTGGAAGGCGGGAAAAGAAAATTAGTGTACATTTTCATTAGAATTCGAAATATTTGGATATTGAGAACAATTTAATTTTCCTTAATCCAATCAGTGCTACTATACGGAATTGTTGTTTGGGGTGGTGGTTTTAAAACTTCTCTTTTGCCATTGGAAATCATTAAAAAAATAATTATAAAATTAATTTAAAAAAACAACCATATGATTACCCCCCCACCAAATTATTTCAAGATTTTGAAGTACCTTCACTTCATGTTATTTATAAAAAATCACAATTTTACAAATCCACAAAGACTGTGTCAATAATGAGGGTCTTACTCCTTTTTCAAACAGCATTAGAACAAATATTCTTGGAACTATGACTCTCCCGTGCTGTAACACCACCACAGCTCAATAATTCTATTATTAATTATTAATATTATAAATGTGAAAGTTTGTATGGATAAATGTTTGTTACTGTTTTGTGTTATAAATTGGTAATTAGGCAGAAAGACTTCAAGGAAAACATGGCTCAAGTAGGAAATCTTCTCGTTTATTCACGGCACATTTTACAGTAAATTTGTTCCCGACCCGAACAAAAACATTTAATTTGGCCACTTTGACCATTCGCTAGATAATGCTAGCTGTTTACAGGAGATCCACGTTATTAAGAGCATGTTTTTAACTAAAAATGTCCTATTTATAACTATACTTTCACATACTCATAAACAAAACCAACCACCATTATTAATCTATAAATATGATACATATTCCAGAAATCTGCTTTATCGTCTAGCCTTAAAACAGTGCAGCCCTATGGCCGCAGCCTGTAATCTGTGATTCAAACAGTCAAGTTACAAAATATACCGCTAGGTGGCAATAACCTTCACTTTTTGAACACTAGGCAATTCACCCTAAAAATAGTGCTTTCTTGTCATCGTACTTAATAAATATCTCTAAATATGTATCACAGAAGTGTATGTTAGCGCGCATAAACCCGAACGACTGCACCAAATTGTATAATTCTTTGTTTTATTTGTTATATTGTATAAAACTTCCGTTGAGTTCTGGCATTATGAAATTTGTAAAAAAAATTATAAGAGGTGGCACGCGAGCAGTTTGAAAACTGAATGTATCGGGAATGAATGTGTGGAATGAGCGAAGTGAGAGGGGGGAGTGCGGAGGGGGGGAGGGGGTGTTGGGAGGGTGTTGGAGGAGGGGGGAAGGGGAGGGGGAGGAGGGTGGGGAAGTAGGAAGGTGAGAGGAGGAGTAAGGGGTGGTGGGATGGGGGTTGATGGGGGGAGTGATGAAGGGAGACGGTATATGGAGGGGAAGGGGTGGGGGGAGGGTTGGGTGGAGGGAGAGGGGTAGGGGGTTGATGGGGGGAGTGGAGTGGAGAGACGGAAGGTGGAGGAGGTGGAGTGGGATTGGAGAGGGAGTGGGAAGGAAGGGGAAGGGGGAGGGGTGAAGGAAGGTGGGAGGAGGTGGAGTGGGGAGGAGTATGGGGTGGGTGGCGAATGAGGGGGAGGGAGAGGGGGGGTAATGGAGGAGTAGAGTGGGGAGAGGGAAGGTGGAGGAGGCGGAGTGAAGCTGCGAGAAAAAGCTAGTACTATAAATATATTAGAGTTAAATGGTTTAACCAATAACCAAATATTTTAAGATTGGAAACAAGTTATAAAAAATTCCAAAAAATTAATAAAAGCTCATTATAACTTATTACAATCTTTAATACTACATTTCTCAACACAATTATATCCTTTTTCTTTCTTTGCTTTTCTCTTTTCTTTTTTTATTTCCTCCTCTTCATTCTGATACATTCCTTCTATTGTATGTTTTAAATATAAACATATTATGTGATATACACGATTTTTGTGTTTAATGTTAAAAATCTATTCTTTGTTTTAAATATTATTTTTTTTTAAATTATTTTACCTTTAATAAAATTGGTATCTACAATCGTTTTCTCCGCGTTTTTAACACGAGCTATGCGCTTAAAAAAGGTGTAAGACGTATTAAATATTGTGCTTTTGAAAGAAAAATTTTATTGAATGTATAAAACATGTAATTTTTGTTCCAATTTATTAAATAAAAAAAGTAAAAATACGCAATCCCCAAGCCAAAAACGAAGTACTTCTCCAAACGCCTATTCTAAAACCACCTTTGGACAAAGACTTTTTAAATACATACCTTTAAACTACACAATACCCTACCAGCTACGAATAGACAAATTGAATGAATGACCAAATTTAAAAAGATAAACATGGATTATAAGTATTGGACGTCACACTAGTGCAAACATCTGTAAAATAAATTACAAATAGACAGAAATATCAATTTACATACGCCCTTTCCCATGGAAAACAAATTAAAATATTAAAATCCTGTACAATAAACTCGATAAATAGATTTGACTAGATTTACTACTATACTTCTTCCTTTCCTGTATTTATGAGATAACTCTCTTTATGGAATTTACCCACACTTTTAAACATCTTTCTGTTTTCATTGTTTTACAATTAATATGTATTTAACCTTAGTATTCTTATGATTTTCTTAAAAATTCCTATAAACGGCAATCATTTATGTACCTCTACGCCTGTCTCGACACAGGTATATCCTATTGAGCAGGCATCGAAAAATATAATGTAAACATACCTTATACTGATACATAAAGAAATAAATAAATAAAAGAGAATACTTTTTTCCTTTACAAAGCTAGGTTAAAAAAAGTTTATTTATTAATATTTTATTTTATTTTTTTATTTCTATGCTTGAATGTTACTTATGGTAGTATTAAAGGGTGAATGTGTAATATGGTATACTACCTACTGCGTAGCTAACATCAAACTTTCCTTACAACCGGCCCGTTCCGGAATAAATATCCTTGTGACCAGATGTGTGTTTATTTTACCTCCATTTTCAAGTACATTATAGTATCGATCCTTTGTAAATGGCTTTTAATGTCCCATTTCGTACTTTTCAGATATCAGGCTTATTATAAAGGTCCCTATGACATCCGAGACCTGCATGTGAAAGTTGGCATTAATAATATCTACATGAATGGCAATGAACGTGATGTCGATGAGGTATTTATTCACCCACAACACGACATGAGGAACGAAGATGTCAGGCACCGCCACGACGTATGTGTATTGAAGGTAAAAAATTATTCTATTCTAACTTTAATGACAGGTTAGGTACTTGAAATTTTAAATAAACCTTGATGATGTAAACATTACTCAAAAACCTTGTTGGTTTTTTAAACAATTAAAATGGTTAACTAATAACTAAGGATGGGTTGTTTCAAGAATTTGCACAATTCATGAAGCTTCGAAGTTAATTTTCAAGCTCTGTATAAGTTCTACTCAAGTTCTTTCATTATTGGCCTGTTACTTCACAAAACTGAAATAATTACAGTACTCAAGTTCCTGGAAATTTGATGAATTGTTCAAATTATTTGAAACGATCCGTCCTTGGTATAAATTAATTTTTAAAGTAGAACCACAAAATAATTTTCCTGTTTTTAAAGAAGTTGACTTTATATTTCAGCTATGTAGGTACCTATTTTTATTTGTTCTTCAAAATTACTATTCCTTATTTGCTTCTCAAAACTACTGTTCTTTTAGACTGCAATTGAGCAGTCTGTCTACATGTCTTTCAATTACAATGTTAATTAAAGCATAAATAATTTTATGACACTAATTATAAAAATACAGATTATTATCATTGACATTGTAATGAAATTAATGCCAATATTATTTTACTAAGGCTACATTGAATAACGACTACCGATTGATATACTAGGGTAATCCGTAAAATAAGGTCTCCAAGGCGCTGTGGTCGCGAGAAATGATTTTACCCGCAATCACTGGCGTGTAGCTGGTTTCCCCCTGTCAAATCCCCACCACGTTGCACCCTCTGTAACACTTATTCTCGGCGTGGCAGCCATGCGCGATGGAGCTTCCACTCGCCGCACCCGCCAGGTGTGAGAAATTTTTGTCAAAATCTTGTCAATGAGCTTTAGAACCGTCACCCGGCAATTTGCAATCATTGTTTTTTCCACAAAGTAATTTTTCCATCTTAAACCGATATCCGTCCGGCAAGCTTTTAAATTCTCTGCACTATTTGCGCAAGTTTTCGCACTCGTACACTGTATTCCGTACACTTAGTAGCAAGTAGCTATGAATGAATTTCTAAGGGGGTTTAGTTCTTCGCACAAAAAAACTAATTATAGAGCGTAATAAACACCTGGCGGGTGCAACGAACAGAATCTCCATCATGAACGGGTACCACGCCGAGACTAAATGTCGCAGAGACTGCAACGTTGTGGGGATTTGGATTAGGAAAACCAGGCTACACGGAAATTTTCCCGGATCTCACGTTAAATTGTTCCTCGCGATCGCAGCACCTTGGAGACCTTATTTTACAGACAGCCTACTTTAGTTGGGTTATTCAAAAAATTTGAATCATTTTTTTTTAGGTTAATGTTCACATTCTTATTATATCATTATAACCAAGTAGCTTCATAAAGCTGAAATAATCACAGAACTTATACACAACGTGAAAATTAACCATAAAAAATTGATTTATTGAATTATTCAATTTTTTTAAATAACCCATCGTTAATCACCTAGCATAAAGAATGACTTTTAGGAACCAAGATTTCAGTACGAATCAGAATCTAGTTGGTAATTCGCATTTTTGATAATCTTCCATCTCTTCTCTATATATATATTGTAGCGGTCCCGACAGGGGCCCCACTTACCTTTTGCAGGCGGCTAGTTCCTATTGTCGGCAGGCGTGAAGTCTCTCCACCTCAAGGTGGTAGGTAGCTATATTAAAGGTACAAAGGTATGTGCCAACTCGCCCACGTGTAATCTCGTCAAATGAAAGAGGAAACTGTAGAAAACATCGCTATATTGTCTGGTAAACACAATTACAGCATCTTGCAAAATACAATATCGGTCACAAACAACACAATGCCTGACTAGGTAGTTCCTAACATAGGAATCTCCCTCAAGGCTCTCTCTGGGAATGCGTTTAGTATTATCCGTAAATTACTGTCAGACACATTATAACGGCGGAAGGTCGACTTACGGCTGGTCGTCAGGGTAGGAAACCAGGAGGCAGGCCATGGTCAGAGTAGGTAGTTCCATCACTTTACACGGTGGTGTCAACTCAACATAGAGTCTCACGCCTGCGACCCGTAATTACTGTATTCAAATCGGGTTTCGATCGTTTAGTCGCCGGCCATTGTTGACGGCGTCACGCGAGCGGGTATGCGAGCGGCGAGCCGACGTGACCTGCTCGTGGGGGGGTTCGCTTCTTTCTCCCGGGAGCGGGGAGGTGCTTGTGCTCGCCTTTGCTAGCGGGGGGGAAGGGGAACGCTTCCGTCAGCGATTGGCCGGTCAAGGGACTATTTTAAATTACTCCGCTCACCGATTTCTCGCCTAAATGTGTATCGTAACAATATGTTTATATATTATAGAGAAAAGATATATTTTTTTTAGGTACCAGATTTAAATGTCCGGGCTAAATTTTCTCCAAAGGAAAAACTAAACCCTTTCACACACTTCCCCAAATGATCATCTAGTCAATCCACGCTATGTCAAACTACCAGAAACCAAGTGGGAAAATAATTCACCAATAATCAGAGGGTTCGGCCCTGTGGAACTCCTAATTGAACCTATAAATCCTACTGATCCCTCAATATAAATATTTAAAAATCTTTTGTAATCCTACATGTATTTAAAATGACTGATTTTTGCATTTGTATATATAAATTCTTTGAAAAATCTAATATGCCTAAATTTTGATTGAGAAACCTAGGTATAACGCCAGTAGCCGAAAAAACAAATGGTGATATTTTTATAGTCTGAGAATGCCAAATTCTTTCAATCTCATTTCTTAAATCAATAAATTGGAATGGCTACATGTGGTGTATCGTAAAAGCTTTAGCCTTGTAGACACAGATGGCGGTGATATCAGCTATCGGTAGATTCCGCAAGATGGCCGGCCGCGTAGTGCTTAAGTTCTCCGGCAGGGGATCGGAGGGCTCAGAGGCTGTGTTTCAGTTATCACTGGCCAGAATCATTATAGGTAGCTTCTAGTTAGGTAGACTACCGCAGTCCCAATTGTATACACGAAGTATAAATAAATCCTGATACGAAAAAGAATCTATTTTTATTCCGAAGTAATCTCCATCCGAAGGATTGGGAGAATCTGTTAGTGTGTTCATAAAATAACAGAACACTACACTACATCAATGACATAAGTTATTTTTTAAATTTTATCATCTAAAACTATATCAGGTCTATTATGACTAATTGTTCTGTCTGTTAGTATAGTTTCATCATAATATATTTTATAAAATTCATTTTTAAAAATGAATTTGGTTCATATTCATAATATGGTACTATATTACGGCAGTCAATCAAGTTATGTTTAATTACCAAACTTTGATGGATTATTTTTAAAACTTGATTGTGCCTAAATGCATACTCGGACGGCGCTAATACAGAACATCCAGAAATAATATGTTCTATAGTTTCCGGAAAAGACAAACATTTTCTACATTAATCATCAATTTGATTTTTAACTTTAATTATATGATTCCTATAATTTTTAGCATTAATGACTATCTTGAATGGCAAGCATAAATCCTTCTATTTCTGCGCTAAACTCTTCAATACTCAACCATTTGTTTGACGAAAGTTTGTCAACATACGTTTGTTTGAGATAATTGAAGTGTTTTGCATGAATAATTTTATTTAACCAGGAATCTAATAATTCCTGGTTAGTATTTATAAAAATGTTGGCATTCTCGTCACATAAATTTAAAGTTGTAATGTTTCTATCGGCCTTGCAAATTATTTTGTGCATTTCTGAGCTATTAGCTTTCCTATGGAAAATTTTTCTAAGCATTTCTACCTGATTGTGTTTCAAAGATGTTATTTTGACTACACCTCTACCTCCTAAATTTCTAGGTAAATTAATTCGTTCTATAGCTGAATTTGGATGATTTCAATTAAACTTAGTAAACGTAGCTCTATTTAATCGTTCTAAACTATCTAAATCTGTATTGGACTATTTAATTATCCCCTCCGAATTTTCGAGAATATTAGCTTTCGGTGTCTTAAACGAAATGACATTTTACGAAAACTTTGTATTATTACCGCTTTACAATTAAAGCTCTATAAATGAAACATTTCTGAACGTAGCCGAATAGTAAAAACTGTTTTAGACAGGTTACAAAATAAGCTTTCCAATTATTATATTACAAATAAATATTAACATTTGTAAATATTAAAATTTAGAATGCAAACATTAAAAAAATGTGAAAATGACTCACGTGATGTTTTTATGTGAAAACGGTACAAAAATCACAGATTATGTTAACAACAATACTTATTCTATTGTATAAATGTGTAATAAACACTTTTGTCACCTCACTTTTTTATCATTTCATATAAAAATATTTAATAGAAATTAACAATGTCGGCCGCCCGTAGGAAATTTGGCGGCATAAATTATGTGTCAGACTGCGCGTCTGACAGAATGTTCTTTTTATGTATTTCTATGGACAACTTGAATAGAGATGTGCAGCATGATTCACTATCGACCTTTCGCTTTTTATTTTACGGATGTAACTAAAACAATAACGGAATTATAACGGTTTCTATGGAGACACACGCGCTGACGTGTAAACACGCTTATTGTACTTGACTGCTGTCGTATTTTTAACGCATATATCTGCTTACTTAAATGTATTCATAGTCAAAATACATTAAAGGATTAACTTATAAATTGTTTCTTAGAATTTTTGTCATTTTTGACCTTCTTTGCATTTTTGTGTGTGCCGTTTTATTTAGTCAGTCTGTATCGGTACATTGTTCGCGGCGGAGCACCTCCTTATACTCTAAGAGCACCTCCTACTGTGGTGACCATTATTCTGTGAACGTTTCAAAACTAAAATAACAGTATGTATATAAAGTGTATTTTTGTCACCACGGATCAGTTTAATGAATATTTCGAAGAAAGTAATGAAAACGATGTGTTTAATAATGTTAACGAACAAAAGTGAAATAATAAATCAAAGTGTAAATAATATTGAATCTTCTTTGAATAATGTTTTTGAAAAGATTGAAGACTTTCAACCTGACTGTGGTGGTGACCTTTTGATGTTTGAACATGTTGACTCTATTGTGAATAATTCTATGTTAAATGGTAACGACTCAGATAGTGGAAGTGATATCGAAGTGCGACCAAGTAAAAGAAGGCTAGTTGTTTTTTTCTGAAAGTGAAAGTGATACAAACAGTGAAACTAGTAACTGGGAAATTTTAAGTAATATTTTTCAAACAATAATTTATGATTTTTCCATTGGTAGCAGACGCGCTGGTCCTAATATTCCATCAAATTGTTATGAGCCGCTAGATTTTTTCAAATCGTTCTTTACTGGTGAACTAATAAAATCTATGAATGGTCAGTAATACTTATAATTACGCAAATAATATCATTTCAAAAACCCAAAATTTAAGTAAAAATTCTCTTTGGCATTCTTGTAGAGATTTGGATGAGGGAGAATTTAGAGCTTTCTTGGGAGTCATATTAAATATGGCAGTGAGACCACATCCCAATCTCCAAGATATCTTCTCGACTGCGTTTGTCGCTTATACCTCATTTTTCAGAAGTGTTTTTAAAAGAGATCGTGTTTTACAAATATTTTGGATGCTACATCTTAATTCCAATAAAACAGATAATAACGAAACCCTTGAAAAAAGAGTTCAAAAAGTAAATGAATTTATGCAACATGTAGATAGTAAATATAGAGTGTAGAGAATATATGATACCCCGTAAAGAAATAGTGGTAGATGAATCTGTAGTCAATTTAAAGGCAGGATTTGTTTTAAAACTTATAATCCAAACAAACCAAATAAATGGGGCATCAGGATATACATTTTGGCCGATTCGGGATCTGGTTATATTTATTCAACAACGACAATACCGGTGTAACTATCTAGAGTTTTACGTCCTCAAAACATTCTTAATTTAACACGTTTTAGCGAAAGTTACAGTCTAATTTTTGTTCCCCAAGTGTTAAAGTGCTCAAGTTCGCATTAGCATTATCTATTGCATACTCAGCCATCGTGTAATAATATATAAAAAACAATTTTTGAAATCGCAAAGTGTTCAAGTAATTTTGTGACATTATTATACGCCAGCGGTGCAGATACTTACCATCACCTCAGCGCACCAAAATCAAGGCGGTTCCATCAGTCATACTTGCAAGTGAATCTAGCAAACTTTCCCAATAACCATTTACATTATGGATGCGCAGGCATATATTTTTTTTTATTATGTGCATCTATATAAAAAGGTTTACATATATTTTTTTGGCCTTGCCTGTCTCACTAGGAAATCCTGTGTCGAGACAGACTAGTTTACAAATATTTTATAAATATTAAATAAAGTACACTTTTCAATACAGCAAAAATATTTGACAAAAATTTTCAGGTTGGTTAGTGGTAACAATAATGAGATAGAGGATTATATTTGGGTGAGGTGACTAATTATTGCACGACCTTTTTCGATGATCCATTGTTTGATCAGGATTTTGTATTTGTTAATATTATTCGATTGTCTTGTTTTGTCAGGTAGGTTATTGTATATTTTAGGCGCAATGTATTTGAAATTTCTTTGACCAAATGTTGTGTTTGTTTTAGGTGTTTGTATGAGTTCTTTGGTTTTGTGCCGTGTGTTTTCAATATTTTGGGTATTTTCATAAAATGTACATGTTTTATTTTTAAACAGATGAGTTAAGATTGTTTTTGTGTAAATTTGTCGATAATCTAATACAGGAATTTTTTTGAATATATCTACAGTACTTGTTATTATGGGAACTTTAAGAATGACTTTCATAATTAATTTTTGTGCCTTCGATAATGAATCTATAGCTGATAGTGTTGCACCTCCCCATGCAATTATTCCATATTCAATGATTGATTGACAAAGAGAGTAATAAACAATTTTCATGGATTTGGAATCTAGTATGTTTCTAATGTTTTTGAAGAAATAAATATGTTTTCTTAGTTTATTTGTGACAAGTAGGCAATGTGTATTCCACTTAAAATATTGATCAAATGTTAGACCAAGGTATTTGATATGGTCCGTTCGATCTAGGCAAGGACATTGACAGAATGTATCGTGAATGCAAGAAAATTCATGTACTTTTATTTCAACATCTTGATTAGGTTGGCCAACGATATTTATACTAGAAGTAATGTATTTTGTTTTGGTAGTATTTAGTGCAAGCGAAATAATGTCTAGCCATTTTTTAACAGAGTTAATTGATTTCTCAGCCATTTTGTATGCATCTAACCAAGTGTTAGATTATTACCTTGGCGAAGGATGCTGTTATATTACTAACCAACATGATTATGGATCCCAACAACAAATTCACGAAAGAACACCTCAAAATCAAAATCAATCGAGAATCAGCAAAAATAATTCCCAAAACCAACGACATATTGGGAACAATCGGCCAAATGGCAGTTAAAATGGCAAATCTAGAGGTAGAGTTGACTGCTTTAAAAAATGCAAAAACTAATATGCACACCCCTTTAGATACACAAACCCCAAGTGTCTGTGATATTCTTGCTGAAATGAAGGAACAAAATTAAAGAGATAAAAACCTGATAATTCGTAACATTCCTGAGAATACATCGTTTTCGCAGATTGAATGTATTAACAGCGACATAGCATCAGTCAAAAAAATGCTCTCTGATATTGATAACCCAACAGCCAACCTAGAAATGAAAATCTATAGACTAGGCACAAGGAAATACGACAAACCAAGAGGAATTAAAGTTGAGTTTCCTGAAGCAAAATGGCCAAGAATATTATTAACCAAAAAACACGTACTTAAAAACAACATTAGATTCTACCAAGATCAATCGCTTCTCCAGCGGAAACAATTAACTGACTTAAGAAATGAACTTGAAAAAAGAAAGGCTTCAGGCGAAACTGACATTACAATCAAATATATCAACAATAGACCTACAATAATGAAAATACATCCAAAAAACTAAAAGATAAATTGAAAATATTCTATCAAAATGTTCGTGGTCTTAGAACTAAACTTCAGGATCTAAAATCAACCCTACCCACTTTGAATCAAGATTCTTACGCCTTCACCGAGACATGGCTAAATAATAATATCAACACTTTAGAACTGGGTTTCTATAATCATACAGTGTACAGAAAAGACAGAAATGAAAAAATAAATCCAGGGGAGGTGGAGTGTTAATATCCATAAACAACAAACTTCATTCAAGAAAACTTAAATGCATCTATACACATCTGGAGCAACTGTTCATCATGGTATCCACCAAAAAGGAAAAAAAAATATTATCGGCTGCGTCTACATTCCCCCATCCTCTGACGCTCAACTATACAAAGACCACTACCATAAAGTTGAAACCATCCGGAGAAGATTTCCTGGCGCCACTATTATTTTGACAGGAGATTACAATCTGCCTAATATTGCATGGGACGTAGAAAACAACAAAACTTCATGCACGGACAACATCTTCCACTGTTCTCATGATATAATCGAAATGTCAAATTTTCTTAGTCTCCGACAGTTAAACTGTGTTTTGAATATAAATTCTCGTCTTCTCGATCTAGTATTTTCCAATTCTTTATCAGTAAAAGTGTCCGCATCTGTTGAATCTATTCTCCCAGTTGACAAATACCACCCACCTCTAATAATTGAATGTAACAGTTCAATAACTAAAAAAAATCTATCTGCATCAACTAAGTTGAACTTTTTCAAAGCAGACTATAATCAAATCATTTATCTTTTATCTTCAACCGACTGGAAATTTTTGGACACTGAAGAAAACATCAATGTAATGAATGACAAATTTTACTTAATTTTAAATAATGCTATTGATTTATTTGTACACGTTTCAAAAATTTATACGCATAATTACCCAAAATGGTTTAGTAACGATCTTATTAAATTAATTAGAGACAAAAAATCGCTCATAAAGCTTATAAATCATCACATGATCCTATTGATTACGCAAAATTTTATGAACTAAGAACGAGCATCAAAAAAATTTCCAAGTTATGTTACAAAAAGTGCATCGATAACTGCGAAGAATTGGCTCTTGCCAACCCTCAAAATATCTATAAATTTTCAAACCTACTAAACAATAATGACTCCGGTGTACCCTCTAATATGTATTTAAAAAAAGATTTATATTGATTTTGATGTGTATGAAAAAATGTTGAATCTGTAGATATAAGATATAAATTTTAAATTTTAAAAATGTAAGAATATGTAACTAAAATATAAGCCCCTGTTGACAAGCCGATTCAATTGGCTTAGCAGGACTTTTTTGTTGATTTTATTATGTATTAACTATTATTTCAATAAAAAAAAATAACAAAATGGCCGATAATCCCCAAGAAATCGTTAATCTGTTTGCTGAATTTTTCAGCAAAATCTACGATTCTGCAAACAACTTTCCATTATTCAACGCCACAACATCTAATGATAACCAGATTAATTTCAATCAATGTGTATTAGAAGAAAGTGATATTAGAAATAAATTAAAGTCCCTAGATCCGAAAAAATCGGCTGGTCCCGATAACATTCCTACAATCTTCTTATCGAAATGCTTATCAGTCTTAACTTATCCTCTTACTAAACTTTTTAACTTGTCAATAAAAACTGGCATCTTTCCGAACAAATGGAAAACAAGCTTTCTGTCTCCAATTTTCAAGAAGGGTGATAAATCCGATATATCCAACTACAGACCTATCTGTATCCAGTCGTCGATCCCGAAAATATTTGAATCTGCTCTGTTCTCTAAACTATCTTCTGAGATTAACAAAGTAATTTGACATCGACAACACGGTTTCATGTCAAAAAGGTCTACTCTCACAAATTTGATGATCTATCAGGAATACTTATTTAATAATATGCACAATCGTCTTCAAACAGACATGGTATACACTGACTTTAGCAAAGCTTTCGACAAAGTCTCACACAAAATACTTATACACAAATTAAAATCCCTTGGAATAGCGGGGCATATTTTGAGATGGTTTGAAAGTTATTTATACAATAGAAAAATTTCAGTCAAACTCAACTCGCACTTTTCAAATCAATTTGAAATCTTCTCCGGACTTCCCCAGGTTTCACATCTAGGACCAGTGCCGTTTTCCTTGTTCATCAACGACATAACTGCAATGTTTGATGGAGTTATGATACTTTTATTTGCTGATGATCTTAAAATTTACAAAACAATTACTTATCTCAATGACTATTGCGTATTACAAAGAAATCTTATGAGGCTACAAGAGTGGTGCATCCATAATGAACCCTTCCTCAATATTGAAAAATGTCAAACAATAACTTTTGCCCGAATTAAAAATCCTATTAAATATGAATACAGCATCAACAACATCTTTCTAAAAAGAGTTGAACAAATTAAGGACCTAGGTATTATTTTTGACAATCAATTATCTTTTGTTTCTCATATAAACGAAATAACTAACAAGGCCATGAAAAGCTTAGGGTTTATACAGGGTATTAAGGGACGTACTTGACTTACTTTAACCAGTGATTCCTGATATTATTTGGAGTAAAAAATGTAAATAAAATTTTGGTCTCCGGTGACATTTTTGATGATTTTTTTATTTATTTTTTCTACAAAAACATTAAAAAATGGTCGTTGTTGGACAGTTGGAGGTGGAGTAAGGGGTTGGTTGGATTCTCGGCTGAGTGACCAGTGACGAAGTTCGGAAGAAATTTTTTTTTGTTTGATTTTGAAGAAAAAATTTTCGAAAAAAAAAATTGTCAAAAAAAGTCACCGGAGACCAAAATTTCATTTGCATTTTTTACTCCAAATAATGTCAGGAATCACTGGTTAAAGTAAGTCAAGTACGTCCCTTAACACCCTGTATTGAGGACGGTAAAAGATTTTAAAATAATTAATTTATTTAAGTTGCTGTTCACTGGGTTAGTGAGAAGCCATTTAGAGTACAATTCAACAATCTGGGCTTCTTTTTATAAGATTCACCAACAAAAAATTGAGAGAGTGCAACATAAGTTTCTGAGATTTATAAACTATAAATTAGAAATTCCAATCGAAGAACTTAACTACACATTTTTAATGGACTTACTAAAATTAAATGAAATAACTTCAAGACGAACAATGAGTGATTTAATTTGTCTTATCAATATTTAAAATGGCAGACTGGACGCCCTCGATTTAACCAAACTAATCCAACTGCGAGTACCTACCCGTAATACAAGATTGAATGCGCCTTATTTTTTTAACGCGCCTACTAATAATTACTTCGAAAACTCGCCTATCGAAAGGCTTTATCGACTAGGAAATAAATACAGGGTGTTAAGCGACGTACTTGACTTACTTTAACCAGTGATTCCTGACATTATTTGGAGTAAAAAATTTAAACAAAATTTTGGTCTCCGGTGACATTTTTGATGTTTTTTTTTTTTCTACAAAAACATAAAAAATGGTAGTTGTTGAACAGTTAGAGGCGGGGTAAGGGGTTCGTCGGACACCCGGCTGAGCGACCAGTGACGACATGCGGAAGAATTTTTTTTTTGTTTGATTTTGAAGAAAAAATTTTTGAAAAAAAAAAAAAAGTCACCGGAGACCAAAATTTCATTTACATTTTTTACTCCAAATAATGTCAGGAATCACTGGTTAAAGTAAGTCAAGTAAGTCCCTTAACACCCTGTATAACTCAATCGATGTTTATCGTCATCTGTCAGTGACCAAATTTAAATTCAGTATTTTGGAATATTTACAATAGAACCATAAATCCCCATCTTGAAATTTTGTGTGCACAGTTTATTGTAAACCCTCATAGTTAAGTTCGGTCAAAAACACCTACAATAAAGGGCATAATAAAGGTTAGTAATTTATAATATATAAACAAACCTTATAAAAACTGTTCTTGTTTATCGTTGTAATAGGTAATAATAACAAAATTACTTTAACGACTTATACTTTGATTAACATTTTAATTTGATTGTAATTAGATACTTTGTTATATTATATTATCGAACTCATTTGTCCTCTCCGTGATAATTTACTGAAGTACCTGACATTATTTGGTTAAACCTGAAATGTTCCATGGTATCAATATAAAGGGGATTGGTATATTTATGGTATAAAGTATTTCGTCTTCGGAAATTGAATTCTGTAAGCAGAAATTTTGACGATAAAGTAATTGGTCAAAATGGAATTGTTTTGTATATTAATTTTAGTGCGGTGCAAGTCGGTAGTATGTATTTTTGTTTAAAATCAACTTCGCTATGTATTCAACACATAAATTGCACATATATTAAAAACTCACCTTTATTATTATTTGTTATATACGTATATACATATAAAACTGATTTTTTTTATCTTTATTGTATAATGCTATACTTTTTACTTACCAGCTTTATTTCTATGTACCATGTGTAAAAACTATTTATGTTTTCTTTGTATTCAAAACAAACCTGTATGCACTAAAACATAAAAATGTAAATGTGTGTAAAAGCCCATGAGGGCGTTAATGATTAATAAATAAATAAATAAATAAAATAAATAAATTCATTTGTTCCGTATTATGGTGCCGTAAACACGCATATATTGATTAGACCTGGGGTCCTAGCACGGACGAGAAGAAAAAGGATTTATACAAACAACTGGAAGGGATGCTAGCGGATGGAGTAGTAGAATCCAGCAGATCCCCATACAGTTTCCCAGTAGTAATGGTGGCCAAAAAGGGAAAAGAAGGGCGACGATTCTGCATAAACTACAGAAGGTTGAATCAAGCAACAATAACTGAACCCTCCCCACTGCCAATCATCCACAAAACACTTAAAGACCTTAGCACAGCCAAGGAATTCACAGTACTGGATCTTAAAAGCACTGGCAAGTGCCGATGGCACCAGAAGACAGAGAAAAGACTGCCTTTACCACACCAGATGGGGGCAGTTACCAGTTCCGAGTAATGCCATTCGGGTTAAAAGGTGCACCCAAGACATTTCAAAGAACCATGAGCCAGCAAGTATTAGCCGGGTTCCTTAGAAAATTTGCCATGGCCTATCTGGATATCGTCGTATATTCCGAAAACTTAAAAGACCACTTACGACACCTCTGCCTCATCCTAAAACGATTGGCAGAGTTTGGGTTAAAATGCTCTCCAGAAAAATGTATCATTGCCACAGATGAAATCACATACTTGGGACACACAGTCAGTGCCACGGGCAACACTCCCCAGAGCCACACGAAGAAGCCATTAAAAAAGCAATTCGTATATCAATCTTCAATTTTAAAAAAGCGCGCGAATAGCCGCTAAATATTATAATATAATGTCTGTTCTTCTAACAGCCCACAGCGAGCGCTTGACAGTCTGGTTACCTATGTAGATGGAATACAACATATAACATACCGGCAAACATATAACATATCGCAAAAAGATTCAATCTGACATAGCAATCTGACATAGAAAAGTATGTTTTTACTTACAGAGCGGGCTAAGGCGAGTTCCTCAATACGTTCCAAAAATACAAGTACGCATGATTTCCCATCATATTTTAAATCCCATTTATGCAGGGGCACCAGCGGGGCTGGGGAAAGTGGTAACACCTTCGTCTCCAAAACATCATCGACAGGTCCTTTGGGAACGGACATTTCTAAGTCTTTTGTCTGACTCAGGCATTGAAAATATTTATACCTATAATCTTGATGGAACAAAAGAAAAAAAACACAAAAAACACTTAATCACGCCCATAAACGGAAATGAACAAACAACTTAAGACACAGAACATGCAATATTAGCCTAAAATAAATAATTAAAAACCATCACTCAACGGATTTAAAAAAATAAATCAACAATATTATATAGAATTCTTTCGAATAGAATGTAATATAAAATTCTTTCCGAATTATAAATGCTGTACATGAAAGAATTGTAAAAATTCAATTCAAAACAGCACAAATAATAAAATAACATTATAAAATTATAAAGGAAAGGTGTTCCTGATTAATAATTTCTCCGGCCGACACGTGTGAGGTTCCGTAGTACCTCGTGTTCCGACAACAATGTCACACCACAAAATCACAAATTACCCACCAAAATGCAAAACAAAATCAAAATTTTGCTAGCTTCATCAGTCATCCACATCGATGGGCGCCATTGTAACTTATGAGATTTAGCAATTTCTATTTGTAAATTTATAGCAGAAATGAAACCAATCAATCATCATTAATTACATGAACTATGCAGTTTAATAAGTTAGAGACTCTTATCATAATTATCAATTTAATATTACTCAGGTCGTGGTCCAAGGTTCCTTGAAGAGGAGTCTCTTGGATGAAGAAACTAACGAAATAATTATCTGTGAGAAATAATCTGTGACATGTGACATTTGTGTTAAAACACGAGCACTAACCTTGAATATGAGAATAACCTCGGGAAAGTCGGGCGCCAGGTCCGTCAGATGAACATGACCATTTTATATTAACTCCTAATCTTTACATCTAAAAGAAACCAGTGTCAGGTAAAGTAAAACTATCGCCTCCACGATGTCAGCCGGAGAAAACCAAATCCACCGTCTTCTTCCCGTAAAATCCGTTGAGTCGCCGCTCTTCCGTTCCCCGCCAGGTGTCGCCACCATCTCTAGTGTGAACAAACATGTGCTAGGATCCAAATACGAGTCATCATTCAAATGAACGGGGTAACAAGTTAAAACTGTTACAACAATACGGTTAACTTCGCGACGGGTTATACTCCTTTCTATCTTATGCACGGTCGGGAACAGATAATCGATGGTAACTTTCATAAAAATCACATATCCCCTGGTGTTGCAGATTCTAGCTTACAAGCATCGAGAGTAAGTTTTGCCGGAAAATTAGAGGACTTGGTTCCTATTTATAATAAAGTCACAGATGCCTTGTTACAAGCATATAGAAAGAATGCTCAACAATTATGAAATTAGAGACGTGGTGTGGAGAAAGAACTTTATCCATTCAAGTGGATTCAATTTCTTTTCACTCAAATTAGCCCGAGATTTGTGCGGAACATTATAAAAAACAAGTTATCTTATTTAGTTTATACTCTTGCAGACATGCAAGGCAAAGTCGTTGGTAATTTCCATGATAAAGATGAAGGACGAGGACTCCACTAGGCAAGAGCCTTTGCCACCTATTATACCCGAAGCAGAATATCCTTGCGATTCTGGAATAGATGTGCTAAACGAAGCTCAAGCAAATTTGACAGCTATACAAAACGTGTTGGCAGAGAAGCAGTCTAAGGTCTTAAAAGACCAGCAGCTGAGAATCGCTAAAAACTTATCGGAAGTATTCAGATCCGTATCGCAGCTGTTATTAGAGCGCGAGACCATTCGTGCTGATTTAGCTACAGTGACCGCGCAACTAAGAATGGCAGAAATAAAAATCCGCCATGAGAAGAGGGAAAATAGCCACCTAGAGCAAAAAATTATCCAATAAAAATCTGATCTTGAACCTGTATTGAGGAGGGTGGCGGTGGCATTGGAGGCTACCCTCTCTTTTGCTGACATCGCCCGCAAACAACCTACTGATTCTCACCAACCCCCACCAATCACTCAACATGGACATCGCGTTGGACCAACAAGACCTGCCGTTTGTATTTTTCCAACGGATGCGGACGCCGCCAAGGACTCTGACCATACCAAAAAAATTATTGAGGACATAATTCGTCCATCTGAACTAGGTATTCGGGTAACGGGAATAAAAACAAATTAGAAATAAAGGTATTTTTATTTTAACACCAAAAATTACTGAATGCACCCTGCTTCGACAAATTGAGCAAACTTAAAGCCCGACCACCAACAAAGCGACTACCAAGAATAATTTTCTTTAATGTTCGCTGGGACCTGGCTGACGAAGAATTTTTAAGAATGGCTCCAACTCGTGTTTCCAACATTGAAGACATTGAAGGAACTATTGCGTCCTATACATTAAGTCACTTGGCTGGTGCTCGCACAGGAAACACCTGTCATCGTATTTATGAAATACCCGCTACCGTGCGTAAATTTCTAGTTGAACAAGAGAAAGTATTTGTATGCTGGACTGTTTGCCGCGTCAGAGACTTTATTGGCCTTACTTTCTGTGCAAAATGTCATATAATTGGTCACTCATACAAATATTGCGTAGATACCAAACCAACATGTGGACACTACGCACAACAGAACCATTCCGGTGAGACTTGCCCAAATTCCTGGTGGAATTTCAGCGCCATCCGGCAAGACAAACCTCTTTCCGCTGACAGCCGTCTAAACTTGCTAAACCCCTTCATGGGGCCGGATGACACCCTTAGGGCAGGCACCCGACTACAAGCCCACCAGGGAACAAAAAATCAAACTACAAATTCCTAAATTTACACACAATATACTAAACATTTTAAAAGATGTGTAACTATCTAAATTTAAAGGGTCCGGGAACCTAACCAACAATAAAAATAACCTAAAAATTTATAAATTTCTAAAAAATCATGCAAAAAAAAAATCATAAAATATAACAAAATCACAAAATTAACAATTTTGTAAAATTGTCAATTTGTTATGATAAAATATTTGTCAATATATCTCGAAGTTTATTTAATCATAGATTAAGGCAAGCAAGTACCTAATTTCGAAAGGTGATTAAAAAATATTTAAAAAAAAAAATAAACATCAACATAAATTTATTTTTTTTGAATTTTGGAAGTAAAATATTTCAATTATTTCTTTTCGAATATGATATAAAAATTGGAAAATTTGTTGAGAACTCACTCCTCAGTATTTAGTCCGTGGTGGTGGATTATTAACTAAAGTCTCACGTGATTCTTATTTACGTGTTATTTCGTTAATATTATAAAAGTAAAACGATTGTTTACTTAACCGAAATGGTTCTTTATTAAAAAGGCCGCGACAAATATAAATCGTGGTGCCGATAAAGTGTTTTTAATACACATTTCTGAGATCGTAATAACCACGGAATATAACCAAAGGATATAATTTGAATTTACTTGCCAAGTATCAAGGCAATATATTTAAAAATATGAAAGTTTAATAAATCACAAGGAGACTAACCTGTCTAATGACGAAGGAATTATAATCTCGCCTGGATTTACAAATATTCCATGGCTGGAGTGAAATGTTGGAGCAAATACTGTTTTCAGCTGACTACAGTTCAAGGTATTTTGTCAGACTTTACAACATGAGAAAAACCAAGATTTGTTATTTAGTTAGTTAGTTACTTGAATTTTTGGTCGATCCAAGGGAGTTGAGTTTAAGAACTATAAATATGTTTTAATGTCCCAATTATATTTTCTATTATGTTTTAATTAATCTATTATTTCTTATTACTTATCATTACTGTCTTTTTTATTTAAAATCCTTCTATTTTAACCTTAAAGTTGTATCCCAAACCCTGACAGAGGATTATTGCTTACCCATCTGCTAGCCTGGTTAATCAACCAGTGTGGCACATTTAAAAATAAAGATGGCAGATGTTATTTCCCTATTACAACATACCTTTTAATATTTTATTATACCTGTGATACGATATTTATGAGTTAACTTCCTTATGTACTAAGATCACGATGTATTTGCATAACATTTTGACACACTCTTATCTTTCTTAGTAACAATTTGGCCGCCTTCAACGTGTTGAGTTTCGTTTTATACTTTATGGTTTGTTTACAAGGATTTTAATGTATATTTTCTTTTTCATTGAAAATATGTCTGTTTGTTCATAACGTGTCATTTTGATTTTCTTTTCATGACCTTTTGTTTTTGCAACATTCATTTGTTTTTTTTTTTAAAACAAACGAACGAACCATGAACAATCAAATGGTATTGTTTATTGTTTGAATTCTGTATAACTATTTTCATTTCGCTACGTCATTTCCAAAATAAATAAATTGTGAGTTATTATTAATGAATTATTATGACTGAGATTTTCAAACGAAATACAATTGGAACAACTTTGAACATTTTGAACAAATTTAATTTTCCATTTTTATTTATTATAGAATTAATGTATTTACATCTACGAATTTTATAATTTTAATACAAATAGACACAAATAGTTTTTTTTTCTCTGAATTGAATTTTTTTTTTTTTTTTCAAAATGTCGACTTCAATCGGGAACGTAAATGGTAAAACAAAAGGAGAATTATTTAAAGACCTTACAGAACGAAACCTTTTACCAGAAATGACATTGGAAGTTATGCGTGTTCAGGCTAGGCGTTTTAATAAAGCCTTTAAATTGGCACAAATTAAAGAAAAATGCGAAGGAGATATTAGTTCAGACTCAGAAGATAGTTTAGATAGCGGAAAAAAAATTGTGAAATACACGAAAACAATTTATAATGACTCTACTCCCCCCGTTTCTAGTTTGAATAGTTGGAATTTAAAATTTAATGGGAATAGTTGTGTAAGAAATTTTATTCTTGAAATTGAAGAGAAATGCCGAACAAGAAATATAAAGCATAAGGATTTATTAAGATGTTTTCCTGACATTCTCCAGGGATTGGCCTTACTTTGGTTCAGGTCGATTTATAATGCAGATTTAACATGGGAGGAATTATCTAAATTGCTTATTAAACAATTTGAGGCTGGCAATAAACAAACTCGACTAAAAACCGAGTTATTTAATATGAAACAAACAGATAGTATGTTCGCTTTTGAATTTACATTGCTTATGAAATCACTAAATAATATGTTAAATTCCAAACTTCCAGAATCTGAACTTTTACAACTATCTATGTGAGCTTTGCTTCCTATGTACGCAAATTTACTGGCTTCTCGTGATATAGAATCATTTGATGAATTAACAAAAGCAACGGGAAAATTAGAACCATACTCATCTATGACAGAAAAGCAAAATTCATATTATTCTCCAAAAGAAAATAAGAATTTTACCGAAAAAAATAAAAACTTTAATTATAATAAAAAACTTGATTATAATTCTAAATCAAATTACAAATAATATAACAGTTCAAATAATAATAGAAATAATAATTATTTCAATCGTTCTGCCAACTATTCAAATGGAAATACAAGTTATACACGATCATTTTCAAATTCGAAAAATGGTTCAAACAATTATTTTGGTAAAAACAATAACAATAATAATACAGGACATTCATTTAAACGTATATTTTGTGATTATTGTAAAATCACGGGACATTTAGATTCTGAGTGTCGAAAGAAAGCTTCAATAAATTTTAAATCAAAAGTTGGTACAATTGAAGAGGGTACTAAATACAGCAAACCAAAAAACTAGGTTGGAGTCACTCTGTTCACGCCCATCCTAACACGACCTTATGCTCGGCATGCGAACAATTCCTAGCATCATGTAAAACGCAAACAAAATCAAAATTTCATGGCGATTTGTGCCCCTCCATGAACTGCTTCGGTTACCATGAACACGAGTACTCCCTCGAATACTTATTTGTTTCTTCAACAATACTATCCAGAATTTCATCTGTCCAAATAGCACGAAAAGCATCATACGGAGTCGAATACTCTCTAGTTGCTCCTGACTTTTCGGGCACGAACCGTTCTCTTTGACCGGCAAATGAAGAAATGCCAGTCCAAGAGAAGCTGGCTGCGCTCGCATCATCAGGGAACAAATAAGTCGAATTTGGTGATGAATGGACGGCCTCGGTTTCGTCATCAGACGACAAGGCTCCGTCCATTTCATCATCAGCAGACTCATTTGACGACTGATGATGAGAGCGCCCCAACGGCCGTGCGGCTCGCGCTGTAGCCCGCGCTCGGCGCGAACGTCCGCCGCGAGCTGCACGGGCGGCTTGTGCCCGAGGCAAAGCCAGGAACTGGGGAGGGAGCTCGTCATCAGATTCAGCCACCAACAAGGGTGATTGTCCCGAAGACCAGGCCTCTCCCTCTCCGACAGCACATTGTCCCCTCACCCCGCTACGCCCTCCACGTTGCCCTCCTCGTCGCCCTCCACGGCTCCCGCGTACGGCTGTTGGAACAGGTAGCGGCGGTAGCGGCTGCAGAAACTGGAAATCTGAAAATATAAGAATAGGACACAGATAAGAATGGTCCTGTATATTTCTAAAAGTATGAATGGTAGAAGTCGGAGACATCCAAGGAAGACATGGCATGATCAAGTTAATCAGGTACTTGAGTCGGGCCATGTCAAGAGTCAGAATAATAGAAGAGTATGTATGTATGAGACGATGTATGAATGTGATTGAGACAAGGAGTTTGTGCCAAGACCGAGTTGTTTGGCGGTCCGTCCTCTTTGCCTACCCCTGCGGGGAAATGGCGTGATGGTTAGTTAGTTATAAAATGTGTAAAAATGCATTCTGTTAGCCATAAGTTGTTATAGTAGTTTGTCTAGTAGGAGTAAGATAGATTGTAGAAATATACTATAAATTTGTACAGAGCCCTAGAGGTGATTTCTCACAAGAACGGCGCTATACAAGTCATCCAAATATTATTATTATTATCATGGACAAATGCTGCAAAATATAAATACGAATGTATTTATATATATATATATATATATATATATATATATATATATATATATATATATATATATATATATATATATATATATGTTATGATTAAGGTTTTCACGGGTGTAAGATGTAGAACAATTTTCTCGGTTTACCCGCGTAACGTAGTCCTTAAAAGGACTTTTTAACTCCTGACGTTTCGGACAGATCACACTGTCCATCTTCAGAGGCCTTATGTCTTGAGTTTTTGTCTCAAACTGATAGCTTTCGCATGTCTGTTCGGTCCAAAAGCTAAAACTTAAGTGAGTGCAAGTCACTTCTTATGTCTAGAACGAAGTACCCGGGTTGCAGGTGATTGATGGTGGAGGGGGTGGGGGGCGGGGCTGACAGTAGATACCTGATTGGTAAAGCTAATTGGAGACACTACTGGTAATTTTGGAAATGCCGTTTTTGGGGTATTTTCATCGATTAAGACTTTCCAGGTGTTGGGAATTCTGATTGCGTCATTTCTAGTATTCATATTATTTTTATGTTTATAAATTTCTATTGCTTCGCGGTAAATTCTTTTTGGTTCATTGTATATGCTAGCTATTGTTTTTGTATTATTAAAGTCTATTTTATGACCTTCATTAAGGACGTGTTGCACTATGGATGAAGTTAAGCGTTTATTAGTGACATCTACTTATGCATATACAATGAACCAAAAAGAATTTACCGCGAAGCAATAGAAATTTATAAACATAAAAATAATATGAATACTAGAAATGACGCAATCAGAATTCCCAACACCTGGAAAGTCTTAATCGATGAAAATACCCCAAAAACGGCAGTTCCAAAATTACCAGTAGTGTCTCCAATTAGCTTTACCAATCAGGTATCTACTGTCAGCCCCGCCCCCCACCCCCTCCACCATCAATCACCTGCAACCCGGGTACTTCGTTCTAGACATAAGAAGTGACTTGCACTCACTTAAGTTTTAGCTTTTGGACCGAACAGACATGCGAAAGCTATCAGTTTGAGACAAAAACTCAAGACATAAGGCCTCTGAAGATGGACAGTGTGATCTGTCCGAAACGTCAGGAGTTAAAAAGTCCTTTTAAGGACTACGTTACGCGGGTAAACCGAGAAAATTGTTCTACATATATATATATATATATATATAATAATGTATATACCTTCTATGTGACCATCAGTCAGTTCGTCAGTCTGCTCCATCGATTCTGAAAATATAATGCAAAACTATTACACAACGCAAACACACTACTTATATAATATGATGTTAAGACAGCACAATATAAATAAAATTATATAGATATTATATAAATATATATATTTATTTATTTATTACAATGTATATATATACCTTCTATGTGACTGCCGCTTGCTTCTCCATCACTATCAGTCTGCTCCATCGATTCTGAAAATATAATGCAAAACTATTACACAACGCAAACACACACTACTTGTATAATATGATGTAAAGACAGCACAATAAAAATAAAATTATATAGATATTATGTATATATTTATTTATTACAATGTATATACCTTCTACATGTCCACCGCCGCTTGCCTGATCTCCACTGGAGCCTTGGGCAGCAGGAGCCACCAACGAATCCAAGAAGACCATTTGACGAGCTTCTTCTCCGCTCGAAAAAAACGAAGAAGCCTGAAAAAAAATTAAAAACATTTTATTTTATTGGCGGAATAAAAAAATACACAAAGTATTGATTTTAATTATATAAATCACCTCGTCAAATGTCTCTTTTGGGTCCTCTGCGTCGGATTCGTTGGCCTCACTCATCTGCCCAAAGCTGCTGTTATTGCTATCAGCTCCAGTGGAAATCTCCTCATCATCCTCACGCTCCACCTGGAGTTCTTCCAGCGCCCAAGCTGGCATTGGCTCTGTGGGGTTCCATGATGTGCTATTCGTAGAAAAATAATAATGGTTTACTCAAATATCAGTTCGCAAAGAAAAATTTTCGAATTCGAATTTTTCAGAAAAATAGGAAGTTACATCCCTAGTAGCTTCGTAATGTCAAACTAATAGATTTTCATTTTCGTAGCCAATATTTCATAAAAACGTTGAAAAATAACAATTTTGTCGTGAAATTACTAATGTTTTTGATAGATATTGCAATAGAACACATGTTTTTATGAAAATATACAAATATCAAGCGGTAATGGTGGACATTTTTTACGAAAGCGTCCATTCAACGCGATGAAAAATTCCAACCACATGAAAGTGTGCAGTAAAATAACGATTTTTAGAAGAAAAAACACTTCAAACCAACTAAATATATGATGAAAGAGTGGCAAATATATATCTCAACAATAAGGTAAATACTTACTTTTCCATTTTACGATGTTTTTTGTCGAAATAGTCAAAATGTCAGAACGGGGCATGCACCAATTTCTCACAAAAGTTCGTTATGAAAGATTGACGTTCAATTGGGCATAGAAAAATAATTTCTATGTTCCATAGATATTTTTTAATACAGACACGTAGCGTTGTTCATTATCGATATTTCGTTTTTTATTCCATGGTAATCCGTGAACTAGTGATGCAAATAAATCAATTTTTGTAAAAACTCGCGCATTTACGTCAAAACACGCTCTAATGTCTCGACGGCTATTGTTATATTTTCGTCTTTTGACGCTCTAATGTCTTTACCGGTTAAGCTAAAGATTTCGATTCAATCTGCCACCAAACGCTTTTTAAAAAATTAGAAAACATAGGCATCAAAGGCAAGGAACTCCAACTATTAAAAAGTTATATGAGTAACCGAACACAGCAAGTAAAAATTAACAACCATATTAGCAAGCCACTACCAATTACATATGGAGTTCCACAAGGAAGCATACTAGGGCCCGTTCTTTTCACTATTTACATTAATGAACTTTGCAGCATGAAAATAGACGGTGAAATAGTTAGTTATGCAGACGACACAGTTTTACTCTTTAAATCTAAGGATTGGAAAAATGCATACAACATAGCGAATTTAGGAAACACGCGAGTGAAATCATGGCTAGACTCAAACATACTTACACTAAACATATCGAAAACAAAATTCACAACGTACAGTATAAATAGCACAGGACAGCCAAAAAATAACACAAACACCATAAAAATACACGAATGTTTAAACACCAACATTTGCGTTTGCCCTCCTCTAGAAAAAAAAGAACAAATAAAGTATCTAGGAATCATAATTGACCATAAACTTAGATGGACACATCACATCCAACAAGTCACAAATAAACTCCTCAAAACGATACACATTTTCCTAAACATAAGAAACATATACAAAATACAACAAATGAAAACAATATATTTTGCTCTTTGTCAGTCTATAATAGAAAATGGAATAATTGCTTGGGGAGGAGCAACAAACTCAGCTATCGAACACCTGGAAATTGCGCAGAAAACGATCTTAAAGGTAATACTTAAAAAACATAGACTTAATGATACAGACCAAATATTCAACCGTTGTGACGTACTAGACATACGACAATTATATGTTAAATCGCTACTAAATTACATTTTTGAGCAAAAAAACAACCTTCAACAAACACAAAATATCACAAACAGACCAGTTAGACAAGCATACAAAGAAAACTTAAAAACTCCGACGGTAAATACAAGCTTTGGACAAAGACATTACCAATATCACGCTATAAAAGCATTCAACAGTCTAACACTTGAAAATAAAATCGAGGAAAACAAAAATAAATTCCGACACAAAATTACAAAATGGATTAAAGACCAAAATAGACAATACTACCAAAATATCATAGCATAAAATAACAAAACATATAAGTAACACACAAAACCAATCTAAAACACAATCACCCACAAACACAAAACACGTATTAAAAATATCGTTTTTAACCTTATATAATATTATTTATTCTTAATTTTATGTTAATTCTAAATCTCTAATTTTTAAGTTTAATTTATCTTAATCGTATGTTTTTTATTTACTTTTTTCCTTTTTTTCACCAATATTATATATATATATTTATATGTATTGTGTATAATTTTGTATATGAAATGGAGGCCTCAGCACGGGTAAACCACCCAGTGAGGCCAACATCATTGAATTATGTAAAAAATGTAAATAATATTGCATCAAATAAATAAACAAATAAATAAATAAATAAATGCAATAAATTATTTTGTACAAAAATTAGCACCTCGATTTGTACAAAATGTGGTAATTAGAAAAAAATCCGACCTTGTGTATACATTAGCAGACCTTCAAGGTATAGAAACTGGCGATTTCCATGTGAAGGATATTGTTAAATCGGACGACATATCAGTCTAGTTCGTTTAATTCAGTGTCTCAGAGGGTTTGGCCTTCCTATCTGAGTGCCGAAAATAATATTAATTTTACGTAAAATTCGATGCACAGGAGCTTCAATAAGGCCTGATCAACCGATTTGTCGCTGTATTGCATTTCTATATTAGTAGCACTGTTATAATTACTGTTTTACAAATATAATATAATGATATTGAATATAATATACAAGTTTATAAGAAAATTGTTTTAAACAACATTTTATAACACAGGTACAACTCTAGTACTTTGCTCGAGTTTAACCATTATATATATATATATATATTAACGCTCAGTTTTCCGACCGGGGTCACTTTTACTCGGATGGGAAAACGGACCTTGGCGCCCTAGCGTTTCAACAGCCTCGGGATACACTTTCGCATCATGCACTTTAAGAAGACTCTGTGATGCCAAATCGACCTTTCGGCTCCTCGAGTATCGGACACATCAAGGGCGAATTTCGGTCGAAGGGGAGCGTAACTGAGATCGTATGAGAATTATTCAGCCCGTCGATCTCAAGCCAAAGTGCACCTTGGCATTCAGGATTACGGATGTATTCGCGGTCCAATATCCTTCGAAGTCTTTCGCACGAGCATTTGTTTTTTCGAAGATTGTTGACGTAGGTCAGTAACATAGTATGTCAATTCATTTTTCGTTCGCCGGCCGGCCGACCGGCAATCGCGATTTTTTCGAAAATATCACGCCCGGAAGCCGACATTCGGTAAAATAACGTCCGCGGAAGTTTTTAGAACTCTAATTGACCGTCGTAATTATCACATTTCACGAAAACATCGTCGCAATATTCGTTTGAAATCTGACATGTGCGGAAAAACCGCGGAAAAGTCATATTTTGAAACAGATGTTTAAAAATATGTAAATTTTTCAGGGGGACGCCTGTTGACAGAATCTATAACCGCAGCTTTTCCTTGGAGAAATTCAAAGACGTATCGAAATTCAATTTCGAACGTAGACAGATCCTAGCGCTAAAAAAATGCTGTTGTTGAACGATGCGCGGAACAAGTTTCAAATTAATCGCATTCGTACGAGGGTCATTAATAATATTTATTAAATTTTCTTCAACCTTGCAATACTGAGCGCGGAACGTTATCCAAAACAACCGCAGGTTTTCAGCGAGGCCCTGACAGCGTCGGCTGACGTAATTTGTATGGAAAACGTTCTAAAACCGGCGCAGGTGTTCGATTTTCAGGCTGCGCTCGAGGCGGTCGGGACAACGTTTAACGGTTGTCTTGCCATATGAATAAAATATTATTTTAGAATATCGGGATGAACCAGGTAGGAACCCCGAAAATTACATAAACGGATAAATTATCCACAGGAATCATTTATAAAGTATAACTAACGAACGAATCGAGCAAATTGGAAAATTCTTTTTGAGTCGGTTTCGTTATTGTCAGGGCGAGGTTTGTATAAAACTACCGGTGAGCTCTGGAATTATAAAATTTGTTTAAAATGAATCGCCGAAATCTATATATGCGCATAGCTTCCGAGCGAATCAACCAAATTGGATAATTCTTTCTTCGCTGTATTCGTCATCATTGGGACAAGGTTTGAATAAAATTACCGGTGAGCTCTGGCATTACGAAATTTGTTCAAAAATGATTCGCCGAAATGTAAGTACGCTCATAACTTCAGAACGACTGCACGTAATTGAATCATTCTTTTTTTGTCGCGTTCCTTATCGTCAGGACAAAGTTTGTATAAAACTACTGGTGAGCTCTGGCATTATGAAATTTGGATACAAATGAATCGCGGAAATGCATGTACGCGCATAACTTCCGAAAGACTGCACCAAATTGAATAATTCTTTTTTTTGTTAGGTTTGTTTTTTGGCCGGTGAGCTCTGGCATTACGAAATTTGCATTAAAATATTTGAATATGTGGCACGCGAGCTGTTTGAAAACTAAATGTAACGGCAATGAATTAATGGAGAGCGGGAGGGGGGAGGGTAACCTGGGAAGGGAGAGGGGAACTCGGGAGGGGGGTTTGCGGGGTGGGGGAATGGGGGGGGGGGAGTAGAGTACGCTATGAAAGAATATTTTTTCTGTTTTTGTTTTACTCGAATAAAACAAAATTTTTGTTTCTAAAAATTCTGAATAATGCATTTTTGTAGCGCCGTTTTTGAAAAAATTACTACAGGTCTATTTAGTACCAACCTGCGCACTATGAAATAATATTTTTTTTACTGTAATAAACCTTATTTGTTGTTTCTGAAAAAAAGTGACGAATACATTCTTATAGCGTCGTTTTTGTGAAAATATAAAACAAAGCACCCACTTAGAACCTACCCGCTTAATATCAAATGATGTTTTTCTGTAAATCCTTTACTCAGATAAATCACAGTTTTACTTTCTAAAAAATGCTGAATAGTACATTTTTGTTTATTGGATGGTGAGCTCTGGCATTATGAAATTAGCATAAAAATATTTCGATATGTGGCACGCGAGCTGTTTGAAAACCAAATGTACCTGGAATGAATTAATGAAGGGGGGAGGAAAACCAGGGAGGGGGAGGGACACCTGGGAAGGGGGAGGGGAACTCGTGAGGGGGGTTTGCGGAATGGGGGAAGGGGGGGGGAGTAGAGTACGCTATGAAAGAATATATTTAAAAAAATTCTGAATAATACATTTTTGAAGCGCCGTTTTGGAAAAAAATACTATTAGTCTATTAAGTACCTACCTGCGCACTATGAAATCATATTTTTTTGTAATTTTTTTACTGTAATAAACCTTAGTTATTTTTTCTACAAAAATGTGACAAATGTACCTATCGATTTGATGACTGTATCAGACGACTAAATAATTTATTTATTTATTTATTTATTGTAAGAAACAAACAGCAATTTATATACAGGATCAGTTATACAAGAGGTTAAACATGAGGTAAGCCAAAACAGTTTCTTATGCTATAATATAATGATATAATATAATATTATGATATAATAATACACAACAATAACAATACGAAGAGTGTACACGCATTATTTTTATCCCAATAAAATCATCTTAAGCAATCGCAAAAAGTATTAAAATCAAAGTGTTTCACTAAATTATATTAAATTAATACTGGCTTAAGGTATACGAATCATCAGAAGAGTATATAGTGCATTTAAAGTGTATAAAAGAACGATTAGTGCAATCAAGTGACAGTTCTTATAAGCCCCCCCCCCCCCCGCGCCCGCACCTACACCGCAGCCGGCGACAGTACTTACACGCCTTACCAAAAATCCAGGGGTATACAACTGTTTTAATCGAAGTAAAAAAAAAAAAATTTTTTTTTTTTTTTAAAATGGCTCTAAGTGACAAAGCTTCACAGTACATTACCAAAGTAAATGCCATAATCAGTGGATTGATCTCAATTGTTCATGATCCAAACAATAAATTTTCGAAAGAAAATATCGTAAAAATAATACCAAAAACTACCGAACTAATGGCTACGATTGGTGAATTGGTAGTTGATTTTGGAGTAATGCAAGGCGAATTGAATTCAATGAAAAATAATACGCAACTCATGACGCCAATCGGGACTAATCCGAAGGACATAAATATGTGTGATATTGTTACCGAGATGGAAGAGAGGGCAATCAGATCCAAAAACGTCATATTGTATAACGTTCCTGAGAGCTTGTCAGAGGAAAAGGCTGTCATCATTACGGAAGATAGAGAGAAAATTTCTTCGGCTATAAAAACCATCGACCCGTCATTAAATCTAATCAACGTAAAAATATTCAGACTGGGTGCCAAAAAAATTCCTAACAAAAATCGTCCAATTAAAGTGGAATTTACTGACAATATCGCACCGAGAACTCTCCTACGTAATAGCATAAAATTTAAAGACGGCATCAAGGCCAGCAATGACTTAACTATCCTCCAACGTAACCAATTGGTGGAGCTGAGAAAGCAATTGTTGTACCGTCAAGAGAATGGTGAACCAAACCTTACCATAAAGTACATAAACTCCAAACCAACTATTGTTACAACTATTCCAAAAAACGACACAACCAAAACAAATTGAAGTGCTATTATCAAAATGTCAGAGGCATGAAAACTAATCTTAAGGAATTCAAAATACATGCCCCGACACTGCAACATGATATTCTCATTCTAACGGAAACCTGGCTGGAACCATCAATTAACTCTGCTGAGCTTGGTCTACCCCACCATCATATTTACCGGTCTGACAGAAGTCAACATACCAGCTCTAAATCTAGAGGCGGTGGTGTCATGATAGCTGTCAACAAGGCACATCCTTCAAAACTTCTGAAAACCAAAAATTGTAATGTGGAGCAAGTTTACATCTTACTAAACGGTAAAAATCAAAAAAATATCATAGGCAGTGTTGATATTCCACCGTCATTGGATATAAGTGTATACAAGAGTCATTTTGAGGATATTGAACAACTGTCGTACAAATTTCCAAACAGTAAAATCACTATCATCGGTGACTATAATTTACCAAAAATTAATTGGGGCACCCGTGACAATTCTACAGTATCACAAAACTCTAGCTTATCTGAAACAGAAAAAGAAATAGTTGAATTTTGCGATTTCCTTAACCTAGTTCAATTAAACAATGTAAAAAATGACAATAATAGATTACTAGATCTTGTTCTTTGTACCGACATGGCAACTGCGGTTGATAAGTCACTCGACTCAGTTCTTACCCCTGATTCTCATCACCCACCTCTAGACATTACTATACTATGTAACCCTATAAAATGCCAAATTAAAAACCAGACTCAATTTCTCAACTTTAATAAAGCCAATTATGTTGCAATACGCGATTATCTACATAACACTGACTGGTCTATATTAGAAGGAGGAAACCTCGATGAAAATATTAAAGTCTTTTATGATCACCTATATAAAGCCATAGAAAAATTTGTTCCGATTAGTTATAAATTATCTTCAAATTTCCCTAGCTGGTTTAGCAAGGACCTCATTAACATAGTAATTGAGAAGAAAAAAGCCCATAAAATATACAAAGAAACAAAAAGTCTTTCTGATTTTACAATTTTCAGCAAGCTTCGAAAAGATTGTAATAAATTATCAAACATTTGTTATAATAATTATATTAAGAATGTTGAATTTTCGATTGTTAACAATGTAAAACATTTTTTTAACTATTGTAAATCCCAAAATAATAATAACCTTGGCATACCTGAAACTATGCACTACAAACTGAAAACTTCCTGTAAAATCAATGAAATTGTCAATTTGTAAGGATGTGTAATAAGGATGTGTATGAAACCGATATCCCTGATGAAGACATTCCAAACTTCGAGTCAGATATAAATTTACAACTATCTCAGATACATATTGAGATTAAAGAAATTGCAGTATGTATCAAACTACTGGAACCTAAATCTTGCTCAGGGCCAGATAACATTCCCCCAGTATTTCTTAAAAACTGTGGGGCTAGTGTCTCTTACCCACTGTACCTACTATTTAATCAATCACTTTTATCAGGCAAGTTCCCGCAAATATGGAAAAATAGCTTTCTCACTCCAATATTTAAAAGCGGAGACAAGTCTTTAGTTGAAAATTACAGACCAATATGCATACAATCGTCGATACCAAAAATTTTTGAAAAGTTAATTCTTCAAAAAATATGTTCTTGCATAAAATTTAATATCTCATCATTTCAACATGGTTTTATCTCTGGATGATCTACTTTAACTAACCTTACACTGTACGAAAATTTTATCTCAGGTGCTCTTGCTAATAGAGAACAAGTTGACTCAATTTATACGGATTTTAGTAAAGCCTTTGATAAGGTTTGCATTAAAATTCTTATAAATAAATTGTCTAAACTAGGAATAAGTGGTAAATTATTATGCTGGATTAGGAATTATTTATCAAAACGTGTACTAACTGTCTCTATTAAAGAACACTTGTCTTACGAATTTGAAGCAACTAGTGGTGTACCTCAGGGTTCGCACCTTGGTCCAATATTGTTTATACTATTTATAAACGATGTCACTTCCATATTCTCTGATTTTAACATATTATTATTTGCTGATGACATGAAAATTTATAAAATCATTAAAAATATATACGACTGCTTGTCCCTTCAATCCAATTTTGTAAAATTCGCAGAATGGTGTACCATTAACAAACTTACACTTAACATTAAGAAATGTCAAATCATGAGTTTCTTTAGAATAAAAAACCCCATCAAATACAGTTATTCACTTAACAATCACAGTTTAATGTCAGTACCTGTAATAAGGGACCTCGGAATAACCTTCGACACTAAACTACTATTTATCAACCACATTGATATCATTACTAATAAAGCTATGAAAATGCTGGGTTTCATTCTAAGACTATGTAAAGATTTCAAAAACATTCATACATTTAAATTACTATATACAACTCTGGTTAGGAGTCATTTGGAATATAATTCCCCCATATGGAACCCTCTCTACAAAAGCCACGCAAACTCCATTGAAAAAATCCAACGCAAATTTCTCCGATCAATTAATTTCAAATTAGGAATTCCCGCGGATGACATAAACTATGATTCTCTATTACAAAAAATGCGACTCTTATCGTTAAAAGATAGAAGAATACTCAATGATCTTATTTTTTATTTAAAATAAACAATAACTGGTTTGACTCCCCTGAATTGGTATCGTTAATAAATTATCATGTACCTAGTAGAACAACTCGACTCAAAACACCTTATTATTGCAACAACACTCTCAGTAATGCAGAACAAAATTCAATAATACATCGTATATCGGACTAATGTCCTCTATATTGACTGTAAAATATGGGTGCTGGGCTTCTAGTCTATTCAGCAGTCCAAGGAAGTGCAAGGTCGAAAGTCAAAGGCGATTGCAGTTTTCAGGTAGTAAGAAGTGGTACAAGAAGATAGAGGCGGTCAGAGTAGGATGTTGCGCGACGATTGAAGTTCGGATAAGACTGCTTTGAACGGAGTTTGGCGCTCCATATATATGCTGCCGCGCGACCGTGTGTAACATAGGTTCGCGCTTGGCAGAACTACCCCTTGAACGTTGGTGCATTTCTTTGCAGCTTCGTGTCCTTTTATATAAGGATTAAATGATAATTTTGAATTTTATCCCCAACATCACTCTCTTTTCCGCTCCCTCTCGTGTAAACCACTTCTTTCTAGCATTTTTATTAACTTCAGAAAAAATTGTACAGTGTTAACCAGTGGGTATTTAGCCCGACATCAGTGTGAAAAAACCCTTATATCTATTTAATGAAAGCATTCACATATTTAATTTTATGTCAACTGTATGGACGCGAGTCCAGCCTTTTAAACTATATATTTTTATTTAAAGTAGCTCTAGCAGGACTCGCGTAAATTTAATATTAATTACATACTAACAATGTTTACAAACAGATAATTAGATGGCATTTGAAAAGAAGCTCGTTGATTGGCTGTCCTTACGCCATTGAAGTAGAGGGGTGGGGGGGGTGGTGAAGTAAAATCTGCAGCGTTCAGAACGGGCCCTCGGTTGGTCTCGAATGGTCAGGGAGGGGGTAACGTAAATACCCGCAGCATGTGGAACGCGACCTCATTCGTCCTCGGACGGCCATGCAGATAAAGCTGTTGCTAAAGCGGCCATGTTGATAAAGCGGCCATTCTGCGTATTGGATAGGTTCACGTTCGATACATCCTCCCCCCAGTGCAGTGTCGGCTGTGCTTAACTTCTTAGAACGTGGCAGGATCCTGTCCGGCGGTGTCATATGCGGTCCATTCCTTCTGGGCAGTGGGGAGGAGCTTCTTCTGGCCTGGGATCAGTGATCGGTGTCGTCATGAGTACGGCGATTTTTACTGCAGGGCGCACGTACACTCCGGTGCTCGTCTGGACCCGAACGGTTCTTACTTGTCCGTCAGCGGCGGGCATTGTTTCAATGACGCGCCCGCGGGGCCAACTATTGCGGGGCAGGGCGGGGTCCACGACTAGCACAAGATCACCCGTTTTGATGGGGGTGCTTGGCTGGTGCCATTTTTGACGTGCAGCTATCGTGGGCAGATATTCTTTCATCCATCGCCGCCAAAACATATCTGCTAATTGCTGGCTGACTCGCCATTGCTTTCTTAGGCAGACCTCCTCTTCTTTTGCGGCGTATAGTGATAGATGCGGTCGCTTCCCTGCTGATCCCAGTAAAAAATGGTTGGGGGTTAGGGGTTCTTCATCCCGCGGGTCGACAGATACATGTGTTAGTGGGCGGTTATTTACTATGTACTCTGCTTCTGCCAGGGCCGTGAGGAGAGTTTCTTCTTTCGGAGAGCGCTCCTTCATCGTCGATTTGAGGGCTCTCTTTATAGAGCGAACGAGGCGCTCCCAAGCTCCCCCCATATGGGGAGATAGGGGAGGATTAAATTTCCAAGCCGTTTTTTGTGTTGAGATATAGTTTTGCACTCTGGGATCTCGACTGATTGACTCCAGCGCGTCTCGTATCTCTTTATCAGCCCCGTGGAAATTGGTCCCGTTATCTGAGTACATGCACTCCGGCTGACCTCGCCTAGCTGACATTCGCTGCATCGCCATGATGGCTGAATCGGCACTTAGTGAAGCTGCAAGCTCGAGATGTACGGCCCTCGTTGACAGGCAGGTGAATAAGGCCCCGTACCGTTTTTCCCGACGTCTGCCAAATGTCACTTCCATAGGGCCGAAGTAATCAAGGCCGCAGTGCGTAAAGGGGGTCACGTGATGGGCGAGCCTGGCAGCTGGTAGAGGTCCCATCAGTGGTGGCATCGGCTTAGTGCTTCTTATACGGCACACTAGGCACTCATGCGCTATTCGGCGGAGGTTGGTTCGTAATTTTAATATAAAGAAGCTGCCTCTGATTTCCGCCATGGTTTTTTCGGTACTCGGGTGGTCCGCCTTTTGATGATAATGGCGGATCAGGAGCCGAGCGTACGTCTCGTCACCATCCAGGATGACTGGTGTCCGTACTCCACTGGTGACACCTTTTAGGTCTTGTAGCCGTGAGCCCATTCGTATGATGCCATCCGGCCCAAGGAAAGGCGTTAGCGTCCGCAGGCGACTGCCGGCGGGTGATATGTCGCCCTTTTTAGCGGCGTGAATTTCGGCCCCAAAGGAGTATGCTTGAGACTTCTTCACCCACAATGTTTCTGCTTCTCGGGTTTCTTCGGCACGTAGAGGACCTTCTGATGATGTCTCGGAGCCCGGCCGACATCGCCTTATGAATCGGAGAACCCATGCAGTGGTGCGGATGAGTCGAAGCCAAGATGAAAATCGTTCGATGAGAGGTAATCCGTCTCCCATTGTTGTCATGAGGCCGACATATTGAGGCCTTACCTCCAGAGCCTGGTTATCGGGTCGGATGACTGGCTCCTTTTCACGGGGCCATGTTGCTTCCGGTTGGGTAATAAAGGTCGGTCCGCGGAACCACCGGCTAGTGGGCGTGAGGTCGGGAGGCTCGATATCTCGTGTACCTATATCCGCGGGGTTTAATTTTGTAGGCACCCATCTCCAATTAATGATCTCGGTTGACTCATCTATTTCTCCTAGTCGGTTGGCTACGAAGGCGGAATAAGCTCTCGGGTCTGTCCTCAGCCAACATAGGACGGTTGTTGAGTCTGTCCAATATGTGGTTCGCCTTATTAGTAGTTGGCTCTCCTTTTTTATAGTGGTCGCCAATCGTGCAGACATCAGGGCTGCTTGTAGCTCCAGGCGCGGAATAGACAGGGGCTTCAATGGTGCCACTTTACATTTACTTGCCAGAAAGGTTGAGTGTGTGCCTTCCTGTGATTTTTCCGTTAAATACGCAATTGCGCAACATGCAGACTCCGATGCATCACAAAATATGTGAAGTTCAAAAATGCCGTTTTTATTGCTGAGGCATCTCCGGGGTATGGTCACGCTGCTCTGGCGGAGAATTTTTAGCCAATCTGACCATTTATTCAAATGTTCCGATCTTATAGGTTCATCCCAGCCGATATTCGATCTCCACACTGCTTGGAGAAGTATTTTTGATCGAATTGTTAGGCAGGATACGAAGCCTACGGGATCAAAAATCTTCATTACAATGCTTAATAATTGTCTTTTTGTTGGGTGGGGAATTATCTCGGCTGCCGCCGTCTCCCGGAAGCTGTAGATAAAGTGGTCGCCAGCGGGGTCCCATACTAGGCCTAGTATGCGCTCATTTTCATGGTCCCCGCTACTAATCGGTATGGCCGATTTTGCCCGCTTTTCTAACGGTACTTTTGCAATAGCGGCAGGGTCATTTGAAGCCCAATTCGTGAGCTGGAAACCCCCACTTGCGAGGATGGTGCTCACCTCCTGTACCATCTTGGCGGCTTCATCTGATGTGTCCACTGCATCCAGATAATCATCCATATAGAATTTTTCTTGGATGGCTGTCGCTGCGGCTGTATATTGTTCCTTATATTGCTCAGCTACCGTGTTTCGGACGAATTGCGCACTGCTCGGTGAACAAGTTGCTCCGAACATCATGGATGTGAGCATATATGTGCTTGGCTCCTCTTGTGGCGTTGTTCTCCACATAAATAATTGAGATGACTGGTCCTCCCTTTTTATTTTTATCTGCAGAAACATCTCAGCAATATCCGCTGCGAATGCGATTTTTCCTTCGCGGAAGCGCAAAATGTTCCCCAATAGCGAGGAAAGGAGATCGGGCCCTGTTAACAATTGATCGTTTAGGGATACGCCTCGACAGCGGCTTGCTGCGTCGAACACCACTCTTAGCTTTCCCGGTTTGTTGGGATTTATTACTGCAAAATGTGGTAGGTACCATTTTCGCGGATTAGGGATGGCCGCCTCTTGACTATTTAATTTGCGCGCGTACCCACGTTCAATTAGTGAACTTATTTTCACCTTGTATGCCGCTGCCAATGTTTCGTCTTTTCCCAATTTTCTTTCTAATGAGTACAGGCGTTTTAGTGCGCACTGTTTATTGTCCGGCAGGCGTGTGTTATCTGCTTTCCACAGAAGGCCAGTTTCCCACCGCCCGGTGTCATACGGCCGGGTAGTGTTTTTCATAAGGTCTTCTGCCCGTTGCGTGGCGGCATCTATGCGTGCCGCTGACGTCACTCCAAGCGAGTCGATAGCGAAATTTTGTTTCAAGAGGTCTGAGAGCTGTTGGTCTCCCCTTTCGAACTCGCCAATTATGTTGAGCGTTATGTGCTCCGTAGGATGAATGCCTCCATGCGTGATCCAGCCGAGTGCAGTGCGGGACAGCATCCTTTTCTCGTTGTCTTCACGCACCTCTCTCGATACAATAAGATGAGCGTTGTCTTGTCCCAATAATATTTGTGGTTTTACTTGGCGCCGACCGGCTATGGTTTGTCGCGGTAGGTCTAGATTACGCACCGTATTCGCTGTAATGCCATACTCGGCACCGTCTCCGCGTACTGAAAGCTTAACTCGTCGTGACGTTTTATCCGACGCGCACATTCCACCTGCCCCATGAATACGAAGTCCACGAGTCGGTCCGCATGCTCCCACTTTGTCGGCAATTTCTGTGTCCAGCAGGGTCACCGTTGACCCCTCATCTAGTAAGGCATGAACTGACACTTGCCCGTTCGGGCCACATATGGTTACCGGTATCACTTTTAACAGCACTGAGTCTTGTCCGCACCACGTAGTATTTGTCACGGTTTGATTGTCATTATTCCCGCGCGACGTACCGGCAGATGAATTCACACGTGACGGATCGTGTAATAGTTTGTGGTGGGGGAGACGACACGAACCCACTCCGCACCATACGCGATATTTGCACGCACGTGTATGGTGGCTTACGTCTAAGCATTTGTGACAAAGACGGGCACTTTTCACTTTTTCCCAGCGTCCGGGAACACTTTTCTCCAAAAACACCGGACACTCCCGTATCTTGTGCGAGTTTGTACACTGCGCACACTTTTCGATTTTCGAATCACTTTGCGCAAAAACTTGCTCCCGTCGTGGTCGCACTGGGGCACGAGCATTGTCAACTAGTCCCGAACGCGGTATTGCGTTTGTGAGTCTTTTTAAGAAGGCGGCTAATTGTTGAATAGTCGCACTTGTAATTTGATCGGCAATTTTGTCCAACCACGATACTCTTAACACAAGGGGCATTTTCGATGCTATTTCACTTAGAAGCGCGGGGTTAGAGAGATAGTCACTTTTTAAACTGCCGAGCGAGGCCACTACATTTTGCACAGTTCCCGAGAATTCAATTAACGCGTCGTTTGATGCATCTTCAGGAAGCCGCGGTAACTTTTTTATTTTCTCGAACATCAGTGTGGCGATTGTGTGAGCACTCCCGAACCGATGTTCTAGAACGTCCATTATTTCCGATACTTGTGTCGGATCCATTAGAAGTGGGCTTACAGCTTCGCGCGCCTTGCCTTTCAAAGCTCTCTGAAGGCGCATTAAGTTCTCAGATTGCGTCATCCCACATGTAGATGTTGATTGATAGAATTGAGCGCGCCATGCTGGCCATTCCACGGCGTCTCCATAATATGGTGGGAGGTCCTTAGCGCTTGATTGGCGAGCAATGAGGGAGGCCATGCGATTTTCCTCTTCGGGTTGCTGCCGCGGACTCGCACCGCTTTGTGAGGCACGAAAAGCCTCCGTCATGATCGCTGCGAGCTGTGTGAACGGGTTTGCTGGCGCCGATGGTTCAGCTCCATTATTTACCCAATCTTGAGTGTGACGCGCCGTGTCATCCTCCGTAAGGTGACCCGGGAATGTCGCGTATGTATTGTTTGCTGTGGTCTGGCCGAACTGCATTTGTGGAAAGCCCGGCTGGTTGGAGGCTGCGGGGATGTGTAGGGCCCCTTGAGCTAAGGTTTGTGCCGGCTGTTGTCCGAATGATGCGCCTAAACACTCTGTGTTGATGATGGCAGGCTGCTGGAGCTGCAGAGGGGTTGTTTGGCCTTGCATCGTGATGTTGGATGCTGAAGACCGGTACTCTACGCTATGCGTGGCACCTTGTAGGGCGCCTTGTCCACTGCCTTGTTGTGTGGCGCCTTGCATGGATCCTTGTTGTGTAGTAACCTTCTCCACGGAGGTGTCAGGTTCCACGGCAGGCGCTTGTTTGGTCACAGGAACTTCGATTGAAGCGATGAGAGCATCTTGTAATTTCCGGTTGCGACGCCTCTCTGCTCTCAATTCTCGCTGTAGTTGTTTGAGTAAATCTGCATTCAAAGCCTCGCTGTCTGATGATGAGTCATGGCTGAGCATCTGTACCGGGGAGTGGACATCCGCGGTGGCCGCATTTGCAGACGGCGGGCTTGCAGAGGGGCCAGCGGGTGGGTCGGTACTGCCAGCGGCTTGTAACTCGTCCTGTCCGGTTCCCTCCACTGTGCTCTTCCCGGAGCGTAGAGATGGTGTCATCTTGGCAGCTGGAGACTAGGTCATCCGGCTCGAAGGACCACAATATATCGGACTAATGTCCTCTATATTGACTGTAAAATATGGGTGCTGGGCTTCTAGTCTATTCAGCAGTCCAAGGAAGTGCAAGGTCGAAAGTCAAAGGCGATTGCAGTTTTCAGGTAGTAAGAAGTGGTACAAGAAGATAGAGGCGGTCAGAGTAGGATGTTGCGCGACGATTGAAGTTCGGATAAGACTGCTTTGAACGGAGTTTGGCGCTCCATATATATGCTGCCGCGCGACCGTGTGTAACATAGGTTCGCGCTTGGCAGAACTACCCCTTGAACGTTGGTGCATTTCTTTGCAGCTTCGTGTCCTTTTATATAAGGATTAAATGATAATTTTGAATTTTATCCCCAACATCACTCTCTTTTCCGCTCCCTCTCGTGTAAACCACTTCTTTCTAGCGTTTTTATTAACTTCAGAAAAAATTGTACAGTGTTAACCAGTGGGTATTTAGCCCGACATCAGTGTGAAAAAACCCTTATATCTATTTAATGAAAGCATTCACATATTTAATTTTATGTCAACTGTATGGACGCGAGTCCAGCCTTTTAAACTATATATTTTTATTTAAAGTAGCTCTAGCAGGACTCGCGTAAATTTAATATTAATTACATACTAACAATGTTTACAAACAGATAATTAGATGGCATTTGAAAAGAAGCTCGTTGATTGGCTGTCCTTACGCCATTGAAGTAGAGGGGTGGGGGGGGTGGTGAAGTAAAATCTGCAGCGTTCAGAACGGGCCCTCGGTTGGTCTCGAATGGTCAGGGAGGGGGTAACGTAAATACCCGCAGCATGTGGAACGCGACCTCATTCGTCCTCGGACGGCCATGCAGATAAAGCTGTTGCTAAAGCGGCCATGTTGATAAAGCGGCCATTCTGCGTATTGGATAGGTTCACGTTCGATACACATCGTTTACACACTTTAGGTAATGAATTTGCTCATATCGATCATGCCGAAAGTCTGTTATCATACAAAAGATGCATTAGACAAAATTTATCTGCTAGTACTACATAATAAATAATAAGTATAATCATGTAACCATAATATTATGTCCTACGTATGCACTCTAATACCTATGGCTTAGAAACATATCATAGGTATCTATTTTTCATATCGCTTTGTATACTCCGTAATACCTTCCTTTTATTTATTATATATATTTTTTTAAATTTTGGTTATCTTCAATATTAGGCTCCTAAGAGCATTTCTTACTGTTTACTTGTCATACTTTTTTTATATTTATAACTTTTGTACTTCATATTATTTACAAAGGTAACTTATAGTTTATGTTATTTCCTGCCTTTCAACTTTTTATCTTAACTTTTTACTTTTACATTATACTTTATATTTTATAGTTTACACTTTTACTTTATACTTTCATTTTATACATCATAATTCTATTTACTACTCATTACCTTAACTCCTTTCTTTTACCTTTTGTTTTTATATTTAACTTTACATTTATATGTCACTTTCTTATGTTATTGTATTATAATATATATAAATATAATTATGTCAATGGTACATGTTGTGCCGTATGTTTTTGAAATAAATAAATAAATATAATATAATATTGTAATTGGGAAAAAGCATTAAATGAAAATGAAAATAACAACAACAACAAAAAATATATATAAGTATATTAGAAGGAAGAAGGAATGGGAAAGGGCAAGAGGCAGAGGAAGGTGGGATGGGGACAGGAGATGCTCATGCTGTACCTTTTCTATAGTTGTGCATTAATTTAATTAACATTTGTGGTCGTACGTTTGACTTCGTTTCGGTATTTCACAAGAGTATTATTAAGAATATCGATATTGTTAAATTGCGTGTTATATTGCGCGCATATACGGGGGATTGGAGAATTTTTTCTAAGGTTGGTTCTGCACGCTGGCAAATGAAAAAAATGGTTTAGTCTGGTTGGCCTTGTAGGTATGTGAATTCTTAAATAATTTACGAGTTCAGGAGAGTCCAGGCCGTTATTCAGAATTTTGTATAAAAATATTTGATCAGATATTAATCTTCGTGTTTGAAGTGGAGTAAAGTTGTGAAATTTTAAGGATTCGGTATTATTTATAAAGAGTAATTTGAATTTATAATTTATGTGTTTAAAAAATTTATTTTGTACACTTTCGATTCTGTCAATATGGCATTGGTAGAACGGTGCCCAAATTAGTGTGCAGTATTCTAAGTGGGGGCGGATATACGTGGTGTAAAGGGAATACAGAGTTTTAATATTGCGAAAAGGTTTAGATATGCGAATTATAAATCCCAACATTTTATTGGCTTTGTTGATTACTTCGTTAATGTGTTTGATAAAATTTAGTTTTACATCCAGTACTACCCCAAGGTCACGGATTGATTCTATTTCATGGATTTGTGTATCACGAAAGTTATAATTAAAAGAAATTTTATTTTTGTTACGCGTAAAAGATAATTTGTTGCACTTAGAAATGTTAAGGACTAATTTGTTTAATTTACAGTATGCAAAAAGTCGATTTAGGTCTTCTTGAAGTTTTATGCAGTCATTGATAGACTTGATTACTAAGTATATTTTTTTGTCATCTGCATATGCTAGGTAGTTAGCATGTAAAAAACATTTAAAAATATCAAATATATACACATTAAACAATAATGGTCCCAAGTGAGAACCTTGCGGTATGCCAGAAGGCACAGTAAAAAAGCTAGACTTAGTTCCCTCAACTGATACGCACTGTTGTCTTCTATGCAGATATGAAGTTAGCCACCTAAGTAAGTCGCCATGGATTCCTAATTGGTGTAATTTTTTAATGAGGATAGAGTGGTTAACTTTATCGAAAGCTTTCGAGTAATCTGTGTAGATAACATCTACTTGGTGTCCGTTATCCATATTGCTTGTTAAGTATTCAGTAAAGTTGACTAAGTTTGTAAGTACTGATCTTTTTTGTAAAAAACCATGTTGTTGATTTTGTATGCTGCGGACAATAGTTATATAAATTTGATCGTACACAATACGCTCAAAGAGTTTACTAAATACCGTAAGTATTGAGATTGGGCGATAATTTACAATGTTACTTTTTGAACCTGTTTTATGGATGGGGATTATAATGGCTTCTTTAAATTTTGTGGGAAATATTCCTTTTTTTAAGGACATGTTAAATAAGTTAGTTAAAGGATATGCAAGATTTTTGGCACATTTTGAGATAAAATATGGCGAGATACCATCACTGCCCGCACCCTTAGTAACATCCAATTTATTCAAGTATTTATTGACCAATGAGTTGTTTATTTGTACGTTACCGATCGGGTTATCATTATTAACGCAGGTAGAATTATCTATATTATTGGGATCATCCGTGCCCTCATCGCTTACGTAAGTAGATTGGAAGTGTTTACAGAACAGTTGGCACAATTGATGAGCACCGGTGCCTGACTCGTCATTAAGGTTCATGATTTGTGGTATGCCATTTTTCCTATTTTTGTTTTTAGCGTAATTCCAGAGACTTTTGTTTATTCGAAGATTGTTGACGTAGGTCAGTAACATAATATATTAATTCATTTTTCGTTCGCCAGCCGGCCGACCGGCAATCGCGATTTCTTCGAAAATATCACGCCCGGAAGCCGACATTCGGTAAAATAACGTCCGCGGAAGTTTTAAGAACTCTAATTGACCGTCGTAATTATCACATTTCACGAAAACATCGTCGTAATATGCGTTTGAAATCTGACATTTGCGAAAAAACCGCGGAAAAGTCATATTTTGAAACTAATGTTTAAAAAAAATGTATACTTTTAACGGAGCCACCTATCGGCAGAGTCGAGAAGCAAAGCTTTTCGTTAGAAAAAATCAAATTTCTATTAAAAACTTCAAAATAGAACGTTCGAAATTGGAGTAAGAAAATTATGCATTGTGTAGGCAGAATTTCATAAGCAGTTTCATTCTTCATTGTCGTTTTGATGGTGATTAAAAAGAGACCTTAAATTTTTTTTTTTGTTTCAGAAAATCGATTCGGGCGGTCGCATTAACGTTTGGAAAGCGTTGATTCTTATCTGAAATTAAGATGTGAATATTTTTTTAGTTTTTCATACATTTCTCATAAAAAATATACATTTATTAATAAAAGAGCATGTGTGTCAATGAATTTAAAAGATTGATACATAATAAATGTCATTTCCAAAAAAAAAACCGTTAAAATTTTTTTTTTTTTAAATGCAGAGTTATTTTTAAATTTTTTAAATTGATTTTAAAAATAACTTCAATCCTGAACTCCCCGCGATATCGGAAATTTACCCGAAGCTCGCTGATTGGCTGGAACGTGATTGGCTGGGAACTCCAACCAACGAAAACCAGATTAGAGGGGCCACATTACAAAGAGGCCCCCTGATTGGCTGAGGGTGTATGGGGCGTGGGGACGGCCATTATTAAATGTTTTTTTAAAATTATTATTGGCTGACGGTGTTTGGGGCGTGGCGACGGCCATTATTAAATGATTTTTTTGTATTGTTATTATTTTCTAGTAGGTACTTACCTAGATGACGTTTTTTTGGTTTGATAAATTATCCATATTTATAAATTATAACTTACGAACGATTGGACCAAATTGGAAAATTCTTTTTTACTTGGTTTCGTTATCGTTAGGACAAGGTTTATATAAAACTACTGGTGAGCTCTGGAATTATAAAATTTGTTTAAAATGAATCGCCGAAATCTATGTACGCCCATAGCTTCCGAACGAATGAACCAAATTGAATAATTCTTTCTTTGTTGTGTTCGTTATCATTAGGACAAGGTTTAAATAAAATAACTGGTGAGCTCTGTCGTTACGAAAATTGTTTAAAAATGATTCGCCGAAATGTAAGTACGCTCATAACTTACAAACGACTGCACCTAATGGGATAAATCTTTTTATGTTGTCTTCGACACTGTTAGGACAAGGTTTTATATAAAACTACTGGTGAGCTCTGGTTTTATCAAATTTGCATAAAAATGAATCGTCAAAATGTATGTACGCGTATAACCTCCGAAAGACTGCACCAAATTGCATAATTCTTCTTTTGTTATGTTTCTTCATTGGCTGATGAGCTATGGCATTATGAAATTTGCATAAAAATAGGTGGCACGCGAGCAGTTTGAAAACTAAATGTACCGGGACTTAATTAATGAAGCGTGTAAGGGGGGGAGGAAAAAGCTCCACACAGGAGACCCTGAGGAAAATAATTTCCCTCAGGGTCATGTCATCTTTGGAGATGCTGGGTGGAGGGTTTTTTAAGGCAAAGAAGGAGATGAGAGTTCTGGGAAGGAAAAGGCTTTAAGGGGTGGGTGGGAATCTGGGGTTCAGTGTGTCCTGGTCATCCGCCTCCAAGACCTAGACAAACCTCACCCCATGAACCCGGGCACCCCTACTAAATCACCAAACGTAGCGAACCACTTGGGGTGACCTACGGCATAGGTGTTGGTTATTCAATAAAGGTCAATTTTGGGGATTTGTATTTCTACATAACATTATATACAACGGATACCCGGCATGCGTTGCAAGGTCTCTGCAACCTCCGGTAGAACGCAGGATGAAATTATGCAGTGTTAAACTTTTTTTTACATTAGATCCACTCAGGAGGCTCCAAGGAAAACAATTTCCCTAGGGGCCTATGTCATCTTTGGGGATGCTGTGCGGAGGGTTTTTTAAGGGAAAGGAAGGAGAAGAAGATATGGGAAGGAAAAGGGTGTGAGGGGTGGGTAGGAATCTGGGGGTCAGTGTGACCAGGAGTAACGGACGTATGAATCTATTCCTCACACTGCGGTGCAAGGCGAAGGGTTGAGAGAATCTGGCTGGAGAGGTCGAGATCCTCCCTCAATCAGTCTCCTCTGATCCAGCCCGCCACGCAGTGGTTGGGCAAACATATCCGCCACCAAGACCTAGACAAATACATTTTTATCAAGACCAAGACAAAAACAGAAATTTTCTGAATACAATAATGAGCTCTGGCATCACGAAATTATGCGAGAAAAGGCCCGTTCTGAATCCTAGGGGCCTATGTCATCTTTGAGGATGCTGTACGGAGGGTTTTTTAAGGGAAAGGATGGAGAAGAAGATATGGGAAGGAAAAAGGTATGAGGGGTGGGTAGGAATCTGGGGTTCAGGGTGGCCAGGAGTGACGGACGTATGAATCTATTCCTCACACTGCGGTGCAAGGCGAAGGGTTAGGAGAATCTGGCTGGAGAGATATAAAGCCTCCCTCAATCAGTCTCCTCGGATCCAGCCCGCCACGCAGTGGTTGGTGAAACATATCCGCCAACAAGACCTAGACAAACCTCATCCCATGAACCCGGGAACCCCTGCTAAGTCACCAAACGTAGAGAACCACTTGGGTGACCTATGACAGCGGTGTTGGTTCATCCGATTGCGTTGAGACTTTGGGAATTTGATGTGTGCATTCCCGCGATGGTTTCTGAATACAATAATGATCAATCGGGATACAATAATGAATCGGGCGACCGACGTAGGCGCACATTTCTCGCTTTTTGAAAACTAAATGTACCGGGAATGAATTGATGTATCACGGGAGGGGGGGAGGAAAAGGCTCCACGCAGGACACCCTGAGGAAAATAATTTCCCTCAGGGTCATGTCATCTTTGGAGATGCTGGGTGGAGGGTTTTTTAAGGCAAAGAAGGAGATGAGAGTTCTGGGAAGGAAAAGGGTTTAAGGGGTGGGTAGGAATCTGGGCTTCAGTGTGTCCTGATCATCAGACCTAGACACACCTCATCCCATGCACCTTTGCTAAATCACTAAACGTAGTGAATCACCTAGGATGACCTATGGCAGAGGTGTTGGTTATCCAATAAAGGTTCCCGGGGCGGCGGTTCCCATTGCCGCCTCCCAAATTGAACCTCAGATCTGGTAAGTAAACACGGCCAAAGCCATTTCAAACAAAGTTTCGATTCTGATACTTTATAAGTTAATTAGTGTTAATGAGAAATAACAAAAACTAATCGATCAAAAATTATTTGCACACATCGAGTTCGAACCCGCGCGAGTCGAGAGTCTTACCTCTCGACCTAGGGGGCCCTAAATTATATTACGTTATTTTGATGACGAATTTCAAAATACCAAAAAAATGTAAAAATCCAAAAAATTTTAAATTTCAAAAAATTTTTAAATCCAAAAAAATTAAAATCCAAAAAATTTAAAAATCGAAAAAAAAATTTAAATCCAAAAAATTTCAAAATCCAAAAAATTTTAAAATCGAAAAAATTTTAAAATCCAAAAAATTTCAAAATCCAAAAAATTTTTAAATCGAAAAGCTTTTACAATCCAAAAAGTTTCAAAATCGAAAAAAATTTAAAAATCAAAAAAATTTTAAAGTTCACAAAATTTTAAAATCCGAAAAGATTTAAAATCCAAATAATTTAAAAATTGAAAAAAATTTTAATATCCAAAAAATTTCAAAATCCAAAACATTTTAAAATCTGAAGAAAAATTAAGATCCATAAAATTTCAATATTATTAAAATTACAAAAAAAAAATTATTTAAAAAATTACTTTTTGAACTCCTTGAACCAGTTGACCGAAGTGGCCCTATAGTAGGTGTACCAAATTGAGCAGTCTACTGCCTGTGCCTTCTATGTGGCGCACACACCTCGCTTCGTCTACATTCAAACATCGTTTTTTTCTTCAAATACTTATTGAACACACACTCCTCGCATCATCCACGTTCACACGTCAAATCGCATAGTGTTTTAACCCGTTAGTTGCTTTTGCAACGGGCCCAGCTAGTATATACAAGGTGTCCGAAAACTCGTAGTACAAGCGGAAAACTGGTGAATCCTCATCACATTTGGAGTCGATTTTGGAGTATAATTTTTTTTGATTTGAGCTTTCGTTTTCGAGTAAATCGAGTCAGAAGTTGATTTTTGTTTTGGTCAAATTCTTATAAATTATTACTGACGATCATAGTACCTAATTAAAAAAAACTATTTAAAAGAAAACAAACAAAGAAATCCGGATTTAAAGCATTATTTTGAAATTATCCATAATTTTATTCCGTGTTTTTCGGTCATTTCACGGTTAAAAACAGCTGGCCTAATATTATTTTCGCGCTCGTCAGAGTGCAATGCGAAATTTGCTGTCCCTTTCTGCGCTCGGTTCGATGAACACAATTAGAAGAGATAAGCTACATTTTTCAAAACATGACTTGACCTTGAACTGTGAGCTCACGAACCAAATTCTTTACCCGAGAAGCATACGGATGCAAGTCCAAAAAGGTAAATGTTCAGGAGAGCCAAAAAAGTATTTTTTCTGTAAGTATGGTCTCATAACTGCTAACCCTGTACAAATCGCAAGTGCGCCCCACGGTTGAATTTGGCAGCCACCTCTGGTCTGGAGCTCCAAAATACCTGAAAAATACCCTCGACTCTGTGCAGAAACGGGCGGTCCGTTTGATAGATTCTCCCATCTTAACAGACGGATTGCAATCTTTAGAGCACAGGCGTCGGGTGGGAATGCTATCCTTGTTCTACCGGTATTACAATGGAGGATGCTCCGAGGAACTAGCATCATTGATCCCTTCGGCCCCGGTGCATAGTCGGGAAACACGCCAAACGCGTGCCCAACATTTGTACACAGTTGACATTTGGCCCTGAGGGAAATTATTTTCCTCAGGGCCTCCTTTGTGGAGTTAATGTAAAAAAAAAAAAACTTCTTCGGATATCCGTGCTGATAGATAACAAAAAAAGTTATTATTAAATCAATTAGTTTTGTTTTAAAAACGAGCAAATAAATTGAAATATTTTATAGTAAAGCCTTTAAAAATAGTTGTTTAAAAAAAAACGCTGACTTGAGTCAAACAAAAACATGGACTTGAGTCCTACTGCCTCTAATTGAAGTGGACTATTTTGTTATGACATGTGGTGTATTATAAAAGGAATAAAGTCCATGGTACATCCTTCTGCTTCTAAGATAGTTGTTGCATCATGGTAATTGCATCCATATGCAATTTTGAAAATCCTATTTTTCTTCATGATAGGACTCTTTCTGCCACTGATAAACATGATAATTTTTCAAATTTTCTCATTTCTCAAAAACTCATTTCTTCAAATTTTGGACTTGCATTCGTATCATCCTCGGGTACTCAAACAAACATGGCCGCCAACAAAAATGGTCGCATGGTACAGTAGTGTTCGAAACGAATGTGAACAAGGTTATTATCATTTTTTTTAATAATGTAATAATTAGATTGAAAAAATAGTATAAAGCTAATTTTTTCTCCATCGACTACTATCATTTAGACAAGTGCTTAGCCAAAAATCCCCGCCCCTACCCCTCCTTGCTTCCCCGCCTGTGCCCCCATAAACATGAAGAGTGTAAGGGTTTCGTAAATCACGTCCATCTCGATTACTAAACAACATATTGGATTGCAATTTTTTATATTCTCTTTGCTGTAACATTGTCTACAATTAATGTCCAGTTAACTTCCGTCGTAACTTTTACCGTTTGTTTGTAATTCGTATGAAAAGATAAATTTTTTTGGCACGTAATTTTACTTTTTGTCGCAGAACTTTTTACGCCGACATTTTATGAAAAAATATTTCCTACAAAAGTTTTAGCTCCTACAATAGTTGATAAAAGGCAGATCGGTCTGTAATTGCTCACCTCATTTTTGTCTCCTTTTTTAAATATCGGAAATTATTGACGAACCTTTCGAAGTCTACTTTTGACATCTTTGTTTGTACGCTCAACATTTGTTTTAAGTGTATTTGTGCGGATTTGGCGTAGAGCAAATGACCAGCAGCATGCAAAAAAGGTATCATTTGCTTGACTGTATTAATGTGCAAATTCCAATCGCCGATTCTCTCCGCCAGAATAAAGTCTAGAACCAAATTCACCAATTTAAACTCTTGTAGCCACAGTTTTGAATTTCTACTAGTTTTAACCAAATCTTCACACACTTCTTCTAGTCTTGTCATTATTTCGTTGGTTTTAGTGCACTAAAGCTATGTGGAAATCGCGAACGTGAAATACTCGTGTTAGTGGGGGTTATTCATAATGGAGCTAGTTTATACTTCCATTCAATAAATAAAGTTATAGATTTTAAACTGAAATACTATGGCAACTTGAACTATTACCAGTAAGCATAATCTCACTTCTTCAGTAAAACCAAAATTTAAAACAATTGACAAAAAATACAATTAATGAGTTAAACATCATACATGAGTAGTGCGTTAATGAATCGGCTGCCGCAGAGCGATGCAGAGATGGTGAACCAAGCATTCACGGTTGATATCTGGCGTTTTCTAGCCATAAAGTACACAATAAAATATATAATTTTACAGCTCATAGAAAGGGCTACAATCTTTGTAGGAAACATTTTTTCATAAAATGTCGGCCTAAAAAGTTCTGTGACAAAATGTAAAATTACATACCAAAAAATATACTAATTTTTACCTTTTCATACGAATTACAAACAAACGGTAAAAGTTACGACAAAAGTTAACTGGACATTAATTGTAGACAATGTTACAATAAAGAAAATAAAAAATTGCAACCCGATATGTTGTTTAGTAATCGAGATAGACGCGATTTACGAAACCCTTACACTTTTCATGTTTTGGGGAGGGGGGCGTAGGCGGGGAAGCAAGGGGGGTAGAGGCGGGGATTTCTGGCTAAACACTTGTCTAAATAATAGTAGTCGATGGTGATTCAACTGGTGTTCTACGACATAGGCTGACTGGACTATTAATTATATTCCACTTCCATGGGAGGAATGAATTTATGCGTCCGTCACTCCTGGATACACGGACTCTCAGATTCCTACCAACCCCTTTAACCAATTAACTAATTAACTCTGCAACAATCATGTGAGATCAGTGGTGTATCTGGGGTTCCAGACTATCCCATCCCGCCCCATGCTATCCCATTACGCCCCCCCCCCCGTTGAGGTAAATATGATCGCGACAATACGCTTAAAAACTGTTCAAGATGTGGTGAGATTTTGCTGGACTCCCCCCCCCCCATTTTGAGGTCACGTAATTAATGCCCCCTAAGTTAAACTCCCGAACAACATGAGCATTATTTTTGTAGTGATAAGTTATAGGACAAAATTAAGTCGTACCGTATTTAAACTAGAAAGTTGGTTTCTAATTTCATATTATTGTTGAAAGTTATTGTTTTGATTAAAAGTGAAAAAATAAGTAAATAAACTAATAAAAAAATAAGTGAATTAAGAAAATAAAACAATACTCAATCATAAATGTCGTAAGTGAGTTCAAAACTGCAAATTTGGAATGTTAAATAAATTAAAAATAATATTCCCAGTGTTCAGCGCAAATTGAACACTACTGCATGGGGAACACGATTCGACTGACCATAGCAAGTCGAAGGGACACGGGAACTCCCGAATCTGGGTAAATATTTTTTCACGTTTTTACGCAGTTTAGTACGGGTCTTCATATCGTTAACATCCCTTTGTGTTTTCAAACTTTAAAAGTGGATATTTGTGAATAACAGTAATTAATTTCGCTGGTTTTTAACAAACTTTTGTGTTATTTTCAAATTAAGAATATTGTGGATTATAATGGAATATACCAACGCATGTTAATGCGTTTTTTTGTGATGTATCAATGACATGTTTGTGTTTTTTGTAATGTACTACCTACCTAGTGTTTTTGGATTAAGGAACGTTACAACATAATGTAAGTTAGAACACACCTATGCTAGTAATTTTTCTCACAAGGCTTGTTCGTTGTTCGAATTGATCCAGTACTAAGTAAAGTACCTAGCGAGAGAGTTTTAGAGAGCATCTTCGCTCTAAAATCATGAGATTTCCGTGTATCGGAAAAAAACTTTAACCCTCATATAGCCGAAAATTTTTTTTTTTTTTTTTTTTTTTAAATTTTAAATGTAAAAATGCTTAAATTGAATATCTTTATGTTTATTTGGGTTCTCTTTGTGATGCAGGTTCACCAGTTTTCCGCTTGTACTACGAGTTTTCGGACACCGTGTATAATAATGCTCAGTTTTCCGACCGGTCACTTTCGCCTCGATGCGAAAAACGACCTTTGCGCCCTCGCGTTTTAACAGCCTCGGGATACACTTTCGCATCAGGCACTTTAAGACGACTCTGTAATGCCAAATCAACCTTTTGGCTCCTCGAGTATCGCACACTTCAAGGGCGACTTCCGGTCGAAGGGGAGCGTAACTGAGATCGTATGAGAATTATTCAGCCCGTCGATCTCAAGCCAAAGTGGACCTTGGCGTTTAGCATTTCGGATAGCTTTACGTTCCGATATCCTTCGTAGTCTTTCACACGAGCATTTGTTTTTTCGAAGATTGTTGACGTAGGTCACTAACATATGTCAATTCATTTTTCGTCTGCCAGCCGGCCGACTGGCAAACGATTTCTTCGAAAATATCACGCCTGGAAGCCAACATTCGGTAAAATAACGTCCATTGAAGTTTTTAGAACTCTAATTGACCGTCATAATTATCACATTTCATGAAAACATCGTCGTAATATTCGTTTGAAATCTGACATGTGCGAAAAAACCGCGGAAAAGTCATATTTTGAAACAAAGGTTTAAAAATAGGTAAAATTTTCAGGGAGACGCCTGTCGACAGAATCTAGAACCGCAGCTTTTCCTTGGAGAAATTCAACGACGTATCGAAATTCAATTTCGAACGTTAGCTGATCCTAGCGCTAAAAAAATGCTGTTGTTGAACGATGCGTGGAACGAGTTTCAAATTAATCGTATTCGTACGAGGGTGATTAATAATATTTATTAAATTTTCTTCAACCTTGCAATACTGAGCGTGGAACGTTATCCAAAACCACTGCAGGTCTTCAGCGAGGCCCTGACAGCGTCAGCTGACGTAATTTGTATGGAAAATGTTTTAAAACCGGCGCAGGTGTTCGATTTTCAGGCTCTGCTCGAGGCGGTTAGGACAACGTTTAACGGTTGTCTTGCCATATAAATAAAATATTATTTTAGAATATCGGGATGAACTAGGTAGGAACCCCGAAAATTACATAAACGGATAAATTATCCACGGTAAAGTATAACTAACGAACGAATTGAGCAAATTGGAAAATTATTTTTGAGTCGGTTTCGTTATTGTCAGGGCAAGGTTTGTATAAAACTACCGGTGAGCTCTGGAATTATAAAATTTGTTTAAAACGAATCGCCGAAATTTATATATATGCGCATAGCTTCCGAGCGAATGCACCAAATTGGATAATTCTTTCTTTGCTGTATTCGTCATTATCGGGACAAGGTTTGAATAAAATTACTGGTGAGCTCTGGCATTACGAAATTTGTTCAAAAATGATTCGTCGAAATGTACGTACGCTCATAACTTCAGAATGACTGCGCGTAATTGAATAATTCTTTTTTTGTTGCGTTCCTTATCGTCAGGACAAAGTTTGTATAAAACTACTGGTGAGCTCTGGCATTATGAAATTTGCATACAAATGAATCGCGGAAATGCATGTACGCGCATAACTTCCGAAAGACTGGACCAAATTGAATAATTCTTTTTTTTGTTATGTTTGTTTATTGGCTGGTAAGCTCTGGCATTATGAAATTTGCATAAAAATATTTCAATATGTGGCACGCGAGCTGTTTGAAAACTCAATGTAACGGCAATGAATCAAAGAAGAGCCGGAGGTGGGGAGGAAAACCAGGGAGAGGGGAGGGTAACCTGGGAAGGGGGAGGGGAACTCGGGAGAGGGGTTTGCGGGGTGGGCGAATGGGGGGGGGGGGGGAGTAGAGTACGCTATGAAAGAATATTTTTTCTGTTTTTGTTTAACTCGAATAAAACAAAATTTTTGTTTCTAAAAAAATTCTGAATAATACATTTTTGTAGTGCCGTTTGTGAAAAAATTACTACAAGTCTATTAAGTGCCAACCTGCGCACTATGAAATAATATTTTTTTACTGTAATAAACCTTATTTATTGTTTCTGAAAAAAAGTGACGAATACATTCTTATAGCGTCGTTTTTGTGAAAATATAAAACAAAGCACACACTTAGAACCTACCCGCTTAATATGAAATGATGTTTTTCTGTAAATCCTTTACTCAGATAAATCACAGTTTTACTTTCAAAAAACTGCTGAATAGTCTATTAAGTACCTACCTGCGCACTATGAAATCATATTTTTTGTATTTTTTTTACTGTAATAAACTTTAGTTATTCTTTCTACAAAAATGTGACAAATGTACCTATCGATTTGATGACTGTATCAGACCACAAAATTATAAATTGGAAGGCGGGAATGGGTACCGCCGCGCCGCCCCGGGAACCTTTATAGGATAACCAATACCACTGCCGTAGGTCACCCCAAGTGGTTCGCTACGTTTGGTGGTTTAGTAGGGGTGCCCGGGTACATGAGGTGAGGTTTGTCTAGGTCTTGGAGGCGGATGACCAGGACACACTGAACCCCAGATTCCTACCCACCCCTTAAACCCTTTTCATTCCCAGAACTCTCCTCTCCTTCTTTGCCTTAAAAAACCCTCCACCCAGCATGCCAAAATGACCTCTAAACTCAATCGATTTCAAACGCCCCATGAAACACTCCCCTTCGAAGCGAATTTAGGGTTGCTATCTCTTTTAAAATGCCTGCAAAAGTTGAGAAAGATATATCGACAATCTTACATACAAAACTGAATTTTGCTAGGAATTTATTCCAATTAATTAAACGGCAAACTCTAAAATAACATAGAAAAATTGACATTTCAAAGGCCCTTTGCGGGGTGGTCAATTAAGACGAAAAAAAACATCTTGCGAGAGATATTTTTTAATAATCATAAATTATACAAGATTTAGAAACTTTAAAAATAAAAACATGTGTAGCTTCCCATTTAAAATGTTTCGCAATGTCCCGTCAAACTTTGCAATTATATTTGACATTTGCGAAAAATCCAATAACATCGATATGCACATCGTTTTCAGCCTGTAAATTCGGTAGATATTTGAAATTTTTATTTAATTTTCTTCAACCTTGCAATACTGAGCATGGATTAAATGTCAGAGTCAAAACGGACCTCTCGGCGGTTTGGGTCGTTATTTTTCGGAAAACGACATTGCCGCCAAAAAACCCATTCCGGGCTAGATGTTTTTTAAAAATACGATAACCGGAAAGATTCCGCAACTTTTGATAACAATATAACATATGATTCTCATATAAAATATGTCGGTAGAAGCTGACAAACATCACACATTTCCTGAAAAATTCGTGTCAAAAATGCGTTCTCAAATTATCCGAGGGTATGTAATTATTGGCCATATGAAAAAAACGCAATTTATAACGGGGCAGGTACCTACCGCTCCATGGAATTATTGCAAATGTGCTAAAGAAAAGTAACAAAATACGTAATTATGACGCAATTTTTATTGAGAAAACGCGTAGGTACCTACACCAATATTATGTTTCACCGTATGTACTAGGTAGGTACCGGCTTAAGAATGATATTCTTTCCTTTAAATGTTAAATCGAAAATTAATGATAATGAAAAAAATCACTCAAGATGGTCACTTTTTGAAATATGTAGGAACACGGAGGTTGCTTCTGGACAACCACTGTTGGTAGGACGTTATTTTAAAATTAGTTAAGTTCATTTTCACGTAATGTGCGAGTTTTATTTATTCAATTATCTTCAAAACTTATTATTATTATTTACTTATACTTATTATGTTAAAACTGAAATAATTAGGGAACTTGAATAGAATTTGAACAGAACTTTCACAGAACCTTAAAATTAACTTGAAAAATTGAGGTTTTTTAATTTATTTTTTGTTATTTTTAGGACAAGGTTTGTATAAACCTACTGGTGAGCTCTGGCAAAACGAAATTTGCATAAAAATATTTCAATAGGTGGCACGCGAGCTGTTTGAAAACTAAATGTACCGGCAATGAATTAATGAAGCAAGGGAGGGGGGGAGGAAAACCAGGGAGGGGGAGGGTAACCTGGGAAGGGGGAGCGGAACTCGGGAGTGGGGTTTGTGGGATGGAGGAAGGGGGAGGGGGAGGAGTAGAGTACGCTATGAAAGAATATTTTTTCTGTTTTTTTTTTACTCAAATAAAACAAAATTTTTGTTTCTAAAAAATTCAGAAAAATATATTTTTGTAGCGCCGTTTTGGAAAAAAATACTATAAGTCTATTAAGTACCTACCTGCGCACTATGAAATCAATTTTTTTTTTTACTGTAATAAACCTTAGTTATTGTTTCTAAAAAAATGTGACAAATGTACCTATCTATTTGATGTCTGTATCAGACCACTAAATTATAAATTGGGAGGCGGGAATAGGTACCGCCGCGCCTCTCCGGGAACTTTTATTGGATAACCAACACCACTGCTGCCGGTCACCCCAAGTGGTTGGCTACGTTTGGTGATATAGTAGGGGTGCCCGGGTTTATGGGGTGAGGTTTATCTAGGTCTTGGAGGCGGATGACCAGGACTCACTGAACCCCGGATTTATACCTTAAAAAGGTGTTTTTATTTATGCTCGCTTATTATTTCTTATTAATGTTGCGTTCGTTCCCAATTCCGCATCCCACAAGTGTGCCATCCATCATCTTCTCTCCCGTCCCGATACCGTCATAATAATAAAACAACAAATAAGTGTCCGAACAAAATGGCGCGTGAATCTTCAAACCTCGTGTTTCGTTTTCCGCCTTCTCAACAAACATCTAGCTTTTCATTTCTCTCATCCGCTCGTCTTCTCATCTCATCATCACACTTTTCCATCCCATTCCTTTCTTTCCTAGCTCTGAACAGCGACCCTCAAACACGTGAATCGGAGCCCCGTCGAAGGTAGGTCACGCCGGACGGCCAACATTGCCTTAGAAAAAACCTCCACCCAGAATCTCCCACACCCAGGAGCTCCACACAGGAGGCCCTGGGGAAAATAATTTCCGTCTTTCCATCTTTTGGGATGCTGTGTGGAGGATTTTTTTTAGGAAAGGAAGGAGATGAGAGTTCTGGTAAGGAAAAGGGTATGAGGGGTGGGTAGGAATCTGGGGGTCAGTGTGGCCAGGAGTAACGGACGTATGAATCTATTCCTCACACTGCGGTGCAAGGCGAAGGGTTCGGAGAATCAGGCTTGAGTGGTCAAAATTTTCCCTCAATCAGTCTCCTCTGATCCAGCCAGCCACGCAGTGGTTGGGCAAACGTATCCGCCACCAAGACCTAGACAAATAAATACAGTTTTTTAATACAAAAATGAGCTCATGCATCACGAAATGCCCGTTCTGAATCCTAGGGGCCAATGTCATCTTTGAGGATGCTGTGCGGAGGGTTTTTAAAGGGAAAGGAAGAAGAAGAAGAATTTTTTTTTTACATGATCTCCACACAGGAACCCTGGAAAATATGGAAGATATGGATATAAAAGTAGGATGGGGAAGGGGATAAGGAGGGAAAGGATAAGAGGGAGATATAAGTTAGTGACGTGTTTTATATTGTTAATGGACTTTTTGTCCGTAAATAAATAAATTATATACAGCGGGTACCCGGCATGCGTTGCAAAGCCATTTTAACCTCGGGGTCAATTAAACTGTAATGGTTCCATCCCAAGTCCCGGAAAACTACATTATAATGCAAGCGCCTGTACTATATAACATTATATATAATGGGTACCCGGCATGCGTTGCAAGGCCACTGTAACCTCGGGGTCAACTTAACTGTAATGGTTCCATCCCAATTCCCGGGAAATAACATTTTAATGCAAGCGCCTGCAATATATAACATTAAATACAACGGGTACCCGGCATGCGTTGCAAAGTCACTGTTACCTCGGGGTCAACTTAACTGTATTGGTTCCATCCCAATTCCCGGGAAATAACATTTTAAAGCAAGTGCCTGCAATATATATATAATGATATACAACGATTACTCGGCATGTAAAGTCACTGTAACCTCGGGGTCAACTTAACTGTAATGGTTCCATTCCAATTCCTGGGAAATTACATTTTAATGCAAGCGCTGCACTACATAACATTATATACAACGGGTACCCGGCATGCGTTGCAAGGTCACTGTAACCTCAGGTTTCTTCATATATTTATTTAACACACACTGCTCCTCGCTTCATCCACGTTCACACGTCAAATCGCAAAGTGTTTTAACCCATTAGTTGCTTTTGCAACGGGCCCAGCTAGTTTATATTAATGCTCGGTTTTGGGAAAGCTCACTTTTGCCTCGATGCGAAAAACGACCTTTGCGCCCTCGCGTTTTAACAGCCTCGGGATACACTTTCGCATCTGGCACTTTAAGACGACTCTGTGATGCCAAATCGACCTTTCGGCTCCTCGAGTATCGCACACTTCAAGGGCGACTTTCGGGCAAAGGGGAGCGTAACTAAGATCGTATAAGAATTATTCAGCCCGTCGATCTCAAGCCAAAGTGCACCTTGGCATTCAGGATTTCGGATGCCTTCGCGGTCCGATATCCTTCGAAGTCTTTCGCACGAGCATTTGTTTTTTCGAAGATTGTTGACGTAGGTCAGTAACATGTGTCAATTCATTTTTTGTTCGCCGGCCGGCCGACCGGCAATCGCGATTTCTTCGAAAATATCACGCACGGAAGCCGACATTCGGTAAAATAACGTCCGCGGAAGTTTTTAAGTAATTATCACATTTCACGAAAACATCGTCGTAATATTCGTTTGAAATCTGACATGTGCGAAAAAACCGCGGAAAAGTCATATTTTGAAACTAATGTTTAAAAAAAATGTATACTTTTAACGGAGCCAACTATCGGCAGAGTCGAGAAGCAAAGCTTTTCGTTAGAAAAAATCAAATTTCTATTAAAAACGTTCGAGAGTGGAGTAAGAAAATTATGCATTGTGAAGGCAGAATTTCATAAGCAGTTTCATTCTTCATTGTCGTTTTGAGGGTGATTAAAAAGAGACAGCTCGAAAACTTATTATTTATTTTTTCTTTATTATTTCTGACTTTTAAATTTATTTTTTTTTTGTTTCAGAAAATCGATTCGGGCGGTCGCATTAACGTTTGGAAAGCGTTGATTCTTATCTGAAATTAAGATGTGAATAATTTTTTAGTTTTTCATACATTTCTCATAAAAAATATACATTTATTAATAAAAGAGCATGTGTGTCAATGAATTCAAAAGATTGATACATAAAAAATGTCATTTCCAAAAAAAAAAACTGTTAAAATTTTTTTTTTTTAAAACGCGTTATTTTTAATTTTTTTTTTAAATTGTATTTAGAAATAACTTCAATCCTGAACTACCCGCGATATCGAAAATTTACCCGAAGCCCGCTGATTGGCTGGAACGTGATTGGCTGGAAACTCCAACCAATCAAAACCACATAAGAGGGGCCACATTACAAAGAGGCCCCCTGATTGGCTGAGGGTGTTTGGGGCGTGGCGACGGCCATTATTATTTTTTTTACAATTATTATTGGCTGACGGTGTTTGGGGCGTGGCGACGGCCATTATTAAATGATTTTTTTTGTATTGTTATTATTTTCTAGCGAAAACGAGTAGGTACTTACCTAGATGGCGTTTTTTTTGGTTTGATAAATTATCCACATTTATAAATTATAACTTACGAACGATTGGACCAAATTGGAAAATTCTTTTTAAGTTGGTTTCGTTATCGTTAGGGTTATATAAAACTACTGGTGAGCTCTGGAATTATAAAATTTGTTTAAAATGAACCGCCGAAATCTATGTACGCGCATAGCTTCCGAACGAATGCACCTAATTGAATAATTCTTTCTTTGTTGTGTTCTTTATTATTAGGACAAGGTTTGAATAAAATAACTGGTGAGCTCTGTCGTTACGAAAATTGTTTAAAAATGAATCGCCGAAATGTAAGTACGCTCATAACTTACAAACAACTGCACCTAATGGGATAAATCTTTTTTTGTTGTCTTCGACACTGTTAGGACAACGTTTTATATAAAACTACTGGTGAGCTCTGGCATTATCAAATTTGCATAAAAATGAATCGTCGAAATGTATGTACGCGTATATCTTCCGAAAGACTGCACCAAATTGAATAATTCTTTTTTTGTTATGTTTCTTTATTGGCTGATGAGCTATGGCATTATAAAATTTGCATAAAAATAGGTGGCACGCGAGCAGTTTGATAACTAAATGTACCGGGAATGAATTAATGAAGCGTGTAAGGGGTGGTGTATCGAACGTGAAACCTACAATATGCAGAATGGCCGCTTTATCAACATGGCCGCTTTAGCAACAGCTTTATCTGCATGGCCGTCCGAGGACGAATGAGGTCGCGTTCCACATGCTGCGGGTATTTACGTTACCCCCTCCCTGACCATTCGAGACCAACCGAGAGCCCGTTCTGAATGCTGCAGATTTTACTTCACCCCCCCCCCCCCCACCCCTCTACTTCAATGGCGTACGGACAGCCAATCAACGAGCTTCTTCTGAAATGCCATCTAATTATCTATTTGTAAACATTTTTAGTATGTAATTAATATTAAATTTACGCGAGTCCTGCTAGAGCTACTTTAAATAAAAATATATAGTTTAAAAGGCTGGACTCGCGTCCATACAGTTGACATAAAATTAAATATGTAAATGTTTTAATTAAATAGATATAAGGTTTTTTTCACACTAATGTCGGGCTAAATACCCACTGGTTAACACTGTACAATTTTTTCTGAAGTTAATAAAAATGCTAGAAAGAAGTGGTTTTCACGAGAGGGAGCGGAAAAGAGAGTGATGTTGCGGATACAATTCAAAATTATCATTTAATCCTTATATAAGAGGACACGAAGCTGCAAAGAAATGCACCAACGTTCAAGGGGTAGTTCTGCCTAGCTTGAACCTATTTTACACACGGTCGCGCGGCAGCATATATATGGAGCGCCAAACTCCGTTCAAAGGAGTCTTATCCGAACTTCAATCGTCGCGCAACATCCTACTCTGACCGCCTCTATCTTCTTACACCACTTCTTACTACCTGAAAACTGCAATCGCCTTTGACTTTCGACCTTGCACTTCCTTGGACTGCTGAATAGACTAGAAGCCCAGCACCCATATTTTACAGTCAATATAGAGGACATTAGTCCGATATATTGTGGTCCTTCGAGCCGGATGACCTAGTCTCCAGCTGCCAAGATGACACCATCTCTACGCTCCGGGAAGAGCACAGTGGAGGGAACCGGACAGGACGAGTTACAAGCCGCTGGCAGTACCGACCCACCCGCTGGCCCCTCTGCAAGCCCGCCGTCTGCAAATGCGGCCGCCGCGGATGTCCACTCTCCGGTACAGATGCTCAGCCATGACTCATCATCAGACAGCGAGGCTTTGAATGCAGATTTACTCAAACAACTACAGCGAGAATTGAGAGCAGAGAGGCGTCGCAACCGGAAATTACAAGATGCTCTCATCGCTTCAATCGAAGTTCCTGTGACCAAACAAGTGCCTGCCGTGGAACCTGACACCTCCGTGGAGAAGGTTACTACACAACAAGGATCCATGCAAGGCGCCACACAACAAGGCAGTGGACAAGGCGCCCAACAAGGTGCCACGCATAGCGTAGAGTACCGGTCTTCAGCATCCAACATCACGATGCAAGGCCAAACAACCCCTCTGCAGCTCCAGCAGCCTGCCATCATCAACACAGAGTGTTTAGGCGCATCATTCGGACAACAGCCGGCACAAATCTTAGCTCAAGGGGCCCTACACATCCCCGCAGCCTCCAACCAGCCGGGCTTTCCACAAATGCAGTTCGGCCAGACCACAGCAAACAATACATACGCGACATTCCCGGGTCACCTTACGGAGGATGACACGGCGCGTCACACTCAAGATTGGGTAAATAATGGAGCTGAACCATCGGCGCCAGCAAACCCGTTCACACAGCTCGCAGCGATCATGACGGAGGCTTTTCGTGCCTCACAAAGCGGTGCGAGTCCGCGGCAGCAACCCGAAGAGGAAAATCGCATGGCCTCCCTCATTGCTCGCCAATCAAGCGCTAAGGACCTCCCACCATATTATGGAGACGCCGTGGAATGGCCAGCATGGCGCGCTCAATTCTATCAATCAACATCTACATGTGGGATGACGCAATCTGAGAACTTAATGCGCCTTCAGAGAGCTTTGAAAGGCAAGGCGCGCGAAGCTGTAAGCCCACTTCTAATGGATCCGACACAAGTATCGGAAATAATGGACGTTCTAGAACATCGGTTCGGGAGTGCTCACACAATCGCCACACTGATGTTCGAGAAAATAAAAAAGTTACCGCGGCTTCCTGAAGATGCATCAAACGATGCGTTAATTGAATTCTCGGGAACTGTGCAAAATGTAGTGGCCTCGCTCGGCAGTTTAAAAAGTGACTATCTCTCTAACCCCGCGCTTCTAAGTGAAATAGCATCGAAAATGCCCCTTGTGTTAAGAGTATCGTGGTTGGACAAAATTGCCGATCAAATTACAAGTGCGACTATTCAACAATTAGCCGCCTTCTTAAAGAGGCTCACAAACGCAATACCGCGTTCGGGACTAGTTGACAATGCTCGTGCCCCAGTGCGACCACGACGGGAGCAAGTTTTTGCGCAAAGTGATTCAAAAATCGAAAAGTGTGCGCAGTGTACAAACTCGCACAAGATACGGGAGTGTCCGGTGTTTTTGGAGAAAAGTGTTCCCGGACGCTGGGAAAAAGTGAAAAGTGCCCGTCTTTGTCACAAATGCTTAGACGTAAGCCACCATACACGTGCGTGCAAATATCGCGTATGGTGCGGAGTGGGTTCGTGTCGTCTCCCCCACCACAAACTATTACACGATCCGTCGCGTGTGAATTCATCTGCCGGTACGTCGCGCGGGAATAATGACAATCAAACCGTGACAAATACTACGTGGTGCGGACAAGACTCAGTACTGTTAAAAGTGATACCAGTAACCATATGTGGCCCGAACGGGCAAGTGTCAGTTCATGCCTTACTAGATGAGGGGTCAACGGTGACCCTGCTGGACACAGAAATTGCCGACAAAGTGGGAGCAAGCGGACCGACTCGTGGACTTCGTATTCATGGGGCAGGTGGAATGTGCGCGTCGGATAAAACGTCACGACGAGTTAAGCTTTCAGTACGCGGAGACGGTGCCGAGTATGGCATCACAGCGAATACGGTGCGTAATCTAGACCTACCGCGACAAACCATAGCCGGTCGGCGCCAAGTAAAACCACAAATATTATTGGGACAAGACAACGCTCATCTTATTGTATCGAGAGAGGTGCGTGAAGACAACGAGAAAAGGATGCTGTCCCGCACTGCACTCGGCTGGATCACGCATGGAGGCATTCATCCTACGGAGCACATAACGCTCAGCATAATTGGCGAGTTCGAAAGGGGAGACCAACATCTCTCAGACCTCTTGAAACAAAATTTCGCTATCGACTCGCTTGGAGTGACGTCAGCGGCACGCATAGATGCCGCCACGCAACGGGCAGAAAACCTTATGAAAAACACTACCCGGCCGTATGACACCGGGCGGTGGGAAACTGGCCTTCTGTGGAAAGCAGATAACACACGCCTACCGGACAATAAACAGTGCGCACTAAAGCGCTTGTACTCATTAGAAAGAAAATTGGAAAAAGACGAAACATTGGCAGCGGCATACAAGGTGAAAATAAGTTCACTAATTGAACGTGGGTACGCGCGCAAATTAAATAGTCAAGAGGCGGCCATCCCTAATCCGCGAAAATGGTACCTACCACATTTTGCAGTAATAAATCCCAACAAACCGGGAAAGCTAAGAGTGGTGTTCGACGCAGCAAGCCGCTGTCGAGGCGTATCCCTAAACGATCAATTGTTAACAGGGCCCGATCTCCTTTCCTCGCTATTGGGGAACATTTTGCGCTTCCGCGAAGGAAAAATCGCATTCGCAGCGGATATTGCTGAAATGTTTCTGCAGATAAAAATAAAAAGGGAGGACCAGTCATCTCAATTATTTATGTGGAGAACAACGCCACAAGAGGAGCCAAGCACATATATGCTCACATCCATGATGTTCGGAGCAACTTGTTCACCGAGCAGTGCGCAATTCGTCCGAAACACGGTAGCTGAGCAATATAAGGAACAATATACAGCCGCAGCGACAGCCATCCAAGAAAAATTCTATATGGATGATTATCTGGATGCAGTGGACACATCAGATGAAGCCGCCAAGATGGTACAGGAGGTGAGCACCATCCTCGCAAGCGGGGGTTTTCAACTCACGAATTGGGCTTCAAATGACCCTGCCGCCATTGCAAAAGTACCGTTAGAAAAGCGGGCAAAATCGGCCATACCGATTAGTAGCGGGGACCATGAAAATGAGCGCATACTAGGCCTCGTATGGGACCCCGCTGGCGACCACTTTATCTACAGCTTCCGGGAGGCGGCGGCAGCCGAGATAATTCCCCACCCAACAAAAAGACAATTATTAAGCATTGTAATGAAGATTTTTGATCCCGTAGGCTTCGTATCCTGCCTAACAATTCGATCAAAAATACTTCTCCAAGCAGTGTGGAGATCGAATATCGGCTGGGATGAACCTATAAGATCGGAACATTTGAATAAATGGTCAGATTGGCTAAAAATTCTTCGCCAGAGCAGCGTGACCATACCCCGGAGATGCCTCAGCAATAAAAACGGCATTTTTGAACTTCACATATTTTGTGATGCATCGGAGTCTGCATGTTGCGCAATTGCGTATTTAACGGAAAAATCACAGGAAGGCACACACTCAACCTTCCTGGCAAGTAAATGTAAAGTGGCACCATTGAAGCCTCTGTCTATTCCGCGCCTGGAGCTACAAGCAGCCCTGATGTCTGCACGATTGGCGACCACCATAAAAAAGGAGAGCCAACTACTAATAAGGCGAACCACATATTGGACAGACTCAACAACCGTCCTATGTTGGCTGAGGACAGACCCGAGAGCTTATTCCGCCTTCGTAGCCAACCGACTAGGAGAAATAGATGAATCAACCGAGATCATTAATTGGAGATGGGTGCCTACAAAATTAAACCCCGCGGATATAGGTACACGAGATATCGAGCCTCCCGACCTCACGCCCACTAGCCGGTGGTTCCGCGGACCGACCTTTATTACCCAACCGGAAGCAACATGGCCCCGTGAAAAGGAACCAGTCATCCAACCCGATAACCAGGCTCTGGAGGTAAGGCCTCAATATGTCGGCCTCATGACAACAATGGGAGACGGATTACCTCTCATCGAACGATTTTCATCTTGGCTTCGACTCATCCGCACCACTGCATGGGTTCTCCGATTCATAAGGCGATGTCGGTCGAGCTCCGAGACATCATCAGAAGGTCCTCTACGTGCCGAAGAAACCCGAGAAGCAGAAATATTATGGGTGAAGAAGTCCCAAGCATACTCCTTTGGGGCCGAAATTCACGCCGCTAAAAAGGGCAACATATCACCCACCGGCAGTCGCCTGCGGACGCTAACGCCTTTCCTTGGGCCGGATGGCATCATACGAATGGGCTCACGGCTACAAGACCTAAAAGATGTCACCAGTGGAGTACGGACACCAGTCATCCTGGATGGTGACGAGACGTACGCTCGGCTCCTGATCCGCCATTATCATCAAAAGGCGGACCACCCGAGTACCGAAAAAACCATGGCGGAAATCAGAGGCAGCTTCTTTATATTAAAATTACGAACCAACCTCCGCCGAATAGCGCATGAGTGCCTAGTGTGCCGTATAAGAAGCACTAAGCCGATGCCACCACTGATGGGACCTCTACCAGCTGCCAGGCTCGCCCATCACGTGACCCCCTTTACGCACTGCGGCCTTGATTACTTCGGCCCTATGGAAGTGACAATTGGCAGACGTCGGGAAAAACGGTACGGGGCCTTATTCACCTGCCTGTCAACGAGGGCCGTACATCTCGAGCTTGCAGCTTCACTAAGTGCCGATTCAGCCATCATGGCGATGCAGCGAATGTCAGCTAGGCGAGGTCAGCCGGAGTGCATGTACTCAGATAACGGGACCAATTTCCACGGGGCTGATAAAGAGATACGAGACGCGCTGGAGTCAATCAGTCGAGATCCCAGAGTGCAAAACTATATCTCAACACAAAAAACGGCTTGGAAATTTAATCCTCCCCTATCTCCCCATATGGGGGGAGCTTGGGAGCGCCTCGTTCGCTCTATAAAGAGAGCCCTCAAATCGACGATGAAGGAGCGCTCTCCGAAAGAAGAAACTCTCCTCACGGCCCTGGCAGAAGCAGAGTACATAGTAAATAACCGCCCACTAACACATGTGTCTGTCGACCCGCGGGATGAAGAACCCCTAACCCCCAACCATTTTTTACTGGGATCAGCAGGGAAGCGACCGCATCTATCATTATACGCCGCAAAGGAAGAGGAGGTCTGCCTAAGAAAGCAATGGCGAGTCAGCCAGCAATTAGCAGATATGTTTTGGCGGCGATGGATGAAAGAATATCTGCCCACGATAGCTGCACGTCAAAAATGGCACCAACCAAGCACCCCCATCAAAACGGGTGATCTTGTGCTAGTCGTGGACCCCGCCCTGCCCCGCAATAGTTGGCCCCGCGGGCGCGTCATTGAAACAATGCCCGCCGCTGACGGACAAGTAAGAACCGTTCGGGTCCAGACGAGCACCGGAGTGTACGTGCGCCCTGCAGTAAAAATTGCCGTACTCATGACGACACCGATCACGGATCCCAGGCCAGAAGAAGCTCCTCCCCACTGCCCAGAAGGAATGGACCGCATATGACACCACCGGACAGGATCCTGCCACGTTCTAAGAAGTTAAGCACAGCCGACACTGCACTGGGGGGAGGATGTATCGAACGTGAAACCTACAATATGCAGAATGGCCGCTTTATCAACATGGCCGCTTTAGCAACAGCTTTATCTGCATGGCCGTCCGAGGACGAATGAGGTCGCGTTCCACATGCTGCGGGTATTTACGTTACCCCCTCCCTGACCATTCGAGACCAACCGAGAGCCCGTTCTGAATGCTGCAGATTTTACTTCACCCCCCCCCCCCCCACCCCTCTACTTCAATGGCGTACGGACAGCCAATCAACGAGCTTCTTCTGAAATGCCATCTAATTATCTATTTGTAAACATTTTTAGTATGTAATTAATATTAAATTTACGCGAGTCCTGCTAGAGCTACTTTAAATAAAAATATATAGTTTAAAAGGCTGGACTCGCGTCCATACAGTTGACATAAAATTAAATATGTAAATGTTTTAATTAAATAGATATAAGGTTTTTTTCACACTAATGTCGGGCTAAATACCCACTGGTTAACACTGTACAATTTTTTCTGAAGTTAATAAAAATGCTAGAAAGAAGTGGTTTTCACGAGAGGGAGCGGAAAAGAGAGTGATGTTGCGGATACAATTCAAAATTATCATTTAATCCTTATATAAGAGGACACGAAGCTGCAAAGAAATGCACCAACGTTCAAGGGGTAGTTCTGCCTAGCTTGAACCTATTTTACACACGGTCGCGCGGCAGCATATATATGGAGCGCCAAACTCCGTTCAAAGGAGTCTTATCCGAACTTCAATCGTCGCGCAACATCCTACTCTGACCGCCTCTATCTTCTTACACCACTTCTTACTACCTGAAAACTGCAATCGCCTTTGACTTTCGACCTTGCACTTCCTTGGACTGCTGAATAGACTAGAAGCCCAGCACCCATATTTTACAGTCAATATAGAGGACATTAGTCCGATATAGGTGGGGAGGAAAGGTTCCACACAGGAGACCCTGAGGAGAATAATTTCCCTCTGGGTCATGTCATCTTTGGAGATGCTGGGTGGAGGGTTTTTTAAGGCAAAGAAGGAGATGAGAGTTCTGGGAAGGAAAAGGGTTTAAGGGGTGGGTGGGAATCTGGGGTTCAGTGTGTCCTGGTCATCCGCCTCCAAGACCTAGACAAACCTCACCCCATGAACCCGGGCACCCCTACTAAATCACCAAACGTAGCGAACCACTTGGGGTGACCTACGGCATAGGTGTTGGTTATCCAATAAAAGTCAATTTTGGGGATTTGTATTTCTTAATAACATTATATACAACGGGTACCCGGCATGCGTTGTAAGGTCACTGCAACGTCCGGTAGAACTCAGGATGATATTATGCAGTGTTAAACTTTTTTTTACATTAGCTCCACACAGGAGGCTCCAAGGAAAACAATTTCCCTAGGGGCCTATGGCATCTTTGAGGATGCTGTGCGGAGGGTTTTTTAAGGGAAAGGATGGAGAAGATATCGGAAGGAAAGAGGTATGAGGAGTGGGTAGGAATCTGGGGTTCAGTGTGGCCAGGAGTGACGGACGTATGAATCTATTCCTCACACTGCGGTGCAAGGCTAAGGGTTGGGAGAATCTGGCTGGAGAGATAAAAAGCCTCCCTCAATCAGTCTCCTCGGATCCAGCCCGCCACGCAGTGGTTGTTGAAACATATCCGCCACCAATACCTAGACAAACCTCATCCCATGAACCCGGGCACCCCTGCTAAGTCACCAAACGTAGAGAACCACTTGGGTGACCTATGACAGCGGTGTTGGTTCATCCGATTGCGATGAGACTTTGGGAATTTGATGTGTGCATTCCAGCGATGGTTTCTGAATACAATAATGATCAATCGGGATACAATAATGAACCAGGCGACCGACGTAGGCGCACATTTCTCGCTTTTTGAAAACTAAATGTACCGGGAATGAATTGATGAAGCACGGAAGGGGGGGAGGAAAAGGCTCCACGCAGGACACCCTGAGGAAAATAATTTCACTCAGGGTCATGTCATCTTTGGAGATGCTGGGTGGAGGGTTTTTTAAGGCAAAGAAGGAGATGAGAGTTCTGGGAAGGAAAGGGGTTTAAGGGGTGGGTAGGAATCTAGGCTTCAGTGTGTCCTGATCATCAGACCTAGACACACCTCATCCCATGAACCCGGGCACCCTTGCTAAATCACTAAACGTAGCGAATCACCTAGGGTGACCTACGGCAGACGTGTTGGTTATCCAATAAAGGTTCCCGGGGCGGCGGTTCCCATTCCCGCCTCCCAAATTGAACCTCAGATCTGGTAAGTAAACACGGCCAAAGCCATTTCAAACAAAGTTTCGATTCTGATACTTTATAAGTTAATTAGTGTTAATGAGAAACAACACAAACTAATCGATCAAAAATTATTTGCACACATCGAGTTCGAACCCGCAATCTTCGGATAGTCTTACCTCTCGACCTAGGGGGCCCTAAATTATATTACGCTATTTTGATGACGAATTTCAAAATAATTTTAATTTCAAAATACAAAAAATTTAAAAATCCAAAAAATTTTAAATTTCAAAAAATTTTAAAATCCAAAAAAATTAAGATCCAAAAAATATAAAAATCGAAAAAAAATTTTAAATCCAAAAAATTTCAAAATCCAAAAAATTTTAAAATCGAAAAACTTTTAAAATGCAAAAAGTTTCAAAATCGAAAAAAAATTTTAAAATATTAAAGTTCACAAAATTTAAAAATCCGAAAAAATTTAAAATCCAAATAATTTAAAAATTGAAAAAAATTTTAAAGTCCAAAAAATTTCAAAATCCATAAAATTTTAAAATCGAAAAAATTTTCATATCCAAAAAATTTGAAAATAGAAAAAAATTTAAAAACCAAAAAATTTTAAATTTCAAATAATTTTAAAATCCCAAAAATTTTAAAAAACAATAAATTTTAAATCAAAAAAATTTTAAAATCGAAAAAATTTTTTTTAATCCAAATAATTTTAAAATCCAAAAAATTTAAAATCCAAAAAATTTCAAAATCGAAAAATATTTTAATATCCAAAAAATTTCAAAATCCAAAACATTTTAAAATCTAAGAAAAATTTAAGATCCATAAAAGTTCAATATTATAAAAATTGAAAAAAAAATTTATATTAAAAATTACTTTTTGAACTCCTTGAACCAGTTGACCGAAGTGGCCCTATAGTAGGTGTACCAAATTGAGCAATCTACTGCCTGTGCCCTCTATGCGGCGTACACACCTCGCTTCGTCTACATTCAAACATCGTTTTTTTCTTCAAATACTTATTGAACACACACTCCTCGCATCATCCACGTTCACACGTCAAATCGAATAGTGTTTTAACCCGTTAGTTGCTTTTGCAACGGGCCCAGCTAGTCGTATATTATTACGCAGTTATTAATAATATTACTTATTAATTGACATGTTATGAATGAACAGACAAATTTAAATAAGAATTACGTTGTTTTTGTATAAATATATGTATATATTTTAGTTTTGTAACTTAGAATTTAAAGAAAAGATATTCCACCATACATACATGTATACTTTATTTTTTTTTTAAATTCTAAGCAAACGGTTTATAATGAACTGTGTTTTTTTTTAACATTTAATTCTACAATTTTTGTTTTTTTAATTGACAGGATTACTCAGAGATCCAAAGATTCGTACCTCTTTACAACTTAAGTTGTCTTGATAGTTGAAAAATATTAAATTTACATTAAAAAATGTTTACATTTAATTTCATTTCATGTCGCGTTTGTTTTTAAATATTTATATATATATATATAAAACATATATACAGAGATATAGATGTTGTTAAGTTAGTTTATAATAGAGCATATCTCCTATGTATTCGAGTATGTAATATATTTCTAATAATTGACGAGAATAGTTTATTTAATATATAAACTTTTGCATAAAAAGTGTTTGTTTTCCCTTGGGAAACTGAAATTTGTTTGTTTCAAACAATTTACTAAACAATTACGACTCTACAAAGCTGGTTGTTTACCTCAATTATTTGGCACCATTCATTGGCGATGGTTGATGACATTATGACATTTAAATAATTTAATTTTACATAAATGTTGATTGCTATTATATAAATTTCCTTCTTGGATAGACCAAATGACCTTAGTGAGTTAGTCAGGAAACTCCACGGAGTGAACATTCTTGATATCCTAAAGATGGATTTAAATTCAGGGCAAAGTGAGGGTTGATTGATCTCCCAAAAAGTGATGCCTATTGAGGCTTAATACCCTGATTTGGGACAGTGACGCTTTAGAGCATAAAAGTGATATGACGTTTTTGAAGGAGTTATGTAAAATTTGTAGAAATAATATTTATAATATATTTTTTTTCTCTTACAGTTTAATGTGTGTTGTTTATTTATCATTTAATGATTGTTGTTCACGTAAGATTTAATTATGTCCTGTTTATTTCAGGTATTTTAAATATAATAATCAATAATTTTGTATTCTAATTCCTATTCAAATTTAATCAATTTTAAATATTTCAAAGTTTCATACGAGTTATTTATTATATATTATGTTTTATTAATCTTTGAAAAGATTGTTAAATATTACTAATTGCTTTGTTGTTTTTATTTAATAGAAATCCTTGGATCGACAAATGTATCAGATAGAATAGGTTTCTTTTATAATTATGTTTGGGGACAAACATTTGCGTGGTCCGGGAGGTAATGTTATGATAAAATATTTGTCAATATATCTCGAAGTTTATTTTATCATAGATTAAGGCAAGCAAGTACCTAATTTCGAGAGGTGATTAAAAAATATTAAAAAAAATAATAAACTTCAACATAAATTTTTTTTTTTGAATTTTGGAAGTAAAATATTTCAATTATTTCTTTTCGAATATGATATAAAAATTGGAAAATTTGTTGAGAACTCACTCCTCAGTATTTAGTCCGTGGTGGTGGATTATTAACTAAAGTCTCACGTGATTCTTATTTACGTGTTATTTCGTTAATATTATAAAAGTAAAACGATTGTTTATTTAACCGAAATGGTTCTTTATTAAAAAGGCCGCGACCAATATAAATCGTGGTGCCGATAAAGTGTTTTTAATACACATTTCTGAGATCGTAATAGCCACAGAATATAACCAAAAGATATAATTTGAATTTACTTGCCAAGTATCAAGGCAATATATTTAAAAATATGGAAGTTTAATAAATCACAAGGAGACCAACCTGTCTAATGACGAAGGAATTATAATCTCGCCTGGATTTACAAATATTCCATGGCTGGAGTAAAATGTTGGAGCAAATACTGTTTTCAGCTGACGACAGTTCAAAATATTTTGTCAGACTTTACAACATGAGAAAAACCAAGATTTGTTATTTAGTTAGTTACTTGAAGTTTTGGTCGATCCAAGGGAGTTGAGTTTAAGAACTTTAAATATGTTTTAATATCCCAATTATGTTTTCTATAATGTTTTAATACATGTATTATTTCTTATTACTTATCATTACTGTCTGTTTTATTTAAAATCCTTCTATTTTAACCTTAAAGTTGTATACTAAAGGCCCTGAGAGAGGATTATTGCTTACCCATCTGCTAGCCTGGTCAACCAGTGGCGCCCCTTTAAAAATAAAGCTGGCAGATGTTATTTCCCTATTACAACATACCTTTTAACATTTTATTATACCTGTGATACGATATTTATGAGTTAACTTCCTTATGTACTAAGATCACGATGTATTCGCGTAACAAATTCAATAATGTCTCATTGTCTCAATGGAGATTTTTCACTTCAATTATATTTTTTAACCAACACCAATTCACAAATAGCAATAAATTGTTAGTTCGCTGTTGACTGACTTTCACTGGCATGGCACTGCCAAAAACAGAAGGAACACTTCACTGGGTAGACTACTCGGCCATCTTGTCCAGGGTGGTCATCATATTAGAATAGTACATCACCATGTACTTCTGTATGTTATCATTTGGGTAGATCATCATAAATTAAGGGGCGGCCGTGCCCTGGTAAGCAGATAGTACCATTAATTCTGCTGCGAGGATGATCAACTCGCGTTTGTTGACTTGAAGCCCCAGTGGCTTCAGGCTGGATACAGTGGTGTCAGCAATACCAATACCGATGCTGTTGTTGTTGTTTGGTTGCATCGGTTCAGCCCTAATGCAGTTAGGCTGTGACCTTGGGAAGGTCCGTGGTTTTCCGGGTCGAGAAATTTGGATCCAAGTTTGATTCTATTGGCATCAAACATAATTTTGTGATGGGTCTCACAAAAGTGCCTTGTGCTGTTTTGACGGTAACTACCCTCACTATTTCATTCGGGCCTGGATGAGTAGTTAATATGCGCGCCATCTTCCATAATGCAGGAGTCTTCCATCAGGATTACCAGATCGTCCTTCTTTATGGCCTTTTGGTTGCTGGCCTGCCATTTGGTCCGTTTTTGCAGCTTAGCAAGGTAATCTCGTTTCCATCTGAATCAGAAATTTTGAATTAAAGCATTTAATTTTTGATATTTGCTTAGTCTGTTCTCCGGGAGCTCGCGGACATCCAACTCGGGAATAACCGAAGCATCCCTGCCCATGAGGAAATGGTTGGGGGTTAGAGGCAGTAGGTCGTCTACGTCATCAGACATAGAACTTAAGGGACGGGAGTTCAAACAAGCCTCTATCTGACAAAGCAAAGTATATAATAATTCAAACTGCAATGGGTTATTTTTAGTAATTCGATATAAATGAAACTTGGTGGACTTGACGGCGACTTCCCACAGCCCCCCATGGTTCGGCGCCCTAGGCGGTATAAAACTCCAAGAAATTCCCTTATCAGCTAAAAACCTATGGATTTTTTCATTGTTTAGCCTTAGACTGGCATACAGTTCTTTGAGCTTATTGGAAGCTCCTCTGAAAGTGGTTGCATTGTCAGAAAATATTTTTTCCGGCTGACCAGTACGGGCAATGAACCTCTTTAAATAATTTAAAAAAGCATCGCTTGACAAATCTGTTACGAGTTCCAAATGAACCGCTTTGGTATAAAAACAAACAAATATGCAAAGATACGATTTAATGAGCGGAGATTTCCTCAGCGCTCCAGCCTTCGTGTCTATCGGTCTGGCAAAGTCGACCCCTGTGACAGAGAACGGTAGACTGGGAGTGATTCTCTCAACTGGAAGGTCTCCCATGATCTGCCGGCAAACCTGAGGTCGGTATCTAAAACAAACAACACACTTATGTAGGATACGCTTAAGAGTGTTTCTCCCAAATATCGGCCAATATTTTTTTTATTTTTTTATTATTTTTTTTATTTAATATAGATATATAGTACAGTGGTTTTATATAAATTACATATCGGTACAAAAATTATTTAAAATTGCAATCTCACCAAAGAAGAAACTAGTTCTTGTGCTTGATGAACGATTTACACTAATTATAACAGAAAAAGAATAACATTATGCAATAGGTAAGTTTATAATGGGAACAATTAAAACTTCTGGATTATCTATAAGTGTAGGTGTACATACATGGGATACGGTTACATACTAAAATATTATGCACTTAAGTGAAATTCGAAAAATCTAAATAAAATAGACATGAATATAGATTGATAATACATAGAAAGAAAGAGAAAAACAGGTAATTATTAAGTTAATTATTCCCGATGAAGTGTAGCTTCAGTTTGAGTTTCAGTTTATTGATGTCTTTGGTTTTTTTATTTCAATCGGAAGGTTGTTGAAAAACTTTATTCCTAAATAGATATAATTGTTTTGCATTAGTTTGGTATTAAATTTTGGTATTTTGAAGTTGTTTTCATATCTTTTTGATTGATGGGTTTCAAATTTTTTGATGATATTATCTTTGTAAATTTGGATAATTGCATTTTTCTTGAAGATATTCTCTACTCGAGGCACCGTGAAATCGGCGAAAAGCGTTTCTGTTGGATAAGTGGAGGGTTTCTTTAGGATTACTTTAATGATTAGCTTCTGGATCACTTTGATCGGAGTTAGAATATTGTTGCAATATATTGCAGCGTATTTCCGATAACAGCGCTTGGTGACCTGCATGTAAATGTTCATAATGATAATTACGTATAATAAGTTCAGTTAGTTTATGTGACGGTGATAATATTATAGGGTGCCTTTGATGATGCGATAAATAAGTAGCTAATTTTAATCGTCCACTTGCGCAAATTAAACCTTCCATTAATCAGGGATTGAGAGCTTTCAATCTACTGTTTTTGTTTACTAACCCATGTTTTTTTAAGTCCTTCAATTCTCTTTTAAAGGAATGTTCTTGCGATGGTTTCAGTAGGCATTTTACGACAATTATTTATAAATCTTAACGCTTGAGCGATTACTCTTTTTAATTTGGTTAACGATGAGAATTTTTCGAAAATATCCCATTCTTGAGCATCAGTTACCAGTAGTACATTTTTATTTTTTTATTTCCGGGGGATCCAAACATGACATCTTGGATACTGGCCAAGTGCTGACATCTTCCGTCAACCAGCTTGGCCCCTTCCACCATATTGAAGCGTTAACTAACTTTTCAGCTGTGGTACCTCGGGACAGTATATCCGCTGCATTTTCTGACAATGATACGTGCCGCCAATGCGTTGGATCGCTGATTTCCTGTATCTCAGCGACTCGGTTTGCCACGAAGGTGTTCCAACGAGCTGGTTGTCCTTTCAACCAGCATAACGCTATTGTTGAGTCGCACCAGTAATAGGTGGCTGATTCCTCTACACTAAGCGTCAACTTGATATTTTTTTATTAGCTTGGCCAATAGTAATGCACTACATAACTCTAACTTGGGTAGTGATATACATTTTAATGGCGCTACTCTAGACTTGGAGGTAACTAACATGCCACTTACGTTCTGAATCTGTTGAGACGTTGTAGGCGCATGCTCCGAAAGCTTTCTGCGAGGCGTCGCAGAGCCCATGCAATTGTATATTCTTTGGTGTTCCGCTAATAACTTCTCTAGGGATTTTTGACACATTTAGTTGCGATAGTTGGTCTAGATAGGCCCTCCAAGGTAGTAAAATTTCATCAGGTAGTATGTCATCCCATGATGCCCTGGACTGCCATAATGTTTGCATAATTAATTTGGCTACCACTACGATGGCCTTGACCCTATACCAACATGGTTACTAAAAAAATGTGTCATTGTCTTAGCCCCGTTCCTAGTTCATCTTTTTAATAAATCTCTGAGCACAGGTGACTTCCCTGAACCTCTAAAGTCTGCTGTAGTTGCGCCGATACTAAAGAAATCACAACTTGACCCCGATAACTTAGGTAATTATCGACCTGTTTCAAATTTACCTTTCCTATCAAAAATCCTGGAGAAAATTGCTGCTGCACAAATAACCAGTCATTTGAATTCAAATAAATTATTCACTAATCGTCAATCCGCATATAGAAGGTTTCACTCAACAGAAACCGGAATCCTTCGTATGCTGTCAGATATAACTTTGGCCATAGAGTCAGGTAAGTTAGCACTTATCTCACTCTTAGACATGAGTGCAGCGTTTGACACGATTGATCATGACTTTCTCATTAAGAGATTAGAGGAAACATTTGGTTTGAGTTCCGATATTAAAAATTGGCTGGTGTCATATCTATCCAATCGCTTACAAGCCGTTAATAAGCTCTCTAACTTCGCAACACTTTCTTCAGGGGTACCCCAAGGATCCGTTTTAGGCCCACTTCTTTTCATCCTTTTTACAAATGATGTCGCCAAAATAATCGAGTCATTTGGTCTCCTGTCCCACTGCTACGCTGACGATCAGCAAGTTTATTTTTACTGCTCTCCAAACGAAATCAACAGTCTCAAAATCCGCATAGCTGAATGCCTAGAAGCAATAACTCGTTGGATGTCTTCAAACAAGCTGATGAGTTTCTATGGGCGGCCACAAACAAACGCCAACATTTCATAGACAATGCACCTATTTCCATTTCCGGCAACGATATTATTCCAAAGACAACAGTCAAACTTCTTGGCGTTAATTTAGATTCAGACTTTTCGTTAAAAAGTCAAATAAATAGAACAGTAAGCACCGGTTTTTTTCACCTAAGACAACTCAAGTCAGTTCGAAGAAACCTTCCTACAGAGACGACAAAACTATTAATTAACTCTTACGTAGTCTCGCGGCTCGATTACTGTAACGGCATCTACGCTAGTCTTCCCAAATATCAAATTGACAAACTTCAATCCGTGTTTAATGCAGCGGCAAGGCTCATAACTGGGGTTTCTAAATATTCGCATATTTCAGAACACCTTCGTAACCTTCACTGGCTCAAGTGCCCTGAGAGAATCCAGTACAAATTGTGCTGGATGGTTTTTAAATCAATCTACGAAATGGCCCCACCTTACATCTCCGAATTATGCGTCCCGGAAAATACCGGTCCGAGACAATTAACCCTTAGATCAGCAACTTCATCTGCTAAAGGCAGACTAATAGAACCTAAACGAAAGCCAAATACTATGTTTGGAGATCGTGCTTTCGGAGTAGCTGGGCCTAAGGCTTGGAATAGACTCCCTCCGGAATTAAGATGCATAACAAGCCCAACAGAGTTTAGGTCCAAACTAAAAACCTTCCTTTTTGGGCTCTCATACCCGTAATTTAAATATACCTATTTGAGAGTATCATACTTGTATTGTCTATGATATGTCTTAATCACACTTTTCTTACTGAATTAAAATTACTCGATTCCTTACACATCAATCTGTCTCTTGACGAATCACATTTAGAAAGATCAAATCCTTATTGGTACTACTGCACCTCCCACCTTTATATGTTGCTTTTACTTTCCAAAATACACTCGTCAAAGAATACATTACATATTAATATTAAAATATTTTTCAGGATTAAATAACATGTGTTCACAATAATGTCCTCTGCGTGCGAACTCTATCTAAATTTCTTTAAATGGACAATATACAGTGTTAATTTCAAGCGACCTCCCAGGTAAGTATGGTCATGTTTTCATTAAATTTTAGGCAGCATCGCGTTCATTGGTCAAAATATTGTACACATATTTTCGTATCGGTGATCAATGAACCGATGTATGCAATTTTTAGCCATAAGTTGTTTATAATTGTTTGCCTAGCTTGTAGTTTTTTTTAGATTTTAGAAATGTATTTTAAGTTTGTACAGCGCCCTTGAGGTGATTTTTCACAAAAACGGCGCTATATAAATCATCCAAATATTATTATTATTATTGATGGGCCCTTAGGGTCCTAAAGGATCAAAGGTGGAAGCTATGCACGATAATATTTGACGCTTGCTCTCCGTTTTACCTGACGGCTTTGTTATTTCATACGACAGGTAATCTAATTCATTATTCCAAATTAATCCAAATATTTTTTCATTCTTGGAATTGTCAGTGATCATTTTTTCACATTTGCCTTGTCTGGCAATTTCACCTTGGCTCCGCCCAGATGACAATTCCAAAACATTTGATCTCCACTTCCTCAGGATCATCCCTGCAGACAGCAAGATATCATTTATTTGTTTCTTCAACTTGAAACAAACTTCCAAGTCATCTCCTCCAGTCAATAGATCGTCCATATAAAAATCATTTTCTATGACTTGCCTTGCTACTGGGAAATTAACTTGATTATCCATACCGATTTGTCGAAGACATCTCGTTGCTTGGAAAGAGGAAGGTCCCAGCCCATAGGTAACGGTCTTCAATTTGTAATGTTGGAGTTCCTCTTCTTGTGATTCGCGCCATACAATCTTCTGAAGGCTGCGATCCGCTGCGCATACGTTGATCTGACGGTACATTTTTTCGATGTCCACAGTCATGACGTATTGATGTTTTCTGAAACGTAATAAATGGCTGTATAAGTCCTTTTGAATGACAGCTCCCACCATTAGAGCATCGTTCAGGGATATTCCGGTCGACGTCTTTGTCGAACCATCAAAAACTACACGCACCTTCGTCGTGGTGCTAGCTTCTTTAATGACCGCGTGATGCGGCAAAAAATAGGATTGCTCATCCCCTCTCCATTTATCACATAACTCCATATGACCTAGTTGTTCATATTCCCGCATAAATTGTACATATTGCAATTTCAATTCCGGATTTATTAAAAATTTCTTCTCTAAATTCTTAAATCTTTTTTCCGCTGTGTTTAGTGAGTCACCAAGTTGACTCACACAAGGGCGGCGCGGCAGACTCACAACGTATCTACCATCGCTCTCCCTAGAGTGCGTGGTGACAAAATCTGCTTCACACGCCTTCTCCTCATGATTTTGAAATCTTGCAGGATTCACTTCCTCCATTTTCCAGAATTTTTCTATTTGATTGGATAATGTGTTTATTGATCAACTACAAATTTGCGGTACTGGCCTTTTTTTATGATGAATGTTGATCGGGCCCGATATGATCCATCCTAGTTCAGTCCTCTGAAGAGTAGGTCCGGTATCCAATCTCAGCCGATCATCTTGTAGTATATCCCAAAAGCTCTCAGCGCCTAACAAGATATCAATGGGAGCCGCTTCGTTGAAATTTGGGTCCGCCATTTGTAATCCCGGTTGCAGCTTAATATTTTTTCTGGCCACTGTTGCTTGAGGTAGGTTTGTGGTTATTTCCTGCAATATTAGACAATTGATATTTTGGTTATAATTTGTCCTCAGAGATTTCATTTTAATAGCAACACGTTTCTTTATATGAGTAACATTGTTGTGTATGCCTAACACAGGCTTGTTTATATTTTAACATCTTAAATTTAATTTCATTGCGAACTTTTCGCACATAAAATTGGCTTGAGCTCCAGAGTCAATTAGGACCCTTGCCTCATGCACTTTATTATTGTGATCTACCACCCCAATGATAGCAGTCGACAATAAAATTGTTTTTTCTGCCTTCGCTAAGGCTGAATGGTTTGACACTGAAACTTGTTCAGCATCCATTTGGCAGTCACCTCCGGGGTGATCTTCCCCTTTATTCATGGAGTCATCGCTCGGATGCATCTCCCTGTGCAATAACGTATTGTAAGTCTCGCTATCACAATGCTTGCATTTCAAATTAATTTTACAATATGGGGCCGTATGTCCTAACCTCAAACATTTTCAGCAGGCACGGTACCTCCTTATTGCGTTGGCTCTCTCTCCTGAATTTAATTTTAAAAATTTTTTACAATAATATATTTTATGTCCCTTGTCATTACAACAAATACAATTATTGTGGGTAGCAGCTAAAAATACCGATTCCTTTTTAGGATTATTGTTGCTACCATTTGCTTTCTGGTGGGTAGGAATTTTTTTCGAATCTGAATTTAACATTAATTCCAAAACTTGTGCACGCGAGGTTAAACATTTAAGATATTCCTGTAATGTATGTAGCTCATCATGTAATGGGGTTTGTTCCCAATGCTTTCTAGAACTTGAATCCAATTTATTAGAAATTACGTATTGTTATAAATGGGTAGTTGAGCAGAAGGACTTCAATAAAAACATGGTTTTACATAGGAAATCTTCTAGTTTTATTTCACGGCACATTTCACAATAAATTTGTTCCCGACCCGAACAAAAACACTTAAGTTGGCCACTTTGACCACTAGCTAGATAATGCTAGCTGTTTACAGGAGATCCACGTTATTAAGAGAGCATTTTTAACTAGAAACGCAGGCTATTTATAAATAACATTTTCCAACACCAACAAGCATAAATAAACCACCATTGTCAATTTATAAATACGACATAGATATCAAAAATCTGCTTTATCGTCTAGCACTTAAAACAGTGCGACCCTATGGACGTAACTTGTAAACGGTAATTTAAACAGTCAAGTTACAAAATATACCGCTAGGTGGCAATAACCTTCACTTTTTGAACATACTGCCCGGCGGGGAATGAAAAAAAACAACTAGTTTTTTTGAAATTAAAAAATCAAACTACAAATTCCTAAATTTACAATAATATACTAAAATTTTACCAGATGTGTACCTATCTAAATTTAAAGGGTCCGGGAACCTAACCAACAATTAACAATAACCTAAAAATTTACAAATTTCTAAAAAATCATAAAAAATTTCACAAAATATAACAACATCACAACATTAATAATAAATTTGTACAATTGACAATTCAATAATGTCTCATTGTCTCTATGGAGATTTTCACTTCAATTATATTATTTTAACTAACACCAATTCACAAATAGCAACAAATTGTTAGTTCGCTGTGAACTGACTATCAGTTTATCACTGGCATGGCACTGCCAAAAACAGAGAGAACACTTCACTGGGTAGACTACTCGGCCATCTTGTCCAGGGTGGTCATCATATTTTAATAGTACATCACCATGTACTTCTGTGTGTCATCATTGGGTAGTACATCACCATGTACTTCTGTGTGTCATTGGGTAGATCATCATAAATTATGGGGCGGCCGTGCCCTGGTAATCAGATAGTACCATTAATTGTGCAGCTAGGATGATCAACTCGCCTTTGTTAACTGGAAGCCCCAGTGGCTTCAGACAGGATACAGTGGTGTCAACAACACCAATACTGATGCTCCATAATTATAGTTGTGGTTTGGTTGCATCGGTTCAGCCCTAATTACAGTTAGGCTGTGACCTTGGGAAGGTCCGTGGTTTGCCGGGTCGGGAAATTTGGATCCAAGTTTGCTTCTATTGGCATCAAACATATTTTTGTGATGGGTCTCACAAAAGTGCCTTGTGCTGTTTTGAGGGTAACCACCCTCACTACTCCATCCGGGCCTGGATGAGTAGTTAATATGCGCGCCATCTTCCACAATGCAGGAGGCAGATTGTCTTCCATCAAGATTACCACATCGTCCTTCTTTATTGCCTTTTGGTTGCTGGCCTGCCATTTGGTCCGTTTTTGCAGCTCGGCAAGGTAATCTCGTTTCCATCTGAACCAGAAATTTTGAATTAGAGCGTTTAATTTTTGATATTTGCTTAGTCTGTTCTCCGGGAGCTCGCGGACATCCACCTCGGGAATAACCGAAGCATCCCTGCCCATGAGGAAATGGTTGGGGGTTAAAGGGAGAAGGTCGTCTACGTCATCAGACAGGGAAGTTAAGGGACGGGAGTTCAAACAAGCCTCTATCTGACAAAGCAATGTATATAATAATTCAAACTGCAATGGGTTATTTTTAGTAATTCGATATAAATGAAACTTGGTGGACTTGACGGCGGCTTCCCACAGCCCGCCATGATTCGGCGCCCTAGGTGGTATAAAACTCCAAGAAATTCCCTTATCAGCTAAAAACCTATGGATTTTGTCATTGTTCAGTCTCAGACTGGCATACAGTTCTTTGAGCTTATTGGAAGCTCCTCTGAAAGTGGTTGCATTGTCAGAAAATATTTTTTCCGGCTGACCCCTACGGGCAATGAACCTCTTTAAACAATTTAAAAAAGCATCGCTTGACAAATCTGTTACGAGTTCCAAATGAACCGCTTTGGTAGAAAAACAAACAAATATGCAAAGATACGACTTAATGAGCGGAGATTTCCTCAGCGCTCCAGCCTTCGTGTCTATCGGTCCAGCAAAGTCGACCCCTGTGACAGAGAACGGTAGACTGGGAGTGATTCTCTCAACTGGAAGGTCTCCCATGATCTGCCGGCAAACCTGAGGTCGGTATCTAAAACATACAACACACTTATGTAGGATACGCTTAACAGTGTTTCTCCCAAATATCGGCCAATATTTCAAGCGTATTTCCGATAACAGCGCTTGGGGACCTGCATGTAAATGTTCATAATGATAATTACGTATAATAAGTTCAGTTATTTTATGGGACGGTGATAATATTATCGGGTGCCTTTGATGATGCGATAAATAAGTAGCTAATTTTAATCGTCCACTTGCGCAAATTAAACCTTCCATTAAACAGGGATTGAGAGCTTTCAATCTACTGTTTTTGTTTACTAACCCATGCTTCTTTAGGTCCTTCAATTCTCTTTTAAATGAGTGTTCTTGAGATGATTTCAGTAGGCATTTTAAAGCTGCTTCCAGCTTGGAGACAGTTAAATTGCCATACTTTTTATCCTTAGGGTTACGACAGTTATGTATAAATGTTAACGCTTGAGCGCTTACTCTTTTTAATTTGGTTAGCGATGAGAATTTTTCGAAAATATCCCATTCTTGAGCATCCGCTATCAATAGTACATTTTTACTTTTTATTTCCGGGGGATCCAAACATGACATCTTGGATACTGCCAAGTGTTGACATCTTCCGTCAACCAGCATGGCCCCTTCCACCATATTGAAGCGTTGACTAACCTTTCAGCTGTGGTACCTCGGGACAGTATATCCGCTGCATTTTCTAACGATGATACGTGCCGCCACTGCGTTGGATCGCTGATTTCCTGTATCTCAGCGACTCGGTTTGCCACGAAGGTGTTCCAACGAGCTGGTTGTCCTTTCAACCAGCATAACGCTATTGTTGAGTCGCACCAGTAATAGGTGGCTGATTCCTCTACACTTAGCGTCAACTTGATATTTTTTATTAGCTTGGCCAATAGTAATGCACTACATAACTCTAACTTGGGTAGTGATATACATTTTAATGGCGCCACTCTAGACTTGGAGGTAACTAACTGTGCATGCCGCTTACCTTCTGAATCTGTTGAGACGATGTAGGCGCATGCTCCGAAAGCTTTCTGCGAGGCGTCGCAGAACCCGTGCAATTGTATATTCTTTGGTGTTCCGCTAATAACTCCTCTCGGGATTTTTAACACATTTAGTTGCGATAGTTGGTCTAGATAGTCCCTCCAAGGTAGTAAAATTTCATCAGGTAATATGTCATCCCATGATGCCTTGGACTGCCATAATTTTTGCATAATTAATTTGGCTACCACTACGATGGGGCCTAAAAGTCCTAAAGGATCAAAGGTGGAAGCTATGCACGATAATATTTGACGCTTGCTCTCCGTTTTACCTGACGGCCTTGTAATTTCATAAGACAGGTAATCTAATTCATTATTCCAAATTAATCCAAGTATTTTTTCATTCTTGGAATTGTCAGTGATCATTTTTTCACAATTGCCCTGTTTGGCAATTTCACCTTGGCTCCGCCCAGATGACAATTCCAAAACATTTGATCTCCACTTCCTCAGGTTCATCCCTGCGGACAGCAAGATATCACTTATTTGTTTCTTCAATTTGAAACAAACTTCCAAGTCATCCCCTCCAGTCAATAAATCGTCCATATAAAAATCATTTTCTATGACTTGACTTGCTACTGGGAAATTAACTTGATTATCCATACCAATTTGTCGAAGACATCTCGTTGCTAGGAAAGAGGAAGGTCCCAGTCCATAGGTAACGGTCTTCAATTTGAAATGTCGTAGTTCCTCTTCTTGTGATTCGCGCCATACAATCTTCTAAAGGCTGCGATCCGCTTCGCATACGTTGATTTGACGGTACATTTTTTCGATGTCCGCAGTCCGCAGATGTTTTCTGAAATGTAATAAATGGCTGTATAAGTCCTTTTGAATGACAGCTCCCACCATCAGAGCATCGTTCAGGGATATTCCGGTCGACGTCTTTGTCGAACCATCAAACACTACACGCACCTTCGTCGTGGTGCTAGCTTCTTTAATAACCGCGTGATGCGGCAAAAAATAGGATTGCTCATCCTCTCTCCATTTATCACATAACTCCATATGACCTAGTTGTTCATATTCCCGCATAAATCGTACATATTGCAATTTCAATTCAGGATTTATTAAAAATTTCTTCTCTAAGTTCTTAAATCTTTTCTCCGCTGTGTTTAGTGAGTCACCAAGTTGACTCACACAAGGGCGGCGCGGCAGACTTACAACGTATCTACCATCGCTCTCCCTAGAGTGCGTGGCGACGAAATCTACTTCACACGCCTTCTCCTCATGGTTTTGAAATCTCGCAGGATTCACTTCCTCCATTTTCCAGAATTTTTCTAATTGATTGGATAATGTGTTTATTGATAAACTACAAATTTGCGGTACTGGCCTTTTTTTATGATGAATGTTGATTGGGCCCGATATGATCCATCCTAGTTCAGTCCTCTGAAGAGTAGGTCCGGTATCCAATCTCAGCCGATCATCTTGTAGTATATCCCAAAAGCTCTCAGCGCCTAACAAGATATCAATGGGAGCCGCTACGTTGAAATTTGGGTCCGCCATTTGTAATCCCGGTTGCAGCTTAATATTTTTTCTGGCCACTGTTGCTTGAGGTAGGTTTGTGGTTATTTCCTGCAATATTAGACAATTGATATTTTGGTTATAATTTGTCCTCAGAGATTTCATTTTAATAGCAACACGTTTCTTTATATGAGTAACATTGTTGTGTATGCCTAACACAGGCTTGTTTATGTTTTCACATCTTAAATTTAATTTCATTGCGAACTTTTCGCACATAAAATTGGCTTGAGCTCCAGAGTCAATCAGGACCCTTGCCTCATGCACTTTATTATTGTGATCTACCACCCTAATGATAGCAGTCGACAATAAAATTGTTTTTTCTGCCTTCGCTAAGGCTGAATGGTTTGACACTGAAACTCGTTCAGCATCCATTTGGCAGTCACCTCCGGGGTGATCTTCCCCTTTATTCATGGAGTCATCGCTCGGATGCATCTCCCTGTGCAATAACGTATTGTAAGTCTCGCTATCACAATGCTTGCATTTCAAATTAATTTTACAATATGGGGCCGTATGTCCTAACCTCAAACATTTGAAGCAGGCACGGTACCTCCTTATTGCGTTGGCTCTCTCTCCTGAATTTAATTTTAAAATTTTTTTACAATAATATATTTTATGTCCCTTGTCATTACAACAAATACAATTATTGTGGGTAGCAGCTAAAAATACCGATTCCTTTTTAGGATTATTGTTGCTACTATTTGCTTTCGGGTGGGTAGGAATTTTTTTCGAATCTGAATTTAACATTAATTCCAAAACTTGTGCACGCGAGGTTAAGCATTTAAGAAATTCCTGTAATGTAGGTAGCTCATCCTGCAATGGGGTTTGTTCCCAATGCTTTCTAGAACTTGCATCCAATTTATTAGAAATTACGTATATAATTAAAGCATCCCATTGTTCGGTTTTCACGCTTAAATTCTGCAATGCTTTGAGATTTACATTCGTTACATCAATCAGGTAACGCATGGCTACTGGATCCTCATGTTTCATCTCTTTAAGTTGAAACAGAGCTTGGATGTGTCTATGTACGGTAGTTCGCAAATTTGCAAACCTCTGTTGCAACAACTCAAAAGCCGATATATAATTCAGGTCTGATACCTCGAAATTGGCGATTATCTTTGCTGCATTCCCCTTTAAACAGGATTGCAGATAATAAAACTTCTGTACATTGCTTAAGGCAGTATTGTTATGAACTAGTGTCTTAAAGGTTTCTAGAAAATTAATCCAATTTTTTGGATCGCCGTTAAATTCTCGTAATTGGAGGCTAGGTAATTTTATTTCCAATTTGGGAGTCTCCACAGACTGAATTGCTCCCCTTGCTGTCGCTAAAATTGAATAATATTGGTTTTCAAAATTCTCCCTTTGCAAATTATTATCGATTTCGTTGGAATCCGGAAGGCTTTCGATTTGTTCCTGGATTTCTTCGAAATCATCAATTATTTTCTCAATTCTAGCATAGCGAATTTTAATTTCGTTTACTGATAATGCATTTAATGAATCCGCAAATCTCGTAAGTTTACCTTTCAACACTCCCCGTTTGTTAATCAATGATTTTAAATTATCCATTTTTATTACGTATTTGACAATAATTCAACAATAAAAAATGCTAAAAATGTTCCTTCAAAAACAATTTCTGTGCAATAATCGCGTAAAACAACAGTAATAACCAATTCAAGCTATGAACAATGACAGAATCTTACAATAATTATCTTCTAAACAATTAACCTAAAATAAATTTGCATGACTTGCATTTTACACTGAGGGTAGTTAATTTTTTGTTTTTAAAATAAGTACATCGACACACAAAAAAATAGCGCTTGTTTGAACAGTAATTCAATGAATAATTGTGATACGATGGCAGGGATACTTATCTTATCCTTCGTGGTTCATGTTTTCATCCTTCTGGTTTTTTTTTATTATATAGCTCGCTGGTTCATTCCGGTAATTCCCTTGATGCCTTCATCCGCTCGTAAGGGCTATGCGGCTAGAAGGACCATGTTATAAATGGGTAGTTGAGCAGAAGGACTTCAATAAAAACATGGTTTTACGTAGGAAATCTTCTAGTTTTATTTCACGGCACATTTCACAATAAATTTGTTCCCGACCCGAACAAAAACACTTAAGTTGGCCACTTTGACCACTAGCTAGATAATGCCAGCTGTTTACAGGAGATCCACGTTATTAAGAGAGCATTTTTAACTAGAAACGCAGGCTATTTATAAATAACATTTTCCAACACCAACAAGCATAAATAAACCACCATTGTCAATTTATAAATACGACATAGATATCAGAAATCTGCTTTATCGTCTAGCACTTAAAACAGTGCGACCCTATGGACGTAACTTGTAATCGGTAATTTAAACAGTCAAGTTACAAAATATACCGCTAGGTGGCAATAACCTTCACTTTTTGAACACGTATATAATTCAAGCCTAAATTTTGCAAAGCTTGGAGATTTACATTTGTTTCATCAATCAGGTAACGCATGGCTACTGGATCCTCATGTTTCATCTCTTGAAGTTGAAACAGAGCTTGGATGTGTCTTTGTACGGTAGTTCGCAAATTTGCAAACCTCTGTTGCAACAACTCAAAGCCGATATATAATTCAGGTCTGATACCTCGAAATTGGCGATTATCTTCGCTGCATTCCCCTTTAAACAGGATTGCAGATAATAAAACTTCTGCACATTGCTTATGGCAGTATTGTTATGAACCAGTGTCTTAAATGTTTCTTGAAAATTAATCCAATTTTTTGGATCGCCGTTGAATTCTCGTAACTGAAGGTTGGGTAGTTTTATTTCCAATTTGGGAGCCTCAACAGACTGAATGGCTCCCTTTGCTGTCGTTAAAATTGAATAATATTGATTTTCAAAATTCTCCCTTTGCAAATTATTATCGATTTCGTTGGAATCAAGAAGGCTTTTGATTTGTTCCTGAATCTCTTCGAAATCATCGAATATTTTTTCAATTCTAGCATAGTGAATTTTAATTTCGTTAACTGATAATGCTTTTAATGAATCCGCAAATCTCGTGAGTTTACCTTTCAACACTCCTCGTTTCTAATCAACGATTTTAAATTATCCATTTTTATTACGTATTTGACAATAATTCAACAATAAAAATGCTAAAAATGTTCCTTCAAAAATAATTTCTGTGCAATAATCGCGTAAAAAACAGTAATAACCAATTCAAGCTATAAACAATGACAGAATCTTACAATTAACCCAAAATAAATTTGCATGACTTGCATTTTACACTGTCGGTAGTTATTTTTTTTGTTTTTAAATAAGCACATCGACACACAAAAAATAGCGCTTGTTTGAACAGGAATTCACGGGATTAGAATGAAGGAATAGCAGGGATACTTATGGTTTATTTCTTTGTTTTTCATGTTCTCATCTTTCTGGTTTTTTAGATAGCTCGCTGGTTCATTCTGGTATTTCCTCTGATGCCTTTATCCGCTCGTAAGGGCTATGCGGCTAGAAGGACCATGTTATAAATTGATATTTTGTAGAATGACTTCAAGGAAAACATCTGGCTTCAAGGCGGAAATCTTCTCGTTTATTCACGGCACATTACAAATACTTTTTATTTGTTCCCGACCCGAACAAAACACTAAATTTGGTCACTTTGACCATTTGCTAGATAATGCTAGCTGTTTACAGGAGACCTTCATGTGATTTTTCATAAAAACGGCGCTATATAAATCATCCAAGTATTATTATTATTAAGAGCGTTTATAACTAGAAACGCAGGCTATTTATAATAACATTTTCCAATACACATAAAAAACAAAACACCATTGTGTCAGTCATCGTACGATACAGGGCAGAAATCGAGAAATCTGCTTTATCGTCTAGAATTTAATTTAGTCTCGCCATACGTCACTAATCTGTACCAACAAAAACAATAAGCTACAAAAATATGCCACTAGATGGCAGTAGCCTTCACTTTTTGAACAATGGCAAAGGTATTAAAAGAGAAAATCAGCGAAGTCCAATGAGCAAAGGAGTATTGGAGGGGACCCACCACTTTCCCAACGGCGTTATAAGGAAACATATGGTTTCCTCCTTCACCGCACACGTCAAGACTCTACTTTTTTTGAACGAAGCTACATTTATTTGAACGACTCTAGACCCTCCAATGTCCATGCATACGGGGTTAGTAAGCAGTATGCAAGTACTTACATTAACATTATACAAAAGATAAATAGAAGTAGCAGCCCGTGGAATAATTCTTCTGAAATAGGTAACATCAAAAAGAGATAGGTAATAGTGTTAGTAAAAGAAAAATAAAAATAAAAATAACGGCTATGACCAGTCGAAGAAACCTTCTGTGAATAAAATAAGTAATGAGGAAAAAACAGTTATATGATTATGTCATAATGTAAGAAATTACTTTAGTAGCGGAAATAAAATAAAACATATTAAAAAAAAGCCAGAGAAAGTATTCCATAGACCACCGGGCAGTCCCAATGAGAATGCGTATAGCTATCGGCCCAACCGCAGACGATGCTCGAAGTCCGCGTCCTTTAGCCGGTTCCCCGATTTTGCCTCAAAGAAATGTACTTGGGAGAGAAGGGGAAGTTTTTGAAGACCTTGAGGAAAGATGAGCGTCGGGTTACCGGAGGGGGGACGGAAGGACATCGAGACCGCACGGTTACGCCTCAGGCCAACGCATGTCGATGGGGGAGGCGCGGGCGGATCGCGGGAAGACCGCTCTGTTGTATGTTCGCCTGGCAATGTGCATGGACAGGGTCTATCCCACCCCCTCTTTATGGGGGAATGACGATACAAAACATGCACAGTTCAGTTGCGCCACCAAAGAATGGAAACCAAAACTAATCAAGAAAAATAGAAAATAATAAGAGCATTTATACATGTAAAACATAATTTCAGAATCAGTACAGAGTGATAATGTATCAAGCGATACTGTCATCACTACCATCGCTCACCAAGATGACCTATCGAGGTAAAAACATAAATCATTGTTAGCAGAGACCAGAGAAGAAAAAAAAATAGTCAAACGTAATCAGTAATTTATAGGTCACATAAGTTATATATTATATATTATAGATAGTTCAAAGCATATTCACTAAATAAAGAGTAATAGAGGAGGAACGAAGAAGACGGGAGCAATACGTGTAGCACCTGAAACAAAGATGAATTTAGTCTAGGTCGGCGACTCTAAGTACAGGCCATCTCTCTACCCAGGACTTGACAAACTTTTTCAAGCATTCGAAATTCTCTTTGTTCGACACAAGGTCAGCATTCCACGCTGGTTTTGTTATTCCGCGCAAACCATCCAACATTTCCTTCATGAACTCGCAGTGCCACAGAATGTGCTTGGCGTCTTGGTTAGTATCACCACATGCGCAGTTTGGGTGAGGAGAGAGGGTCAAGCTATGAAGCTGACTCCTGAACTCCCCATGCCCAGAAAGCATCTGCGTCATGTAGTGATCTAGTTTAATGTATGCCCCTTCCATTCTGAATTTAACTGAAGGAAAGAAGGAGAAAGTCCATCTGCCCTTCGTCGACCTATCCCATCGCTCTTGCCATACACTCAGCGTCCTCTCACGCATCGCTTTGAGCAAGCCAGGGAGGGCCACTACTCCTCCCGGTGTCAGCTCGACTCCCAGGTGGACAGCAGCCCTGCCTCTAATAAGTTCCTTTTTGGTCAATATTTCCCTAATTTCAAGGTCAATCGGCAGGACGCCGGCCAGAACTGGTAATGCATCTGAGGCCACAGTCCTATAAGCGCCCAAGAGCGCCAACAGAGGAGTCCGCTGACCCCGTTTAAGAGCCGAGTTTATCAAGACGTTATCCAAGCGATGCTCCCACACAGAGGCAGCATATGAGACTTGCGACACATATACCCCTCTGTACAGCAGGCGAATCGCCGGAGAACGCAATCCCCCACTCGGCAGTTGAGAGTCTTCTCAGTTTCTGAAACAGGGCCTGGGCCCTGTCGGAGGCGTTCTTGACGTGGGCTAGGAACGAGGAAGATCTGTCCAAAATTACGCCTAAATACCTGGTGTTTTCTGCAAATCGGATGGGTGTGCCTCCCATTCTGATGAAGGGGTTCCTGCCTCGGCTGAGCATGCCCTTCATAAGGAGGCCCACGGTCTTGTGGGGAACGAAGTTCAGTCTATTTCTCTGTCCCCATTCAAGGATCACTTGTAAACCTTCTTCAGCCTTGCACAGCACAGTTTAGAAATTGCTCATATTTATTTAATACTAAATAAAGTACCTAGCGTTGCCTGGGCTTTAGATCATGTCTTTAATTTCAGATCTGAATATATTTAACTCATTCAGTTCCAAAAGTAGTATAACTAAACTCACCATTAGTGATTCTTCCTTTCTATCTATTGTTAAATTCAAATTTATGTTTAATTAAATTAAAGCAAATCGCTTTATAAATCATTTTCAAATTTAGGTCATGAAGAAAAAATGTTTTTTTTTAAATTGTGGTTTACTGTGTTCTATACATTCAGTGTCTTTGCACTTCAAAAAAATATTTGACAGTTAAATTGGTGTTGCCAGTCTACAAATTTAGTAGTTCCAGTTTATATATTTTCTACTCTTTTTTGACATATTATACTCTACAATTCTCTAGTTGTTGGCTTCCCATTTTGAGATTTCTACCCCGCGTCTAAAGTATGTAACGTCTTTGGGATTCTCTCGACCAATGTTCCACCGCAGTTGGAAGGATGGATTCATTCTCGGATACACAGACCTCCAGATTGCTACCCACTCCTCATGCCTTTTTCCTTCCCAGAATTTCCTATCCTACCCTTCCTTAAAAAGACCCTCCACACAGCATCCCCTAAGATGACATAGGTCCTGAGTGAAGCTTACGTAAATAAATGAGTTTCATTTCAGAGATTTATTATTATTGTTTTTTTTCCTTAGGAGGGGTGCAGAGACATACGTTTATCGTTTGTCTCATTTTCGACTATTGAAATTTAGTGTGTAAGAAAGTGGGGCAGCATTATATGATTAAGAACAAAAGAAAAACAATCAAACAATTTGACGTTTTTGAATTTTTGGAATTCACGCACAGTTAAATATTATAATACCTATCACAATATTGCTGCAGTTCTTTCAAAATATGAGAATTCGTTTAATACAAAATGTATGAAAAAAAAATTCTTCATTACTTTCTTTTTCATGAATTTTTTGCGATGTTTTAATAGTTATTCTGTTATCCGGGGCGGAGACAAATCCGACAAATCATCGTCAAAATTGGTCCAGCCGATCTTGAGTTATAAATAGTGTAATTAACCCGACTTTGTTTTATATATTAAGATTATAGTAGTCCAAGAAACTTGGTTACTCCCTATAGATATCGACTTTCAATTTCATATTCACCCGGATTTCAACAGTTTGGGATTTTCTGCTGCGAATATCGCCAACGGGCCGCTACTTGGAAGGCCTCATGGTGTAGTGGGGATAATCAATAGACAAAACCTAAGGGTTACCGCAATCCCGATGCATAATTGTCGGATGACCGGAATCGAGGTTAGTTTAATTACTGAAACATTAAGCATTTTTACAATTTACGCGCCGACTTGTTCAACTGACAACTTTGAGGAATATTCTAACTGCCTTGCCTCCCTACAAGCAACAATTGACGATAAAAAATATTTAATACAATTATATTCGGAGATTTCAACGCTAATCCTGACTCGATTTTTGGAATGGAACGACTATCTTTTTGTCAATGCGGACATCGAAATTTTACCTGTGAATTCCTACACATATATCAGTGACTCTTAACAGCTCCACTAGGTGGTTAGACCACTGTCTAGTTAAAAATATTTTGTAATAAAATATTTACTTACCAATATGAAAATACACTACGATATAGATTACCGGTCTCTCGAGCTGACCTTACAAACGGTGGGATTGGCGAAAACGGAAGTGTTTACTTCCATATTAAGGGATTCAGCATTATGAAATCCGAATAATATACGTGATATTTTATTTATTTATTTTTAAATTATTATTAAGTTAAAAGAAATTTAATATTTCGCTTTCTTAACTTAAATACAGAGCATATATAGTAATAGTATAAATATAGTAGTAATATTTTTAACTTCGTTCCAACATCTTAAGTTTAAATAATATATTTTTAAAGGTTTTTATATTATCTTGAAGGAGATTAAATATGTGAACTCCCTCGTGGCCAATACTTTTCTTGCCACTTTCAGTCTTGACAGTTTTTGTGTTGGCTAGTATAATGTTCGTGTACCTGTGATGTTTTTATAAATGTTGTGTTTGTGTGCATAAGTCCATTTTGTATTTTGTAGATTAAAAGACATATGTTATATTCGTACAATGTTCTTATTTTCACAAGGTTCATTTCCTGGTATAGTTTTTTGTGGGAGTGTCTGGGTTAAAGTTGAAGAATTTTTTAATAGCTTTGTTCTGTATTATTTGTAAGTCGTTTTAACTTATGAGTTTTCTCATATTTCTATTAAATAATTAAGGTGGAACTGGAATAAGCTAAAGTATAAGCCCTTCTTTACCTCTGTTGGTAGAAGACGAGCAATTCTGCCAAATACACCAATTAATGGGATGATTTTTGTTTTTAGTTTTTCTATGTATTGTTTAGAATTTTTTTTTATTTTTTTTTATTTTTTTATTTACTTTATTTATTTATTTAATACAATAAAAAATTTAATGTTTATAATACATGAAATAAAGTTTTTCTATTAAAATACATTAAATAATACGTTTTACACCCTTTTTAAGAGCAAAGCTCGAGTTAAAAAGGCGGATAAACGCATGTTAACCACAATATTTAGCAAAGGAAAAATAATATTATTTTTATATATATAAAAAAATAGATAATTAACAGTTAATAAGAAAAAATATATAATTATATGTATAATTATATATATATATATATATATATATATATTGACCTCTTCCCGTAGTATCTTGATCCTGTAAGAAGTTGCTTGACAATGTTGATCCACCTTTAACACCGTATAACTTGGCATTGATGGAATACATCTGTATGAATTGGCAACAACGTTACTACAAATACCAAGGTTGCCAGTTTCTCGGTAAAAGTTTTTGATATATTGCACATAAAATTTTCGAACTTTGTATGGAAATCATACGCATCTTTTTTGTTGATCCGGTCAAATCCCCATACGTTGTCGATCCGCCCAAATCCCCATACGCGGTTGATCCGCTTGTTGATAATCAAAGATGGCTGAAAAGGGAAGCCTTCTGATTGGTCGAACGAAGCCTTCTCATTGGTAGCAGATATGGAAGGCACCTACTAAAAAAAGATATATATTTTTTTTTTTTTTTACAGTGAATACCGCACAAGAATCTCAACTGCTCCCGTCTGGAGCCAGTGAGACTATGGCATCCCCAATTGGGGTATGTTGTGAGGCTGAAGGTAGTGGGGAGGGGAAGGAGGTGGGGAAGAGGAAGGTTGGGAAGTACCTGGCTATTCAGATCTGGTCACCAAACACGGCTAAAGCCATTTTCAAGCAACGTTTCAATTCTGAATGGTGGTCTTACACCAGGGCGATCCTGATAGTATCTTCCACTCTGGAACATGCCGCAAATGTTCTATATATTATTTTTAATTAATTAATTGTGAAATAACACAAATTAATCAAATAAAATTTATTTGCGCATGCCGGGTTCGAACCCGCGACCTCCGGATTGTGAGTCAAGAGTCTTACCCACTGGACTACGGAGGTCGTCCAATTGTTCAACTTAATTTTTACAACGGTTATGAAGAATATATATTCTTCTATATTCTCCACAAAATATTATTGACATTTCTTGTTCACGCCCCTACACGGAGAAAAATGTTTTGAGAATTTATTGGGAATTCTTGTCTTTTTATTCGGAATTACTGTTAAAAAGCGACTGCAGTTGTTACGAATGAACCAGGAAACGGAGTCTTAATAGATATTCGGACGGCGACTGTCAAAAACTTTACGAATATATTTTCATGATGTCTCGCAATTTCAACTCTGTCTGCATGACAATACTAATATTTTTGCATTACAATTACGAATATCTAAGAGTGATTCATGATATTTGCCAGTAGTTAATAATATTTTGTTAGTTCTTTTACGAAAATATTGACAGTCCTCCTGATATTTTTTCAGCAATTACTAACCATTTATTCGATCTTATACGACGGTCTTCCTGATATTCTGCTAGTAAAATACTGACAGGTAATTTTTGTTCGTTCTTTAACTAATATTAGGTTTTACTGATATTTTGTTAGGTTCTTGTACTAATACCTTATGCTTACTGTCAAGTTAATTGCTCTTTGCGTACTGATAGAAGTATATGACTTTTTACTAGTATTTTTAATGATTCCACTGACATTTCATCATTCCAGTCCAAACTGCACTAGGACGGGAATGATGGAATGTCAGTGCAATCATTAAAAATGCAAGTAAGAAGTCTTATAATTTTATAAGAAAGCATTGGTAAAATTAACATGGCAGTACACAAAATAAACATGAAAATGAAACAACTTAATAATACTTACAATCTTATATAATATCTTCCAATGAGTCAACGGGATCACGGAGGCCCATTTGGAGTATGTTGGGAGGCTGAAGGGGTTGGGGAGCAGGAAGGAGATAGGGAAGACGAAGGTTTGTTAGATAATAATTCATAAAGAATGAAGCTTTAAATAGTGTAAGTATATTTAATTACTCATCATAAATCACATTGTATAAATTATAAATTTCAAGGAATGTCGAATCTCATATTACTAAGGGTAAAATATAATTACAGATTGTAATACCATACAAAAATACGATACCTAAAGCAGAATATGGACTGGTAAAAATAATAATTAATTAATAAATAATTGTATGTCTTCCAATGATAAAAATACTTGGGATGAACTCAGCTTCTGACAGATCTGCCGAGCATATTTTTTTCCAATTTATCGCAGTATTTATTGGGAAGATCTCTAGTAGCAAAGAAAGGTTTTTTAAAGGAAATAAACTTTTTCACTGTTGTAATCAGTGATTGAGTTTATACTTAATTAGACCGCAGACACCAGGCATTTTACCACTGAACTGCCCTTGTGAGGTGAAAGTATTCTATAAATCATCTAATTATTTTTATCATTTAAGTTATATCGTTGTACTTCATACTTTACAAAACCTTTTTTTATCACCATATCGCAGACCCAAGTTACAATACTACATAATAATGGCGCTCTGCGAATTTGATAATTTACAGGGCGCCATTTTTGCGAAAAATCACCTCAAAGGCGCTTCACAACAATACCGTAACATATATGTTACATACAATACTACTCAGGATTTACAGGTGGTAAAGTTGTTCTCTAATTTATGCTGAAAAGCACGTTAGCTTTTTGGTCTGAGTTGAACTCTATAATCCGCCTGAGTTCTTTCCTTGGTGAAGTCAGTTTTGTATAATGTCCAGCATCCTCACTCTGTAGTCTGTAAATAAAAGACAATTGGAAATATTAATACTAGATAGAAGCAAGGCTCCCATCTCCTGTATTATTAAATAATTACTTCCAGAGCCTTAAAAACATTCACTCGGTACATAAAGTATTTTACTTTTAAAAGCGTGGGAACAAATAATATCATATAATTATTATCATTACATAGTATAAAATGACGTCGCTCAAAATGTATGTGCGCGTTAATCTTTTAAACTACGCAACGGATATTCATGCGGTTTTCACCAGTAGATAGAATGATTGAAGAGGAATGTTTATATGTATAAAACATGTAAATTATATTAGAGAAAAGCCGAGAAATTCAAAGAAAACCTATTTTTGTGCGATTTAAAACGGCTGGCGGGCTGTACTATAGTAGATGTCCTAGAGTTAGTAGGTACCTATTCGATTTTCCCTTTTCAAATATCCAGTGTTGCAATGCAAGCATTGTATAATTAGTGGCGAGTTAATTAGTTTATATGTATAATACATGCTTATTATAGTAGAGAAAAGACGATAAATTTGAATATTCAATTCAGGCAGCGGGCAGCGAGCAGCTGGCAAGCGGGTGGTGTGGATTATATAAATAATGGGTAATGGCATTGTGTTTCGTTAGCCACAGCAACGTGTGGCCCGGTCTGCTAGTATCATATAATACACTTACATAATTATAGCCATCATATATTTGATGTACACAATTAGATTTGACTGCGCCAACGTGGGTATTGACATCTTGCCTTGGTAAAAAGCAGGATTTTGAAAAAGTCAGTTTTGTATAATCGTAAAATATTTAGCATCCTCACTATGTAGTCTGTAAAAAAAGATATTTGTAAATATTAATACTTGATAGAAGCAAGGCTCCCATCTCCTGTCTTATTAAGTAATTACTTCCAGAGCCTTATAAACATTCACTCGGTACATAAAGTATTTTAATTTAAAATCATCTGACCAAATAATATCATATAATACACTTACATAATTACAGCCATCATATATTGTAAGTATACAATTTGATTTGACTGATCCCACATTAATTTCACATCAGCGCGCCAACGCGGGAATTGACATCTTGCCTTGGTAAAATGCAGGGTTTTGAAAAAGTCAGTTTTGTATAATGTCCAGCATCCTCACTATATAGTCTGTAAACAAAAAACATTTGGAAATATTTATACTTGATAGAAGCAAGGCTCAATCTCCTGTCTTACTTCCATTCCTTCCTTTCATTACTTCCTGAGCCAAACATTCACTCGTACAAAAAAGTATTTTACTTTGAAAAGCGTCTGAACAAATAATATCATATAATGCACTTACATAATTATAGCCATAATATATTGGAAGTATACAATAAGATTTGACTGGTCCTTCATTAAATTTCATTTCAGCGACAACAGGTAACATCTCGCCTTTGTAAAATGCAGAATTTTGGCGTCTAATGTCCACCATTAGACCTCAAAATTCTGTAATCCATTATTCTGTAAGCAAAAGACATTTGAAATTATTAATACTTGATGTTATTCAATGATAAACCTAAATAAATAAAACTGTCAACTGAAGTGGTAAAATTATTACATTTGGTTGGATTTTTAATGCAAAGCAAAATCGATTAACAAATAAAAATAACCAAAGTATTCATTCAACATCCTAACTTAAACTTGCGTGTAAAATTGTAGGTTTGTTATTGATCCTCCGCATTTTATAAATTCTATTTCGTATTCTTACGACATTTATATAATCAAAGCTTACATGGCGGCCATTTCAAAGTAAAGAGACTATTAATTACATTGTTTTTTAGAAACAAAAAGAGCACTTTGAGTATTTCATAATTACGATTATATAGGCAACATTATTTAATCGGAAATTATATCTTAACATATATAAACTTTTACCTATGCAGCTCACGCTATAACACGCTGCCATAACATAAATTATTTGAAAACAATAGGTCAAAACTTACCTACCTCGTAATCCACTATCCCAATTTTTCTAACAAATGGATAGTTTGTCAAATGTCAATCCATTAAGAGATTATGGCTTTATTATGAAAATAAACAAATGCTTATTTATTGTTAAAATTTTAAAAACTACTAACACTATTGAAAGAATGAACACCGCTCGTCAACACGCCATTTTTAATTTGAATGACGTGAAGTTGCCAAGTTGGCGTTCGCAATAAGCGCCGTTTACACGCACACTTCGGAGCGACCGAGTCCCGCGCCACTTCAGGCCGCCGCGCAGAAAAGTAAAGACCGATAGGTTTACAGCGCAGTTCACTGTAAAACTTTTCTGCGCGGCGGCCTGACTCGGTCGCTCCGAAGTGTGCGTGTAAACGGCGCTACGTACAAAAATCTGTAGTACAAATAGAATATTGACAATTTATCGGATGCGACCTAGACAGAACGATCTCAGGCCGGCAAGTGAATATTTTAGCAATGCAGAAGGGCCTACGAGATGCGCAGTATAAACGACCGGAATTTGGCCCTTTCTAGTAATACCTAAGAAATTAGTTGCTGAATAGTTTTTCTAGGATTACCTAAATTATGAGTATGTGTTATTAAAAAATAATTTAGCTACAGCGTAAAACACTTGTTAGTGTAGTACATGTAGGTACATGTACTACACTAACAAGTGCCGTTGGCACTAATAAAAAGAAGCAAAGCTAGCAGTCCACAATGGAGTCCTGGTACCTAACCTGATGTATCGCAGTGAGGCATGAAACTGACAGAGGAAGGATGAAAGTAAGCTAAATATAAAGCTGTTGAAATGAGATCCCTGAGGCGTAGGTATATATGTGTAGCAAAACCATGTACGAACGTGTGAGAAACGTAAAGATCCGCAAAGAATGCTACCTAGTCTGATGTATAAGTAAGATTAAGAAAGGAACTCTCCGATGGTTTGAACATGTAGAGCAAATGAGCCAGGAAAAGAGTGTAAGGAAAATATATGACGCAAATGTGAACGGTAGAAGAAGTCGGGGACGCCTGAGAAAGACATGGCAATAAAATAGCTATCGTAAAAACTTAACGAAAAAAAATTGGACAGGAGGCCCTGAGGAAAAGAATTCCCTTCAGGTCCTATGTCATCTTTGGGGATGATGTGTGGAGGGTATTTTTTAAATAATTCCCTCAGGTCCTATGTCATCTTTGGGGATGATGTGTGGAGGGTATTTTTAGGAAAGGAAGGAGAGGAAGTTCTGGGAAGGAAAAGGGAAGTTGGTGTGCGTAGGAATCTGTGGGTCAATGTGTCCAGGTGTGACGGACGTTTGAATCCATACCTCCCATTGCGGTGCAAGGCGATGTTCAGAGAGAGTACGGCTGAAGAACAACGGGAGAGAACGGCTCCCTCAAACATTCTCTCTCGATCCGGCATGCCGTGCAGATGGTGGACAGACGCGACCGTGGTCAAGACCCGCACAAACCTCACCCCATGAACCCGGGCACCCCGGCTAAGTCACCAAACTTAGCGAACCATTTAATTTTGACTTACCGATTGGGAGGCGGGTATGGGTACCGCTGCCCCGGAAACCATTTATTGGATAACCACCTCTGTCATACGTCACCTTAGGTAATAGGTTAGTCTATTCTATAATAGCTTTTTCTATTCTATATTAATTTCAATCGAGTCTTTGTACCCTACCTTAATCCGTCTCACGAAGTTGCCCAACTGTGTAGCGATAAAAGAAACCCCTATACCTAGTCCGCTCACAGAATGTCGCACATAAAAACAGTTTTCAAGCGTTAAGTACCAAGACGAAATTGTTAGGCAGTCTATCCTCTTTAGATAATTATTTCTTCAAAGAACTTACAGGTACCTACTAAAATAAGCTGAAAGGTACGACCGAAGCGCATCTTTGTTGGCGGTCAAAATCAAAATCAAAATAAAAATCAAAATCAAAATCAAAATCAAAATCAAAATCAAAATCAAAATCAAAATCAAAATCAAAATCAAAATCAAAATAAAACTCAAAATCAAAATAAAAATCAAAATCAAAATCAAAATCAAAATAAAACTCAAAATCAAAATCAAAATCAAAATAAAAATAAAAATCAAAATCAATATCAAAATCAAAATAAAACTCAAAATCAAAATCAAAATCAAAATCAAAATCAAAATCAAAATCAAAATCAAAATCAAAATCAAAATCAAAATAAAAATAAAAATCAAAATCAAAATCAAAATCAAAATCAAAATCAAAACCAAAACCAAAATCAAAATCAAAGTCAAAATCACAATCAAAATCAAAATCAAAATCATACCAAAATAAAATCCAAATCGAAATTGAAATTGAAACCAAAATCAAATACAAAATCAAATTCATAATCAGAATCAAAACCAAAATCAAAAACCAAAATGCAAATTAAATCCAAAACAAAAATTCAATAAAAAAAAACGAATTAAATAAGAACGTACCTACAAGTACCTACTAAAAGGAGCTGAAAAGTTCGACAGACCGTTACTAAATGGACCTGAACAATACGACAGACGCACATAGAACTTTTCATTTGCATTGCGCACAGTTCGCGGTCAAAACTTGGCAAATAAGAATGTACCTACAAGTACCTACTAAAAGGAGCAGAAAAGTTCGACAGACCGGCACCATCCATATATACATATATGGATCAACAAATAAAAACGTGTAAAATGTATATGACACCGAAAAATAGGCGTGGCTTACAGGTAAATCTCGATGACAAAAGCTGATCCACATGGATCAGGATATGTATCCCAGCTTCGGTAACGGATCCACATATCCGGATAGATCAACAAACTCAAACGGATCAACAAAAAACTGATGTACCGTCGCGCAAAATCAACAAAGTACGTGAGGAGATAAATATATATATATATATATATATATGTAGAACAATTTTCTCGGCTTACCCGCGTAACGCGGGTAAACCGAGAAAATTGTTCTACATCTTACACCCGTGAAAACCTTAATCATAACATATATATATATATATACATAACACCGTCCATTTGGCGACCAGCATGGGCAAATATGCATCTAAAGTGGCGACCACCGACATTTTTACACAGTTTATAGTACATGTAGTAGATATAGTAGAAAGTATACAGAATAAATTCTCTAAATATTTATTCAAGAAATACAACAAAACTACAAATAACATGTTAAGTTTACAAAAAAGACGCACATTATCAGATCTGCTGTTCTGTATAACCTGCTAAATAATAAAATAGATAGTCCTGAATTGCTATCCACTATTGGTTTAAATGTCCCAATGAGGCGTACCAGGCACACTTCTCTTTTTCATATAGAATCCAATAACACTAATGCAGCAAGTAACTCACCAATTACTCGCGCCATCATAACTTATAACCATTATTAAAAATTACTACACTTAGACATTTTTCATGATTCCTTGCAAACATACAAAACTAATTTATTAAATTTCTTGGCATGATATAATTGTTTTAAAATTACTTACACTTAACTTTTCATTAAACTTTAATCAGTCAATTACAATTAGTGATCATATAATTCTTGATTTAAAAATGTCTCCTTATCTCCCCCCCCCCCTCTTTTTATTATTATTACTTCATTCATTCAATAATTAAGTTTTAAGACCGGTTCATATCTCAGGAATCAAATGACATTCTATGGACTTACGTAATAGGTACATAACAATGTACCTATTATAAGGTATGTTAAATTAATTGTACAACAATGTGCAATTAATTTAACATACCTTATAATTTGTATTATAATGTACTGTGTATGTCTTAATAAACAAATAAATAAATAAATGTCGTCACAAGCATTTTGGCAAAAATTGTCCTGGTCGCCAAATTGGGCTTGAAGTGGAAAGTTTCGAATATTAAAGTTCCGCCGTCTGCGTCTGTCGCTACGCAGCTAGGCGCTAGGTGATATACACGGCCATGTATTCTGCCTTTCAATCTTACCCTTTAGGCGACCGGGTGTGATATATGCCGCCTTTCATACCTAGCATTTAGTGGCGACCGGGTACGACGTATATCGCCTTTCATTCCTAGCCTTTAGTGGCGACCAATGGCGTTAGCAAACTTGTTGGGAAAAAACGTTGCCGGTTTATTACAACACCCATACAAGAGTTGAGGTGCACGCGGCGGTGGCGTGATTTTGACAAATTTTGTCGTGATCAATCGTAGTATCGTATACCGAGCATTGACGTCCATGCAATTTAGATTATATTTGGCGACCGATCATTTTAGTGTCTTAAATACAATACAGTATTGATTTTACGGTTAATGCAATGAAACATAACAACAGAGTTGAAAGAATAATAGAAATGCAATATCATGATTATTCTTCGGAGTCATACCTATGACGTAGAATTCAGATAATCTGAGGTACTTGCCTTCAATTAATAATTCTTCTTTTTGGTCGTTTATACGGTCAAATTCACTTCTTTAAAATTACCTATTTTTATTTTACAGGAGTTCACTTACTCTGACGATGATGGTGGGATACGACCCAAATCCCAAATTCATGTAGATTTCAAAGGTTTCAGATAGCGGATGTGTGAAACAAAAGGAGAGCTCACCGATTAATTTTAATCGAAAAAATAAAAATAAAATTGCATGAATGATTCATCTAATCAAAACGACCCTCGTACATTCTTTTCACTTCAACGTGTTGACCAAATCCAAGAAGAAAATTGATATAGAAATAACGAAAAATAAATACAGTGCGCTGTTCACATGCCGTAGAAATGAAACCTTCAGAAAACTAAAGTAGGCAAGAGTGGGTAGGCTACAAAGCACCGCACAAAGAGGAGACCGATTATTCTATCTTAGGGGGCATACATTAATTGAGCTAAAAATGGGGGTGGGGGTCCAGTAAAATCTCACAAAATCTTGAACAGTTTTTCAGTATATTGTCGCGATAATATTTTCCACAACGGGGGAGGGGGGGCGAAACGGGATAGCATTGGGTAGGATGGGATAGGGTGAGACCCCAGATACACAACTGATGTCTCGTGAGGGGAGAGGGGGGGGACACCAAATCTCACCGGGGGGGGGGGGGTTAAATTGTAAAATTAACTGCTCACGTAATTAATGTATGCCCCCTTATTCTCTCGCAGTCTAAATCCTATAGATGTATGTGTTTGCCTCTTTTGAGTGTCGCTAATTTTCGTTTCATCGAGTGTCAAATCACAACGGTATTGATGTTTTTACTTCAAAGGAGTTCGACTGCCAGATTTTTGTTTTTATTTCAAAAAGGACTTAGGACAGGTTGTTTTAAAAATTTGACAGAATCGTCAAAAATTTAAAATTTGAAGTTAATTTTCACGTTCTGTGTAAGTGCTATTCAAGTTCTGTTATAAAATAAAAGAGCAGTTGCGTTATAAATCTGAAATAATCACGAATAGAACTTACACAGATTGTGAAAATTAACTTAAAATATTTGATGAGTCTGTAATTTTTTTAACAACCCATTAATTATAATTATAATTGTTTGAGGCATATTTTCAGAAACAATGTATTCGAGGAAACAACTGTGAAAACATCGAAAACAATGCGACTAAATTTAACATACATGTGTTTTTGTTTTTTTACTTTAGCCTCACACAGGAGGCCCTGAAGAAAATAATTACCTCTGGGCCTACGTCATCTTTGAGGACGCTGCGTGTAGGAAAGGAAGGAAAGGATGCTATGGGAAGGAAAAGGGTTTTAGGGGTGACAAACCTCACCCCACGAATCAGTAGATGAGTAAGTCGTAGGTGAAAATATTGAAATGAAGTTAGTGAACCAGAACCCACCACATCAAATGCATCACAACCATATAAAAGTTTGTAAAATCCTTATCAGACAGTCACGAGTAAAAATACTACAATAAAAAAAATCAATTTCAGAGTGTGCAATTCACACTCGGTAGAAGTGAAACCTCCAGAAAAACTAAAGTAGACAAGAGCGGGAAGGCTACAAAGAAGCGCACAAAGAGGACATCTATTATACTATCTCATTCTCTTGCAGGCTAAATTCTATAGGTGTATTTGTTTGTCTCCTTTTATTGCTCATTTTATTTTATTTATTCTCCTTTAAACTAAACTTCGACAGATTGAGACGAATGCAGATTGAAACGAATCAGTTGAAGGATAATTATTGTAGGGTTAATTTATTATAATATTGTTTCCAAGTCTAAATTATTTTATTCCACGAGGCGCCGCACTTAGAGGAGTCTAATAAATTACGAAGCACTGCACAAAGAGGACACCGCTTAGTCTATCTAATTGTTTTGTAGATGTTATTTCACTTCATTCCTAGCATTTAGTGGCGACCGGGTACGACGTATATTGCCTTTCATTCCTAGACTTTAGTGGCGACCGATGGCGTTCGCAAACTTTAGTGGCATATTCTGCATTTCACGACTAGCTTAAAGTGACGATCGGAAACAACGTTGTCGGTTCGCTTCAACTCCCGTACGAGATTTTAGTAGCACGTGGCGGCAGAGTGATTTGCAACGTTGCCGCACATACTTGGCCGGTTGCCTCGAATATTTTATCTTTTCAAAATTTGTCATGATCAATCGTATTATCGAATACCGAGCATTGACGGCCGTGCTGCTTAGAGTGTATTTGGCGATCGACCATTTTAGTTTATTAATTACAATACAGGATTGATTACTGTTGATGCACTGAAACGGAACAAAATAATTGAAAGAATAACAGAATACCCATACCAAGATTACTCTTAGGAGTCATACCAGCCCTCTAACGTAGAATTCGGATACTCTGATATTTTTTTTTTTTTTTAGTAATAGAAGGTACATAAATTACAAATAAATTTTATACAGTATTTAATTACATAGTAGATATATTTGATGTACCCCCATAATTAAGCAAGGCTTGGGTGTATGGGGGGTGTTATTGTATTGCTTTTTTATATCATTCAGTTTATTTATATCACATTTAAATTACCATTTAAACGAAGTTTTCAGTATAATTGTTAAGGTGAGTTTTAAAATTTTTTATATTGGTATTCATGTTTCTAATTTTTTCTGGTAATGAATTAAAAAATTTTGTTCCGAGATATTTATGACTCAATTGTCCAATTTTTTTTTTTACATTTTGGAGTGGGAAGTATTGATGTTTGTCTAAGACTTCTGTTATTTTTAAATGGTGCAACTTGATTTTTAATATTATCTTTATAAATTTGTAATGTTGCATGATAAAAGTATAATGCACTTAATTTTCTGACTTTAAATTGTTTGAATAAAAGTTCTGACGAATACGAGTAGGGTTTTTTTTTAAATTGTTATTATTAGTTTTTGTGATATGTAAATTGTTTGTGTTTGATTTGTATATGTACCGCCCCATCCTATAATGCCGTATTGTATAATTGATTGACAGAAAGCAAAGTATGTGGTTCTAAGTAATTTTTCGTTTAAAATATCTCTTAAACATCTAAATATATATGTTAGTTTCCTTATTCTGTTGTTCAAAATATTTATGTGTGGAGACCATTTTAAACGCTGGTCTATTGTTATGCCCAGGTACTTAATATCAGTTTTGATTTCTATTTTTGAACATTATATATTACATTTGTGGTTTTCTGTATTTGTCATAGAGTGGATTATTAAGTTTATTTCTTTAGGTGTTTCTTGTTTTTTAATGAAAAATGGCAAATAATAGGTTTTTTTAGAATTTAAAGTCAATAGGTTTTTATCAAACCATAATTTTAGTGCATTGATATCTCTATTTGCCATTTTGTTTATTTCAGACCAGGTGTTTGCTTTTAGTAGTAGGACTGTGTCGTCAGCGTAGGAGACGATGTCTCCATATTTAGAAATATTGAATATATCATTGACATATATAATAAATAACAATGGTCCCAAAACTGTACCTTGGGGTATTGAAAAATCGCTATATTTTGAATCGCTGACTTGATTTAGTAATTTTACTTGTTGTGGTCTTTCATGTAAATAACTAGCTATCCATGCTAAAACTTTACCATTAATTCCTATAGATTTTAATTTATTTATTAATTTTTTATGTGATATGCTGTCGAAAGCTTTTTTCAAGTCTATAAATATTCCGATACATTTTTTATCGGAATCTAGGGCCGTATATAAATAGTTGGTTATTTTTGCTATCGCGTCGTGAGTACTTGTATTTTTTTTGAAACCGAATTGATTATCATTGATTATTTTATTTTCATCTAAGAATGTCCAAATTTGTTTTTTTTACAATTTTCTCATATATTTTTGATATATTTGATAGAAGGGAAATCGGGCGGTAATTTTGTGGGTCTTTAGGACAGTCTGTTTTATAAATGGGAGTTATAATTGCTCTTTTGTAATTATTGGGAAATTCGCCATTTGCTAGACTTAGGTTTATTATATGTGTTATTGGGAGAATTAAGTATGTTTTCATCGCTTTTATTGTCTTAGCATCTATGTTATCAAAGCCGGGGGCAGAACCTCCTTTTAGTTCCGAAATAGTTCTGTCAATGTCGGCTTCTGTGACTGGCTCAAATTTATTTATTTGACATTGTGTTCTGTGTTGTGGATTTGATATATTGGTCGAATTTATGGATTTTGCTAGGTTTTTTCCAACGTTATTAAAATGGTTATTTAAAATATTACAACATTTTTTTGTGTCATTTTGTACATTATATATTAATTTCCCATCTGATATTTCGGATATGTGCTTATATGTTTTATTTTTATTTATTATTTCATTTATTGTTGACCATATTTTTTTATTATTGTCTTAAGCTTCTGTTATAATTTTTGAGTAATAGTCGTTTTTCGTTTTTCTAATTAGAGTAGTTAATATATTTTTATATTTTTTATAATATAGTACAATTTTATTGTTAACTAGTGGCCTTTGTGTTATTTTATAAAGTTTATTTTTTTTCGAATGGCTTTTATTAATCCTAGAGTAATCCATGGTTTAATTTTCTTTGATTTTGAATTGGGGACGATCTGTGTTGTTTTTGTTGCTTCTAAAACGTGTTTAGTTAAAGTTTTTTCAAACAGTAAGGCACTTTGGTTGGTGCATTTATTTTTTAAAACTTCTTCCCATTTTTCATTTATTAATGATTTTTTTAATAATTCATAGTCTATTTGGGAATATGGAAGATTTAATTTGGGTATTGTGTTTAGTTTTTTATTTGTCTCATGTAATATAAGACACGCGTAATGGTCAGTTATATTGGTTTTCCAAACAGTAGATTTAATATTTTTTTATTTCATTTAAATGTATATTACACCAGATATGGTCTATACATGATGGAGTTTGGTTTTTAATTTCTCGAGTGTTACTATTAATACAAGATTTAAAGTTGAGATGCGTCATCATGTTAATGAAATTATTTTTTCTATTGAGTTATGGTTAGCAGAAATGTTTATATTGAAATCACCACATACAAAAGTAAGAATTTGCGATGATTTGCTTAGATATTCATATAGTTCATTGATGAAGTTAGTTATGTTTGATTTGTGTGTTCTGTACACTGTTATAATTCTGTATAATTTGTTTTTTAATTTTTTATCTATTTTTAGACAATTTACATGTTGTATATATATTTCTTAAAAGGTTAATAATTTCACACTCATCATGAACAAATATAATTATACCACTATTTTTATTAATTGGTGTTGTTGTCGCGATGCCTTTGTAGTTGGGTAGTGCATTAATGTGTTGATCGTTATTACAGTGCGTTTCTGTTAACACTATGCAGGCGGGCGATAAAAACAGATCGTTTATATTTATCAAAAATTCATCAAGGTTTTTTGCGATGCTTCGAATGTTCATGTGTAGTAATAAAAAGGGGGAACTGTTTGTAACGCACCACTTATTAACTTATTTAATATTTTGACATATTTCTTGGTTTATTTTGTATTTTTCGTCAATTTGTTTTACTATGTATTCGGTCATTTTGAATTATAATTAATTTTTTCTTGATCAAAGTTAAGCATTTTCAATCTGTGTTTGCATTTTTCACTATTTGATTTGTGGTCTGTTGGAGTCGTAGTATTAAATTTTAAACTAAGTTCTGTACAATTAATGCATTTTGGTATTTCGTTCTTATTGTTGCAGTTTTTTAAGTTGTGTTCACCCGCACAATGAAGGCATATTGGTTTGTTCGGTGGTTGGAGGCAACGCATTGCTGTGTGACCATATTTTTGGCAATGGTAAAACTGCATTAGGGGGTTGCAATCCTCTACTTTAATTTGGTAAAATCCAAGGTTTACTCTTTTTTTCGAAATTAGAAGATTTCTGAGATCTCCACTGGTTTCGAGAATTATATTTTTTTGTTTAAATTTTTTAATTTGTATGGTTCCTTTGTATTGTATGTGTGCCTTTAATTAATAATTCTTCTCTTCGATCGTTTTTACGGTCAAATTTACTTCTTTAAAATTCTATTTTAAATCCCTATTCTTATTTTACAAGAGTTCACTTACTCTGACGGTGATGGGGGGATACTACCTAAATCCCTAATTGACACAGATTTAAGGTTTTAGACAGCGGATGTGTGAAACAAAAGCGAGCTCACCAATTAATTTTAATCGAAAAATTAATATAAAATTCTGAAAACGACCTTCGTACATTTCCAAAAATTGTATTGACTAAATCCAAGAAGAAAATTGGTATAGAAATAACAAAAACATACAGTGCGCAGTTCACACGCCGTAGAAATGAAACCTTCAGAATACTGAAGTAAACAAAAGTGGGTAGGCTACGAAGCACAGCACATAGAGGAGACCGATTGTTCTATCTTATTCTATCGCAGGCCAAATTCTATAGATGTATGTTTTTGCCTCATTTTAGTGTCGCTATTTTTCGTTTCATCTAGTTTCAAATCACAACGGTACCAGACGATTTGCAGGTGCTTGAAGTTTATACTTCAAAGTACAAATGTGCAGTTCACACGCGGTAGAAGTGAAACCTCAGAAAACTAAAGTAGACAAGAGCGAAGAAGCTACGAAGCACCGCATGAAGGGGAGATCGAATAGCTACGAAGCACCGCACAAAGAGAAGACCGATTAGTCTATCTAATCTCTTATACTTATCACTCAGAAGTGATAAGTAAATAGGTACTTTATTTTTTTTTTTTTCATTCATAGTGTAATAATAAGTTTTGTTAATTATTTTAAGTTTTAGATACTTACCTGCTAATTTAGTTGTTTTTTAATAAAGGATTTTATCAAAAGTGTCACTTTTTCAATTTGTATACATTCATACTTCAACTAATTGAACATGCGTTATAATTTTACAATAATTATAATTTTACAATAATTATAATTTTACAATAATTATATTTTGTTATTTATTATATTTTGTTCAGGTTTTATGAGAAGTGTTTTCGTCGCGCGTCGTCGTAATCATTATGAGTGATAAACCTGCTGATTAAGTGAAACATCTTTAGCCCCGTTATGATTTGGATTTCGGATGAAACGAAAATGACAACTACTGCACCTGCGACGCATCGACTGCGCTTATTGATAGTTTTGATTATGATGTCACTTTTAAAGGCCCCTATTGGTTACGATATGAAACAGAAATTACGCTGGTCTGCGGTCATTCGTCGCTTTGATTATGACCTCACTTTTCAAGTATTGGTTGAGATTTTTTTGGTAATGTTTCGCTTCTACCGCGTGTAAACTACACTCGAATTTTTTTTTATAAGAGATTTTATGTGTCCCTTTTTCTATTTTTTTTTTATCTATTCATAGATCAACTAATTCACCATCGGTTTTTATTGTTTTCGTAACCCCCTATGGAGTCATTTTTGTAATTTATTTTTAATTAAAGATTGCAGGAAAAAGTATTTTGAGTGTTATTCTTTTGAATTCACTGGGAAACACAATAGGAAATCAGAGAATGAATTTTATTTTATTAAAATTTATCGATGGAAGTATGAATTTGTATTTTTCAAGCGTGGAACGATCTGAAGGATTTTATTGCAAGTAATTTATTCATTTGTCTAATGCCAATGGTTCACGCCCAGTCATCGCCCATCGAGATTTCGATTCCTCGGCTTTCTTCGTTCTCCATCACTGAACAATCAACCATCATCTACTGCTATAGTGCTGGCAGTAAGAGATTTCAAAATAGCGACAGATTATTCGTAACCCGAGATATTTATTTTTAAGTGAAATTTCTTTAGCGCCGTTAGCGACTTGAAATTCTAATGAAAGAGAAATGCGTCACAAAAATTTATTATTATTTTAATATAATAGTTAATAAGTTCTTATATAATAGGTACGGTAAATCCTCGCTCTCACTCAAGGCTCCCATAGCCCAGCGGCGTAAAGCGTTTCACGAATTTAGTGGCCAAACAATTCAGACCGCGTGGATTCGAGTCTTATAAAATCCAAAATAACGTTTCAATTTTTGCAAAATAAATATCCAATCTTCAAACCATACAAAATGAAAATGAACCACACCAAGAAGAAACCATAATTATTAATATGATGACCCAATGTATAGCAAAAGGTGCACCAGAATTCGACGAGAAAATATGTATAAAATCATCCTTCACTAACTAACTAACCATAACACCGTTTCTCCACAGGGGTAGGCAGAGAGGACGGACCGCCAAACAACTCGGTCTTGGCACACACTTCTTGCCTCATTCACATTCATCGATGTATCCTCTTCTATTATTTTGACTCTTGACGCAGCCCGAATCAAGTATCTGAATCACTTGGTCTTGTCATTTTTTTTTATATTAGCTCCACTCAGAAGGCCACGAGAAAAATAATTTCCCTCAGGCCCTATGTCATCTTAGAGGATGCAGTGAGGAGGTTCTTTTTAAGGAGAAGTTCTGGAAAGGAAAAAGGTATTAGAGATGGGTAGGAATCAGAGATTTAGTGTATCCAAGAGTGACGGACGTATGGATCCATCCCTCCTCCAACAGCGGTGCAAAGCGATGGGTCGAGAGAGTCCTGTTGAAAAGGTCGAAAGGCCTCCCTCAACCAGTCTCTCTCCGCCACGCAGTAGGTGGGCAGGCGCATCCGCTGCCAAGACCTCACCCGCTTTTAAAAACCTGTGGTACCACTTACTCAAATAATTTCTATCATCTTAACATCCTCATTCATAAATACAAAATTAGTATAATTATAACCACAAATGAAACTAACCTTTTGCATCTCATTGTTTATAACCACAACAAATTACATGCATTCCACATACCTTCAACACCAACGCTGAAGGATTGTATCCTTACTTGTCTAATTCCACTTATACATGTAATCCATTCCATTCTTATAATCATATTAATAACCTGCTATGATTTCTATTCTTGCTTCATATATAAAGTTATAATCATACATACAACTTTCATACTTTCAATGTACTTAATATACTTTATGATTGTAGATCTCCTATGTATTTTTACTTGTCTAATTATTGTTATTCTTTCAAACACAGAAGACATTATGCACCTGCAAAGACACATAACGAATAATAAATGTCTTGGTCTTACAATATACTTATACATTAACCTATCTTACCCAGTCGTTGATGAACTCAAACACCCACCATACACAGATGCCCATAATGGACCCAATTAACCCAATTGATAACTTTCTTAATATCACGACACATACGACAAACAACACAAATGCATTAAAAAAATTTATCTCCAAACCAGAAGCTCTAAGAGTATTTGCCATGAATATCCGTAGCCTCAACAAAAACTTTGATAACCTACTTGTTCAACTTACTGACATAGGAAATGAATTTGACATCATTGTTCTGTCAGAGTGCTGGATTAACGTTAATTACATCCCGAAATTATTAAACAACTACTCTGTGTACAACACGTCTCAGCACAGGTCCCAATCCGATGGGGTCATAGTTTATGTCAAGTCTAACCTAAAACATGCAGTATCCGAAATTTCAGTCGACCATGCAAATTGTCTTAATATCTCAATCGATAACTTAAATATACTCGCAATATACCGCTCCCCAAAGTCCAACAATGTCACCCCTTTTCTCTACTCTCTCGAAAAAAATATCGATGAAAAAACTAAGGATCTCATCATAATCGGTGACATAAATATAGACATCCTAAATGAATCCAGCCCCCACGCTACAAATTACCTAAACCTAATGGCACTACATGGCCTTATACCACACATCAACACACCTACACGAGTCACCCTCACTACTAAGACATGCATAGATCATATTATGGTTAGATCAAAGCGAACCGCTAAATCAGCTGTATTCGAATCCACTGTAACTGACCATTACTCAACCATTCTCGAACTACACAACTCAAAATCTACTCCCCCTAAGTCCAGTAATCCTTCCCATAAAACTGTTAATATGGTTCATTTGATAAAGTATGTTGAAGAAGAAAAATGGGAATCTACCCTGCTTTCTGAAAATGTCAACGACGCTCTTGAAAATTTCTCTGCATCACTAACTGCCCACATTAACCACGCTACTTTCCCCATTATAATGGCATCGAACAAAAAAAAGAAACTAAAACCATGGATTACAAATGGCCTTATCTTCTGTATACGTAAAAGAGACAGACTCCACAAACAATCCGTAAACAACCCAGACCCTCAACTCTTGCGCTTCTATAAAAAATATCGTAACATTTGCAATAATCTCATAACAATAACCAAACAAAACTATTACAAAAAAAAAATTGAAGAATCGGGATTTGACAGTAAAATAATCTGGAACGTAGTCAATGACATCTCAGAAAACAATAAAACCTCATTCAAAATGCAATCACTCGCCATAAATGGGAAAAATATCCAAGTCCATGATGACCCAAAAACCTTAGCTGATCATGCCAACCATTTTTCCAGTAACATCGGCACGAACTTAGCCAACAAAATTCTAAAAGCAACAAACAAAACACAAAATCTCTTAACCTCACGGGTAAGACAACAGAGCTCTTTGCACCCGGAACTAATCCTAGCCCCTACCTCCAATAAAGAAATAGTTGACACAATACTCACCATTAAAACAAACAGTGCTGCTGGTAATGACAATATTTCTCCTTATATAATAAAACACATAGTTCACTTTATTACAATGCCGTTAAAACATATCGTTAACCTAAGCTTTAAAAGCGGTTCTTTCCCACTCCGACTAAAACATGCAACAGTTATCCCAATCTATAAAGGTGGCGATAAAACAAATATTGAAAACTATAGACCCATTTCTTTGCTAAGTGTCCTGTCAAAAATCATTGAAAAAATTGTTAAAAGTAGACTTGTCTCCCATCTTGAAACCCAGAAGTTTCTCTCGCCTAATCAGTTTGGCTTTCAAAATAATTTAAATACAGAATCTGCAATCTTAGACTTGACGAATAAGATCACTAACAGCCTGGACGAAGGTGATTCCTGCCTAGCCATATTCCTAGACTTAGCCAAAGCATTTGACACGGTTTCCCACCCCATACTTCTAGAAAGACTATCTCAAATAGGCATCCGAGGTAGAACTCTTAACTGGTTCTCATCATACCTAACCGACAGATCGCAAGCTGTGAAAATTAACAACATAACAAGTAACCCCTTACCAATCCACTTCGGAGTCCCACAAGGAAGTGTTCTAGGCCCTATTCTGTTCCTCATCTACATCAAAAATCTCTGTAACCTTCCCATAACCGGGAAACTAATATCTTTTGCAGATGACACTGTACTGATAACTAGACACAAAACCTGGAAAGGAGCATTCGACATAGCTCAAAACGACATACGCCAGATAAAGAAATGGTTAGATGATAATCTCCTAACCCTTAATGCTGGAAAAACAAAATTCTTAACCTTCAGTCTTTCTGCTGCAACCCAACCTACCAACAATCAGATAACATCTACCTAACATCTATTCTAACATCTACCTACATCTAATAATAATCCATAATATTATAATGGAACAAGAAAACTCTGCCCAACAATTCCTGGCAAAGGCAACCTCTATTTTAAACCTATTAAATATCATCATAATGGACACATCTAACAAATTCACCAAGGAACAAATAGCGAAACTCGCCCCTAAATTCACCGATCTATTGGGTAATGTCGGTCAAATGGGTGTAAAGTTAGGGAGCCTTGAAGGAGAATTGAAGACCTACAAATTTATGTCTTCTAATCAAACACCCGAAAATGGGAACAGAACATATAGTTCGATTACGTCCAACCAAGTCCTCCCGAAATATCCACCGAACACAAGAAACAATGCCCCTATACTTCCTGCGAGACCAGCCGTACTTATCTTCCCCAAAGATGACAAGTCACTTCCTTCCAGCAGTACTCTTGAAACTCTCAAAACCTCAACTAACCCATCATCTTTGGGAATTACAATCACGGGGGTACGAGAAATAAGGAACGGAGGTGTAGTCGTGCATCCAAGTACCGATGCAGAGGCCATAAAACTTGCCAATGCACCGACCCTATCCGATGCTGGTCTGAAAGCAGCAGTTTCTTCACATAAACTTCCTCGGATAGCTATCCATGGTCTACCTCAAGTTGTGCCCCTCGAGAACATCATCTTGGCAATCCACCAGCAAACACACGAAGAAACCGGTCTACAAATTAATGAATTGAAAGATAAATTGCAGTTCTCTCACAAAGTAGGACCTCGTACCGGATCGTGCACTCATGTCTTCAGAGTTCCTCCTTCTGTTCGTCACTCCCTCATTCGCTTCTCTAAACTAGCTATGGACTGGCAAATACACACCGTAAGGGATTGGATCGACAGTCTAAAATGTGGACACTGTCAACTTTACGGCCATACGGCGTCGAAATGTAACGCATACTTGCCTACATGTTCTCACTGTGGAAAACCTGGACACAATCGAGATGCTTGCCCGACTCCTGAAAAGCCACCAGCATGTGCTACCTGCAAGTTCTTCAGAAAACCGTCCACACACAACACTGGCTCCCCTGACTGTCCTGCCCGCCAAGCCGCTGAGAGACGCGAATTATCTCGAGTCAATTTTTTAGGCTGAATCAGAATCGACACCTTATTAATACTAACTTTTCCACCTATTATCAAAATATTCGTGGTCTCAATACTAAGCTAAACTCCTTTAGATGCTCCATAAATTTATGCCCTTATGATTTTTTATGTTTTACTGAAACATGGCTATCAGACAATATTGCTTCAACAGAACTTGGACTCCATGACTACATTATTTTTCGCTGTGACCGCTCTTCCTCTTCTAACAAGTGTAGAGGAGGTGGGGTAATGATATGTATTAAAAAAAAAATACTCTTGCCACATTCTTGAATCGTCTAATAATGTATCTGAACAATTATTTATTTGTGTTCTACTTGGTTCCAAGAAACTTGTCATTGGTTGTGTATACATTCCCCCCTCCTCTTCAATAGAAATCTATAAGTCACATACTGAAGCAGTTGAGCGTGTTTCCATAAAGGCCGATTCCTTACTTATTTGTGGTGATTATAATCTTCCTAAAATAGTGTGGCTTAATGATAGTCATGGTGTGAAAACTCCTAATAATGTTTCCCTTCATGCTTCCATAATAGTAAATTTCTTTGCCTTCCTGAATATGTACCAATTAAACTCGATCAATAACTGTGGAGGTTACTGTCTTGATCTAATATTTACCAATATGCCTAGCGTTTGTGTATGTGAAGCTACTGACTCAATATTACCAATAGATAAATATCATCCACCACTCGATATTAACTTCACTAATCCTTTCAAAAGTGACACTCTGAAATCAGCAGTTACATTCCACTACAAATTTAACAAAGGTGATTATACTGGCATGAATAGGTACCTTGCCCAATATGACTGGGCAGGTATGTTATCAAACAACAATATTAACGATGCTGTATTTAAATTCAACGAATGTATAACTCATGCTATAGATTTGTTCGTTCCAAGGGGAACTTTTTCCCAGCCTAAATTTCCTATTTGGTTCAGTATGAAACTAAAGCATTTGATTATGGAAAAAAAGAAAACACACAAGTTATTCAAATTAACGAACAACTTAGCGCTTTATCAAAAATTTTCTCAGTTAAGAGAATTATCCAAAATTGAATCTAACTTGTGTTACAAATCTTATATTGAACTCACTGAGACAAAATTAAATCTTAACCCTAAACAATTTTGGAAATTTATTAAGCAAAAACGTATTGATAACGATCTCCCTTCAAGTTTATTTTTTAATGATACTCACGCCACCAACGATTTCGATATTGCCAACCTTTTTGCTGAACATTTCTCCTCTGTCTATACTGATAACATATGCACCATCCCTCCACTTAAATATGCTAATACTATTGACCTTAATAATTGCGAAATCACACTTGTAGATGTTTTCAATTACTTAAAAAATCTTCCCAGCAAAACAAGCACTGGTCCTGATGGTATACCTGAAATATTATTGAAAGAATGTAAATCTGTTGTATCTAAGCCAATTTGTTTATTATATAACTTATCATTATCATCTGCCACTTTTCCGGATTCCTGGAAGGTTTCCTATATACGACCTATTTTTAAATCGGGTAATAGGTCGAACGTAGAAAACTATAGACCTATATCGATGTTATCTCATATTCCTAAAATCTTTGAATCTATAATCACAAAAAAAATAACACCTATTTTCAAAAATGTGCTGATTGAGGAACAGCATGGCTTTAGATCTGCTAAATCTAGCACTACAAACTTACTCTCCTTCACCAACACCGTAGTCAATGGCCTAGAAGATAAATCACAAGTAGATGTTCTATATACCGACTTTTCTAAAGCTTTTGACAAAGTAAAACACGCTATCCTCATGGCCAAGCTATATGCTATAGGTATACGAAACCCATTGCTATCTTTCTTTAATTCTTATTTAAGCAATAGAAAACAAAGAGTTAAAATAAATAACATTGAGTCTATTATTATTGAAGTAACATCCGGCGTACCGCAAGGAGCTCATTTAGCCCCGCTTCTCTTCAACTTGTTTATAAATGACATTATTCGTATTTTCTCTCACACACGCTTTTGGCTTTTTGCTGATGACAATAAGATCCTAAAAATAATCAAAAACTACCATGACTGCCTTCTTTTCCAATCAGATATTGACTCTTTCAATGACTGGTGTAAAATTAATTGCTTGGAACTAAATGTCGATAAGTGCAAAATTATGTCCTTCTACAGATCTAAAAATCCGATTGTTTTCGAATACAAATTAAATAATAATTGCCTAACAACTGTTCAATCTATTAAAGATCTTGGTGTCTCTCTTGATAGCAAGCTTTCTTTCCGGGAACATATAAATACGATTGTTAATAAATATCTCAAACTACTTGGTTTTATCACTAGAACCACTTCTGACTTCAAAAACATAAATACCCTAAGAACTCTTTACTGCTCCTTGGTTCGCCCCCATCTTGAATATGCTTGTATTATATGGTCTCCTTTTTATGCTGTCCATATTCGTCATATTGAATCCGTTCAACATCGGTTCCTAAAGGGAATTGCTTGGAGGCTAGGATTAGAGCGAGGCAATTACTCGTATGCTGAAATTGAACAAACTCTAAACCTTTCTCCTTTAGAAGACCGTCGGATAAAATCTGATCTCATTTGTTTCTTCAAAATTATTAACTGTTTAATCGACTCGCCTACATTACTACAACTCATCACATTTAATATACCTTCTCGTAGACTCAGAAATAAAGACCTGCTTTTCTTCAATCAGCACTCGACTAACTATGGTTATAACTCACCACTGTCCAGAATGTGTAGACTGGTCAACTCACGTCAAGACCTTGATTTTTTTGGTATTAGCTTAAATGATTTCTGTCGCTCTTTAAACAAATGAAGATATGTAATATTCACCCTAATTTTTGCAAGGTCTTGACGTGACTTGACACTTATTTTTCTTCTATTTTCACTGTTTGTCTTTGCTTTCATGTACCATCCGAATCCTTACATTGTTCATTTCTATACTTCGTGATACTTTGTTTTAAATTGGACGTAAGTCCGTAAATAAATAAATAAATAAATAAATAATAATTCACTCCTGTCTAAGAACTTGCACTTCCTGTAATTGCCCAAACTTGGAACACGCCACCCACATAAAATATCTGGGGGTCATCATTGATCAACACCTTCGTTGGGATCAGCACTTGGCCAGTCTAACCACACGCATCCGCAAACTCTCTTATGTCTTCCGAACCCTAAGAAATATCCTTACTACCTCAACTCTTAAAACTGTTTACTACGCTCTCTGCCAATCTCTATTAGCATACGGCATTATAACTTGGGGTGGCTGTGCACAATCTATCATCGAACCTCTACTAAAAGCCCAAAAAATGGTAATACGTGTCATTAACAAGCGACCGACAAGATACCCCTCCAAACGACTCCTCATCGAGTATAACGTCTTAAACATACGGCAACTCCATTTAAAATTTATGCTAATACATTTCCTGTTCAAATACAAAAACAAAACTCTCTTACAACACAACTACACCACCAGAACAATAACCAACAGACACTACAATGTACCTACACTACACACCACGTCAGCTCAAAGACAATTTTTCTTCCTAGCTCCTAAAATCTTTAACCTTATCCCTGAAAACTTAAAAACGTTGAGTCAACCCCATTCCTTTAAAAAACAAATTACGAAATGGATCCTTACACATGGGATACATTACAATTTTAACACCCATTCACTCTACACTCTATCGATTTAATCACTTTTCAGACAAAACATAATATATCTCTATTTTCTAAATTAGCGGCATGTATGTACAAGATTATTTAGTATGATCTATATCTAACAACTCCTCAAATTTCTCATTTTATAATAATTCTCTAACTTCTCCATCTTCTTCTTGTAACCCAATCTAACTATAAGTATATCATTTTCTTACTATAGAGCAGGCAAAACATAAAATATCTTTATTTACTATCTAAGCAGCATTATATGTATAAGACTGATTACTGTGAACTATATATATATATCAATAATTCCTTAATTTACTAAAAATTTCAATCTATACTAACGAATGTATATCCACTAACTGTAAACTTCACCCGCCATAACACAGGGTCATCCCTAGCATGGAGGGTGAAATATCACAAAAAACTATATGTACTGTTGATAATTCATGTATTAAATAAATAAATGAGTTCGGGCACCCCTGCTAAGTCACCAAACGTAGTGAACCACTTGGGGGTGACCTATGGCAGAGGTGTTGGTTATCCAATAAATGGTTCCCGGGGCGGCGGTACCCATACCCGCCTCCCAAATTGAAATGTCACACGTCTTCCTCGGGCGCCCCCGACTGCTTCTTCCCTTTTCTCGTTCATTCGCTCTACAATCCATCCGAGCGTTCCTTTCGTAATTTTACCTATTACGTTTACATTGGCCTTGCATTCTTCGCGGATATCCACGTTTATCCCAAGATCGTACATGGCTTTACCACACTCACGCCTCAGGAATCGCAATTCTACAGCATTCAGTCTACTTTCCTTCCTTTGCTTCCTTCCTCTTCCTTCCTCTACCAGATCCGTGCCTCACAGCCATACATGAGGTTCGGTTCCAGCACTCTATTATGGATATCTGGCTTTGCTTCTTTGAACAGTTTTTTTGTTGGCGCCAATGGCATTCTATCCTCCGTTAATGGAGTTACCTACATTTAACCTTGTTTCACATATCTCTATCAGCCTTCCCATCTACCGTGAACACGCTTCCCAAATATACTTCACAATACATACTTCAAAAACTTATCCACCTGCTCCAAGTATTCATCATTCACAACTAATTTTCACATTGTTTTCGTATCAAACACCACGATTTTAGACTTACTAACATTCATCATTAACTCATTCTTCATACATACTTCGTTCATCCTAGACACGAGTTGGAGATACTGTCGGAAATCAGTACCGCACCATCAGCATACAACAGGCAACATACTTTCAGATTACTCAATTTCTCGCCCAATCCCACCTATTTCCATTCTTGAATATAATCCTCCACCTTGTTAAAAAAGTGCTTCATCGTCTCCCCACTCTTGTCTACATTAGTTTTCTGAAAATTTCACTTCTACCGCGTGTGAATTGCACACTCTGATATTTTTTTCAAAGAAAGACCGAAAATGTTGCTTGTATTGTGATAGAGCCGAGGAATCAAACACGTTACGCCCGGGTGGGACCTAAACGCGGTGCCCACTCAATCACTGACCGGTCAATAATTCTATACTTAAAATAAATATATGAAACTTGTGTGCAGTTCACACGCGGGAGAAGTGAAGTCTTCATTAAACCAAACTTCGAGAGAATGAGACAAATACAAAATGAGACAAATCAGGAGTAGGATAATTGTAGGCTTTATTTATTATAATTTTGTTTCATAGTGTAAGAATTATTTTAGTCTACGAGGCAACGGACTAAGAGGAGGCTGATAAACTAAAAAAAACACCGCACAAAGACGACACCGTTTAGTCTTTCTAATTCTTTCGCAGAGTAAATCTTTAAGGCGCTGTAAGCTCTGCTATCTGCTCTCGAAAAGAAGGAGATGGAGAGATATGTAATTATGGATGTTAGAGGAGCGCGCTAATATTTAAAGCGATAAAATCGATGCGAAAATTGTGAAAATGTTTAATAAAACACAACTTGCTTAGAATAGAGCAAAAATCTAGCGGGGGTTGTCTTAAACTGCATTTAAAGAAACACTGTGCATTTTTGTGCATATAACTTGTAAAATAACTGAAACAAACGTGTTTAGAAAAATTTTTAGAGCATACTTTGCGATTTTTTTCTATCGAGGGAATTTTATAAAATTTGCGTTTCGGCACTGGGAATGTGTAGATATTATCTTCAAGAAGAATAACATATATATTTTTAAGAGCTTTAAAACATAGTCTTCATAGGGCTTAAACGTATAATCCAATCCTATATTGTTTGTCCCTCTTTAGTACCGCTCGTTTCTGTTTCATCGAGTTTCAAATCAGAACGACGCCAAAAAAATTTTCTCTCCAAAAAATTGCTTTATTGCAGTTGTCGATTCAAATTTCTACCAATCGCAAAAAGGTAGCCAATTTTACGCATTAAGATGAAGTTTTACCTAAAATCCTATTAAAATTAATTTGTTTACTAGGAATCGGTTTACATTATGAACATCAAACAATATGCTACGGATAAATTGAAACTTTTACTACCTTTTGTATGTATTGGAATTACAATAATATTATTATTTACTAAAAAAATGTTTTTTCATGACCTACGAAGTAATATAAGATTTTTTTTAAATAAACTTTTATGGTTAAGACTATTTTGACGTTTTATATTATCTAACTTTTTTCATTCTTATAAAATTATGCACAAAATAAATAAAAACCTCTTTGGCGCTTACTTGCCTTGTGCAAATAAGACGCTAGATTTTAAATTTTGATGACGTGATAAACCAAATATTTCCAGCGTTTATATTCTTTTTAATAATTATTGGAATAATTATTGGTAACTAACATAACTACCTTATATTTTGATACACGAGAAGAAAGATATTTAAAGATTTATTTTTTCTGTTCAATCTGCACAACATAAAATGATTTCATGAAATTGTCTGCCGTTTTGAATTTTACACGAGTAGAAAGATATTAAAAGATTCAAACTATTAGGGGAGTACCTACTTAAAATAAATTTATCAATTAAAGATTTTTGGAAATAGAATCCTGATTTTTTATTTATTTTTTTATTTTTTTATTTTTTATTGGGAATGTTTATTAAAAATACATATGAAGTTACAACAGTTACATAGTTACATAAGGTTAACAAAAAAATAAAAAATTGCCTTTCCTCACCATAAAGAGACGATGCTCTTGTGTTTGGTGAGGGAGTTCTAGCTCAATTAGTAAATTAATGATCGTGTAAGTTAGTAATAACGGCTATTGTAAATGTAAATAATAAGTAGGTTAAAAAATGTTGTATAAATTTAAAAATAAAAATCCTGAAGAGTATAAAAAAATCATACTATAAATTAAAAAACCATTATAAATGGAAAAATCATGTAAGTTAGTAACAAAAATTATTGTAATAAGTAAGTATAGGATACGTCAGAAAGAACGCAAGCTTTATACAATAGTAGACTCACAAATTTAGAAACTAAGAAATGAAAGAAAAAAGAAGGAATAAATGAATTATAAAAGAGCAGACTTTAAGATACAAAGTAAACATATTTGGGACTTTTATAGCAGTTTAAAGTAATTTTTTAATTTGGGCTTAAATTCCTGCATATTTTCGATGGTTTTTTTTTAATGGGAGGTTGTTATAATAGATTATGCCCAGATAAAGATAGGAATTTTGAATGTGCTTAGTATTAAATTTAGGAATTTTAATAGTTTTCTGGTATCTTGCTGATGTATTGAATTGGAAGTTACGAGTATTTAACTGTATTTCTTTTTAAATTTGAAGTATTGAATATTTTTTATAGATTTTGTCTATTATAAGCACATTGAATATTGAAAAAAGAATTTCAGTAGGAAATTTAGACGGTTTTTTCAAGATTTAAAATGTCATTCTCAAACACGCGAACTGTCAAACGTGCGATAGTCGTTAGGTTTTCTGAAATTATCAAATTTTCTGGACAATTTTCTTAATTTTTCTCTCCGTAAGAACCATCCTCGTACTTCGAGGAATATTCTAAAAAAAGAATTTGCGAAATCGGTTCAGCTGCTCTCGAGTTTGCGCTTAGCAACACATTTAGCGATTCATTTTTATATATAAGATTGAGTTATTTTATATTACACTTCGCATAATATAAACCATTAGTAAAATTTAATATAATTCTATGGTTATTATAAAAAACTTTTACAGTAATCAAAGCAATTTTTGTTTAAAACATTCACTAAAAACATAATGTCGGCTTCCCACCCCTCCCCGCTCCCGGGCATATCCCACGCTCAGTTGTTCGCTCGCTGCTCGCTGCTCGCCCCCCGTCCGACTATTCCCACCCCTTCCCTTACCCCTCGGGCGCCTATTCATAACTAAATCACGTGAAATGTGCGTGCAATCGAACTTAATTAAAAAAAAATAGGTTGCCGTTCAAAATTTTGTTGGATCTTTGCAGCAATCGTTTTAAAATAGCTATCCTAACAACTTGACGAAAAAAAATTGGACAGGAGGCCTTGAGGAAAATAATTTCCCTCAGGCCCTATGTCATCTTAGGGGATGCAGTGAGGAGGGTCTTTTTAAGCAAGAGAAGGATAGGAAGTTCTGGGAAGGAAAAAGGTATTAGAGATGGGGAGGCATCAGAGGTTTAGTGTATCCAGGAGTGACGGACGTATGAATCCATTCCTCCAACAGCGGTGCAAAGCGATGGGTCGAGAGAGTCCTGTTGAAAAGGTCGAAAGGCCTCCCTCAACCAGTCTCTCTCCGCCACGCAGTAGGTGGACAGGCGCATCCGCTGCCAAGACCTCACCCAATGAGTTCGGGCACCCCTGCTAAGTCACCAAACGTAGTGAACCACTTGGGGGTGACCTATGGCAGAGGTGTTGGTTATCCAATAAATGGTTCCCGGGGCGGCGGTACCCATACCCGCCTCCCAAATTGAAATGTCACACGTCTTTCTCGGGCGCCTCCGACTGCTTCTTCTCCTTTTCTCGTTCATTCGCTCTACAATCCATCCGAGCGTTCCTTTCGTAATTTTACTCATTACGTTTACATTGGCCTTGCATTCTTCGCGGATCTCTACGTTTCTCCCAAGATCGTACATGGTTTTACCACACTCACGCCTCAGGAATCGCAATTCCACAGCATTCAGTCTAGTTTTCTTCCTTTGCTTCCTTCCTCTTCCTTCCTCTACCAGTTCCATGCCTCACAGCCATACATAAGGGTCGGTTCCAGCTCTCTATTATGGATATCTGGCTTCGCTTCTTTGGATAGTTTTTTTGTTGGCGCCAATGGCATTCTATCCTCCGTTAATGGAGTTACCTACATTTAACCTTGTTTCACATATCTCTATCAGCCTTCCCATCTACCGTAAACTCAATTCCAAAATATACTTCACAGTACATACTTCAAAAACTTTTCCACCTGCTCCGAGTATTCATCATTCACAACTAAGTTTCACATTGTTTTCGTATCAAACACCACGATTTAGACTTGCTTACATTCATCATTAACTCATTCTTCATACATATTAAATTATCTGTCTACATTTAAATTAAATACCTACGCATAGTTTTCTATGTTTTCATATTGTTTAATCGAAAAAAATCCCAAGCATTTTGGGCATGGCAAATAATCATTAAATGAGGAATGGTATTTTCTAAGGTTTTTTGTATTCCTGATAATTTTGTACATAATCTCCCGTTTTATGCAATTTAGCAGAAGATCTTTTCTATCCTTGCCATTCATTATTGTCAGGATATTTTGAATTTCACATTCTATCTCGTGATTTCTGAAAATATGTCTCGAGTCCTTTTCGAAATAAAAACAAAAATCCGGCATTCGACCTCTTTTGAAGTGAAAACTTCTTTAGCACCGTTGTGACTTGAAACTCGATGAAACTAAAAATATCGACACTAAAAATAGGCAAAAACATACATCTATAGGACTACGAGAAAATAAGATAATCGGGCTTCTCTTTGTGCGGTGCTTCGTAGCCTATCCACTCTTGTCTACTTTCGTTTTCTGAAGGTTTCATTTCTACGGCGCGGCGTGTGAACTGCGCCCTGTATTTTTTTTGTTATTTCTTTATCAATTTTCTTCTTGGAATTGGTCAATACGTTAAAGTTTTGTGGAAACGACGAACGAAGGTCGTTTTAATTTTTTCTTAATTTTTCGAGTAAATTGAACCGGTGGGCTCACCTTTGTTTTACACATCTGCTGTCTAAAACCTGAAATCTGTGTCATTTTGGGATTTGGGTCATATCCCACCATCACCGGGGAATTTTAAAGAAGTAAATTTTACCGTTAAAACGGTCGAAAATAAGAATTATAAAATTAAGGCACACATCTCAGAGTATCTGAAATCTACGTTAGATCGCTGGTATGACTCCGAAGAGTAATCTTGGAATAATTATTCTATTAGTCTTTCAATTATTTTGTTCCGTTTCAATGCATCGACAGTAATCAAACCTGTATAGTAATTAATACACTAAAATGGTCAGTCGCCAAATACACTCTAAGCCACACAGACGTCAATGCTCGGAATAATACAAAGATTGCTCGGACAAAATTTGAAAAGGCAAAGCATTCGAGGCAACCGACCAAATATGTGCGGCAACGTCGAAAATCACTCTGTCGCCGCGTACTACTAAAATCTCGTACGGGAGTTGGAGTGAACCGGCAACGTTGTTTCCTAACAAGTTCGCCAACGCCATCGGTCGTGACTAAAGGCTAGGAATGAAATGCGGTAGGTATACTTCGTTCCCGGTCGCCACTAAATGCGTGGAATGAAATGCGGGATACGTCGTACGTGGTCGACACTTAAAGCTTACAATTGAGAGGTTAGTACAATTCAATTTGGGAGGCGGGGATGGATACCGCCGCCCCGGGAAGCTTTATTGGTTAATCTCTGCTATAGGTCACCCCGATTGTTTCGCTACGTTTGGTGATTTAGCAGGGGTGTCCGGGTTCATGGGGGTGAGGTTTGTCTAGGTCTTGGAGGCGGATGACCGGGACACACTGAACCCCAGATTCCTACCCACCCTTTAAACCCCTTTACTTAAAATAATTTTCCTCTCCTTCCTTTCCTTCAAAAGCTCTCCACATAGCATACCCAAACATGAACTATTTCCCTCAGGGTCTTCTGTGTGGAGCTCATGTAAAAAAAAATAAAAAAAAGTACGAGATTTTAAATTAGTGACAGGTAATTCGTAACCCAATAAAGATTGTCTTTCTAAAAAAAAAAAAAGTGTTTTTATTGCACTTGTCAATTGCTACCTATCGCAAAAAGGAGCCTATTTTATGCATCCCGAATAATTATTGGTTTATTGGTAACTAAAATAACCTAGTTCCTGTTCACTCTATATATATTTTTTTACATTAGCTCCACACTGCAGGCCCTGAGGAAAACAATTTCCCCCAAGGCCTATGTCATCTTTGGGGATGCTGTGTGGAGGGTATTTTTGGGTAAAGGAAGGAGAGGAAGTTTTGGGAAAGAAAAAAGTATGAAGGGTGGTTAGGAATCTGGGGGTCAATGTGTCCAGGAGTGACATACATATGAATCCATCCCTCTCACTGTGATATAAGGCGTGGATCGAGAGTCCGGTTGGAGAGATGAAAAGGTCTCTCTCAACCAGTCTCTCCCGATCCGGCCCACCATGTAGTAGGTGGGCATATGCATAGGCTGCCAAGACCTAGACACAGCTCACCCCGTGAACCCGGGCACCCCCGCTAAGACACCAAACATATCTAACCACTTGGTGTGACCTATGGCAGGGCTGTTAGTTATCCTGTAAATGGTTCCCGGGGCGGCGGTACCCACACCTGTCTCCCAAAATTTTAATTTGATTGATGTTGCCTTCCAAATATAAAATGATATAATAACAGTCTACTGTTTTGACTTCTTGGGATTCTGTTTTGGTTTCCTTCAAAATAATATTTATGTAACCAATCATTATGTACCTACGATAGATACACCGTTGGCAAATCGAGAACGATTTCAAAGGATTCTGAAAACATCGTAATATAAACGTACTGCATACAGAAATATGCGGAGGTCGTCAAATGTTCGTAATGAACGGACGCCCTAAATATGGAAACTAACTAACTAACTAACCATCACGCCGTTTCCCCGCAGGGGTAGGCAGAGAGGACGGACCGCCAAACAACTCGGTCTTGGCACACACTCTTTGTCTCACTCACATTCATACATCGTCTCATACATACTCTTCTATTATTCTGACTTTTGACATGGCCCGTCTCAAGTATCTGATTTACTTGATCGTGCCATGTCTTCCTCGGGCGTCCCCGACTTCTTCTACCATTCACATACCATTCGTACGGTATACGCGGTTACCAAAACGGCGGCAATATGAAAGGACGCCCAAAAGACTCTAAAGTATACGTACCTATCAAAAGTTTGAATATCCTCAAAACACAATTTCTGGATAATTCTTTTACTATCACCCTTTTTTCAACCTCAAAACATGTGAACATTCACAGCAATTTTATTTAAAAACCTACCGTAAGCAGTGGTAGCCAAAAGGATGCGAAGTGAAAGGACGCAAAATCGTGTATATATATATACCTTCGCTTACGCTAAAGTATCCGCCCCTTTTCGAACTCACACTTAAAACTTGTCGTTTTCGTTGGCACTAATACTTAGAAAAGATATCTATGCGTACACGTTTCGAATGCATTCGCGATTAGCAATACATACAAATGAAAACTTGCACGAATACAAATCGATAGAAATCGACATTTTAATTATAAAATTATACCAGTTAAAATTTTGATGAAAAATTCATATTCTCGGAACCGATAAATTGGAATAAGAGTGATCTTTTCACAAAACCGAGAAATCGGAATAAGTGTGATCGTAACAAATCCATATCAATTGTTTTTAATTTATAATTATATAAATGAATTTTAACAGTTTTTGGTTTAGTTCAATAATGGTAATCACAATAACACTCACAATGTGTTTTTGTTGTTGTAAAAATCCATAAATAAGTAATTCTCATTTTTTACTAACGTTAATTTATTTTGAATTTGAGTACTTCACATTACAATCCCATCTACTCCCAACCATCTGGAGCCAGTGAGACTAGGGCATCCGCAATTGGGGTATGTTGTTAGGCTTCAGGTGGTGGGGAGGAAAAGAAACCAAGGAAAAGGAAGGTGGGGAAGTACTCGGTTATTCAGAGCTGGTCGCTAAACACGGCTAAAAAATTTAAAGTAACTTTTCTATTCTGAATGATGGTCATTAACCAGGGTTATACTGAAAGTATTTACAATTCTGTTTCACAAGTAATAATTTTACAATAATAATAACAAGTATTTTGGGAAACGCTGGGTGCTCTACCCGTGCTAGGGCTTTTATTTTGCGATTTCATATTTTGTTTCGTGATCTATTTATTACCCGTGTTTTACAGGCAGTTTTTTTTTTTAAGATGTAGACAGTTATTTTCCTCCTCTTTTAAATGTCACGTGTGCTAGTTTTCACCAAACAATAAATTATGACAAAAAAACAACCCACCCGGGTAAACTCTTCTTTAAATACGTGCACAACAATGTCAACAAATAAATAAAAATATATGCATATACAGGGTGTCCCAAAAGAAAGTTGATATTTGTTTTGCTTTCTGTGTGAACGCAACTTTTCCGAGGGGCGCGGGGGGTATGTCAATCAGTAGTCTGGCTCTTGGGAATTTAGTCGCTATGAAGCATTTCTTGGGAGCGACCGCGCGTTGTGCGTGCGTGAGTTTTACAAAAATGGTTATTCGGCGGCAGTAGCACGTAGAAGATTCTGCAATATTTGAGGTTTTCGTCAATTCAATGATGCACCAAGCATTCCTCTCATTCGAAAATGGGTCAAAAAGTTTGAAGGGATCGGTACAACGATGGCAAAACCAAAATTCGGGCGACCAAGGTCATCGAGAACGGTAGAAAACGTAGAGAGTGTTTATCAGTCTTTTCGTGACGACTCAAACTTTTCGATTCGGAATCGCGCAAGTGCTTTAATTGAGCATAGATCATCGTTACATAGCATTTTGCGCAAAGACCTAATGCTGCACCCCTACAAACTTACTGGCTACAACCAAAGAACATGGTTCCAGAAAGACGGAGCAACATTAAATACGTCCAATACGTCTCTGCCATGAGTTCGTGAAATTTTCCCTGGCAATCTGATCTCCAGGAGAGGTGACATAAATTGGCCTCCTCGTGGATCTGACCTAACAACCCCTGTGGACTTTTTTCCTGTGGGGTTATCTCAAATCTAAAGTGTTCGCCAAAAATCCGACTTCCCTGATGCAATATCCATCACGAAATGGTAGCCATCACAAAGCCTACCTGGCGAGCCATCATAAGAAATTTCACTCTTCGATTAAATGAATGCCGCGAACGTGAGGGTTTACATTTGGACAATACTATTTTTCAGAAATAAAGTCCCAAATTGTGTATTTTAGTTTTTCACAAACATTTTTTCGATAGAACCCCAACTTTTTTATATTGATCCACTAAATATCAACTTTCTTTTGGGACACCCTGTATATATGTGCGAGAGGTATTTCATTTAGAAAACAAACATTTAAAAAATATATATTATTGACCGGTTAAGTGGAGATATTTGTTTAATGTTTGTCGCTTCGATAATTTTGGTGTTACGTTTTTAACTAAGTAATGTAAACGGATATCAAGGTATTTTTCCAAAACGGCTTTGGTGAGTTTAACTAAATGATTATTCATTGGTGATTGGTCATATTGATGAAAATAAATATTTTCAATTACTTTAATTCTTTAAGGCTTTGGTTACTAGTTCCTGTTTAATATTATTTTTTGATTTGATTTTCAGTTTATTTTCATCTACAATGGCGTTCTTTATTATCTCTTCCATTGTTTTGCAAATGTTTATAACATAAATGGAAGGGAAAAAAGGCCACCTTTATCATTTTACTTTATAAATCCATGATGACTTGTAATTTCATTTGCAATCAATGCACCGACACAAGTATCACATTTTAATTTTCCACATAGAAAACGAACAACAAAGCCAGCTATATATGCTATTGCCTGAGAACTAAATTGTGAAGTATCTCGTACCAAAATATCAACTTCTTCATCACAGCGCTCTTGAGGCGATTTTTCGCAAAAACAGCGATGTATAAGTTGTCCAAATTTATTATTATTATAAACAATGCCTGTTTGTAGAGTATGCTACGTGGGTTTTTCGCCAAGTGGCAAAGCCAAGTATACATTTCGTAAAACAACTTTAGTGTTGTAGTGCTGGTCAGGAACCCACAGATTTTATCCCGTAGGAAGCGCCAATTCTGGACGGGTTATGGAACCCGCCAAGAATACCTGTGGTTCCCAAATATGCTCAGGGTGTGGATCTTAAACCACGATATGTGTCGCTCTCCAAGGGATGGTGTGCCAGGTACATAATTTAAAAGGCAGAGTTGTGAGAACAAGCTTATAATTATAAAAACAAATAGCAATCAGGGTTTTAAATATGTCATTTCACTTACCCCCATGAACCGACCTCTTTTATTATGAATACTATCGCTAGTTAGCTAATATACTGTCCATCTAGTAGCTGCAAGGCCCAGGCGGCATTCCCCCATGCAGGATCTGGATAGCCCCCTCACCGAAGCCGAGATCTGGAGACAGTTCCTCCGCCAAAAGGGAAGTCGTCAAGCGGCCTTTCGCCGCGATCAAATTAGCAAGTCATCCCCATGCAGGATCTGGATAGCCCCCTCACCGAAGCCGAGATCTGGAGACAGTTCCGCCGCCAAAGGAAAGTCGTCAAGCGGCCTTTCGCCGCGAACAAATTAGCAAGTCATCCCGCCGCCAAAGGAAAATCATCAGGGGGCCTTTCGCTAGAAGGATTGGCATGTAGGGAGGCCGCCCTCGGTCCAGACGAGAGTCAATGTCGGCGTAAATTTACTATTCCGCCACAAAGATCGGCAAATAGCATCGCGGGCTAACGGAACCCCAATCATCCGTCAAAACGGGCTCTGACCCAAGTGTGATCGGACGTATTTCTCATCGATTAAATCTTTCCCGGTTCTGGCACGCCTGGCCGCCATACAAGTTTACGTTGCGGAATCTCAACTAATCCCACCAAAGGAATGCAAACTCGCGATCACACAATACGTTCACGTAATCACTTTTACCGCCCGGCATTTCTCAAGTAAAGAGGAATTATTTTCCCGTTCTCTCACAAAAACTCCATTGACTGTCGCGTAGCTAGGTTCCGGGCCCAACTCCCCGAAACCTACCTACACAAAAAGTGACGTATTGCCGCGGAACTGCTCCAGAGGTCGCTCCGGGCCGTCGATAAAGTCAGAGCTGGCACTCTAATAATTAATAACAAGTTCCTATCTAATAACGATTTCGACGGGTAGAGTTGTTAGGATGCAGTACAAATAATAAAGATGTTAATAATTATATTTAAAGTAATACGGATTTGTACTGCATCATAAAAAGTAATTGTACTTCATCATCAAAGTTCTCTAAGAGATTTGTTCTGTCAGTGGAGATATTAATTTTTTCAAAAGCAGACGAGCAACATAATAAAGATATCTCTTCCAATGACTTACAATTTCCTGTTTGGAAATCTCTAAGTTCTGACTTCACGAGAAGTTTTTTGTAAATTGCTTGGAATTGTCGAGGGGTCGGGTTTGTATTACACCCCCCGTAGGCACGTATATGGCCAAATATCAGTTCAATATGATCTTGGCTGAATTTATATGTTGGAAGATACTGCAACTTTTTCTCCTTTTCGATGAGTCTTAGATATAGCTCTTTCAGACTTTTAATGCAAATTAAGAAACCTAAAAACCCAGTCTTTCTACCAGAATGTATCACCTTAGAACCTTCAAAAAGAGTAAGAAATTTAATATATAATTCTGCATTTCCCAAAAATTCAAAAACATTATGTTTATAAAACATCATAAGTGGCTTTTTGAAATGAAGTTGAATCATGTTGCGCGAATTGAGAAAGTCGAATAGATTGTTGACAGTTCTTAAAAATTCAACGGTACCTTCAACGTCTTTAAAGTCACAACTATTTAAACCCTTACAAAATGTTAGAGCATCTGCAACACTGTTGCTTAACAATTGAGAAGCCAACTTAACTTTCATTTTTTGATTTTTAAAAAAAATGTGACCATGTCTAACTTTGTTAGCCAAGTGAAGGTGTTCCTTTTCTTGTAGCTTATTTAAATTTTGTAAATACGACCACTTAATAGACCTGTTGTGACCATCTTTAAATACTCCAATTGCTTCAAACGCATTTCGAACTAATTTTAACATGTAACATGCATAAAAAAAAACATAAACTGAAACAGGGTGATCAAAGCAAGTTGTCATTTTACTAGTATCTAATAAACATGCTAGCTGTTTTGCCATTGTAACATTGGCTGGGCATCCATCAAAAGTCAATGATACTATTTCGACTTTTTTCTGACATATTCATATGCCTTTGGCGAATAAAAGTGAAGTGTTAACGCAAAAGTTTTTAGTCCGGCAGTATATTTAGCTTTAATCGTACGTCCTGATGTTAGCCTTGCGTTACACCGAGTTATCAGGTCCCTGACTCCAATGTCGGAGCTTTCTATTAATGATTGTTGATCTGCATCAATCAATTTTTTTTCTTTTAATGCGTTCATGACATCTGTCATTGACTTAATTTTCATTTTATATCGACTTTTGGTTGCTTGAAGACGTTTTATATTCAATTTTTGAGATCGAATTATAATTTTATATTTTTCAATCAATAACAGCAAGTTTTTTTCTCGAGGTGAATCAATTTTTTATGCTTGTCCTGCAGCTGTAATGAGCGAAGTTGGCGTTTGCGCTGCAGCTGTAGTGAGCGAAATAGATGTTCTGGGTTCACTTGAGAGCTGTAACTAACCAAAATTAATGGTTAAAAAGGCAGAAACTTGTGCAAACATGGGGGAAATCCTTTATTCTTCTTAAATATGCTTTATAAAAACTAAATAAAAAAACACACCAAATCATATGTAAGTGGCAGTTTGAATGAATCTTCAATTGTTGATGCTTGTCCTGCAGCTGAAATGGGCGAAGTTGGTGTTTGCGCTGCAGCTAAAGTGAGCGAAGTAGACGTTGTTGGTTCGCTTGAGAACTGTAAAGAAACCAAAATTACTGGTTAAAAAGGCAGAAACTTGTGCAACCACGAGGATAAAATATTTATTTCTAAAATATGCTATGTAAAAACTAAACTGTAGAAAACACACCGAATCATATACAAGTGTCAGTTTGAATGTAGGAACAGCCCACGCAAAAAGGTTCCGAATTTTTGTTGCTGGTTTAAAATCATTTTGGCCAAAGTGAGACGAGCAAATGACACTATGGCGAGTCGGAAACCAGTTTCCCTTTCTCCCCGTCGCGTCAATCCATTTTTTTTTAATTTTTCCGTTCTCCGGAAATCTGAAATAATTAAAATACTATAAGTTACTACACCTAAAAACGGATATAAATTATACTTTATCTAAGATAAAGAAATTATCACGCTTTTTAGTTATGCTTCTCCCCGTCCCGCAAACCTCCCCCCCCCCCCCCCCTCATCATTCTCTCATCCCCGCCAACCCCCTCCTTCGTTTCCTTCCTCCACCCTCATAACCCTCCCCTTATCGGATTCCTTGTCCGGGATTCCCTTCCCCTTCGCTTCCTTCCGCTTAACTTTGTAAAACACACTCATTTTCAAACTGATCACGCGCCAAAAAATATACAAATTTCATAACGCCAGACCTTACCAGGACGTGCCCACAACAAAACAATAAAGTTTCATCCCAATCGGATGAATGGTGTAGGAAATAATTTCATAATGCAAGAGCCCACCATTATGCTCGTATATAAGAAAACTCCGTGGGCCCGGGCTCAAAAAATCACCAAAATTTCATTGAAAATCGGATAAATGATACACGAACGCATGCGGAACAAACAAACAATCATTAATTTTATAAATAAAGATTTTACAAGAAAAGCATTGCATTTGTTTTTACCACTAATCAGTACCTACAACAAAAATTATCTACAAAATAATTCAAAATAAATAATATGTTTGTATATATATTATAGCCCTGCTAATATTGTGAAATATCGATAGTCGGTATTTAAAAAAATTCGCGTCCCCATCACTAGCATCGTAATGGTGGCGATGTTTGCTTTTCCGGGGCCTTACGTCAATATAAATTTCGGATAATAATTAAAAATTGATAATGTACTCTAATTTCAAACTTACCGGTGAAATGAAACGCCATTTATCTTGAAGTTCACATTGATTGTCGTATTTTTACATAGTTTCACTGAACAAGACAGCATCTTGAACCAAACAGGCACAAACTGTGCTCGGTTACGACTTAAAGTCAACTAAACGAATGAATTCTTTCCGTATTCATACTCCGCCAATAACGCCGTAGTCCGCCCATGATCTAGCGGCCAACATAGCATATCTCCCTTTGTTTCTCTTATCTGTGGAAAAATCTAATATGCCTAAATTTTGAATCAGATTGCTGGGTATTATGCCATTAGCCGAAATAACAAATGGTAATATTTTTATAGTCTGAGAACAGCAAATTCTTTTAATTTCATTTCCTAAATCTGTGTATTTTCTTTTTTTTTCAGAAACAGTTTTTTGAATATTACAGGAATTTGGAATAGCTACATCTTTACATATTATAAATTAAAGTCCCCCGCGTCGTCTGTCTGTCTGTCTATTCGCGATAAACTCGAAAACTACTGAACGGATTTTTATGCGGTTTTCACCAATAGATAAGTGTTTTGTGAGGAACGTTTAGGTATGTAATTTGTCAAGGATTTGTGTAAATTGGTTGAAACATAACTATAATTGTTAGAAGTGTCGGAAAAAGTCAAGCCGCCTGGTAGATTTCAAACAATACATGGTGGGATATTCCTTTTTTATAAATCCACAAAAAAGTCCGCAAAGGCATATATCTATCTTTTACGGATAGCTTACTTTACCCATTCTATCTTATCTTCTTCTTATAATCAATTGCTGTTCGTTTGTCTCGCTAAAAATCGAGAAGGGCTGGGCCAATTTCGGAGATTTTGGTTTTAAAATGTTTGTCGTAGTCTAGGGGAGGTTTAAACGGTGAGATAATATGAAAAAATTGTGAGAAAGATAGTAAAAACAACAATTTCATTTTCTCATATAAACAGTTCTACTGTTCTACCTACTTTCAGAAACACAACGTATTCTAGAATTGGAATGCAAAAAAAAATAATTCTGATTGTCATATTTCAGTTGTCTGTCAAACGTTACCTGTCATTCTGTTACCATTTAAAATCTTCTATCATCAGTTTGTCAGCGCATGAAAACTTTGTTTACTGTTTCAATATGCCAAAGAAAATACAAGCTGACATAGGACGTCGAATTCAATCAAATGGGCGACGAGCTACCTCATGTGCAAACCGCACTGATGACCAGCGAGAGACAGATGATAATGATAACATTCGTATTGGTGTGGCAGATTTGCGCTCTACAGTGAATAATAATGAAGTAGACAGGCTTAGAATGGAACGAGTTCGGGCACACCAAACATAACAACAGCGACGCAATGAAATCGAGCGATACCGCAGAAGCAGTGCTCCTGTGAACCTGGAACGAATAGCATTCCACTACGATCCGGAAGTAGATTATTGTGCCGACAAATTCGTGATAATCGGGGAAATGACAATCATTTGTCAATGTTGTAAAGCGTTAAAATACAACGGCGAATCACCTGGATTATGTTGTGCTGGTGGTAAAGTAAAATTTCCACAATTGGTCCCACCACCAGATCCATTACGCTCATTAGTTTCTGGGGTGGGAAATTGTAATAAAAAAATTGTTAAAAATTGTAAAAAATCGTAATTGTCCAAGAAAACTTTTTAAAATATCTTGCGATTATTTTAAAGATAGAAAAATTATAATTTCTTTTGGTGATTGCATCATTGAAAGAGATGTGGACATGGATTGTCCCCAAGGTTCTCCTCTTGCACCGGATTTCTGGAATATTTTATTCGATGACTCCTCCAAGTTACCCTTACCTGAAGGCACTATTGCGATTGATTACGCAGACGACAAATTGTATTTGGTCTCTGGGAACAGTAGAAAAGAAGTTGAAAATAAAGCTGAAGAAGGTTTGAATATGAATCATAACGGGGGAAAGGAAAACTGACTGACTTTTGCTCCCCATAAGACCGTGGGTTTCCTTATGGAAGGCTCCCTCAGTAGAAGTAGAAACCCTTTCATAAAAATGAAAGATACTGCAATCCGTTTTGTAGAGAGTACTAAATATTTAGGAGTTGCATTAGACAGATCGTCCTCATTCTTGACTCACCTTAAAAGCGTTTCTAGTAAGGCCCAGGCTCTCTTCTTAAAACTGAGAAAAATCTCAACTGCTGAATGGGGTTTACGTTTCCCTGCGCTCCGTCTATTATAGGTACAGATGCGTATATGTGGCGCAAGTCTCATATGGTGCCTGTGTATGGGAACATCAACTCGGTAATTCACTTATTCATTCAGCGCTTAAGAGGGGCCATCGAATCCCCTTACTGGCACTTTCAGGAGCCTACAGAACAGTATCATCGGATGCTTTGCCAATTTTGGCCGGCATTTTGCCAATTGATTTAGAAATTAGGGAAGTTTTGACAAAGAAGTGTCTGAAAAGAGGAAGACCTGTAAACCACCTTGGTATTGAATTAATACCTGGTGGAGCAGTGCCTCTCCCCGAACTTCTAAAAATGATGAGAATAAAAACGCTGAGTGAATGGCAGATGAGATGGGATAGATCGAATATAGGAAGATGGATCTTCTCCTTCTTTCCATCAGTTAAAATCAGAATGGAAGGGGCATATCGTTTAATGGACCACCATATCACCCAATTGCTTTCTGGGCATGGGGAGTTTAGAGGTAGACTTCACAGACTGGCTCTATCATCCCATCCCAGTTGCGCTTGTGGTGATACCGACCAAACAGCCGAGCACATTTTGTGGCACTGTGAGATTTTGACGGATGCTCGAGACGAATTGATTGATGGTTTGCAAGTTATTACGAGACCTGCTTGGAATACAGATCTCGTCTCGAATAAGGTGAATTTTGAGTGCCGGAGGAAATTCACGAAAGTCTGGGTTGAGAGATGGCCTGTTCTTAGAGTCGTTGAGTAGCTGTAAAATAACTTAGGTACCAGGTGTATTTTGCTTCTGAATTCACGAACACTCTTCATTATTCCTTTACATTTACCGCTTGGATTTATTTTTTATAATTTTTTGTGTTTTGTGTTTCTGTAATATGTTATTTCTTTTATTTTATTATATATTATGAGTTATATGTTATATTTTACATTTGCGTTATGTTATTTTGTTCATTATATTTTCAAAAATGTATTTTATTTTATTTAATATAATATAATGGTATCAATTACATGTTTATATACAAGAAATAAAGTTTTTCTATTAAAATACATTAAATAATAATACGTATTACACCCTTTTTAAGAGTAGAGCTCGAGTTAAAAAGGCGGATAAACGCAGGTTAACCACAGTTTAGCAAAAAAAAATTATATTTATTAAACAAAAAATAGATAATTAACAGTAAATAAGAAAAAAAAATATAAATATATATTTTTTAAACTAAATAATAGATAAGAAATACAATTGACTGAAGAGGAGGAGATAAAGAGAAAGGAAAAAAAAAATAATGAGAGAAAAAGGATATCTAATATTATAATTGAGTTGTTGTGTTGATAAGTTATATAAAAAAAGTTTTTATTGAATTTTTGTATTTTTTGTAATTTGTTTCCAATCTTAATTTCAAGGGTAATTCGTTAAACCATTTAACTCCAATATATTTGTAGAATTGTTGGGCTGTGGTGGTGTTACGTTAAAGAACCAAGGATATTTGTTCTATTGCTGTTCGAAAAAGAGTTAAGCTCACATTATTGAAACAACATTTGTGTATTTGTAAGAGCGTAATTTTTTTTATAAATAGTATGAAGTGAAAGGACTTTAAATTCTTGAAATAATTGGATGGTATGGCTTTTTTAGAATTATTTTTATTAATATTCTTTGGATAATTTCTAAAGGCAAAAGAGAAGTTTTGAAAGCACCACCCCAGCCAACAATTCCATATTGTAATACGGATTGAATAAGGGGTACTGATTGAATTAGGGTATATAATTGCTTTGCTATTTGTTTTGTTTATATTTACCTACTATACTACCTGTTAATTTATGCCATGTTCCTTGTTTTGTTTTGTTTGTCTTTAACTATTTCAATGTTTTTTGGATGAACTGAACTCCAAAAAATTTTTTTTCCTATCCCCATATGGGGGTGTCCTGGACCTCGTCCCTGCTTCATTTTTAGTTACATTATTGATTTTGCAGATCCTTCTCAAATCTGTCTGCGCCTCCCCCAATGACATGTGCAGGCTTGAGGTTTGATCAGACGACCTTGACTGTCCTTTATCCTGCCTCTGACTACCCAACGCTGAATTTTCTTTTATTCTTCGGGTATTTTACCCCAAATATTCAGTTAATATTCTTTGAGGCTTCACTGAGTGGTTGGCTAAGGGACACGGAAGCTAATTGTAGTTTATGGTCAGACCGAAAGCCATTCACATTTTTTGTTAGTACTTGCCAATTGATTTGAGATTTATTGTACTTCTTATTGTAATAAATCATCTTTTCTTACCCCCCCCCCCCTAATTAAAAAAAACTGCTTTATGCTGTTCCTTCAAAGCACATTCGAATTAGGAAAATTTAGAACAAGCTCGGTGTGGACGCTCTCTCCTTGGTCGCGGCACCACTGTAATAACTCATACCCTTGCTCCTGTAATTAATTAATTTTCCTTTTCTTTTAAAACGTGATTTTATTGTTTCTTTCTTTCTACACCGTTCGTAGGCTCTGCAACGAAAGCTCTGTAAGTAGAGTTCGTCGCCTCCATGGTCGTATTCGTAGCCTTGTAGTTCCGTCGCTCAATCTTCTCTCCCCTTTATTCCTTTGGCAGCGCCTCGACACCCCTTTACGTAATACGTTTTAGGTATACGTGGCGAGATGCTCTCAATTAATCAACTTGTAATTAACCCCTTAGCGTTGTGTCAATTTTTTGTTTTAAAGGTTTGATATGGTTAATCCAATTTAATTAATAATTTGTTTGTGGTAAACCCTTGTTCTTTTAGGTATGGCGTGTTACAATTCACTAGGGTCCGATTTATAATGACTGACTCTAGCTAACTTGAAAATAACTAATGCTATCGTTCGTGCAACTTCCTACCCTACTAACGTCCGTTCTATACTTGTTTGTTGATGACTACTTCTTCTGAATTAACCCGCGTCATCCTCCCTAGTACCTAGTACATAAATATACTTTTATACATTTAATTGGGAAGATCCTACCTTTAGCGTAACGCAGCGTATCCTCTGCTGTTCTTGGGGTGCTAACACATAAAATATAACTTGACATTTGTACTCTAGTTACGGATTTTCAATCAAAATTCAATCAAAACAAGCCCGGGATGCACAAATTCTACAGGCACCATTGTAAGTGAAGCTTGTTAGTTAGTTTTGAGTTTGAGTAGGTATTTTTGGGAGATTACTAGGGATTGACATGAAACAAAATATGTCTTGCTACAATTGGACTCCTCCATTTCCGCAACTGACTTGGTGAGGTTCAATTAAAACCGCCCGGTCAGTCTCCAATTCCAACACCTCCAGAGAATATTTTGATGGTCGCAAGCGACGAATGAAAAATCGACATGTTTTGCTTCCTGTCGGGAAAGGGTTTGATGTGTGAATCCGGTTCGTAGGGTGATAGTGGGAGTATTCTCAACCAATGCGCCGCCAAATTATAATGGTGATAATGCTAATGTTGCTTGATGAAATGTCATCTCATATCGCTTGATATGAGGATCTGCTTCGATTTATGGTGTGGTAGCCGATGTCCGGAAGTATTCAGGATTGCGTGGGTGGCACGAGGTTTTAGATCGTGACATCCTCTAAGCCGAATTGATGATGATGATGATGATGATGATGCTGCTGTAGAAGTCTCTCAGCATGTCGATGACTAGAGTTCCGTTCACTCCTATAGCATCGAACATGAACATTAAACCGAAGTGGATTAGACAAGCGGCAATGTCAGGAGGTCGGTGGAGCCGCTCCCTCCTCTGATCTCGTGAAGTTTGAATTTAGTAAAGGTGGATTTTGATGTCATCGACCCTCGCCTCTGCAGTCACACAGCTCCTCAACAGTCCCGTTCTCCGTCCAGCATACCGCCTCGAACCAGTAGAAATGATGCCTACGTTTTCCTAGGCACGTTATAAACATGCGTCAGCCTTCAGCCGCGGTGATCTTCGGTACTTGATTTGAATGAAAATACCTCCCCTCGCATGACGGAAACAGGCGTGACGGGGACGGTCCCCCATTTAGCGTCACGGGCATCCGCCCTACGATAGGTGATATCCCAAGCTCATCTCAAATATCAGCTCGAAGAAGGAATGTCAAGCTCGGCTTCCAGGGTGCTGGGTCCAGGAATGAATGGCACCGGGTCGTGAATCCGACTTCCATCCCATCCATTTCCCCTGCTACGCTTTTGTCCAAAGTACATTCCCAACCTGATGCTGGATGATGCCCTAATTCTAATTTTGGGGAAGATTATGAAAATTTATCCGGTTTCCGACAATGAGCCGCCGATCGATTGCTAAAACAACTCTGTATGTCATGTTCTCTTCGTTCCGCTGACAAGGTAACTCCCCACGAGCGTAACCAAAGGGTAGTGAAGCCATCGCGAATTTCGTCACTTCTTTTCCTTCATTACGGAGGTAGCCCGGCCAGATCGTTTTCTCCGTCCTGTATTTAATTGACCTCCCGCGACAGCGACTCTTATCAGCTGATACCTCTGGAGGGGGCTAAAGAGGGGGGTTGTGGGAGCACGTCCTTTGCCTTCCAGACGTCCCCCAATGCCTTTATGACGATACATGTGATAGCATATACGTCGACATCATGAGACGGCTCCTGCCTCGCTCTCAACTGCTTCAGGGCCGTCCAGAGACACAGGTTTCCAAGCCTCCATCACAAAGGATTCCAATTTAACTGGACCAAGCCTGTAATCATCGCTGGCTTCGCCCCCACATTTGGGAAATAGTGTAGCCCACCAGCAAATCGTTCACTTCGCCCCCGATCATAACTGCATAGGTGTAACCTACATACATGGAATAGGGAAGCTTAACTCAAAAATTACTCCAGCAATCACCAGCTTCAGCGCCGTAACTCGTTCGGTTAAATTTGAAGGAAGGAAATTTGCTAAATAATAATAGCAGAGCGCGTCGCGCGCGAAGTCTGAATACCTACTGTTGGTCTCGTTCAATCGCAAATACTAAGGATTTAAGCTAGAATGTAAATTCTGTATAAAATATACCTAACGTAAAGTGCTATGCACACTTCCATGCGCGAGTTTAAACGAAGTCAAAAGCTAGCTTATGTAGGTCTTTACATAACAGTTTTCCTGAGATCTCTGAAATTTGAGGTAAAAGGCGTGGGGTTTTATCTTTTTGGGAATGGGAATTCTATTGTATACATTTGTTAGTAAACAGAAGCCTCATGCAATGCATCATTTTTCCAAATCAATATACCTAGTACGTACAGACCTTGCCTAACAAATATCTTCAATTACTGGTAAATTCTAAAATGTTTTTGAGAATAGGTATTCCTAATGTAATGTAATTTATTATATCCAAATAAACTCCTAACCTAGTATTTCTGATGTAATGTCTCGCAACACAACCGTAAGATACATAAATACCTCTTGTCCGTTAAAGTTAACAAAACATCCCCAAAAGACCCTCTCCCCTTACAATCTTTGCACTTCGGCGACACCATTATGGTTATTGGTTTGAAAACTTCTTTAGCACCGTTGTGATTTGAAACTAGATGAAACGAAACGTTCGATACTAAACACAGCTATAGAATCTATCCTGAGAGAGAATGAGATACTATAATCGGCCTCCTCTTTGTGAGGTGCTTCGTAGCCTCCCCACTCCTGTCTCCTTGGGTTTTCTGAAGGTTTCACTTCTACCGCATGTAAACTACACCACTGTAAATTCTTTGTTTCTAAAATGCTGGCAGCTATTTTTTTTAAATGAAACTTTTTTAACACCGTTGTGATTTGAAACTAGATGAAGCGAAACGTGCGATACTAAACACATCTATAAGATTTATCCCGCTAGAGAATGAGACAGACCAATCGGTGTCTTCTTTGTGAGGTGCTTCGTAGCCTCCCCACTCCTGTCTCCTTGGGTTTTCTGAAGGTTTCACTTCTACCGCGTGTAAACTACACCACTGTAAATTCTTTGTTTCTAAAATGCTGACAGTTGTTTTTTTTTTTTTTTTTAAATGAAACTTCTTTAACACCGTTGTGATTTGAAACTCGATGAAACGGAAACGAACGCCACTAAACACATCTATAGAATTTGTCCTGCGAGAGAATGAGGTACCTTAATCGGTCTCCTCTTTGTGAAGTGCTTCGTAACCCATCGACCTTCTCTTCGTGCGGTGCTTCGTAGAATAAAATTTGAAATAATTTTAACACGATGTTATAATAAATAAACCTCACAATTAACGTATTCCTGATAAAATACATTAGTCTTAAATTCGTCATTCTTCCGAAGTTTAGTTTTCAGAAGGTTTCACCTCTACCGCATGTGGATTGCACTCTGATTCCGCACACCCCATCGACCAGACAGGGAACCCGCCTAAAGTGTCCAGTCACACAAAATCAAATGTTAGCTGTTGCCCGAAGTGTCAAAAGAAAGGCAGTGTAAATTTATGACCAAAACCCAAAACAATCGCTCACTATAAGGCCGTGGTCGTCAAACTGCGGCCCGCGGGCCGCATGCGGCCCGCGACGGATATTTGTGCGGCCCGCACAAATATCTGGGTTTTCTTTTTAATTTTTTTTTCAAGTACAATTTATACTGTCCGTTTTTTTGCGGCCCGAACAAATATCTGCCGTTTTCTATTTTAATATATATTTTTTCGTGTACAATTATACTATCCGTTTTTTGCGGCCCGCACAAATATCTGCCGTTTTCTTTTTAACAATATTTTTTTTCATGTACGAGTACAATTATACTATATGCGTTTTTTTGCAGCCCGCACAAATATCTGCCGTTTTCTTTTAAAATATATTTTTTTCATGTAGAATTATACTATCCGGTTGTTTGCGGCCTGCAATATCTGCCGTTTTCTTTTTAAATATATTTTTTTCATGTACACTTATAGTATCCGATTTTTTGCGGCCCGCACAAATATCTGTCGTTTTCTTTTTGACTATATTTTTTATCATATACGAGTACAATTATACCATATCAGTTTTTTTGCGGCCCGCACAAATATCTGCCGTTTTCTTTGTAAATATATTTTTTCACGTACAATTAAATATATTATCCGTTTTTTTACAATTAATTATATTGTCGTTTGAGACTTTCAGGGGGGCAGTAGAAGACCCAGAGAAAATTAGAGAGCGTGGAGATGACACGGTGAGGGTGTAGGAAGGTAAAAAAAATAAATTCAAAAAAGACCAAAAAATCACGCTTATCACGTACTAATAAAGCAAAATAAACTTTAGTATTGGTTAATTTTTGTTATTGTATGTATTGTTATCATTTTTATTAGTTTCCCGAAGTGGTTGAAAATTGAACTGAAAGATTCCATTACAGATACAAACAAATTATTTTTTTAATGTAATATTATGAATTTACGTGTATTATTATTATCAAGAATTGACATTATGTCATGAACACAAGAAGGAAGGAAGTAAGTAGCAACCCGGTGCTTAAATACAAAATAATCGATTTTGTAACTTGCTAAACAAAAGGGTACAACACCCCCCCCCCCCCCCCCCCCCCGAAATCATAATGTGCGGCCCGCAGTGATACCTCACATTGTCCTATGTGGCCCTTGACCAGAAAAGTGTGACGACCGCTGCTATAAGGTATCTCAGCATGACCTTGGGTAGGCACACTCCCCGAAACCTAGAATTAAACTTGGCTTTTGTTTCTTTTTTTTCGCAAGGCCCGTACTAAATACGTAATGCAAATATGTAATTTTTTCAAACTTACCAAATCCTCCATGCTGCACAACACACTGAAAGCACTCTTGAAAACACAAGCCATTTCCACAAACCGTCATGCAACTACTCATTTCAAAACCAACTCTCGCGCCTAGGTTCAAATAGAATCTCCGTCTCATGACCTTTCTCATTTATAAAACTCAATTTTCTGAATAAATTCTGCCAATAAACGAATTATCTCCGGTTCACCCGCACCGAACTAACTACTGTTATTATTCCCTGAATAACGGCAAAATGATCGTCCTCCTCCGCGAACTTTTCCTGACTCTTCGTCCCCGAGGTCGAATCTACCCTGACTGTCTTTATTTAAAATTTGATTTCCTTTGAATTTTGTCAATAAGTGACTTATTTTCCGTTTACACGTCCGAACTACTGTTATTATTCCCTGTATAACCGCGACTCTCCACGTCCGTCTTCGAGACCGAAACTACCCTGACTGTCTTAATCCGTCTGTTCCCGGGGCCAAACCTACCCTGACTGTCTTAATCTAAAATTTGATTTCACTTATTTTCCTTCCCTGCCCGTGTGTGCGGTCCAAGTACCCTTTTTTTTCTTCTTCTCTAAAAATCCTTCAAATATTGTTAAATCTCTAATGACCGAATTTGTCAAATTTAATCACCATTTTCGAAGAATTCTGACGTTGTTCCGTGTTCTTTAGTTTTTTGTCGCAGTTTCAGAACTTCAAAATAGTAGTTAATTATCACGTACTTGAAGGCCAGAATGTATCCCAAAACGACACGGTCACACGTGGCTCCAAGCCCTTTTTTTTTTGCATTCAGAATGGCCTTCGCCGGGGGTCTTCATAAATTCATCAACCCCGTAGTTATTTGGATTTCAGAAATTATTTTAAGTTGTACAGCGCTCTTAGAAAACGGCGCCGTTCAAACCACCCAAGTATTATTATTACTAAGGCGAGTTCATCACATTATGTTCTCCATTTTATGCAGGTGCTTGCAGGTTTTTTAAAGATGCGATGCCGCATCATGGAGTCTCATGAATGAGTTTTTCTTTTGCCCTGTTTAATTTATCTTTGTCTTACTAACCTATTTTTTTGCATTTTGTTTTTCCTGTTAAGCACTTGCGTACTGCTTACTAACAACGTATGCATGGACACTGGAGGTCTAGATTCGTTCAAAATAAATAAATGTAGCTTCGTTTAATCAAAAAATTAGAATCTTGCGAGAGCCTTGAAGGATTAACCATCAGTTACTTATACCAGGGCGGGTAAGAGGTGGATTACCTCCACTGGGGTGGGAAATGACTCTAAACACTTCTTGGCTAACATCTTAATAATAATAATAATATTTATTTCACATCTTCTTCTTTGCGTGCCGTATCAGGTCCCCCCGACGTTGGCGATCACTCTTGAGAATGTCTCTCTGTCTTGCGCTGCCCAGAATAGCTCCTCCACACTTCTAATGCCGGTCCACTCTCGTATATTACGCAGCCAAGACATTTGTCTCCTACCAGACCCTCGGCGCCCCTCTATCTTGCCTTTCAATATCAAATGGAGCAAGTGATACTTCTCCCCTCGAAGTATATGACCCAGATATGAAATTTTCCTGATTTTTATTAATGTAAGCAGTTCTCTATCTGCTCTAGCCCGCCTGAGAATTTCTGTGTTGGTGATCATGTTGGTCCATGGGACCTTGAGCATTCTCCGGTGAAGCTACATTTCAAAAGCCTCTAACCTGTTCATGGTATTTACTTTCAAGGTCCATGTTTCACATCCATAGAGCAAGACCGATCACACATAACATTTTAGCATTATCTGCCTTAGTTTTAAGCTGATATTGTCATTGCACAAGAGGGATTTCATTTTAATGAACGCAGTTCTTGCTGCTTCAATTCTGCATCTAACCTCCACATCTGGATCAAGAGTCTCCGTGAGAATACTGCCGAGGTATCTAAATCTTTCCACCTTTTCGACATTGCAACCATTTAACAGTTTCACTGATTCAGAGTGATCTAGTCGTCCAAATGTCATCCATTTAGTTTTATTGACGTTGATTGTTAGGCCCAGTTGCTCACCAGCATTATTGACAAGATTTAATAAGTCTTGGAGGTCATCGATACAGTCAGCTAGTAATACAGTATCATCTGCGTATCTTATGTTATTAATGACAACTCCGTTGATCTTCAGACCCTTATCAGTATTACTTAGGGCTCTTTTAAAGACATAGTTGGAATAGAGATTAAACAATAGTGGCGACAGGATACAGCCTTGTCGTACTCCACGCTGAATGGCAATTGCATTAGATCTCTCATTCCCATGTCTTATTTCTGCTGTTTGGAACCAATACCGGTTTTTAATGAAATTCTGGTCTTTGGTGTCAACGTTACAATCCGCAAGCATTTTCATTAGGTCAGCATGTTTTACCCTGTCAAATGCCTTTTCGTAGTCAATAAAACAGGCAAAGACTTCCTTTCTTTGGTCACGACACTTTTGCAATAGTACGCCGATAGACAATAATGCTTCACGCGTCCCGAACGCATTTCTGAAGCCAAACTGAGTGTCATCCAAGTCCTGCTCGCACTTATTGCGTATCCTGGCATGCATTATTTTAAGGAATAATTTAAGGACATGACTCATCAGGCTTATTAATCGATAGTCACTGCACTTCTTAGGGTATTGCATTTTAGGCAATGTCACGAAAGTGGATTTTAGCCAATCTTGGGGTATATTCCCTGTGTCATATATAGAGTTAAATAACCTCAACAGGTAGTCAACATTTTCATCATTAAAGAACTTCAACACTTCAACTGGAATATCGTCTGGTCCGCACGCTTTTCTATTGTCTGAAGTCTTTATTGCATGAAGAATTTCTGATTTTAAAATCGATGGTCCATGCAATTGATCATTAAGAATATTAATATCCGGTCTAATATCTTTGAATGTATCATGAATATACTTTTCCCATGTTTGTAGAATATCTTTTTCATCCAATATTAATTTATTGGAATCGTCAACTAAACATGATGACCTAATTCTTCTAGAAGTGCCCGTAGTTTCCTTCAATTTTTTGTGAAGTTTGAATGCATTGTGAGTACGACTGTATGACTCTAGTTCTTCACACTGTGACTTCATCCATTCTTCTTTGGCTTTATTTCACATTAAATTATACAATGAAACATATGTGGAAACTTTGACTAGCCAACTAGGAATGGATCCTGTTTTAGGCCAGTCAAATTGACAAATTTAGTTTATATCATAATTTCATATTACATTGATTAATTATATAAACATATTATTTATTGAATGAAACAAGTGTTACGATTGAATTCCTCGTAGAAGCTTTAGTTAATAACTTTAATTTTGAACTCATAAAAAAAAAATGTCTTAAAGTACAAATTTAGTATCGAATGCTTGTTTAACAATAGATAAATGTTTGGTTATTTAAATCGCTTGCAAAAATTGAGAATCGATACATTCTTTAAGCGTGATGACAAAATCCATATTATAATTAACGTGGATGTTTAAACGTGATTACAAAAAATAATTATAATTATAATTAACGTGAGTGACGTACCCCTCAACTTTACGAGCGAGTAAAGAAACTAAAAAAGAATGTGACTCGAAAAGGATGCAGCAAATGAATAAAAAAAAATTGTATATAAATATGTCTTGAGTTAGTTAGTGTATATATAGTGACATGACAGAGTGGTTGATAACAAATTGTATTTATTTCCCTTTCCTTGCTTCATTTTTTCATCCTACTAAGATATTTTCCCTTAGAGCACTTAATATAAAATAAAACCGGTAAAGTAAAGAAAATAAATAAAATCCAGATGGTTATATTAAAAAGAAAGATCACCGCAGGACTTGAATGTAGAACAATGGGAAGGGTATTGATAAAATAATAGACAATTATGTTCTGAAGTTATAAGTACATGTTTTTGTAATATTGCGTATAGTACGTAATTTTGTATAAATTATATTTGTACGTATTTTGTATAAATTATAGTTTACGTAATTTTGTATAATAAAAAGAAAGATCTCCGCAGAAGTTGAATGTAGAAAAATGGGAAGGGTATTGATAAAAGAATAGACAATTGTGTTCTGAAATGATAAGTACGTGTTTTAGTAATGAATGGAACTATGAGTGAGTGTTTTTTTTTTTTTTCTTATATATTTTTAATTTTTTTTTTTTTTATATGATGAGACTATCTATTGGTCAACATATCTTCGCTTATGATCCTCGCTAAATCCAGGAGCCAGTCGTTGATCAATTTGCGCAAAACATTTGCACTTTTAGTTTTCCAATCATTAGATAATAAATAATCATATTAAATAATTTAGGTCCTAAGTACGAAAATTGCCGTTGGCCGAAGGACGACGTGATTTTTATTGGGACTATTGGATTGTTCCTTGAAAGTCGAGTGTCGTGAAGGTGGTCAATGGACGGGAAGTGTTGACGTTGTTTTTGAGCATGTAACATAATCTTTCTAATATACAATTGTCTAACGTCAAGTACTTAGTATTGATTTCTGAGCTTTAGCCAGGTAGTCTAATATTGTTTTGGAACATCCACCCCATCCTAGGGATGCATATTCGAGTAAAGAATTACACATGGCATAGTATATTGATTTCATATCTTTAACAGAGATAATATTTCTGATGGTTATAAAAAGGTGTGTAAGTTTTCTGACTTTTGAGGCCGTTGCGTTAATGTGTTCATCCCATCTTAGATATTTATCTATGGTGATCCCTAGATATTTTAAACTATCCATGCATTCAAGGTTATTGCAAGTACAAGTGTTCGGTTCATTGCAAATGTGAATAGTAATATTTAGTATTACCTTAAGTTGACCCGCTTGTGTTGCACTAAAACGTATAAATTTTGTCTTGTCCGTGTTAAGAGTAAGAAGATTGTAATCTAGCCAATGTTTAACATTGTTTATTCCAATTTCTGATTTTCTATGCACTTCATGCCAGTTTTTGCCCTCAAATATTAAGACCGTATCGTCAGCAAAAGTGATGATATGATCGGCAAGGTTACTGTTGCAAAGGTCATTGATATAGATATTAAACAATATCGGTCCTAAAGTACTTCCTTGTGAACCAAATTCGATATTGGCTGGATCGCTTAGAGTACCACTCATAATAACTCTTTGGCTCAGATTTTCTAGATAGCTTCCTAACCATTTAAGTAACTGACCCTGTATACCGATTAGCTGTAATTTTTTCAAAAGGATTTTGTGCGAGATGGTATCAAAAGCTTAAGCCAGATCCAGGAAGATCGCGATGCTTTTGATTCCTCGATCGATGTTATTAGAAATTACTTTAGTCAGATCGCCAATGGCATTTTCAGTACCTAAACCCGGCCAAAAGCCATATTGTCTCTCAGAAAGGATGTTATTATCTTCAAGATAAAAGCTAAGACGATTTTTGACAATTTTCTCTATTATTTTTGAGACTGAATTGACCAAAGATGTCGCTCGGTAATTTTCAATCGCAGATTTATCACCATTTTTGTGTAGTAATACAACAACTGAATGTTTTAGATGGTTAGGGAATATTCCTGATTTGAGACTTAGATTGGAAATGAACGCTATCGGAGATGCTATGAATGATTTAGTTACTTTAAGCAGATTATTCGAGACTTTGTCTGGTCCACAAGCGTTAGATGGCTTTAGGTCGTCAATTATTTCCAAGACTTCTTTCGTCGATGTTTGTATATTGTCTATTTTAGGTTAGAGGTGACCAACTTCGCAAGTTCGATTTCTGTTTTATTGCATTTATCGAGAATTTTTTTGGCAAGTGTGGTTCCCACCGATGTGAAGTATTTATTAGCAAAATTCGCCATATTTTTAGGATTAGAGGAGTTTACGTTACCGATATCTAACGATTTAATTTCGGAAGACCTGTTTATTTTTGTTTTACTAATATTACGAACTTACCACATACGTTTTGGAGAATAAGAATTTTCGTAAGTGAACGTTTTAAAATAATTTTCCTTTATATAATTAATAATCTTTTTGCATAAGTTCCTATATTTCTTGTAGTGAGTTTGTACTAAAATATTATTTGAAAATTTTTTGGCCCTTTCGTGGAGTTGGTTTCTTTTGTGAATCGATTTTACAAGGCCAGGAGAGATCCAGGGCGTAAGTTTAAACTGGCGGTTCGATATGTGTTTGTTACTTGTATGTTTAGATATAAATGTATGTAGAATACAAATGAATTCTTTCATCGCAATGTCAGTGTCAATTTGATCATATACTTTTTGCCAGTTTTCTAAATGCAAGTCCTCAATTAAATTATTAAAGTTAAATCGAGGGACGTACTTGATTTTAGCAGGGGGGGGCGGTTTATCTTTAAAGCACAGGGCTATCGTATAGTGGTCGGAAATTGACGTGTGGATAACGAATGAGTCAGTGAGGTTAATATTTTTTACGTTGATGTGATCCAAACAGGATTTGTACGTGCCCTGTTCTCGAGTTGGTGTATTAATTGAATTATTATTGAATCCATTTTCTGTGAGCAGGCATATGTAGTCGTTGGATTGGTTGTGAAATGGAGATAAGGTGTTAATATTAAGGTCACCTATAATGATTTGATATTCAAATTTATTGAAATTGCTAATAACAGTTTGGAGTGAAATCAAAAAAGAATCTATGCTCTGGAAAGAAGGTAATCTATAAATAGCAAAGATACATAAATTATTATTCAGAACAATTCTAAGGCAGTTACCTTGTGATAATATAATTTCTTCGACTTGTGCATGTATACCGTCTTTTATGTAGACAACAATCCCGCTAGATTTATTTATATTTTTAATTGAGTGATATTCCGTGTAAGTTTGTATTATTTTAGAGGTATAGTTTTTATTGATTCAACACTCTGATAAAATTAAAACATCAAAAGTATGATTGAATTGATCTAGAAATAACAGAAAATCATCAAGGTTTGACATACTTCTGATATTCTGATGGATAATCTTTAAATTATAAGACTTCCAACTGAAATTATTTATTTGTTGAGATCGTCAATCACATACGTGTTGCACGTTACATCTGTGTCATTGTAAATATCCGGAGGTAATTGAATCATGATTATTCAGGTGAGATGTGATGCAATAGAATTTTCACCACTATACGATTTTGATCCATTTCTCGTGAGTAGGTATATTTGGTTCAATGACTGGATGTAGATAATCACAGGATATAATAATGGCAATAATAATAAAAGAACCTTCATCTTGTAGTCGTTGTCTGAAGTAGTAATAAGTAGTAGTAGTAGCAATAATAATAATAGAACCTTCATCTTGCAATCTTTGTCGGCAGTAGTAGTAAGTAGAAGAAGTAGTAGTAGTAATAATAATAATAGAACCTTCATCTTGTAATCTTTGTCGGCAGTAACCTTCATCTTGTAATCGTTGTCGGCAGTAGTAATAAGTAGTAATAATAGTAGTAATAATAATAATAGAACCTTCATCTTGTAATCATTGTCGGCAGTAGTAATAAGTAGTAGTAGTAGTAATAATAATAATAGAACCTTCATCTTATAATCATTGTCGGCAGTAGTAATAAGTAGTAGTAGTAGTAATAATAATAATAGAACCTTCATCTTGTAATCATTGTCGGCAGTAGTAATAAGTAGTAGTAGTAGTAATAATAATAATAGAACCTTCATCTTGTAATCATTGTCGGCAGTAGTAATAAGTAGTAGTAGTAGTAATAATAATAATAGAACCTTCATCTTGTAATCATTGTCGGCAGTAGTAATAAGTAGTAGTAGTAGTAATAATAATAATAGAACCTTCATCTTGTAATCATTGTCGGCAGTAGTAATAAGTAGTAGTAGTAGTAATAATAATAATAATAGAACCTTCATCTTGTAATCATTATCGGCAGTAGTAATAAGTAGTAGTAATAAGTAGTAGCAATAATAATAATAGAACCTTCATCTTGTAATCATTGTCGGCAGTAGTAATAAGTAGAAGTAGTAGTAATAATAATAATAGAACCTTCATCTTGTTATCATTGTCGGCAGTAGTAATAAGTAGTAGCAATAATAATAATAGAACCTTCATCTTGTAATCGTTGTCGGCAGTAGGTATATTGTGTTTGAGATAATCATAGGGAAGCCAGCTTGTTTTCATCGGATATAAGAATTGCGCCTGAACCTGTCTCTCTCCGCAGGTATATACGTCCCTGTTGGATCCATGCAAATTGATATTATCTCGCTCTTACAAATTGGCGAGTTTTATACCAAATCTGTTTCGCCCGAAATGTTAACTGCTCAGATACAACCGGGGGCCGACGAGACCGATATTTAACGTGTTAAGTTTATCTTCGGTATTGGGTTTATTCTTGTTGAAAGATTTCACATCAGCGAGCAGTTGATTTCTAGCCATGTTCGATTTTAGTTTAAGAACAATTGTCCTGGGTTGCTTCTGATTATTGTTTTTTTTTTTTGAAGACGATAAACAGCATCGATATCCTTAGTTTCTAAGGGAGATCCTGTTGTTTTGAAAATGTTGAAGACCACATCTTTTAGTGTTTCGTTTTCTTCTCTACGTATTATAAATTAAAGTCATCCGCGGCAACTGTCTGTCTCTTCGCGATAAACTCAAAGTCGGCGGTGGTTACAAAGGTTGGATTTTACAAAGTGTTTTATTAGCCACAGCAACGCGTGGTCGGGTCAGCTAGTCAATGAAGAAAGTTATTTTTCTAATTTTTTCATGTAAAACTATATCAGGTCTATTATGACTAATTGTTCTGTCTGTTAGTATAGTTTTATCATAATATATTTTATAAAATTCATTTTGTAAAAATGAATTTGGTTCGTATTCATAATATGGTACTATATTACGGCAGTCAATCAAGTTATGTTTAATTACCAAACTTTGGTTAATTTTTTTAAAACCTGAATGTGCCTGAATGTATACTCGGATGGCGCTAATACAGAACATCCCGATATAATATGTTCTCCCGATATAATATGTTTTATAGTTTCCGGAAAAGCCAAACATTTTCTAAGTAAATCATCAATTTGATTTATATCTCTGATTATATGCTTCCAATAATTTTAAGTATTAATGACTCTTGAATGACAAGCATAAATCCTTCTATTACTGCGCTCAACTCTCCAATACTCAACCATTTGTTTGACGAAAGTTTGTCAACATACGTTTGGCTGAGATAATTGAAGTTTTTTGCATGAATAATTTTATTTGACCAGGAATCTAATAACTCCTGGTTAGTATTTATAAAAATGTTGGCATTCTCGTCATATAAATTATAAAATAAAAAAAAATCTATCTCCAGATTTTCGATTGAGTTTCGCTAATATTGTATTCATTTACTTAAATATTATAATTTGAGATTTAAGTCATAAAGTTTAAATTTAAAAAAAAAATAATAGTTTCGTACGTATATTTAACAGAGGTTTATTGAAAATTAAGTAGTAAAAATTATGTAGGTACCTAGGTACATAAAATAGGAAAACATTTTTCTACACCATGTGAGCCATAGTGTCCGACTCGATGTCTGAATTCATTTTGAGCGGATTTTGGCTCGAGGCTTGCACACATGCAGTAGAGCGGGAAAGCCATTGGCTTTGGGATTTGCCACATATGGCCGATTTGAGGCACATTTTTTTATCGGCTCGGTGAATTTTGAACATGCAGATGATCATGCGGAGAGTGCCGAGCCACCGGAGTCTCTCCACGTCTCCACACACCAATAAGTTATTGCTAGGCGCGCAGTCCAGTCAAGATGTACATCAGTGCTTGCGAAAGGTCCAGACAATCTGATTTTTTTTATATATTGTTAGGACCTAAACCAATATTAACAAACAGATTTGCAATTTCCAATGTGCGAGGGGGTGGACCCAAAAAACCATGAAATTTTCGGAATTTTTACGGTTTTTGCTCAATATCTCAGTGAAGGCAGTACCTGACTGGTATAGTCCGTACGAATACTTTTAAAGTAGACCAAATTTTCTACAATTTTAAATCAAAGCGAGCTATATACAGCCATTGGTTTCCAAGATACAGTTCTTCGAAAATAGGCAATTTTTTCAAAAATTTATTTATTTTATTTGCAATTTATTTTGTGATTTTTTTTTTCTAAAATACGCACCCCACATCAAATATTATATGAAATAAAGTTTAAGTAAATTTAATAAGCTTTCATTTAAGACCATATTAATTAATATCTGTATGCTTAGCGGTTCTCTCAAAAAAGGCAAATAACCAAAAACAGTCATAAGTTGGTTTTGGGGGGGGGGAATGCAAATAAACTGTTCTCATGTCTTATTGTTTTATTTATCAAACAGTTGTAATTAAAAGAAAAATGATAATACACCTATCGAGAATTACATCATCATCAAACATTGTTTTATATACCTACATACTAAAATGCTTTTACAAACATCATGGTACCTACTACAGGGTGGCGCAAAATTAATCATCCATTTTTGTTTTTGAATAACTTTTTTACTAAATAAAAAAAAAAGATTTTGAGTAGTGGAAATCTTTATTTGGACCTTTATATTTTTTTCTGTTAAGTGGAAAATATGATATCCGTCAAGTGGCTGCCGCCAGTGTTGATACACATTTGTGCCCGTTTTAAAGAATTTTCAATGACTTAACGCAAGATTTCCGGTGATAACTGTTCGCATTTCTGTCGAATATTCTCCTTCAGGGCTGCGATTGTCTGAGGCTTGTTGGCATAAATCCGCGACTTCAAATAGCCCCAAAGAAAGAAGTCTAGGATGGTAAAATGGGGCGATCTTTCTGGCCATACCAAATCGCCAAAACGAGAGATTACGCGACCAGGAAATGCTTCCTTCACAATATCCATTGCGGCTCGTGCTGTGTGCGTGGTTGCACCATATTGTTGAAACCACATGCTCACCAAGCCCCGCTCATCCAATTCCGGAAGTAAGAAGTCGTTATCATGGCCATGTAGCGTCCTCAAAAAATACGGCCCAATCACTCCTCTCGCGTAAACGCCACACCACACAGTGGCTTTGAGTGGATGTAATGGCTTTTCGTACATCACACTCGGATTTTCAGTGCCCCAGAAACGAATATTTTGCTTATTGGCATAACCGTTTAAGTGGAAATGCGCCTCGTCACTCTTGATGATTTTCGACACAAAATTCCTAAAAGCGTTAAAGCTTAAATCGACTCAATTATTCCACGCTCTTTTTTTTTTTTTTTTTTTTTTTTTTTTTATTAAGGAGAAAATACAGATACAGACGTCAATTGACAAGAATATATAAAACAATTAATAGAGAATTCGCCTGCATCCAAACTATTACTCACGAATTAACATTGACAGCAGATAAAAACATATACAAATATTTTTACCGTTAAATACGGAAAAGACGTATGTATATATATATAAGTAAATATTATTTTACAGAGAGATGAAAAAAAAAAGTGCAATATCCTTATAAAAGTTTACAAATTGTTTTTGGAAAAATTTTGATGGTAAGACCAAATATATATATAGATAAAAAATAATGTCATACAGAAATTTAAAAAAAAGAAAGGTAGTTAAAATTATAAACCAAGCAATGTCTAAGGTATTGTACTTTGTAGGAAAACGGCCTTCAATTTTCTACTAAAAGTACTGCGTGTATCAAAAAATAAGTCGGAATCCTTGATGTTTTGATTTTGATTAAACGATTCGCACATTCTTCTGATTGGATCCCTGACACCATTTGTACGCGTCCGGCTAATGTGGAATAAGTCGTTAAGCCTTGTTACTCTGGGTGGTATTTTGAAGTTTATTAGTTTCAGTAGGTCAGGACAGTCGATAAAGTTATTGCAGATTTTATAAAGCGTCATGAGGTCAAGGTATGTTCGCCGGTTAGTTAGAGTGGTGACGTTATAATTCGAGAGCATATTTATGTACCCCCGTTTAGGTGCGCTCATTCTGTAATTGAGGTATTGCAGAAATTTCTTTTGAATACTTTCAATGTTGACTTTATAGACACCGTAAAGTGGTGTCCATATGGAGGTGCAGTATTCAAGTTGAGAACGGACCAGCGTGTAGTAAAGTAGAAGATAAGTTTCAGGTTTTCGAAATTCGCGGCTGTTTCTGATGACAAATCCTAGCATGCGGTAAGCTTTATTCACAATGTTCTCAATCTGCGCATCGAAATGGAGTTTAGAATCAAAAAGTACGCCTAGATCTTTTATACAGTAAACGCGCTTGTCACCTAATCAAGAAGCCGACCGACCCGAAGATAACTGAACGAGCTACGCATCCAGTGCTGCACCTAATCTAACAACGTGGGAGTTATCAGCTACAATGGACCCCGGCCGTCTGCTCCTATAAAAGAGATCACCAACTGCTAACGAGGGCTTATCTTCAACTTATCATTAAAGGGACTACACGTCCCTTGTTGCTAGATTCTCCAAATTGAAACTGTTGTATTTTACTGTTTATTATTTAAATAAATAAATTAAGTTCACCGAATATTCATTTAACGTGTCTGGTGTTTAAAGAAAATCATCTAAAGTTAACTCGCTCGAGTAAATAGTTACCAATACAATAATTGTGTATAATAGCGTTGTGATTTTTAGTGAAGCTTATTTGTTTACATTTGTTGTAACTTAGGTTAATTTTGTTTTCATTGCAAAATGTTTCGAACCTTACTAAGTCGCTTTGGATGAGCAGACATTCGTTTAAATGCCTAACAATGGCAAATATTTTTATATCATCGGCGTACAAAAGAAATAAACAATGCATGAAACATTTAGTAACAGTGTTAATAAAAAGTATAAATAACAGTGGACCCAGGATTGACCCCTGTGGTACGCCAGAGGTAACTGGTTCCCACGTAGAAGTATGTCCTCGTAATGATACAGCTTGCTGTCTTTTTGTCAAATATGAGACAAACCAACGTAATAAGTTTCCCCTAATTCCATTGAACATTATTTTTTTAATAAGAATAAGGTGGTCAACCTTGTCGAAAGCTTTTTTGAAATCGCAATATATTGCATCTACCTGGTGGCCTCGATCCATGCTAGTGAATAAGAAATTTGAGTAAATTAGTAAATTACTCATGGTAGATTTGCCTTTTACAAACCCGTGTTGTTGTTCTGTAATTTGGGGATATATATTTGTATATATATCTGTTGGGGATATATATTATCATGGACAAGTCTTTCCAAGAGTTTAGGGATCGCCGAGAGAATGGATATTGGCCTATAGTTTTCGACTTTTTGACGTGAGTCACCCTTATGGACTGGTATAATATAAGCCATCTTCCACCTATCAGGGAAAACCCCGTCCCTCAGGCATTTATTAAATATTATGGTAAGTGGAACATACAATGACGACGCAGCAGATCTGAGGAAAAATGCCGGTATTCCATCGTGACCCGCACCTTTGTTTATATCTAACGCCTTTAAACTTGATTGCACTTCTTGTTCCGTTAGTTCAATGGTGTGAATGTGCGTAAGTCCAGAGTCCCGAACGGCCTCAAGTTGGTCAATGTTAATTGAGTCATTGATAGAGGAGGGTTCAAATGTTGACTTGAAGAACTCAGAGAACATATTACAGATTTCTTGGGCATCATTAGATTTGCGCCCTTCGAAGGACATAGTAGCAGGATATCCATCAGATGATTTTAATGAGGATATGTATGACCAAAAGCATTTAATATTATTTTGCAATGAACTTTCGATGTTTTCAAAAAATAACTTTCGAGATTCACTAGCCAATTTTTTGTATGTAGCACGTAAGAAGGAAAATTTACAATAGTCAGAAAGACCTTTATATGTCTTCCATTTGAGCCAAACTTTATCTTTTTTCCGTGATAAGCTAATAAGTTCGGGAGTAAACCATATGGGGAATTTGTCATTTTGTTTGGCCAATACTGGAATAAACTCATCAATTATATTGTTTATTATTACATAGAATCGGTCTACTGCTTTTTCTGCTGATAAATTCGCGATTTCTGACTTCCAATCAATACAATTAATGTCATTATTAATTTGAGTATAATCAGCTTTCCTGAAATTGTGCCTACGCTCTTTGTTGTTTTTAATTTTTGATTGAATCGCGGATGATATTTCAAATTCCAGGGCTGGATGGTGTCTGTCCTCTGAAAGGAGAGGGTCGTCGCTATGTGTAACTTTTGTTTCGCGACTGTAAAATATTAGGTCTAAGAATTTATCGTTGTGGTTAGGTATACAATTATATTGAAATAAGCTCATCAATGCCATTGTTTGAAGAAAAGTTTGCGATGCAGCCGTGTTTGAGGAGGCAATACCATGATTGCAGCTTTCGGAAAATGTCCATGTAAGAGTAGGTAGATTCAGATCTCCAAGAACACAAAACGTATTATTTGGTTCTGATGAAAAGACGGATTCCAGGTTTTTGGAGAAAATATCATAAAGCATTACTGGCGAGACCGGAGGTATATATACAGCACATATGGTGAGATTTAGAGACCTTAACGGAATTGATATAAAGATTTGTTCAATTTGTTTTTTTTCCCAATCGTCGAGACGGGAAGCTGCGAGTTCCTTGCGCACTGCCACTAACACACCGCCTCCGTCCATTTTACCGGTAATTATACGGTTCCTATCTCGTCGGAATACCGTGTAACGCGAATCTATGAATTCGGCCGTGTTTACACTTGCTACAAGCCACGTTTCAACTAGAACTATAACATCATAGTTATTCGATGAAATATTAATAAGAAGCTCCTGAGTTTTGGTCTTAATACCACCACAGTTCTGGTAATAAACAGATATAGATGATGAGGTCATTTTTTTAGAGTAAGAGTGTTATTCGACTTATTCCACATTTGCGGCAGTGATAAATTAATTAGGACGTATGATGCATCAAAATTATATATAAAACATTGATTACTTAGTGTAAAATATGAATGAAAATGCAGGAAATATGATAGTGCTATATGATTATGGAGGTATTGCGCTATAAACAAATATATTGAGTAATTTTGCAAGAAAAAAATGAATGACCAAGAGTACAGGATAGTGATAGAAAGCTGGCATCGATAGTAGCAGTAACGAGTTTGTTCTAGTAGTCACATATTTTGTTGACCATGAGTGCTGATTTTTTTAAGGTCTCCCTCGCAACGAATGGTGACGACTCGAGAGAGATCATTCCTCTTCACCAGGATACTGCCATTCCTCACCCATATGTATTTATAGCCGTTTTCTTTTCCGGTGGCACGTGTTTTGGCAAAGAGTATTTTATTTTTTAGTGTCAGGTGCTCATTTACATAGAAATTAGTGGTGGGAGCTCCAAGTCCTAGTTGGTCCTTACCGCAGCGATGACATCATCACGGAGACGCTTTGTCGTGAGATGGACGACTATGTTGCGTGGACGGTTGGAGGGAGACGAGTGGCCGCGAGCGACGCGGTGCACCGACACCACAGCGCTACTAAGAAGTGGCACGTTGATAGTTGATCCCATTCTCTCCATTAGGGTAAACAGATTTTCACCTTTCACCTCGGGAATGCCGTGGACATCTAAATTACACACTCTGCTACGCTGCTCCATGTCATCTTGAGCATCTCTGAGAGATTGGATTTCTTGTCGGAGGCTGGCATTTTCTTCCTGAAGAACAGTCACACACCCCATGATTTTGGTGTACTGGTCCTTCCACTCATTTGATAAAGTGTCCAATTTTTGATGAATAGCATCAATGGCATTCTTACTCTCAGTACGCATTGTTTCAAGCTTCGACTCAAAGAAGTTGATAAGGGAGTCGGTGTCAATGTTTATCATTGACTGGTGCGTTGCCGACGGTGATTCCATAGTGCCAGATGCGGTCAATAGAGGCGATGATAGTGTTTTCTTCACACTGCAAGTCTTGCTGCGAGATTTAGACATTTAAGTTATTTATTATATATATATATATATTTTTTTTTTTAAATTTGGGATTTATGGTTTTGCTCCCCTGAAAAGTTTGTTAACTCCAAGTAGGTACCTATATAGGCAAACTCGAGACAGTAAGGTTGACAATGTGGGTAGTAGTTTTAATTTAACAGATATTTACACAGATTCACTTTTAATTTTATTTTGTTTTAACTTTTGAAACACTATAAACACATATATTATTAAGATGTAAGTCAAGTTAGATTAGTGGCCAATTTAAGCCCCGTTTTAGTATAGTTTTCACTGCTTAGAGCATAAAATTCACTGTTTTTTGTTAATTTGTGTGGAACGAATATTTAATGTACTTGCTGTGTCACTGTTGTTATTGTTGTTGCAGAGTTGTTCTTGCAGAGTATAGTCTTCCATTGCTTATCTGTTTTTATTCTGCAGCTGTCTAGTTCACAAATATCAAATATGATTGACGTACGACGCCATTTGCAAAAATTATAACATCTTCCAATAGGGTGATTATTAATTTTGCGCCACCTTGTATAAGGATAAATTACATGTACACAAAAAAGAAAACTAATATAAATCATGTAAGTATTGTGTTTTGGTTGCCAAATCACGCCTTTTTTTCATCTTAGATTGCCCGGGCTTGGGCTCGCACGAGGTAGGTGTCTCGATGCCTCTTCTAAATGCTGGGAGAGGTGCCCAGTCTGTAGTCGGGTCATCTTCATCGTCCGAGCATTTCAGCTCCACATCCGGGACGTTAATGCACAATTTGCCACTGCATGACTGGCGGCGGACTGAGCAGTGGAGGACTGAGCAGTAGAGCCCATCCTTTCTGCACGAGCAGCTCCCAGAGCACTATTTCTTGCATTTACATGAAATTTTTCGCAGAAGGGCAGGAGGTGCGGTGGGGATGGGGGTGAGTCCCTTAGAAAACAGCTTCCACTCCCTGCCACTTTTGCACTTGGAGGTAGAGCACCTTTTTACATGGTGGCCTGCGGCATCTTCCGTTGGTGGCAACCGGGCGAGGTTTATTCTCGTTGAAGTGACAAACGTCTTATACCTCGGGAAATCCAAAGTATCTCTCGCGATGTCACTCCCATATTGAGCCACAAAACACTTGATGTCTGCTTCTCCCACGGCTTGTGGGGTGGAGACAGGCCGAAGGTAGACCTCTACTTGCTCAACAAGTGGTTCACTTTTGCTTAGGACTTTGGCGATTTTGGTCTTTCCTTGGCCAAACGGTGCTGAGGTGGTATCGCGCCCGGTAAACGCGTGGGTGAACAGTACCGTTCCTGGTGATCGCCGGGAGCCCTGGTAGTTGTAGAAGGTCGTAGAGTAGTGAAAGCAATCAGCTTCACCCTTCGTGCTCTTCTGAAGGTAGGCGTTTGTCTCTGACGTCTTCTCCCTTCTATTATGATGACCCGATCGGCTACTGCTCTTTTTGAAGGCGCCATCATGACAATCTCTCGATCCGCATCTTCTCTTCACCAGCCATTTCTACTCCCTCCTTCCGAAAGCCATCACAAAGAAGAGTTATTAGGCGTATCGTGCTGTTCTCATTGCCCAATACATGCTCTTGAGCGATTTGAATTACTGTGGATTTATCGAACGTCAAGTTGGAATGAAATACGTAGCGCCGGAGTCGTTTCGCTGTTTTGGTGTTTTTTTTTTGGTAGCATCTTTGGGGTAGCCGTTACAAACGATGGAGATGTTCTTTCCAAAGTGGTTTCGGACGTAGGTGGTATAATACGCCAAAAGTGCTCGAACTGCGCTCTTTCGCTGCCACACGATCTTGTGCAAGAGGTAGCCACCATACAAAATTACGTGAGTGCTGGCATCTATCGGCGTATGACTGGAAAAAGGAGTGATGAAGGCAGAGTACAAAGTGATTTTTGTGCCCTTGCGCATCCCCTGTTCATTGAACAGAGACATTGGGAACGGCGCTAACTCAAACCTAAAGTCATCCTGTAAATTCTGTTCAGATTGCATTGCAATACACACTCACTGGAAAGTTGTGAGCGGATCCACGCTACTCTTCTGTTTTTGTCTGGCGATTTACGGTTGAGGTGATCGATGCCGATGCCAGCGTGGTAACTTTGTTTTTCCGTTTTATTACTACCTTGTCGTATATTTGTGCCACAATTTTACTCTCTGTTACAATTCTCTGGGCTGTGTGGCAATTAATCTCAGGACCAGCCAGTAGGTAAACCACTACTGATAGAAATCAAACTGTCAGTTTTGGGAAATGGAGGGTGGAGAGCAAACCAGTTTTTAAGTTTTTCTACATCACTGTTATCTCGGATCATTCGAGAAGGTCTCATGTCTACATGCTGCTCTCCAGAAGGACATGAGATTATGCAAAAACTTTCAAGTTTTTCACATATGTTCACCATAAACACCATTCCTGTTGTCCACCTTGCCAGCAATCGTTCGGAGATTCCCTTCCTTGAGTCAACCCACCGTAGGTCTTCATGGATCTCATCAGCTTCTAAGATAAAAAGAAAGGTATGATTTGGCAACCAAAACACAATACCTACATGATTTATATTAGTTTTCTTTTTTGTGTGCATGTAATTTGTCCTTATAGTAGGTATCATGATGTTGGTACAAGCATTTTAGTATGTAGTTATATAAAACAATGTTTGATGATGACGTAATTCCCGATTGTATTATCTTTGTTAAAAATAACAAAAATAAATAAATTGAAACTGTTTGATAAATAAAACCATAAAAATACGTGAGAACAGTTTATTTGCATTTCTCCCATAACCCACTTTTTTTGTATATCTGTTTTTAGTTGTCTATATTTTTTGAGAGGCTGGGCTTACAGATATAAAATGAAAGCTTATTAAATTTACTACAACTTTATTTCAAATAATATTTGACGTGGGTTACGTATTTTAGAAAATATTTCACAAAATAAGTGACAATTTAAAATAATTTCACTTTTTGGAAAAAATTGCCTTTTTTTCGAAAAAATGTATCTTCGGAACCAATGGTTATATATACTTTGCTATGATTTCGAATTGTAGCAAATTTAGGCTATGTACGCACTAGCGGCCAGCCGCGTAGGCGGTCAACCGCGCGTCAACAGGCTAGCCGCCTATCGCGGTTGAATGTACCGGCTGGCCGCCATGGCGGCTAGCTGCTAACGAACCGCTTCGCGCGGTTCAACCGCGGTAGGCGTAAAACTGCGTTGTATCGTCAGTAATAAAATGGACGCTGTTAAAGTCAATTTCGTTCGAATAAATGATTTTTAATTTTTTTTTGCAATAGCTCCACCCAGGAGGCCCTGAGGAAAATATTTTCCCTCGGGGCCTATGTCATCTTTGGGGATGCTGCATGGAGGGTATTTTAAAGGAAATTAAGGAGAGGAAGTGAAGGATAAGGTACCTGCAAGGGGTGGGTAGGAATATGGGGGTCATTGGGTCTAGGAGTGACGAAAGTATGAATCCATCCCTCCCAGTGCGGTGCAAGGCGATGTTTCAAAAGAGTACTGCTTGAGAGGTTACAAGGTATCCCTCAACTATTCACCGATCCGGCCTGCCACGCAGCTGGTGGGCAGAGACACCCGCCGCCAAGACTCCGACCCGTGAACCCGGGAACACCTTCTAAGTCATCAAACGTAACGAATCAATTGGGTTAATCTTTGGATCAGCTGTTGGTTATCCAATAAATGGTTCACGGTGCGGTGGTACCCCTACCCACCTCCCAAATTTAAATTAATTCATACCAAGATTTTTTTTGTATTATCGACATATCTTCGTTTCCAAAAATATCCATTAACTCTTCCCATTGTTTGAGTTTCAATTCACTGTTCTTATATGCTACTCCTTCACAATTCCAAGTAGCTTCGCGTTATTTAATTTCAACGATAAATTTTTCTGTGTCAAAATGGCTAGTGAGACAACTCAGCAGCGGCTAGCAGCGAACTAAACCCCTACCACCTAGTGAGTACAAATATGGCGGTCAGCCGCGAAGCGGGTAGCGTTCAACCGCCGCGGTTCGAAATTTTCAGCGGTTGGGTGCGTATGAACATGAGCGGTTGCATATTAAAATAAAAACACGGCTGGCCGCACGGTTGACCGCCTACGCGGCTGGCCGCTAGTGCGCACAAGCCCTTAGTCTTCTTTAATGTTTGCCACTTTACCGGTCAGACCCTTTCTTCACTGAGATATTGAGCCATAACTGAAAAAAGTCAGAAAATTTCATTGTTTTTTGGGTCCACCGCCGCTCGTACAGCACTTTGGAAATTGCAAATCTGTTTTTTTTTTTAATACTGGTTTAGGTCCTAATACCACATAAAAAATTCAGAATGACTGGACCTTTTGCAATCACAACCCCCTTTTCATGTTTAACTTGACTGGACTAGCGGGGCTATTCAGCTCATTGGCTCTGCCGTGTGTGTCCAGCTTAAGGGTGGGCATACATTGAGACATCGGTCGTGCAGCATGTTCAGCGCAGCGTAGTTCAGGTTTTTGTATTGTATGGAAGTGTATGGAGCGACATACACTGAGACGCAGACGTGGGCAAAAATGACATATACAGACATGTGTGAGATCAGCCCTGTGACGAGTTGCGGCCGGGACGCAGTTTCTGCGAGCTGCGTGAGCAGGCGGGCGTGATATTTTGTAATCTTATATTTAAAAATCAACATTTGTTAGTTTATTTGTTTGTTTAATTATTTGTTTGTTTGTTTGTTTGATTGTTGGTTTGTTGGTTGATGGTTTGGTGGTTTGTTGGTTTGTTTGTAGGTTTGTTTATTTGTTGGTTTGTTGGTTTGTTTATTTGTTGGTTTGTTTGTTGGTTTGTTGGTTTGTTTGTTTATTTGTTGGTTTGTTTGTTAGATTGTTCGTTTGTTTAATTGTTGGTTTGTTTGTTGATTTTATGGATTGTTTGTTTGTTGGTTTGTATGTTTGTTGGTTTATTTGTTGGTTTGTTTGTTTGTTTGTTGGTTTTTTGTTTGTTTGTTTGTTGGTTTGTTTGTTAGTTTGTTTATTTGTAGGTTTGTTTGTTTGTTTTTGTTTGTTGGTTTGTTTGTTGGTTTGTTTATTTGATTGTTGGTTTGTTTGTTTATTTGTTGGTTTGTTTGTTTGTTGGTTTGTTGGTTTTTATTTTTTTATTAATAAAATTCCTTTATTATTTATTTACAGTTTTTTACATTTTTAAATTAAGTTCCGTTAAACTGATTGATATCAGTTTGTCAACGGGTTCTTTTGACAATTACTTTTTTTTAAATTGAGACAGGTCTTCGACCAAGTCGAAGAGACAGGTACATAAAATATACAGGTACATGAAAAAAAAAATTGTTAATAAAATTTATAAGAAATACAGAACAGATAAAATGAAAGAAATAAAAGAAAAGACAAGAGAAAATAATAATGGAAAAAACATTAAAACGAAAAGCGGAAAATAACAGAAATTAGTACAAAAAAATTCTTTCACTTAACCATTTTTTTAGCGCACATTTCCTTCTGAAACTCAATTCACAGCTTTTTATTGCGTTGGGTAACATGTTGTAAATTATTGGAACAAGGTATTCTAGAGTTCTTTGACCGTATTTATTTAGGTATCTGGGAATTTGTAATGTTCAGTAATTGCAGGTAATACTGGGCCCTTTCTCTCCAGTATTACTCTAGGATGACTTCTAGGTTTAGTATTAGAAACACGTAGTACTTTGATACAACGGAAACTGTTTATTGGAATATAATAGATACAATGTAGGCTGTGAGCCGTCTGATAAGCAAGAGGGCGCACGAGAGCTCCACTCGCTATTATATCGTCCCGATCTAGGACGCTTCGGCTAGGTTCGGCATTTCCGAACCTACCCGACAGAAACATATTCATACAACATACCAACACTACAACTCTCCCTCCTTCAACTCTGAAGCTACTTAATAAAATATTGCACACTTAACAACATAACATAATTTTAAAGATACACATAAATCAACCCGCGGTGACTGGGTCAAGTTGTTCCGTCTCCTCTGGAAGATGAGGGTGCCTTGCGACTTGAACGCAGTCTACCCGACCATGGTCTCTGTTGCCGTGCCTGCTCCGACACCACTTCCTCCCCCGCCAACCTGGAATCAGGAGAAAAACCAGTCAATCCACGCAACAAAGACGAAGTCTCTAACTCATGAGGCTCGTTCCTCAAAATTTCAGACGCGGGATGCTGCGCAATATTGCCATCTTCCTTCCAGCTCACTGACATTTCTCTCATTTGGTCCACATGTCTCTTCCATGTCACATCAGTGTTTCCTATTTTAATAATATAAACTTTTTTACCTAGCTTTCTAGAGACTACACCCTTAGCCCAAACGACTTTATTATCATGACGATAATCTTTAACATTTTGTCCAACTTTAAAAACCCTGGTTTTTACCCCTCTGTAAAACCTAACTTGATCCGATTGAGCTTTAGAAATGTTAACGTTAGCTTCCTTGACTTTTTCCGAAAAGTCTTCTCCATTTTCCACTGGCAATAAACTGTCGAACGTAGAACGCAGCCTTCTTCCTAGTAACAGAACCGCTGGTTCAATACCTGTCGAACAATGGAAAGAATTTCTATAGTCCATTAAAAAAATTCAACAGCTTGACATTAAAATCTAGTGGGAATTTACCGTTTATTAACAGTTTCTTGAGGAACATTTTCGAAATTTTTACTGCATTTTCTGCCAATCCGTTTGACTGGGGGTGTTTCACCGGAGAAGTCATAAGTTTAATATTGTTCTCCTTTAAGAAACCTCTAAATTCCTCACTTGTAAAAACTGAGCCATTGTCAGATACAATTAACTCAGGGTTGCCAAAATTAGAAAAAATTTTCCTCAATTTCATAATCGTATGAGTTGAATCTGCCTTCTGCACTTCGATACAGTCTAACCACTCCGAGAATGAGTCACAAACCACAAGGAACATCTTCTCCGCTAGGGGCCCACAATAATCTAGATGTACCCTACTCCAAGCTTTACCTGGATTTGGCCAAACTGTCAATTGACTTTTCGGTGGTGACTGTTTTGACAACGAACAATCTGAACAAGATTGAACGACTTCCTCCAAGTCTTTGTTCAGAGAAGTCCACCAAAAATATGTTCTAGAAATTCCCCTCATTTTCACAATACCTAGATGTGACCTGTGTAACAAATCTAACACTTGCCTTTGGAGAGAAACAGGTATAACTATTCTATGTTGCCAAAACAAACACTCTTCTACGATAGAAAGTTCATTCCTTTTTAACCAATATTTCCACATACTGCTGTCACGATTTACTCGTTTGGGCCAGCCCTGCCGCAAATACCTAAACACTAGCTGTAATTCGCTATCCGCTGCGGTGGCTAACACAACTGCTTGAAAATTAACATGGTCACAATTCTCAATAAAACAAACAAAGTCAGTCTCGCAATCATCCTTAAAATCCTCAACTGTGTCCTTCAACGGTAAGCGAGAAAGAAAATCTGCTTGGTTATTACAAGATTTCACAAATTCCGTTTTGTACGAAAACCCTGCCAGAATGATGCCATATCTCTGCAAACGGTTTGCCGCGAGAACCGGAATATTTTTATGTTCCCCTAGAATTCTTAGTAATGGCAAATTGTCAACGCATAACGTGAACTCCCTTCCAAAAAGGTACTGAAAAAATGTATTTAACCCGAACACAATTGCCAGAGCTTCGAGATCCAAAATACTATATTTCTTTTCGGCAGTTGTTAAACTACGAGAAGCGAACTCAATTGGACGCATTGTGCCGTCCTTAAACACGTGAACTAAGCAAGCTCCGAGTCCGCATGTACTTGCGTCCGTAAACAGTTTTACCGGTAAGTCCGGAAAATAATTTGTAAGAATCGTGTTGTTGCCCATTAACTCTTTAACGGTATCGACTGCTACTTTACAGTCTTCTGAGAAATTCCACTCTACCCCTTTTTTCAAAAGGTTATGTAGGGGTTCCAGTATCGATGACATCCTAGGAATGAAATTCCGATAAAAATTTAAAAAACCCAATAAACTTTTCAATTTATGTACGTCCGTAGGATACGGAGCGTTTTTTATAGCTTCCAGTTTGTTTGGCTGTGGTTGGATTCCGTTCCCTGAAATAACATACCCCAAAAATTCAACCGATTCTACAAAAAATTCGCATTTATCCGTGTTGACCCTCAACCCGCACTCTCGTAAACGCGCGCACACTGCCTGTATATTATTCACTAAATCCCGTTCGTTGACCCCCGAAATGATGATATCGTCTAAATAGAATGCCACTCCCTTCAACCCCTGAAGACAGCTTGCTATAGTCCTAGCGAAGATCGCTGGCGCTGATTTAAAACCAAAAACTAGTCTGTTATATTGAAATAACCCTAAATGCGTATTTATTGTTGTATACTTTTTGCAAAAATCAGCTAACTCTAATTGTGAGTAAGCGTGTCTTAAATCTAGTTTAGCGAACACTTTACCCGAACTTACTTTGTGAACAACTTTATTTATGGAGGGAAGTGGGTACCTTTCCAAGTCCGTCATGAGATTTAAAGATCTCTTGTAGTCCACGCAAATCCTAACATTCCCGTTCTTTTTAATTACCGGTACAATTGGAGACGCATATTCACTGCTGGTTACCGGAGAAATGATACCATCAGCTACCATAGTTTCTAATTCTCTCTCAATTTTTTCCTTAATAGCGAACGGAACCGGCCTCGCATTAAAAAAAACAGGACGAGCTTCCTTGTTCACTTTGAAACTCACTTTATGTTTACTGAATTTTCCCAGCCCCGGCGAAAACACCTCTGGAAACTCGTTGTAAATCAATTCAATTTTGTCTTTGATTGTTGAAACCGAATTATCCATCATTGGAACTATCTTCAGATTAAAAGCCTCCATGAAATCCCTACCCACTATCAATTCCGAGCCATTAATCACAACAGTAAATAATAAATTATTTTTAATATTATTGTATTCTACGGTAAAACAAGCACTACCTACAAGATTAAGTGGTTTACCGTCGTATCCCGATAAAGTACGCTTATCAGGTGACAATGTTACATCCCTAAAATAACGGTTGAAAATAAAATCAGGCATGACCGACATACTTGTGCCTGAATCAATCATAGCGGAACATTTAACTTTATTAATTATTATATTAGCCCTAAACGGATTAATGTAAGAAATACTATTAATAACCTTATCACGGGATTGTTCAAAAATCGGATAAACATTGTGATTCTTACAGAATTTCTTCAAATGACCTATTTTGTGACAATTAAAACATTTTGCATTAATAAATTTACAAAATTTCTCTAAATGAGTACCACCGCAAATGGTACATTTTTTATTACTCGAGAAACCCCTTGGCTCGGGGCTTTTTGACCGCGAAGGCGATCTTCGGAAACCTTGAGTTCTATCCGGATGTGAATGTCTCCCCGGCGAATTCGAGCGTTTAATGGAATTCACGCCGCCCGACGTCCCTACGGAAACTTCTGATTTAATTTCCGGAACTAGATTGTCTAAAGCTGAAACCGTTATTGCTAATTCTTCCATTTTGTTAAACGTTAAACTAGTCCCCTCGAGAAAAATTTTCTCCTTGGCTCGGCCCGGCAACATGCCGATTACGAAAACATCAGCTAAGCATTCCGGTAAACGCGTTCCGAACTCGCAAAACGATGATAATCCACGTAAACGCACTGCAAAATCTCTGACTGATTCACCATGTGATTGCTTGGCCTGATAAAATTTTTCTCGTTCCTTAAACACCGATCGCGGTTTGGAACAATGTTTCTCAATTAATTCTATTAACTGATCGAATGCCACGTCTGTAACTTTAGAAGGAAAACATAAGTTGATCAAAAGAGTTAATGTCTCCGCTTCTAGAAGATTTAGCAAATATGCGCGTTTCTGTGAAGCATCTAACTTAATCGTTCTTGTGTCATCACGAATTAGAAGGAACTGTTCCAACCTCAGACGAAACAAACTCCAATCCCCATTAACGTGGGAGAACCTGGAAATTCCGCCCGACTCCATGATCGCACACACCAAAAAAAAAACACACCCGGCAACAATAACACCTTCCAGAAAAAACCAAGAAACAAAACAACCTGACACCAGGAACCGGCGCCTATGCAGTCCAGGCGCCCTGCCGCTTCCAGGAATCTCAATGTTTCTTCGCTCCTGACTGAATACCGGGCTGGCCCTAGTTACCCAGGGTCCCGTAATTTTCCTTCTCCACTGTATTACCGGGCTGGACTTCGTTACCCAGGGTCCCGTAATTTTTTTTCTCCACTGTATTACCGGGCTGGACTTAGTTACCCAGGGTCCCGTAATTTCCTCTTCTCCACTGTCTCCTATTATGCCCTGAAAATCTCCTGATGGATGGCACTTCAGCGAAGCCCCAAGTGATTATTGTCACCTTCGGGAGATTTTTGCAAGTCACGATCCCTGCACCGAATCGACTTGCCGCAATCCAATAAACCGTCAACCGTGTATTCCTTTATAGCTGCGCCACTTGTAATGTTCAGTAATTGCAGGTAATACTGGGCCCTTTCTCTCCAGTATTACCCTAGGATGACTTCTAGGTTTAGTATTAGAAACACGTAGTACTTTGATACAACGGAAACTGTTTATTGGAATATAATAGATACAATGTAGGCTGTGAGCCGTCTGATAAGCAAGAGGGCGCACGAGAGCTCCACTCGCTATTATATCGTCCCGATCTAGGACGCTTCGGCTAGGTTCGGCATTTCCGAACCTACCCGACAGAAACATATTAATACAACATACCAACACTACAGAATTATAAGTCCATCATTTGCAGTTAGTCTTGTATTATGAACATGAACCACTAGTTTATTATATTCAGATTGAGATGTATGCTGACTCGCAATTTTAAGCCACAATATAGCACGAACAGATAATACATTTACAGAGCTGTATAATAATGATTTTGGTATATCATGTCTTTGTTCGTATTCAGTTTTTTTTAATAATAATTTTACCAAAGAATATTGTACGTTTTGCACTGAAAGAAGATTTGTTTTTGTTGAATGTCCCCATGTGGTTATTCCATATCTTATTAGGGATTCCGCCAATGACAGATATACAAATCTAAGAGTATTTAGTGGAACAAAAAACTTCAGTCTATAAAGTTTGCTCACTATAGCTCTAAGCCGTGTGCAAACTTTTTGTATATGTTTATTGCATTTAAAATTACAATCAATTGTTAAGCCTAGATATACGTATTTAGAGACTAGTTCAATATTTTTACATGAGCATGGTTGTATCACAGAATTATGGATGCAATTAAAATCATGAGAAACAATTTTAGGAGTTATGGTGATGTTGGCATGAGGGGATCTGATGTGCATGTTGCGGCGGGTAGCAAATGATCCCTCTCAAGATCGAGGGATCAAATGCTGCGTTTTGTGGACTGTAAAATTGCGGTTCTTAATTACCTATTTTATTATATTTTTCTTCGCACTTACCCAGACTGCTTCCCACTTCGTTCAGTGTTCACTGGAAAGGTAGGTATGTTAGTTTGGGAGAGATGGGAGAGATGGAAGGGAATGGCGATTGGGAATGAACGTTTGATCGCGAAATAATAAGCGAGAATGGATGACGCGTGGCGATGGTACTTGCGAATAGCTGCGAGATTTAAAGTTCACTTTGCGGTTTGATTACTAAAAACTGTAAAGGCGGTGCGGTTTTAGGACTTCTGTCCTGTGCGGCGAGGTAAATTCAACTGAGGCAGAGGGCACCAAATAGGTAGTTTCAAAAGGCAACATGTAACAATAAAGGCGCGAACATGCCCCCCCGCCTTGACCAAGTGGTCAAAAGAAAAGACAAATACAAGAAAAGGAGAAACGCGATGCGATAGGATTCAATGAACAATTGACGTTTGAAAATAAAACAAATTGAGCATAAGCATCCAAAAATATAAAGAAATAAAATAACAACAATAGAAGGCATAGACCCCAATGGTCGCCAAGAAAAACAAAAAGAAAACAAAAAAAAAGAATTGGAGTAGGTATCTCTATTTTAGATATATATCTGTATATCTGTTTAGATATACATGTGGTAAATCAACCATTAACGGAGGTGGTAATGCTGAAGATTTTATCTTATGGTAAACAATACATTTCGAAAGTTGTGAAGGTATCTTATTTCGTACCGCTATTATCGAAAACTTCCGCTGAATAGTGAATTGAAGAGCTCGCGGGTCAACATGAGAATATAGTTTATGATTATAATCTATAATTAAATAAGCTAAATGACAGATTTTCGGAAATAAGATGGGAAATTTGTTTTCGTATATCAGATCTGAGTATTTGAGTCGACCCGCACCCTGATAATACCGCGGCTATCAAAAAACGGTTTGAAGTTTAGAATGTACGTTGAACATGGAACGTTATTTCGCATGTTACGTATATCGACAGAAAAATATGTTTCCTGTTCGATGCGTATGATTTTCAAAAGCGAGTCATTTAACTCACGAGAGCTAAGATAAGTTTGATAAGAGTTTGTATTATCCGTACCAGGAAGTTTACGACAATTATTAACGAAACGCATTATCCATGCGACTACGCGTTGCAGTTTATTAAACGAAGAATATTTGCGAATAATTGAATTAGGTACAATTTGCGATGATACAAGCGCTTCAAGGTTGCGAGTTTTGATTTCTGGTGGATCAGCTACGCGAGAACACATGCCAAAAGTAATTGGCGGTTCATACTGATTGGTTTTCAATTCCGGTAACTGTTCCGAATTTGCGTGCTTAAATGGCGCAATAGGCCACTCGGAATACGGCTGGCAAAGCCATTTTGGACCATTCCACCAAATATCATTTGCCATCAATTGTGATGGTAGCATACCTCTCGACAGACAGTCGCTAGGGTTCTCAGCACCTGCGACATGATAAAAATGACTACTATGCAAATTTACGTGTATTTTTGCTACACGATTGGCAACAAAGGTTTGCCAGCGGTGAGGTGATGAATGAATCCAACTTAAAGTTACAGTCGAATCAGAAAAGGCAAATATTGAATGAACAATAAACCTCGCGGAGTAATTATTAATTACCCTTTTCAACAGTTGCGATAACAATAATGCTGCGCATAATTCTAAGCGTGCTAAGGAGACGACCTTTAACGGTGCTACCCTTGATTTGGCGCAAACTAATTGAACCTCAATTCGGTTATCAGGAGTGGTCACCTGAGCGTATATCACTGCTCCGTATGCCTTTTCGCTCGCATCCGCAAACCCAACGAGTTTTAACGTGCATCCTTCAGCGACTCCTACATGACGTGGAATCCGAATTGACGATATTGACGGCAATTCTGCGTTGAACTGCTGCCACTGGCGTGATATACTCGTGGGTGGGGTTTCGTCCCAATCGATTTTTAAAATCCACAGCTCCTTTATCAGAAGCTTGGCTTGTACAATTATAGGCGCCACCAAACCCATCACGTCAAAGAGTCTAGCGACAGATGATAAAATATTGCGTTTGGTACAAGTTCGATTGTCTGGAGTGACTTCAAATGCAAAAATGTCATCCGAAGGATGCCAGCGTAGGCCAAGGATTTTTAGCGATGCATCACTATCGAAAGTTACACTTTGCGACAAGCGAAGTTCCAATGGAATGTTTTCTAATACTTTGCTGGAATTGGATGCCCACTTAGTGAGTTGGAATCCTCCTGACTGGAAGAGCTCAATCAACTCTCCAGCCGCGCGGATAGCTTCTTGCTCATTTAAAGCAGAGCTAGCGATGTCGTCTACATAAACGTCACGATTGATAATATCCCTTGCCATAGGGAAGCGAGCGCCTTCATCTAACGTTAACTGTTTGATGGCTCGAAGGGCTAAAAACGGGCTGCACTTAAGGCCAAATGCCACGCGATTGTATTGATAAGCCTGAAGCGGCTTTTGCGGATCGAATCTATATAAAATTCGTTGATAACGACGATCTTCTTTGCGAACATTTATACATAAATACATTTGACGAACGTCGGCGGAAATTGCGATAGGAAAAAGGCGTAAATTCAGAAGAATGCAAAATAAATCATTTTGTAGGCTTGGTCCCGTGTGTAAAATGTCATTTAAAGATAAATCATTTTTTGTTTTTGCGCTTGCGTCAAGAACCACTCTCACTTTCGTGGTCATTTTATCCTCACGCCTAACTGCGTGATGCGGAATGTAGTACGCGTTTTCTGACGGTAAAGCTTCTACCTGGGATAGATAACCTTTGTGAATATGTTCTCTGATCACTTCATCATAGAGCGGTTTTAATTCTGGCAGATGCTTAAATTTTCTCTCTAGTGCATAAAACCGATTTTGCGCAGCTTGCAATGAATCACCTAAGTCACACGGGTTGCCTTTGAATGGCAAAGCCACTTCATAAGAACCGTCCTCAAGGCGAGTTGTGGTGCTTTTAAAAATGTTCTCAGCTTCCTTTTCTTCAAGGCTGTGAACCGGTTCCGAACCGATATCTTCGATTTCCCAGAATTTTTGAATTAAATTCTCAATTTCGTGCGTAGCGCAGAAAGTTAAAGTGGTGTTTGATTGAGAATTTACTGGAGCGTCACCCATGAAAACATAGCCTAATGTGGTTTGAATTGCGACTGGAAAACCGGGGATGATTACCTTATTTGGTAACAACAGTTGAGAGAACAGACTAACGCCAATTAGCAAATCAATTGGACCAGGCATTGCCCAGGTGTCGTCTGCCAGCGGAATATTTATGAACTTATATGACGTCAAGTCCACTTTGCAAGTAGGTAAATTAGCGGTAATTTTATCTAAAACTAGAGCGGTTATGGAGTATTTGAAATAGGGATCAATCCTAGATTGAATTGTCAATGTGACACTTCCTTTTATTGATTGCGTTTTGCCACCTAAGCCCTGGACTGCGAGGCGCGTTCCTGGTCTAACCGCCAGGCCTAATTGTTCACAACAATGTGATGTTATGTAATGCTTTTGTGAGCCTGGGTCTAAAAGACAGCGAACGGTATTCTCTTCACCGTTTCGATCAACAGTGTGAACCTTGGCTGTAGCAAGTACTTCAGTAGTTGCACCTTGTCGAGTGGTTGCTGACATGGTACATACCGAGGGTTCTGACTCGTTAGGTTGAGTTTCTACTTTGGATGTGTTGGTGTTCGCGTGACTGGATTTCTCAAAATGAAGGAGCGTATGGTGCTTGCCATGGCACTTATGACAAGTGCCTTTTGATTTACATCTTGTAGACGTGTGTTGCGGGCTTAAACAATTAAAACACAAAGATTTTTCCTTTACGAAGGAAAACCTTTCCTTTGGTGATAATTTCAAAAATTGTGTACAAGTGTACAGTTGCGTATGGCTCTCATTTTGACAATAAAAGCATTTCGATTGCGTACTTATGTAAGTATGATTTGTGCGGGGTTGAGTTGTGCGTGCAGTTCCACCGGAACTGGTTGTATTTATATTAGCGGTGTTAGGTCCACGAGTTGTTGATGTTCGTTGCAGAATTTTGACCTGATCTTGTACAAACGATACCAATTGCTTGCAGGTGGGAATTTCAATTTCTCGAACTGAGAGCTCAAATGCTTGAGCAGTTTGCGACTCTAATTTTTGTAAAGCGAATTGCAGTAATATAAAATCCGTAAGATCCTCTATTCCTTATTGTTTTAGCGCGGCGATGGATGCTGAATATTTTTCTATAAAAGCTGTCAAACTATTTGCGTTGTGTGTTACGGTTTTGGAATGAAATATATTATTCAGGTAGTGCGTGGCAAGTGATCGCTTATCTTGATATTTATTAACTAGCGTATCCCAGATTATTTTGTACGTGTCTCCAGTTGGCACTAAACCTGACGTAACATTTTTCGCGGTTCCAGTTAATTTTCCAATCAAATATTGAACGCGTTGGGAATCAGATAATTGTTGATTTAAATGAACATTTGTTTTAAACATCTCATAGAACAGATTCCAATTTTCGGCGCGACCGTCAAAGGTGGGTAGCTCGATACAAGGTAGCTTAATAGAATTATTATTATTAGCAGCACATGCACTTGTAGACGCTTTCGGCTCTGTAGCTAAATTTGTTTTTAAATTGTTTCTTGTGCGTAGAATACGTGTGTATAATTCTTCAAATTGTTCCCAACTCGAATAATCTGGTTCAGAATTTGGGTTTAACGTAACCGTATTCTCGTTAATTTGATCAATAATTAATTCAAATTTATTTTTAATTTCCGTTATACTCTTAGATTCTGACATAAAAAATTCAAATGAACGCGATGCTTCGAAACTGGCTGGCAAGTTTTTTGCAAGCACAGCTATATTTTTAACCCTTTTTAGAATAATTTCGCTTTTACCTTTTAGTAAAACTAATTGTCTTTTTAATTGGTCCTCCATTTTTAGAAATATTTGTAAACTAAAAAGTTTTAATTATTTAGAAAATAATGTGCAACAGTCAAATGCACTGGGCGGTTTTTGCCTTACTGAGTTGGTGTACTGAACGATGATAGAACACAGTAGACAAGTTATTTACGAAATAATTAATTATATTGTAAATATTTTAATGACTCATAAATACGCGATGTTCCTAAGTAAATACGTACGTTGGTATCTATGTAGATATTTGTGACTATTCCAGTGAGCAAGTAGTTACCAGTTAGCAATAGTACCTAGTTAACTATACCACAATAAATCGAAAAGATAAATAATAATGGTAAGTTTATGCGATATGCGGCGTATAAATTTTCGACAACAATACTTGACAAGAATAAAATAATGACCCAAAATATCAAATGAATAACTTGTAGATATTGTGATAATTTTGGATAGCGGGTAGAAACTATAAGTTCAAATGGCAGGTAGGTATGACAATATGACACTGACAATCTCAAATTGCGGGTAGGTATTGTAATAATGATTTCAAACGAATATTGCTCATTGAATCCTTCCGTAAATATAATAAAATAAATACATCGATGTTATCCGGCTCGAAGGACCAAATGTTGCGGCGGGTAGCAAATGATCCCTCTCAAGATCGAGGGATCAAATGCTGCGTTTTGTGGACTGTAAAATTGCGGTTCTTAATTACCTATTTTATTATATTTTTCTTCGCACTTACCCAGACTGCTTCCCACTTCGTTCAGTGTTCACTGAAAAGGTAGGTATGTTAGTTTGGGAGAGATGGGAGAGATGGAAGGGAATGGCGATTGGGAATGAACGTTTGATCGCGAAATAATAAGCGAGAATGAATGACGCGTGGCGATGGTACTTGCGAATAGCTGCGAGATTTAAAGTTCACTTTGCGGTTTGATTACTAAAAACTGTAAAGGCGGTGCGGTTTTAGGACTTCTGTCCTGTGCGGCGAGGTAAATTCAACTGAGGCAGAGGGCACCAAATAGGTAGTTTCAAAAGGCAACATGTAACAATAAAGGCGCGAACAGTGCATAAGCTTTGTTTTTTTAGCATTGATTATTAAACCTACATCATGTGACCATTTTTGAAGAGTGGCAAAGTCTATTTGCAGTAAAGTACTTGTAATTAATAAATCCTCATGTGAAATAACTAATGCAGTGTCGTCAGCATAAACATAATGTTTTACGTGAGAGAAAATCAATTTCATTGCAGTAACATATATAATATACAAGGTAGGGCCTAGTATGGACCCTTGTGGTACGCCTGCGAAAACGTTATTTTTTTTGCTATAATGATCTAAAATTTTTACACAAATCTTTCTATTTTCAAAGTAATTAACAAATAATTTAAGTAGGTTTCCTGTAATTCCAATTTGTTCAAGAGTTTCTAGTAATTTTCTATGATCAATTGTATCAAAGGCCTTTGAATTATCAATAAATAATACGAGTACATATTTCCTTTTATTAAGATCATTATTAATTGTATTTGAAAATTCTTGAAGTAGTAGATCTGTGCTCTTTTTTTCTGGAAACCATATTGATGGGTAAAATAATAATAGAAATTTTTTCAAAGTACTTTATTAGTTTTAAAGATATATATTTTTCTAGGATCTTTTCAATTGCAGGTAAAATACTGATCGGTCTATAGTTTTCAATTTCACTGTGTTTACCACCTTTGTAAATGGGTCGGATGACGCTACATTTTAGAACTTCTGGTATAATTGCCTCCTTTAAAATCATATTAATTAATAGAGTTAAGATAGGTCCTAAAATATCGAAATGTTTTTTAATATCAGACATTCTAATTTTATCTATCCCCAGCGACTGACTATTTTTTAAACTTCTGACAACTTTTTCGATATCACAGAGTTTTGCTTGTGTTAAGAGCATGCTGTGTGGAAGTCTATGTTTTTGAATATTCAAAGCTTTTTTATCACATCTATGTAATAATTGGCTAACATTTTCAGAATAGAAGTTAGCGAAATTGTTAGATGTTTGTTCAGTCGTTTGTTCTTTTAAGAAATAGTTTAATATTACTTGATCACAATTACTTTTGCTCTTTCTTCCTAACAACCTGTTTATTTCATCCCACGTTTTTTTTGAGTCTGCAAAATAATTTTTAAATTTTGAGTTGAAAAATTTTAATTTGCATATGCTGATTAATTTCGTAACTTTATTCCGATTGCATTTATACTCTCTTTCATAAAATTTATTTGTAGGATTATTTTTCCATCTTTTGTAAAGTGCATCTTTTAATTTGATTTTTGATAGTAAATCATCATTTATCCATTCATTTATGGCATTTGGTCTGGTTTGAGGTTTAAAAGACTTTACTACAGTACTTTTTTCATAGATTTCATTAAATTTAGTTTTTATTTTATTATACAGAGCAACGCAATTCGGTTCTTTCAAAAGGATATATATATTTTTTTAAATAATTTTATTTATCTTACAAAATGGAACATGTTACAGTGTTACTTTTCCTCCATTAAATATTCCTATTCCAATTATACATTTTTATTTCTTTATCAACACGTTTTTGAGAGAGAGTTGTGATTTTTTCATTTTGAATATTATTTTTGACATCATGGTAATGAACATTTAGTCCTGTTATAAAATGATCAGCAATTGTCGAATCAATAACACATGCGGACAAGTTATATTTATTAGATCTAACATATGTGTGGTCAATACAAGATTTGGTTATTTGACCAGCAACAATTGCTTCTCTTGTCGTAACATTAATACATTTAGTTAAGTAATTACTTGTAAGTATATTTTCATAAGCCATTATATTTGTATCACTTTGATTCAGTAAGTTGAGATTAATGTCCCCAAAAAATATTACATTATCATTAGAATTTACACAATTTCAGAAATATAAAAATTACATTTATAATAATACAGAAATTTCATTTAAGAATTCCTTTTTATTGAGGTTAGGTGGTCTGTATACTGCTAAAATATAAAAATTACATTTATTTGGTAGTGTCAGTATTCCAAACACATTTTCAAAGAGAATGGTTTTGACTATTTCTTGTTCAAAATGTAAATATTCCCTTATATACAGCAAAATACCGCCTCCTTGTTTATTGCTCCTGCAATAATAATATGATTTGTAGCCTGGAATATCGTATAATTTAATAAGCTCCTCGTGGATTGCAGTTTCACAAAGCATTATAACATCAATATCTTTCAAACAGTTTTTTAAATAGGCATGAAGAATATCCCAATACTTGTTTAGAGACCTAATATTAATTTCTACGCAGATTAGGTTAGTATTGCATTTATTTGTATTTTGGCCGGAGATCCAACATTCTAAATTGTTTGCTCGGGTAAATTCTACATCATTGTCATTATCAATATATTTGAAAGCCATATCGATTTAACATAAAAATACTACACCCGTAACATTCAGTATAATGCTTAGAAGTTGAAATATAGCATTTATTAGTAGCAAGGCAAAGTACATAATAGCATAGGTGTACAAAACATACTTGAATATAGTCGACATGTAAACAATACATATAAAAATAGATTTTAATACATATAAAAATAGGTTGGATCTTATAAAGAAAAACCATCAAACTGTTTTTAATAACAGTATTAACTTCGTATATTTCGGTATTGTGGTTTTTGTGTTTAGTATTGTTTGATAATATGTCCAGAGAATATTGTTGTAAAGCTATGTACAAAATAGTATTGAGTAATTCAAAATAAAATTGAATTATGTGGATATGTAAGTAGAAAATATAAAAAGAAATGTTGGTTTTAGGACACTTTGGGAAGAAACTAATCAAATAGCTATTTTTAATATTCATATTATGGTCATATCTTTCAATATTACAGTGTTTGAATATTCTACTGTTTAATAATAATACGAGAGAAAACTGCTGTACAGTTATGTTAAAAATTGTATTATAGAATACACAATGAAATTGAAAAAAATAAAATTGAAAATTACGGGTATTTAAACCGCAATTAGAGATTTCAATTTTATAACACCCCGAGGAAAAAACTACTAAAACACAACTATTTTTAATAATCAATTTTTTGGTGTGCAATTTCAAGCATTCTTTTATAAAACTTACAATTGATCTTGTCGTTTGCTCGGTGATTTGATAGAAATATCAGTTTATTTTTTAGATTATGTTGTTCGCAGTTCAAACAATTGGGCATTTTGCTTTTATTGGTGCAATCCGTATGAGTGTGAGGGCCTCCACAATAGCTGCAGCTAGCCGCGTCCTTTTCTTTCCCGAAGCATCGACTTGATGTGTGTCCAAAACGTAAACAATGGAAACATTGAACCAGCGGGTTGGCATCTACTGCGTAAATTCTTTGATATCCGATATTTATTTTTTCTTTTTGTAATATAGCTCTTCGGATATCCTTATCCACCTCTACAATGAATTTCATCGTGTCGTTGTATTTATTTTGAGCAATTTTTTTCACATTTATTAGTGATTTGGTTTCTTTATTCTGTGAGCAAAATTTGAGGAATTCGTTTTGTTTAAATAAATCTTCAGTGAAATTTTCAGTGTTATAGTCGTTGAAGATGCTTTTAAAAATAAGTGTTGGTTTTTTCTTCACAAGTTCTTTGGCTTCAACATCCTGTAGTTCTTTGGAGATTTCTTTTTGCAGTATCAGTGCTTCCTCTTTTTTGAAGCATTTTATGATCAATCTATTTTGGGAAATTTTTTTAATGCTGTCAATACTAATCTTTATTTTTCCGTTTTTAATTTTTTCTTGGATTCTTTTTTGGAGTTTTTCGTTCGATTCTTTATTATTTTGATTCGGGGTTATCATTACGGAAAATTCGTTTTTTCTATTTATATGTGGCTTACTGTCTACTGAAAGGGCATACGAATTAAGTTTGACATTGTTTTGGCGACGTGACCGATCAGTGACAGTATTGTATTCGCTTTTATTGTAATCAAATTTTGTTGATCTTTGGTAAATTTTATTGTTGGGTCTTGGATTGCCTCCAATAGATCTTGAATTGCCGTCTTGCACGATTCCATAAATTCGTGGTTATTTGTTTGCGCCATGTTTACCCTAATTTACGTTTCACTTTGCAATGCGCCTGCGCGGACTTTTGTATTTTTGAAGCGAGTTCGTGGCCGTTAGATTTTTATAGGTTATGTAGGATAAATTTTAGAGAATCAGGTTATTTGCACGGATTTGCTATGTCGCACTTATTTTTCGATGTACATAAAGAATAACGGAATAAGAAATGCACTATGTAATGCGTGCGGGTTCCTGTCAGAGTACAAAAACACAATTTGAGATAGTCGCTACTTGAGATAGCAAGTAGGTAGAAGTTATTCAGAAAAAAACGAAATAAAAACCTCACATTTTGGCAGTTCAGAAGTTGCTCCTGATACTAAGAAGGTAGAATAACACTTTAAAAAAGAATTCACTACATATTAAGCACAGAAAATAGTAAAAAAAGTTTATTTTTGCGGGAGCAAAAATAGACAGCTGTCACTTTTACTTGTCGGTTGTCTGTCTTGTGGTCTGGTTTGTTGGTTTGTTGGTTTGTTTGTTGGTTTGTTTGTTGGTTTGTTTATTTGTTTGTTGGTTGGTTAATTTGTTTGTTGATTTGTTGGTTTTTTGGTTTGTTGGTATGTTTGTTTATTGGTTTGTTGGTATGTTTGTTTGTTGGTTTGTTGGTATGTTTGTTTGTTGGTTTGTTTATTTGTTGATTTGTTTATTGTTTGTTTGTTGGTTTATTTGATGGATTGTTGGTTTGTTTGTTTGTTTGTTAGTTGGTTTTTTGTTAGTTTGTTTGTTTGTTGGTTTGTTTGTTAGTTTGTTTATTTGTAGGTTTGTTTGTTTGTTTTTGTTTGTTGGTTTGTTGGTTTGTTTGTTGGTTTGTTTATTCGTTTGTTGGTTGGTAAATTTTTTTGTTGGTTTGTTTGTTGATTTATTGGATTGTTGGTTTGTTTGTTCATTTTTTGTTTGTTGGTTTGTTGGTTTATTTGTTTGTTTGTTGATTCGTTCATTTGTTGGTTTGTTAGTTTGTTTTTTGTTTGTTGGTTTCTTTGTTGGTTTTTTGGTTTGTGTGTTTGTTGGTTGGTTGATTTGTTTGTTGATTTGTAGGTTTGTTTCTTGTTTTGTTGGTTTTTTTGTTAGTTGGTTTATTTGTTGGTTTGTTTTTTTGCATGTTTTTCGGTTGATTTGTTGGGTTGTTGGTTTGTTTGTTTGTTTGTTTATTTGTTGGAAGTTGGTTTGTTTGGTTTTTGATTTATTAGATGGTTTGTTTATTTGTTGGGTTGATGGTTTGTTTGTTTATTTGTTGGTTTGTTTTTTGTATGTTTGTTTGTTCGTTTTTGATTTGTTAGTTTGTTTGTGGGTTTTTTGGTTTGTTTGTTTCTTGGTTTGTTTGTTTGTTAGTTGGTTTATTTGTTTGTTGATTTGTTGGTTTGTTTGTTGGTTTGTTTGTGGTTTGTTTGTTGGTTTGTTTGTGGTTTGTTTGTTTATCTGTTGATTTATTGGATTGTTTGTTTGTTTGTTTGTTCGTTTGTTTATTGGTTTGTTTGTTGTTTGTTGGTTTGTGTGTTTGTTGGTTTTTTTGCTTTGTTTGTTTGTTTGTTTGTTGGTTCGTTTATTGGTTTGTTGATTTGTTGATTTGTTGGTTTGTTGGTTTGTTTGTTGGTTTATTTGAGCTGTAAGCTTTGGGGTTTGAGCTTTAATTTTTGAGCTCTAAGCTTTGATCTGTAAGCTTTTAGTTTATTTTTGAGCTATAATCGTTGAGCCATAAGTTTTCAGTTTTAAGCTTCAAGCTTTTAGCTTAGAATTTGAGCTAAATACTTTATGCTTTAAGCTGTTACTTAAGTTTTGAGCTTTAGTATTGAGCTTTAAGTACGACCTTTAAGCTCTTAACTTTTGTTTTAAAATTGAGCTTTAAGTTATGAGATTTAAGCTTTGAGGCTTATTTATTACGTATTATGTCATTGCCTGTCCCCCTTGCTTTATCCCGGTGACTTAAATTAAATTAAATTAGCCTTTATTGCTGTTAAATTATAAACATTTTTCTAATTTTATTAATATATATATATGTTTATATTTTATTTTTATTTAAATATTATTCTAAATAATTAGTGTTTGGGTGCTTTATCCCGGTGACTAGCTATCACTGGATCATAATGGATCCGAGGAACGGGTTATTTTGTTAACCAGTTTCTATAGGATTTATAAAATTGTCACCAACACTCTAACTTGGTGATGCCGAACCAAAAGCCGCCCCGAGGGCCTAGTAGTAAAAACCTGCGGAGCGGGTTTTTAACTGCTTGTATAATATAAATAGATAATTTTAAACTTTTTGCAATTTTTCACCCCCCCCCCCCCGGTGACCAAAAACCTAAGCACTCCACCGCTCATTTGTACCAAGCGTGGTATTTTGAAGACCCTTCCCCACCCTAAACTTGTCACATAGTACGGGTACGTTCCCTTACGTATATAATATAACGTTTTTATTCGAATAAGAAACCCAAATGCTCCCAACCGTCCGAAGCCAATGAGACTATGGCATCCCCAATTTTGGTATGTTGTGAGGCTGAAGGCAATGAGGGGGGGAAGGAGATGTGGAAAAATACCTTGTTATTCAGATCTAGTCACCAAACAGGCTATTTAGCCTGTTTGGTGACTAGATCTGAAGCCATTTCAAATAATAAGTCTAATATATAAAGCCATTTCAATAAGTCTAATATGTAAAGCCATATCAAGTAATAAGTCTAATATACTATAACCTATATACACCATACACAAGCGTAAAATAAAAATAAAAAATCATATGATAAAACCTATTTTATCCGAATACGACACAAGAGATCCAACTGCTCTCAACCGTCTGGAGCCAGTGAGACTGTGGAATCCCCAACTTTGATATGTTGTGAGGCTGAAGGCAGTGAGGAGGGGAAGGAGATGTGGAATAAATACCTAGCTATTCAGATCTAGTCACCAAACAGGCTAAAGCCATTTCAAGTAATAAGTCTAATATATAACCTATATACACTATACACTAGAATAAAAAATCATGTAAAGAAACTCATTTTATCTGAATACGATACCAGAGACCCAACTGCTCTCAACTGTCTGGAGCCAGTGAGACTACGGCATCCCCAATTTTGGTATGTTGTGAGGCCAAAGGGATTGGGTGAGGAAATGTATCGTAAATCATTTATTTTTATTTTAACTTTATGAGTAAAACCTCAAATAGAAATATTTAATTAAATGTAGGCAACATAAGCGAAACTTAATCGATGCTTTATTGGTATGTGCAGTTAATACCATCTCAGAATCTTGAAATGTTTATTTCTAAACATATAAAACTCCCAGTTTCCCGTTTCAGACTACGTAAGGGGCAGACACATTTAAAAAAAAACCTTAAAATGGAGTTAAAAATCATTATTTTTAAGATTTTGCATGCTAAATCGTCAGAGTCTATATTTTTCAACCAGTCTCTAATACAGGTGATTTCATATTGTATAGGAACTTCGTGTATGATGATTGAAATAAATATATGATTTTATACTTGCTGAATTTAAATAAATAATTAGTTTAGGAAGTTTTAACGTAATATTTAATATACCGATAAAATGTACGTTTTATTAGTGTAGTTAGACAATAGACAATATACATACATATAGTGTAGTGTAGACAATAGACAATATACAGTGTTAATTTCAAGCTACCTCCCAGGTAAGTATGGTCCTGTTTTCATTAAATTTTAGGCAGCATCGCGTTCATTGGTAAAAATATTGTACACATATTTTCGTACGGTGATCAATGAACCGATGTATGCAATTTTTAGCCATAAGTTGTTTATAATTGTTTGCCTAGCTTGTAGTTTTTTAGATTTTAGAAATGTATTATAAGTTTGTACAGCGCCCTTGAGGTGATTTTTCACAAAAACGGCGCTATATAAATCATCCAAATATTATTATTATTATTATTAGTTTTCAGTTTTATTTTAATAAGGAACTCCAGTGAAAAATACGATGGCTTTAAAAAAATATGTTCATATAAGTTTTATTTCATAATATTAAACGCAGAGTTTTAAAAAAAATATATTAAAAAGTGCATTTTTAAACCTCTCCTCAAAACACAGCGTCAAGTTGGCATTACTGAAATGGTTAGTGGTGACGTCACTGCTAACCTGCTATTTATTCACCAAAGGGTAAGAAGATGTATTGACATTTGAAATCTTACGCCACGGAAGACACGCACGCCATTCAACATTTCGTGTTTTTTTGGTTATTTTTATACTGTTAAAGAGATTTAGATAAATAATAGTTATTGTGTTTATTGGAAACATTATTTAGGCTCTCAACAATTAAAATTATGACGGAAAAGGGCTATATTTGAGGTTAAGTATAGTTATAAGTAGGTCATATGTCATATTTGACATTTGGTTTACGATACATCGGTCGTATTTTCGAATTTTAGTATCAGGGGCTTTATATGCAAGTTATTACACAATCGCCATGATCAGTGTATTGTACCAGTGTTTCTGTATGTGTTATACATAACTTGACACAAAAGTCACCTCGACTTCTCTCACAAAAGTCATCGAGGCATCATATATTCATTCCACCTGAATCCACCATTTCTAACATTCAAAATCAGGGATGTTCTACCCAAAAAAATTATTTCCCTAGATTTCGAAGTGAAATTTCCCTAGAATTTCACATTTACGCAATTACCTACGTAGCCACCTGATTGTGAAACACTAATCCTGTTATATGTTAATTAATATGATTAATTAATTGGGAAGATATCGGAATTTGGTAAATGTACTTATAATACTGTGCTTTTCCAAATAAAACACTTTTTGCTACGTGAAATAATAATTAATTACGAATACACTCACCACTGAATTCCAAATAAAAAAATAAAAAAAAAACACTTTGCACAATAAAAATAAACCGCAATCACCGATAAAACGGAACTTATAACACAATTGTTAGTAAAATGTTATTTATTTAAAGTAAGTTCACAGATCACATATAGTAAAAATAGTCACAATGAGCGTACTAGTCAAGAGTGAGCTACAGACAAACTGGTTTAATTTAGGGCTCGCAGCTCTTTATATAGGCCATTCCTTGTTGAGGGGCGTGGTTTATGTAGCGACTCGAGAGTAGGAAATGCGCAGAAGGCGTCTGCGTAGCCTGGTTCACCTAGTTTTGGGTGAGCAGGATGGCGCTGTACGGGGGAAAGAGATGGTGTAGTGGCAAGCGTAAAAACGGCGCGCTACATCCTCCCCCTCTGGATCGAGGAACGTCCCGTCGAAGATCCAGATCTGTAGTAGCGTGGCGGCTACTTATTCTTCTTTGGTCGACCTCGTTTGCGCAGAGGAATAACCGGAGCGGGCAGCGGTGTCAAGTGCCCGTGGTATGGAGTCAGTGCTGAGGTGTGGTAGGTGCCTAGCGAGACATCTGGTGCTTCCATTGAAGCTACCTCGTAGATCGTTGGTCCATGTTGCTTCAGGATCAGGTAGGAGCCATCGCGTCGTGGTCCTAATTTTGCGCTGAAGCCTCTTGCGGCTTTGCTAAGAGCGTGGGAATGGACAAAGACGTGATCCCCGGGCTGGTAATGGGGGTCTTCTCGCCTCTTGTTATCCACGTAATTATTTTGTTTGTCTTGTTTCTCATAATTGTGGGTCCTGACAAGACGTAGGGTATCGGTTAGTTGTAGCAGATGCGGCGTTATCTCGGGGATGAAGTTTTCCGATAAGATAATGCTTCTCAAGTCTCTTCCGACGTCATCGGCTGACCTTAGCTCACATGGGATGTCCGAAGGGGTCGGTCCTCGGACCCGACCTGTGGAAAATCTTGTTTGACGACTCTTCCAGGTTGCCCTTGCCTGAAGGTTGTATATCGGTCGACTACGTAGATGACAAATTGTTTTTGGTCTCTGGGAACAATAGAAGGAAAGTGGAATCTATGGCTGAAGAAGGTTTACAAGTGATCCTTGAATGGGGACAGAGAAATAGACTGAACTTCGTTCCCCACAAGACCGTGGGCCTCCTTATGAAGGGCATGCTCAGCCGAGGCAGGAACCCCTTCATCAGAATGGGAGGCACACCCATCCGATTTGCAGAAAACACCAGGTATTTAGGCGTAATTTTGGACAGATCTTCCTCGTTCCTAGCCCACGTCAAGAACGCCTCCGACAGGGCCCAGGCCCTGTTTCAGAAACTGAGAAGACTCTCAACTGCCGAGTGGGGATTGCGTTCTCCGGCGATTCACCTGCTGTACAGAGGGGTATATGTGTCGCAAGTCTCATATGCTGCCTCTGTGTGGGAGCATCGCTTGGATAACGTCTTGATAAACTCGGCTCTTAAACGGGGTCAGCGGACTCCTCTGTTGGCGCTCTTGGGCGCTTATAGGACTGTGGCCTCAGATGCATTACCGGTTCTGGCCGGCGTCCTGCCGATTGACCTTGAAATTAGGGAAATATTGACCAAAAAGGAACTTATTAGAGGCAGGGCTGCTGTCCACCTGGAAGTCGAGCTGACACCGGGAGGAGTAGTGGCCCTCCCTGGCTTGCTCAAAGCGATGCGTGAGAGGACGCTGAGTGTATGGCAAGAGCGATGAGATAGGTCGACGATGGGCAGATGGACTTTCTCCTTCTTTCCTTCAGTTAAATTCAGAATGGAAGGGGCATACATTAAACTAGATCACTACATGACGCAGATGCTTTCTGGGCATGGGGAGTTCAGGGGTCGGCTTCATAGCTTGACCCTCTCTCCTCACCCAAACTGCGCATGTGGTGATACTAACCCAGACGCCAAGCACATTCTGTGGCACTGCGAGTTGATGAAGGAAGCACGAGAGGAAATGTTGGATGGTTTTGGTTTGTGCGGAATAACAAGACCAGCGTTAAATGCTGACCTTGTGTCGAACAAAGAGAATTTCGAATGCTTGAAAAAGTTTGTCAAGTCCTGGGTAGAGAGATGGCCTGTACTTAGAGTCGCCGACCTAGACTAAATTCATCTTTGTTTCAGGTGCTACACGTATTGCTCCCGTCTTCTTCGTTCCTCCTATATTACTCTTTATTTAGTGAATATGCTTTGAACTATCTATAATATAACTTATGTGACCTATAAATTACTGATTACGTTTGACTATTTTTTTTTCTTCTCTGGTCTCTGCTAACAATGATTTATGTTTTTACCTCGATAGGTCATCTTGGTGAGCGATGGTAGTGATGACAGTATCGCTTGATACATTATCACTCTGTACTGATTCTGAAATTATGTTTTACATGTATAAATGCTCTTATTATTTTCTATTTTTCTTGATTAGTTTTGGTTTCCATTCTTTGGTGGCGCAACTGAACTGTGCATGTTTTGTATCGTCATTCCCCCATAGAAAGGGGGTGGGATAGACCCTGTCCATGCACATTGCCAGGCAAACATACAACAGAACGGTCTTCCCGCGATCTGCCCGCGCCTCCCCCATCGACATGCGTTGGCCTGAGGCGTAACCGTGCGGTCTCGATGTCTTTCCGTCCCCCCTCCGGTAACCCGACGCTCATCTTTCCTCAAGGTCTTCAAAAACTTCCCCTTCTCTCCCAAGTACATTTCTTTGAGGCAAAATCGGGGAACCGGCTAAAGGACGCGGACTTCGAGCATCGTCTGCGGTTGGGCCGATAGCTATACGCATTCTCATTGGGACTGCCCGGTGGTCTATGGAATACTTTCTCTGGCTTTTTTTTTAATATGTTTTATTTTATTTCCGCTACTATAGTTATTACTTACATTATAACATAATAATATAACTGTTTTTTCCTCATTACTTATTTTATTCACAGAAAGTTTCTTCGACTGGTCATAGCCGTTATTTTTCTTTTTCTTTTTCTTTTACTAACACTTTTATCTCTTTTTGATGTTACCTATTTCAGAAGAATTATTCCACGGGCTGCTACTTCTATTTATCTTTTGTATAATGTTAATGTAAGTACTTGCATACTGCTTGCTAACCCCGTATGCATGGACATTGGAGGGTCTAGAGTCGTTCAAATAAATGTAGCTTCGTTCAAAAAAAGTAGAGTCTTGACGTGTGCGGTGAAGGAGGAAACCATATGTTTCCTTATAACGCCCTTGGGAAAGTGGTGGGTCCCCTCCAATGACCTTAGCTCACGTCCAAATGTGAGATAGGCAGCGGAGTGCTTTGGCAGAACGCGGAATTCATGGCGAAGCGTATTGATGGTAGGCTTTCGGCCCATTTTCGGTGTTCTGTGCCAACCAGGATGGCTAGTTGTGGTTTGAGGTCTCGATTTTTCCTCTCGACAGGATTGGCCTCTGGGTGGTAGGCTGGTGTGACGGTGTGCTTGATGTCTAGGCAGTAAGCCATCTGCTGCATCACGGCACTCACGAACTGGGTACCGTTGTCGCTTATCAGTCGGCGTGGGGTCCCATAGCGTAGGCATACTTCATCAATAAGGACGCGGGCGCAGGTCTCGGCAGTCGCGTATTTGAGGGGAAATAGCTCTATCTAGCGTGTGGCCACGTCTTCAATGATGAAGATCCAATTCTTCCCATCCTCGGTAGTTGGGAGTGGTCCGAAGAGGTCGAAGGCTACTGTTTCAAACCTCTGGTTCATTACTGAAGTCTGTAGGAGGCCGGCGGGTTTTAGGTTTGATGACTTGTACCTCTAGCACTCCAGACAGTTCTTGACGTATTTCTGTATGTAGGCCCGCATATTCTTCCAAAAGTATCGTCTGGCAATTCGTCGAATCGTGCGTTCTACTCCGTAATGCCCAGCGGTAGGGGCATCGTGATAGGCCATGAGTATTTGGTGTTGTTCATGCTCGGGGACGACTAGTTGAGCGTCCTCTTCTTCGATATCGGGTGCATATCGGTACAATACACCGTTTTGCATCAGGTAGCCCTTAGTTGTCCAGTAACAAAACACTCGATATATTTCTTCAATACAGTGTCTTTCAATTGTTCTCTGCGGATGTCAGCCGCGTTGCGTACTGGAACGTCGAGGGTTATCGTGCATAGTGCGCAAATAGAGGGTGGGTCTTCCAGTAATGGTGGCCGTGATAGTGAGTCCGCCACCAGGTTTGAGCGTCCAGGTGTGTACTGGATTTTCAGGTTGTAGGGTTGAAGCTGCAGGGCCCATCTTGCAAGGCGACCTGTGGGAGACTTTAACGTCATTAACCACTTTAAAGCTTGGTGGTCGGTAACCACGGTGATTGCTATCCCTTCAATGTATCCTCGGAACTTTGCAATTGCCCATACGACTGCTAGGGCTTCTCGTTCTGTGGTAGAATAGTTCTTCTCCGCTGGTAGTAGCAGGCGGCTCGCGTATTCTGCCGGGTGTTCTTCTAGTCCCTCCCCCTGGACCAAAACTGCTCCTATTGCGTAGCTGCTTGCGTCCGATTTTATGATGAATTCCTTGCTTCCATCGGGTTGTCGTAGTATGGGGGCGCTAGTGAGTAGTGCTTTCGGGGTTGCGAAAGCATTCTGCTGTGGGGATTTCCATTCCCAGGTGGCGTCTTTCTTTATCAAGTCGCTGAGTGGCTTGGCGGTTTTAGTGAACTCGGGTACAAATCGCCTATACCAGGAGCATGTCTGAAGAAATGTCTGTAGCTGTTTGACATTGTTTGGCTCTTTCATTTTAGAGATCGCCTCTATCTTCTTCGGATTGGTGCTGATTCCTCCGGGGGTTATTACGTGTCCTAGATATTTTATATTATATTGTCCTATGAATTTTCTTTTAGTCTTCGGGTATTTTACCCCAAATATTCAGTTAACATTCTTTGAAGCTTCACTGAGTGGTTGGCTAAGGGACACGGAAGCTAAGTGTAGTTTATGGTCAGGCCGAAAGCCATTCACATTTTTTGTTGGTACTTGCCAATTGATTTGAGATTTTTTGTATTTCTTATGTTCTCTATTTTATGCAGGTGCTTGCAGGTTTTTTACAGATGCAATTCCGCGTCATGGAGTCTCATGAATGAGTTTTTCTTTTGCCCTGTTTAATTTATCTTTGTCTTACTAACCTATTTTTTTGCATTTTGTTTTTCCTGTTAAGCACTTGCATACTGCTTACTAACAACGTATGCATGGACACTGGAGGTCTAGATTCGTTCAAAATAAATAAATGTAGCTTCGTTTAATCAAAAAAATTAGAATCTTGCGAGAGCCTTGAAGGAGTAACCATCAGTTACTTATACCAGGGCGGGTAAGAGGTGGATTACCTCCACTGTCCTAGATATTTTATGCTTGGACAGCAGAAGCGACATTTAACTCGATTTGCAGTGAGATTAAATTCTCGTAGTTTGGTGAACACTTGTTGTAGGTCGGCGAGGTGTTTATCGAAGGTGGGCGAAAGTATGATTATATCGTCCAGGTATGCTAGGATATTGACTTCATCTAGCTCGATCTTAAGTCGGTCAATCATGCGCTGGAACGTCCCGGGCGCATTGCGAAGTCCAAATGACATCTTCAAGAAGCGGTAGAGTCCGAATGGGGGTTATAAAGGCCGTCTTGTCACGGTCTTTTTCCAGTATCTTGATCTGCCAGTAGCCAGATCGTAGGTCTACTGTAGTCATAAAGTTTGACTGCTTTGCTGGGTGTAGCAGGTCATCCATTCTGGGCAGGGGGTACACATCTGGTACCGTTATTGCATTGAGGAGGCGAAAATCAATGCAGATGCGCTTGTTTCCGTCTTTTTTGGGCACCATAACCACAGGTGCGGCCCACGGTGAATCTGCTTCTTCTATAATACCTTGGATTAACATACTGTTAATCTCGGCGCGGAGTTCTGCTTGGCGGGCTGGCGAGAGCCTGTAAGGGGCTACTGAAATCGGCGGGTGTTGTCCGGTCTCGATTCGGTGCTCAATTTTTGTCGTAGATGACAGGGTGGCCGAGAAGACAGCGGCGTTGTCACACAGCAGGTGGTCCAGCTGGTCCCTCTGGGTAGGTAGAAGGTGGGTGGCTTCATCTGATCGGAGGCTTAGTATTTCGGCGTCCAAGATACAGAACTTCACTTCATTTCTGGGTTTTCTTGGGGAGTCATCGAAGAGCCGATAAGAGCGTATCATTACCTCCCTTAGGGCGTCTTCCTCCATCGCGTCCTCAGGAAACAGCTCATTCAGGGCTATCATCTTAGCCCAAATGTCAGTGCGAGGCGGTGTCTGTGAGGTAGGACTCATGAACGGTGGCACGTAGATCTCACATTCATTGTCCTGTACTGGTGGGGCGGGCAGGCGAACCTTAGGCGGTGTCTGTGGGAGAGGACTCATGAACGGCGGCACGTAGATCTCGCATTCATTGTCCTGTACTGGTGGGGCGGGCAGGCGAACCTTAGGGAGTTTATGTGTTCCCACTTCTCCTATCTCACCAGTCTTTTGCCGTTGTCGGATACCTCGGTTTGGTGGTATGACGTCATCTTCCATGTGCAGCATATACAGTACTTCGGGGCTGTCAGTGAATGCCCATGCGCGCTGGGGAATGTTTATATCGATCCTCGCGTCTTCGATAAAATCGACGCTTAGGAGTGTTCGATTCTCGTGTCCTCCTGGGAGCACGATAAAACTGGTGGGTATCTTCCGGCTTCTTAGTGTCGAGGCTATTGTCTCGACCTCCTGACGTTTAGGGACTCCATCCGCCAATACGATATCCATGATGGTTTGCTGGGTTTTGAAATTTTGAACGATTAGCCGCCGGTGTAGCTCAGCTGACGCTACGCTCAATTTTGCTCCGGTGTCTACGTGAGCAGTGCCCAGGAAGTTTCCAATCCCGATGGGTGGTATAGGTCTCGCTCGGGGAAGGCCTACTTCATGTATCGAGCAAAAATCGGCTCGTGGGTGAGGGGTGTCTATTCTCCCTTGGCTGCACTGCGGGCACTTGCTCCTTACAACGCCTGGTTTACCGCAACCGTAGCATGCGAACTTCGTATCACTGGGTGTCTCCAGCTTCTTGACTGGAGGAGTGTGCTTTACGCACGCTTCTGTATCGTAGCGGGAACGGCACTCCTCGGAACGGTGCCCAAATCTGCGGCAGTTAGTGCAGCGTAGGCGGCCGTCTGTTCTGTTTTCCATCGCGCGTAGTGGGACGGTCTTTGTGCTCTCGTACAGGCTTTCTTCCGCTGCACGGGCTTTTTGCAGTAGTTCAGCGAAGGTATTGATCGCTTCGCGCGGCACTCTTTCTCGTATCCGGATATTCAGTTGTCCGAATACTAGGTCTATCTGAACCTTCTCTGGATGGCTGGGCGGTGGTAGCTCCGCGAGTAACACCCGCTGCTTAGCAATGAACACATCGGTTGATGTTAATGCGTCTTGCTTGCATACAAATATTTCTGTGTACACTTTGAACGCTGGCTTCTTAGGGGCGAAAGCATGCCTGAGGAGGTTCGTTGCGCTCTCCCAGTCTCGTACTTCTCCTTTTATGCCGAGCCACCATGCGGCGGCGTCTTTCGTAAGCAGCAGTGGTAATCCTTCCAGAGCGCTTGCGTCTTCGATGTTTTCGGCGCACTTGAAGATGGATGCGGCGGCAATAAAACTCTCGACCGCACTCCTGTCTCTGGTACCATCGAAGTGTGCCGTACAGGTGGTGAATGTACCCGTACGTGTTGGTTCCGACTCCATCCGCTTCATGGAGTTCATTAGTTCCGCGAACTGCTCCTGCGTGAATCAGATGCCAGCACTTTCCTTGGCCTGCATTGTGTAACGAGAGCTTCGACGTGGTAGCGACGAAATTTTGTAGATGCACTGGTTTTAATTTCTACTTTATGTATCTGGCCACTAAGTTGGGCGCCAGTTTTATAACACAATTGTTGGTAAAATGTTATTTATTTAAAGTAAGTTCACAGATCACATATAGTAAAAATGGTCACAATATATCAATTCACAATAATAATAATTAACTGAGCAAGGGATCGGAGGGAACCTTGCTGTTTAGTCTTTGGGAACAACAAAACTGACTGTGGTTCTGCTTAGAGGGTCGTACCATAGGACGAAGCGCAACTAAGGCAGCAGTTGGGGTCTGGTTGGTGCTTTACTTATGGTAGTAGAATACTCCTTAGAGGGTCGTGCCAAAGGACGAAGCGCAACTAAGAGAGCGTACTAGTCAAGAGCGAGCTACAGACGAACTGGTTTAATTTAGGGCTCGCAGCTCTTTGGCGTGGTTTATGTAGCGACTCGAGAGTAGGAAATGCGCAGAAGGCGTTTGCGCAGCCTGGTTCGCCTGGTTTTGGGTGAGCAGGATGGCGCTGTACGGGGGAAAGAGATGGTGTAGTGGCAAGCGTAAAAACGGCGCGCTACAAACTTAAAAAATTTTTTTTTTTTCAGAGGTCCCATTTATCTTTTTAGGTACATAGTATCATTTTGAGTTGTCAGTGTTAAAAATAACATTGCATGTAAGTACATGAACAATAATTAAGATTCATAGGAATTCCAAAAAATATGTATAAGTATGTATATATAAATAATACCAGCAATATTGTCAAATGCAATAAAAATTTTGCCAGAGTACGAAATTTCCCTAGACTTTGTCCTGTTTTCCCCTTTCCCTAAAAAATATTTTTCTCCCCTAGATCTAGGGGAATTTCCCTAGACATAACATCACTGATTCAAAATGACAACTCGAAAGTAAATAAACTATCGAAGGGTGAAGCAGTCACACAATCCACCATAGATACGGTGCTTTTCGGGGTGTCTTGAAAAATTAAAACTTTGACAATTATTAAAACTAACTATAAAAATAAAAATGCAGTTATTTATGTTTGAAGGTCTTTATTCATCAAAAAAAATTAAAAAATTGGACTGGAGTTCTCTATTGTTATCATGTATTTTTTTTGTACGTGAGTGAATAAAAATAATAATTATATTTATTAGTTTCGCATAATCGTAATAGTTTATATAAAAAAATCAAAAAGAGGAAGCCCAACCCCAAAAATAAATCACGATAAATTAAAAGAGTAATTAGCAATAACATTTACGAATAAATAGGAAAATGCTGTCAATTATTAATTTCAAAATCAGAATCGTATTCCGAACTCAACATTCTTATATCATTCAACATACGACCAACACTTAAGCGGGACCAAGACGAACTAAGCTACCGAGCCGAGCTCCGAGCTCAGCTGCGTCGCCTGCGAGAGACACGCGCTCACGCGGGAACATTGAAGTACCCACCACTGTCCCACCCCGGTATAGGCAACTTATGGTCGCCCCTTCGGAGTTCTCGCAAGAATCTAATTTTTTTGAATAAACGGCTCTACATTTAATGTAACGAATCTAGACCTTCAATGTCCCCTAATACTGTGTTAGGTGGCGGTATGCGGGCGCGCCTACAGGACTGTACTGTAATGGTCAATCTCTACAATTCTAAAGCCCATGGAGGTGTCAATGCAAAAGCAGTGAGCCTCATGGACAGTCAAACAAGTAGTTAGTGACATGATGTCACGATAATAATTATTACTTCATAATAATTATTAGCCTGACTTAGTAAACCTTCACCTGGCCGCTTACTTTAATTGTTGAATCGCCGTATTTTGGATTTTTTCGATTGGCAACATTATTGTTAAACTTCCGGCGGTACTTTTTGGATTCGCATCGTACAGGAAGCCGGTGCAAATTCGACTAGTCACTTTAGTGATAGTTCTGGATTTAAAAATGGGTTAATCCCTTTGTTACAAATTGTTTGTTTAAAACGATTTTAATCGTGATGCACATCGATGCACTTTTTGCGAACGCTCCTTTCTGATGTGATCGGAACGCTGTTTTCTAATGTGTTTGGCCGCCGCCATTGTGACCGATATTTGTCCGCGGCATAACGATGTTGTAAATTACCTATATAATCGCGACCGGCATATTGAAGAGCGTCGCGAGGGAGAGTTCTTATGACCTGGTACGGTCACTGCTGCTCATATTTGTGACGGATGGTTACTTGGCGTTCATTTCCTGATGAGTCGTGCTGACGGAAATCGTGGTTATCCGAGGGGTTCAACCAGAGCACTGGTGCTGATCTTGGACCCTACTCCCTGGCGGGGAGTCCTCAATCTCTGGCCTTCCTGGGGAGTCTTTCCGGGTTCCCATCCTGGAGATTGCGTGAGAATATGGCCCGCGGTTCATCAACGCGCTATCTTCAAGTAAATTAAGAGTTCGCGTCATTGTAGAAGTATTTAGATAAAGATCCATGGTCCGCAGGTACGACATTTCTTTCTGTTTAATTATGTTCCTGTTAAATTGTCAGAATCTGTTATGTTTTTGGGGATGTGATACCCGGCCCCTCAAAAGGGCAACATTGTTATGTTCTTTATAAAAATATACTGGGATTTAGTTGTTTTGGAAATGAACTCTTTTATTGCTTAAACCAATGAAACCTCACAAGTTGGAACCTGTATTCGTTTATTCCCACAATCCTGAAGAGAATCTCTCACTCTACCATTAAATAGAATAATCAGAAGGTCCATACTGATGTTTACTGTCACAGTCCAACGTGGGGCCCGATTATTATTATTGGAAACCTGTTTCATATTTATTTTTTAAATTATTTAAAGGACTTGAAAAAAAACTTTAACTTCCCGTCATTGTTTTTTTTGTTCTTTTGTATGACGTTTAAATACTATAGATCACAATACGGTTGGTTTGTTTACGTATTGCAATGCTGTCATTGTCTTCGGCAAGCAACTTAAAATTTGATTAGTTTGAAACTAAATAATTTAATTAAACTACAAAACTGTACTTGTTTTCAATACATTACAGGTTGTCCGGTACTTCGTATTATAAAATATATGTATATTTTTTTTTTAAAAATAATTTCGATTATTTTTCAAATAATTATTTTTGGAAAATTTCATTACAGGGTATCCGGTAATTGCAATAGTAATATTAATTTACTTTAAATTAATATATTTTCTTTATTAATTTTTTTTTTATTTTTTTTTCTTTTTTTTAAAAAATACAAGATGGCGATTCCTAACATTAATGGATCAACTAAAGATGAGTTGACATTACTTTTGGAAAACGTACATATCGTCCCGGAGTCAACTGTAGCCGCTATGAGAGAACAAGCGAGAGAGTATAATAAAAAATTTAGAGAATGTCCTGACCCGACAGCTGAATCTGAAGTTGAGGGTACAAACAAATCTACTACAAATACGACGAATATTGTGAATAATTATTATTCCAATGTTAGCCAAAGCCCTTCCATTCATAATTGGGGGGTTAAATTTAATGGGTCCTCGGATATTAAAGATTTTTTACTTCGTGTTGAAGAATTAACGAGAAGCCGTCATATAGAGTTTCCTGCGGTCGTTACGTCTTTTCCTGACCTTTTAGAGGGAAGGGCTCTATCGTGGTTTCGTACTATTTATAAAGAATCGTTAACGTGGCCGGAATTAAAGAATTTACTTTTGACGCGTTTCGACAAAAATATCAGTCAAACAGAGGCTCTCAAAGCCCTTCTCATGATGAAGCAGAGGTACAATCAGAGCATTGTAGATTACGTTGAGGACGTACAATTAGCCAACATGAAACTCAACGTACCTCTTCCGGATGAGCAGATAGTAGATTTGGTGAGTAATAGCTTACTTCCTAAGTATGCTATTGTAATAGCTTATTTTGACGACAAGAACATAGAATCTTTAATTAAAGTTTGTAAACGTTTTGAAAGAAATTTACCTTTGTCGGACTCATCGGATACCAAGGAGGTTTATTTTAAAAAAATGCCTACCTTTAAAACTTTTCAACCAGCCACGTCTTCTTCAAAACATTGTTCTACTTCTTCTTCGTCTGCTTCTTCTACACAATCAACTACTTTTAATAAAAGTAAACTTCGGTGCACATTTTGCAATATGCAGGGGCACATTAAACCTTATTGTAGGAAGTGGAAGTCGGAATCTAACCGGGATTCTGAGAAACGTCAAACTGGCACCACTCGTCCAAATTCAAAAAACTAGAGTGTGGTCCTCTGCATTCTGCATGCAAGGATGTCGGGAGACCGCTCTCAGTTTCTGGCCCGGGTAACCACTTCATTAGGCGTGACTTGGACGCAAGCGTGCCGGTGACTGGTTCCGGACAAGATGTTAGACCTCATGCTAATATTCAAATTAAAAATTTAGTTTTTTCAGGTCTTTTGGACAGTGGAGCCTCTGTCAGTTGTTTTGGGGGCTCACTCTTCAAATTTTTTATTAGTTTAGGATTTAAGTTAGAAAGATTAGACTCCTACGTTACCACCGCGGATGGCAAACGTCAGGGTGTTATAGGTACTATGCAAATACTTGTTTCATATAATAATATTAAGAAGTATATTAAGTTTTTCATAATTCCATCTCTTTCTCCTGTCATTGTTTTAGGTGTTGACTTTTGGAAGCAATTCGACGTAGCTCCTCAATTGTTTCCAAAAGTAAACGATAGTCATGTTTCTGAAAATATTGTGGGTGAGATTTGTAAAATCACGTCAGCTTCCCTACTGTCTCCCCAAGATAATCGTAAATTAAACATTGTTATAGAGAAATTTAAATCTATTTCGTTCGAAAAATGTGGTCTGGGTCGCACGCACCTAGTACAGCACAAAATTAATACAACGGGGGAGCCTATTAAGCAGCGTTATTATCCTTTGTCAAAAACTCGTCAGGATCAATTAGAAGCGCAACTTAAAGAAATGTTAGACTTAGGTGTAGTCCGCCGCTCTCGTTCGGCTTGGTCAAACCCAGTTTTGATAGTACCAAAGAAGGACGGTTCTCCCAGGTTTTGCTTGGACTCGAGGAAGCTCAACAGTGTCACCAGGACAGATTCCTACCCTTTGCCTTATATTTCACGTATATTAGATAATCTTCGGGGTGCACGATTCATATCCTCTATAGACCTCTCGAAATCTTTTTGGCAAATTCCTTTACACAAAGACTCTTGCGCTAAAACGGCTTTCGTTGTACCAGGGCGTGGCCTTTATGAGTTTGTTTTTTTTTTTTTTTTTTTGTTGGGGATCTGCAGTTTTTATTAATAAAATTCCTTTATTATTTATTTACAGTTTTTTACATTTTTAAATTAAGTCCCGTTAAACTGATTGATATCAGTTTGTCAACGGGTTCTTTTGACAATTACTTTTTTTTAAATTGAGACAGGTCTTCGACCAAGTCGAAGAGACAGGTACATAAAATATACAGGTACATGAAAAAGAAAATTGTTAATAAAATCTATAAGAAATACAGAACAGAGAAAATTAAAGAAATAAAAATTAGGATGCCATTTGGATTGAAGAACGCTCCGAGTGAATTACAGCGTCTTGCAGATGTTCTTTTTGGCCCCGAATTTAACGAAAACGTTTTTTGTTACTTGGACGACCTGATTATAATATCGGAGGATTTTGAGTCACACTTAGAATTATTGACTAAGGTCTTTAATCGATTAAAAGAAGCCGGTCTGACAGTTAATCTTAAAAAATGTGAGTTTTGCAAAGACGAACTAAAGTATCTTGGTTATATAGTTGATGCAAAGGGTCTCCGCACGGATCCGGTAAAACTAGAATCAATTCGAACCTATCCTACTCCTATAAATTCTAAACAATTGAAAGCTTTTATTGGTCTTTGTGGGTATTATAGACGGTTCATTAAAAAATTTTCAACTATAGCGGCACCTCTGACAAAACTAACTGGGTCACGGAATGGGGTGAGCAACTTTACCTGGTCTCCGGAGGCGGAAGACTCTTTTAAAAAATTAAAAAAAGCCCTAACTTCGGCTCCAGTAATTAACTGTCCTGATTTTTCGTTACCATTTACTATCCACTGTGACGCAAGTAACGTTGGGATTGGAGGGGTTTTGACACAAAATTTCGATGGAGAGGAACATCCTGTTTCATATTTTTCTAGGTGTCTAAATAAACACGAGCGTAACTATGGCGTAACGGAGCGCGAACTCCTTGCGGTTTTAGATTCGGTCAATCACTTCAGGCCCTACATAGAAGGAGTTCACTTCACAGTGATAACAGACCATTCCAGCCTACAATGGCTAGTATCGTTATCGAATCCCTCAGGTAGACTTGCACGTTGGTCCACCCGTCTCTCCCAATATTCGTTTGATGTAGTTCACAGAAAAGGTAAGTTAAATACTGTACCTGATGCCCTTTCGCGTAAAAACGATTTAGCTGTTTCCGCCCTGGATACTGTTCCCCCTAGCTCTGATGTGTGGTACAATAAATTATTTTCAGATTGTAAAACCAATCCTCAGCGGTTTAATAATTTTCTTATTAAAGATAACTATTTATTACGTCATTCTAAGTCTCGTTTCGCTCTGCAGGAGGATACAGCTTGGAAGTTGGTTGTTCCTTTTGAGGATCGGAACGCTATCTTGTCTAAGGAACACGAGTCAAATGTTTCTTGTCATCCAGGGGTTTTTAGAACATACAAAAAAATTCAACTCCATTATTTTTGGCCTGGTATGGATAGCGATGTAAAGAAATTTGTTAGTAAATGTAAGACGTGCAAAGCACATAAAGTAAATACATCGGCGCCGGCTGGAATTTCTACGAATCCAAAATTAGTCAACAGACCGATGCAAATGTTGTCTATTGACCTTGTAGGACCTCTTCCACGCAGTTACGCTGGATTTATGTACATTCTATCGGTTGTTGACGTTTTTTCCAAATATACTTGGATTTTTCCCCTTATAAATGCAACCACTAAAAGCATCGTTAAAAACGTTGAACAATTTATTTTTCTTGTACACGGCGTTCCACAAACCTTTGTGTGTGACAATGGTAAACAATAAGGCGGGTCACGATTGTATGGGTGAAAAAAAAAACTTGTTTTGGTTTGTCTGTTAGTGATAAAAGGGGGTTAAACGAAGTTGTAAAATCACGTAATTTTTTTAATAATATTTGGATATCATCTTCTTCCTCCGGATTGAGTTTGAAATTTCACAAAATAGAGAAAAACCCACCCTTGTTAAATCTCTAAAAAATATTAGATAAACAATTAAAAATGAACTTTTTTTCAATAAAACACAAATTAGAGAGAATATTCTGACTTATTTATTTAAAAAAATATGATTATAATTAACATTATCTCAAGACAGTGTATTCAAATACCAGCAAAATCCTTCTTACTCTCAAATTTCGGCATTATTTTGCGAGACTCAATCTTTGCCCTAATAAGACGTTCTCTTGCAGACTTGGTACATAAAGTAGTCGAGGCTTCAGTAACAGTCTTTACAGCTCTTTCAACTGCTTGAGTATGACATGGCCGACGCAGAAGAGGCAATTTACCTTCTCCCCCCTGTGCTACAAATAATTGAAGATCTTCATCCGATATATTCTTCAGTATTGGGGGTTCGGTTACATTTTGCTGCCAATTAAAAAGGTCGTAGTAATATGATGCATCGAGGTTTATGTTTGGAAGTTGGAACATCCTTGTTTTACTTAGTTTCTTACTGCGTGCTTTTAGAACACGACGCGCAGCTAATTCCCGGATATGTTTGTGAGGGTCAGTTAACATTGCAAGTAGTAAATTTTCGGGGTGTGCGAAGTAACTGTTTCTTTCTATGACTGGATCAATTATAGTTTTTAGTTCAGGGGGTAAGTATCTAGACGCTGAAATTAGCTGCCATAGGTGACGGGCTCCATCTTTACAGGTGGGATGGGTTTTAATACTGAACCAAGTCGGAGCATAAACTTTAACAACGTACGTTGCTAAAATAATAAGATTCTCTGTGGGAGCTTCCGTTGCAACATAAAGACGAAGAATTCGGTTAGCACGCGTAAGCCATCTGGCATGAGACATTTTTCCAGGAGATTTGTGGCCTAAATTTTCAGGTAATTCCCCCACCGTAACTGCAGATACGATTTTATACAAATATAACTGATCTGTACTTAGGTCTTTAGTTAATAATTCAGGCAACTCTCCGTCAATTTTCAGAAAATGAACAATAGGCTTTTTTTCACAGTTTTCTAAAGCTAGTCCTATTGTCCCTGAATATGTTTGAGGTCCAGATGTCTTACAGTCAAGATGTGTGAACAAATGACGAAATGGTAACTCGTTCATGTGAAGCAAGCAAATTATCCATTGCAATGGTTTATCCAAACGTTTTTCAAGCAAACGTATTATACCTCCATGTTTTCCAACGTTCACGTTCGTTCCATCACATCCAATAGCCATTAATGGTTCAAATGGTATTTCTTCCTTTAAAAAATAATCGACAATTGTTCTTTCTATAACTTTCGACGTGCCAGAGTTTGGTGCAATTTAACCCAAATATATTGAGTCTGGCTCTTTTATCATTGAAATATGCTCTTCAATGATTAGTTCTCTGTAATGCCTCCCCCCTTTTTCCCTGATAATTAATGTTTTATCTTTCCGGCCATCAAAATATAATGCGGGTATTTGTAAAACTATGTGTTGTGCCTTAATATTTTCCCTTGTTTTTTTTCGTTCTCTGCGAAGTTTACTTTTGTCAATAACTGGAATATTAGACTTGATGTCATACAGAACTGCTGAGGCAATGGCTGCCGCTGCTCTATCCGAAACTCCATATCTATCACAAGTTTTCGACAGTGTAGAATAATCAATAGTGACCGCAGCCTGCTTCTGAGAGGCATTTGAGATACAACATTTGGTTTGAAAACATCATTGCAATCGGATTCATTTGATGAAGAAGACGTGGAAATATCGATTAGGTAGTTGGCTTACCTGTGCTTTCCTTTTTAGACGTACGCAAGGATTTTTGCTTCAGAAGTTTTCTTTTCAACGCAGTTTTCATTCGTTTTGTTGTAGCGGTATCCACATTTCCTATTATCATTTTTCGTGTAGTACGTTGGTCACTAATGAAACTCTGTTCATTTACAGGTATTTTTTTTATCTTTAGGACAGTTACTTTTACTGAAATCTTTGCATTTGCAAGACGAAATATCAAACAGCACTTTACTTCTGCGACGGAATTCCTCCATTTTTTCCGGTATTTTAGGATGTGACTTAAGAAGGTTTTTGCATTTAAAATGATATGACCTCAATATGCGTTCTACTCGCGAGTGTGTAGCGATGGGAATAGAAGCCTTTCTCCATATTTCTTCAATTCGTGCTGTCACAGTACACACTATTTGCTGAAATTTGGGTTCTAGTTTGGTCTCTTGATTTAATTTTATTTGATGCCTGGTCCACTCAAAAAACTTCATAACATCACACTAAGTTGGTAAAACATTGTCTTTAACGTCGCAAATTTCACCAAAAATGGGACTTTTGACCTACCGCTTAAAGAGCCGTAGCGATACTGACTCCAAACTCCGACGTCGGTTGCGCAGAGTCGCTGCGCTTAGTGCAATCGGTGCTTCCCCCGCCCTCACCTCTAGCCACTTATAATCAAAACTCGGATTTTTTGTAAATGAATTCGTAAATACGTACCATATTTGCCATAGAATATTACAAAAAATATAGTATAAAGGATTCGTAGTAACTTTTATACACACTAGAAAATACCTCTAAAAATGAAAATTTTCAAAACTTTGAAGTGAATCCGGAGGAAGAAGATCGTATCAGAAATTAAAAAAATTTTAAACACGTCGTTTTGAACCCATTTGGCACCCTTTTATCGCTAACAGAATCTAAAATTATAATTTTTTTTTAAATGACCCACCTTAGTAAACAATTTGTTTCTAAAGAATTCAAACAATTGTTAGTTAATTATAATGTTCCTATGCCTTATTACAACGCTTATTACACCCCGCAAAATAATGTCGTTGAACGTTATAACCAAACTATTGGAACTGCGTTGTCTATTTTGACCGAATCTGACCAACGTAATTGGTCTAGATTTCTGCCACAGATTCAATCAGCTCTAAATAATACGGTTAATTTTGCTACAGGTTTCACGCCTTTCTTCCTTATGCATGGAAGAGAACAAATCATTGACGGTAAATTTCACAACATTAATGTCTCTTCTGGTGTCGCGGATTCTACCTTAGAAAAATCTAGAGGCGAATTTGCTAAGAAATTGGAAGAATTAGCTTTTATTTACGATCAAGTTTCGAATGCGCTGTTGCAAGCTTTTAAAAAGAACGCTCATCACTATAACTTGCGCCGTAAGTCGGTGATATATGAAGTTGGTGATGTCGTCTGGAGGAAAAATTTCGCCCAATCTAGTGGTCCAGATTATTTTTCTCATAAACTGGCGCCTAGATTTGTTCGCAATATCATTATAGGTAAAATCTCAGATTTAGTCTACACCTTGGCGGATATGCAAGGGAAAGTTGTGGGAAATTTTCATATCAAGGATATTGTTCGCTTGGACTAATTGATATTATTATTTTTTTATTTTTTTTTTATAACAGGAAACCAATGTGGTGGTGTGCAGGATTACCGACCCTTCACGTCATTTCATTTGTTTCTTTGTGTGATTATTCTGCTCACATGTCTTGAAGTTTGGTACCTTTGAGGCATGTGCTCAGAGTGAGCACTACGTTCTAGTTTTTTGACGATAAATACATTATTTACCCTCGTTTAGCTGGAATCTGATCTTCTGATCAGTGGCGCCCAAAATTTTATGTTTAATTTGTATTGTGTCTATTGACCTTAACTTTTAGAATTTTTTTTAATTAGCTACATTTCTTTTAAAATTAAGAGAGTATTCTATACTGCAGACTTTCGTCTTTGTCTTTACAACTACAATTTATATTATAACACACGATTCGTCACATCTCGCTAATATTATGTATATTATTATTATCTGCCTTAGAGTTAAGTCGGTGTACTTCCTCAAGTTCTTTGGAATTGTATTATTTATGTTTTTGTTTAGAGGCTTCCAGGCTCCCTTTGCTTTTCCAAGAAATTTGAGGAAAGCCATTCTTAAATTTCGTGTATGGGAAAATCTGAGCAACTTTCCAATACACGAAGTTTGTTATTATTATTATTGGTGTTTGTATTGGTATTTCTTAGATTTAAGTTCTAGTCTTAAAAAATAAATTAATTAATTAAGGTTATTTTTATGCATAAATTCAGAAGAAAGTAATGCTTCGGCATACTTCTTATTAAGAATTTTCAAAATGGAAATTTGAACTCTACCCCATCATGGGAGAGCTTATTATATGTAAACATTTTAGTTTTAAGTATATTCCTTGGAATTGTGACTTACTGCTAATACCAGTGTTTTACTTTGCAAGTGTATTCCTAGGGTCAATCAAATGATTTTGATTGTACTCATCTTTAATAGTGTCGTCTATCTTTAAGATAAGATCGATCACCAAAAAACATGATAAGTATTGCTTGTTTATTTACAACAATATTTCCCCGAGCAGTGTGAATTGTAAATAATTTTTTATTATTCTTTTTGCATTGGTTCAAGTTTACTTTTGTTGGTTCACTATGTTATAGCTAGGTATTTTGATAATTTTGTAATTCCTAAGCTTTAAGCCTAACATTCTAGACTCTGTTTTGCTTTTCTTTGTGTTCCTAACGATAACCTTTATCACCACCTTTGTAGACAGGTTTGTTTTCTATTTTTGAATATCCTGATCTAATTTTTTTGGAAAATAGGTTTTTTGTATATGTAAACCCTACTTTAACCACTTTGATAGATAGGTTTTTTCTTTCGTAATTGTAAATCCTAATCTGAAAAATAACTTTGATAGATAGGTTTTTTCTTTCGTTATTGTAAATCCTAATCTGAAAAATAACTTTGATAGATAGGTAATTGATGTGCAATCCCTATTCTAACCACTTACACTTTTAGTAGACAGTTTTTATAACTCGTTCTAACTAAGTCAATAATACATAGGTATTATATATATTTTTCGATGCGACCTGTTGGACCTAGGTAGATAGAATAGTTACCTTTTCGCTATTAATAAATAGCCTAAATTCAGTGAAGTGAGGGATGGTTGACCACCCTTGAAGTGAAGCCTAATAATGGCAAAGTGTCCTACTAAAGGAGAAGTGATGCCTTAAGCATAACAATTTTTTTTTCCCTTTAATTTTCTCCTTTTCTTATGTTGTTCCTCTTGTTAAGATGACCCGAGAATGGAAGGTTTTGAGCGACAGCTAATTTCATCAACACCTAGTATCATCAATGCTGAGGGTGCTTGTGGACCGCCTATTCTCGTACCATTTTATTGTTGTTATTGTTTTCTAATTTATCTAGATTTAATTGACTTAGTTTTAAGATTGTGTCTTTAGTTACTAAGTATTAATTTTAATTGTTTTTAAGTACCTGTTGGACCTACCTTTAGTTAGTTTCTTCGGTTTTGCGGGCGTAGTTTTCATGTTTGTGGGCAAACATTTTCGCGGGAAGGGGGAAATTGTCACGATAATAATTATTACTTCATAATAATTATTAGCCTGACTTAGTAAACCTTCACCTGGCCGCTTACTTTAATTGTTGAATCGCCGTATTTTGGATTTTTTCGATTGGCAACATTATTGTTAAACTTCCGGCGGTACTTTTTGGATTCGCATCGTACAGGAAGCCGGTGCAAATTCGACTAGTCACTTTAGTGATAGTTCTGGATTTAAAAATGGGTTAATCCCTTTGTTACAAATTGTTTGTTTAAAACGATTTTAATCGTGATGCACATCGATGCACTTTTTGCGAACGCTCCTTTCTGATGTGATCGGAACGCTGTTTTCTAATGTGTTTGGCCGCCGCCATTTTGACCGATATTTGTCCGCGGCATAACGATGTTGTAAATTACCTATATAATCGCGACCGGCATATTGAAGAGCGTCGCGAGGGAGAGTTCTTATGACCTGGTACGGTCACTGCTGCTCATATTTGTGACGGATGGTTACTTGGCTTTCATTTCCTGATGAGGCGTGCTGACGGAAATCGTGGTTATCCGAGGGGTTCAACCAGAGCACTGGTGCTGATCTTGGACCCTACTCCCTGGCGGGGAGTCCTCAATCTCTGGCCTTCCTGGGGAGTCTTTCCGGGTTCCCATCCTGGAGATTGCGTGAGAATATGGCCCGCGGTTCATCAACGCGCTATCTTCAAGTAAATTAAGAGTTCGCGTCATTGTAGAAGTATTTAGATAAAGATCCATGGTCCGCAGGTACGACATTTCTTTCTGTTTAATTATGTTCCTGTTAAATTGTCAGAATCTGTTATGTTTTTGGGGATGTGATACCCGGCCCCTCAAAAGGGCAACATTGTTATGTTCTTTATAAAAATATACTGGGATTTAGTTGTTTTGGAAATGAACTCTTTTATTGCTTAAACCAATGAAACCTCACAAGTTGGAACCTGTATTCGTTTTTTCCCACAATCCTGAAGAGAATCTCTCACTCTACCATTAAATAGAATAATCAGAAGGTCCATACTGATGTTTACTGTCACAATGAACAAGAAAAAAAAATAAGCAAAAGTAAACAGCCACCGTCATGAGTAATCAGCTCATGACAGAGAAAGACCACACACAATCCGGGGACGTCACCGGGCGCTGTACAGAAAAAAAGAGAGAAAAAACAGGAAAATAACAGATATGTACAGAATAGAAATGGTTTCACCTCATCCTGACTACCGGCAGTCCCCGAGATTATGAAGGAGGCTGATTGTCAAACCTCCCGACACCCACCAGTGTCGTCCTTAAGCCAGCTAGCCGGTGGTGCCTAGACGAAAGCTAATGGAAGACATGAAAGAAGACCCTAGGGAGAAAAGCGTCGGGTAGCTGGAGGCAGGACGGACAGCTATCGGATACCGTTCAGCCTTCCCCCCAGCCTCTTCATGTCAGGGGGGGTAGCGCGGTGGACAGGTGCAGCTCCACCAGATCCAGAAGACCGGCCTTGGTTCGTAGGCGGGGACACGGTCCACGGTCCAACCCCTTATATGGGGAAAAGGACGAATCAAAATCTTCACTGGCTTAAATGTCCTGAAAGGATCCAGTTTAAGCTCTGCTGGATGGTATTTAAGTCGCTTAACGGAATGGCTCCGGCTTACTTATCGGAATTGTGTATTCCAGAAAATTTCAATTCTCAACAGTCAACCCTAAGGTCAGCAACATCATCAGCTATCGGAAGGTTAATCCTTGGTTAATCAGAAACAAGTACACCCAGTAATCAATATTCTATTCCAGGCCATCTCTCAACCCAGATCCTTGTAAACTTCCTCAGACACTCGAAGTTCTCCTTGTTCGATACCAGATCAGTGTTCCACACTGGTCTAATGGGTACGTCCAAACCATCAAGCATTTCCTCTCTAGCATCCATCATGATCTCGCAGTGCCACAGAATGTGCTCGGCCGACTGGTTGGTGGAACCGCAGGCGCAGTTGCGGTGAGGGGACAAGGAGAGGGTGTGAAGTCTTCCCCTGAATTTCCCATGACCGGACAGAAGCTGGGTTATGTGATGGTCCAGTTTGAGATAGGCCCCTTCCATTCTGACTTTAACTGATGGGAAGAAGGAGAAAGTCCATCTTCCCAAATTCGCTCTATCCCAACGGACCTGCCACTCTTGGAGCGACAGTTCCCTCATTTCATGAAGCAGCCCAGGGAGAGTGTCAGAACAACGCCTAGGTGAGTGGCCGGGGTTCCTCTGGTTAACTTCTGCTTAGTAAGCACTTCCCTGATTTCTAGATCGATTGGCAATATGCTGTTATGATGCAGTACAAGTCCTTATTCCTTTAAATATAATTATTAATATCTTTATGATTTGTACTGCATCCTGACGTCTCTACCTGTCGAAATCATAATTAGTAGGAACTAGTTGATTATTTATTATAGTGCCAGCTCTGATTTTGTCTACGACCGGAGGTGACACCTGGATCAGTTCCGTGGCAATACGTCACTTTTTGCGTGGGTAGGTTTCGGAGAGGTTGGCCCCGAGACCTATGCACGCGACAGTCAACGGAGTTTTTTGTGAAATTTCAGTTTGTACGGGAAAAATTCCCTTTTTACATAAAAGTAAAAGCCCAGGCGTTTAAAATTATAACGAGTTCGTTATGTGTGATCGGTAATTTGGAAACCCCTTCGTGGGAAAACTGTGATTCCTTATAAAAAAGGAAACTTCAACGGCGGCCATGCGATGTTAGAGCCTGAGAGATTATTTCCGTGCTAAATACGTCCGATCATACTTAAGACAGAGCTCCGAATTGATTGATGATCTGTGCCCTGTTTGCCCGTGAAGTTATTCACTGTTCTTTGTGGCGGGAACGTAATTTTACGCCGACCTTGACACTCGTCTGGTCCGTGGGCAGGCATCACCACATGCCAAACCTACATCATCGGAAAACACCCCCCGGCGGGGTTTCTCGCTAATTTTGAACGCGGTGAAAGGCCGCTTGATGACCTCCCCTAGACAGCGGAACGAACACCCAATCGCGTACTATTCACGTTGCCTAAACACTCACGAACGCAACTACGGAATTACGAAGCGTGAACTCTTAGCAGTGATGGATTCAGTAACGCACTTTAGACCCTACATTGAAGGAGCGCATTTCACAGTTGTTACTGACCATTCGAGTTTAAAGTGGTTAGGTTCGCTATCCAATCCTAGTGGCCGTCTTGCACGATGGAGCTCACGGTTATCGCAATTTTCCTTTGATGTTGTTCACCGTAAGGGAACTCAACATATTGTACCGGACGTCCTTTCGCGTATGGATACAGCCCTTATATCGGGATCTGACCTTGTTGATACCACTGATAAATGATATTTAAATGCTTGGAAAGGTTGTCAGGAATTCCCACAACGATTTCAGAACTTCCAGATTCGCAATAACGAATTGTTTCGTCATACGAAAACTCAGTTAGCTCTCTGTGAGGATACAGCGTGGAAGAAGGTAGTTCCTCGTGAACTCAGACAAAAGATTTTGTCAAATGAACATGAATCTTCTCGAGCTTGCCATCCCGGAGTTTTTAAAACATACAAAAAATTGCAATTACGTTATTACTGGCAGAACATGTATAAAGATGCCAAAGAATTTGTAAATCGTTTCCAAACTTGTAAAGCCCATAAGATAAGCACGGCACCTCCTAATGGAATGTCCTCAAACCCTGAACGTATCACTAGACCTATGCAAATGCTGTCATTAGATTTAGTAAGTCCCTTACCTTGGAGTTACTCCGGCTTTACGATAATATTAACATGCGTTGACGTTTTTTCTAAATTCACTTGGCTATTTCCGCTGCGCAACGGCTCCACGAAAAGCATAGTTAAAAATTTGGAAGTGAACGTTTTCCTTGTTGTTCCTCGTACGATAGTGTGCGATAACGGTCGTCAGTTCATCTCACGGGAGTTTAAAGAACTACTACAAAGTTACAATATACCACCCCCTTTTTATAACTCGTATTATACTCCTGAGAACAATGTTGTTGAAAGATACAACCAAACACTAGGAACTGCCTTGTCAATTCTGGTTGAATCTGACCACCATAACTGGTCCAAATTTCTGCCACAGGTTCAGTCCGCAATGAATAACACCGTTAATTGTGCGACAAACTATACTCCGTACTTCCTCATGGTAGGGAGCAAATTCTCGATGGAGATTTGCACCGCATTCCTATAGATAATGGGGACGCTCACTCGGAAAGAGGGACTCTGCCTTCCACTTACGCTCAAAGGTTACAGAGTTTGGCAAACATATATGAACAGGTGTCGGATGCTTTACTCAAAGCTTACTAGACAGGAGCGAATCGTTACAATTTACGCAGAAGAAACGTCACATATCAAGTTGGTGAGGTCGTGTGGAGACGAAACTTTGTTCAGTCTAACGCGTTAAATTATTTTTCTCAAAAATTATCCCCACGCTTCGTGCCAAATGTTATAATAATAAAAAAATCGGACTGAGTGTATACCTTGGCAGATTTTAAGGGTAAGGTATCAGGGGATTTTCATGTAAAGGATATCGTCAAATCAGACAAAGTTCCAGTGTAAATTCTTTTAGCACATCAATTTCTCAGAAGGTCTGGCCATCTTTCTTGAGGACTGATATTTTCTCTAGGTGGCAGTCGTGACAGATTTCTAATCTGTTTATGGTGGTCACTTTCCCCATATACTGACTCTACATGAACTAACTCGCCCAAAAAAGATACAAGTGATATGCGGGAACAAGACGAACTAAGCTGCGCACTGCGTACTGCGTCGCCTACGAGAGACTAGCACTCAAGCGGGCACAATACGAACTAAGCAAACTGAGCTGCGTCAAATGTGTCACCTGAACCCCAATGTATGTTGCCCACTGATTTCTACACATTTTAGAAATCCGACACTGCACTGAACTACGCTACGCAATCGATGTCCCGATGTATGCCCAGCCTAACGCCCGCCGCACATGCTCACACTCGCATTGGCCGTCACGAGCCGCGAGCGAGTGGCAGTATTTAAAACCTATGGCGCAGCTCCAAACTCCGCATTTGCTCTCACGTGTCGACGCAGGTACGTACATGAGCGTGTACGCGCGTGTCGGCTAAATGACCGAGACATTGTTTTCGAGTGGCAGTGGCGCGAGTGTTTGCAAAATGAAGGAACTCAGTGAACTTGTTCGAAGCGAAAAATGTTTATACGACGTAAAACACCCAGATTATATTAATACTTTTTTTTTACTTTTTCTTCAGTACTAATTCGTTCATGACCACCATATCCTTGATCTTCTAAATCTGAAGCAAACATCGAGGGTACTTCTTTAAACCACCCATACACACAAGCCCTGCTTATTTATGGGGGTACATCAAATACATATATTGTGTAATAAATTATTGCATAAAATTTATTGTAATTTATGTATCTTTTTGTGAATAAAAAATAAAATGGTTCCTAGTCATTCTAAAATAATTTTTAAATTTTTCGTCTGAAAACTCAGAAGTTAATTTGAATTCTCCATGTGTTTTCCCTTTGGACATGTAAGAGCTCTTCCATATTTTTTTCCGGATGATTTCCTTATTAACAATAATCTATTTAAAAACTGACTGATGTACGACTCGTGAAAACAAATGCGGAAACACACGTGTCCACCAATGTCAATGCGACTTTGGCGCAGTGTCGTGAACGAGTGCGAGTGTGAGCATGTGCGGCGGCCGTTAGAGATGGCTGTCACGCCATGCCGTCCGTTTAATATATGTATAGGGGCGTCTAAAAAACCTAAGATAAAATGTTTTATTGACATGGTAATATCTGATAATTTGTATTTAGCATGTACTTTTAATGACTTTCCTTTTGTTGCAGCTGGTCACACCCTATCTACTAACGAGAAAGATAAATATAATTCAAATGAACAAAGTAGCGGTGGATCCGAGTTCCATGATATGTGCAACTACAGAATTCGTTGATAGCCATCCTTGTAAAACTGTGGTACGTAATTTGAGTATCTCACCTGCACTTAAGTGTTTCTTCGAACGGTTCACTGGTTTGGCTCAACGGTTCCACTCGCAAGTGTAGACGTGCCAAATAAGCTAATATAACATGCAACATGGAGATAGGTAGAGTAATGAACCTATTTACCAAAAAGGTGGCAGATTTTATTTTATTATCGGGTTTTATACAGATTTTTTTTGGCACCTTGGAAAATTGCTGGAGTTGTGGGAAATTTTACCTGGTAAGGAAAACGACTTTAGATTGGTACACGGTGCTACTATTCAAATTCAATTTTAATGCTGCATTCAGACGCTTTCCAACCTCAGCGAGCTTTCACAATTTCCAACGTGTGGAGCGTGCAGTTGGGCTTGGCTTGTAAGAGGTTTCCGCCAAAAGGATCGGTGTCGGTATTTTGTGCCCTAATCAAAAGGATCCTGGCGGCAAGCACTTGCGAGGCATCCGATCCACATGTAACCCATTATTCGGGGTCTCCTCCGACCGTGAACTTGAACATTTGCTTGAACATTACCATAAACATTTTTGTTTTCCGTCTCCTCCGGTTGTTGAAACTTGCTTAGAAAGGTTAGTTTGTATATTTAATCCCGGTTAAGGTGGCAGTTCACAGCACTTCCAAAATCATACACTAAGTTACCTTACTTTTTTCATTTTTTCTTATATTTTACTAACATTTCTACTCTTATTCTTCATGTTGTTGTACTATTATAAGTATGTCAATTATGTTAATGGCACGTGATGTGCCGTATATGTGTAAATAAATAAATAAATTTGTAAACTAAGCTCCGTGGTGTTGTGGATATTTGCTAATAAAAACTCTTATTTAAGTAAATATCTATCTATCTATATTAATGAATCGCCGAAATGAATATACGCGCATAACTTCCGAACGACTGCACCAAATTGGATAATTATTTTTTTGTTGTGTTTGTTATTGTCAGGACAAGGTTTGTATGAAAGAAATTTTTTTAAAAATCAGACAGATTTTTTTTTTTTAATTTCATAATATGAAATGTGAGTGCGTGAATGAGGCAGAAGACTGTGAGAGATCTTTAATATATTGACAAAAGGTTTGTTTTAAAGAAAATTAAAAAAAAAAAAACAGTTTTTTTTTAATCTCATAAGTTTATTTTTTTATCTCATAAAATATGAAAGTGAATGAGACAGAAGAGTGTGAGAGATCTTCAATATATTGACAAAAGGTAGGCATTACAATACCCTTTAATATTTTGCCGAGGAGAGGATGAATATCATTTTTTGATCAAGATGATTAATCCAGCGACAGGTATTTTTTTCATTTTTTTTGCATTAGCTCCACACAGGAGATCCTGAGGAAAATAATTGCCCTGTGCTGTGTGGAGGGTCTTTTAATGGAAAGAAAGTAGTGGGAAGGAAAAAGGTATGAGGGGTGGGTAGGAATCTGGGGGTCAGGGTGCCCAGGAGTTACATACGTATGAATCCATCCCTCCAACTGCGGTGAAAGGCGATGGGTTGAGAGAGTCCGGCTGGAAAGATCAAAAGACCTCCCTCAACCAGTCTCTCTCGATCCGGCCCGCCATGAAGCAGGTGGGCAGACGCATCCACAGCCAAGACCTGGACAAACCTCACCCATGAACCCGGGCACCCCTACTAAGTCACTAAACGTATCGAACCACTTAGGGTGACCTGTGGCAGAGGTGTTGGTTATCCAATAAATCATTCCCGGGGCGGCGGTACCCATACCCGCCTCCCAAATTGTGGATCATTGGTATGTATCAATGCAAAAATTTAAAAAAGATGTTTAGGTTGTGGTCACAGCTGTTTATGGAATTACAGAAAGCACAAGTGTTATCAGTGTTTATACCCAATTTAGTTATAACAAAATAAACAAAAAACACGCCACACGCATCACAGAAAATACGAACACAATAATAGATCATATACTTACCGATACAAAACTATCATACTCACTAACGAACTGTGATAATTCTATATCAGATCATAATATACTACTACTTGATGTAATTCACACATATATTAAAAGTACATCCTTAAAATCATCCCAAAAATATACACATATTAATCTTGATAATCTAAAGAATGATGTCATCCAAAATCCTTTTAATCTTAATATGAATAATGACTCTGTATTAAATTATGATAATCTTGTAAACTACCTCACAAATAAAATTAATTCTAACAGCACCACTAAAATTAAAACAAAAAATATAAATAATCCAGACTGGATAACCAAAGACCTTATAAAATTGATCAACAAAAGAAATAAATTGCATCTAAAATTAAAAAGACAACCCAATAACACATTATTGAGAGCAGAATTCCTAAAAGTAAGAAATAACATTACTACAGAAAAACGAAACTTAAAACAAAGACACTACAGTGATCTTTTTAAAAAATGCGAAAATAACAGTAAAAAAACTTGGAAGTTAATGAATAACATTCTTAAAAATCAGTCTAATACTTCGAATAATTTTTGTACTAAATTAATAATTAATGATGAAATAATCACTAACAATGTAGAGATATGCGACCACTTTAACAATTTCTTTTGCAACATTGGCTTCTCCTTAGCTAATAATATACGTAACAATGTCGTACACAAACCGGCCAATGAAATAACATTAGTATACGATAGTATAGAATCTTTATATCTTCAACCAACAACAGAATTAGAAATAAGCAAAATATTAAAATCATTGAAATCAAATGCGAGTGCCGGTTACGATAAACTCAAATACAAAACAGTGCTAAGTCTCTCAACGCAATTGGTTCCTATATTATCAAAATTGATTAACCAATGTTTTAAAGAGGGAATTTTTCCAGACAGCTGTAAAATTGCCAAGGTGATACCAATTCACAAAGGTGGGTCCAAAACAAATACCTCAAACTACAGGCCCATCTCAATCTTACCAATCTTATCAAAAATTTTTGAACGTGTAATTTACGAAAGATTAAACAATTTCCTATTAAAAAAATCATTCTTTATAAAAAACAGTATGGCTTTAGGAAAAAATCAAACACACTTGCGGCAATAAACGACTTAATCAGTAAACTTAGGAGTGGTATTGATGGTGGAAATTATATCTTATCTATACTAGTTGACCTTCAAAAAGCCTTTGATACGGTAAGCCATGATATACTTCTCAAGAAACTCGAGAAACTTGGTGTAGTTGGTCCTGCTCTTAACATATTCAAATCATATCTTAGCAATAGAAAGCAGTTCGTAAGCATTAACAATCAAAATAGTAAGCACCTTCCAATAAACTATGGAGTTCCGCAAGGATCCATACTAGGGCCACTACTGTTCCAAATCTATATCAATGATATTTCTCAATTAAAATTAAACGGTGAAATTTTCTTATATGCAGATGATACTGCAATATTCTACTGGGGTAAAGATCTAAACATACTTCTAGAAAATGCACAAAGTGATCTAGAAAGAATTTGCGGTTGGCTCCAATCAAATATCCTAACAATTAATATTAAAAAAACAGGATACATGATTTTAAGTTCAAACCGTAAAATAATTCCTCCACATGTACCATTAAAAATTGAAAATAACGATTTGCAAATCCTAAAACAGGAAAAATATCTTGGTCTGTGCATCGATAATCATTTAACTTTTAAACAACACATTCAAAATGTAAAAGATAAAATCACACCCTTAATTAGCGTTTTTAGCCGGTTATCATATCTATTACCAATTAGATTAAAAAAAAGTTTATACTATAGTCTCGTACACTCACACCTAAATTACCTGATTGAAATCTGGGGAAATGCGTATGAAACATACATCAATGAATTACAGGTAATTCAAAATAAGATAATCAAAAAACTATTTCACTACGAATCCAAAACATCCACAAAAAAATTATATTTGGAAACAAAACTGCTAACATTAAGAAAGCTATACGAGTACAATATATGTGTCCTTATATACAAAATAAATAATAAACTCATACATACAAACACAGAATTCATTAAAACGTCCCAAGTACACAAACATTTTACACGACAACACGATAACATACGTCTAAACACCATTCATACTAACTACGGTAAACAATCAATTAGTTACGAGGGGGGCAATTTATATAATTGCCTTCCAGATGATATCAAAAACGAAAAAAGTGTGTGCAAATTCAAAAAAAAATTGTTCATGTTTATTCACAAAAAACAAAGTAGTGATAGTGAATAATATCGTATGGTAATATAATATCATGTTAGTATTGCAATCTAATTTAATCTAAGGTTATGAAATGTAAAAACTGTGTAATGTAAAAACTATAATGTAATAATTAATAATATAATGTAAAAAGTACATAATTCAATATTCTAGTTAAGTAAGTGAAAATGTTATTTTCTTTTTTACTGGAATAAAAACTTATGAAAAAAAAAAAAAAAAAGTTGATATCATGTGCGTTAAGAAAATGAAGATAACGTTGGTAGTTCTTAAGGTACGTTAACATTGATCAAGTAGCGAGTACAGTAGCTACTCGCCGAAAACCATTCGTATTATTTCAAGTAGATTACACTTGTGCCCGCCACAAAGCAAAGTAAATTAAATTCGCTAATTAAGCATATTTTAATGTTTATTTTAGAAGAGGTGAAAGAATAAATTAGTAAGATGAAAATAAATAAACTATGGATACGAAAAGATATTAATAGCAGCATAAATAAATAAATTAAGGGTAGCATCTTCGCTCTATCACCACTACATTTCCGCGCGTTCACAAATGAACACTGCTAAAACGGTCGGTTCGCGCCTGTCAGTGAGCAGGGACACATGGAGGGGATACTTATTCGCCTGAAAAATAGAACGAAATGGATTGAATCTACTAAAAAGCTGACTCACCACCCACTCTACTAAAATTACGGTGTTCGGACGCGTTTTGTTACTACTATACTCTCCACTCGACTAAAATACTTGATGAATCAGAACTGGGCCTTAGTCGCAGTAAATTTTAATTCGTTTTAAATTTTAATTTAAAGTCGCAGTAAATTATATTTTTTATTTTTTTTTATTAATATTTTTTTCTTTTACATTTACATAATATTACATAATATAGCTTACATAGCCTTTATATAAAGCCTTTAGACCAGATTAAAAAAGTTACTGATATTAGCGCTCTTGAGGTGATTTTCTAATTAGCCAATTATTATTATTAATTCAGCGCTCACCGCTCAGACACCGACAAATCTTAAAGATATTCAAGATCTAGTCATGAACAAGACGTCTAATCTGGAAAAAAACACAAAACGATATTCTAGATTAAAATAACAAAATACTTGAAAGTCGGACGACAGGGTATGCTGAGCTCTGCGGTGGCCTGAGTACTCGTCCTCAGAGGTGGGCATATAGTGCTTATTCACAAGTAGTTCTACATAAATGAAAGGCAAGTTCTTTCGAAATAACAAGGACATCTATTTCATTAATAGGATTACATATACAACTCACTTACCCCCATCATTGACCGTTTTCGAAATACCTAAACTACCTAGCTAGTTTTCTGCGGAGGAATGGGAACGCCTTCCTCCACGGGTCCGTGTCTGCTGCAGCGCGGGCGGCCAGCCTGCCAGCCCCGTCTCTCGGTCAAACCACGGCCGAGGATCGTCCAGATCCTCACCGATCACCACCGGTGTCCATCCATCCGTGCGCCAACGCGAGTACCACGGCGCGCGCGGCAAAGTAAGTAAAGGGTCCTTCCCTCAAATACGGAATTCATCCGATTAAATATATGTCACAGCTTTTTCCCGACATTAACCAGGTTCAAAGCGAGCGAGGATTGCCGGCCGTTAGCCTCGATTACTCTCGATACGGAAGTCCACTTCCGTGTGCACATCGACACGCGTTTTTTTAATAACTTCGGGTCCGATTATAAATCACGATTACGCGTATTACTTGAATCGGCCACTATATGATTATCCGACATTTTCAGGATAAGATGCCTTAATCAATATTAAGGGAACGTTTGTTCCGCTCGACTTTAAATAAAAAGAAACTCACATCGTTTCCAACTAGGCACTGTGACGTTCCCACCGGGTCTGCCCCCAACTAGGCCCTGTGGGTAAGTAATCCCGCCGGCAAGAATAATCATTTTCTACCTATTCGCGCCGATATATGGCTGTCAAAAAAAAACCATTGACAATAATTAAATTAATTATCAGTACTTGATTACACCGTAAATGAGGTTATAATAAATAATGAAATAATAACTAACAAATCGACCATTGCAGAAAGCTTTAATAACTCTTTTACAAATGTAGTAGACGTAGTACTTGAATCATCCGGCATTAATGTTAATGATGCTTATATGGAGACATCTCCTCAATTAGATTCAAATAATGATTCAATTAACTCCATTGAATATTTTTCTCCCGTTACTTTTAATGAAATTGAAAAATATATTGATAACCTAAAACCATCCAACTCCAAGGGAAATGATGGATTATCTTGTGATATGTTAAAAAAAATAAAACAACATGTCCTAACTCCATTGCAACATATTTTTAATTTATGCCTCAAAAATGGTCATTTTCCAGAGCAATTTAAAATCTCCACTATAATACCTATTCATAAATCTGGAGATACGAATAAATTAGACAATTATAGACCAATATCTCTTGTTTCAAACCTCTCGAAAATATTCGAAAAATGCATCAAGTTTAGAGTCATTGAACACTTAGAAAAATATAAAATTCTATCGAAAAACCAATACGGCTTTCGTAAAGACCTAAGCACCGAGGATGCGATATATGAACTGACAAAAAAGATATACTCATCTATCGATAAAAAAAAGAAATGTCTTGCCATATTCCTAGATTTAAGAAAAGCTTTCGACACCGTAAATCATAATTTACTCATTACAAAAATAAATCAACTAGGTTTCAAAAAAGACACACTAAAACTGCTCTCTAACTATCTTACAGACAGAACACAAAAAACAAAAATTGGGAATAATTACAGTTCAGAGTCAAAGATAAAAAATGGGGTCCCACAGGGAACTGTGCTTGGCCCGATTTTGTTCTTAATGTATATTAATGATTTATGTAATTTTGTAATCCCTGGTAAAATTGTTTCTTACGCAGACGACACGGCAATAATAGTGGATGGTAATCATTGGAAAGAAACTTTTTCGAAAGCAACTGATTGTATTTCATTGGTTTCAACGTGGCTAAAATACAACAAACTCGTTTTAAACTATAGCAAAACATTTTACTTACCTTTTTATAAAACCATTAAAAATAAACCGAAAGACAACCTTAAAATTAGAATCCATAATACTAGTTGCAATCAAGAAATGTGCTTCATGTGCAACGAACTCACTGATGTCGAAAATATAAAATATTTAGGAGTATCAATAGATATAAATCTTAATTGGAAATCACATATTAATCAAATCACTTCTAAATTAAGATATCTGACCTACATATTTTATAGACTTAAGGAAGTACTAAACATTGAAAAATTGAAAATGATCTACTTTTCCCTGGTGCAATCATCAATCACTTATGGCATTATAGGATGGGGTGGTGCACTTGATACATTTATGAAGCCTCTACAAATAATTCAAAAACGCATAATTAAAGTCATATATAACAAAAATAATACATTCTCGACCAACTTATTATACAAAGAAACTAAAATATTTAATATACGTAAATTATTTATATTACAAACTTTGAAATATGTGTTTAAAAACAAAAATAATTTCGAAAGAAATGAAAACAGAACGAGCAAAAGAATAAATAATATATTTTATACCCCACAAACCAATACTAAATTATTGCAGACACATAGCAGTTTCATTGGTCCTCGTACATTTAACCTTCTACCACTACAAACTCAAATGATAAATAAAATGATAAAATATGTAAAAGAGGTAAAATTATGGTTGAATAATGTAGATATTGAAACGCTTTTTCTATAAATTTATCCATCCTTCTACCACTCATTTGCTGTAACTTCTTAACTGTAGTACAATATGTTTTCTGTTTATTTTATTATTTTTATTTTATAATAACTAAAAAAAAAAAAAAAAATTGTATGTTTTTCTCCATATTTTTATTTTATTTTTATAATAGCTATAAAAACCCTTTTCACTTATTCTACCTATGTAATACTTATTTTTTATACTATCTTTATATTTAATATGTTTTTTTAAGTCTAATTTATACTTTGGGTACTTAGAAATATAGTATTTTGTTTTAATATTACCCACACCCAGGCAGTGCCTTAGTGGGTTTTCATTTCTTATTCATAGTTGTTATTATATATTATGTTATTATATAATATTTATGTACAAAGAAATGGGAATAAATAAAGTAAAAAAAAAATAAAAAATAAAATTGTTATTTGAATATTATATATTTTCATAACAACCTCAACATCAATACGATTACCGAATACCACCGCCAATCCAATGATTACCTATGCCTGCTAACTGAAAATGGATTCATTCAGACAATTATCAGCCCTACTCGTGAGCAGGGCATGAGTAAATCTTGTCTGGACCACATCAACGTCAAAAAAATTAACCATGTTGACTCATTTGTCATTCACTCTACAATCTCAGATCACTATACAACAGCACTCTGCCTTATACTCAAACCTCTTAATCCTGTTAAAATTAAACATGTTGCAAGTATAAACTACAATGACTTAATTGAGGACCTGAGCTCAGAAAACTGGCAAAATATTCTAGACCAAACTGATGCCGACTTATCAATGAATGAATTTATTACTAAATTGCATTCATATATATCTAATACACACGCAATAAACTTATACCACATAAGCAAATAAAACTTACGCCATGGATCACCCCTGGCCTTATCAAATCGATTAAAATTAGGAACCAACTTCATGAAAAGGCGAATAGGTGCCCTGAAAATATTATAGTTCAAGCTCATTACAAGAAGTATAGGAACTTTTGCAAAAAATCAATAAAATCGGCAAAAGAAAATTATTATAAAAAAATAATTTATGAAAATGACTGTAATCCAAAGCGTTTATGGGAAGCATTTCGCAATATAACTAAAACAAAAATAAATAAATCTTCCGATATTAAATCATTGAACATCAATAACGGGAACACCTCAGACCCAAAAATCATTGCGAATTTCGCCAATAATTATTTCACGTCAATGGGAGTCACACTTGTGACAAAAATTCTCGACAATCTTAAAACAACAGAATCCGATCTCGCTAAGGTAACAATCTCTAATTTCGGTCATAAATTATACAATATCCAAACAACTGCAAACGAAGTCATGAAAATAATTGACGAACTCAAGTCATCGAATGCTTGTGGTCCTGATAACGTCTCATCAATTCTGCTAAAACGTACTAAATCCTTCATAGCAACTCCAATCGCGTATATTTCCAATCTAAGCTTTTATTCAGGAAAATTTCTAAATCATTTAAAACACTTTATCGTTATACTGCTACACAAAAATGGAGATAAATCGCAGATACACAATTACCGGCCAATTTCTATGCTCAATTCTGTTTCGAAAATTATTGAGAAAATTGTGAAGAATCGTCTCAGTCTTGAAAAAAATAACCTTGAAAAAAATAATATCCTTTCCAATAGACAGTACGGCTTCAGACCAGGATTGAGCACTGAAAATGCCGTCACAAACCTGACGAAAATCATTTCCAATAATATCGATAGATGAAGAAATTGCATTGCGCTCTTCTTGGATTTAGCCAAAGCGTTTGACACTATCTCACACAAAATTCTCGTGAAAAAACTACAGCGCATCGGCATTCAGGGTCAGCTACTTAAGTGGTTAGTTATTTATTTAGAAAATAGGAGCCAAAGAGTGAATATTAACAATACTCTGAGCGATCCAGCTGATATTAACTTTGGTATACCTCAAAAAATCACTCTAGGTCCACTTTTATTCAATATCTATATAAATGAATTATTTAACAGTTCATTTGCAGATCACATTATTACCTTTGCCGATGAGACAGTATTATTATTTGAAGGCAAAAACTGGAATGAAGTTCATAAAAATTGAGAAATAGGTATTAACAAGGTAAAAGAATGGCTAGACAATAATCTTCTCACTCTCAACACTGACAAAACTAAATTAATCCATTTCAGTGCAACTCAAGCGGGACAACCAAGAGGAACTCAAAGAATTATTATACACCATTGCAATGACCTAAACACTTGAAATTGCAATACCTTAGAATTTGTAGACAGCATAAAATATCTAGGAATTATCGTAGACAAGAATCTGAGATGGAATGAACATATCGTCTCAATTTCCACAAAGATCAGAAAACTCACGCATCTTTTCATGGCTATTAGAAATATTCTTTGCGTAAAGGATATGAAACTAATGTACTACGCCATGTGCAACTCATTACTTGAATATGCATCCTTAGGATGGGGAGGATGTACCAAATCAATACTGGACCCCTTAGCCAAAGCACAAAAATCACTACTAAGGGTCATCCTTAAAAAAAATTCAGATACCCCAGTAATGATTTATTCAAAGAGATAGGAGTTATGGATGTGAGACAACTTTTCATAAGAAAAGTTATTTTATACACACAAAAATATCGTCACCTCTTCCCTTACGTAGAACATTATCACAACACCCGACACGCAGGGAGGAATCCAATAGTTCCACTTACTACTATGACATCCCTTGCTCAAAGACAATATTCTTACCTAAGTCCTAAAATGTTCAACCTTATACCCGGATCTTGGAAATTGAAAAGTGCAAGCGTCTTGCGTAAATTAGTCAACGACTGGATTCTGGACTTAGGGAAAGACGAATGTGAACGTATGCTGTTTAACTGATATTCAAAATCACCTAACTTTCCTGATCACTAGACCAAAACTCCCACCACACTTCATTGAGATCTGATATGGCTTCACAATGTTTCGACATCCTTTTGATATTTTTAAACCTGAGATTTATGGTTTTGTGCCCCTGAATACTGTTCGCTATTTCACTGTTAGTACTTCACGTAAGGCGTAACATACTCACGTCGCTCACTAACATCAAGACTAGCTGTGTGAATCTTGGTACCTTATAGCGGTGATGATTTATAATAAATAAACAATACTTAACACAACTTGTATGACATACGAAATAATACACCAATTTCACTACTTATACCTTTACCAAAGTAGCACTAGTAATTCATAGTTATTGTTTTCGTATTTTAGCAGGAGTAGTACAAGACATGAGCGCGGTGTATATTCGTATTGTCGTATAATATAAAATATAGTGAAAACATGTTTTAAAATCAGTAAAGATAATCATGTTTGCACATAATTGTTTACATTCTGTAGTTACAGCGAATAAATAAATAAAAAAAAACAACTTAATATATATTATTACATACATTAATTATATCTAATATTGTAAATTTTAATGTATTTCTCTTATGAGTGAACTATGTATTATAAGTTCACACTTTTAAACACATAACTTCATCTCTCTATATTGTGAATCTTGTTGTAATTCCTCCAACTTGTTATCAGATACTTGGTTTACACTTTTTGACTTTTCAATGCTACTAAGTTACCTACTTTTCTCATACACTGTAAATCTGAATATATAATGTGTTATCAGGTTAATTCGGCAAATCCAAATATACTATATGCTACCAGGTTATTTTTCTATTTTTTTTGTTATGTAATTATGTAATGTATAATATGAAGTAAACCTGTAAATTTGTCTGTCCTGGTACGGGAAACTTTCCTAGTTGGACAGGCTTATATATATAAAGCTTCCTAATATGTATGTTGTACTTTCTTTTGTATCTATCTATAGTAAATAAAAAAAAAATAAAAAAAATTATTCACTCTCCTAATAAAGCAAATGCTTGTATTTAGGAGAGGACAACTTGTTAATAACTTATTTAAAAAAAAATCCTTATCACAAACTTAAGAATTTAACTTATGAAGGGATTTAGACTTAACATATTTTTAATGTTTATAAGGGTAACTAAACAAGAAATGTATATAGGATGTACATAAAACATTAGGAATAACAAACAGTCAAAAACATTTCTAGGAGAAAGTTAAAATTATATGGTGGTACTACCAAAATAAGATTTAATTTTTTTTTTAAATTTGTTGTAATTTTTTTCTGTTCGCATATCAGGGGGTAATTGATTAAATAATTTTATTCCTTTATATACATAGTGATTCAATGCTGTTGTGGTTCGTACGTGTGGTACAGTTAGTCCACCAATGGAATTATTCCTTGTGCTAATATTTAGCAGTGGGGTAATATTTTTATTAAAAATATCTTTGTGTAGCTGAATTAGTGCTATTTTTTCGTAAACTTTTGTAAGTGGGGAACGGGGAATTCTTAGAATACGTTTATTGTTGGGTAGTAATACGGTTTTTTTAAGATAATTTTTAAAAGAATTTTTTGAATTGTTTCAAGTGGGAGAAGGGATGATTTATATGCACCCCCTCGAGCTATGATTCCATATTGTAGTACAGAATGCGCAAGTGCAAAGTAAATTTCTTTTAATATTTTTATTGAGATCGTATTTCTAAGTCTGAAAAATATAGGCACCTTAGCTAAGTTGGTAGAGTTGTTGCCATGAAAGCAGAAGGTCGTGGGTTCCAGTCCCAGAGGTGTCAATATCTTTTTCTGCTTTTTCTGTTTTCTGATTTTAGATTGAGTTTCGCTTATATTGCCGTCATTTAATTAAATATTTTAATTTGAGGTTTTACTCAAATAAACATTCCTTCTAGACTTGCAGGAAAGTCAATATATGTCACAAATTAAAAATAAAATGGTTAAAAATTTATCCAGATACTATCTACGAGTATATAGCATTAAGTTCGGGTTTGAATCTTGCAATCATATATAAAAATAGCAGCCAAAAATATGTGCGTTAAGAAAATGAAGATAATGTTGGTAGTTCTTAGTCGAAGTATGATATAGTTAAAAATGACCGAATTGGATATAAGCACCTTAGCTCAGTTAGTAGAATTATTTCCATGAAAGCAGAAAGTCCTGGGTTCGAGTCCCAGAGGTGTCAACATTCTTTTCTGATTTTTCTGTTTTCATATTTTCGATTGATTTTCGCTAGTATTGTCTTCATAAAATGACGAACGTTTTTACTTGCGTTTGTTATTCGTAAATGTTCGTGAACCAACTTCATTCGAATTTCTACGAATGATCAATGGTGAACTGTGCTCATCATATTGAGAAGCCTGTGTGCTACAAAATTGTAAATTTAATTTGGGATGAGTGTACGATGGCGCTCAAACGAGCATTTGAGACCTGAACCTCTTCAAAGGCGCGATGATTCTACAGGCTGGAGATTTTCGCCAAACGCTGCCAGTTATTCCCAGGTCAACTGCTGCTGATGAAATAAATGCTTGTTTGAAGGCATCAAATTTATGGAGATACGTGAAAAATCTCAAGTTAACAATGAATATGCGAGTGGCGTTACAAAATTACATATCGATTTTTTGTCAATTCACAACGTCAAAGGAAGAATTAATATCGAAAGTGTTCCCAAATATTGGTGTGAATTATAAAAACCATGCTTGGTTGGCGAACGAACCATTTTAGCAGCGAAAAATAAGGATGTGGAAGTTTTAAATATAAAAATTCAGAGTCAAGACACCATCCGTGTGGAGCCGAGGCGGGCATAAATAGTACAACAAATCTTTCAGGAATTTCGAAAATATTCACGAAAATATATATATAGCGGTACGAAGTTCGCCGGGTCAGCTAGTAAACATATAAATATAAGATATACAAGAAATGTTATTTTATAATTTACTTAAAACTGAACTTGAAACTTAACAGCGGGAGGGAAGGAAAACCGATCGAACTAGGTCGATGCAAGAACCGGAATAATGCATTGTTATCTTATGAGGCGATAGACAACTTTCAGTGATACCAGTCTAGAAAATTTATCTGCAGTAATAATTTAAGGCTGTTATGCCACACTTTTTCCTCCCAACGTTTTACGCGATACAAGAAAAATATTAATAGATGCAATAAGTAATATTCATATGAGTATTCTATATGAGTATTACTAGGATCATCCTAGTAATACTCATATAGGATCATAAGAATAATACTTGTTATAGCAATTAATATTCATTTGGTATAACAAGTAATATTCTTATAATATAGGACCATAAGACTATTACTTGTTATACCAAGTGATATTCTTATGATATAGGTAAAACAAGTAATATTCTTATAATGTAGGTATCTACAACTTGGGAGGCGGGAATGGGTACCGCCGCCCCAAAAACCTTTATTGGATAACCAACATCTCTGCCATAGGTCACTCCAAGTGGTTCACTACGTTTGGTGATTTAGCGGGGGTTCCCGGGTTCATGAGGTGAGGTTTGTCTAGGTCTTGGAGGCGGATGACCAGGACATACTGAACCCCAGATTCCTACCCGCCCCCTTAAACACTTTTCCTTCCCAGAACTCTCCTCTCCTTCCTTTCCTTTAAAAAAACCCTCCACACAGCATCCCCAAAGATGACATAGGCCCTGAGGAAAATTATTTTCCTCAGTGCCTCATGTGTGGAGCTCATGTAAAAAAAAATCTTATCTGTAAGTTCAGGCTTTTTCCATCTAAGGCAGATAAAATCAATCAGGCGATGCCTTTCCTCTGATGGAGCAAAGTCTCTCATAAATTCGTTCGTTGTCTAACGTATGGACTTTTGTAATAGTGCATATGTTGGCCTACCTAAAAAACAATTCAATAGAATCCTGCCGTTTTCAATGCTGCTGCGGGAATATTTTTTGGTGAATCTAATTAATCTTTGGTATTGCCATATAACCCCGCTTCTAAGGGATCGCCTTTAATGGCTTTGATGCCCTGAAAGAAAAAAGTTCAAAACCTGCTTGATGACTTTCAAAGCATTCCAAGGAATGGCGCCAGCCTATATATGGGAACTATGTGTCCGACAAAACTTAAGCGATAGACAGCTTACTCTAAGGTCAGCAGATCTAGATCGTGTAACCCTAGAAAGATAATCTACATATGTTTGAGAGACGTAAGCAATACACAAGAAATGCTGTATTTTTTATTTCACAACATAGCGTGCTGTCTATTTTACTTAGCTCTGTTGCCGAGCAGAGCTTGCGCAGGGCGGCTCACCATGGAATAGCCCGGAACAAGACCGTCTCATAAAAAGATAATAAATATCGAAAATATCGAAAAAAGGAGCTTTTTTTCAGATATACCAAAGCGGTTTTAATAAGATAAATAATCGGAAAAATTTTATCCTTTGGAGAAAAAAAATTGTTGTACTTTTGATAAGTTTTAAGATTTTCGTTATTTGTTTTGGGGGTGTTATGCAGATCCGGCCGGATCTGCCCTGATGAAGGACACTGCAACAATGTCCGAAACGTTGGCTAAAGAAGGAGGTAGCGCAACACGGCATAACACCCCCAAAACAAATAACGAAAATGTTGTACTTTTGTATACTTAAAATAATGTCAAAGTACGGGTTCAGGCTGAGATATTTAATTGAATCAAAATGTGTCATATTTTGTGATACAAATTTAAAACATTTGCGCTAGTTTATATGAAGGAGCGGGCAGCGGATCGGCAGAGACGGGAAATAAATGAAAGGCGTCAGTCGATGTAGTGAGTCAGTCTTTATTGGGCTACGTAGCGAAGGTTGAAGCGGAGCGGAGTGACAGAGGTACAGTGAGTGTTGCTGCTGTGTTGCTGCTGCGTGATGATGACCTTGGTCCAGGCGGTTGATCGTCGTCGTGCTGACGGGATATGGCGGCTATGTGATCTTTGAGTCGGAGCACACACGTGAGGCAGGAAGGAACCTTGAGAGGTGATGAGGATGATATCTGGCAGCGGAACGCGATGGGTTTCGAATGCCAGAGAACGGGTTGCACCTATATGAACAGCAAGCGCTTGCGGGCTTGGTAGTTGACAGGTAGGGTGACATCTCATGTCGAGGCGCGAATGGGCCGGACAGCGGATGGTAGTTGGAGAAGGAGTCCTCAAAGGTGTTGGACATGTTCCTGGAGTCACACTGGATAAACTTGCAAATCACATGTTGCTGACTGCGGGTAGTCCGGCGAGGGCTTGTAACGTGTTACAGCACTGCACTATTGTAATCGTTTCACGATGTGTGTTACTCGACCGATGAATGGAAGCTAGGGACTGACGCTTGCTTTTCTTCATCTTTAGTTACATTATTAATTTTGCAGATCCTTTTCAAATCTATCTGCGCCTCCCAAATGACATGTGCAGTAGAGTGGAGTGAAAGAGGTCGAAGAATTTTTTTTTCGAATTTCGTTAACCCTATATTACTAAATGTTGCTATGGATAAAAGGCTGTTGAAAATTATTTTTTAATTTTTTTTCACATATGATCCTCAGGTGGCGCAGAGAAATTTTAAAAAGCGATCGATTCTTGAAAATTAAAAAAAATTTAGGCGAATATTTTTAACAACTTTTACTTTATTATCTGCATTAAAATATAAAGATTTACAAGAATGTATATATATATATTTTTTTTTTAAATAATTTCAGCCTCCAGTCGTGTCATCTGCATATGGGGTAGCTCCCTAAAATCAGAGGAAAAGTGTGATTTTGTTTCGAATTTTTGGCTTTTTTTTTCAGACCATCCTTACATGAAAGTTTGGTTTTTATGGTAAACCATGTTGGTACGTACACTTTTATCACAAATTGATTAATTAGATCTTGATTGCTATCTGATAATTTACCTCTATCATTCGAGGTCTCTGCAGTCAATGTAGTATCTGGTGAGGGGTTCAGAGGTTTCTTTATAGTCTGTTTTTAAAGTAATTTATTTTGCCTCATCAGTCGTTATTGCCCACGCTCCAAAGCCTTGTACCATATATTTTGAGCCACTATATATTTTGAGCCGATAAACATTTTGTGACTACCTCTATGATCATGTCGGAAATCTAGCTCCTTCTTGGGTATTTTTACTAAACATTTACAAAAATCGGCACAAACGTACCTGCACACAGCAATATCAAAAAGTTTATTTGTTGCATCTTCATAAAATTCACTTTTCTTTATAGATATTCAATATTTCTTCAAGGGTTTTTACTTGTGATAATACCGGGTTAGTCTGTTTACAATTTGACGTTAAGTTGGATTAGACGCTTTATTCCATAACATAATAAGATCCAATTGCAATTATTTCACATGTCTTTCATAGAAGGATCTTTTCCATTGGATACCCATTACAAGTCATTTCTAATCCACAAACAACACTTTATTATATCGGAATAAGTTAGTAACATATTGTCTTTTAATTTTTCTGGGCCATCAAACACAGAACACGATGAATTTTGAATTATTTTAGGCATTTTACCAACAAATCACAATCAAGTTTTCACGACTATTCAAAGCTGATATTTGTTTTTTTTTTCTGATTGACTGCATCTTTTGTTTCGAAAAATAGCGTCAAAGAGTGGTGGGAACAAGGAGTAAGTTAGATGGGTGAAAATAAAATCTATTTTGTGACGTTTAAACTGCATTAGATGAGTTGCTTGTTACTAAAAAAATCCGAAAAGACACACTTTTTTGTAGAACTTTAGAGTCAGTGCGCCACTTGAAGACGAAGTAAGAATTTAATGACATTTTGTGTACTTTACAGGGTACTACCAAGGCACCCATTGGTAATACAGGAAACTCGAAATTTGGAAAAAAGTTTTTTCACTCCGCCCTAATGTGCAGGCTTGAGGTTTGATCAGATGACCTTGACTGTCCTTTGTCCTGCCTCTGACTACCCAACGCTGAATTTTCTTTTAGTCTTTGGGTATTTTACCCCAAATATTTAGTTAACATTCTTTGAGGCTTCACTGAATGATTGGCTAAGGGACAGGGAAGCTAAGTGTAGTTTATGGTCAGACCGAAAGCCATTCACATGTTGTTGGTACTTGCCAATTGATTTGAGATTTATTTTATTACTTATGTTCTCTATTTTATGCATGTGCTTGCAGGTTTTTTACAGATGCAATGCCGCCTTATGAAGCCTCATGAATGAGTTTTTCTTTTGCCTTTTGTAATTTATCTTTGTCTTACTAACCTATTTTTTTGCATTTTGTTTTCCTGCTAAGCACTTGCATACTGCTTACTAACAATGAATGCAAGGACACTGGAGGTCTAGATTCGTTCAAAATAAATAAATGTAGCTTCGTTTGACAAAAAAAAAATTAGAATCTTGCGAGAACCTTGAAGGAGTAACCATCAGGTACTTATACCAGGGCGGATAAGAGGTGGATTACCTCCACTGACGCTTGCTTTTATATGCGCGACCGGTAGAGTAGCTTGGTAGAGCGCCAGGTAATGTTGCGAATTCACGCAAAGCAAAGAAATTGCTCGAACATTCTGCGGCCGTTGTATTGAGTGGCCATTAGTTCGAGGCCTTTCGCGTAAGTGGCGGAATTATTAACCGGCTGTAGCAGTTATGGTTGTAGATAGATATGTACCAGCGCGCGGTGCCTTACGCTGTAGGTATTTCGTAGTATTTCTCTCGTGTTCTTACGGCGCTAGTGGCGGCGCCATGAATTCGGCGTAAGTGGGGGCTACATAAATATAGTTTATTATATATCACCGAAAAGGTTGTTTAATAAGCTTCAATAATATCGCTTTTTAATATTTTATTTTTAAATAATAGTGATATATAAGCTCCCTTTAAGCAAATAATACCGAAACCATAATTTGACACAGTTCAGCTAAACTTTCAACTAGTAGCAGGGTTTGGCCCTGCAGATATCAAAACATTTGTTTATAATATAAACCTTTTTGATATGTTCATTAAAAAAAACTTGCAGATTTTCTTCATTTTAGCGTTTAACGGTTTTGCCGCTGCTTATTTTTATCAGAAAATTACCTTGTCGCAAGGATAAATTGTTTTTGAAACGACTTGTTTAGAATCAAAATATTAATAATTCAATAAATAAAATAATATATTGTTTAGTTTTTTATCAGCACACCAAACATTATTTTTTTTTGATAAGAAACAAATAAGTTACAGATTTATGAGACGATAAAGAGCATTTGCAACCACTGTCATTATGGAATGGCCGGGAACAAGACCGTCTCATAAATCGAAAAACTATACTTTTTTCGTACATTACTTACAGTGGTTTTAATAAGATAAATCATTTAAAAAAAATTATTTCTTAAAAGAAATATTTTTGTTTTTCTTTTGTATATTTAAAATCTTGTCAGAGTACGATTTCAGGATGAGATATTTAATTAAATCAAAATGAGGAATTTTTTGTGCTTAAAATTTAAAGCATATAAGCTACTTTACAAATAGTTTATTATACATAACCGCTGAAGTTGATTGTTAAACTTTAATAATATATATTTGAAATATTTTAGTTTTAATTAATAATGATTTATAAGATTCCTTTAACCAAATGATACCTAAACTGGATTTAACAAAGTTCAGGTAAACTTTCAACTGGTCGCAGGGTTTTCCCCTGTGGATATTAAAACACGTTTTATAAAAAAAACATTTTTTTAATGTTATCATAAAAAAATGTGGATTTTTTACGAAACAGCGTCAAAAACGGTTTTGCCACTGCTCCTTTTTATCAGAAGATTACCTTGTCGCAGTACTTAAAAAGAATAAATTGTTTTTGAAATGACACGTTTTATATCAAAATAATAAAAATTCACTACATAAAAATATGAAACAAAAAGATTGTTTAGTTTTTACTTAGCAAACCATTTTTTTGTTTGTTTTATGACACGAAACAAAGAAGTTACAGATTTATGAGACCATAATGAGCATTTCCAACCACTGTGCGGCTCTATAACCACGGTAAGAAGAATAATTACGGAGAAACACATACCTCTTACGTCTGAGAGACGTATGGTTACCTTTTGAATAACTTTCAAAATTGTTCGTATAAAGGTGGTTTGGTGAAAAAAAGAAACATATATATATATATATATATATATATACGGGAAGAGGTCTATATATATATATATATATAGACCTCTTCCCGTAGTATGTTGATCCCGTAAGAAGTTGTTTGACAATGTTGATCCACCTTTAACACCGTATAACTAGGCTTTGATAGAATACATCTGTATGAATTGGAAACAACGTTACTACAAATACCAAGGTTTTTGATATATTGCACATAAAATTTTCGAACTTTGTATGGAAATCAAACGCATCTTTTTTGTTGATCCGTCCAAATCCCCATACGTTGTCGATCCGGTCAAATCCCCATACGTTGTTGATCCGCCCAAATTGCCCAAATTGCCATACGTTGTTGATCCGCCTAACCGCATATCTTATAGATGATAATCAAAGATGGCTTAAAAACGAAGCCTTCTGATTGGTCGAACGAAGCCTTCTCATTGGTTGAGTAGATACGGAAGGCACCTACTAAAAAAATATATCGAATTGTTCAGCTAAATTTTTACAACGGTTATGAAGAATATATATTCTTCTATATTCTCCACAAAATATTCAATTTGCTGCCCGCGGTCATTTGACAGGCGTTGCGTCTCATTCTAGCAGCATTCCAGCGGCACTTTAAACAAACGAGACAGCGCTAGTTTGATCAAACCCATCCCGTCGTGATTGGATCAGTATGCAGTCTCGTGTTAGTTTTATAACATTTTGCTTTATGTATTTTATAAAATTCTAACTAACTAACTAACTAAACATAACGCCGTTTCCCTGCAGGGTTAGGCAGAGAGGATGGACCGCCAAACGACTCGGTCTTGGCACACACTCTTTGCTTCACTCACATTCATACATCGTATCATACATTCTCTTCTATTATTCTGACTTTTGACACGGCCCCACTCAAGTATCTGATTCACTTGATCGTGCCATGTATTCCTCGGGCGTCCCCGACTTCTTCTACCATTCACATTCGGGTCGTATATGCTTCTTACGCACGGAGAGAAATCGATTTATGCCCTAACGATAAATTAACAAGTCTAATCTTTAAAATATCATTCTAAGGAAATATTGTCGACCTGCTTGGATAATACATCATGACAATACTAAAAAAATACGTTGTAATAATATAGGTAATATAAGTTCTAAATTTGATGATTGATTATTTATTTAGACGATTTCCTAATAAGGTATTCGTTTAACGTAATGATAATTCAACGATATTCTGATGCTTTGCGAATCTAACATGACGTTCTGATATTTGAAGTGAGTCCAGGAAGACATTACTGTAATAATGCCTTGTCAGTTGTCAGGGTTTCCTGTTACATTGTTCGTATAAAACGGTTCACTCATTATTTCTTTCCTAATGCATACGGCGGTTTATTCTGGTTATATAATCGGTATTCCACGCCGAATATTTTGTTAATAATTTGGCTGATGTAAAACATATTTACATATTGTCCTGATAACTTTTTAGTATTACGTACAAAATATGATTATGTCCAGACGAATAAAAACGCAGTAGGGGGAGATGGGGTACATTGATACATGGGGCCCATAGATACAGTCAATATTCATCGAAAACAAAACGCGTTAAGATGAGCTGTCCGTCACAGATAAAATGGTAGTTATACACCCTACACGCACACTAGCGCGGAGTAACGTTCACTCTACGACTAGCAATGGACAAGCCGCTGCCACAACATTTTCGTAGTTTTCTTTCGGATGTGATTCTTCTAATTTATAAATTGTTACCTGTGTTATATTAATACATTTGGTAAGTACATATTTGTCATTATATTATAAAGACTTCATTTTTTAATTATTTATTGCTTTAATTTTTATAAAATATTTATTGCGATTGTAGTCGGCAGGGGCACATTGATGCAAGTGCTCTCGGGGCACATTGATACGAATCAATGTGCCCCAATATTTTGTTAAATGTATATGTACGTAAGACTTATTAATTTTTTATTTTCTTTATAGAAAAATGGTTAGAACATTTAAATGCTAAACGAAGAGAACTTCCATCGATGAAATTTCTATAGCTTCTGCGATAACCAGATCTGAAGTTAGCAGATCCTATAGTAAAGAAAGGAACTAGTAGAACAACTTTTCTATTCAATTTTATGATTAATTTTTCTACTTTTAACATTTCAATGTAAGCTAATTTATTTGTTCTATTTTTATAAAAATAAATGTCATATAAATAATTTTTTATATACTTAAATAAATGTCATAAAAATCAAAAAAACTTCTTTAATTTGTAGAAAAAGTGCCCCAAATGTACCCTGGATGTGGAGTACATTGATACAAATTTTATTTTTTAGTAAATAGGCTCTAATTCTTTTTTCATTAAATCTAACGGTTAATTTGAATTTAACAAGTTAGTTTAATATATATTGAATATATTATAATTATTTAATTGGATGTAACTGTCAATAGATCGTCTTTTATTGGGTCTAAGTAAAAATCGTATCAAGGTGCCCCAACTCTCCCCCTACGCAGATATAGATTGACAAGTATGTGCACCTCACTTCACATCAGTTTACTGTGGGTGGTTTGGTATATTTATGTGTTTACTGTTCTGTCAGGTACCTACTAGGTGGTTTATTTTCAGCTTTATAAATACCATTAGTTTAACCGGTAAAGACATTAGAGCGTCAAAAGACGAAAATATAACAATAGCCGTCGAGACATTAGAGCGTGTTTTGACGTAAATGCGCGAGTTTTTACAAAAATTGATTTATTTTCATCACTAGTTCACGGATTACCATGGAATAAAAAACGAAATATCGATAATGAACAACGCTACGTGTCTGTATTAAAAAATATCTATGGAACATAGAAATTATTTTTCTATGCCCAATTGAACGTCAATCTTTCATAACGAACTTTTGTGAGAAATTGGTGCATGCCCCGTTCTGACATTTTGACTATTTCGACAAAAAACATCGTAAAATGGAAAAGTAAGTATTTACCTTATTGTTGAGATATATATTTGCCACTCTTTCATCATATATTTAGTTGGTTTGAAGTGTTTTTTCTTGTAAAAATCGTTATTTTACTGCACACTTTCATGTGGTTGGAATTTTTCATCGCGTTGAATGGACGCTTTCGTAAAAAATGTCCACCATTACCGCTTGAAATTTGTATATTTTCATAAAAGCATGTGTTCTATTGCAATATCTATCAAAAACATTAGTAATTTCACGACAAAATTGTTATTTTTCAACGTTTTTATGAAATATTGGCTACGAAAATGAAAATCTATTAGTTTGACATTACGAAGCTACTAGGGATGTAACTTCCTATTTTTCTGAAAAATTCGAATTCGAAAATTTTTCTTTGCGAACTGATATTTGAGTAAACCATTATTATTTTTCTACGAATAGCACATCATGGAACCCCACAGAGCCAATGCCAGCTTGGGCGCTGGAAGAACTCCAGGTGGAGCGTGAGGATGATGAGGAGATTTCCACTGGAGCTGATAGCAATAACAGCAGCTTTGGGCAGATGAGTGAGGCCAACGAATCCGACGCAGAGGACCCAAAAGAGACATTTGACGAGGTGATTTATATAATTAAAATCAATACTTTGTGTATTTTTTTATTCCGCCAATAAAATAAAATGTTTGTAATTTTTTTTTCAGGCTTCTTTGTTTTTTTCGAGCGGAGAAGAAGCTCGTCAAATGGTCTTCTTGGATTCGTTGGTGGCTCCTGCTGCCCAAGGCTCCAGTGGAGATCAGGCAAGCGGCGGTGGACATGTAGAAGGTATATACATTGTAATAAATAAATATATACATAATATCTATATAATTTTATTTTTATTGTGCTGTCTTTACATCATATTATACAAGTAGTGTGTGTTTGCGTTGTGTAATAGTTTTGCATTATATTTTCAGAATCGATGGAGCAGACTGATAGTGATGGAGAAGCAAGCGGCAGTCACATAGAAGGTATATATATACATTGTAATAAATAAATAAATATATATATATATATATATATATATATATAATATCTATATAATTTTATTTATATTGTGCTGTCTTTACATCATATTATATAAGTAGTGTGTTTGCGTTGTGTAATAGTTTTGCATTATATTTTCAGAATCGATGGAGCAGACTGACGAACTGACTGATGGTCACATAGAAGGTATATACATTATTATATATATATATAAATACATTCGTATTTATATTTTGCAGCATTTGTCCATGATAATAATAATAATATTTGGATGACTTGTATAGCGCCGTTCTTGTGAGAAATCACCTCTAGGGCTCTGTACAAATTTATAGTATATTTCTACAATCTATCTTACTCCTACTAGACAAACTACTATAACAACTTATGGCTAACAGAATGCATTTTTACACATTTTATAACTAACTAACCATCACGCCGTTTCCCCGCAGGGGTAGGCAAAGAGGACGGACCGCCAAACAACTCGGTCTTGGCACAAACTCCTTGTCTCAATCACATTCATACATCGTCTCATACATACATACTCTTCTATTATTCTGACTCTTGACATGGCCCGACTCAAGTACCTGATTAACTTGATCATGCCATGTCTTCCTTGGATGTCTCCGACTTCTACCATTCATACTTTTAGAAATATACAGGACCATTCTTATCTGTGTCCTATTCTTATATTTTCAGATTTCCAGTTTCTGCAGCCGCTACCGCCGCTACCTGTTCCAACAGCCGTACGCGGGAGCCGTGGAGGGCGACGAGGAGGGCAACGTGGAGGGCGTAGCGGGGTGAGGGGACGATGTGCTGTCGGAGAGGGAGAGGCCTGGTCTTCGGGACAATCACCCTTGTTGGTGGCTGAATCTGATGACGAGCTCCCTCCCCAGTTCCTGGCTTTGCCTCGGGCACAAGCCGCCCGTGCAGCTCGCGGCGGACGTTCGCGCCGAGCGCGGGCTACAGCGCGAGCCGCACGGCCGTTGGGGCGCTCTCATCATCAGTCGTCAAATGAGTCTGCTGATGATGAAATGGACGGAGCCTTGTCGTCTGATGACGAAACCGAGGCCGTCCATTCATCACCAAATTCGACTTATTTGTTCCCTGATGATGCGAGCGCAGCCAGCTTCTCTTGGACTGGCATTTCTTCATTTGCCGGTCAAAGAGAACGGTTCGTGCCTGAAAAGTCAGGAGCAACTAGAGAGTATTCGACTCCGTATGATGCTTTTCGTGCTATTTGGACAGATGAAATTCTGGATAGTATTGTTGAAGAAACCAATAAGTATTCGAGGGACTCTCGTGTTCATGGTAACCGAAGCAGTTCATGGAGGGGCACAAATCGCCATGAAATTTTGATTTTGTTTGCTTTTTACATGATGCTAGGAATTGTCCGCATGCCGAGCATAAGGTCGTGTTGGTCAAACACTTGGTTATTGAAGACTTCTGTATTTCGACAACTACTATCCCTTAAACGCTTTAGTGAGTTGACGAAATATTTGCATTTCGCCGACAATGATCTGATCCACACTAACTCTGAACAGAAAAAACTTGCAAAGTTATTGCCAATAATTAATCACTTGAATGCAAAATTTCAGGAACTTTATATACCTAGCCAGAACATTGCAATTGACGAATCTCTTACATTGTGGAAAGGTCGTTTGGGTTTTAAACAATACATAAGAACAAAGGCTGCTAGATTCGGGATTAAATCTTTTGAGTTGTGCGAATCTGCGACTGGATATTTGTGGTCATTTTTTATTTATACAGGAAAAGATCATTCACTTGCTGGTTTATTAGCGGAAAAAGTGTTGAAATCAACACTTACGGTGGTGAATTTAATCAGGCCACTTTTGAATAAGGGTTATAGCCTGTGGATGGACAATTGGTTTAACTCTCCACTACTCGCTCGTTACCTCAAGCGGAACAAGACTGACTGCGTCGGGACATTGCGCACTAACAGAGCCGATGTTCCGCCAGCATTCAGTCGAATGAGTTTAAAGGATGGACAAATGTTCGGTCGCCACGCTGGTGATGTTGCCATACTGTCGTGGCAAGACAAGAAGAAGGTGACGACACTATCGACATTTCATGGCGCGGAAACCACTATTGGTCATTCTAGGGGTAGGGAGCAGGTATACAAGCCGAACGTTATCAGAGACTACAATAAGTACATGGGAGGTGTTGATAAAAAGGATCAGATGCTGGAACCTTACTTGCTTGAACGTAAGAGATGCCTTAAATGGTATCTCAAAATGTTCAAGCGTTTGCTCAATGTGAGTATTCTTAACGCGAAAATTTTGTATTCCCAGTCACAGAGTTCGGAGGTACTACACATGAATTAACTTAAATTAATTAATCGGTTAACTCTTGTACAAGAGTTGACCGAACATCACCTCGCGTTGTCAGTGCCTCCGAAACCGAGGCAGTCATTTGTAGGGCCATACAACCATCCTTTCCCCCCAATCCCTAACGCCCACTACCCCGCCTACAATGACTCGCCGCAGGCTGGGGATACAAATAATCCTGTTCATCTTACAAAGCGACGTACTCAAAATTGCGTTATTTGTAAGAGGAACAAGATTAGAAAATCAACAGTTTTTGGTTGCGAAACTTGTAAAGTTCCGTTGTGCGTGGATGCGTGCTTTAAAATATATCATACTACAATTGTAGTATGATATATTTCAAAGTGGCAACCGCGGTATGCATAACGAAATCTTACAAATTTTTCACACAAACTGTCGATCACATGCTGAATGAATATTCACTTTGAGTGGAGTAGAGTTCCAGCGTTTTCCCTTGTCACGGTTCTCACATATTTTTGTTGTTTCGATTATGGGTTTTTATAGATCTCCTCTATCTTGTGAAAGATTCAATTCTCGTTCTGCACTTTGAAATGCGGTATAGTCATCACAGTTCATCCCTCATGTTTCACTTGAGTGTTGGGCGACTGGAGGTAAAATCAATTTGCCCGTCTACGGTGTTTTCTCTTTCAATGTCGTCTAATTAACTTCACTACTTCTTTTGCGATTAATGTGCCTGCTTATTGTTTATCTTGTTTGTGTAAATAATAATGATTGCAATTTATCTATCGCAAAGACACTACCGCTTATTTGTGTATTTCTGACTCTAGTTGTCTAGTTTTTGTGTTTTGTGGAAACCGATTGATTATTTCACCTTTTACGAGGTCTTCAATTTTTTTGTTTTGGCTGAGTTAAAGTTTTTGTCTTCTGTCATTCGGTAGGTTCTTATTGGCAAGTATCGAAACGTTTCTTCTTTTCATAGAAAGCTGGGGCGCGTTTAATGGACAAGTATTTTCTGTAATGCAACATGTCTTCAACAATCATTGGTTTTTTTAACATGCCTTTGGTCGGCTGCATTTGGACTAAACCCATGTATCAGAAAATGCAAATAAAATGAAGTATTATGACTTTGGGTACCATCTATAACGGCTTAGGTGATCTGAATCAGACCCCCACCGCATCTATTTGATCTTCTACAATAATAACTGTTTATTTTCTTTCCGAATGGCACGATAAAAATTATACCTGTCATACTCTCTGGAGCTCCGCACAGGACGTCATGGGATTTTTTTTGTTCTGGTTTTTTGTTATTATTTTTTTTTGTGTTTTTATGTGTAAATGGAAAAAAACATTGTTACATTTAAAATATTCATACTGGAAAAAAATGTTGAATGAATTCCACAAGTTTCACTTCTAACGTGGCGTGGCGTAACGTGTTTTTTAAAACATTGTTACATTTAAAATATTCGTACTGGAAAAAAATGTTGAATGAATTCCACTAGTTTCACTTCTAACGTGGCGTGGCGTGACGTGTTTTTTAAAACATTGTTACATTTAAAATATTCGTACTGGAAAAAAATGTTGAATGAATTCCACAAGTTTCACTTCTAACGTGGCGTGGCGTAACGTGTTTTTTAAAACATTGTTACATTTAAAATATTCGTACTGGAAAAAAATGTCGAATGAGTTCCACAAGTTTCACTTCTAATTTAAATGTGAAAATATGATACATTTAAAATAGTTGTACTGGAAAAAAATGTTAAATGAATTCCGTAATGTATGATTTCCAAAATATAATATGAATAAAATATTATTTTACTTTTTTGTTTACAATTGTTGTCATTTTATAATAAAAAAATATATACCTGTATATGTCATGTGTTTTTATTTTTGTCTACTTATATTCAATAACTTACTATAAATTTGAAATAAAATATTTCTTTCGAACTGTTTCTCAACTAAAAAAGTGGCCCCATCCCTATCCTGGCGAACTTCAGACCAGTTGCAAAAAAAGCCGTTGCGGCAGTTTCGCTGTCACTTGTTCGGACTTTGGCGCGCAATTTATCGGTTTTCGGTTTACAATTACAAAGTCAATATTTAAAAATTTTCAGCATATTTCAACAATTGTATATAATTCGTCCTGTGTACTAACGTTTTAGTGTAAATACAACAACCAAATGGTTAGTTTTAGTGTGAATTCACGACTTCATAAATGTATCGTCATATTTGTAGGTTATCAATGTTATCATGAATTTATGTGAAAAAATACATTAATTTATATTATAACTAATAATAATTGCATATACGAGCATAATGCATCTGTTGAAATCGATTGCCGTTGTAATTACGTGTTATAATAATTGAAATAAAATAATTTGGTTTGGTCTGTGTTTTGTGAAAGTTCGAAAATTGCATTACTTTGTGTTACATAAAAGATTTTTTTTTAAATATTTTAGTTTGGACGGATAATATTTTGAGGTGACAAAAAGTTTTAAAATATCTTTCTACAATAAATAAACTGTTATTTTTTTACGTTACTGCAGAAAAAAGTTCATTTTCAAGGCTATGAATAATGGTAAGCGATTTTTTAATATTTTTGTTTTTTCATAAAAAAATTATATATTTAGAAGGGCAAATATTTGTTTATAATAATATAATGTGATAGTGCATTTCATAATCTTTCCAAAACAGTTTTTAGAATGAGGCTACGTTTCCCAAAACGTGATTTATGACGCTTTTAGTAAACATCGTGAATAACAACAAAATTTTCATATTTTAACAGCTTTCAATGTCACACATAGTATGCAAAATAGATTTTTTGAGAGGTTAATATTTTGATTATAAAGTCATAAGTCATAACTATGGTCATAACCTAGTAAAATGGACCCAACACCATCAATGTGTCAGAAGTATGAGATTGTTGGAATATCGACATCTGGTAAGATTTATTATATTATATTTTCAAATAATTTACAAGTTACGAATGACATTAACTGTATGTATACATATACAATAGATTTATATTTTCTTAAATATTATTTATTGTTAAGTGATGATGCCTGTCTTGTGTAGTTTTTATTATAAATTGACCTTGACGGTTTTATTTATTTGGTTATATTTTGAAAAACCACCTCATGTATTAATATTTCCAAATGTCATGTGTCAACAGAGTTTCAATGCTGAACCTTATAAAGAATAGATATATGCTGAGTGGTCGAACTCCTGCATTTAAAGGCCCCAGTCCACGTTGGCACAACGCGCTCGGCCAACGCGTTGGCCAGATTTTTGTGGTACCGTTTACACGTTGGCGTGTCTCATTCTGCGTTGGTCGCTGGATGGAGATGGACGTTAGTGGGGCCGCTGCAATATACTTGTACAGCGAGATGCGATGTATTCTGTATGTAGCCATTAATGACTCTTTTTTTAAATTCAGTTAGTGGAATATTCATGTTATTTGCTATTCTACTCTAAGCACATTAACCTGAAATATTTTTTTTTGGTAGGTATAATTACAGACTACTACTATAGAACAGTACAATAATATTTCAAGAGGTTTAAATAACCCATCAATATTGATATCAATTGTCTTATTATTCGGACAGTTAACACGTGTTAAATAAATAAATTAAAAAAACAGTAATCGAAGCATGTGAAAAATAATATTTATTTATATTACTTTTACATTACAAACAAAATTTATAGTGAATAACAAAACTCGTTAACTCAATTTGGGAGGCGGGAATGGGTACCTTTATTGGATAACCAACACACCTGGCAAAGATCACCTCAAGTGGTTCGCTTTGGTGATTAAATAGGGGTGCCCGGGTTCATGGGATGCGGTTTGTCTAGATTTCGTGACCAGGACACACAACCAGTCCACAAACTGCTTTAAGTTTTGTACTTATGTATGGTATGACAATCTGTTATTATTTTACCCACTTAATATTTAGTCATTTGAGATTCGACGTTCGTTAAAATTTGTAATTTAGATGATACCTCATTTATAATTATTAATTAAATATAAATTGTATAAAAACTACACTTTTCTGTGAATTATAAGAATAATATATAATAAATTACCAAGAAGAAGTAAATGAAATAAAATAATGCAACAAACATTCTGTTGCGGCGGGTAGCAAATATTACCTCTCAATGGATCGAGGGATCAAATTCTGCGGTATGTTTTGGACTGTATGCGGTTCCTATGTACATATTTTATTATATTTTAATCGCACTTACCCAGACTTCTTCCCTCTTCGTTCAGTGTTCACTGCAAAGGTAAGTATGTTAGTTTGGAGAGATTTTGGAAGGGAATGGCGACTAGGAATGAACGTTTAATCGCGAAACAATAAGCGAGAATAGGTGATGCGTGGCGATGGTACTCGCGAATAGCTGCGGTTTAAGAGTTCCGCTTGCGGTTTGATTATTACAACTGTAAAAGCGGTGCGGTTCTTAAGACTTGTGTCCCTTGCGACGAGGCGAATTCAACTGAACTAATTATGGCAGAGGGCATACAATAGGTATTTTAGAAATAACCACATGTAACAATAAAGGCGTGAACATGTCCCTCCGCCTTGACCAAGTGGTCAAAGAAAAAGACAAATACAAAAAAATTAAACGCGATGCGATAGGATTCAATGAATAAGCATCCAAAATATGAAGAAATAATATAATAGGAGGCATAGACCCCAATGATCGCCAAGCAAAACAAAAAAAAAACAAAAACAAAATATTGAAATAGAATAAGTATTTCTATTTTAGATATACCCCTGTATATCAGTTTAGACATACATGTGTTAAATCAGCAATTAACGGAGGTAGAAATGCTGAAGATGTTATCTTATGGCAAACAATGCATTTCGAAAGTTGTGAACGAATCTTATTTCGTGCCGCCATTATCCAAAACTTCCGCCGAATAGAGAATTGAAGACTTCGCGGGCCTACATGAAAATGTGATAATAACCTATAATTAAATTATCTAAAAGAAAGCTTTTCGGTAATAAGATGGGAAACTTATTTCCGTATGACAGATTTGAGTACTTGAGTCGACCGCGCACCTTGATAATACCGTGGCTATCAAGAAACGGTTTGAAGTTTAGAATGTACGCTGAACATGGAACGTTATTTCGCATGTTACGTATATCCACAGAAAAATATGTTTCTTGTTCGATGCGTATAATTTTCAAAAACGAGTCATTTAATTCACAAGAGCTAAGATAAGTTGAATTTGTATTACCCATACCAGGACGTTTACGACAATTGTTAACGAAACGCATTATCAATGCGACTACGCGTTGCAATATATTAAACGAAGAATATTTGCTAATAATTGAATTAGGTACAATTTGAGATGATACAAGCGCTTCAAGATTGCGAGTTTTGATTTCTGGTGGAACAGCCATGCGAGAACACAAACCAAAAGTAATTGGCTGTTCATACTGATTGCTTTTCAATTCCGGTAACTGTTCTGAATGTGCGTGCTTAAATAGCGCAATAGGCCACTCGGAATGCGGCTGGTAAAGTCATTTTGGACCATTCCACCAAATATCATTTGCCATCAATTGTGATGGTAGCATACCTCTCGACAGCCAGTCGCTAGAGTTCTCAGCACCTGCGACATGATAAAAATGACTAATATGCAAATGTTCGTGTATTTTTGCTACACGATTGGCAACAAAGGTTGGCCAGCGGTGAAGTGATGAATTAATCCAACTTAAAGTTACAGTCGAATCAGGAAAGGCAAATATTGAATGAACAACAAACCTCGCGGATTAATTATCAATTACCCTTTTCAACAGTTGCGATAACAATAATGCTGCGCATAATTCTAAGCGTGCTAAGGAGACGACCTTTAACAGTGCTACCCTTGATTTGTCGCAAACTAATTGAACTTCAATTTGGTTATCAGGAGTGGTCATGTTATGAAGGAGTGCTGAAATCATTACCTTTTCTTATTTTAAAATATGAACACTGCTTTATAACGTCGAACCTAGCGGCACGAACTATTGAGGTAATTAATTGTTGATAGTTACAACAGGAGGACTGGCAACACAAGTCGTTATGGAAGGGAGAGTTTTTTTTCTTTGCCGGTTCCGGCAATGGAACCCACTCTCGCCGGCATGATCTTTTGGGCCAGATCATGGCTGTGACAGTCGTATAGTATTAAGTTATTATAAGGGACGAAGTTTTAAATTTCAGTCGATTGGCGCGTGAAATTAATGTGGAACGATCTTTGATACGTGATGCGAAAGTGCACCAAAGATTTAAATGAATAATGTCACGAGATTGCTCTCCGCGGTAGTTCGTATATTACGAGAAGTTTACCGAAAAATTATCGAGGCGATCGGTATGAGTATTTACGCCGCACGAGACGCGCCAGAATGTACTTGTCGGGTGCCGACAATAAGAATGCCTCATTAATCGCGTGGAGAAGAATAATTCCGCTCACCGGCTTGTATTAGAGAAAATGCACGTGCGGTAATACTCGGTAATACTAACGGTCCCGTAGCCCCGTAACATCGTTCCCTTGGAGTTCCACCTCCCTTGGAGCCCTGCTTTGCTGAGAGCCCTGTCTTGCTGGTCATCCTGTTGCGAACCTGCCGATTATCCTGATGCGATCTGTTGAGATGAGGATCGGCTGGAGGTCCTGCCGATTATCCTGATGCGATCTGTTGAGATGAGGATAGGCTGGAGGTCCTGCCGATTATCCTGTTGCGGACTGGCCGAGATGAGGATCGGCTGGAGGTCCGGCCAGTCATCCTGTGGCGAACTACGAGACGCGGTTCGGGGAGGAATATTGTGATTTTAGCTAGATAGTATAACCTCAATCGGTCCCTGAGGGTGAGTAGATTCTGTTTTCGTTTATTGTACATGACACTATTGAAATAATATATAAGTTCTTTTACATTTAAATTGGAAATGAGATACTTGTTGTTATTTAATTCCCTAACACGCTGGAGATCACATACATATGCTCACTCCTGAGATGAAGTTTCATGTTCTATTTCACCACGGGCATAATTCTGCACAAAAACAGTATTTTGGCGCTCGGTATACACGAAAAGTTCGTGGTGAAACCATAGTACATACAGTATTATACACAACGCTTAATTACAGCGTAACAGTCACCTGAGCGTATATCACTGCTCCGTATGCCTTTTCACTCGCATCCGCAAAACCAACGAGTTTTAACGTGCATCCTTCAGCGACTCCTACATGACGTGGAATACGAATTGACGATATTGACGGCAATTCCGCGTTGAACTACTGCCACTGGCGTGATATACTCGTGGGTGGGATTTCATCCCAATTGATTTTTAAAATCCACAGCTCCTTTATCAGAAGCTTGGCTTGTACAATTATAGGCGCCACCAGACCCATCACGTCAAAGAGTCTAGCGACAGATGATAAAATATTGCGTTTTGTACAAGTTCGATTGTCTGGAGTGACTTCAAATGCGAAAATATCATCCAAAGGATGCCAGCGTAGCCCAAGGATTTTTAGCGATGCATCACTATCGAAAGTTACATTTTGCGACAAACGAAGTTCCAATGGAATGTTTTCTAATACTTTGCTGGAATTGGATGCCCACTTAGCGAGTTGGAATCCTCCTGACTGGAAGAGCTCAATCAACTCTCCAGCCGCGCGGATAGCTTCTTGCTCATTTAAAGTAGAGCTAGCGATGTCGTCTACATAAACGTCGCGATTGATAATATCCCTTGCCATAGGGAAGCGAGTGCCTTCATCTAACGTTAACTGTTTAATTGCTCGAAGGGCTAAAAACGGGCTGCACTTAAGGCCAAATGCCACGCGATTGTATTGATAAGCCTGAAGCGGCTTTTGCGGATCGAATCTATATAAAATTCGTTGATAACGACGATCTTTTTTGCAAACATTTATACATAAATACATTTGACGAACGTCGGCGGAAATTGCGATAGGAAAAAGGCGTAAATTCAGAAGAATGCAAAATAAATCATTTTGTAGGCTTGGTCCCGTGTGTTAAATGTCATTTAAAGATAAATCATTTTTTGTTTTTGCGCTTGCGTCAAGAACCACTCTCACTATCGTGGTCATTTTATCCTCACGCCTAACTGCGTGATTCGGAATGTAGTACGCGTTTTCTGACTGTAAAGCTTCTACCTGGGATAGATAACCTCTGTAAATATGTTCTCTGATCACTTCATCATAGAGCGGTTTTAATTCTGGCAGATGCTTAAATTTTCTCTCTAGTGCATAAAATCGATTTTGCGCAGCTTGCAATGAATCACCTAAGTCACACGGGTTGTCTTTTAATGGCAAAGCCACTTTATAAGAACCGTCCTCAAGGCGAGTTGTGGAGCTTTTAAAAATGTTCTCAGTTTACCTTTCTTCGAGGCTGTGAACCGGTTCCGAACCGATATCTTCGATTTCCCAGAATTTTTTAATTAAATTCTCAATTTCGTGTGTAGCGTAGAAAGTTAAAGTGGTGTTTGATTGAGAATTTACTGGAGCATCACCCATGAAGACATAGCCTAATGTGGTTTGAATTGCGACTGGAAAACCGGGGGTGATTACCTTATTTTAACAACAGTTGAGAGAACAGATTAACGCCAATTATCAAATCAATTGGACCAGGCTTTGCCCAGGTGCCATCTGCCAGCGGAATATTTATGAACTTATATGACGTCAAGTCCACTTTGCAAGTAGGTAAGTGAGCGGTAATTTTATCTAAAACTTGAGCGGTTATAGAGTATTTGAAATAGGAATCAATCCTAGATTGAATCGTCAATGTGACACTTTCTTTTATTGATTGCATTTTGCCGCCTAAACCTTGGACTGCAAAGCGCGTTCCTGGTCTGACTGCCAGGCCTAATTATTCACAACATTGTGATGTTATGTAATGCTTTTGTGAGCCTGGTTCCAAAAGACAGCGAACGGTATTCTCTTCACCGTTTCGATCAACAGTGTGGACCTTGGCGGTAGCAAGTACTTCAGTAGTTGCACCTTGTCAAGTGGTTGCTGACATGGTACATACCGAGGGTTCTGACTCGTTAGGTTGAGTTTCTACATTGGATGTGTTGGTGTTTGCGTGACTGGATTTCTCAAAATGAAGGAGCGTATGGTGCTTGCCATGGCACTTATGACAAGTGCCCTTTGATTTACATCTTGTAGACGTGTGTTGCGGGCTTAAACAATTAAAACACAAAGATTTTTCCTTTACGAAGGAAAACCTTTCCTTTGGTGATAATTTCAAAAAGTGTGTACAAGTGTACAGTTGCGTATGGCTCTCATTTTAACAATAAAAGCATTTCGATTGCGTACTTATGTAAGTATGATGTGTGCGGGGTTGAGTTTTTTTTTATTTTATTTATTTTTATTTATTTGAGACACAAACAGGATATTTATAAACATTTTTGTGGGTAAAATATAATAAATTAAAATAAAAATATAAATATCCCTAGACTAATGTGTCTGCAGTAATTACATTTGAATTTTTACAGAAACAAACACATGAAAAACAATGCAAGTATTATTTATACATAACTTTAAAAAAAACTTAAATACAAAATTGAAATACATTATAAGTACACAATATTTATGAAGTATTTCCTGAGATATAATAAAACAACAAATTTTTATTTTAATAATTTTTTTTTTTAGGTGCACAATTCGTGGAGATATTTTTTGAAACATGTTACATTATTTAGAAAAATATCTATGAAAGTGTGTATTTTAACAAGATCGTTGTATGATCGACACATTCTGGACATAGGATTATAATATCCAGTATTATTGGTAAAAATTTCAGTCCAGAATATGTTAAGGTTTCTGGTAGATTTGGGCCTGGCGTATAACTTGATTTGGTTGACTAAGTTACTGTCTACACGATTATTCACAATTTTATAAAGCATTAAGAGGTCATTTATGTTTCGTCTTTTAACCAGACTTTCTAATTTGAAATGTCTAAGTCTTTGTTCGTACCCGTCTAGAAGATGATAGACACCTGATCGGTAAGACAAAATCCGTGTAAATTTTCTTTGGACTGATTCGAGTCTAGATATCTGTGTAATATAATGTGGATTCCAGACTGTTGACCCGTACTCAAGAACACTTCGGATTAAGGAATTGAATAGAATTATTAGACTGTTAGAATTCTTAAACAGTTTGGTCGATCTTACAATAAAACCAAGTAATTTATTTGATTTACACACAATGTATTCAATGTGTTGATTGAATGTTAGTTTGTTGTCAAATATAATTCCTAAATCTTTTATTGATTCAACTGTTTCTAGATTGTGACCACATATGCTATATGAATACAGAGTTTTGTTGGTGTTCTTGGTGAAATTTATAACTTTGCACTTAGCTATATTCAGTTACATTTCATTGTCAACACACCAGGTAGATATTGTGTTAAGGTCTTGTTGTAAGAGTTCACAATTTTTCATAGATTTAATTGCTTTATATAATTTGAGGTCATCAGCATATAGAGAAAAATTACAGCGGAGTTTGTATGTAAGGTTGTTAATAAAGATTAAGAAAAGTAAGGGTCCAAGGTGAGATCCTTGGGGTACGCCCGACGTAACTAATATTGGGGAAGAGTTAAAACCGTTGACAGTAACTAATTGACTTCTATGTGATAAATATGATTCTAACCAACGAAGCAGATTTCCGTGAATGCCAATTTTATCCAGTTTATTCATTAAGATAGAGTGACTAACTTTGTCAAAGGCCTTACTGAAATCGGTGTACACAGCATCTACCTGTGTTTTATTATTCATCGATTTACATAGAAAGTCCATATACTATATACGAGTAAATTAGAATTTGTGGATCTTTTAGCTACAAAGCCATGTTGGAAAGGACTAAGTATATGTTTTACATGGTTATAGATGGTTTTGTATTCAATGGACTCGAATATTTTGCCAAAACAAGATAAAAGGCTGATAGGACGGTAGTTTGTTACATCATTTTAACAAACGTTGTGCGTGCAGTTCCACCGGAACTGGTTGTATTTATACTAGCGGTGTTAGGTCTATGAGTTGTTGATGCTCGTTGCAGAATTTTGACCTGATATTGTACAAACGGTACCAATTGCTTGCAGGTGGAAATTTCAATTTCTCGAACTGAGAGCTCAAATGCTTGAGCAGTTTGCCACTCTAATTTTTGTAAAGCGAATAAAGCCCCGTATTCATGGTAAACATTCTTTAGCAACAAAGTTGAATCAACGTGTTGCGGGGTTGCTGGCAACACTGCGTGTTGCGGAGTTGATAACGGCATATTGACAAGCTTACGCCCGACGAGCGTAAACATCAGTTTAGCGACAAATGTTGACGTGTGTGGACGTGTTTGCAACAGTTTATAAACAAGGCAGTAGTGTGGAGCAATGATAAAATAATGCAATTAATAGAATTGTTTCAATCTAAACCATTATTATGGGATTCTTCTATAAAAGAATACAAAGATAGAAACAAAAAGAACGATGCATTCGAAGATATTTCTCAAGCCCTAAATGTGCCCAAAAAAGACGTGGAAACTAAAATACATGTATTGCGTACTCAGTTTACTAGAGAGAAAACTAAACTGAAATACGGGAAATTGAGAGACAGGAAACAAATACACTAGATGCAATACAAGACGACGCAGAACATTCTGCTATATTAAACTTAGTTACCTATCTGAGTGATGATTCAACACAATGGCATATACTGTACATTTGTGTTTTATTTTTTTATTATTAAAATACTTGATTCCACAAACAGTGTTTTTGTACCTACCTTGACATATCCTGATAGTGAATTAATTAGTTCTTGACATACATGTGGTATGATTTTGCTGATCAATTGTTTTGATACTCTGAATGTGTATGAAACTGTATGAATCTCCAGATGCAAGATATCGTAATGTAGTAGCCAGCCTCGTTTGAAGTTAAACTGGCTTACGAATATTTGTTTCCCTTTTGGCTATTGACGGACCAATCATTTCCAGAAGATGTTCGAAATCACTTTTCGACATTCTGGTAAAGTTAATAAATGATCCATCTGTCATTCTGAGGTCACTCATCAATTTTTCTCTTTGCAGAAGATAGTTTCGAATCCACCATCTTTTTCTCTTTTTTTAATTAATATCCTATTCATCAGATACAGAGAACACAACAACACTACTTCCTCGAGCAACATTTTAACGCAGACTGGTGTGTAGACAACCACATTTATTTCAACAAAGTTTCCAGCAACATTCTCTCCGCTCATCAACAATGTTGATCAAATGTTGCTAAACTAATGTTTACCATTAATACGGGGCTTTACAGTAATATAAAATCCGAAAGATCCTCTATTCCTAATTGATTTAGCGCGGCGATGGATGCTGAATATTTGTCTATAAAAACTGTCTAACTATTTACGTTGTGTGCTACGGTTTTGGAATGAAATATATTATTCAGGTAGTGCGTGGCAAGTGATCGCTTATCTTGATATTTATTAACTAGCGTTTCCAAATTATTTTGTACGTATCTCCAGTTGGCACTAAACCTGACGTAACATTTTTCGCAGTTCCAGTTAATTTTCCAATCAAATATTGAACGCGTTGGGAATCAGATAATTGTTGATTTAAATGAACATTTGTTCTAAACATCTTGTAAGGTATCGAGTTCTGGTACAATATGATATGAGTGTAATTCTATACGGCAGAGCAGAGACCAGAGTTCAGGATTGTGGGAAAGGTAATTTTTCTGTCAAGTAGGTGAGAACTTAGAAAATAAAAGAAGATGAATCTTATTAAACTATATTGTAAGCAATAAAAACAAACATGAGGGTGCAAATTTAGAAAAATATACAAAGCAAATCACATACCAGATGGACTCCGGAACACTCTAACCTAACTAAAAGAATTCACGACGGATGACGTCCGCGACGTTGCTTAGTGGAGAGAAGACAATTCCAGGCTCATTAACCGGGGACGTCGCGCAATCCCGAAATCCAAGGTCATCCTTCTTAGGAAGAAGGCTGCTACGCCTCCAAGGAGTGCACCCAGCCCCGGGCCACCCCAACAAGCTCTATAAAAGAAACACGCGGTCCCAACCGATCTCCAAGACCTGCGTCTCTCGGCAAATCCGTCATCCGTCCGTGTCTCCACGACGCGGGGTCACAAAGGCATATTCTGCCACCTCAAGGACCAATCCTTTTTTAAAGTTTGTTTCCAGAACACAATTGTACAAAATGGCCAACTGCCAACAACGGAAAAAGTGGGATTCACATAACCACTCAAAAATATTGCCGTACACGAACTTCTCGTGTTACGTTAAATACACCCCGCGTCTTTATAAGACAGGATCGACTTCGATTCCCATGATATAATCCAATTGAAACACTTTTCCAGTGAGTCACCAATTCACGCACAGCTAGCCCATAGCTGCCCGGGAGGAAGTGACCATAAACAAAAGAGCTTCTCTCTTTTCAAAAAAATTACCAGTCTCAAAAAAAAACACCATAGACAAAAAAAAACAAATAGGCAAGAACTGCACTAGTCACATAATATTTATGTGACAATTCCCCCCTTCCCACGAAAATGTTTGCCCTCAAACATGAAAAATTAAGTCCACAAACTAACTAAACTATGAGTCCATCAGGTATCTAAAAAATGATAACAAAACATTAATTAGTAATTAAAATAACAACTTAGAACTAAATTTCTTAAAGGTAAATCTCTTAAAATTAAATTTCTTAATAATAAAGAACAAACAAGAAAAGAAAGGCACGAAAACAAGGAGTCAACCATCAACTACTAAATTAAACAAAGTTTTGAATTTACTTAAAAAAAAAGGAGACCTGTTGTTTTCGTGTCAATTTAACAAGATTTATACTTATAAAATACTCAACATTTTATATTTTAAGAAAAAACACAACTAAATAAATTGTAGAAAAGAAAAACAAATTTGATCACTTTTCCTTATACAGGAAATAAAGGCCAATTTGGCTTCACTTTTTAGGGTTAAACAGCCCTCACTCGCACTGAATTTACGCTATATTTGAATAGCAAAAAAAGTAACCTATCTAACTAAGTCCATCCGGTTTAACATTCTTAAGATAAAACTTAAAAATAAACAAATACTTAAAATTAAAGAAGCCTAAATTATGAAAATATCTATATAGACATACATTTTTCAATCAGAACAATGGAGTTCAATGTTGGCAAAACTTGGACACAAGAAAATACTTTTCTGTGTTATAAGTAATATAGAATCAGTATACAAACTGTCTATCAGACGTGGGCAGAGTAGGGATCTTACATTGGATCATCTAACTGTCATTATTGAACCAGGATTTACAATTCCGAAGAAATACCTATATGTAAAAAGGTCGTCAAACTAGAATAATATTTAGATTATCCAATTTTCAAAAATCAAATCAGGTCAGGTTTTATAAAACAATAAATACCTGCCAATCAAGGTGGTCAGATTAGGATTTACATAAAACAATACCTATCTATCGATCTATCTATCGATCATGACAAAAGTCAATTGGTACTTAACAGCAAAACAGAAAGTTATTTTTTTGGATATAAGGATATCCAAAAATCCATTAAACAACCTGCATCAAAAACTCAAAAAAGTGACATTGTTTGTAAAAAAAAATGAGACCACGGTAATACCCAAGCTGGCATCCCTTAAAAAAAACACTCTACGTGTGCACAAAAGTCAGCATTTCTTGTACAAACAAAACAAAATGTGTGATCAACTATGGCTTTCAGTGAGTTGACACTATTCGAGGTGTGATCAATTCAAAATTTTAATGAATGACACTAATGACACTAAAAAACTTCAAAGTAAAAGCACCCATTGACAAACTACTTAAAAGTAGTTTATTGGGACTTTTCTTTTTTGTAATATCTTATTTTATTTTGATTTCCTGTAATATTTTATAACTTTTTTCTTCTAATAAAAAAAAAAAAAAAAAAAAAAGTAATACTTAATTTAAAGTTTAATAATGATACTAACAGTAAGATATTAATGTTTATATTATTTAGAGTTAAAACTATACAGAACACACTTTCCTGTATTAGAGGCAAAGCGATAATTCCAAAGGAATTAATTATTAGTTAAGCATGCCAAAGCAGTACTTTCCTTGTTAGAGACAGAAACAACTTTCTTATGAACTAAGATTTATATAAAGAACTTATAGGAAAACTATACAATACTTAAACTTATGAATACTTAACTATCAATAGTATAATTAACAGAACTTTTGTGCATCAGAAAGTAGCTCAAGTCTCCGAAACACAAAATTCCAAGACATTTCTTCTCAAGTTCCCTGGAGGTTCTATGGGCTATGGGCAATAAAAGAGCCTCCAGTGGACTGAAGAAAGAAGGGCATAAACTTAAAAATAATAGCATTACAACTAAATCCGTTAAACAGATGGAACAAGGTATGAAATCAGTGTGTGTGTACTCATGTGAACAAGTATATTATTACCAAAATAATCATACGTTTAATAATACAAAAAACTCGAAACTAGTGCATGTTATTATTAACAGAAAAGCATATTAACGGAGAAAAGAAAGACTTAACTAACAAAATTTGGGCGCCAGTGACCACAAGGATCACATTCCAGTTTACCGAGGGTAAATAAACGGTTTATCGTCAATGAACTAGAATTAAGTGTCTGTACTGAGCACAAGATTTGGAGGTACCAAACTCCAAATCATGAGACCAGAACAATCACAAAAGAAACAAATGTAATAATGTGAAGGGTTGGTAGGCCTGCACACTACAACATTGGCCTCCTTAAAGAAAAAAAAAACTAATCTATCCGAACAATATCTTTCACGTGAAAATTACCTACAGTTCTACCTTGCATATCTGCCAATGTGTACACTAAATCCGAGACTCTATTTTTTATAACATAACGAACGAATCTAGGTGCCAACTTATGGGAAAAGTAATCCGGACCACTGGATTGAACAAAATTCTTCCTCCAAATGACATCACCTACATTATAAACCACGGATTTACGGCGTAAATTATAATGTTGGGCATTCTTTTTAAAGGCCTGTATTAATGCATTTGAAACTTGTTCGTAAATAGGAACTAAGTCTTCCAACTTTTTTGTAAATTCGGCTCTAGACTGATCCAAAGGTACGTCCACGACACTAGAAGAAACATTAATTTTGTGTAAATTGCCGTCAACAATTTGTTCCCTGCCGTGCATAAGGAAAAAAGGCGTGAAACCTGTTACAAAATTAACAGTATTATTCAAGGCTGACTGAATCTGAGGCAGAAATCTGGACCAATTACGATGGTCAGACTCGGTCAAGATAGATAAGGCAGTCCCGATAGTTTGGTTATACCGCTCAACTACATTATTTTGCGGGGTGTAATAGGCGTTATAAAAAGGCATAGGAACATTATAATCAGCCAACAATTGTTTGAACTCTTTTGAAACAAATTGTTTACCATTGTCACACACAAGGGTTTGTGGAACACCGTGGACTAGAAAAATAAATTGTTCAACATTTTTTACAATGCTTTTAGTAGTAGCATTTCTGAGTGGAAAAATCCATGTATATTTGGAAAAAACGTCAACAACCGATAAAATGTACATAAAACCCGCGTAACTACGTGGAAGAGGTCCAACAAGGTCGATAGACAACATTTGCATCGGTCTGTTGACTATTTTTGGATTCGTAGAAATACCAGCCGGCGCAGATGTATTTATTTTATGTGCCTTGCACGTTTTACACTTATTAACAAACTTTTTGACGTCATTATACATACCCGGCCAAAAGTAACGGAGTTGAACTTTCTTATACGTTCTGAATACACCGGGGTGGCAAGAGTTAATATATTCGTGTTCTTTACTTCAAAAGGCACAACCAGCTTCCAGGCTGTATCCTCTTGCAAAGCGAAACGAGATTTAGAATGTCGAAATAAACAATTATCTTTAATTTGGAAGTTATTGAAACGTTGGGGATTATTCATACAATTGGAAAACAAATTACTATACCAACTATCCGAAGTTGTAGGCGAAGAATCTATGGCAGCAACAGTAAAATCGTCTTTACGAGAAAGAACATCTGGAACAGTATTTAATTTACCCTTTCTGTGCACCACATCAAAAGAATATTGGGAAAGACGCGTAGACCAACGTGCAAGCCTACCAGTTGGATTGGACAACGAAACCAACCACTGCAAACTGGAGTGATCCGTCACCACTGTGAAATGAACTCCTTCTACGTAAGGCCTGAAATGATTGACTGATTCTAATACCGCAAGGAGTTCGCGCTCCGTAACGCCGTAATTTTGTTCGTGAACATTTAAGCACCTAGAGAAAAAAGAAACAGGATGTTCTTGACCGTCAAACACCTGAGTAAGCACGCCGCCGACCTCAACGTTGCTCGCGTCGGAATGGATAGTAAAGGGCAAAGAAAAATCAGGGCAACTAATAACGGGAGCAGAAGTTAGAGCTTTTTATAATTTTTTAAACGCGTCTTCCGCTTCTGGAGTCCAAGAAAAATTACTTATTCCCATTCTAGAACCAGTGAGTTTTGTCAACGGGGCTGCAATAGTAGAGAAATCTTTGATAAAACGCCTATAATAACCGCAAAGACCTATAAAAGCTTTAATTTGCTTCGAATTCTTAGGGGTAGGGTAAGTACGAATACATTCTAATTTAACGGGGTCTGTACGAAGACCTTTCGCGTCTACGATATAACCTAGATATTTTAACTCTTCTTTACAAAACTCGCATTTTTTGAGGTTAACTGTTAGACCCGCATCTCTTAATCGTTCATAAATTTTATTCAAAATCTTCAAATGTGACTCAAAATCTTCCGAAATAACAATCAAATCATCGAGATAACAAAAGTCGTTCTCGTCAAACTCAGGACCAAAAAGAGCATCCACAAGACGCTGCAATTCGCTAGGAGCATTCTTAAGACCAAACGGCATCCTCACAAATTCAAACAGACCATGGCCTGGTACAACGAAAGCCGTTTTAGGACAGGATTCCTTATCTAAGGGAATCTGCCAAAATGATTTGCTCAAATCTATCGATGAAATAAAACGAGCACCCCTTAGTTTATCTAAAATACGTGAAATGTAAGGGAGGGGGTAGGAATCTGCCAATGTGACGCTGTTCAAGCGCCTCGAGTCCAAACAAAACCTGACAGAACCATCCTTCTTAGGAACAATCAAAACTGGGTTTGACCAAGCTGAACGGGAACGGCGGACAACACCTAAATCCAACATTTCTTTTAATTGTGCTTCTAATTGCTTCTGGCGAGTTTGAGATAAAGGATAGTAACGCTGTTTAATAGGATCCCCTGTTGTATTTATTTTATGACGTACTAAATGGGTTTTACCTAAACCACGTTCTTCGAAAGAAATTGACTTAAACTTAACTATAACCGAATTTAATTTGAGATTGTCTTTGGGGGACAGCAAGGAAGCTGATGTTAATTTGCGAACCTCACCGACAACCTTCCCAAAATTAACTTTGCCGTCAACTTTTGGAAACAACTGAGGGGCCACGTCGAATTGCTTCCAAAAGTCTACTCCCAAAACAATTGAAGAGGACAACGACGGTATAACGAAAAACTTAATATATTTCTTAATATTATTATACAATACTAGTACTCGCATAGTACCAATTATATCCTGACGTTTGCCATCCGCGGTGGTAACGTAGGAATCTAACTTATTTAACTTATACCCTAAACTTATGAAAAAAATTATAAACAGAACCCCCGAAACAACTGACAGATGCTCCACTGTCTAAAAGTCCTGAAAAAACCAAATCCTTAATTTTAATATTAACATGTGGTCTAACATCTCGTCCACAATCAGCTAACGGCACACATGCGTCCATGTTGTGCGTGGTAAACTTAGATATATTACTAGGAACTGACGACGATCTTCTGTCATCCTTGTGCACAGAACGCAAAAGATCGTCGGTTAGTTTTTTGAATTAGATTTATTCGCGACATTATGCTTAAGAGAGTCCCTTTTCCATTTTTGACAAAATTGTTTCGTATGACCTTGTTCCTTACAATAGAAACAATTAAAAGTTTTCTTACTATTGAAAGCAGAACTAGAAGAAGACGCTCGTGGAGAAAAGGAAGCTTGATTATAAGTAACACGGGAGAGTGCGAGCCTTGAGCTCGTGGCGGGTACGGCGGTTGAGAATATGGAACCCGCGGAGATGAATTAAACTGTGGTACGGGTTTGTCTACTGAAAGCTTATCAAATTTACGGCACACATTTACTAAAGCTGAAAGACTCTTTTCCGAGAAATAGGCAATGGCCAAAGCGTATTTAGGTTGTAGACTGTCACAGACTAAGTCCACCAATTGTTCCTCAGAAAGCGGAACATCCAACCTTAAGTTTGCTAACTGAACATCTTCGACATATTCCACTATAGCCTGGTTAAATTTTTGCTTCATAGCGAACAAGGCTTTTAAAGCTTCCGTTTGGTTGGTATAAACGTCAAAACGAGAAATGAGGAGCTTTTTCAAAGTTGACCAAGACAAAGAGTCATCAAAAATAGTTCTAAACCAGGAAAGAGCTCTTCCCTCCAGGAGGTCAGGGAAAGAGGTAACAACCGAGGACAACTCCACCTTCCGGCATCTGGATAATTCTTCTATGCGTAAAATGAAATTCCTGACATCCGAAGACCCAGAAAATTTTAAATCCCATTTTAGATCCGTTAACAATTTTATCATTTCTTCCTTAGTTACCCCATTAATATCGGAAATCGCCATTTTTAAAGAATAAATAAAAATTTTAATTTAATTTATAATTAAATTATTATTCTCAAATAATTATATGAAAATAAATGTAATAATAGGATTAACCAAACTGTTATAATTAATTATTTATTTGTAACACGTCAATTACCAAATACCCTGTACGTATGAACTCGATAAATAGTCATTGATTTTCAATAACGACAAAGCCATTTATAATTTATTTAAAACCACATTAGAAAGCCGTAAATATTTAAAATAATAATTATTTTTATAACATACGTTCCACGAACTCCCTTTATATGTATGAAGGTATAAACGGACACAAATGCGAACAAGAATAGTACCGCTACGATATCCTCCCAATATTTCAGTAACCGCAAGCTTACAAAAAACAATTACTTATGATAAACGTCTGTCACAAGTCGTCCTATGTTTACAAAACAAAAATAATGTATTTAATAATGAACTTCCGCGGCTTTGTAAGTAAACAATGCACATAACCTGACAAATGTCAACAAGAATTGACAGCTCGGCTCCGATAAAGCATTACATAGATGAAAAATAGACATCTGATAGTAAAAATGAAATTGCCAGTAAACTGAAAAAATATTCCCAACAACAATTCGGCTATCACCTCTAGAGATATTATGAATTAATTTTCTGTTTAACATTATTTTAATGGCAACACTTAAAATAGCTGTCAAAGTAACCCGATGTCTTACAAATCGGTAAACAAACAAAAATATTCAACAGAAACAGAACATAACTTAATGAAATGTAATTTCAGAATTTAATTCTCTTAATAGCAATTAAGTGACACACAGTATCTCTGCAGAACGGTTAATGTCATTTGACGGTAATAATAATAGTTAATAACAATAATACGACACACAGTGTCTCTGCAGACCGGTTAATGTCATTTGACGGGATGAAGAAGCGATAAGTTAATCAGGCTCTATATCAACAAGATAGATATATAACCAAATATATGCACACACACACCGATTCATCTAATATTATCAGCAAAAATTCTGAAAATTCACCCCACAAGACAGAAAAGTACGTTTCGGGCACCGAAAATAACTGATTTTACACGTTGAGCTCCACTGTAAGGTATCGAGTTCTGGTACAATATGATATGAGTGTAATTCTATACGGCAGAGCAGAGACCAGAGTTCAGGATTGTGGGAAAGGTAATTTTTCTGTCAAGTAGGTGAGAACTTAGAAAATAAAAGAAGATGAATCTTATTAAACTATATTGTAAGCAATAAAAACAAACATGAGGGTGCAAATTTAGAAAAATATACAAAGCAAATCACATACCAGATGGACTCCGGAACACTCTAACCTAACTAAAAGAATTCACGACGGATGACGTCCGCCACGTTGCTTAGTGGAAAGAAGACAATTCCAGGCTCATTAACCGGGGACGTCGCGCAATCCCGAAATCCAAGGTCATCCTTCTTAGGAAGAAGGCTGCTACGCCTCCAAGGAGTGCACCCAGCCCCGGGCCACCCCAACAAGCTCCATAAAAGAAACACGCGGTCCCAACCGATCTCCAAGACCTGCGTCTCTCGGCAAATCCGTCATCCGTCCGTGTCTCCACGACGCGGGGTCACAAAGGCATATTCTGCCACCTCAAGGACCAATCCTTTTTTAAAGTTTGTTTCCAGAACACAATTGCACAAAATGGCCAACTGCCAACAACGGAAAAAGTGGGATTCACATAACCACTCAAAAATATTGCCGTACACGAACTTCTCGTGTTACGTTAAATACACCCCGCGTCTTTATAAGATAGGATCGACTTCGATTCCCATGATATAATCCAATTGAAACACTTTTCCAGTGAGTCACCAATTCACGCACAGCTAGCCCATAGCTGCCCGGGAGGAAGTGACCATAAACAAAAGAGCTTCTTTCTTTTCAAAAAAATTACCAGTCTCAAAAAAAAACACCATAGACAAAAAAAACAAAAGGCAAGAACTGCACTAGTCACATAATATTTATGTGACAATCTTATAGAACAGTTTCCAATTATCGGCGCGACCGTCAAAGGTGGGTAGTTCGATACAAGGTAGCTTAATAGAATTGTTAGTATTAGCAGCACATGCACTTGTAGACGCTTTCGGCTCTGTAGCTAAATTTGTTTTTAAATTGTTTCTTTGATCGTTAATTTGATCAATATTTAATTCAAATTTATTTTTAATTTCCGTTATACTCTCAGATTCTGACATAAAAAATTCAAATGAACGTGATGCTTCGAAACTGGCTGGCAAGTTTTTTGCAAGCACAGCTATATTTTTAACCCTTTTTAGAAAAAATTCTCTTTTACTTTTTAGTAAAACTAATTGTATTTTTAATTGATCCTCCATTTAACAAGTATTTTTAAACTAAAAAGTTTTAAATATTTATAAAATAATGTGCAACAGTCACAAGTGCACTGGGCGGTTTTTGCCTTCGGACCAAAGTATACTGAACGGTGGTAAACACAGTGGACAAGTTATTTACGAAATAATTAATTATATTGTAAATATTTTAATGTCTCAAATACGCGATGTTCATAAGTACATACCTATGTTGGTATCAATATAGATATATGTGACTATTCCAGTATTTAGCAAGAAGTTACCATTTAGCATAACACAATTAGTAAGCAATACTACAATAAAATCGAAACGATAAATAATAATGGTAAGTTTTTGCGATATGCGGCGTATAAATTTTCGACAACAATACTTTGAAGAATAAATTAATGACCCAAAATATCAAATGAATAACTTGTAGATATTGTGATAATTTTGGATAGCGGGTAGACCATGTTAAGTTCAAATGGCAGGTAGGTATGACAATATGACACTGACAATCTCAAATTGCGGGTAGGTATTGTAATAATGACTTCAAACGAATATTGCTCATTGAATCCTTCCGTTAATATAATAAAATAAATACATCGATGTTATGCGGCTCGAATGGCCAAATGTTGCGGCGGGTAGCAAATGTTACCTCTCAATGGATCAAGGGATCAAATGCTGCGGTATGTTGTGGACTGTGTGCGGTTCTTATGTACATATTTTATTATGTTTTAATCGCACTTACCCAGAATGCTTCCCTCATCGTTCAGTGTTCACTGGAAAGGTAGATATGTTAGTTTGTAGATATTTTGGAAGGGAATGGCGACTGGGAATGAAAGTTTAATCGCGAAACAATAAGCGAGAATAAGTGACGCGTGGCGATGGTACTCGCGAATAGCTGCGGTTTAAGAGTTCCGTTTGCGGTTTGATTATTACAACTGTAAAAGCGGTGCGGTTCTTAGGACTTATGTCCCTTGTGGCGAGGCGAATTCAACTGAACTAATAATGGCAGAGGGCACACAATAGGTATTTTAGAAATAACCACATGTAACAATAAAGGCGTGAACACATTCTTCTTTCCCATCTCCCTCTCCCTAACCCCTTCAGCCTCGCAGCATACTCCAAATGGTAAGTATTTGAATGTATGTATTTTGAATTTGTTTCTTTTTTATTATCTTTAGTGTGCTCTCATTTTAATTAGCACCACTTACTGATAGAAGATATTTAGGACTGTTTGCTCATGTTTTTAATGATTGTTCTGTGAAACAACTGGCAAGGGCCAGTTGTTTCACAGAAATTCATGAAACCAATGTAAATTTTAAAATTCTGTGAAAGTTCCATTTAAGTTCTGTTATTAAATCAAAACGGGCAAGTTGTTCTACATAGCTGAAATAATAATAGAACTTGAGTAGAACCTCAACAGAGCTTGAAAATTAACTTTTAAATTTGACAAATTGTTCAAATTCTGCGAAACAACTGGCCCTTAAGAATAAACATAATTAATAATTGATTACATTTAATAATGAAATTTAATCATAATAATATGTGTTGGAATATGTATAATATGGTAGTTGGTGGATATGATTGCCGGCAGTTGAGATTGTAGACCAGTCTGCTGCAGTTTCTGGAGGCTGGAGGCTGGTTGCTGTAGAATGTGCACCTGAAAATAATAACAACTAAAGTAGTATAAGTATAAAGGAGGGTACAGATTGCTGTAACGTAACACGCATTGAAAGCATTTGCCGTCCACATTGCTGCAATGTATCATGCAATGTAATAGAATTTCCATAGTGTGGACGCCTTGCGTGCACGAACCGCGCACACTCCGCGCGCGAACAGAGCATTTCAACTCGTGCGCGCTGCAATCCACAAAGCTTCGGTTTTTTCGCCGAATACAAAGGGGCGCGCAGTGTGCGCGGAGCGTTAATGTGGACTGGTTGTTTGTGTCTATACGGCAGAACGTAAGCGAACAATGGAGAAATTGTTCTCGGCAGACTGAGCTATGTTCACTGCGCGCATGCCGGGAACAGCTGCGAGTAGGTAAATGCTCGGTTCGTGCACGCGCTGCGTCCACACTTATGAAATGTTCCTTTCATGTTACATTGCATGTTATGTTACAGCAATCTATAGCATTGTCAGAAACATTTTTGAAGGACTGAATTGATTACATAGTATAAAATAAAGTTGTTCAAAATGTATGTGCGCGTTGATCTTTTAAACTACGCAACGAATTTTCATACAGTTTTCACCAATAGATAGAGTGATTGAAGAGGAATGTTTATATGTATAATACATGTAAATTATATTAGAGAAAAGCCGAGAAATTCAAAGAAAACATATTTGTGTGCGATGTAAAACGGCTGGCGGGCCGTACTATAGTCACTTTTGAAATTTGTTCTACGGAAGAAATTGGAAAATAGATGTCCTAGAGTATAGTCTGTCAAAAAAGAGTAGAAAATATAAAAACTGGAACTATTAAATTTGTAGACTGGCAACACCAATTTAACTGTCAAATATTTTTTTGAAGTGCAATGACACTGAATGTATAGAACACAGTTAACCACATTTAAAAAAAAACATTTTTTCTTCATGACATAAATTTGATTAAAAGGTGATTTATAAAGCGATTTGCTTTAATTTAATTTAATATAAATTTGAATTTAAAAATGGATAGAAAGGAAGAATCACTAATGGTGAGTTTAGTTATACTACTTTTAGATCTGAATAAGTTAAATATATTCAGATCTAAAATTAGAAACATGATCGCCCAGGCAACGCTAGGTACTTTAATAATAATAATAATAATAATAATAAGCCTTTTTATTCTGAACTTCTGTTAGGTATGTATTAGACATGATCTTATTTGTTATAGTATATCCCGAAGCTCAGTTTGCCTCTTGGCATAGGCCTCCTCTAACATTTTCCATTGGGACCTGTCACGCGCTACTCTTCTCCATTGATGTCCAGCAGTGAGTTTTAGGTCATCTTCCCATCTCATGTGTTGACGTCCTCTACTTCTCTTGCCATCTCTGGGATACCAGTCAGTGACATTTTTGCACCATTTCTCTTGTGGATCGCGTATCATGTGTCCTGTCCATCTCCACTTTTGTTGGTCTATTCGAGTAACTACATCGGCAACTTTAGTTTTCTCCCTTATTGTGCTACCTCTCACTCTGTCCTGTTTCCTTGTTCCTGTCAAACTTCTCTCCATGGCTCTCTGGCAGCGTTCCAACTTTTCTCTGTGGCGTTTGGTGAGTGCCCAAGTTTCACATCCATAGGTGATGACTGGAAGTATACACGTGTTGAAGACTTTCCTTTTTATTTGCATACTTAGCTCCTTAGATTTCAAGACTTCTTTCAAAGACCAGTATTTCTTCCATCCATTTGCTACTCTTCTCTCGATTTCTTTAGTGGTTTGATCTTTGTGAGATATTATCTGTCCTAAATAGATGTAATCTGACACATATTCGAGTGGTTGGTTGTCAATTTTTATAGTTACTGGTTCAGAGTTTGTAAGCAATTTTGTTTTGTCTTTGTTCATGCATAGGCCGACTTTCACACTTTCCTCGTTTAGTGATTCTATCATTCTAATTAGGTGCATTGGGTTTTCCTCGAATAGGACTATATCGTCTGCAAATCTTAGGTGGTTAAGTTTTACACCTTGTACGTTGATACCATATTTTTCCCAATCTAGTTTGCGGAAGATACTTTCCAGAGCAGCCGAGAACAATTTTGGTGATAGAGGGTCTCCCTGTCTTACTCCTCTCTCGATCTTGAACTTTTTTCCCAAGGTTTCTAGTTGGATCCTCGCTTCGCAATTCAAGTATATGTTTTTTATAATATTTATGTAGTTTAAAGGTATCCCCTGCTGTTCAAGGCTATCCCATATAGCTATGTGTCTTATGCTGTCGAAAGCTTTGGAGTAATCGATGAATGCCATGTATAGTTTCTTATTATACTCATTATATTTTTCTACTATTTGTTTCACCGTGTGTATGTGGTCCAGGGTAGAGTATTTTTGTCTAAAGCCGGCTTGCTCCCGTGGTTGATTTTCGTCTAACTTTTTACTAATTCTTTCCAGGATAACTTTGGAAAATACTTTGTATATATTTGACATCAAACTTATAGGTCTGTAGTTCCCTATATCTTCCTTTTGTCCTTTCTTGAATATAAGAATAATGTTTGATGTTTTCCACTGTGTAGGTATTAGACCAGTTATAAGTATATCATTGAATATTGAAGTTAGTATTGGTAGTAGTTCTTCCATGGTGCCTTTAAGAAGTTCGTTTGTCACTTTGTCTGGACCTGGGGCTTTTTCCATCTTCTGACTGTATATGGCTTTTTCTACTTCTCTGGAAAGTATTTTTGGTTCAGTTACAACGTTTTCCTGCTCTTTATTGACGTCTTTCTTCGGATCATGTTTTTGTTTGTCGTCTGGGCTTGAGTAGAGGTCCTGGTAAAATTTTGTGGCTATTTCGTTTATGTTTTTTCTATTTGAAGAAGTATTCCCCCTTTTGTTTAATTTTGGTATCCATTCTTTATTTGATTCTCTCAATTCTTTAAGCGCTTTTTTCACTCCCCCTGTTTTCACTATATGCTTTTCTAATGTTTGCAGCCTCTTGGTCTTCCTATCTTTCCTGATGTTCTCTCTGATTTCTTTACTTAATTTTGTTATAGTTTTAATGTTATCTTTTTTAGGATGTTTTGAAAATAGGTGTTTTCTTTCTTCTATAAGTTGCAGCGTTGTGTCACTTAGTTCGTACTTGTTTCTTCTGCTAGTCTCAGCTTTTTCTTTAGTTAGTAGATTTTCTAGCTTTCCATATTTCGCACGAGCATCAGTGTTACTCAAAGTTAATTCTTCAGCTGATTCAATTAGGGATTGTGTTATTTTCCTTAAGGTTTCATCGCTGTGGTGTTTTGTAGTGTGTGAAGCGAAATGTTTTCTAGATTTATTTGGTGGTTCTATTCTTATATTTCTTCTTACCATACGATGATTTGTATTGAAATTGAATTTAGTTAGGACCGATGTATCCGTGAAGGCTTTTGGATAGTTTGTTGTTATGTAGTCAATTTCGTTTTTGGTTTTGCCATCGGGGGAGATCCATGTCCACTTATTTTTTTGGTTTTTCATGTATAAACTGTTCAAGAGCGTTAGATTGTGTTGTAATAATAATTCAACCAAAAATTCACCATGTGGACTTCTTCTACCTTGGCCAAACTTTCCCAAGACATATTCTTCCTTGCATTGCTTCGTCCCGACTTGAGCATTGAAGTCGCCCATTAGAATAATGTGGTTGTTTTGATACCTTGTTAATATCTTTGTTAATTCTTTATAGAAAAGTTTGATTTCTGTTTTTGTTGCTTGTTCTGTTGGAGAATAAATTTGTATAACTGACCATACTTTTTGGTATCCCGGTATGTCAATGTTAAGAATGGCTATTCGATCAGAGATTCCAATTAGGTCTTGTATGTATTCTTTCATTGACCGTTTGATTATGAATCCTACTCCTCTTTGACCGGCTGTTTCGCCTTTGTGGAATAGTATGTAGTCAATGCGTTCCTCAATCTTTTCTCCTAGTCTTCTCATCTCACTAATGCCCAGGATATCCCATTTTATTTCTTCGAGAGCTTTCTCTAGCTCGTGTAGGCTTTCTTCGGTTCTAAGGGTTCTCGTATTTAAAGTTGCAATATTGAGTATTTTGTTTCTTCTTGTTGTTAGAGGGTGGTGGTCTATAACTCCCGCGGGGACCAGCCGAATTGGGAGACGTTTTGTTAATTGGTTTTGATTGTTAATTTTTGTTGGTATTAATATTGTTTGTTTCCGATTTTCCGAGTCAATTATTAGTTGTTTGCAGCATTTAGTTGGGAGTCAGAATTTGCCCGGTTGACATAGTTCAGTATGTTAGGTCTGGTGATCTCTTTCGTGCTAGTTTTGGGTAGAGGTTGTGGAGGATTGCTTAATATTTTGTTTGTATTTACTTTCTTTTGTGCTGTTGACTTGGGAGAATCCGAAGTTCCTCTTTTCCTCTTTTCGCTAATGTTTTCCTGCGGTTTTAACACTATCAGTTTATCATATTTTATGTAAGCGATATTTCCCTTCTTTTTTTCATCTTCTAGTTGAGGTTGTAGCTGTTTTCGTTTTTCCAGGATTTCCTTCGAGTAATCTTCTTTCACATTAATACCTGACGGGAGGTTTGTCTTGTTCTTGAGTATAAGGTGTTTTTTCCATTGGGTCGTGATAGATGCTATAACCGGACGATTCTGGTTTTCGCTTTGTTTCCCTATCCTATACACGTTGCTAATTTCTTTAGTGTCCAAGTGTACTCCCGTGTCTACTATGAGGTCCGTGATGTAGTCTACTAGGTCTCCTTCAGATTTCCCCTTCTCTTCTATTCCAAAGAACACCAGATTATTTTTACGTTTTTCTCTATCTACCGCTTTAAGTTTTTGTTCTAGTTCTGATACTTTATTTTTTAGGATATTATTTTCCTCAATAATTATTTTCATCTTCTCATCTAGCGTTTCCATCACATTTCTAGTTACCGAACGAGTTATTATTTCGGCTTGTTTCTCTAGTTTCTCTTCAAGTTTAAATAAAAATAACTCCATGTTTTTGTCCATTTTGTTTGTGTTCTATAAAATTGTTCAGATGAGGTGATTTGATTAATGTATATTTACGCCTGTTGGTGGGCAAAATTTCGGCACTTCTGTAAGAACTTTCCGTACTTACGCCTGTTTGCAGTTTTAATTAATTTTCAGAATACGCATTTACTGCCCTCTATTGAATGGTAGGGTATCTCGTTAAATGATTTTTGGTTTAGTTGGTGTACATATTTACCGCCATCTATGAACAGATATTTTATAAATTTTATAATAAAATAAAAAGATTTTGGTTTGTTCGAGGATCGAACCCTTCTCCGAAGAAACTGGAGCCAAACACTTTGCACCCACGCCAATTCACTGTTGAGCGTTAGCGAGATTAAAGTCTATATTAAACAACTGTCAACGAAATGTATTAGTGTATTTTTGTTGTTTTTAACTAAAACACTACTTTTATTGTTTTATTCACAATTCAAATTTGTTAAGGATTCACTAATTGCCAGATTTTATTCCGGATGTTTATTATTTTATTTATTTCACTTGATGACAATTAAAGTTCAGTATTGTTTTCAGTTAAGTTTCAGTTTTTATATCACTTTTGTATCACTTTTGAGGCACTCCCCGTTCGAGTATCAGTAGGTACTTTATCTAGTATTAAATAAATATGGGCAATTTCTAAACTGTGCTTTATATTTTATTACATTTTAGTTATTCTTCATTATGTTAACACAAAATTTCAAAGGTATAATAATAATATACCTATATGCAATTCTAATTTTGAGATCGACGAGTATCTATACTGCAATGAAAAATTATTTTTTCCACTATTATGCCTTTTTAATTTTTTATAAAAATGTAGGTTACACAGCTTTACTTTAACACCATGAGTTAGTTATGTGTTTAGTATTGCCATTTGATCAACAGTGGCGCCCTCATATATTTTCTACTCTTATTTGACAAACTGTAAGTAGGTATTTGATTTTCCCTTTTTAAATATCCAGTGTTGCATTGCAAGCATTGTATAATTAGTGGCGAGTTAATTAGTTTATATCTACAATACATTCTTATTATAGTAGAGAAAATCCCAAATATTCAATGCAGGCAGCGGGAAACGGGCAGCTGGCAAGCATGTGGTGTGAATTTTATAAAGATTGGGTAATGGCGTTCTGTTTCGTTAGCCACAGAATCGTGTGGCCGGGTCTGCTAGTTGATAATAAAATAGTATTAAGTATGGTTTACACGAGGCCAGCGCTGGTTGTCGTCAGTCTGACTGGCAGCTAGCGCTGGCTTGGTATTGGCCTCGTATAAACAGTTTTTCAAGCCAAACCAGCGCTGGCTGCCAGGACTGGCTAAATTAGAGCACGAGTCTATTTTTCAAGCCAGTGACCTCCGCCCGCGTGCCCCGCAGCCCCCGTGCCAGCGTTGCAATACGTGTAGACGGAACGTGCCAGTCACTGGCGCATATCCGTGGAGTGTATATATTACTGTAAAAGCCCGAACTACGGTAAATCCTAAGATTTTCCGGTAAATCCTAAGATTTACCAACTCTTAATGGTAAAAGTCCGAACCGTTCTATAATCATCGTTCACTAACCTAACCTAACCCAACCTAACCTAACCTAACTTAATATGTACTAAATTCTAATGGTAAAATCCCGAAAAAATCGTTTATAATATTTAAATAAGAAACGATTTTTTCGGGCTTTTACCATTAGAATTTAGTACATGTTATGTTAGGTTAGGTTAGGTTAGGTTAGTGAACGATGATTATAGAACGGTTCGGACTTTTACCATTAAGAGTTGGTAAATCTTAGGATTTACCGGAAAATCTTAGGATTTACCAATATTCGGGCTTATACGGTAACATATACACGTTTATTTTTGCTGGTAATGCATCGGTCATCAGAGTGTCTTGACGCTGAATTGAGCCTTCTATAAGTGAAAGTACCACGTCAAAATTTTCAGTCGTAACTCGCAAGGCCAACCTGTACTCAGAAGGATCTTCTAATCTTAGTTGTTAACAACTTAATAGTTGTTATAGCAACAAAGCAGAGGCTCCAGTAATAGTTCTATCGATTATCCATTTTCTTGTCCAAAGTCATCTTTTCTTTACGATTTCTTCCTCTATTATATTAATTATCTCTTCTTATAATAAATAGTGCACAGATATTTTTTAAACATTTTTTCTTCAACAACCGGATTTGTCCCGAATTCATTTTTGTTTCGAACGTGTGCTCACCACAAGAAAAATCCAGAAATGACTGGCCTTGTCTAAACAACACGGGCCGGGCCAGCGTTGGCTTGTCTGTAGGACTGGCAGCAGAGCACTGGCTTCGTGTAAACTTAGCTTTAAGTTCATAGTAATTGTTTATTTGCTGTGAATTTTTTTTTCACCTAAGTAATTGTTTTAATTCTACGCATTCAACAAAAAAACTCAACTGTAAATTTATATCGACAACGGCAGATGCAATGACTTTTGGAAATGGAGTTGCCGTAAGATAAAAAAAATACTACGGAACCTGCTTTTTTCACGGTAATACAATCAGTTGGGAAGTTATGTGTGTCAATGCAACCTAAAAATTCATTAAAAGTTGAAAAATGGTTCTGAAATTCAAAGACTGCATTAGAAACTATGCTCTTTTCTACTGCTATTTGTAAATAAAGAAGTTCTTTCCTACTTTTTTTTGCGTCCACACTTTCTCGGGATAATGTTTGAGTCGCTGACAGGTATGCTGGATAATTTGGCAGAATTGACGTGATAGCTCCCGGAGTAAGTTTCACCCTCTTGTATTTCATTATACATTGCTCTACAGTTTGTATGTTGATGTGAACACTAGCTGTAATGATGTCCTCCTTTCTAAAATGCAGCTCGCAAACCTGAAAAGTTATTATTTGTTATAAATAGATTTAACGTTGGGTACTTTGTTGTAGTACAGACTGATTCGGGTTATTTAGTGGGGGTTTCATGATGTAAATTAGGGTTATCTCGTTAGGGTATTTAATATATCAGGGTAATGATGTTGAAAGGGAAATGACACTGGATGGTTGTGTTGTGATTTGTACCTACTTTGTGGTCACGTTATCATGACATTTACACCTCTTATTGAGTGGGTGTATTAAATGTTATAGTTACAGGGTTATACATAAAGGTACACAGTTATCAGCTTTAATCCCATGGGATTTTGGACGCCAAATCTCGTGGGTACGAGATATGCTGGACTGTGTCGGTAGGCATGAAATACTCCCATCAGAGCGTGGGCACTGTTATTTTATTCAGTGTTGTTAAGCTTGGAAATGTAAAATAAAAGAGTGAATGTATAACAAGATTTATATATTAAAAGATTAATCATACCTGTGGACCATACTACATCTACATCCTAGCTAAAAACCTATAACGTGGCTGCGACGAATCCAGATGCAAAGCAAGGGGACCGTTCCTCCCTCACTTTTGCATCATCGCCAGGTTACTCGATCTTCTCCATCCATCTTGGGTAGTTGTGGAGTATGGGAACGCCATGCTCTTGGCATTCTCCATTATATGGTTCAGGTCCCATCAGGTTGTAAATATATGGCGTGGAAAAGGCGGACGGGTTGTGTGCCGTCGTATTATTGGTGATACATCTCGTCGAATGACGGATGGTGTATATAATCGAAGATTATGATTAAATTGGTCGATCAAGCCGCCATAGTAGCACAACGGGATTCTACACTTGAATACCCGTAAAATAAAGATTCTCCAGTCGCGATAACCTTGTACCGGCTGAGATTTAAAGGAAACTATCGTTCACATATTGAATTAACTTGAAAAAACCCGCCGATTAAACGATTTGACAAATATTCTTGATAACTTTTTGTTATTTTAAAAAAAATAAAAATAAAAATAAAAATTGGCAACCCTGATGTTTGAAATTATTGGTTTGCGCCAACCCTGTATTTAAAATTAAAACATAAAATATTTTATTTGATAACCCTGTTTTCATTTAAAAATTAAAATATGAAATTTTATTTGAATATGTGTGTACCCCACTTAAATGAATATTTTTTTTTATTCCATTGAAATGAATATGCATGTTGCCCATTTAAATGAATATTTATGTAGACAGTTTTTAATCCGACCTACTAATAATTCATAGCATTAGAAACGTCATAATTTGAAATGTCAAGTTTGACATTAGCGTACACATAACAAAGAATATAAATTCGAAAGTATTTAAGATGTCAGTTTGACATTATTTGTAAATAAACAATCAATAATATATTTGTGACAGATGTCAGCTGTAAATAACATTAATTTCGTCCCGTAACTAATTAAAACGTTGGGAATATAAATACATTTTATAAATGATTCCCAAAAGGTTATCTTTGAAATTGCATAATAATACAAAATATTTGGATGCTTTGTTTTCATCATGTTATTTGACAATGTACACAGTTTGTATGAATACCGGCATAATATAATTTTATAAAGCTTGAATAATAATGTTCAAATGTATTTTAAAATGTTTGTAATACTTTAAACTAATACCTTTCAACTAAAATGTTATTAATAATTACTACAATGATTTGATGAATGTACGTACCTCCGTAATTTTGAACAAAATGTCACTTAGTTAACAATAAATCATTATAAATATTTTCATAATTAATGATATTAACTTTATATTCGTATTTAAACTCATAAAATAATTGTTTTAGAAAAATAAAACTGTTTTTCATCAGTATTAAGTATTTGAAATTAAAAAAAACATAACAATGTTTTGACATTACTGAAAGCCATAGGTAAATTCGAAAGCAAGAAATTGCCATAGATAATTTAAATTATTTTGAAAACTAACCACTATTCATTGGATTAGAAAAAAAAATTATAGAGTTCTATAATGCATATTGTCTATGACCAATTTCCATTTTCTAAGCATTTATTGATAAAATGACTACCACAATTCAATTGAGGTTATGTTGGTTAAACATGGAGGTATTAAAGATTATTAACACTGCATTTCAGATAGAAAACATTGAAAAATCATTACAGGTTATAACATAAATTTGTGACCGTAATATTTTAAAGCAAAACAAAACAAAAAAAACATAAGGCAAGTTTAAAAATAAATGTAGGCAAGTTTAAAAATAAATGTTTATAGGGAAGTTTTGTACGGACCCCTCTCACATTTTGATAATAGCATTTTATTTTATTTTGCTTTAGTTTTTTGGCGTACAATCAATAATTTTGGGTATGGAGTTTATATATTTGATGGTGATATTGGATTCACCATTGTTCTTTCTGGTCTCAAGTTGTTGGCGTAAGTCTAGAAGTTGGGTCCTCTGCAACAGCATTTGATCACTTCTGGCCTTGACACCATTTTTCAGTTTAGCATTATTGGTCAAGATCTCACGTGCCGAGATAAAATTCGACCTTAATTGGTCTAATTTTGTTTGGTTTTTGTAGACCCAGTCTGTACATCTTTAACATATTAGGTATAATTTCACTGTTTACATCGCCTATTGCTGAGGTAACTTTGTCGTTGTCCATTGTTATAGCCGTGGTTTTTGATTCAGATAAACTTTCAGGAATATTGAATAGAATTATGTTCTTCACTCTGGTTTTCCTATCCTCAGCCTCCGCGAGCAAATCATTGATTGAAGAGGTTTTATTAGCTGGTGGTTGAGGTTTATCAATTATTCGTTCGTAGGATTCTATTTTACCAACAAGAATCCCCACTTTCACTCCTACATCTGTCATGTTTCCAGAGACGGCGGAGAGAAGAGATAATATTTTTGTCATCTGATCTCTGGTTATTTTGAGCGCAGGATCAGTTATGGCTTTGTGAAGAGCACTAAGTGATTCAGTCACATTATTTAAGGATAACACAGCACTGTCGTTGTTATTCATTGTAGAAAAATAAAAGTTTATTTGTTTATAAACGAGGAATTCCAATTTGGGAAGCGGGTATGGGTACCGTTGCCCCGGAATCCATTTACTGTATAACCAACACCTCTGCAAGCAGTTTGCTACGTTTGGTGACTAATTTCAGTTAATATAAATATTTGCGTTAGAATTTCAGAGAGACGAAACGCCGTTGGCGCCAAAAAAAAACTATTGAAAGAAGCGAAGCTAGCCGTCCATAATGAAGTGCTGGTACCTACCATAATGCTTCGCTGTGAGGCACGGAACTGGTAGAGGAATGATGAAAGTAGACCGCAATGAATAATAATGATCCGCAAATAATGTAAGCCTGATGTAAGCGTAACGAGTAAGAATAAGAAAGAGACGCTTAGATTGGTTGGGCATGTAGAATATATGATGACGCAAATGTGAATGCTAGAAGAAGTCGGGAACGCCCGAGGAAGACATGGCACGACCAAGTGAATCAGATACTTCAGTCGAGCCATTTCAAGGGTCAGAATAAAAAAAGAGCATGTATGAGACGAAGTATGCGTATGAAAGAGGGAAGGAGTGTGTGCCAAGATCGAGTTGTTTGGTGGTCCGTCTCTATTTGTAAATTGTAAAATATGATAGCAACTAAGAATTCTTAATAAATTGTACAGAGCCCTTGAGGTGATTTTTCACAAAAAGGCACTCAGTAAATAATACGCCGCGCAATTCATTATAATATCTTCACCGTCGCGCCCAAAATAAGTTCACGCACACTTACGATATTCAAAATAATGATGAATGATATAGGTACCTACTGCGCACCCACTCTGAGTTGCAATGTGCCGGCCGGAAACCCCACCCCCCTCCCCGCTCCCCGTTCCGCAGTCCCTATACCTTACCCGCACGTGATACATTGTGGGTCTCTATAGCAAGTCTAGCAACTTGCACCTACCTACCTAAGCAAACCGCATAATAATTATGACTTGGTTATTCCCAATCAATATATTGAGAGGGTATCGGCTCCTTTAATCAATTAGTAAACCATGTAGGTAATGTTTATTATAATAAAATATAATTGTTAACGCCAATTAGAATTTGGCTGCGCTCAGCGATCTATTGTGCGTGTATTTTGGAACCAGAATATTGTTTCCGTGATAATTATTGTGCCCTCCTGTTTTCCCCTCTACCCCTCCCGCCTACCGACCGGTCAGTTCCGAGATACGATCATTTACGATTCACGTGAAAGTTAATACAATTAAATTTAGTTTTATTAATACTAAGATTCGCATCGCAATTGTTCAATGGAACAGGTTAGTACCAATTGCAAAGTGTTCGGAAGATACCATTTCCAGACTCTCCTGTGAGTAAATTCCAATACCTACTATACAATATTATCATTGTCAATACATAAACAAATTTTGCTGTAAATTATCATGCCGCTAGCTGAAACATTTGGTCCGATCTAGCCTGGATGTGTAATAAAGAACCAGCGCCCATTTTTATTTGGAATATTTACGCACGTGTTTCATTGCATATAAATTTATCGGGAGTAGTTTGAGAAAGGTAGGTCGTCGTAGGTAGGTTGTACGTACGTCAGCTTGAAATAATTTCATCCTATTATCAAACTAACGCATTTCAACATGCCGGAGGAATCACCCGTTTCTAAAATTGAACGCGATGTCAAGTTGTTAGAAGCTAGGCAGAATTCGCAATTTGCAAGAATATATGACAGTATAAAGGGTTTGAAATCTTCTAATTCAAAAAACATATTTTGTGCCAATGCAGCATTGTTATCGGAGATAAGGAAAGAGTTTATTGAGTTAGAAAATAAAATTAATGATTTAAAACTGCAATTAAATTCAGAATTTTCGCCCAACTTTCAGATGGAACAATCCTTTGATGATTTATACTCGGTAATACAATTAACCGTAAAACAGACATGTGACAATACAAGTGAGTTATCTGACACGCAGTCAAAATTAGATAAATCAAATCGTAATGTTAAGTTGCCAGAATTAACTTTGCCGTTATTTGATGGTAGTATAATGGGATGGAGAATTTTTCACGACACCTTCAAAAAATTAATTCATGAAAATTCAGACCTTTCCGAAACGGAAAAAATTCAATATTTGATAAGTACTTTGTCGGGAATAGCGTTAAATATCTGTGCCGGAATTCCAACCACAGCCGAAAATTACCATCTTATTTGGGAAACATTAATTGAAAAATACGAAGACACAAGGGCGAACGCAATTTATTATTTTGATAAAATTTTAAACATAAAACCAATAACAATACCGACTGCATTGGATTTAGAAGCTTTCATAGACGAATTTCACTCCTCAATTTCAGCATTGCAACAATTAAAAATTCCTAATTTATTACAATGTTTCTTCCTTTATATAGGGACCCAAAAACTAGACAAAGAAACAGCTGTAGCATTCAAATCATCGATCAGAAAGTCAGAGACACCTTCATACCATGAGTTCATAAAATTTTTGCGGGAACAAGCTAAGGTATTACAAAGAACATCAACATTATCAGAATGTCACAAATCACAACAGCGTATTGAGAAAAATTCCCTTAAGAAACAATACAGCCAGGCATTTGTTAGTTTAATAAATAACAAAACAAAACAGTACAACTGCGCTGTATGTAACCTTTCGGACCACACATTAATTTATAAATGACCAACATTTTTAAAAGCGTCGCCTAAAAATAGGTTTGAAATATCTCAAAAACAAAACTAATGTAGAAATTGCCTTAGTAAAATGCACTTTTCCAAAACATGTAAATCGGAAAACAGGTGCAAGTATTGTAATAAAAAACATCACTCTTTATTACATTTTGATATCACCTCATACAATCCCACTTACGATAACGAAGAGGATTTATCGGAAAATAAAGAAAATGAATCGGAAAATCAGGCAGATAATGTCGCATTATGTACTCTAAATAATAGAGATTCAAACGCTTTTTCTCAAAATCAAACAATATTATTAGGTACCGCATCTATTAACGTTCTCGATTCTAGGAATAATTATCAGAAAATACGCGTTTTAATTGATAGTGCATCGCAAAACAATTTTATTACAACGGAATGTTGCAAACGTCTTGGTTTGCGTTTATTCCAAAATCGCAATCACGCAACGATTAGAGGCGTAGGAGATATTTCTCAAAGTATTAAAGGAATTGCAAATTTAAAGTTTGAATCGCGTTTTAATAATAAAACATCTTTCTCCATTCGACCGTTATTCGTGGATTGCATTACAACCTAGTTGCCGGCATCTTCTATAGATATAAATGCTTATTTTTTACTTAAACAAATTACCACTAGCCGATGACAAATTCCACCTTCCAGGTGTCATCGATGCAATCATAGGTGCCAATTTATTTGGACAAATAATACTACCGGGTAAGGTTAAAAGCTCTTGGTTATTACCAAGTGCAATCGAAACTAGCTTGCGGTATATAATAATAGGAAACGCACCTACTCACGAAGTTCTTACTCACTTGGTAAAACATTTTGTACAATCACAGAGCCATCGGTTGAGGAACTCCTTGCAAAATTTTGGCAGTTGTAAGAGGTCACGGAGTGTGAGCTACAATCACCGGAAGAAAAGGAATGTGATGCAATGTACGATCAATCTACCATCAGAGATCAGTCCGGCAGATATATAGTTAGCCTCCCTTTTAAAGATCCTCCAAAAGTACTAGGAGATTCTTATCAAGTAGCATCACGTCGCTTTTTTATGCTAGAAAGGCGATTAACCGCATCTCCAATCCTTGAGACAAAATTATAATAACGTGATACTGGAGTTCCTCAAAATGGGTTATTTATCTCAGGTTAATCCCGACAGGACTCTAGATTAAGGTTATTATATTCCTCATCACTGCATAATCCGAGAATATAAAACAACCACGAAGCTACGAATAGTTTTAGATGCAAGTTGTAAAACTAGTACTTCGTATTCTTTAAACGATATTTTACATTCCGGCAATAACTTACAAGCTGACTTATTCAAGGTTTTAATGAATGTTAGATTATTTCCCATTGTACTTTCCGCCGATATTCGACAAATGTATCCACAAATATTAGTTACAGAAGATCATCGAAGATTCCAAAGAATCGTATAAAGATTTCATGCTGATGACCCCTTGCAAGTATTTGAATTCTCGCGCGTTTGCCTCGGAATGCGATGTAGTATTTAGCCTTACGCACAATCCGCCAACTTGCTAAAGACGAACAAGATTCATATCCCCTTGCCGCAGAGATAATCTCCAGAGATATTTACATGGACGACATTGCTACTAGTGTGATTTCCGAACCGCTCGCCGTTGAAAATTCGCGTCAGTTGATAAATTTGTTTAAAGCCGGAGGCTTTGACTTAATTATTACAAGCAATAATTGTCAGCCTGAAACACTCATTTACATTGAAAAATCTTCCGAGAAAAGATACTTGCCGCCAACGGGACTTGAACCCGTGTCCTTCTGATTGCCGGTCAGCTGCTCTTGACCACTGAGCTATGGGGGCTTATCAAATACCCGCCAAATAATTTAATATATACTAGTGTTTCATTCAACAATTACCGCTTACTATATTTTTTCCACCTGAAAACAACCAACTTTATTTTTGCGAGGAAGACATTGTTAGTGTTAAATCCCTCGCTAGGTGGCGTCGAGACAAATTATGTCTGCATTTATTGGGGAAATACTTAAACTTGTTAAATATTAATTATTATTTTTTTAATTTATAAACTAACATTTAGACAAGATTTTTATGCATAGCACAAAGGGTAACAATTATTACAAGCAATAATTGTCAGCCTGAAACACTCATTTACATTGAAAAATCTTCCGAGAAAAGATACTTGCCGCCAACGGGACTTGAACCCGTGTCCTTCCGATTGCCGGTCGAATGCTCTGACCACTGAGCTATGGCGGCTTATCAAATACCTTTGCTTTGATTTAGTTAAATTTTCTAGCAATTATTCCAAAGTATTGCTAAATGTTCCAGAATTTAACCGTCTCTCTAGTGTTGCCGAATTCCATGATGAAAATTAGCACAAGATACTGGGGCTTCGGTGGCTTCCGTCACAAGACATTTTTACTCTAAGCGTCAACTTGGAATCCAGCGAATGTACTAAACGCAATATGTTATCAACAATCGCACGCCTGTGGGATGTAATGGGGTTTGCAGCACCTGTAATTTTGTATGCAAAGTTACTAATTAGGTCGCTCTGGTTACTGAAAATAAACTGGGATGATACCCCTCCACCAAGCATCAGCAACGCTTGGGAGTAATTTTACACCGAACTACCCTCACCACAGAATATCCGCATCCCTCGACATATAGGAGTTAACAATAATGATTCTGTAATCACTATATTGGGGTTCGCGGATGCCGGTGAAAATTGAAAATTCTTATGGTGGAGTGGTTCACGTACACGTTTCGTATAATTTAGGAGGCAATCAGAACCTTGTACATTTAATTTGCGCGAAGTCGAAAGTAGCTCCTGTTAAAACAGTTTCTCTGGCAAGTTTAGAGCTGTGCGCCGCTCTGCTGTTATCAAAATTATGCAGAGAAGTATATAATACGCTATCATCTCGACACCGCATAAAATCCATTTTCGTATTTTCCGACTCAACCGTTGCATTAAGTTGGATTCATTCTTCCCCGCATCGATGGCAAACGTTCGTTGCAAATCGTATTAGTAAAATTCAAGACAATCTAGAACCGCATAATTTTTATCACATTGCAGGACAGGACAATGCCAAACAATTTGTCAATTTGGACAATTTGTCGCGAGGGATAACACCAGCCCAATTACTTACGCACCCATTATGGTATCAAGGCCCGCCGTGGACGCATTTCAATGTAGAAAATTGGCCAATTGAGCCCTTCCGTAATCGCGATTTATCAAATATACCAGAAATGAAAGTTTTAGCGTTTCCAATAACTACCAGTAAATACTCCCCTTTATATCTATTGGCGAATAGAATTTCATCGTGGTCAAAATTATTACGCATCACAGTCTACGTACTACGGTTTGTACGAAAAATACCTAGATACGTTCAAATAACATCAAATCACCTTAAAATGGTTGAACGGACAATACTTTATGCTGTACAAGTGGTTCATTTTTAGAATGAAGTAAGACACTTACAAGGGAAACGTAATGTGTCAACCAGTATTAAAAAAATTGCGTCCATTTTTAGACAATAATCTTATTCGTGTTGGCGGCAGATTAAAAAATTCTGATCTCAGCTATAATTCTCAACATCCGATTTTGTTACCAAGTAAAGAACACGTCACAACCATCATAGTCGACTATTACCATAAGAAATATCTACATGCTGGACCACAGCTTATAATGTCCTTAATTCGGTAGAATTATTGGATACTTTCCGCTAGAAACATGATTAGGAAACGTGTACACCTTTGCAATACCTGTTTTAAAAATAATCCAAAATCCAATTTTCCCATGATGGGAGATTTGCCTGAGTGCCGTGTTAAACAATCAAAGCCATTTTTACATACGGGTGTAGACCATGCAGGACCTATTGCAATAACAATGAATTGACAAAGAGGAACCCGTCGGCTATAAGCTTACATATGTTTATTTATATGTCTCGTTACTCGAGCAGTGCATATTGAACTCGTTTCTGATCTCAGCACGGATTGCTTTTTAGACCCTGTGGCACACTATATTCAGATAATGGAGCTGCTTTCATCGGCGCAAAGTCATACTTAGATGATCTGAATCGTTTCCTGCGCTCTGAACAATTCAAAGACGCATTTTTGCATACTTAATCCGAATATCGAGTCGATTGGAAATTTAACCCACCTAGCGCGCCCAATTTTGGCGGTATTTGGGAAGCTAATGTGAAAAGTATGAAAACGCACTTATACTGAGTTAGAGGAGAGCAGCTCCTTACCTATGAGGAATTGTCCACTATCTTGATCCAGATTGAAGCCTTGTCAAACTCTCGTCCTTTATCTTAACTGAGTTCTGATCCATCAGAGCCATTGGCACTTACCCCAGCGCATTTTCTCACCCTAACTCCCTTAACGATATTACCTTCCGCCGACGTGTCTAACGAACCCATGGGATTACTTAAAAGAAAATCTATGTTAGATCACATGGTTCAGAACTATTGGAAACGTTGGAAGATTGAGTACCTGAACTCTTTACAAACAAGGTTGAAATGGAATACTCTGGTTAATCCTGTCCAAAAGGGTATGATAGTTGTATTAAAAACCGACATGTCGCCGCCTCTGCATTGGCCATTAGGGATTATAGATGAAGTTTATCCAGGAAAAGATGGTGTCGTTAGAGTAGTACTTGTCCGAACAAAAACAGGATCTTATAAGCTTCCCGTTTTAAAGGTTTATCCTTTACCAAATCAATAAGCCAATATTGTATTAATTAGATCCTTTAGTTTAGTTTAGTTAAGTTTATTTTGGCATACACCAACCTATTATTGTTTTCGTTCTAATCGTTTATAATTTATTATTTTCTTTTCATCTTACTCGCATTAGGGATACGCATTAACGCGATGAGCAATGAAACACGATGTCGTGAATGTTTAATAGTATTTATGGGTTTTTCCTATTTACTTTTTTAAATTTTATTTCTTTTAAATTTTCGTTGCTGGTCGCATTGTTGGTTTGTTTTGACCATTATGTCAAGGCCGGGGGCATGTTAGCGCCAGTTAGAATTTGGCTGCGCTCAGCGATCTATTGTGCGTGTATTTTGGAACCAGAATATTGTTTCCGTGATAATTCTTGTGCCCTCCTGTCTTCCCCTCTTCCCCTCCCGCCTTCCGACCGGTCAGTTCCGAAATACGCAGTTTACAAGCCGGAGGCATATTCCGAGCCAACGCCGATCATTTACAATTCACGTGAAAGTTAATACAATTCAATTTAGTTTTCTTAATACTAAGATTTGCATCGCAATTGTTCAATGGAACAAGTTAATACCAAGTGCAAAGTGTTCGGAAGATACCATTTCCAGACTCTCCTGTGAGTAAATTCCAATACCTACTATACAATATTATCATTGTCAATGCATAAATATCATCATCTATCTAAGCAGCATTATATGTATAAGACTGATTACTGTGAACTATATATATATCAATAATTCCTTAATTTACTAAAAATAACTTATTTTTCCAATAATTCTTTAACTTCTTCACCTTATTCTTGTAATCCAATATAACTACATAAACTCTCTTATTGTAGGAGAATTTGTGTTGATAGTATCAATTAGTGAAAAATTTCAATCTATACTAACGAATGTATATCCGCAAACTGTAAACTTCACCCGCCATAACACAGGGTCATCCCTAGCATGGAGGGTGAAATATCACAAAAAACTATATGTACTCTCGATAATTCATGTATTAAATAAATAAATAAATAAACAATTTTTTCTGTAAATTATCATGCCGCTTGCTAAAACAATAATAATGTATTGTTTATTATAATATTTATTTTAATTTTATAATATAATATAATAATGTAAGTTTTGTTTATTATTATATGTATAATATGTTAATGTATTGTTTATTATAATCCTACTAATATTATAAAGGCGAAAGTTTGTATGGATGTATGTTTGTTACTCTTTCACGCGAAAACCACTGAATAAATTTTAATGAAACTTTACAATAATATAGCTCATACGTCAGAATGGGCTATACGCTATAGCTTAGAGCTCTGGCATTATGAAATTTATATACAAAAATTGCAATAGGTGGCACGCGAGCTGTTTGAAAAATGAATGTAACGGGTATGGAGGGGGGGACAGGATGTGGGGGCAGGGCGGAGGGGGAGGGGGGGGGGATGGGGGAGTGCGGAGAGTGGAGGGAGGGGGAAGGGGGGATGGGGGAGAGCGAAGGGTGGAGGGGGAGGGTGAGGGTGGATTTGTAGGGGGAAGGGTGGGGCGGGAGAGGGGCTGAGAAGGGGTGGGGGAGAGGAGGAGGGGGAGGAATTGAACTGGGGATAGGGAAGGTGGAGGAAGCACTGTGGGTACCCCCCTAATACTATGCGAGCGAAGCCGGGGGCAAAAGCTAGTATAATATAATAAAGTATTTTTTATCTATAATATAAAAATGAATCGCTAAATGTGTTGGTAAGCGCAAATCTCGAGATCGGCTGAACCGATTTCGTTAATTTTTTTTAGAATATTCCTTGTAGTGCGAGGATGGTTCTTACGGAGAGAAAAATTTAGAAAATTGCGCAGAATATTGGATAATTTCAGAAAATATCGCACGTTTGACAGATCGCGTATTTGAGAATGACATTTTTCAAAACATTGATTGTTCAAATCAGGATTCTATTTTTCAAAATCTTTAAGTAGATAAATTTATAGTAGGTACTCCCCTAATAGCTTAAAAGGAATCAATAATTTTAGATATTTTAAATAGGTACCTATGGAAATTTGAATAAAAATTGTAAATGGTGGAACGCGGGCTGTTTAAAAACTGAATGTACTGATTGTCTGTTGTCACTTGATTTGTAAACGATATGTTTTTAATTTTGTCACTTTATTTCTTTGCTGTGCATCTATAATATTACTAAATCTAAAAGCCACAAATTTCTATAAAATTAAAAAATTGTTGTGATTTTGTGACCTACTAAATTTGCCTCCTATAAGGCGGCGGACAAATTTAAACAGAAGGAAAAGAAATGCAACGAATCAAATTAATTATCGATCTAATCATACTGCCCAGGAACGTGAAGATCGCAATGAACGTGAAAGAATTCGGATAAAACAGACCCGTGAAGCGCGACATTCGACTAATAATGGTGCAAGTTTGAATCGAGCTGCTTTCTGTTACGATATGTCAATTGATTACACTGCCTGTGTTGCTATTGGACCTATGAACTCAGTTTGCCAATATTGTAAGGCATTGAAATATAAAAATGAAGCCAATGGATTGTGTTGCGCAAATGGAAAGGTGAAATTGATACCATTGCTTCCACCGCCAGAGCCATTGTACTCATTGGTTATAGGAATAGGAACAGATTCAATACACTTTTTAAAGAATATTCAACAATACAACGACTGCTTTCAAATGACTTCATTTGGAGCAACAAAAGTAGTTCGGGAAAATTTCATGCCAACTTTTAAGGTTTGTAATAGTATTTTCAGTTGTATGTTTATTTATCATAACTATTAGCCCATATACATTTTTACAATACATTTTTTCCCTTTACAGATACAAGGTCAAATATATCACAGAGCAGGTTCTTTGTTGCCAGTGCAAGATAGCAAGTACAAGTTTTTGCAAATTTATTTTATGGGCCATTCTCCAGGAGAAATTAATCTACGTTGTGCACATAACAATTCAGTGAAAAGTTCAATAGTTGAACAATTACAAAACTTATTTCACGAACACAATCAATTAATTATATTATTTAAAAGTGCAATGGATATGATGCCATCTGATGATCACAAAGTTGTTATCAGAGCAGATAAAACTCCTGTGGGCCGACATGCAGGACGTTTTAATGCACCTACTATCGATGAAGTTGCCATTGTTGTAGTTGGAGAAAATTTGGAGTCACGTGATATTGTTTTACATCGTCGAAATAATCGTCAAAAAAGTTAGTTCAATTAACTATTATTCATACCGCCTAATGATCAGAGAAAATGAAGACAATCACATCTTGAAATGCCGGCGATTATGTCACAGATATGTTGTTGATATGTATAGATTGAAACGGAGAGATTAACATTCATCAGGTTGAATCAGACTAAACTTCGATCTGAGGAATATATTCACCTTAGAGATGCAATTAATTCTGATGGAAATGCAGAAAATGTTGGCCGGATGACTATTCTTCCAGCAACCTACACCGGAAGTCCTCGGCATATGCATGAATATGATCAAGATGCCATGTCCTATGTTCGGCGTTATGGCACAGCAGATTTGTTCATTACATTTACATGCAATCCACAATAGATAGAAATTAAACAAGCGTTATTCCCTGGCCAATCACCTATTGATCGTCATGACATTACAGCAAGAGTCTTCAGACAAAAGTTGAAATCTTTAATGGATTTAATTGTTAAACGTTGTGTGTTTGGTGAGACACGCTGCTGGATGTATTCTGTAGAGTGGCAAAAACGTGGATTGCCGCATGCACACATTTTGATTTGGTTGTTGAAAAAATTAGGCCAAATGAAGTTGATGAAGTCATATCAGCTGAAATCCCTAATGAACAAGTAGATCCTGGCTTGCATGAGGTAGTTATCAAAAACATGATACATGGTCCATGTGGAACACTTAATCAAAATGCACCGTGTATGGTAGATGGTAAATGTTCAAAGCGCTATCCACGGACATTAATATCGGAAACAATTACTGGAAATGATGGTTATCCACTCTATCGTCGGCGATCACTAGCAGACAATGGAAGATCAACAATTGTCAAAGTAAATCAACAAGATATTGAAATAGATAATCGTTGGATTGTTCCATATTCACCGATCTTATCAAAAACTTTCAAAGCACACATCAATGTTGAATCTTGCCATTCAGTAAAATCTATCAAGTACATATGTAAATATGTAACCAAAGGAAGTGATATGGCTGTGATTGGATTTGGTGCAGAGAATTCAAATGATGAAGTAACCCAATACCAAATGGGCCGCTAAGTTAGCAGTAATGAAGCATTTTGGCGATTTTTTTCTTTTCCAATTCATGAAAGACACCCAACAGTTGTTCACTTAGCCGTGCACTTAGAAAATGGACAAAGAGTGTATTTCACAGCACAGAACGCAGTACAGAGAGCTCACCAGCCACCATCTACTACCTTAACCAGTTTTTTCGAGACGTGAAATGAAATGCCAAAATATTATACTTGGAATCAATCAACAAAGAAATTTATGAGAAGGAAACAAGGAAAACCAGTTCCAGGATACTCAGGTGTATATTCAACCGATGCAATAGGTCGAATTTATTCCGTTCATCCAAGAAACGATGAATGTTTTTATTTACGGCTGCTATTAGTCAATGTACGTGGCCCAACATCATTCCAACATTTACGAACAGTTGATGGTGAATTGTGTGGATCTTACAGAGAAGCTTGTCATCGTTTGCAACTGTTAGAAAACGATGCACATTGTGATCAAACTCTCAATGATGCTGTAATTTAATCACAAGCTCATCAAATAAGAACATTGTTTTCCATTATCATATGTACATGCTTCCCATCAAAACCAATTGATTTGTGGATAAAATACAAAGATAATATGTGTGACGACATTATATTTAATATACGCAATAGAACAGGGAATCCGAATTTACAAATAAGTGAAGAAATTTACAATCAGGCATTGATTTCCATTGAGGATATGTGCTTGATGATGTCAAACAAGCTATAAGGTCAATTGGGGATGGCCGCGCCCAATCGCCCAATGCAAGATGCTTTTCATCAAGAGTTACAACGTAAAAAATCGTATGATCTCAACACTTTAAAAGAATGTATTCAAATAAATCTTCAACTATTGAACGAAGAACAAAAGTATGTATTTGATACTCTTAAGAAAGTAATAAATGATGGAACTGGTGGGATTTACTTCTTGGACGCTCCTGGTGGTACAGGAAAAACTTTTTTGATTACTTTAATATTGGCAACAATTCGCTCAAAAGATGAAATTGCTCTTGCTCTTGCTTCGTCGGGCATTGCAGCAACTTTGCTTGAAGGCGGTTGAACAGCCCATTCAGCTCTAAAATTGCCATTGAATATGCAATGCAACGAAACTCCAACCTGCAACATTTCCAAGAATTCTGCAATGGTAAAGGTTTTGCAGCAATGTAAACTAATAGTGTGGGATGAATGCACGATGGCGCATAAAAAATCTTTAGAGGCTTTAGATAAAACCTTAAAAGATCTACGGAACAACCAAAACCAATTTGGTGGCGCAATGATTTTATTATCAGGAGATTTTCGCCAAACATTGCCAGTGGTTCCACGTTCAACGCAAGCTGATGAACTAAATGCATGTTTAAAGTCCTCCAATTTGTGGAAACATGTCAAGGTATTACATTTAAGCAAGAATATGCGTGTAATGTTGCAAAATGATCAATCTGGAGACATATTCTCTAAACAACTTATTGAGAACTCAACAAGTCATTATCAACAAAGTGAAAAGTGAACCCCTTCCGATCAGTTACGGGGTGCCCCAGAGTAGTGTTCTAGGTCCCATAATGTTTCTTATCTACATCAATGATATCTGTGAACTAATTACAGAAGGCAACATTGTGACATTCGCTGATGACACCGTAATACTTTGTCAAGCTGACTCATGGATCAAGGCATTCCTTAAAGCTGAGAAAAGTCTTGCTGTCATCAAACAATGGCTCAATGAAAACAAACTTACTCTAAATACAAAAAAAACTAAATTCATAACACATAGTATAACTCAAAGAGGTCAACCTCCTCCAACCTTCGCTCTGAAAATACACGACTGCTCCCAACCCTTCTCATCGTGCAATTGCGAAATCATACAAAATGTCAAACAAATAAAATATCTAGGCGTGATAATTGACGAAAACCTACGCTGGAATGACCACATTAACTTAATTACATCCAAGCTTAAAAAAACATGTATCTTTTAAATAATATAAAAAATATATTCCCACGCACAATACTAAGATCTATCTACTTTGCTCTTTCCCAATCTTTAATCATGTATGGTCTTCTGTCTTGGGGAAGTGCAAGTAATATTTCTCTAGATCCACTAGAAAAGGCACAAAAGGCAACAATCTAACTAATACTTCAAGTAGCATATGATACAGACTCTGAAAAAATTTACAAGATGCTCGACGTTTTGTCAATCAGACAACTCTACGCTAAATCGTCTATTCTTCACCTCTTCAAATTCAAACTTCCTATCCCTTTACTTTCTCAGTCCTCATTTACAAGCCGGTCTTCAACAAACCAAACACTCAACATCCCGCTAAAGCACACGACCCACGGACAAAGATCCTTTAACTACTATTCTATCAAACTATATAACAGCATGCCACCTTCTTTGAAACAATCTGCTGATTATTCACCAACAAATAAACTAAAAAAAACAAATCACAGTCTGGATAAAAGCTAAAGGAACATTTTTTTTCCAAAACCTATTTACTCCAAACCAAACATAAAAATTAACTTCTTAATAATCAATGTACAATAACCATTAAATAAAATAAATATAAAACTTTCTTCTACAACACATTAATACTTGTCACACATAATCATAAATAAACACGTGAACACCTCAGCACAGGTTCTCCTAGTGAGGTGTTCACGAAACATACAATACCTATCCACAGTTTCACCTTCGCAAACCTACCATACACCCAACATAATAAAATTGTAAAATATATTATGTAAAAATGTTTTCAAAATTTATCTATTATGTAATAATGTTAATTAATAGGTAAATACTGTAATACATAGAAATAAATAAATAAAAAATAAAAAATAAATAAATAAAATAAAAATATTGGTAATGGCAAATTTCCTATAGACGTGCTGACTGGCTGCATCACCTTTCCTGAGAGTTTTTGTCAGTTAACGCAATCAAAAGCTGAACTCATTAAAAAAGTGTTTCCAAATGTTGCTCAAAATTACTTATTCCATGATTGGTTGAGCGAACGAGCTGGCTGCTAAAAACACTGATGTAAATGAATTAAATTTCAAAATTCAAGATGACATTCCTGGCGAAATGAGGACATATAAATTAGTTGATACGGCAACTAATGAAGATGATGTCGTGAACTATCCACCGGAATTCTTAAACTCACTTGATTTGCCAGAATTGCCGCCTCACAATGTTCAATTAAAGGTTGGATCTGTTGTTATAATGTTGCGAAATATTAACCAACCGCGACTTTTGTAACGGCACACGATTAGTGATAAAAAAATTAATGAATAACGTAATAGAAGCAACCATATTGAAAGGAAATTATAAAGGAGAAGACGTTTTGATACCCCGCATCCCAATGATTCCGACTGACGTACCATTCGAGTTTAAACGACTGCAGTTTCCATTACGGCTTGCGTTCGCTATGACTATAAACAAATCCCAGGGGCAGTCATTAAGTGTTTGTGGTATTAATCTAGAAAACCCATGTTTCTCGCATGGTCAATTGTATGTTGCCTGTTCCCGTGTTGGAAAACCATCTGCTCTGTTTGTTGTCACGTTAAGAAGTGACAATGTTTTCCCCAGTTCACTGCTTTCCCCATTTTACGCCAGAATAGTTCGTAGTACCTAAATTCCCCGCACCGCGCTGAGTTTGACGGGCAAGCCCCGTGCCGGCCAGCGCCCGCACGCATTCATCCGCTTGCCTCGGGCGTGACAACAGTGTCCCAAGTGATTGCGCCAAGGCGCTCTCCGAGAACCTAAACTCCTGATGTTTCTATAATGTGAATTGTGCACGAAAAGGCTCCCGCCCACCAGTAGCCTGTCTGCTGACTACCGAATTTCCTGCTGTTGTGAGTAATATGAACCCTTGCCCTCTTTTGTGTGCTACGTCCTGCCCTTAAATTCACTAACACGTGTGGAGAGTTGAGAGAGGAGTTCCCCCGTCGTGATAGAATTCTAGTCCTAGCAAATACCCATGTGTAGTATGCCGAGGCTGGCAATTGTAAAACCCTGTCTCCTTCTAAATGAATAAACCCTTTACGTGCAAAACTGTGTTCTGATTGAGGAAGGAGACCTGGAGATTGTGAGGAAAGGAGGAGGAGGTATTCACAAGCGAACCACAAGCACTCGCCTTGGTTTTGAGAGAACCTTGCTTGCGCCGGCTTTCCTGAGCTAGTTTTGTTGGCCTATTAATTGCGTGTCCTTTCCAGGTTTGGTTTAGCAAATGGCCGTAAGTAAGCGGTAATGCTAACACTGGCTTCAACGTGGGGTCTCATTTTTTTTCCTCCCTCTTCACGGTCCCACAGTCTCGTTCTTCAATCAGCAATTGCTTAAACTTTATAATGTATAATGTTTTGTCTTGTTATTCCCAATTTGTCTAGCATTTCCAACAAGAACCCCGGCGCGAACGTAACTTCGAATCACAATTTAAATTATCACGGGCACGATCCCTTCATTTTCGAGTCGTCACTCGACAAAACATTATCACCGGTATTCCTACGTAAAGTGCTCAACCAAGAAAGTTGTCGCCGTGAATAATATAGTGTTTACAAGTGTCGACCGACTAAATTTGCTAGTTTCAAATACAAGTTAATAGTGGAAATGAACACCAATATTTAAAAAAACAAAGTTATTCAACAATTAAAATCCTGTATATGATAAACCAATTACCCGCTTCGTTTCCCGAAAGTTAATAAACCTATTATTTATAATACACCTATTTCGCAAAGTACTGGTCTGTATTTATATCGACATATTTTGCAGCCTAGGGGAACAAGTGGATTAAATTCTTTCTGTCATTTGACAATTGGGCATTTTTTTTTACTTCTGCCGTCCGTTTCTTCTTCTTTTTTTCTTTTCCTTCTTTTATAAAGAAACATACGACATAATTCGAAAAATGCCTAGTTCGCGTTGACGTCGATTCCTCGAAAGCTAACATTACAACCGTATACATACTATCTGTATATAATCCTTGTTATGACGAAAGGAAGTTTGCGTGTAAATACCAATAATTGGTGATGCTCAAATCAGGCTACAGTCTAGCCACGTAAATAAAAAACTATTCCCCAAGACATTGTTGAATTTTCAAACAAATATTTCCACGAAAACTTGTATAAAAGAAAAAATATTTCTTTCTTTCTCTGAAGAATCCCCCTTTGGAAAGCTAATGGAAATATTCTAAAAACATGTTCGTTTAAGGCGAACCTCGTTCCGTTCTTTTTATTTTCGAACTTTTGCAAATTTGCAAACTTTTTTCAAAAACATCGGAATAAATTCTAAAAACGTGTTCCATTAAGGTGAATCCTGGCCCGTGAAATTTTCATATCCGGACTTTGAAAATTTTTCAACAAATTTCCAAAACGTCTGGATTTTTTCACAAAATCACGTTTTTTGAGGAAACCGCTGCCCAATTTTTTTTCCCGTTTGCGGACTTTGAAAATTTTCAACAAATTTCCAAAACATCTGGATTTTTTCACAAAATCACGTTTTTTGAGGCAAACCGCTGCTCAAATTTTCAAATAATCCAAACACTTATAAAAAACGCGTTTTTTCGCAAAAAAAAAAAAAATAAAATAAAATAAATAAACTTTTTGTAAAAAATACGTCCCCAGTGGTCAATCTCTGCCCAATTTCTTTCCAATTGCGAGTCTAGTTCTCACTTTTTCCAACATAAGGTCACTCTGACACGATCCTATACACAATGGTAGTCCCTCTCGAAAATAGAGAACAGGTTATTATCAATAACCACAGTGCCGTAGACTCCATACACCCTGGAACTTTTAAAACATTCAAAAAATATCTTTAAGATATTATTGGCCTGGTTTATTCAAACAAGTACGTTTATACATCTCCAAATGCGACATCTGTAAGGCATACAAACACAGTACGGCACCACCGTCTGGTCTAATGGGCAACCCCAAGCGTGCCGATAGACCACTTCAATCCTTCTCAATGGACCTCATCGGACCTTTCCCTAGAAGCTACGCCGGTTACATGCATATACTCAGTGTGGTGGACGTTTTTTCCAAATATTGGTGGTTGTTTCCTCTGAAAAGGGCGACCGCGGCAGCAATAACCAATCTGTTAGAAAAGCATATTTTCATACCCTACGGTATTCCTCGTACTATAATATTCGACAATGGCAAACAATTTATAGCTCTAGAATTTAAAGAGTTTTTGTCTAAATATGGTATAAAGGATGTATTCTACAATACCCTTTACACCCCACAGAACAACACCGTCGAACGATACAACCAGACCATAAACACGGCTCTGGCAATTCTGGTTGGCAAGGACCAACGTACATGGTGCAAAAAATTAGAAAAAATACAAGCAGCCATGAACAACACGGTGAACCTCGCTACAGGCTATACACCATTTTTTCTCAAACACAGCATGGAGCAAGTAGTTCACGGTTCATTACACCCTGACATTTGCCTTCCACCCACCCCTTCCTCCACAGCAGATCCCGCAGCAAATTACGCCCACCGCTTGGAGGAACTCTCCGCTATCTATAGTGAAGTAACAGACGCTCTACTATTGGCCCACCAAAAGAGCGCCGACAGGTATAACCTTTGCAGAAAGCACGTCACGTTCAAGGAAGAAGACATCGTTTGGAGAAGAAACAACACTTTGTCGCAAGGTGCGCTGCACTTCTCTGCCAAATCGGCACCCCGCTTTGTAAAAACGAAAGTTCTAAAAAAGATCTCAGACCTTGTTTATCGATTGTCTGACATCTCTGGTAAACACATCGGAAATTACCATGTGAAAGACATTGTCGAAATTGGGAATACGGAATCAGTAAATTCCATCACATCAAGTACTCAGGCGTTACCAAATTGGCAAAACATGCATCTTGTTAACCCTGATCATTATTACCCCCCTGACCTCTCTTGGCCAGTCGTCAATCAGTGCGATGCGGTCTCTTTAGAAGTCTTATAATTCTTGTCATAAATGACGTGAGTTACTTGTAAATATTAAATGTAAATAATCACCCATATCGGCATTCGGAAGGTAATCCTTACACCCGAAGGCACATTAATGTCAACGGTAGCCTAACTCCTGTACACTCTTTTTCTTTTTGCATAATTTTATATGTTCTTGTACATCCTGCGTGCCTTGCCTGCTGTACCACAAGAGCACCTCTTGGGGCACCGTTTTCATACTTGTATGCATCCTCTTCCTGAAATTGATCACTTCGGGAAAGGGCCTCCTTTTCCTCCTACCGTCAACGGTTCCGGAAAACTCTTGCTCCGAGACGTCGCTTTTCTTTTCACAATTCTTGCAGCATCCGCGCGTTTTTTATTCCCACCTCATCATCTCATCTTGTCATATCACCTTTTTTGAATTGTTTTGTGTCGGGTTTTTGTCGTACCAGTACGTCCCTACCCTAATGTTGTAAATATAAAATCATAAGTGCAAGTCTGTATAATAACCATTGGTTTCAGACCATTGCCGCAGCTCGCTACTATGGTCACAGCACCATATTGTAAGAATGTCGCGACGATTTCTGTTATAATAGGAAATCCTCCCGTTTTTTCTTTTTTTTCTTTTTCCTCCTCACCCCATCCTACACATCCATAGTAATGTTGTTTATTGGGGATCGTTTCGAATACACCAAATAAACACACCTATCAGGTCACATTCGCTGGATTCGAAACAATTCAAGAGCAACCTTGTTGCTACTTGTGGTTTTTCTTCTTTTTTCCAAAAATTAGAATGGCGCTCAACCCAATTGCTCTATTTTTTTTTCCAGAATCGTATTTTGTCGGATTCTGAGAAAAAAAAAATTGTTATAAAAGTGACATACGTTTCGTCCCTTCATTAACATTGTTCCTTGTACATATACAACTTCATTATGAGGTACAATATTTTATCATGACATCAGTTTCTTTTGCCCTTTATTGTACCATTATTCTTGTTTGAAGTTTAAAATCTTGGCCAGATCTTCAATAAAATTTGTGTTTATCGCCTTTTGGCAAGTCTTGTAACGTATGCTAACATGAATTTATTAAGCTACAGCAGTGCCGTATTAATTACATCATTGCAACCCGCCGTCTGTATTGAATGGGGACCCACATTTTTGAACGTAAACTTTTGTAACATTATAGGCGCGAGCCTTACAATATCTACTATTATAGGTGTGAACCTTACAATATCCACTGCTATAGATGCGAATCTCATAATATCTTTGTGTTTTTACATGTCACGGGGAGTCCGTCATAACTACTCATTGTTTGCTCGTCAACACAGGGTTGTTGATCGAGAGGGTGATTTATCTCATTAAATTGTTTTAAATACCTATTGGGTTACTGTCTTTCAATACTGGGCAAATTTGTTGTAAATCGTTCATTCCTGTCACGTGAGACGTGAAAACGTGACAATATTCACCATGAGTCGTGCGAACGAAATAATATCTACCCCCATGTTTGTGTGACCTACCAAGTGTAGATCACACGCCTTTTATTTTCTGTTATCAGAAAATTATTGCTTTTGCAGCAGAGTACTCATTAACATGCCCGTGGACTTCCTGTCACAAGAATCCAGGAACTATCTACTATCTCAAAAGGACTAATCGTACGCTTCACTCATGATTATGGGGCATCGTGTCGTGGGAGTTAATTTGATGGACACAAAAACACCTAACTCGTTGTCTGGGAGACGAACAAGAAAACCCCCCAGGTTTGTGAAATTTGAGCAAGGGTCTGTCATTTCTCGCAAACAAGTAGGAAAATAAAACGACCCTCTAATCTTCTACTCAATACACGTAGAGGATTAGACTCTTTTATGTCAGTGTATTCCTTTTGTCCTACACTACCAAATGGTATTGTAATGTGCCAGGATAACTGCTGTAGACCTTGTTTCACCTCCACTCAGAGGTCGAATTTCGGAAATAGCCGAGTCCTCAGCAGTTTTCTTCGTTCAAATGTTCCCAATTGTCACCCTTTCCCTTCCTCGAAATTATCCGTGAATGGGGATATATGCGTTACGCACTTGGCGTTTCGTTTGTCAAATGGGACAACCTTCATACACGGATCCTTTCAACTTCCTACTCCTTTCCCACTTTTCATAACTTATTTGTACTCAATGTTTTTGTTCTTCGAAAGTAGAAAAAATGCTACCGTATAGACGTGAGCATAGGTCATGGAAGACCAACTTCTTTCGAACGGGGCATTTTGTCATACGTACAAACCCTTACCCACGTGTTCTTGGAAATGTATTTAGTTAAAAAAAAAAAAAAAACTAAATGGGTTAAACAGAACCTTCCTTGAATACGTACCTGTAATATGTATAAGTCTGTAGTTGCATTTAGTTAACTCTCTCTCCGTCTCTATCTCTCTCTACACGTCAAACAAATCCAATCTTTCTCAACATGCACACCTTGTTTCTCTCCAAACCCTTTCATCATTGGTCTACTAGGCAGGTAAACTTCAAGAATTTTGTTCTAATAATAATTTTTTCGCCGGATTAATAAGAAGACCAGCAGCTCTTCACCCTATCTACACCCACGCCTCTCTTCATGCTGCCTTCACTACCGTCACGGAGGTCCCATGCCTTCAAACCCTGCGTACCAAAAGCACCCGACCGCACCTAAATTAACCTAGTGTGAGTCGTGCGTGTAGTTGCGAATTGTATCATCACAAAACCATCACTCAAACAAACCCGAGCACGTCAGCTCTAGGTTGGTTCATGTTCCTGTTGCATCATGCAAATGTTCCTGCGGCATCTTGCAAATGTTCCTGTTGCCATTGTACAAATGTTCCTGCGGCATTGCAAATTTTCCTGTTGCCATTGTGCAAATGTTTTAGCTGCACCTTGCAAATGCTCTGTTGCCATCATGCCAATGCTCCTGTGCCCTTGCGCAAATAACAATACCAACGATTGTTCACACAACAATCCCACTGTATACAAACCAGTGTACCAACCACCATCACAACAACGGCTGTCATGCACACAAACCACCTCCTCTATAAAGGACCAACCACCAATTACAATTCCACTCTCCAGTACCTCAATGATGTCATACTGGCCCACCCACAGGATCCGGAAGCAGCTACCTTTTTTGACCTCTGTGACAGGTAGAACCCTCTCCACCACCAAGAAGCCTCATCCTGCGTTCTCTTCTTCGTGTTTTCTTTAAGGCCCTAGTGTTCCTTGAGTGTAATCTCAAACGGGCCAGGTTACTGTGACAAAGTAACCTTGTAACTTCAGTGTAACGTTCAAACACCCCAGACATCCTACGCAAACCACGCTACGCAAACATAGCTCACAGACCAATGATACAATTTAGACTTGTACCTTTCTTCAGCAGGTCCTTTTTTATATTTATGTATGTCACTGCTTCATGTACATTCATAGATAACTCTTTGTTCACCATGCTTTTTTCTCTTTTGTTTTTGTTTTCTACTATTTTGTAGCTAGCAACTTTTCTCTCTCTCTCTCTCCTCTTTCTCTTAAATGTTTTTTTTTGGCACAAGTGCTAGAAGGGTAAGAGGATTTCTTAGCCCTACTGCTCCATTACCACGTCGCTTTTTTTGCGGCGAGGGGGGAAGTGTTACGTTACGAAGTGACAATGTTTTCCCCAGTTCACTGCTTTCCCCATTTTACGCCAGAATAGTTCGTAGTACCTAAATTCCCCGCACCGCGCTGAGTTCGACGGGCAAGCCCCGTGCCGGCCAGCGCCCGCACGCATTCATCCGCTTGCCTCGGGCATGACAACAGTGTCCCAAGTGATTGCGCCAAGGCGCTCTCCGAGAACCTAAACTCGTGATGTTTCTATAGTGTGAATTGTGCACGAAAAGGCTCCCGCCCACCGGTAGCCTGTCTGCTGACTACCACATTTCCTGCTGCTGTGAGTAATATGAACCCTTGCCCTCTTTTGTGTGCTACGTCCCGCCCTTAAATTCACTAACACGTGTGGAGAGTTGAGAGAGAAGTTCCCCCGTCGTGATAGAATTCTAGTCCTAGCAAATACCCATGTGTAGTATGCCGAGGCTGGCAATTGTAAAACCCTGTCTCCTTCTAAATGAATAAACCCTTTACGTGCAAAACTGTGTTCTGATTGAGGAAGGAGACCTGGAGATTGTGAGGAAAGGAGGAGGAGGTATTCACAAGCGAACCACAAGCACTCGCCTTGGTTTTGAGAGAACCTTGCTTGCGCCGGCTTTCCTGAGCTAGTTTTGTTGGCCTATTAATTGCGTGTCCTTTCCAGGTTTGGTTTAGCAAATGGCCGTAAGTAAGCGGTAATGCTAACATTGTTTACGTGCCAGATAATCAAACAAAAAGGATCGTGTATCATAAAGTACTACAATAAAAATGAAACTTAATTTAGAATAGCAGAATTTAAAAAAATAAATAAAAAATCGACTGTTAGGCGGTACGAAGTTCGCCGGGTCAGCTAATTTTAATATAATAATGTATTGTAATTCAAAACTATATGTATAGGTTTCTACCATATGGTACCTATATAGGTACCAAATGCGTGACGCATAGTTGGTATTTAACTCATGTGTATTTAACTCAATGCATAGTAGACGAATAGTATAAGAAGTCGGGGCAGACATGGCACGATTAAGTGAATCAGAGACTTGATTCAGGCCATGTCAAGGGCCAGAATAATAGAAGGGTATGTATGAAACTATGTATGAATGTTCTCACAGATCTGAATACAGACTTTGACATAATCATTTTAACTGAATGCTGGATCAATGAAAACTACATTCCAAAAAACATAACCAACTACACCCACTACAACACACAGAATAACCTAACACAGAACGAGGGAGTTATCGTATTCATCAAAAATCATATATCTCACTCAGTGAACGAAATTATAATCAACGACTTTAATTGTCTCAAAATTAAAATAGAAAACCATGTAACCATATTTTCTATATATCGATCACCAAGCACATCTAACATAATCCCATTTCTAAATTCACTTAATCAATCTCTATCATCTGTGAAAAATTGTGATAATATCCTTATTATCGGTGATCTCTATATAAATATAATTAATTCCACACATCCTCAAGTCAATGAATATATAAACCTACTAACACTCCAATGTTTCGTCCCAGCCATCACAGCACCCACCAGGATATCTGGCTCGTCTGTGAGTTGCATTGATCATGTATTTTCAAAGTGTAAATTAAAAACCAGATCTCTTGTATACCAATGCACTGTCACAGACCACTACGCTTCCATAACATCTCTGTCTCATAAAATACATAAACCACCGCAGCATGTAATCACGCAAAAGAAAATATCTTACAATACACTTTTTGACTTGGTCTGTCAAGAAAATTGGTTAAATGTTTACAAACAGATTGATCCCAGTCTGGCCTGCAAATCTCTTGTTGACACACTACATATCCATCTAACTAACGCTACATCAGACACAACTCACAAAACTAAACACCATGATTCTAAGCTTAAGCCTTGGATAACTGTTGGTATCCTACACTCTATTCGTAAGCGCGATAAACTACACGCACTCTGTAAAAAAAATCCCAACGACCATGAATCTCACCTGTTTTACAAGAAATACAGAAATGTGTGCAAAAAAATTTCATTAAAGGCCAGAGAAGATTACTATAAAAAACAAATAAATAACGCAGAGAATGACAAGAAAAAAATATGGAATATGTTTCACCACAATTGGCTCTAACCTTTCCAATCATATTTTGACAAGAAATAGTGTTTCGGAACATGAACTTGCAAACGAAATATCCCTGACTCACCTGAAATATAGTCCTTTCCTTTTCACCCCCACTACAGAATTAGAAATTATAGAAATCATATCAACCTTAAAAAATACTCACTCAACAGGAATAAATGAAATCTCTACTAAACTTACAAAACATTTAAAAATACTTATAGCCAAGCCTCTAGAGCATATTATAAACCTTAGTCTCCAATCCGGTATATTCTCAAACTCTCTTAAACATGCCTCAATCATCCCTATATACAAATCAGGTGACAGATCTTCCCTAAATAGTTACAGGCCAATATCTCTACTGAGTACAATCTCCAAAATCATTGAAAAAGTAGTAAAACTAAAACTGGTTAAGTTCCTTGAGGAAAATAAAATCCTTTCAAATAATCAGTATGGCTTTCGCAAAAACCATAGTACTGATGATGCAATTGCAACCTTCACCAAACTGATATCCGATAACCTTGATAAGGGTAATAAACCTCTTGCTGTCTTTCTAGACTTATCAAAAGCCTTTGATACTATTTCACATCACATTCTCCTAAAAAAACTGCAACAGATTGGGATAGAAGGTACTGCCCTAAAGTGGTTTAAAAGCTACCTTACACAAAGATCGCAAACAACTGTTCTTCACTCAAATCGAGCATAAAGAAGTAAATGTCTATCTATCTCCTACGGTGTGCCCCAAGGAAGTGTTCTGGTCCGCTCCTATTCCTCATATATATGAACTCCCTATTGAAACTGGACATTGATGGCAATATAATATCTTTTGCCGATGACACGGTTATCATATTCACTAGCAAAACATGGAAGACATCAATAGAGAAGGCAAATTATGGTCTTAATAAAATTAAAAAATGGCTAGACTCCAACCTCCTCACCCTAAATGTACAAAAAACACAATACATTCACTTTTCAATCCGTAAATTCACACTCCCAGTAAACCTTCCTAAATTAATCATTCACACTTGCTCACAAAATCTAGACACATCTCCACAAACACCCAATAATAGCTGCTCATGCCCAAATCTTAAGCCATCAAATGAAATAAAATACCTAGGTGTCATTATAGATAACCAAATACGCTGGGAGGCCCATATTAACTCCATAACTAAGAGACTCCGTAAGTTATGCCATATTTTTATTCTCTACGATCAATCCTTGATATAAACACTCTAAAAACTGTATATTTTGCTCTATTTCAATCGATAGCAACGTATGGCATTATAGGATGGGGAAGTTGTGCAGCATCCATCCTCTACCCTCTAGTGACAGTACAAAAACTTTTGCTAAGGGTCATCTTCAAATATTCCCCCTCTCATCCATCAGAGCCACTTTTCAAGAAACTCACATTCCTTGACATTCGCCAACTGTATATCAAGATAGCTCTTATCCATATCTGGAAAAATGGATTGATAAACTCTACGCAAACGGACATACATACACGCTACTCAAAGCACGGAAAATGCATAATTCCTGTAACAAAAACCACTTTTTCACAAAGGCAGTACTCATACATCGCACCTAAAATATTCAACACGTTAAATAACGACCTCAAAAACACTTACTCACTTTGCAACCGGTGTGCATAAATGGATATCTGAAAAGGGGCGAAATTTCTTTAAGGAACATATGAACCTATACCACCAGTAAATAATTTAAATAACTTGTATATTACAGAACAATATATTTCTCTTTCATAAAAAATGTTTAACACCACTGACATGTTTCTTATACTCAAGTATTTATTACGAAAAATATTATGAAAATAATTCCATATTTGAGTACATATTTTTAGCCTTAGCTCAAACGTGGATTTACGCAAAAACTTCTGATATATATCTAAATACCTATGTTACCATAACACGCACATGCAAATTGCTCATCAAGATATAACTTATCCCTACTCTCTTACCAAATAGTACTTTCTTTGATTTTATATTGTACTTGTATTTTTTACAAACACACTTGTACTTAATGTACTTGTATTCTTATTTCATTTTAATAGTATTTTAATTACACAATAGTACTTGTATTTCTTTTTTTTTTGATACATGCTCCTTGTATTATTTTTAATTCAATAGTACGTATTTTCTTTCATATCCTTTTCATATTATTTAAAAAATTTCTGTTTTTCCATACCTATTTTTAATATTCATATATCTTAAACTTATGTAGATATTTTGAATTATTTTTAATTCCTTTATACATCATACTTGTTTTAGATGTATAAATTATTTTATTTTATTTTAATATTATTTTGTTTTACTTTCAACTTATTTTTAATTTGTATTATTATACTTAACATAAAATTGGCCACTACAACACGGGCATGTGCCTAGTGTGATGGCCAAAAAATTATCCATTTACTGTAATGTATAAACTTTACTGAATAAAGAACATTAAAAAAAAAAAAAAATGTGAATGAGGCAAAGAGTGAGTGTCAATACGAGGTTTACATCAGTTTTACATTCTACGCGGATATCCACATTTCTCACACGATCATAATATATGGTTTTACCACACATCGCCTGAGGGATCTCATTTCGACAGCATTTAGTTTACTTTCATCCTTCCTCTGCCAGTTTCATGCCTCACTGCCATACATCAGGGTAGGCACCAGGACTCCATTGTGGACTGCTAGCTTCGCTTCTTTTAACAGTATTTTCATTAGTGCCAACGGCATTCAGTCCTCCATTAATGGAGTTACCTGCATTAACCCTTTTTTCAATATCTCTATCAGCCTTCCCATCTCTCGTAAACATACTACCCAGATACACAAACTCATCCACCTGCTCCAAGTAACTAAGAGTATCTACTGAAAAATTGGAAATTATAATTGCTCTTAAAAAAAAGAAACGTCTTCGTGGCCTGATTCATACAAAATTTAGTTCTGAATACCAAATAATTTCATTACAGAACTTCTTCTTCTACCTTTCCCTAAAAAACCCTCCACACAGCATCCCCAAAGATGACAAAGACACTGGGGGATTTTTTATCAGGTGTAGTGCTAATGCGAGAAAAAATACAATTTAACCAATTATAATTATTATAACAAACTCTCCCGATCCGGCCGGCCACGCAGTAGATGGGCGAACGCATTCGCTGAAAAGAACTAAACAAACTTCACCCGTTGAACCCAGGCATCCCTATATCATTCATGTTAGTTCTCCCTCAATCTTTATAAAATCCACACCACCCGCTTGCCAGCTGCCCACTGCCTGAATTGAATATTTGAATTTACCGGCTTTTCTCTACTCTAATAAGCATGTATTATACATATAAACTAATTAACTCGCCACTATTTATACAATGCTTGCAATGCAATACTGGATATTTGAAAAGGGAAAATCAAATACCTACTTACTCTAGGACATCTATTTTCCAATTTCTTCCGTGAAACGAATTTCAAAAGTGACTATAGTACGGCCCGCCAGCCGTTTTAAATCGCACAAAAATATGTTTTCTTTGAATTTCTCGGCTTTTCTCTAATATAATTTACATGTATTATACATATAAACATTTCTCTTCAATTACTCTATGTATTGGTGAAAACCGTATGAAAATCCGTTGTTTAGTTTAAAAGATTAACGCGCACATACATTTTGAGCAACTTCATTTTATACTATGTAATGATAATAATGATACGATATTATTTGTTCCGACGCTTTTAAAAGTAAAATACTTTACGTACCGAGTGAATGTTTTTAAGGCTCTGGAAGTAATTATTTAATAAGACAGGAGATGGGAGCCTTGCTTCTATCAAGTATTAAACCTCGGTTTTCCCAATTTCTACCGATTTCTTACTAATCTACCTTAAACATTTGAAGTTTTTAAGCTCTTAAAAAAATATATGTTATTTTTGAAGATAATATCTAGACATTTATCGCGCCGAAACGCAAATTATAGAATATTCCCTCGATAGAAAAAAATCACAAAGTATGCTCCAAAAATTATTATTAACACGTTTGTTTCAGTTATTTTACAAGTTATGTATATGAAAAAATTCACAGCGTTTCTTTAAATAAAAGTAAAGACAATTATTGCGAGGTTTTTGCTCTTTTTTCAATAAACCGTGATTAATTAAATATTTTAACAACAGGCGCTTACGTTTTTTTAATTCTAAAGATAATATTTACAGGCCATCTCTATCTAACGTGCGTGTAACCTATGTGCCTTTCAAATATTCGTCATTCTTTTGCAACATTGGCTCCTCCTTAGCCGCTAATATACATGGCAAAATCAAACACAATCCAGCCAATGAAATAACGTTAATGCATGATAGCATTGAATCTTTATATCTTCAGCCTACTACGGAGTTAGAAATAAGTCTAATATTAAAATCTCTAAAACAAAATGCAAGTGCTGGTTACGATTCACTCAAATGTAAGACAGTGCTAAGTCTCTCCACAGAATTGATTCCTACTTTAACAAAATTAATCAATCAATGTTTTAAAGAGGGAACTTTTCCGGATAGCTGTAAAATTGCTAAGGTGATACCAATTCACAAAGGTGGGTCCAAAACAAATACCTCAAACTACAGACCCATCTCAATCTTACCAATTTTATCTAAAATTTTTGAACGTGTAATTTACGATAGATTAAACAATTTTCTGCTAAAAAAAAAATTCTTATATAAAAAACAATACGGCTTTAGGAAAAAATCGAACACACTAGGAGCAATAAACGACTTAATCAGTAAACTTAGAAGTGGCATTGATGGTGGAAATTATATTTTATCTATATTAGTTGACCTTCAAAAAGCCTTTGATACAGTTAGTCATGACATACTTCTCAAGAAACTCGAAAAAATTGGTGTAGTTGGTCCTGCTCTCAATATACTCAAATCATATCTTAGCAATAGAAAGCAATTCGTTAGCATTAACAATCAAAATAGCAACTACGTTCCAATAAACTATGGAGTTCCGCAGGGGTCGCAGGGGTATGATATATCGCAATTAATTTTAAATGGTGAAATCTTTTTATACGCAGATGATACAGCAATTTTCTACTGGGGTAAAGATTTAGATATCTTACTAGAAAATGCACAAACAGATCTAGAAAAAATCAATAGTTGGCTCCAATCAAATGTTTTAACAATGAATGTTAAAAAAACAGGATACATGATCTTAAGCTCAACCCGTAAAATAATTCCTCCTCATGTACCCTTAAAAATTGAAAATAACGACTTGCAAAACCTGATCCAGGAAAAATATCTTGGGTTGTGCATTGATCAGCATTTGACATTTAAACAACACATACAAGGTATTAAAGATAAAATCATCCCCTTAAATAGCGTATTTAGCCGGCTATCATATCTGTGGCCAAATAAATTAAAAATAGGTTTATATTATAGTGTCGTACAATCACATTTAAATTATTTGATTGAAATCTGGGGAAACGCATGTGAAAAACACATAAATGAATTACAGGTAATACAAAACAAGGTAATCAAAAAACTATTTAATTACAAGCCCAGAACATCCACAAAAAAATTATATATGGAAACAAAACTATTAACATTAAGAAAACTATATGAATACAATACATGTCTCCTTATATACAAAATACAAAATAATCTCGTACACACAAACACAGAATTCATTAAAACGTCCCAAATACACAAACACTTTACACGACAACGCGATAACATACATTTAAATACCATCCACACTAACTATGGTAAACAATCCATTGGTTACGAGGGGGGCAACTTATATAATTGCCTCCCAAATGACATTAAAAACGAAAAGAAGCTGGGTAAATTTAAAAAAACAATTATTTACATTTATTCTTGATAAACAAAACAATGAAATAGAATAGCGCTGTATTGAAATATTTATTTTATCTTAATGTGTATAATTATTTCTAGTTAAATGAGTGAAAATGTAATTTTCTTTTAACTGGAATAAAAAATAAAAAAATAAAAAAATTCGCTGTCTAGACAGCTCGCCACACAGACGTGTAGTCCTACGTTTCATGATTTGTTTAATATACACGTACGTAAATAATAATATTATTTTGCGAAAATGGTAAGACAACATCAACAAAGTCGTATTTCTAAGCGTAAACATTATCTCCAAAATCGAGAACGTATGATGGAATGTATAAGGTAAGAAAAAAAAAAGAAAATTTTGATTTTATTAATGTAATACATACTCGTATTATTTACTATTATGTAATGAATCGTGCACAGGGCACGGGGGTTTAGAATAACCTGTGGTTATTCCTTGCTAAATAAAACGCTTATGGATTTCGATAAGAATTATGCCCAATCACCAAACAAGATCCGGTATACACAATTAAGCAATACTCACTGTTGTGTCTCGTAGCTTGATCTTCATTCAGCGACGGTCATAGGTATATCCAAGGGGTACGATAAGATTGTTCGGTTATTAGAACCACGATGGAGTTTGAGTCACGATACGATTAAGCGGTTCACACAAAGCATTCGATAAAGACGGCGAGATAATACTTCACATTACACGCTTCCGATTGATAGAAAATAACATTTCAACGTCGAGCGAAATGTCACGTTACTATTTGTTACGATGGTTGTTGATAGACTGACGATATTGTGGTACTTGACTTAGTCCACCGTATAGGTAAGTACACTTAACGTGCGGATGTCCAAAATCTGGGTTCCTCCGATCTGCATGGTAAATTGGAACACAAATACGTATGAAATTCATCAGCGTTATGAAACATTCCGCCCACCAAAATAGAGCAAATTGTATTTTAAAGAAAAGTTGAACGTTAAGCGAAACGCAGAATGCCATGAAACGTGACGTAGATGAAAAGAAGACGAAGAAAATTTTAAACTATATTTAAACGATAACTAAATCTAGATAACTTGACGATACGAAACTAAATGATACGATAAACACAGACGTAAAAAAGAATAAAACGAACCGCGAAACGATGATGATTAGTCGCATTGCCTAGGCAATGGACACGATTTGGTGAATGGTCTTGTAAGAGAAGATCCATTCAAAGTACGAAACGTAACGATAAGCACAAGATTTTTAATTACGATTCTAATCACCTCATCCGTAGAGAGTGATGTCCAATGTTTGGTTAAAGATAGAATACGAATTTCGAAATGATTAAATAGAAAATCCGAACGACGAGAGGCTTTGTTATGAAAGTTGTGTACCAATAGATAACAGGAACCGATAAAGCGTTGGAGTTTCCGAAAACGATATAATTTTTTTAATAAAAGTCCAGCAGAATATCATCAGGTTGGACTAATGACGATTGAACTCGTTCCTCAGAGTGAGTTCAATTTTGTTAACATAGCCATCTTAGATGGGCCAAGAGTCGTTTGGCTGGATAAACCCGGAGGGCTCAGCCCACCATAACATGTTACGGATAAGAAAGGCCTGAGAATGGCCACGTGAAGTGATATCCGATGGATTATCAACCGATGAGGCTTGACACCGATGATTAGATGCGATAACTGTCAAAAGCGATAATTGGTCGGTGTACCGATTCTTGTGACAAATGTCATCAGATGGAGTGTCTGGTGGCCTCCACTTCCATCCCAATACCCTGAGAGTAAAAGAATGATCAACATTCTTGAAGATGACATTAGTTAGATAGTAGTCCGGCGGTAGAAAGGCGCGAAGTTTCGGTTTGCTATAATCCAACTTCTGCAGTTCAAGTTGACCTCGTTTGGTATGTTCGATGACTTCGGATTGCGTTAGTTGAACTTGTTCCAGACTGGAACAGCCGATTACGATAGAATCGATATTTGAGTCCGAAGTGATCGCGTGGCGTGTGAGTGATAATCCGTAACCTTTCTTTTCTGTCAAAGATCTGACAATACGATAGGACAGAATAAAGGCAGAGATATCAGAAGTCACGGGGTGTAATGGGTAATCCGGGGTAGATTCCGATAGTTGATGACGCCAAAATATTCTTTGGAACGCGCGATTTGGCTCTTAAAGAAATATTTGGCGATAGATTTGCCGTACCTCAGCAATGAACACCACAGATGGTGAACGAAAGTTTTGCAGAAGTTCAGCAATGTTCGTTTGGAGCTTGGGAACGATAAGGAAGGCATCATTTGATGATTATTCATTCACCTCCGTCACCGAGGCATCGAAGACCAATCGCAACATAGTAATAACGGTGCCCGGACGAAGAATGCAATGACGAAGTATGTGATGCATTTCCTTGAGTAAATCTTTTCCAGGAACACGTGTCAAGTGACCACTGTGCAAGTAGTCAGTCATGAAAGCGAAGTACGGTTCACGTAAACTGAGCTTTACTCTCGGTTTACGTTCGAGTGAAAGGATGATGCGCGAAGAGGCTTCGCGCGAACCTGGGGAAGCGATATCCTTATCCCCTTTTCTAAAAGGTAAGGCTACTATGAATTATCCCGAAGGATCACGTGAGTGATTATTGTGATGGACCTGCTCATCACGTTGTTTTTCAGAGGTGAGATGTGAAGACTGAGGGAATGTGTCAAACTCCCTCAGTTTCTTGACCTTTTCAGGAAAACGGTACTGGTTTGTTTCGATAAATTGACTATAAAAGTCACGTGAGCGATAAATGCGATATACTTGTTCACGACGTTGTTTGGTAGGCTGTGAAGACTGAGGAAATGTGTCCAACTCCCTCAGTCTCTTGACTTCTTCTGGAAGACGAGACTCGTTGGTTTTGATGAAGGAGTTTGACGATCGGTAGCAAAACCAACCGAATCCAGAGGAAGCCAACCGAATGGTGAATTGATAGCTGAAGGCTGGTGAAGATCACCCGTTAATTGGAGTCTCGGTAAAGATGGCAAGATCTCAACATCTCGAAGTAGGTCAGTCGCTCCTGTGTCAGTTGTCAGTTTGTGACAGTCAGAGTCGGCATGAAGTATGTCTTGGAACAGATGATAAGATAACTGGTCGAATTGAATTGTTGGCAATGGAAGTAACTTCGTGTTGAAGATAGTTTGTCCCTTAACATCGACATCGAAATTAGTGACGCCTGACGTGGTTGTAGAAGATTGGCCTAAGCCACGGATTTTCTGAGAGCTGACTGGACGCTCGGCAGTGCGATTGGGTATGAAGTGTGCTTGACTGTCTGAATCGGTCAACCCACGAAATGTTTGAAAACTGCCGGAGGAATCACGATTGCTAATATGAGCAGTAGGCAAACGTACGATGCAGCTGTCACCGAAGTTAGCAAGGAAAAGAACTGGAGGATCAGAAATAGAAGCTCCTTGAATGGCAAACGTGGTGGGTCGTTGGTACTCCTCTTCAGCAGAAATGTTGTCTTCCCTATGAAGAAGAGTGTGGTGCTTACGATGACATTTCTGACAATCAAACACAGATTTGCAATTCGTGAGAGAATGAGAAGGCGTGAGACAATTCAGACACCAACGGTGTGCCTTTGCAAATTGAGCACGTTCCTGAACCGATTTGAGTGCAAATGATTTGCACTTAGCGATATGGTGAGTACCCTTGCAAAACGCGCACTTTGAAGTGAACGCAGTCAAGGACCCTTTGATTTAAGGTTTTGCCTTCATCGTGTCACAAATAAGCGATGACGTTTTTGTTATGATAGCTTGATCATGAAATGTTGAAATGTTTTGGTTTGGTAAGATAATGTTCGCGGGCTCCGATTCGAAAGATTGATTCGTTAATTCCTTGTGAATTACGACGATTTTGAAATAAAAATTATTAAAAAATTATTAAAAAAAAAATTATTATTAAAATTATTAAAAATTAATAAAAATTATTATTCGAACTTGATCTTCAATGTCCTTGTTTGCCTCATCTAAAGCTAAGATATCAGCGTGAACGGTTTCAAAATCATTAACAATTTTTTGCAACTTCGTATAATACGCTAAAAATAATGGGTAATTGGTTTCATCTTGCAAAACGCTTTGACCGACTTCATACACCTTGTTCAATCTGCTTATGGCTACGTTCCGTCTTCTACACAAGCCTTGTAAAGTTCTAGCCATTTTTTAACAATAAACAAACGTACAAACGAAATAGTCAGGAAAATGTAATGAAATAAATAAATAGAATTCGTTATTATTTAAATACCCGTTTGGTCGTTAATAATTAAGAACTTAATTAATTCTACGATTCACTGTTTGAATTCGTTCTTCGAAATGACATTTCAATTTTCGTAACACTTCATAGCATTCTTTCGTTTTTTCAAAGAAAGAATTTATTATACGAATTTATTATATCTAAAGGTTCGCTGGTATCCGGCACCAAAATGAATCGTGCACAGGGCACGGGGGTTTAGAATAACCTGTGGTTATTCCTTGCTAAATAAAACGCTTATGGATTTCGATAAGAATTATGCCCAATCACCAAACAAGATCCGGTATACACAATTAAGCAATAGATCTTCATTCAGCGACGGTCATAGGTATATCCAAGGGGTACGATAAGATTGTTCGGTTATTAGAACCACGATGGAGTTTGAGTCACGATACGATTAAGCGGTTCACACAAAGCATTCGATAAAGACGGCGAGATAATACTTCACATTACACGCTTCCGATTGATAGAAAATAACATTTCAACGTCGAGCGAAATGTCACGTTACTATTTGTTACGATGGTTGTTGATAGACTGACGATATTGTGGTACTTGACTTAGTCCACCGTATAGGTAAGTACACTTAACGTGCGGAAGTCCAAAATCTGGGTTCCTCCGATCTGCATGGTAAATTGGAACACAAATACGTATGAAATTCATCAGCGTTATGAAACATGTAATATTTATTATAAAAATAAATTTTCAATTAATTTGTGTATTATATAACAAAGGTGACAGTTATTGTTTTATTTTTTACAGAATGCGTTTTTTTTTTTTTTACATTAACTCCACACAGGAGGCCCTGAGGAAAATAATTTCCCTCAGGGCCTATGTCATCTGGGATGCTGTGTGGAGGGTCTTTTTGAGGAGAGGAAGGAATGAACATTGGTCTTGAAGAGACCCATGTTGTAGGAAGGAGGAAACACAGAGGCCGGCAAATCATTCCACAGCCGAGCTGTTGAACACAAGAACGAGTCAAAGAAACGACCCGTTCTCATGTGACAAATGTCAACTGTGTACAAATGTTGGGCACGCGTTTGGCGTGTTTCCCGACTATGCACCGGTGCCGAAGGGATCAATGATGCTAGTTCCTCGGAGCATCTTCCATTGTAATACCGGTAGAACAAGGATAGCATTCCCACCCGACGCCTGTGCTCTAAAGATTGCAATCCGTCTGTTAAGATGGGAGAATCTATCAAACGGACCGCCCGTTTCTGCACAGAGTCGAGGGTATTTTTCAGGTATTTTGGAGCTCCAGACCAGAGGTGGCTGCCAAATTCAACCGTGGGGCGCACTTGCGATTTGTACAGGGTTAGCAGTTGTGTACTTTTAAAGTATCTGCGGGCCCTGTACAGTACGCTCAGTTTTTGGGAGGCTAACTTTACTCTGGCTTCGATGGAGCCCCCATACCTGAGCTGGTCACTTAGGGTTACACCAAGCAAATCAATGGAGGGCCTGTTCGGAAGATTGCTTCCGTTGAAAGAGACTAGATTTTCATTGCGATCGCTTTTAGACGTAATCAGACAAGATTGGGTCTTTGAAACATTAAATTCAACGAGATTATTTTTACCCCAAGAGAAAACACTCTCGAGGTAACCGTCCATTCTTTGCTTCAAAGCCTTACGAGCTGTTGGAGTTTGTGAGCCCTTTGGGGGCTTGTCAAACAAAAAGCTATCATGAACTGTACTGTCATCCGCGTAGCAGTGAATTGGTGCACATGACAAAAGGTCGTTGATGTGCAACAAAAACAGAGTTGGAGACAGAACCGATCCCTGCGGGACGCCAGCATTTATCGAGTGAGAGGAAGAGGTGAAACCATCGACTACCGTCTGAATCGACCTCTCCCTCAAGAAGTCGGCAATCCACGTACACAAGGATGCGGGAAGTCCGTAAGAATGCAGTTTGTTGACAAGTCCTCGGTGCCAAACCCGGTCAAAGGCCTTGGATATGTCCAGTGCAACCGTTTGGGTCTCACCGAAACGTTCCAGGCATTGCCCCCAAACATGCGTCACATACGCGAGAAGATCACCGCACGAGCGGTTCCGCCGGAATCCGTATTGACGGTCGTTAATAATTTTGTTCTTCTCGAGGTATGTGAGCAGTTTGTCGTTGATCACACGTTCCATCACCTTAGACAGAACTGATGTGATCGCTATGGGGCGGTAGTTGGCCGGGTTGGAGCGGTCACCCTTCTTTGGAATAGGATGGATAACCGTTTTTTTCCAACCAGAGGGCACAGAGCCAGTCTTCAGGGACAGTTTAAAAAGCTTCGTCAAAATTGGAGCTATTTCTGCAGCGCACCTTTGCAGTACCAGGGCAGGTATTCCGTCAGGCCCACTAGCTTTATTAACATCAAGCCCTCGTAAAACATGGAGTACTTCCCGATGCCGGATCCTCAGCTTTTTCATACGAAAACCGCAGTGAGGAACCGACGTCGGGACAGCACCTTGGTCATCGAGGGTTGAGTTATCCGCAAACATTTTACCTAGTAAGTTAGCCTTTTCGGTGGCGGTGATTGCTAGTGAGCCGTCAGGTCTGGTAAGAGGTGGCAGACTGGATTTGCAGAAATTGAGACCTATTGAGCCCGCAAGCGACCAGAATTGCCTGCTGCCATGCGGGCATGCAGTCAGCTTTCTGCTGATCTGCTGGTCGTGCTCTAATTTTGACCTATTTATGATTCTCTTGGTTTCCTTTGCCATTTTGTTGTAAGCTGTTCTGTCTTCGGATGTTCTAGATGTGTTGTAGGCTCGGTAAGCCGATCTCTTTTTATACCTCCGTTTATATTTTGATATTCCTAATTTCTGTTAACAACTATTAAACTGTGCATTCTGTGAACATTTTTAAGTGGACTATTAACATGTACACTTTTTACAATGCTAATCCAATGACTTTTTTTCTGTTAATACTCTGTAAATGTTCCAAAACAATAAATAAATAAATAAATAATAAAATAGTACCAAATTTAGTGCTACTTTGGTGAAATTGGTGCATTACTTCGTACGCCATACATGTTGTGTTATGTAGGTATTATGGTATTGTTGTGAAGCGCCTTTGAGGTGATTTTTCGTAAAAATGGCGCTCTGTTTATTATCAAATTCGCAGAGCACCGTTATTATGTAGTATTGTATAGGTAAAACATTGTAAGTTGGAAGCAATAAAAATGCTTAGTATTGATGTATTGGTCTATCTGTGTGAATGTCAAGCGACGCCCACAAAACCGATAAGGCTCTCTGTCTTGCTTACGCCCACTTATTGCAACTAGTTAGAAGAGAGGCATGTTTTACGACACCCTTTTGAGGCTGTACCTACAGGGTGTTCTATTCTCTTCATTCGGTTCGTAATTTGATGTAAACATACGTGTACCTACATTTCGCAAGTGATAAAATCAAATTTTTAAATTTGAAATAATAAATAGTTTGCATTATTTTTAAGTCGAATCTTTATTAGTAGATTTACAGAGTGTTTGTAATATTTAATACGATATCATGGAGTCCTGTTATGAAACGGAACGTGGAAAATCACTGAATGGACCAACTGAATGGTGAAATTTTATTCCGTATATTTAATTATTTTACTTATAAAAAACGGTGGTCGACTTTTAAGCATTAATAACTTTATGATTTGACGTCTAAGGCAACTGGAGTATCACAGACTAGTACCTATTCAACCGTTAATCCTTTGTACCTTGGTGTTAGTTAATATACTATAATATTTTAGATAATATACGTACAATATACAGTGTTAATTTCAAGCGACCTCCCAGGTAAGTATGGTCCTGTTTTAATTAAATTTTAGGCAGCATCGCGTTCATTGGTCAAAATATTGTACACATATTTTCGTATCGGTGATCAATGAACCGATGTGTGCAATTTTTAGCCATAAGTTGTTTATAATTGTTTGCCTAGTTTGTAGTTTTTTAGATTTTAGAAATGTATTATAAGTTTGTACAACGCCCTTGAGGTGATTTTTCACAAAAACGGCCCTATATAAATCATCCAAATATTATTATTATTATAGTTGCTGATGATGACTGATACATAATTAAATATTTACTGTTGCTGATGATTGCTAACACATAATTATAAAAAATAAATAATCCATAAGCAGCAAAAATTTTAAGCACTGATTTTGGAAATCACACTTCATTTCAACATTAGGTTCTTGGTTTAGGTAAACTAAGTAATTCATGCGTATTGAGTTTTAAACGAAACTTTACAAATGTCGAATCCGTACAAAAAAATGGCGGCAATGGAGATGTTTTATATGGGAAATTTATAACTTTGAAAACCGAATTTTAATGCATGTTTTTCCATCTATCCCGACCGAAACCGATGTTTCTTTTGGTAATTAAGTTTAACAGTCGTTTACTTTTCAAAATCTATGCCTATTAAACGTGTAGCGGCATGTGGCGGCTTGTAGATTATTTACTTTATAAAATATTATCTATATGTATAAGTATGAATATTATAATAAATTAATCTTTTTAAATAAGACAATATTTTTTTACCTTTTTGTTAGTTATGAATACCCATTTGAATTCAATCCTGAAGATTATCACATTTAGTTAATAAACTTATTTTTCTTCCTAAACCTTCAGTATTTCTATAAAAAATGTTGTAAAACAACATTAGTTTTATGTTACCGATTTAAACACGCTTTGGATTCGGATTCTCAATTGTGAAATAATTATTAATTGCTTTTTTGTTAAAAGCCTAAAACGAAACACGCTGTATGAAAGTTTTGCATCTGTGTGAGTACTGTGATGAAGTCAACTTAACTTGCGAGACCTATAACTTGGGGCTGCGATCTGGTGATAAAAAAAGGTTTTGTAAAGTATGAAGTACAACGATATTACTTAAACGATAAAAATAATTAGATTTATAAAACACTGTCACCTCACAAGAGCAGTTCAGCGGTAAAATGCCTGGTGTCTGCGGTCTAATAAAGTATAAACTCAATCACTGATTACAACAGTGAAAAAGTTTATTTCCTTTACAAAACCTTTCTTTGCTACTAGAGATCTTCCCAATAAATACTGCGATAAATTGGAAAAAAATATGCTCGGCAGATCTGTCGGAAGCTGAGTTCATCCCAAGTATTTTTATCATTGGAAGTCATACAATTATTTATTAATTAATTATTATTTTTACCAGTCCACATTCTGCTTTAGGTATCGTATTTTTGTATGGTTTTACAATCTGTAATTACATTTTACCCTTAGTAATATGAGATTCGACATTCGTTGAAATTTATAATTTATACAATGTGATTTATGATGAGCAATTAAATATACTTACACTGTTTAAAACTTCATTCTTTATCCACTGGAACGATTTCGGTCGAAATATCGACCACTTTGATTTTTCTGCGATTGAAATCGGTCGAAAAATCGACCGATTTTTCTACCATTCGTAAAATATTTATTATAATTATTTAAAACCTTTCCATGGCCAGCTATTTGTTTTATCGAATAGCTGATAAAATATTATTTATGTCTATGACCTTATCGGTTGTCTTTGAAGTGTTATTCAATGAGTTTTCGCGGTTTTCTAAGGCGTCCTGTCAAAAAACGAAATAAAACTTTTGACTATTTCGACGAATTATGGTCTCTACCTAAAATGCCGTAAGTAATTCATTTATTGGGTTTTTAACGCATAATTATATATCTGTGTTATTATGATTGAATTATCTATCTTTGAAATGCGTTTTTAATTCGTTTGTTGTTAATATATTGTTTTGCTGGATGTTTTGTGTAAAAATGCGTCGACTGAAGACGTCATCTGTTTTTGATTTACAATAATTTCATAAATACTGCACTCGCGCATTTAAAATATAGTTATTCAATCAGAGTGATTCATAACAAAGAGATAAATATAAGTTTAATTTGAATTGGTTCATTATTAATACAGATATTTGCTGTCCAATTATTTAAAGTCATATGTCAAAAAGTCTGACTTTTTTTAGATGTAAAATGGTGTAAAGCCTTCGTCGCACAATAAAAATTTGGTTATTTAGTTGTATAATTAATTAATTTGTTTACTTTTACCAAATTTGTGCAGAAACAGCTATCGTCCAGGGAGAGGGAGAACTCCACGACCCAGGTTTAAATAATTATTTTAAAATTTTATATTACTGCAATATTTAACAAAATTTAAACATTTAAGTACTTACCTACATTAAGTGTTTTCAATTTAAAATATATAGAGTGGTGCTGGCTGCAAGAGGTGGCAGAGGAAGAGGGAGAGGTGGGGTACGAGCTACAGATGGAGTACCAGCTAGTGCCGGACTACCTGCACGTGGACGTGGGAGTCAACGCAGAGCTGCAATTGTAGCCTCGTCTGGAGTGTTAGTATTTTTTAATGCATTTTATGAAAGTACTTTGCTGTGGCCGTTGAACTCATAATATATTTGTATTTATTTAAACGGTGACCCTGCTTTGCTACTGGTGCGAGAGGATCGCGTCAAGGCCCTAAAGGCTGTTAGGGCCCTGCCTGCTTCCTTCCGGCTACAGTGAGTTCCACTGTTACAGTGAGAGTTGGTAATAGTGCATATTGTACAGAGTTCTAATTTTATTGTTTATTTACATACCGTACTTACTATTTCACACGTGAATGAGAACAATTTATATGATTTATGTATATGTTTTCAGAATTACTTCTCCGGAGAGAATAACGTGTCCCTTTTCACAAGGGACACCTTCACCATTGCCAAGACCCGTTCCACCACCGTGGATGTCCACTCCCGCACAGACCCAATCAATGGCTCCCAATGCACCAATTACGCCAATACAGGCAGCATCTCCGGAGCCGTTAGCTGGGACATCGGGGAGTGGGGAACTCCAGTGTGGGGAACTCCAGGGTGGGGAACTCTTCTCTCCGGAAGCCGGCTACCACAGCGAGCTGTGGGTGGACGTGCCGTTCTACCAAGAATTATCGGCGTTTGGGAACGGTGAGTTTATTTTTTGAAATGTCAAACCAGGGGCTCAATATAAAATCAATTATCTATATTTTATATTGATGTCCCTAGCACAGTTTCACTGTTGGTATATTGGCAGGAAATAAGCAAAGTACTTAAAAATTCCACATAACAAACATACAAAATGTACTGTAATCCAAAAAGATATGATGTACCTACATTCTATGCAAGTAAATATGTAGTTACTAACGTAAAAAGTCTGAAATTTGAGTTTGTTTTGGCTAATTTTTGTTTGATAGTAAGAACTTCGCACAGCATTGTGAATATCGACATCATAGTTTCACACATGACAATGCATAATATATTTGTTCTTGAGTTAATGTCCTGAAACGTTAAGTGCCTCCATACATGACGCTACTTACAAGCTACCCGATCCTCGTGAGCGTATCATACGCGCCGATCGTAAGTACCCCCCGTACGATTTTGCTGGTAGCACCGTGTACGGGCGCTATGCGACGTCTGTCGGTTTCAAATCAGTTTTACGCAACCAGCGCGGCGGTGCTGAACGCACGCGACGCGTTGCATCATTTGTGTCTGATACTTTTCGTTTGACGTTTGACAGAAATGGCATCGGAACATGAAAGTAATGTTAGATTTGTTCTGGATATAGAAAAAATGCATGTTTATGTAACGATACTTTACCAGAATACGTAAGAAAGGATTTAGTGGAGATGGCATGGATTGATGTTGGAAAAAAGTCATATGACATCGCTTGACATCGTGTAAACTCCACGGCTGCACGTAAAAAATGATCAAGTTCAGTATATTCCGGATAGCGCCGTGTACGGAAACCAGCATTATAGAGTGGTATATATGCAGAGTACTTGCGGTTTCGTCACAATCATATAGTTTGTAAGTATCTCCATGAACGGAGGGCCTTACATTTCAAAACATTGGCATTAAACAGGGATTCTATCTTTTTTTTCTGTAACGGGTATTGTAGAATGAGACATGAGACATGCCGAACTCCTTTGCGAGGGTTACATGTGATTCACCGGCTTCTAAACGGTGTAATACAGCATTTTTTTCATCAATTGAAAAAACACTTTCGCTTCACGGGACTCATTGTGTCGAGCTTCCTAGTCAAAAGCGAGGCTGTATTGGTAGTTGGGTTTTGTAAGCGGACAAATTATCATTAAAATAGGTCGCTTTAAGTAGTTGGTCGCTTTAAACGGATACGTTTTCCTACTAAAAGCTATGAAACCTTACTAGAGTTTCCATTATCGTCGTTTAAAACGGTAGACCGTTAAATGCAAAGTCATTATATCCGAATTCTACTGTAAATTTGTGTTTTCTATTATTTCAGAGTCAGACATGGGCAGAACCGATAACGTGGACGAGGCAGCTCTCTATCAAGAAGAGTCGGTACTTGGAAAATGTGAGTTATAAAAATAACTAACTTACCTTCACGCCATTTCTCTGCAGGGTTAGGCAGAGAGGATGGACCGCCATGCAACTCGTTCTTGGCACACACACTCTTTTCTTCATTCCATACCTACCTGACTGTGCTATTCTGACTCCTGACATTGCCCGCCTCAAGTATTTGATTAACTTTTTATTTTATTATTTATATGGATACCTCACAAGAGCCTCAGCTGGAGCCAGTGAGACTATGGCATCCCCAATCGGGGTATGTTGTGAGGCTGAAGGTAGCGGGGAGGGGAAGGAGGTGTGGAAGAGGGAGGTGGGAAAGTACCTGGCTATTCAGAACTGGTCACCAAACACGGTAAAGCCATTTGAAGCAACTTTTCAATTCTGAATGGTGACTTACACCAGGGCGATACTGAGGGTATCTTCACTCTGGAACGTGCCGCAAATAGACTATATATTATTTTAAATGAATTTTGTGTGAAAATAACACTAATTATTCAAATCAAATTTATTTGCCCATGCCGGGATTCGATCCCGCGACCATCGTATTGCGAGTCAAAAGCCGTACCAGAGGCAGTGGGTAATCGTAATATAGACACGTTAAATTAATTTGGGTTTTCTGTTGTTTCAGAAATGGATATGGACAGAATGAGCGACGTCGACCACAAAGAGAGCGATGAGGATAGCTTCTACATGCCACCAATACGTTATCATAATATTATCAACGTTTCACCTAACTCCGCTATGGCCATATACTTTAGTAGACAAGACCAGGTAGATAGTGAGGCAATGCATTCGATTCTGCCGCCTAAAGGTTACTCTTTCGATTGGTCCAAAGATATCTCATGTTTTACTGGGATAAGGGAGACATTCACAGGCACGCCACGACCAACTTTCAATACCGACGAAATGGGCAAACCTGTTGTCGTTGAACTGATCACGAGAGAGACCAACAAGTATGCAGATCAATTGATTGCGAAAAAACAATTTAAGCGCCATGCGCGTACCAATAAATGGGTTCCCAAGAATAAAGAGGAAATGTATGTATTCTTGGCAATTTTAATGTATCAAGGTATTAGTCCCCTTCGTGTTGAAAAAGACTACTTCTATTAAAAAAAAAAACTCACCGCCATGCCTTATTTCAGCCGAGCCATGGATTATAATCGTTTTCTTCTAATCAAAAAATTCCTTCACTTCACCAACAATGAAAGTCTTTCTTCTGATGTACCGTTATCTGTGCGAAGATTACAAAAGATTCAGCCCGTCTTGGACCATCTCTCAAATAAGTTTGAGACTTTATACCTGCCCGAGCAAGACATCTCACTGGATGAATCCTTACTCTGCTATAAAGGCCGTTTGGGATTCGTCCAGATGATCAAAACCTTAGATAAGAGAAACAAAGGGAGATATGCTATGGGCAATTTGAACCATTTGGAACTGTGTATCCTCGTGTCGCCGATATTTTTAACCAATACTATTGCATACCTTGTGATGTTCTCGCTTCCCCGTATTGTTTTATTTTATTCTTATATTTATTTACTTTTGGGCACTTGGCACCAGTCGTAAATTTTTTGTTTTCTCTTGGCTCTGATCGATATTTAAATTCTTTAGGCTTTGCATATGTGTGGTAGGGATGGAAAATTCCTCCCCTACGTCACACAAGCCTTTATGAAAATTGGACCCTTTATTTCCTCTGATAACTACAGAAAGCTACTTAAAGCTCCCTTGTACTACATACCTTTAGAGATATATGTACTTAACTAATAAATACGTTATTTACGACTTTGAACGTAATTATTTTCGTATTTAGGTTGTAATTAAACTCCATCAAACGTTGTGTAATTTTTTGATTTATGATATAGGACTTTAATTACTTTCATTTTTGTGGTAACCCTTTTGATTCTAAACGGAGCGTTGAGTTTCAAACTGTATTGGTCTCTCTCTTGCAAATCTAACTTTAAGTAATTTCCCTAAATGAGCTAACTTCCCTTTGTCGTTTATTATGATTCCCTACATCCTAATGAATTCATAAATAAACAGTACTAATCGAAACCACACATGACTAATTGAACAGATAATTAAATATAACTCAAATGGTTAAATGTTAGTAAATTTGATTATGATTGTATCTTGTATCTGCTTGGCGCCCCTCCATTTTGATTCAGCTGCTATAAGGTACATATAAAGATGGGTTTAGTAGGTTAAGGTAGTTAGTTAATTGCATATTTGACGAGCTCAGAATAACCCTTTTCTGGCAAAATTTGGTTCCTGCCTCCATCAAGTAAGCAAGGTGATCAGGTTTGAACTAGAAATTCGCACAATCTTTTGGCACGGTTCGATTGATTGATACCTAAGTTATCGCGTCCCAACCGAACCTTCATTTCGCCATCATGCACTGCCTTCAGGTCTTCACCCGAGCCCAGATACCTCCAAATTCCTACTCCTCCAAAGTTTACTATTTACTTAGGGCGAACCGGTTTCGTCCTATATGCAATCATATACTCACGGGGTTGTGTGGAGTTACGGGTCGTGAATCCTCCCTCCAAGTTCAAGAAATGAGACGAGAGTGACCCGACAGGCCTAAAGCACTAATTGTAAGTGAGTTCGTTTCATCCAATGAACAGTACATAAAAAGATATATATGTAAACATACATTTTGGGAAGGTTTATAACTTGCAATACGAAACTACTTGCATCGCATTTCAAGCTCGGATCTCGTCCATCGAATTCTGCGAAATTCTAAGGTTGATACCGAATACATACGTAAGAATAGTGGGGAATATAAATAGATACTAGTATATTAAGATCTTATCTGGCGATGTGTTCTGAAGATTCGCCAAAACTCCAAGCTTTTGTTTGGTTTTTTTGACGGTTTTGTTTGAGAGATCCGTCATCTCTATTGTTTGGTTAATGGTCCTTGTTATAGAAGCGACCACTGCCTTCTGTTGGTTGAACTGTATTTTTTTTTCTTTCCCTCTCCTCCAATGTTCAACTTTTGATAAATTCTTACTATTCCGTGATTCTCAATTGATTCATGTAAATCGTCATTACCCCTTTTTAAGCTATCCCGTGATTTATCAACTGCTTCATGTAAATCTTCAATACACCTTATTAAGCTATCCCGTGATTTATCAACTGCTTCATGTAAATCTTCAATACACCTTTTTAAACTATCCCGTGATTTATTAACTGCTTCATGTAAATCTTCAATACACCTTTTAAACTATCCCGTGATTTATCAGCTGCTTCATGTAAATCTTCAATACACCTTTTTAAACTATCCCGTGATTTATCAACTGCTTCATGTAAATCTTCAATACACCTTTTTAAGCTATCCCGTGATTTATCAACTGCTTCATGTAAATCTTCAATACACCTTTTATTTGATTTGCTATAATAAATCTGTTTATTTTCAATTGTTTAGTTCTGTAGATATCTCTTTACGTTCAAATTAAAGATTGTGTTTAATTTTTTTTTCTTTTTGTTTCTAATAATTGCGCAATATCATAATTTTATCCCGTTCCTAGGAGTTAATACCTAAGTACGATATCCACTAATCAAGGTCATTTTTTTCTTTTTACCGTATTCGAACTAGCATCCCAGTGACCGACTTATTTTGTAAACAGTTTTAATTATGTAAACATTCCCGACGGCCTCGTGACCTAGATTCAAAGCGTATGATGTGTGTTTACTTTAGACATTCCCGAAGACGTGTGAGATGGCTCTATTTTTTTTTTCTTTGTTTGATAATGATGTACTTAGCGCAATTGTCTAGTCTGATCCCCGATTACGTATACATATTTATTCATTTATATATACTTTGTCTCAAAAAATAATTAATAATATACTGGTATATACTACTATATTATGATTGAAATAATTTCCAATATCATAACTTATTTCAAATGTTCTGCATTTTCTGAAATTAAAATTAATACATATATAAAATTAAATATAAAATATTGTGTAGGAAATTTATCACACATAACTACTTTTAATAGTTATTGATGAATTCAGAGGTAGGAATCGATACCCTTTTTTCCTCTTTTTATATAAGTGTTTTTCTTTTTGATTAAAATTTTTCTTGGGAACACTAAAATTATATATATACATATATATAAAATATACCTATTATATTTATAATATTTTAATATAGTTACATATCACATATTAAGCGAGTAATATTTTGTTATAATAATTAATTCAAATACCAACGTTTGCTGCATTCCGCTTTCTCCTTGGAATCTAGAAAATTTTATAACGGGAAAAACTTACCCCTACCAGGTTTTCCGACCGGGAAATACACGGTTAAACCTTGCTGCAATTTTCCTAAATTAATTTTTATTTTCCTAAATTTAAATAAATTTTTTGACTTGATTTTTTTTTTTTGTTTAATCTAATTAATTTAAATGATGTATAAACTCTATCGTTCTAAACTGTATTTTATTTATTTATTTATTTATTTATTTACGGACTTACGTCCAATTTAAAACAAAGTATCACGAAGTATAGAAATGAACAATGTAAGGATTCGGATGGTACATGAAAGCAAAGACAAACAGTGAAAATAGAAGAAAAATAAGTGTCAAGTCACGTCAAGACCTTGCAAAAATTAGGGTGAATATTACATATCTTCATTTGTTTAAAGAGCGACAGAAATCATTTAAGCTAATACCAAAAAAATCAAGGTCTTGACGTGAGTTGACCAGTCTACACATTCTGGACAGTGGTGAGTTATAACCATAGTTAGTCGAGTGCTGATTGAGGAAAAGCAGGTCTTTATTTCTGAGTCTACGAGAAGGTATATTAAATGTGATGAGTTGTAGTAATGTAGGCGAGTCGATTAAACAGTTAATAATTTTGAAGAAACAAATGAGATCAGATTTTATCCGACGGTCTTCTAAAGGAGAAAGGTTTAGAGTTTGTTCAATTTCAGCATACGAGTAATTGCTTCGCTCTAATCCTAGCCTCCAAGCAATTCCCTTTAGGAACCGATGTTGAACGGATTCAATATGACGAATATGGACAGCATAAAAAGGAGACCATATAATACAAGCATATTCAAGATGGGGGCGAACCAAGGAGCAGTAAAGAGTTCTTAGGGTATTTATGTTTTTGAAGTCAGAAGTGGTTCTAGTGATAAAACCAAGTAGTTTGAGAGATTTATTAACAATCGTATTTATATGTTCCCGGAAAGAAAGCTTGCTATCAAGAGAGACACCAAGATCTTTAATAGATTGAACAGTTGTTAGGCAATTATTATTTAATTTGTATTCGAAAACAATCGGATTTTTAGATCTGTAGAAGGACATAATTTTGCACTTATCGACATTTAGTTCCAAGCAATTAATTTTACACCAGTCATTGAAAGAGTCAATATCTGATTGGAAAAGAAGGCAGTCATGGTAGTTTTTGATTATTTTTAGGATCTTATTGTCATCAGCAAAAAGCCAAAAGCGTGTGTGAGAGAAAATACGAATAATGTCATTTATAAACAAGTTGAAGAGAAGCGGGGCTAAATGTGCTCCTTGCGGTACGCCGGATGTTACTTCAATAATAATAGACTCAATGTTATTTATTTTAACTCTTTGTTTTCTATTGCTTAAATAAGAATTAAAGAAAGATAGCAATGGGTTTCGTATACCTATAGCATATAGCTTGGCCATGAGGATAGCGTGTTTTACTTTGTCAAAAGCTTTAGAAAAGTCGGTATATAGAACATCTACTTGTGATTTATCTTCTAGGCCATTGACTACGGTGTTGGTGAAGGAGAGTAAGTTTGTAGTGGTAGATTTAGCAGATCTAAAGCCATGCTGTTCCTCAATCAGCACATTTTTGAAAATAGGTGTTATTTTTTTTGTGATTATAGATTCAAAGATTTTAGGAATGTGAGATAACATCGATATAGGTCTATAGTTTTCTACGTTCGACCTATTACCCGATTTAAAAATAGGTCGTATATAGGAAACCTTCCAGGAATCCGGAAAAGTGGCAGATGATAATGATAAGTTATATAATAAACAAATTGGCTTAGATACAACAGATTTACATTCTTTCAATAATATTTCAGGTATACCATCAGGACCAGTGCTTGTTTTGCTGGGAAGATTTTTTAAGTAATTGAAAACATCTACAAGTGTGATTTCGCAATTATTAAGGTCAATAGTATTAGCATATTTAAGTGGAGGGATGGTGCATATGTTATCAGTATAGACAGAGGAGAAATGTTCAGCAAAAAGGTTGGCAATATCGAAATCGTTGGTGGCGTGAGTATCATTAAAAAATAAACTTGAAGGGAGATCGTTATCAATACGTTTTTGTTTAATAAATTTCCAAAATTGTTTAGGGTTAAGATTTAATTTTGTCTCAGTGAGTTCAATATAAGATTTATAACACAAGTTAGATTCAATTTTGGATAATTCTCTTAACTGAGAAAATTTTTGATAAAGCGCTAAGTTGTTCGTTAATTTGAATAACTTGTGTGTTTTCTTTTTTTCCATAATCAAATGCTTTAGTTTCGTACTGAACCAAATAGGAAATTTAGGCTGGGAAAAAGTTCCCCTTGGAACGAACAAATCTATAGCATGAGTTATACATTCGTTGAATTTAAATACAGCATCGTTAATATTGTTGTTTGATAACATACCTGCCCAGTCATATTGGGCAAGGTACCTATTCATGCCAGTATAATCACCTTTGTTAAATTTGTAGTGGAATGTAACTGCTGATTTCAGAGTGTCACTTTTGAAAGGATTAGTGAAGTTAATATCGAGTGGTGGATGATATTTATCTATTGGTAATATTGAGTCAGTAGCTTCACATACACAAACGCTAGGCATATTGGTAAATATTAGATCAAGACAGTAACCTCCACAGTTATTGATCGAGTTTAATTGGTACATATTCAGGAAGGCAAAGAAATTTACTATTATGGAAGCATGAAGGGAAACATTATTAGGAGTTTTCACACCATGACTATCATTAAGCCACACTATTTTAGGAAGATTATAATCACCACAAATAAGTAAGGAATCGGCCTTTATGGAAACACGCTCAACTGCTTCAGTATGTGACTTATAGATTTCTATTGAAGAGGAGGGGGGAATGTATACACAACCAATGACAAGTTTCTTGGAACCAAGTAGAACACAAATAAATAATTGTTCAGATACATTATTAGACGATTCAAGAATGTGGCAAGAGTATTTTTTTTTTATACATATCATTACTCATTTTTTAATACATATCATTACTATTTCAAAACTCGTTGGTTAAATAACACTTTAAATGATAGTTACTTCACGATTAATTAAGAGATGGTAAATTGTTGTTAAATTAAATTTTTATCCCTCCGAACTTTTATTTATTAATAAAATATTATTTTGTTTTATTATTATTATTTTAGATAATTAATTTAAATATTTATTATTTGTTAGAACACTTTTCATTTAGGTTGGACACACGTATTTAATTACAACTTCTTCACACTTAATTATAAAATTTTATCCCTCCGAACTTTTATGTATAATTAAAATATTATTTTGTTTTATTATTATTATTTTAGATAATTAATTTAAATATTTATTATTTATTAGAACACTTTTCACTTAGATTGGACACACGTATTTAATTAAAACTTCTTCACACTTAATTATCACATCACTTCAGTTATTTATTTCACTGATATTAGACGCGAAATTTCTAAGTTTAAAAATACGATATTAAGTGATTATAAAATCCGAATTTTCCACTAAAACAAATTGTATTTATCACGAGCACTTTTATTTTTCACAAGTAATTAATGCGTTGGCTTTATTTTTATTTTCACTGACTAACTGTAAAGTTTTTTTTTTTTGTAGATCACTGGCTAGAATGTGAAATTTTTCTAAGTATCATAATAATTATCACTTAGAATTTTTCAACTTTAAATTACCAAACGTTTCGTCACGTCTCGCGAACTTTCAACCCTTTCAACCACGACCGTAGACTATCTCCAACTGGCATTTGTCTCGTCTTTTATACCCCTCTCAGGTCCAAAAGAGCGTATCTGAATTTCCTGTAATAAACCAATCTAATTTCTATCAACTCGTAATTTCTTGAAATCTCCTCATTATTGTCGAATGCGGTCCCTTAGTCCCTTCCGCAATTGATCCTTTGATTTCTGTCCCGTACTTTCATACTTATAAGACCCGGATTCAGTAAGATCCATGTTTAATCGCCCAACTTCCTTTGTCCTGGTGTCCATACAAAATTAGCTTGAATTTAATAATTTTAAAGTTCTATTTTCATCTATTTCGCAACATGTCCATGCGTACGGCATCTACCATATGTTTCAAATCTGTCCCCAAATTCGCCTATCAGAGATATCTTCATGTTGAAGTCTTTCTCGCAAATTGTTCATTTTTATTTTATTATTTTTCCTCGAGTTTTTCTGTATTCTATATGAACCTTTCCATTTAAACTCGAATTTTCTCTATTTACGTCGTATATTTGAATTTTCCATTTTTCCTCGAATTTTCTTTAATTCACGACACTCTTTACATGAATTTCCTTATTTATTCTCACGCTTTTGTTCATATCTCTATAAATTTTTATATTTCAAGCCGTATTTATTTTATTCACTGTTAATCTAAGATTTCCTTTGTTTTTCTCCGTCGTATCTACTCTCTCCTCGTTTCACTGTACTCCCCATATCGTTTTTTGATGTTTGCTGCCTCTTGGAAAATTTTATTTTCTATTTGTTATTAATTAATATATCATTTTTAACATTTTTATAGGAGATACCCCCACTTCGGCCCTTAAATTTCTGTCATTTTTATTGCTTCATAGAGATCGTCCCACAAATTTCGTCCCTCTCTTACCCAGAATCCCATAAACCATATGCTTTGACAGTTGTATACGTTAATTTCTGTACCCACCTGGCAATAAATTCTTTTTTATTTCAGTGTCGTTAACTTTTATGTGAATTCTATAATCTAAATATTTCATAAGACCCATGATTATTTTTATAGCTCTTTTAACGACTAATTGCGCTTATCTAAACAATTTTCATGTTCGAATATTCCTTGTTTATCACAACAAAATACATCTGAGATCGACAACCATTGTAATGTCTCATTTTTTTCCTGCAGTCGCGTGCTATGTTACACTATAATCTCCACTTTAATTACGTAAAATGACTCCTTTTCCTGAGTTAAATCTATCGCAATGTTTTCAGCATTTTCCACTCCCCTCTGTACTGTACTCTATTTTCCTCTCTAACACTTGTTACTGCACTAAACCTCTGAAATGTACCCTCGTCTACTCTTTAAAACTCTCATTATTTTTTGACGTTTTCTCACTTAAACATTTCATCGTAATATCCTCGCTCCGTCTAGAATTGATAACAATAATTTTCCATTGTTTTTTCAACATTTCCATTTCCTTTAGCACGTTTTCCCTCGAATCGATCATCTCCGGTCGTCACAAACAATCGTATTATAGATGGAAATCTCCCGCAGACGTGCCTCTCGATCCCTGCGTTTTCTACTCAATATATTACTGATAAAATTTTTCCATCATTATTCAAGTGTGTTTTTTCGCACCTAAAATGCTTCAATGCATTCGAGAACTAAGGTTTCCGATCTCTGGAATGTACCCGTTATTCATAACATTTCTCGGGTTCATCGTACTTATGTCCCTGAATCGGCTATTGCTTCCCATGGAGTTTATTCACCTCTCGGTTCGGTGGGAACGTCAAACCCATTAATTACATCCTTAATTGCCGAGTCCAAAGGTCGATCCTTTGTTCTAAAAATGGGCTCGGCCCTCTTATTTCTGATAGGCTGACTTGATTTTTAATTGCTTTTCCTGCTATTTAATTGGTTGTTTCAATCCTCGTATTCGTCCGTGGTTATTTGTTGTTACCATCTGTGATTTTTTAATCAATACTCGTCTCACTTTGTCTAATTATAGATCCCTACCGTAAATATGAATTTACTTTACTCTGATCCGATAGATGTCGTAGGTGTGTCCGTTTTATAAGTAATTGATATTTTCTTTTTAAATTAAAGTGGGAAGCTACGATATTTCCTAATTTTCACTGTTGATAAATGCAATTCATCACAGTTCCCTCCTCTGAACTCAATTTGCTGTGGCTAACGTTGTATTTTATTTTAATGTCCACTTCTTTTTTTTTTTTGTTAGACACCGAAATTGTGTTCAAATTTAGGCTAGCTATCTTTCCCTCCTCATTTGGTTATCCTCTATCTCTCTCCGTATCATATTACTCCCTATCTCCCCCTCCTCATTTTGTTATCCCCTATCTCTTTTCCGTATCCTATTACTCCCTATCTCCCCCTCCTCATCTTATTATCCCCTATTTCTTCTCCGTATCCTATTACTCCCTATCTCCCTCTCCTCTTTTTGTTCGGATTGTTAACAATCTTGAATTTAAATCTCATTGTATTCTCTATTTTCTTTTCGCGTAGATTTTACTTTATGAAACTTTCTTTAATTTCGATAGATTCAAAATTAATTTCTTTTTTGCTGGAACACGCCTCTCGACTCGCGTGTTTTGGTGGTCCCCAACCAAATTGGACTAAGACCTCCCTTACAATGATTTAAGTAAAGATTGTTTACAATCTCGCGGCCTTTCGAACAACTGAAAAGCGGGTGGTCTCTTGGTGTGCAATTAATTGTTTTTGTTTTGTAAGAATGAATATTTTTTGTGAAATGTGTGTTTTCGCATGACCTCACCCAATCCGACAATCAGTGGTATACATGTTTCATATAAATTTTTCAGCATTTTTTTTTCTTTATTTATTTAAACTTTATTTCTTAATCCTTAATTTATAATTTTAATTTCATAGTTCATCCAAAGTTGTTCTAGCCTAAGTGTTGCCCACTCTAATATTTAATTTTTATAAATGTTCTTTATTATCCTCAAATTGGTTCAGCGTTCCATTTTTCCCCTTTTTTTTCGAAATCTAAACTATTTATATCGTAATTCAAATGTTACCTTTTTATCTCTATGCTTAATGTCTACCCTATATCTATAGATAAACTTTCTTATTTCAATATTTCAAAAAAATTCTAACTCCTAAGCATTGTTTATTTTTCTAAATGTCCCTTTTGTGTGACATATAATATCTCTAATTCTTTCCTTTTGAGTGTTCTTACTTATCTAACAATTTTTTTTTCTACTCACTAACACATAAAAAGTCAATTTTTTTTTTTCAACTAGAAAATCAAAATTAACGAATTTATTTGCCTAACTCTATTTCAATAATTGAATATGATTGTCGCTTATTAAGAACTTGTCCACTCACCCTCAAAGACTTGACGACGACCCGCCCCTCGCAAGCACCCTGATAATCTAATATTTTAGTAATTTTCTTTCTTCCCCCTCCCCAATTATACTGTATCCTAACATATTTTTATTTGTATTGCTCAATCGTTTATTTATTTATTAACATTTACAAATATTTGTAAACTTCGCACTCTATCCGTTGATTTCCACTAACTTTAAACCTGATTTGTGTTCCTTATTACTTGTGTAATATCTCGCTTAATGTATAGCGCTATAATCTCCTTTTATTTCCCGAGTTGTCTGCGACCACTAGCTCCTTCCCGGTTGTAGTTACTGTAGAATTTTCTTTTGGTGAACTGTTAACTTGCTGAATTCCTCCCCACTCCTCTTCTTCATGTTCCGTTCTTCTGGTGTACAAACCATTGTATCTAGTTTTCGTAGAAACTCAGCGGCGACAATCTCATCTCCTGATTGCCCCGAAAACCATAGCGATTGAATTTCCTTCGGATAATGTCTCATAATTTCGTCAACTATGCCCAACGGTGTGTCAGTAATCTTTAAAGCCTTCGCTAGCTCCCAATATTTTGCGAAATGAGTGAGCATGGATATATTTTTCTTGGTATCATATACCCCTTCTGCAAGACGACGGCGAACTTCATTTTTCTTTATGTCTCCCCAATAGGTAGCTAAAAAATCTCGTTCGAAATCTAACATGGTCTCCCATCGTTTATTGTACAATTTTGCCCACGATTTAGCTTCCCCTTTCAAATTTTCCCGTACGACGATTAAAGGATCCGTTCGTTTCACTTTTCTAGTGTATTCTTTTAAATCTTCCAGGAAACTAATGGGATTTTGATTTCCACCGGAGAATGATGGTCGTTCCTGCTGTGGTAACATTTCTACTACTTGGAGAACGCTTTTCGGCGCACTATCCTCCCCTATCACCGCCACTGTTGCTGGGCTTTCCAATTGTTTCTCGAGTTCTTGCATCTTATTGACGAGCGGTGCCAAAGCTGCCTGAATTATTGTAGTTATATCTCCTATGTTTATTGTTGAAGTCTCGGCTGTGACATTTTCCCCGATTGCTGTCACTAAAGCCTGGGCTCGCCTACTTGTTCCACGTTTCCCAACCATTTTCTTAATTTTCCGAGTGTCGCCGGTTAATGTTTATATTTTTATCTTATGAAGCGACAACCTTATAATCTCTATTTTAATTTTCTAAATTACCTTATGTATATTATGTTGCCTTTCTTATTCTATATATATATTTTTTTTTTCTTCAATTTTCTCGTTTTTCTATATTTTTTATTATTTTTTTTTTTCTTTTACTTCGTTACCTTTTCTTGTTCCTTTTCCTCGGGTTTTTCCTGTAACATATCATGTGTGAGTCTCTCTTCACACTCTCGCTTATTTTCGCCTTGTTCCTCCGATTTTGTGTCGGTCTCCCCCTCTAGCTGAACGTCTTTTATCATATCCTCGACTCGTAACTTAGACCTCTTTGAACGTCTAAATATCTCCCGTAATTCATCTCCCGACGATATATCTTTAGCTTCTAATTCCGTCGCATCCACTTTCCTTTTTTCCGCCATTATTTGTTTAAAATTTTAAATGAATTTAACTCAATACCAACTATTATAAATATACTTATATATATCTATATTTTTTTTTAATATTTAGTTTTTTTTTTTTTTTGGAACCTGTCGCCCTATAAAGCACAATATTTTCAATTATATTATATTTGTTTGCATGATGATTGTAACCCTAATTAGATCAACTCTACCATCACACTTCATTTCAAATGAATGTAGGTAATTGTTAAAAAAAAACGGAATGAATATTGTTACTCTATCGTTAATGAATATCCCGTGATTTTCGTTCAACCAATAATTATTTATTGTTTAGAATGCCAACCATTCCTTCAAGTTCTGCAATACCTACGATATTTTTGCAAAATGTTTTTCGAATTTGCAATACCTATGATTACAGATTTTCGCAAAATCTGTTTAGAGTTCGCAATACCTATCTTGATGTTATTTCGTCAAACCCCCTTTTTTTTAGGTCCGAATAATCAAATGTTCCTTTAAATAGGTATATACCTATAAAACATTCCACTGTGATATTAAAGTTCTCAACTCGACCCTATCCCCAATCAAATATTTTATGTTATTTTATTTTATGTTCCTTATCTTTTATGTTATGACTTTTTATGTGATAATCCTCACATACAAACCATAACATTATCTTTAAACAAAGGGTCACTTTATGTAGGTAAGTTCCCCCGTTTTTATCTGTGTTGATATTATTTTCGAGTTTGTTTATTCTACAATCTCTTAACTCGATACGTGTTACTTTCGATGTCCCCTCTTCTAAATGCTCGATGTTTTGTTATCAATCTTTCGATGCTTACAAACACCGCGTTATCTCGTATCACATTGTTTACATTACGGTCATTAACATTCTGGATTCAGGAATGTCAATACCATTATTCTGTCAATTTATGGCCTGCCTTGACTAGACTGTTTACGTTTTACATATCTGACCTACATTCTCTGTTTAATATAACGATATTTATAATCTCATAAGCAATCAACAAATTCATGGTCACTTGATTTAAACTTTATATCGACACTTTTATAAATTATTTTAAAACATGTAGAATTTATTCGTTAACACTTTTTTTTATTTTTAAATGTATTGTTTATTTATTTTTTTTTTCTGTGTTTATTTAACGGCGCACTGTTCTGATTTTTATTTATAATTATCACTTCATTTTACATAACGTCCTACTTATTATTATTATTTATTTAATTTTTTTTCACTTTTTTGCAATAGATTGACCAATAAAGTTTTTTTTTTTTTTTTCAAACTTGTAAAAAAACTCCGATCTCCTGTCACGGCTGTGCAGTTGTGATGTTCTCGCTTCCCCGTATTGTTTTATTTCATTCTTATATTTATTTACTCCTGGGCACTTGGCACCAGTCGTAAATTTTTTGTTTTCTCTTGGCTCTGATCGATATTTAAATTCTTAAGGCTTTGCATATGTGTGGTAGGGATGGAAAATTCCTCCCCTACGTCACACAAGCCTTTATGAAAATTGGACCCTTTATTTCCTCTGATAACTACAGAAAGCTACTTAAAGCTCCCTTGTACTACATACCTTTAGAGATATATGTACTTAACTAATAAATACGTTATTTACGACTTTGAACGTAATTATTTTCGTATTTAGGTTGTAATTAAACTCCATCAAACGTTGTGTAATTTTTTGATTTATGATATAGGACTTTAATTACTTTCATTTTTGTGGTAACCCTTTTGATTCTAAACGGAGCGTTGAGTTTCAAACTGTATTGGTCTCTCTCTTGCAAATCTAACTTTAAGTAATTTCCCTAAATGAGCTAACTTCCCTTTGTCGTTTATTATGATTCCCTACATCCTAATGAATTCATAAATAAACAGTACTAATCGAAACTACACATGACTAATTGAACAGATAATTAAATATAACTCAAATGGTTAAATGTTAGTAAATTTGATTATGATTGTATCTTGTATCTGCTTGGCGCCCCTCCATTTTGATTCAGCTGCTATAAGGTACATATAAAGATGGGTTTAGTAGGTTAAGGTAGTTAGTTAATTGCATATTTGACGAACTCAGAATAACCCTTTTCTGGCAAAATTTGGCTCCTGCCTCCATCAAGTAAGCAAGGTGATCAGGTTTGAACTAGAAATTCGCACAATCTTTTGGCACGGTTCGATTGATTGATACCTAAGTTATCGCGTCCCAACCGAACCTTCCTTTCGCCATCATGCACTGCCTTCAGGTCTTCACCCGAGCCCAGATACCTCCAAATTCCTACTCCTCCAAAGTTTACTATTTACTTAGGGCGAACCGGTTTCGTCCTATATGCAATCATATACTCACGGGGTTGTGTGGAGTTACGGGTCGTGAATCCTCCCTCCACGTTCAAGAAATGAGACGAGAGTGACCCGACAGGCTTAAAGCACTAATTGTAAGTGTTGTAATCTACTGAGTTAATAAAAAGAAATGTAACACTTTTAATAACTGGTTTTATTTTAAGATGTACGTGCGATGTACGTATTACATGAAAACAAGAGAAGAACACATGGAGCATAGAGAATAAAAACAAAAGAACTTGAAATGGGTTGCCACATACAAAATGTTGCCAACCCTTAAAACAACATTATTATTGTTAAAATAATGTATTACATTGTATATTTTAACACCCCCGCTCAATGTAATACACTCTTACATTATCTAGTATAGTCCACATTAAGAAATAAATTTAAACAATAGATTTTTGTTCAATGACTTAGTAAACATATCAGCTATTTGATCCTCAGTCTTAACATACATTAAACAAATCTTACATTCCTTAATTAAATCTTTGACAAAATTATAACGTATATCAATATGTTTTAGTCTTTTAATATTATCAGTATTTGCAACCATTATGGCAGACTGGTTATCACAGTATATAGGTACAGGACAAACATTTATATTATTAAAGTCTTTCAATAAACTTGACAGCCAACAAGATTCACTAGCCGCCATACTGACTGCAACATTCTCTGCTTCGGTTGATGATAAGCTTACGGAACACTGTTTCTTAGAACCCCACGATATAAGACAATTGGAGAACTTGAAACAGTAGCCAGTGGTAGACTTTCTATCTCGTGTGTCACCACCCCAATCTGCATCACAATGCCCAACAAGCCCATCATCATTACATTTGAAAATCAGCTTATAATCTAGAGTATATTTTACATATCTTAAAATTCTTTTTAAATGAGTCAACAATACATCACTTGCATTATTTTGGTACCTACTTAATATAGATACAGCCACACAAAGGTCTGGCCTGGTGCCTGAGACAGCATACATTAAACTTCCAATAATTTTCCTACAAGTGTTTTCAATATCCTTGTCAGACTTACATTCTTTAGATTCTAAGATTTTTACATTAAAATTTTGATCAATAGGGGTAGATATTGGTTTGCAATTTTCCATGTTAAATCTTTTTAATACATTTTCTAAATAAGATTTTTGACACAATTCAGTTACACCGTCTTTCAAATTCTGTTTAACACTGATACCAAGAAAATTTGAAATTGGTCCCAAATCTTTCATCTTAAATGCATTGTGTAATTTTAATTTAAGATCAGTTAATTCCTGTTCATTATTACTAAACATCAAGAGGTCATCGACATACAATAAAACATAAGTTTGGTTTTCTCCATTACACTTAGTAAACAAACAAGGATCATTCTTTGACTTTACATAGCCTGCTTTACTTATTACATGGTTAAATTTTTCATTCCAATATTTAGGGGACTTTTTTAGCCCATAAAAAGATTTATTTAGTTTTACAATATTATCACAACCATTATACGCCCCTTCCGGTAATTTAATAAAAACAATTTCCTTTATATCCCCATATAAAAAGGCCCCAGTGACATCCATCTGATGTATTGATAGTTTTAATTTTGTAGCAACTGAAACAAATAATCTAAATGTTGACAATTTGGCAACAGGTGAGTAGATTTCATATAAATCTAATGTATCATTCTGCTCAAAACCTCTGGCAACCAATCTTGCTTTATATTGGATAATATTATCAACTTTCTTTATTTTGAATACCCACTTACTACTTATAATGTTTTGTTTTGGAGGTACAGCGTACACTGTCCAAGTATTATTTGCTTTGAGAGTATCCAGTTCTTGTTTGACAGCTTCTTCCCACTGACAGGCATCACTCCTCTGCATAGCTTCCTTATAGGTGCCTGGTTCTGTCTCTGCAGTGTACACATTTTGGCAAGTATAGAATTGTGGTGCCTTTCTGACACGTTTGGTTCGACGAGGAGAAGCTGACTTTAATGTACTATCGCGTTCACTGTCTTCATCACTTGTTTCTTCAGGTTCATATAAGCTGTGCTGCTCATCATCTGACATCTGATTTGTAATGTTTGGATCACTCACAACATCTTCTACTAACTCTTGCTGGTTATTGTCAGTTTCATTGTTGAGTGTTTCTGTTACAGACTCTAGGTTTAAGTTATCGCATTCCTCAAAGACAGGTTCCAGAAAAATAACATCCCTCTTTATATGAACTTCATTTTTATCAGGATAAAAAATTCTAAACCCTTCCACATTTTCTCCGTACCCTACCATGATTCCATTTTCTCCTTTGGAATCCCATTTTTTTTGTTTTTCCTTTGACATGTGGACAGATACGGGCGTACCAAAGATATGTAGGTTACTCAGATAAAATTGTTTGTCTGTCCATAATTCATAGGGTGTTTTTCCTGGTTCATTACTTCTACTGGTTCTGTTGAGAACATAGGCTGCAGTGTTGACTGCTTCTGCCCATAATTTTTTTGGTAGGTTCTTGGCACACAGCATTAACCTTGCCGCTTCTGTCAGGGTTCTTATCTCCCGTTCCGCCTTGCCATTCTGTTGTGGCGTGTATGGTACAGAAGTTTGGTGTACTATACCCCGGTCTGAGAACAATGTTGACACAGCCTTATTAATGAATTCTAAGCCGTTGTCACTTCTAAATGTGATTATTTTGTTACCCGTGACATTTTCAGCTTTGTTTACAAAATCTTTAATACAATTAATCACTTCTTCCTTCTTTTTAATAATGTATACAGTTCTATAGCAAGAGAAATCATCTTTTAAAACCAAGAAATACCTCGCCCCGCCTACAGATACTGCCTCCATCGGCCCGCAAACATCGGCATATATCAGTTCACATGTTTTAACAGTTTTTGTCTCACTGTTCATAAAGGGCAACCGGTGTGATTTACCCTGTAAGCAGCCTTGACAATTCTGAAGAGAATTACTTGAGACTTTAATGTTATTGCTTTCTAACACGTTTTTCACCTGCTGTATATTCTGGTGTACAAGTTTCTCATGCCACTCACTCAAGCTTGATTTAACTGTAGTTACATTTGCAAAGAAATTTTTATATTTATAACGAACATCCATAGTATACATATTTCCAACACGATTTGCTACCGCACATACTTTATTATTCTTGAAAAACTTGCAAATGTTTTGATCTGTCAACATGACATAACCTTTGTCTGCCGTACAATTCACAGATAACAAGTTTATTTGTAAGTCTGGCACACACAGTACATTATCTATGGTTGTCTCGACCCACTGGTGTCCATTGAATACCTCCAGCTCCACTTGTCCGCAGCCAATAACATTTATTTCGGTACCATCACCTATTATCACAGACTTTTGTGACACTTCTGGTGAAAATGTCGAAAACAGATTTTTATCTTGAAACATATGTTGACTAGCACCTGTGTCCACCAACCATTTTGACTGTTGATAAAGTTCTTTAGGTATTTGTTGTACTACAAATGCATTTTTCTCTTTTCCTTTCTTATACCAGCACTCACTCTTGTTGTGCCCAACTTTATTGCAATAAAAACATTTTTTAATTACGTTCTTTTCACTATTATTTTTATTATTCTTACATTCGCTCTGGAAATGTCCTATTTTCCCACATCTGAAACACTTCCCAGTCTTTTGATTTTTTATCAAAAAAGCTGACGATGATGAAGTTTTCTGATGTTCATTATTCTTATCCATGAGCCTTTCTTCCTCCATCAATAACCTGGCCACTAAGTTGTCCAAGGTTTGCTTATCATCAGGGGCTGATTCCCAAGCCGAAACAAAATGTTTATATTCTTCTGGCAGCGACATAAGTACTTTAGTTATAACAAATTTCTCAGAAATCTCTTCCCCCATTTGCTTTAAATGGTTCTGCATTTCTTGGATTTTTGACAAAAACACAGACATTTCTGTACCTTTTTCGTATTTGTACTGGAAAAATCGCTGTTGAACAATGTGAATGCTAGTCTCCGTCTTTTGTTCATAAACACTCTGCAACTTTTTCCACATTTCCGCTGAAGTAGAACAGGATATAATGTGCAACATAACATTTTCTGTCATCCTTGTGACTATTAAGGTCTGAGCCTTTGCATCCTTGTTTTCCCAAAGAATTTTCTGTGCCTGTTCTTCAGGTTTTATACTTCGGCCTTCAACTACATCGAGCCATCCTTGTCCACGCAAAAGCACTGTAGTCTGGAACTTCCAAACATTCCAGTTTCTCGAACCTTCCAGTTTTAACACGTTTTGGTTTCCTTCCATCTTGATCACTACACTTAACAAGATGTTATTTTTTATTTCTTTTTGCCTTCCTCCTGCAAAAAATGAAGTGATGCACGCGGCGTGGTGTCAACTTAACCTCAATTCGCCGGTCAATCAATTTGCAGCAGTTATCCACAACTCAGCAAGTTTTATATTATACATCAAGGTGTATGTGTCTGGGCCCATAACCTGTTGTAATCTACTGAGTTAATAAAAAGAAATGTAACACTTTTAATAACTGGTTTTATTTTAAGATGTACGTGCGATGTACGTATTACATGAAAACAAGAGAAGAACACATGGAGCATAGAGAATAAAAACAAAAGAACTTGAAATGGGTTGCCACATACAAAATGTTGCCAACCCTTAAAACAACATTATTATTGTTAAAATAATGTATTACATTGTATATTTTAACAGTAAGTGAGTTCGTTTCATCCAATGAACAGTACATAAAAAGATATATATGTAAACATACATTTTGGAAAGGTTTATAACTTGCAATACGAAACTACTTGCATCGCATTTCAAGCTCGGATCTCGTCCATCGAATTCTGCGAAATTCTAAGGTTGATACCGAATACATACGTAAGAATAGTGGGGAATATAAATAGATACTAGTATATTAAGATCTTATCTGGCGATGTGTTCTGGAGATTCGCCAAAACTCCAAGCTTTTGTTTGGTTTTTTTGACGGTTTTGTTTGAGAGATCCGTCATCTCTATTGTTTGGTTAATGGTCCTTGTTATAGAAGCGACCACTGCCTTCTGTTGGTTGAACTGTATTTTTTTTTCTTTCCCTCTCCTCCAATGTTCAACTTTTGATAAATTCTTACTATCCCGTGATTCTCAATTGATTCATGTAAATCGTCATTACCCCTTTTTAAGCTATCCCGTGATTTATCAACTGCTTCATGTAAATCTTCAATACACCTTATTAAGCTATCCCGTGATTTATCAACTGCTTCATGTTAATCTTCAATACACCTTTTTAAACTATCCCGTGATTTATCAACTGCTTCATGTAAATCTTCAATACACCTTTTAAACTATCCCGTGATTTATCAGCTGCTTCATGTAAATCTTCAATACACCTTTTTAAACTATCCCGTGATTTATCAACTGCTTCATGTAAATCTTCAATACACCTTTTTAAGCTATCCCGTGATTTATCAACTGCTTCATGTAAATCTTCAATACACCTTTTATTTGATTTGCTATAATAAATCTGTTTATTTTCAATTGTTTAGTTCTGTAGATATCTCTTTACGTTCAAATTAAAGATTGTGTTTAATTTTTTTTTTCTTTTTGTTTCTAATAATTGCGCAATATCATAATTTTATCCCGTTCCTAGGAGTTAATACCTAAGTACGATATCCACTAATCAAGGTCATTTTTTTCTTTTTACCGTATTCGAACTAGCATCCCAGTGACCGACTTATTTTGTAAACAATTTTAATTATGTAAACATTCCCGACGGCCTCGTGACCTAGATTCAAAGCGTATGATGTGTGTTTACTTTAGACATTCCCGAAGACGTGTGAGATGGCTCTAATTTTTTTTTCTTTGTTTGATAATGATGTACTTAGCGCAATTGTCTAGTCTGATCCCCGATTACGTATACATATTTATTCATTTATATATACTTTGTCTCAATAAATAATTAATAATATACTGGTATATACTACTATATTATGATTGAAATAATTTCCAATATCATAACTTATTTCAAATGTTCTGGATTTTCTGAAATTTAAATTAATACATATATAAAATTAAATATAAAATATTGACTTGGAAATTTATCACACATAACTACTTTTAATAGTTATTGATGAATTCAGAGGTAGGAATCGATACCCTTTTTTCCTCTTTTTATATAAGTGTTTTTCTTTTTGATTAAAATTTTTCTTGGGAACACTAAAATTATATATATGTAAAGAAAACCACTTATGAGTGCTTTCCTTAAGATTGTATTCACTGAGTAAGTACTGAGTAAGTACTGAGCTACTTGGTGGCCCACTAGATATCAAACAAATGAATCGAGTTAGGAAAATATAACTGTCAGAATTATTGGATTAACAATTCCTGAAAATATTATCTTATTTTATTTATTATTTATTAAAGAAACCTGAAATAATGGCTTTAAATGTTGTTTCTTTTGTTTTTATAGGTAAGTGAATCTTTTGTTAACCGATAATATAATTTTTAAGAGTTGTAAATACGTATTGTTAATAAATCTTTTGTTTTTATAGAGAAACGCAATTACGCCTTTGTTTTATTCAAGAATATAAAGAAAATCATCATCCAATAACTACTCAAAAAATGATACTTCAAATATAACAAATATCAAAATTCCTGATGTACTAGGTAAAATAGAGGAACAAGACACCAAAAACATAAACAAAGGTGAAATAAATTTCAACGAACATATAAACACGGATGGATTTGAACTGATAATAAACCATCTAGATTTATATCAACAATCAGAAATTGATAAGTTGGTAGAAAAATACAAACCAATCTTCGCCAAAGATAAATACGACGTCGGTACTGTAAAAGATTATGAAGCTCATATTGACTTGATGGTGGATAAATACTGTTACAAACGTCCATACAGATGCACAGCAGAAGATAGAAGACAAATAGAATATCAAATATCAAAACTATTAGAGAAGAATTTAATTGAGGAATCTTATAGCCCATTTGCTGCTCCAGTAACTATGGCATATAAAAAAGAAGATGATCAAAAAACAAGGATATGTATAGATTTCAGAGAATTGAACAAAATTGTCGTCCCTCAATCACAACCTTTTCCGTTGATTGAGGATTTGATGGTTAAAACCGTAAACTGTAAATATTTTTCTACTTTTGACATAAATTCGGCATTTTGGTCAATTCCTTTGAAAATTCAAGATAGATATAAAACGGCATTTGTTACACAAGAAGGTCATTTTCAATGGACGTGTCTCCCGTTTGGGTTGAGGACGGCCCCAGCCATTTTTCAAAGAATATTGAGCAACATCATAAGAAAATACAAACTCTCCAGTTTTGCAGTAAATTTTATAGATGACATATTAATTTTTTCAAGAACTTTTGAAGAACATATGCAACATATGCTTTCATGTACCATCCGAATCCTTACATTGTTCATTTCTATACTTCGTGATACTTTGTTTTAAATTGGACGTAAGTCCGTAAATAAATAAATAAATAAATAAATAAACATATATCGAGACTAATGGAGGCAATTCTAACAGAAGGCTTTAGACTAAAATTTTCGGAATGTACTTTTGCAAAAAATTATGCAAAATATTTAGGTCACATAATAGAAAACAATTCAATCAGACCTCTGAAAGATTATTTAACCGCTGTCAAAAACTTTCCAGTTCCGGAAACAAAAAAAAATATACCCCAATTCCTAGGAAAAATAAATTTTCATTATAAATTTGTGCCACACAGTGCGATTATCCTGGACCCGTTACACAATTTATTACGGAAAGACGTGAAATTCATATGGTCCACAGAATGTCAGGAAACATTTGATAAAATAAAAGCATTGTTATGTTCAGAACCACTTCTGAATATCTTTGACCCTGAACTACCAATAAGCATTTACACGGATGCTAGTATCAAAGGAGTGGGAGCAGTGCTGAAACAAAAAGATAAAAACGGGGACTGTAAGCCGGTTGCTTATTTTTCAAAAAAATTGACTGAAGCTCAAAAAAAGAAGAAAGCAATATACCTAGAATGTCTGGCAATAAAAGAAGCTGTGAAATATTGGCAACACTGGCTTATGGGAAAAGAATTTACCGTCTACTCAGATCATAAACCATTAGAAAATATGAACATAAAGGCTAGAACCGACGAAGAACTAGGGGATTTGACGTATTATTTATCCCAATATCAATTTAAAATTAAATATAACCCAGGAAAATCAAACCAAGAAGCAGACTGTTTAAGCAGAAATCCAGTTCTAGAACCTTATGAAAATACTGATGACTTTTTAAAAGTAGTAAATTTAATAAACCTAGAAGATATAAAAAAGGACCAACACACCAATCTAGACTTACAAAATGGAAAACTTATATTGGAGAATGAAATATACTACAAAAAGAATAAAAGAAGGAAAAAAATTGTACTATCAGAACAACTTAGCAAAAGTCTAATAACGAATGTCCACGATACTTACTGCCATATTGGGAGAACCCAGATGACAAATAAAATAACACCATTCTATACAGCAAAGAATATCATCGAAAACATTAAACAAATTTATGAAGAATGTGAAATTTGTATTAAAAACAAATCAAGGAGGAAGCCAAAATGTGGTTTAATGTCACATTTAGGTCCAGCAGCACGTCCCTTTGAAATTATATCTATTGATACCATTGGAGGCTTTGGAGGGTCACGCTCAACAAAGAAATATTTACATCTTCTGGTTGATCATTTCACAAGATATGCTTATATTTTCGCATCAAAAAATCAAAGCTCCAGTGATTTTATAAAATTAATAAAAAATGTGTCACAAGGATACAACATTGATATGGTATTAACGGACCAATACCCTGGTATAAATTTCAAAGAATTTAAAGAATTTCTGAAGAAGGAGAACATAAGAATGGTTTTCACTGCTGTGGATGCACCATTTTCAAACGGGCTGAATGAAAGGCTAAATCAAACTTTAGTCAATAAGATAAGATGTAAAATAAATTAAAGTGATAAGAAAACATCATGGACTACGATTGCACAGAAATGTGTAGAAAAATATAACGAAACAGAACACACAGTCACCAAGTTTGCTCCAAAATACCTCTTGGAAGGCGAAAATGTGAATATTCTGCCACTTGAATTGAAATCAAGACATACAAGTGAAGACCTGAAAAGAGATAGGGAACTAGCTCTTAAGAACACAATAAAATCACACAACTATAATAAAAAAATATTCGACATGCACAGGGAAGAATATAAATTGGAAGTGGGAGACAGAGTCTACGTGGAAAACGGAAATCGACTAAATAGGAAGAAATTGGAGGAATTGCGGATTGGACCATACAAAATTCTAAAGAAGGTCTCAAATTCAATCTATGAAGTTGATACCGGACACAGGAAAGCAGAATCAAACCTCTACCACATTACAAAACTGTGTCCAGTGTTTGCTAGTAAATGAACAATTGCATGCATTCTCTTTTGCAATTGTTTCTCCCTAGGGGGGGAGATGTAAAGAAAACCACTTATGAGTGCTTTCCTTAAGATTGTATTCACTGAGTAAGTACTGAGTAAGTACTGAGCTACTTGGTGGCCCACTAGATATCAAACAAATGAATCGAGTTAGGAAAATGTAACTGTCAGAATTATTGGATTAACAATTCCTGAAAATATTATCTTATTTTATTTATTATTTATTAAAGAAACCTGAAATAAGGGCTTTAAATGTTGTTTCTTTTGTTTTTATAGGTAAGTGAATCTTTTGTTAACCGATAATATAATTTTTAAGAGTTGTAAATACGTATTGTTAATAAATCTTTTGTTTTTATAGAGAAACGCAATTACGCCTTTGTTTTATTCAAGAATATAAATAAAATCATTATATATATATATATATAAAATATACCTATTATATTTATAATATTTTAATATAGTTACATATCACATATTAAGCGAGTAATATTTTGTTATAATAATTAATTCAAATACCAACGTTTGCTGCATTCCGCTTTCTCCTTGGAATCTAGAAAATTTTATAACGGGAAAAACTTACTCCTACCAGGTTTTCCGACCGGGAAATACACGGTTAAACCTTGCTGCAATTTTCCTAAATTAATTTTTATTTTCCTAAATTTAAATAAATTTTTTGACTTCATTTTTTTTTTTGTTTAATCTAATTAATTTAAATGATGTATAAACTCTATCGTTCTAAACTGTATTTTATTTCAAAACTCGTTGGTTAAATAACACTTTAAATGATAGTTACTTCACGATTAATTTAGAGATGGTAAATTGTTGTTAAATTAAATTTTTATCCCTCCGAACTTTTATTTATTAATAAAATATTATTTTGTTTTATTATTATTATTTTAGATAATTAATTTAAATATTTATTATTTGTTAGAACACTTTTCATTTAGGTTGGACATACGTATTTAATTACAACTTCTTCACACTTAATTATAAAATTTTATCCCTCCGAACTTTTATGTATTAATAAAATATTATTTTGTTTTATTATTATTATTTAAGATAATTAATTTAAATATTTATTATTTATTAGAACACTTTTCACTTAGATTGGACACACGTATTTAATTATAACTTCTTCACACTTAATTATCACATCACTTCAGTTATTTATTTCACTGATATTAGACGCGAAATTTCTAAGTTTAGAAATACGATATTAAGTGATTATAAAATCCGAATTTTCCACTAAAACAAATTGTATTTATCACGAGCACTTTTATTTTTCACAAATAATTAATGCGTTGACTTTATTTTTATTTTCACTGACTTTAACTGTAAAGTATTTTTTTTTGTAGATCACTGGCTAGAATGTGAAATTTTTCTAAGTATCATAATAATTATCACTTAGAATTTTTCAACTTTAAATTACCAAACGTTTCGTCACGTCTCGCGAACTTTCAACCCTTTCAACCACGACCGTAGACTATCTCCAACTGGCATTTGTCTCGTCTTTTATACCCCTCTCAGGTCCAAAAGAGCGTATCTGAATCTCCTGTAATAAACCAATCTAATTACTATCAACTCGTAATTTCTTGAAACCTCTCCATTATTGTCGAATGCGGTCCCTTAGTCCCTTTCGCGTTTGATACTTTAAATTCTGTCTCGTACTTCCATACTTACAAGATCCGGATTTAGTAAGATCCATGTTTAATTGCCCAACTTCCTTTGTCCTGGTGTTCATACAAAATTAGCTTGAATTTAATAATTTTAAAGTTCTATTTTCATCTATTTCGCAACATGTTCATGCGTACGGCATCTACCATATGTTTCAAATCTGTCCCCAAATTCGCCTATCAGAGATATCTTCATGTTGAAGTCTTTCTCGCAAATTGTTCATTTTTATTTTATTATTTTTCCTCGAGTTTTTCTGTATTCTATATGAACCTTTCCATTTAAACCCGAATTTTCTCTATTTACGTCGTATATTTGAATTTTCCATTTTTCCTCGAATTTTCTTTAATTCACGACACTCTTTACATGAATTTCCTTATTTATTCTCACGCTATTGTTCATATCTCTATAAATTTTTATATTTCAAGCCGTATTTATTTTATTCACTGTTAATCTAAGATTTCCTTTGTTTTTCTCTGTCGTATCTACTCTCTCCTCGTTTCACTGTACTCCCCATATCGTTTTTTGATGTTTGCTGCCTCTTGGAAAATTTCATTTTCTATTTGTTATTAATTAATATATCATTTTTAACATTTTTATAGGAGATACCCCCACTTCGGCCCTTAAATTTCTGTCATTTTTATTGCTTCATAGAGATCGTCCCACAAATTTCGTCCCTCTCTTACCCAGAATCCCATAAACCATATGCTTTGACAGTTGTATACGTTAATTTCTGTACCCACCTGGCAATAAATTCTTTTTATTTCAGTGTCGTTAACTTTTATGTGAATTCTATAATCTAAATATTACGTAAGACCCATGATAATTTTTATAGCTCTTTTAACGACTAATTGCTCTTATCTAAACAATTTTCATGTTTGAATATTCCTTGTTTATCACAACAAAATACATCTGAGATCGACAACCATTGTAATGTCTCATTTTTTTCCTGCAGTCGCGTGCTATGTTACACTATAATCTCCATTTTAATTACGTAAAATGACTCCTTTTCCTGAGTTAAATCTATCGCAATGTTTTCAGCATTTTCCACTCCCCTCTGTACTGTACTCTATTTTCCTCTCTAACACTTGTTACTGCACTAAACCTCTGAAATGTACTATCGTCTACTCTTTAAAACTCTCATTATTTTTTGACGTTTTCTCACTTAAACATTTCATCGTAATATCCTCGCTCCGTCTAGAATTGATAACAATAATTTTCCATTGTTTTTTCAACATTTCCATTTCCTTTAGCACGTTTTCCCTCGAATCGATCATCTCCGGTCGTCACAAACAATCGTATTATAGATGGAAATCTCCCGCAGAGTGCCTCTCGATCCCTGCGTTTTCTACTCAATATATTACTGATAAAATTTTTCCATCATTATTCAAGTGTGTTTTTTCGCACCTAAAATGCTTCAATGCATTCGAGAACTAAGGTTTCTGATCTCTGGAATGTACCCGTTATTCATAACATTTCTCGGGTTCATCGTACTTATGTCCCTGAATCGGCTATTGCTTCTCATGGAGTTTATTCACCTCTCGGTTCGGTGGGAACGTCAAACCCATTAATTACATCCTTAATTGCCGAGTCCAAAGGTCGATCCTTTGTTCTAAAAATGGGCTCGGCCCTCTTATTGCTGATAGGCCGACTTGATTTTTAATTGCTTTTCCTGCTATTTAATTGGTTGTTTCAATCCTCGTATTCGTCCGTGGTTATTTGTTGATACCATCTGTGATTTTTTAATCAATACTCGTCTCACTTTGTCTAATTATAGATCCCTACCGTAAATATGAATTTACTTTACTCTGATCCGATAGATGTCGTAGGTGTGTCCGTTTTATAAGTAATTGATATTTTCTTTTTAAATTAAAGTGGGAAGCTACGATATTTCCTAATTTTCACTGTTGATAAATGCAATTCATCACAACCTTCGCTTACGCTAAAGTATCCGCCCCTTTTCGAACTCACACTTAAAACTTGTCGTTTTCGTTGGCACTAATACTTAGAAAAGATATCTATGCGTACACGTTTCGAATGCATTCGCGATTAGCAATACATACAAATGAAAACTTGCACGAATACAAATCGATAGAAATCGACATTTTAATTATAAAATTATTCCAGTTAAAATTTTGATGAAAAATTCATATTCTCGGAACCGATAAATTGGAATAAGAGTGATCTATTCACAAAACCAATAAATCGGAATAAGTGTGATCGTAACAAATCCATATCAATTGTTTCTAATTTATAATTATATAAATGAATTTTAACAGTTTTTCGTTTAGTTCAATAATGGTAATCACAATAACACTCACAATGTGTTTTTGTTGTTGTAAAAATCCATAAATAAGTAATTCTCATTTTTTACTAATGTTAATTTATTTTGAATTTGAGTAATTCACATTACAATCCCATCTACTCCCAACCATCTGGAGCCAGTGAGACTAGGGCATCGACGGGTATGTTGTTAGGCTTCAGGTGGTGGGGAGGAAAAGAAACCAAGGAAAAGGAAGGTGGGGAAGTACCCGGTTATTCAGAGCTGGTCGCTAAACACGGCTAAAAATTTAAAGCAACTTTTCTATTCTGAATGGTGGTCATTAACCGGGGTTATACTGAAAGTATTTACAATTCTGTTTCACAAGTAATAATTTTACAATAATAATGACAAGTATTTTGGGAAACGCTGGGTGCTCTCCCCGTGTTAGGGCCTTTATTTTGCGATTTCATATTTTGTTTCATGATCTATTTATTACCCGTGTTTTTTTTTTTTTTTTTTTTTTTTTATTAAAAAAATACAATACAGAATATAGTATATTATATAAAGCATTGTACTCCCAAGAGTTAATAAACTCATTGCGGGAATGATACGCATTACATGAAACATATAGCTGTATGTATTAAGTGGACATATCATAGGACATACACAACATTATTATTTCAGATAGTCATTCATAAAATGAAGTTTGAGCATGTTAGTTTGGGTCTTTTTACATTGACTTGCACATTTGATCTCGTTGGGTAGTTGATTATATTTTGTGTAAGCTATGTATTCTAGGGATCTTAGTCCATATTTTGTTGATTTGATTTTTGGTATATGAAGTTTGTTGTGATTTCTTGTGTTGTGTTGGTGTACGTCGCAATTGTAATTGAGTTTAGTGTTGGAATGTGCCGAGTGTTGAATTACTTGTAATATAGTTTTTGTTATTTCAAAAGTGGGAATGGTGTTAAAAGGAAGTATTTGGGTGTTTCTGTAAATGTCTTTGACGTGTGTATCCCAAGGTAGACTGAATATATTTCGCAGGGCTCTATTTTGGACGACTTGGACTTCTGAAATCATTTTTTTTGTAGCAAATCCCCAGATTCCGGCAAGATATATTAGATGTGAGTGAATCATAGCATGGTAAATCGATCTTAATAGAGAAGGAGGAAGTAACCCGCGAAATCTATATAAAACACCAGTTATAGGAGTAATTTTGGATAGAACATGTTTAAATTGGTAATTCCATGTGAGTTGTGAATCAATGAAAAGGCCAAGATATTTTGTAACATCAGCCTTTTCAAGGCGGTTATTATCAAGACTTATATTAAGACTTACATTTTTTTTATTTGCAAACAATATGTAATGTGTTTTTCTTATGTTTAGGCTAAGTTTGTTTAATCGCAACCAGTTTGCCAGGCAAGCTATATCCCTTTCCATTTCCTTTTCTAGTTCGTTTAAATCATTATTGTGATAAAGAATCACTGTATCATCTGCATAAAGTTGTATTGTACCCTTAAGTCCCCATTTAGTAATATCATTTATATATATTAAAAATAGTAATGGTCCAAGTACGGAGCCCTGAGGCACACCACATTTTATCGTTCCCATGCTGCTTGTCCCTTTTCCAACAAAGGTCTGACAGTGTCGGTTAGAGAGGTAACTACACAGTAACTTCAGGGGAGTGCCTACTATGCCTAGGTGTTCTAACTTCTTTAGTAGTATCCCGTGGTCAACCGTATCGAAAGCCTTTTTTAAATCTATAAATAAGCCTGCAGTATGCTTACCCTGGTCTATATGTTTTTGGAGGGCATATACAAAATCGAAAGCAGCACATTTTGTGTTAGATTGGTTTCTGAATCCATACTGTTGGGATGCGAGTAAATTGTTTGATAAGAGATATTTAGTGAGCCTAAGCTTAATAACCTTTTCAAAAACTCTAGAGAAAACAGAGAGGATGGATATAGGACGATAATTAGAAGGATTTTTTTTGCAATCATCTTTGTAAATCGGAATTATTTTTGCTATCTTTAGTTGATCTGGGAAGATTCCACTATCCAGGGATTGATTAATAAGAAAAACAAGGTGGTCAGCTAATACATCTTTGCAAAAGTTCAGGTGCACGGGTGTAATTCCATCTAAACCTGGAGATGCATTAGACTTTAGTTGAGAGATGATACTGAGAACTTCTGTTTTATTTGTTTTGGCCATATATAGGGACTGGATTGCTTTTTGATCCGTGTTTATAGTGATAGAATCATCTGGATATGATGCAATTGTAGCTGCTAAGTTTTCCCCAACTGATATAAAGAAGTTGTTAAAAGTTGAAGCTATCTGTGTTGGGCATGTTATTTCTTCATTCTTAATCAAAAGACAATTAATTTCATCTTTCTGGGGTGTCGAACTATTTGTAAGAATTGCATTTATTGTTTTCCATGTCTGTCGCGGATTACGCAGGTTTTCTTTAAGTATATTCGTGTAGTATTTAGTTTTAGCATATCTTCTATAATTGGTAACTTGATTTCTTGTTTTATTTCTCAGTGCTGTGAATATATCATTTTGCTGATTTTTGTTCCAGAGTTTAAACGCATTGTTGCGCTGTTTGATAAGTGCATTTAATGTTGCATCAAACCATGGAGTATTACCCCTCCGTTGGTCTCCTATACGTAACTCAGATTTATGTTGGGATGATTTTATTGCTGTTTTGATGTATTCATTAAAATTATTAAAGTTTTCATTGGCATTACTGGTGGTTTCGTGTGGAAAGTTGTGGGATTCTAAATATGCTTTTAACATGTTTTTATCGGTTTTGGTGTTGTTTGAAGAAGAATGTATTCTATTATTAGTGTGATGTTTCAAGCTGTTTTGGTAATCTAATATCAAAATGTTATGGTCACTTAGGCAGGTATCTATATTTGCAGTAGTTGAGGAGATATTTTGTCTGTTTGAGATGATATGGTCTATTAGAGAAGTAGAGGTATCTGTTACTCGTGTAGGATAGGATGTGTTACATATAAAACAGTTGTAAGAGTCTAGCGTGTTGATGTATTTAAGAGATGTGTTATTTTTTTGAAGAATGTCAATGTTGAAATCACCAAAAATAAGGGTATCATTTCTACAGTTATTTAAAATAGATTCAAGATACATTAAGAATTCGTTAATGTTTGAGGTAGGCTTTCTGTAGATAACATAGATATTTAACGGTTTAAAATTTCTATTGCGGATATTAATTCCTAGGAAGGAATTTTCACTACAATGTTTTTCAATAGTTGTAGCATTTAATGAATGGTGTGTGTAGAGAATCACCCCTCCTCCTCTTTCATTGGTGCGAGACGCAAATGCACTTTGGTAGCCGTCGATGTTGAAGAAGCACTCCTCACCATCTTCCAACCAGGTTTCGGATATTGCAAGTACGTGTACAGTCGGTGTGATGCTCTTTAAAGTTTCTTCAATCTCGTCAATTTTATTTCTGATACTTCTCGCGTTAAGATACATTATTCGAAGGCTATTTTTTTTTTGGCTTATAATCTTCAATTTTCTCATATTTGTATTCATTTATGCTGGCCTGGGACCCGGATGCTGTAGTTACAGTTGAGTTAGCCATAGTCAACTCTCTCCATTGTGCGTAACATCATTATGGTACGGTAGGGGCAGTCCCTATCGTTTGATCTATGTTTTGGTGCCTCAATTTTGCCTTTGGCCATTTTAAAGCAGTTCCAGCAACGGAATTCTTCTTTTTGTTCCTTCTTTGTGCAGTCAGATGATTTGTGTTCGCCAGCACAGTGTAGACAACGATCTTTTGATTCAGTACATCTCGCGGCAAAGTGACCGTATCCCATGCATTTATAGCACTGCATGATTGGGCAGCTGTCTTCGACTCGGACTCGCTGGAAACCTATATTTATTCTTTCTTGTTTTAACATAGCCGAATGTACTTCTTTTTTGACGATCAGAATAACATTTCGTAGCCTATCGTTTTTCCTGCTGTTGGTGAATCTTTGAATTTTAATAGCTTCCTTATCATTTCCAGTGGCTTCGTAGATAGTATCATTTTGTTGCAAGATCATGTCTATTATTTCGGAATCTTGTGTTTCTTTTTCGATCCCCTTCAAGATAACATTAGGTCTAAGACGTTTGCCCTCATAAGCAACCAAGTTACCGTTGGTCAGCCCTGGAATTGCAGCTCTGATTTTATTAGCATCGTTGGAGGTCTGACACTTGATGATAACCTTGTTGTCTTTAGCGGCAATAAGGGAATTAATGCCTACCTTGAGCTCAGATGGTTTGACATCCTGTCTTAATATGGCCTTGATGTCAGAGGTAGATCTTGTCTTATCGGTCGCACTGATAATGACCGCATGTGATGACCTTCCAAAAGCCGTGATTCCTGCATAGCTGTTTAAAGGGGGGTTATTCTGATGATAACCAGCTACTGGAGTGGTGGCCGTTTTATGCATCAGGGCCATTTTTTCCTTTAAGATATCTTTTTTAATTTCATCGTTTTTAGCATTCATATTTATGACGAGCGATTTGTTTTCTTCCATTATTTGTTTAAACTCATTAAGATTTTGGGTAATTTTTTTTTGATAGCGGCCGGAGTATTTTCAATTCGCCCTTTATTAAATTTTTTTCAGCCACTAAGTGGGCTATAATATCGAATAATTCATCCATTCCTTCGATTATTTTTTCCTTTTGGCTAATGGATATTTTTCCTTTATTTTCTGTTAGTGTTGTTTTCACAGAATTTATTATGGTTCTTGAATTAATTAGTTCATTATTCACTAATTGGTCAGGTTCTATCGATATAGATTTCTTTTCTTCTTTATCTCTCTCATTTTCCGAATCGGACGATATAATATCCTCATCGTGTTCGTTTGGCGATCTTGGTGTCAAAAATGATTTCGTGAAAGGGTATGAATTTTCATTTCTCGGTGTTTTATTATCTTTTTCCATTTTAGAATATTAATCAAATTATTTTTGTTATTTAAACGCCTAGTGCCATCTTTATTTCAGCGATAGCTTAAAAGCATACATATATTAGGATATTGTACTGATGGTGTCTTATCACAGTTACGTCAAACTAATGTCACACATTGAGTCGCAACAAAAATTGTTCGATGTTTACTTTTCGAGATACGCGTAAAAACCGTGTGATTTAAAAACAAATTATAACACGACTGAGTTCTTATTGTTAAGTCGAGAATGATTGAACGAGTCGCGCGAGTCGGTGACGGTCTGTCGTCTCACAGGCAATTTCGTTTACAGGCAACGTCGTTTTACAGGCAATTTTTTTTTAAAATAAGATGTAGACAGTTATTTTCTTCCTCTTTTAAATGTCAAGTGTGCTAGTTTTCACCAAACAATAAATTATAACAAAAAACAACCCACCCGGGTATACTCTTCTTTAAATACGTGCACAACAATGTCAACAAATAAACAAAAATATATGCAAATACAGGGTGTCACAAAAGAAAGCTGATATTTGTTTTGCTTTCTGTGTGAACGCAACTTTTCCGAGGGGCGCGGGGGGTATGTCAATCAGTAGTCTGGCTCTTTGGAATTTAGTCGCTATGAAGCATTTCTCGGGAGCGACCGCGCGTTGTGCGTGCGTGAGTTTTACAAAAATGGTGATTCGGCGGCTGTAGCACGTAGAAGATTCTGCAATATTTGAGGTTTTCGTCAATTAAATGATGCACCAAGCATTCCTCTCATTCGAAAATTGGTCAAAAAGTTTGAAGGGATCGGTACAATGCTGGAAAAACCAAAATCCGGGCGACCAAGGTCATTGAGAACGGTAGAAAACGTAGAGAGTGTTTATTTTCGTGACGACTCAAATTTTTCGATTCGGAAGCGAGCAAGTGCTTTAAATGAGCATAGATCATCGTTATATAGCATTTTGCACAAAGACCTAATGCTGCACCCCTACAAACTTATTGGCTACAACCAAAGAACATGGTTCCAGAAAGACGAAGCAACATTACATACGTCCAATACGTCTCTGCCATGAGTTCGTGAAATTTTCCCTGGCAATTTGATCTCCAGGAGAGGTGACATAAATTGGCCTCCTCGTGGATCTGACCTAACCCTTATGGACTTTTTTCCTGTGGGCTTATCTCAAATCTAAAGTGTTCGCCAAAAATCCGTCTTCCCCGATGCAATTAAAAGAAAATATCCGTCACGAAATGGCAGCCATCACAAAGCCTACCTGGCGAGCCATTATAAGAAATTTTACTCTTCGATTAAATTAATGCCGCAAACTTGAGGGTTTACATTTGGACGATATTATTTTTCAGAAATAAAGTCCCAAATTGTGTATTTTAGTATTTCATAAACATTTTTTCGATAGAACCCTTACTTTTTTTATTGATCCACTAAATATCAACTTTTTTTTGGGACACCCTATATATATGCGCGAGAGGTATTTCATTTAGAAAACAAACATTTATAAAATATATATTATTGACCGGTAAAGTGGAGATATTTGTTTAATGTTTGTCGCTTCGATAATTTTGGTGTTACGTTTTTAACTAAGTAATGTAAACGGATATCAAAGTATTTTTCCAAAACGGCTTTGGTGAGTTGAACTAAATGATTATTCATTGGTGATTGGTCATATTGATGAAAATAAATATTTTCAAAATACTTTGATTCCAACGAATGTCTTAAGGCTTCGGTTACTAGTTCCTGTTTAATATTATTTTTTGATTTGATTTTCAGTTTATTTTCATCTACAATGGCGTTCTTTATTATCACTTCCATTGTTTTGCAAATGTTTATAGCATCAATGGAAGGGAAAAAAAGGCCACCTTTATCTTTTAACTTTATAAATCCATGATGACTAGTAATTTCATTTGCAATCAATGCACCGACACAAGTATCACATTTTAATTTTCCACATAGAAAACGAACAACAAAGCCAGCTATATATGCTATCGCCTGAGAACTAAATTGTGAAGTATCTCGTACCAAAATATCAACTTCTTCAACAAATAATGCCTGTTCGTAGAGTAATTGTACTTCATCATCAAAGTTCTCTAAGATATTTGTTCTGTCAGTGGAGATATTAATTTTTTCAATAGCAGACGAGCAACATAATAATTATATCTCTTCCAATGACTTACAATATTCTGTTCGGAAATCTCTAAGTTTTGACTTCACGAGAAGTTTTTTCTAAATTGCTTGGAATTGCCGAGGGGTCGGATTTGTATTACACCCTCCGTGGGCACGTATATGGCCAAACATCAGTTCAATATGATCTTGGCTGAATTTATATGTTAGAAGATACTGCAACTTTTTCTCCTTTTCGATGAGTCTTAGATATAGCTCTTTCAGACTTTTAATGCAAATTAAGAAACCTAAAAACCCAGTTTTTCTAACAGAATGTATCACCTTAGAGCCTTCAAAAAGAGTTAGAGATTTAATATATAATTCTGCATTCCCCAAAAATTCAAAAACAATATGTTTATTAAACATATTAAGTGGCTTTTTGAAATGAAGTTGAATCGTGTTGCGCGAATGAAGAACGTCGAATAGATTGTTGACAGTTCTTAAAAATTCAACGGTACCTTCAACGTCTTTAAAGTCACAATTATTTAAACCCTTACAAAATGTAAGAGCATCTGCAACACTGTTGCTAAACAATTGAGAAGCCAACTTAACTTTCATTTTTTGATTTAAAAAAAAAATGTGACCATGTCTAACTTTGTTAGCCAAATGAAGTTGTTCCTTTTCTTGTAGCTTATTTAAATTTTGTAAATACGACCACTTAATAGACCTGTTGTGACCATCTTTAAATACTCCAATTGCTTCAAACGCATTTCGAACTAATTTCAACATGTGACATGCATAAAAAAAACAGGTTGTTTTGAAACAGGGTGATCAAAGCGAGTTGTCATTTTACTAGTATCTAATAAACACCCTAGCTGTTTTGCCATTGTAACATTGGCTGGGCATCCATCAAAAGTCAATGATACTATTTCGACCCCCGTTGTGTGAACCAGTTCTAAGCACTGCTAAACTAAATTAGCGCGCTGCTCACCAGGCACACCGTTAACCAAAAAATATCCAACTGGAAGTTTCCAGACACCATTGATTGCAGTTACTTAAAAAACTAAAGCATCTTTGGCCTCAGGTAGATAATCTCCATCCTTGACTGTATTTCCGATATCTACATATCCATGCATCTGTGTACCATCCCACTCTGAATGCTGCATAATAGCCATCTCATTCATTACCAAATTGCATACAATACTATAGTCGGTAGAGTTAACTTTTGCCTTCAGTGCGTTGAGAGACTCTTTTGTAAAGCCTGGACGTGCATCTACAGACATGTACCATCGTTTTATAGTACGTGAATGAGGCAAACATGTCTCGAACTTTTTTTTGACATAATCATATGCCTTTGGCGAATAAAAGTGAAGTGTTAACGCAAAAGTTTTTAGTCCGGCAGTATATTTAGCTTAAATCGTACGTCCTGATGTTAGCCTTGCGTTACACCGAGTCATCAGGTCCCTGACTCCAACGTCGGAGCTTTCTATTAATGATTGTTGATCTGAATCAATCAATTTTTTTTTCTTTTAATGCGTTCATGACATCTGTCATTGACTTAATTTTCATTTTATATCGCCTTTTGGTTGCTTGAAGACGTTTTATATGAAATTTTTGAGATCCAATTATAATTTTATATTTTTCAATCAATAACAGCAAGTTTTTTTCTTGAGGTGAATCAATTTTTGATGCTTGTCCTGCAGCTGTAATGAGCGAAGTTGGCGTTTGCGCTGCAGCTGTAGTGAGCAAAGTAGATGTTTTGGGTTCACTTGAGAGCTGTAACTAACCAAAATTACTGGTTAAAAAGGCAGAAACTTGTGCAAACATGGGGGAAATCATTTATTCTTCTTAAATATGCTTTATAAAAACTAAAAAAAAAACACACCGAATCATATGTAAGTGGCAGTTTGAATGAATCTTCAATTGTTGATGCTTGTCCTGCAGCTGAAATGGGCGAAGTTGGTGTTTGCGCTGCAGCTAAAGTGAGCGAAGTAGACGTTGTTGGTTCACTTGAGAACTGTAAAGAAACCAAAATTACTGGTTAAAAAGGCAGAAACTTGTGCAAACACGAGGATAAAATATTTATTTTTAAAATATGCTATGTAAAAACTAAATAGAAAACACACCGAATCATATACAAGTGGCAGTTTGAATGTAGGAACAGCCCACGCAAAAAGGTTCCGAATTTTTGTTGCTGGTTTAAAATCATTTTGGCCAAAGTGAGACAAGCAAATGACACTATGGCGAGTCGGAAACCAGTTTCCCTTTCTCCCCGTCGCGTCAATCCATTTTTTTTTTAATTTTTCCGTTCTCCAGAAATCTGAAATAATTAAAATACTATAAGTTACTACACCTAAAAACAGATATAAATTATACTTTATCGAAGATAAAGAAATTATCACTCTTTTTAGTTATGCTTCTCCCCGTCCCGCAAACCTCCCCCCCCCCCCCCCTCATCATTCTCTCACCACCGTCAACCCCCTCCTTCGTTTCCCTCCTCCACCCACATAACCCTCCCCTTATCGCATCCCTCGTCCGGGATTCCCTTCCCCTTCGCTTCCTTCCGCTTAACTATGTAAAATACACACATTTTCAAACTAACAAAATTTCACTGAAAATCGGATAAATGATACACGAACGCATGCGGAATTGCGGAACAAACAATCATTAATTTTATAAATAAAGATTTTACAATAAAAGCATTGCATTTTTTTCTACCACCAATCAGTATCTACAACAAAAATTATCTACAAAATAATTCAAAATAAATAATATGTTTGTATATATATTATAGCCCTGCTAATATTGTGAAATATCGATAGTCGGTATTTAAAAGAATTCGCGTCCCCATCACTAGCATCGTAATGGCGGCGATGTTTGCTTTTCCGGGACCTTCGTCAATATAAATTTCGAATAATAATTAAAAATTAATAATGTACTCTAATTTTGTACTTACCGGTGAAATGAAACTCCATTTTTCTTGAAGTTCATATTGCTTGTCGTATTTTTACATAGTTTCACTGAACAAGACGGCATTTTGAACAAAACGGGCACAAACTGTGCTCGGTTACGACTTAAAGTCAACTAAACGAACGAATTCTTTCCGTATTCATACTCCGCTAATTACGCCGTAGTCCGCCCACGGTCTAGCGGCCAACATAGCATATCTCCCTTTGTTTCTCTTATCTGTGATCAAAACCAAAGCGGCCAGCGCGGGTATAAAGTCTTACCATTGTGAATCCAAGTCTGGATATCTTTGGAAATTCCAAATTTATACGGGAAAGACCATTTCCAGACAGGCTGAATCGACAAATCCAGACCAGGAAGACATGACGGAAGACATAACGGAAGATATGACGGACGGTCTCACTCTACATAGAGGCACAATGACATTATGTATTGATTTTCTTAAATTATGAATAAACCAATATAAATTGAATACATTTTTATTATGATAAAGTGTGTAAACAATGTTTAAATCAATATACTGCTCTTTCATTGTAACTATAAAACTGTAATATTAATTTAATTGATTTAAAAGAATATTAGGGCTTAATAATTAAATAAATCAATTATTGGTTCCATCAATTATTTTCCCCTCCACCATTTTTTTTCGATACCTTTGCTTTTAGATATAAAATTATCTATTCGACGCTCATGCAAAGGTTTGATATATATACAATTTTATCATCATCATCATTTTACATATTCTGATTTACCCTATGTAGATTGACCTTAAGGTAGCTGTCAGAAGTGATTTTTCGTCAAATATTGGTGGATTTCATCAACTTGCAAAGTATCCCCCTGAAATATTGGCAATGTGTATATCTATGATATATATTTCATTTTAAGCCTTATTTCCTTGTTTTGCACGTTATATTTATTTATTTATTTATTTATTTATTTACATATGCATATATATTAACAATACATTACAATGTGAACATTTGTCTGTCCAACTGGGCAGAATACCCGTTTCAGGACAGCCAAATTGTATATTAAGTTCATAATATTCTTAACAAAGGAATAGTTTCGTTCAAGATATCAAGGGAATTTGCTTCTGTCAAGACAACTTTTGAGAACACTAAGAATTGTATATAATTAAGGGATGGTTTCTTTATGTCTTTAAAAGAATCGCAAAGATGTGATTTTTTTCAAGGTCAATTTGGAGAACGTAAATAAATGCATTCAGAGTGAATGCATTTATTAATGTTCTATGAGTGTTTTCTTTAGTGAGATCACAAGTAGGAGATTCTTTCCAGGCCATTTTAGAGAACATTTACAATTGGATAATCAGAATTTACACATTTATAAACCAATATTTGACATATGAATTCACAATGTATTTATAACTGTTTAATTTTAAAGTACTATAATTTTTAGAATTTCTTAAATAGTAGAAATTACACAATTATAATCCAAATATATGACAAATGATTTTTCAACATCGTTTTGGAGAACATTAATTTATTTAGTTGTTTATTAATTTCTTTTATTTTACTCGCAGAGGGCTTTTACATAAATAATAAATAATAAAGGCAGTACCTCCATCTTTAACATGAGAAAACAAATAGTTTAGATAAAGTTACGATGTGAATAAAAAGTATATAAATTAAATAAAAAAAATGCAACAAAAATTTTGTACAGTGAGATATATAATATCAATATGTTACGATTAGAAAATACGTACATAATATAAAAATCCAACCAACAAATTTAAAGTGAACCAAGGTTTGCAAAATTGCAACATTAACCGTGTCTTTACACCTATAAGTATGTTTCGCTGTGTCAAGCCGAAGCGATGTATCGATGGTACCGACCTCCTGTACCTCTCTGTGGAGTTGCAGGAGTTCGAAACCATCGGACCTATCCAATTTCGAACTCAATATTTTAGGTGAAAAAGTTAACCAATTTTGTTTTTTTCAATGAAATTACAAAGGCATTACATTTAATAACATTAATAATTGCATTCCGAATAGGTTAATGGTTTCTTTCGGGTGATCACAATTATGATATTTTTCTGGGTTAATTTGGAGAACATTTGCAGTTGCATTATTAGAATTTACACATTTATACACCATTATTTGACATATAAAAACATGGTTACAAATCTCCAGTTCTAATTTACAATTATTGAAAAAGTATCACCATGATTTTGACATCGTGAAATAGGCTCTCTGTATAATTCATCAAATGAATAAAATAAAGCCAACACGACAACTATCCTTATAAATAATTGTAGGCAGTTAATGTATCTTCCTAATGTAATACCAGCTTTTGTGGTAAATTTATTAAATAGTATAATACAGTGATTTCAATTTTGCACGTCACGCACTAAAATTTTACAAAATCATTTTCCGACCAAACTTTTGAAGAGATCATAAACATACAAAAAATTATTTTTCTATTATATTCTTGCATCTGTGGTTATCAAACAGGCCATAGAGAATATAAAAACGTAGAAAATATTCAATAAAGATATTTAAAACTGCTACTGGCGGCAATTTCAAATCACAAAAATACAAATTTCGCGCATTTATAAAGTTTAAGATTTTTTGATAATTTATCTATGAATTCTAACAATATAGGATACTTAGTAAAATATAGGTGAATTCATTGGCTGTAAAGCACTACAATCAGTTTTATGTTTCCATATTAACATTCGGAGGTATGATTTTTTTAATGTTGGCGGAAAATATTCAAAATCGTCGCCAAAAAACCGCGAGCAATCGGAGAAAAAAGATTTTTGACGCGCGATCGTTCGAGTGGTTATGAATTATTATCTAACAAACCTTCATCTTCCCTATCTCCTTCCTGCTCCCCAACCCCTTCAGCCTCCCAAAATACTCCAAATGGGCCTCCGTGATCCCATTGACTCATTGGAAGATATTATATAAGATTGTAAGTATTTTTAAATTGTTTAATTTTCAGGTTTTTTTTGTGTACTGCCATGTTAATTTTACCAATGCTTTCTGATAAAATTATAAGACTTCTTACTTGCATTTTTAATGATTGCACTGACATTCCATCACTCCAGTCCTAGTGCAGTTTGGACTGGAATGATGAAATGTCAGTGGAATCATTAAAAATACAAGTAAAAAGTCATATACTTCTATCAGTACACAAAGAGCAATTAACTTGACAGTAAGCATAAGGTATTAGTCCAAGAACCTAACAAAATATCAGTAAAACCTAATAAAGTATTAGTTAAATAACGAACAAAGTATCAGTATTTTACTAGCAAAATATCAGGAAGACCGTTGAAGTATTAGTATAAGAAAGAATAAATGGTTAGTAATTGCTGAAAAAATATCAGGAGGACTGTCAATATTTTCGTAAAAAAACTAACAAAATATTATTAACTACTGGCAAATATCATGAATCACTCTTAGATATTCGTAATTGTAATGCAAAAATATTAGTATTGTCAGACAGAGTTGAAATTGCGAGACATCATGATAATATATTCCGTAATGTTTTTGACAGGTCCGAATATCTATTAGGACTCCGTTTCCTGTTAATTCATTCGTAACAACTGTAGTCCCTTTTTTAACAGTAATTCCGAATAAAAAGACAAGAATTCCGAATAAATTCTCAAAACATTTTTCTCCGTGTAGGGGCGTGAACAAGAAATTTCAATAATATTTTGTGGAGAATATATAAGAATATATATTCTTCATAACCGTTGTAAAAATTTTGCTGAACAATTAGATATCTTTTTTTAGTAGGTGCCTTCCGTATCTGCTCAACCAATGAGAAGGCTTCGTTCGACCAATCAGAAGGCTTCGTTTTAAAGCCATCTTTGATTATCATCTATAAGATATACAATTAGGCGGTTCAACAACGTATGACAATTTGGGCGGATCAAGAACGTATGGGGATTTGGACGGATCAACAAAAAAGATGCGTATGATTTCCATACAAAGTTCGAAAATTTTATGTGCAATATATCAAAAACTTTTACCGAGAAACTGGCAACCTTGGTATTTGTAGTAACGTTGTTGCCAATTCATACAGATGTATTCCATCAAAGACAAGTTATACGGTGTTAAAGGTGGATCAACATTATCAAACAACTTCTTACGGGATCAATATACTACGGGAAGAGGTCAATATATATATATATATCAAATATAGGCTTAGCTAGGACTCACACCTCTCCAAATAATATATAAAACGATTTGAAGGCTTAGGTGAGAACTAATATAATTAGTTGGAAAAATTGTCCATAGATGTCAGTAGGTGCAAATTTTCCTCCAGCCAAGGAGGTAAGTTATAAAAAGCTCGGTTTTAGGTTTTTATACTCCCTTCTCCTTGCTATATCTTCCTTACAAGTAAACATAAACTCCTTGGTTTGTCTTGGGTAGTTTGGATCTCCTGATATTTGCAATGTAATTTTTTTTTTTAATTGGAAATAGAGCAAATAAAATTACGAGTCCCTTTAAAGTTTCCTGAAGATGCGTTATCATTTACAAGTTCCCTCCTTCAATATTTTAGACATATCTATATATTTTTTATTTAAGTTTTTTAGGAAATATTTAGGTGCACATACATTCATTTAAATTTAACAGTGAATATAACATAAACCAGTGAAGTACAATTTATGATTTAAAATAAAGAAATGGTCACAGATTAAGAAGCAAATAGATGTTGATAGTTATAATATTATATAATTTTTTTTTAATTGTACACCAGATTATTATCCAATTACTGCACAATTTTCTCATTTTGACAGTCTTAACACCTAGGAAGATGATTATTATACAAAAAAATCTTAAGGCTATCTAAAAAAGAGTTATACATATCTAGTGTTTCCGAAATTTCGTTCAACAGCACCATTCCTCTTGTCATGCTATGCTGTGCTAGAACATCTATTCTATCATATGGTATTTTGAACAAGTCGTGTCGACGACTACGGCTGAAATTTTCAGGCCATAACATTCCAAGAGGAATGGGCTATCAATACAATTATGGATTATGTTAAAGCTAAGAATTGCAATATTTGCATAACGTCTAGTTTCCAAGCTAAATATATTTGTTGCCTCAAGTAATTCCATATGGTGCATGAATCTCCATGCATCCGCATATAGACATATCTAAGAAACTTTTTCTGAATTTGTTCCAGCATATTAATATATTTAGCTTGGTGTGGAGTCCACACACCACTAGCATACTCCAGCTTACTTCTTATGACGCCATCAAACATGGTTCATTGCATCTGGGTCATCAAATTGCTTACATATTCTGATGATGAAACCCAGGAGTTTGTAGCATGCTGGAGTGAGCCATGATATATGATCCGAGAATGTCAGTTTGGGATCAAATATGATACCGAGATCTTTAAAGCTATTGACTCGGCATAATGTTTTCTCTTCGATGTTGTATTAAAAAACTACGGGCTTAATAGAAGACATTCGCAATATTTTACACATACCTGGATGTCATCTATAAGTATAAAAAAACAGCAAAGGACCAAGCTTTTACTCTTTGAGGAATACCTGATAACGCCAAAAATTGTTTAGATTCATGTCCATTTATTATTACATTTTGACGAAATAGGACGCGAAGAATATAAGTGTTTGTTGATCGAAACCAAGTTTGTACATTTTAAGTAGTAAAATATCATGATCAACTCGATCAAAAACCTTGATAAAATCCGTATACACTTCATCAGTTTGGTGTCTCGAGTCCAGTCCGACGGCCACCAATCGCGAAAATGTTAACGAATTTGAAACCGTGGATTTTCTTGGCATGAAACCGTGTTGGTTTTCTCCTAGAAATGGCATAATTTCGTGATGTTATTTCTTATAAATAATCATTTAAAATATTTTTGGTATAGTTGACAGTTTAGCTACTGGTCTGTAATTCTTTATATCAGAATTGTCTCCAGCTTTGAAAATTGGGCTTACACGCGTGAGTTACCAAGAATGAGGGAAACAACCAGTCGATATGCCAAGATTAAATATATAGCTCAGCGGTTGACAAATGGTTTTTGACATATTAGCGATTATATTAGGGGGTATTTCGTCTGGGCCTGCAGCCTTGTCGAGCTTCAAAGTTCGAGCACATGCGTCTACTTCCTCTGGACAGGTTAGCTCAAGACCGATTTTGCCAATATTCCAGGGCCTCTCGGTTCGAGTAAAGTCTAGATTTAGTTGTGGAGCTATCTGGCTGTACACTGATTTCAAATAATCGGCAAATTTTTGGCTTACTATTTCGGGATCGGAAAAAGTTTCCGTTCTATCGCTTAAGTTAATTTGGGTATGTGGATTTGATTTTTGGGATCTAATAAAATCCCAAAAACATTTGAAATCATCTTTGATCCCATACTGAACTTTTTCTAAATACTGACGCTTTGCAATTGCTATATTTTTTTAAAGCACGGATCGCATCGCAGAAAATAACAAGTAATCCGATTGATTCTTGTGCAGTTTGTATCTTCTGCGATGCGATTCTTTGCTTTTTAATTTATCTATAATTTCTTTAAAGAGCCATGCCAAATAATTTACTTTTTTACAATTTTTTTTTTAATGGGGACATATATTTCAAAAATACTGAATAAAACATTGTGTAAGTATTCAACTGCGTCATTTGCTTCCGATATAGTATATCGGTAGTTCCAATCAAATTCTGAGAGTATTTCGCGTATTCACTTCATATCTGCTCGCTTGAACTGGAACTAATGGTTGGAAGTAGGTACTAGTGCCGGGCGAGTAGCGCTGTTCCGCAGCTGACGCCGGTTACATTTTGTCCTGGCTAATTTAGAATGAATAGCTAAGGTCGGATGAAATTTATCTTCGTTGACCAAGGGTTCATCACATCAACTGACGTCACATCTAGTCGTGTTACTTAGTAATAATAGATCAAGTATATTGTCAAAATGATTTTTAACTACATTTACATGTTTTAAGGATCTCTCCTATGATGGTGGATGTTGTAAGGATCTCTCCTATTGCGAACATGTTATGCTTAAGTACAGCAAAATGAATGCTGGCAACATTTGTTTTAATGTTGTTTATAAAGATTCGTTAGATTAACTAACCCCGTAGCCCGGGGGCGTACGATAGAATGGCAAAGAAGATAGACAATTTAATGTTGCTTCATATGTCACGAGCTATAAAGTGATGGCAGAGTGTATTCTGCTTACACCGAGCAATAAAAGGAAGACAGACCTGGAGGGTTTTACATACTGTCCTTGTAGAAAACAAGGGGTGATAATTGCAAAACGATGATCGAACAAATCAATGCTGATTTACGTTAAAAGTTACAATTATTTGAATTCGAGAATCAGGATGACCGTTAGGTTTTATTAACCTGTCTCATGTTGAAAAGCATTATACAAAACATGCGTGACGTGGCATTAGAGGAGAAACAACTCCATGGTTTCGTTGTAGCAGCCAAAGACCGGGTGATTCGGTTTTACATACTTTAGTCAAACGAGCCAAAGGATTTGTGTATGACTTACAAGGGCTAACTTTAGGGTTTTTTTTTTTTAAATATACAATTTCCAAAATGGACGTGTCAATATCCGATTTTGGGGAAAACCAGAGCACGGGTGAAAAAAGGACGCCATCAATTTTTGATTTTTTTTTTTTAGGAAAAAATTGAAAAAGACTTGTGTGTACAAGAAAAGGTAAAGTAACCATTTCTGACTTTCGTGCTTGAGACCACTATTGGGTTTTACGTACTCAAGGTGAGCTGAGAATCGAGGGGTAAGAAAAGGGTTTTACCATGGTAGGTAAAATGTGGTGATTGTGAGGATGAGAGAAAAGGTACAAGGGCGGCCGAAGCTGAGGCCATAGATAAAACGAGGCAAAAACAAACAAAACAATAAAACAAGTGACGTGACATGTCAAGACCAAGCAAGACAGACATTAGCATTGCGTAGTGTAAGGGTTGAGAGGCGACGATTGGGTTCATGACTTCCCAAACATCGTGACTCGAGGGGTGTCTGTGCTCCGAAGTGATCAGCCTCAGAACATGTGAGAAAAAAAACAATAGGTAAAAAGAGAATGCTGGCAATTTGCCGTGATGGGGAAAAGAGAAATTGGTACAACCGTGACATTTGGGTGTACCTATTATGAATGTACAATTATTTACAAACAGGTATAAATAAAGAGCTTGCTTTATTTAAGGGGGGTCTGGACGTGTAATTGACACTTTACACGCCAGTTAAATGCATGTTTATTTATTTACAAAACATGGTCAAGAGTTCGCCCGAAAGCTCACCCGAGACCTGCCTCACGCTTGAGGACTTATGCCGCATCTCCTTATTTCGGAGTGTAACTCTTGTGTAGTGTACACGCTGCGAGGGAGTAGGTATTACAGAAATGATCCTGTGGAGTACAATCCTTTGTGTAAACGTCGCCAATGTTTCGTTTACGATGTATTTTTCACATAATAATTTTCGTATGTGTCTCCATGGGGTTAACAGTCGCAAACGATGCCGTGACATTTGGATGTGGCCGGCGTGTACAATTGGGGATGACGTAAGCAAATTCTTGTTGCTAGGCAAGTTTTGTAATGTCCCGCAGTGGTTGATTCTGCCGGGAGAGGCATCACCGTCGGCCTTTGTTTTCCTGGGTGGCACGCTCTGTGCGGTATTAGCATTCTTGGTGTACATATTTTCGGGCTTGACAGCGCCTGTAGCTTGCGACCAATGTATTTGTTGATGGCTTCCATGTTGACAGTGCATCGGGTATGATCTTGCCGATGCCTTTGTAGGTTGAAGGTGTCCGTGATTATGTCCGAAGACTTTGATAATCACTCTTTGTGACTCCATTTTGGTGCAGGTGATGGACGGCGTGACAACTTAAAATTTTGCTGGGCGAAGAGCGGGAAAGAAAAAACAAAAAAAATTAAAAAAAAAAAAAAAATTAATTTCTTTCCAAGTCCGAAATTAAAAAATTTCACCGTATTTTTGTTTTGAAGTGTTTTTTGGGGCTGGAAAAAAATCGGTCAGGGGGAGTCCTTACAAAATTGCCTTTTTATATTTCAAAAAAAGCATTTTTGAAAATTGTCGGAAATTTTTTCAGAGTGTTTTAATTTCTTGAAAATTTGGCCAGCGGTCACAAAAATGACACTTTTGTAGAAGCACCAACACTGAGATGAAAGAAAACACTAGGCAAAGGAAAAATTGGCCATAGATTTCCCTGTAAGGACAGCTAGTTTAATTTTCACAGAGCACTTTTGTAAAAATGACACTTTTGTAAGGTAATAAACACTTGGCCGAGGGAAGTCTTTAGAAAAACACTGTTTTGATTTCACTGTCTAATATTTGGAGAACTTCACTTTTGAAACAAGAGCTCACACTTCTTGAGAGAGAGCAACACGGGGTCCGGGCGTATTTGATTTTCATTTCACGGGCAAGTATGCATGCCAGCATTTGAATTAGTTACTGTAGCTATTATTTGCGAGGAAGGGAAAGAGAAGAAACAATATTGCATCATTCATAAAAAATACTGCATAATAACGGGTGCCTGTTTTTAGAGGGATGAAAAATGTTAATATTTTGTCGCTCCATTGTGGTAGGTATAAGCTTACGTAGCCCAACGAACATTCTCGGGCCATGCCACCATTTCGCGCGGTTTTTTAGACCGTACTGGGATGCGCGGGAACGGTAGTTGTTTTGGCGGTATATACGGCATATAATTGACTTCGCAGCATAACCGTGAAAGTAGAGAAGAGAAAAGAAAAGCAATTGACTCAGTGTTGGCTTCAGAACATTGAAAAAGAAAAAAGAAATGACCTCACGTCGTGGCCAGTGTTGGACGTGGGGGAAAAGGTGGGTTCGCAATGTTGAGAAAAAGGGAAAAAAATGCCCCACGTTGTACAGCCAGTGTTGCGTGGGGAAAGATAGGTACACAGTGCTGAGGAAAAGGGAAAAAAATGCCCCACGTTAGGGCGACAGTGTTGCGTGGGGAAAAGGTGGGTACACAGTGCTGAGGAAAAAGGAAAAAAATGCCCCACGTTAGGGCGACAGTGTTGCGTGCCACGGGCGTAGCACCCACGTTCTGCCTCCAAAGCTAGCTCAGATAGGTCGGCAGAACTGGCGGGGCCCTCAGCATCAAGGGTCGTAGGTAGCTAAAAGGGGGGGGGTACATAGTATATGCCAACACTCGTCACGCCTCGTCAAATAAAAGATCGTCTAGGTAAACATTTCTTGTATTGTCGGGATCACACACAAATATAGCAGGGCAGTACATTTACAATCAATTACTAGGCACAGGTACACAAATCGACTACCTACACATGGGGAAGCCTATCAAATCTCTCTCAAATCGCGTCCTCCCTGAGGGTCGGTCGCTGTTCGCGGGGCAAGTAAGGACACAACAAAATGGGGAAAGTGGCGTTACTCACTGGTACCAGGTGGCGGCAGGGGGGCATTCACGGCGAGTATGGCCGGCTACGCTCAACAGGGAATTCCTTGCAATCAGGTAGCGTGGCAGGGGGGCCGGTCGACTCGGGCCTCATGGAACATGGTAGACGGGCACGTCTCACGTTTGGCTCCGTGAGTTCTGTGGAATGTTCCGGAACCGTGGTGCTGTCGCAGCGGCGGGCACGGGTTGCGGCTAGCAGGGTCTCGGCGTGAGTGAGCCGCGTTGCCGGGTTGCGAGGGCGTGGGGCGTTTTTGGGCGAGGTGAGAAGGGGTACGAATGCCCGGGGGGGACGGGCGGTGTGCCACTCACTGGCGTAGGGTGGTGCCTGGGCGCTACGTAACAGTTCCTTATTAGCCGTTTGCAAAAATTTGTATTTACTTACGGCAATACCTGTTGGCCAGACTGCTGGGTTAAGAAAAATTTCTCGGTTTTCTTCCGTGACGCCTATCTTAAAAGAGCTGTAATTTATTCGAGCATTTATTTTACTATTTCAAATTCGTTGGAGACTATCGTTTTGAGATAGTCCTCGATAGCTGGTACCTCCGTTCCTGGGGTAAATCTCCACACTTGAATGTAAAACTTACGTGCAACTGCTCGTAAAGTTGAGTCTGTTTTTGTACCTGTAATGATAGGCAAACGTTTACGTGGCTTACGTTTTATCTGCCACTCAGTGTTGTGAATGATTTTCGAAGGATTGTCCTTACTTTTAGGAGTAGAAGTAGAAGGAGACGGGTGGGACTCCTCGTTGACCAAGGTTTTTTGGATATTTTTGATTTACCTGTGGTCACCGCCACTTTACTTGGTTCTGTCTTTGCAGAGCTGCCGGTGTTTGCGGGGCCCGGTTCACTGGTTGTTGATCCCTGGCTAGGTTCGGTCCATCTATTCGTTTCGTACTAAAGCGTTGTAGCTTCAAGTTGAACGATTTTGATAAGTTTTACAATAAATTCAGCTAGGTACTTAACCTTATCAGTAACATTATTGACAACTTGGCTCACTGTTTCCCAGGTTTGGGTAGATCTCGTTGCCATGGTTAATGTGGAGCACAGGTTAATACGTCCGTACGACAAGATGTCACAATGAGAACTCTTAAATTTTTGTAAAAAGTGAGTAGAAATAAAAAGTAAGCAATAAACATATAATAAAGAAATAATTATTTTTGTTGTACATTGTAAGGTTAGTTTAATTTTAAACGTTTCAAGTGTGGAATGGAAAATATCGATATCTCTTAGAGCGTTGTAAGATTTGCAGATATGTCCGAGCAAAGAATTTTGTGCATATTTCGATTTGAAATGTTGTATAAAAAATAGGGTATTTGATCTGGTATTGCGTTCAGGGCAACGAAATGCAATCCTTTCTAATAGAACTGGTGAGTCAATAAGGCATTTTTTTAGCAGGAATTAGAATTAGAAATCAGAATTTCGAATTTTCTTGACTCTGAAATATTATGTATGTTGTTACCGGACACCTTTTAATTTTTAATCAATGCTTAAATTCATACTTCGAAGTCATTTGAATTCAGTCCCGAAGATAATGAAAACATTCTATTTATTAAAATTAATTTTAAGTCGTGAACCTTCTCGTGTTTCTTCACCTGTAAATTTTATTACTGACTTACTATGGACTTTGACCGTTCATTTAGATTCTATTTGACTGTAATAGTATTATTCAAGTGAATGTTCAAGCAAAGTTCATGTCTGAGGTCACATGAGACGGGGGCTTTAGTTGAACTTTCGAACTGGTGGCGGATGGACCCCGTTTCGCTAAGCGTGGTTTGTTGTAAATTATATTCAAATATTATACATAATATAATATTTTTGTTGTTTCAACGAAGCATAATTTTAACGTTATAATGTAATTTATTAACACCTGTTTTACGTAAAAGCCCTAAGGGCGTAAATTTTAAAAAAAAATGTTTATTTACAGCAAAAAAATAAATTAAAATATTTATCGCTTTCCTCTTTCTTCTCTTTCACGTTAAAACAAAAAGATGTTAAAACAAGAAAATATTATTTTGCCTATATAGACGTCCACCTTGCTAGTGTGTAGATGTCGACGTATGGTTTGCCAAAGCTTGCTAAGCATTTGCGACAAGCGACTTGTGCATAACGGTGCGGGTTCCATCTATGTATTTGGAAAAAAAAATGCCCAGGGAGATATTTGAGCATAATTGTAATATTTTGATAGATGTATAATATTCTGAAATCAATAATTATATTTGTAAAATATTTGTAAGATATGAAAATATTATTATTAAATTAATAAAAACCGTTTATTTTTAAACAAGTTCTGCTTTGTAATTATTATTACGCGTGACAGCTATTTCGCCTTCTGAAATATAATCAAATAAAAATAATTATCATCAAACTGTGGTCATGTGGCATTGTTATGTGCCACCCTACAGTAGCAATCACGCCGCTCACCCGTGCTACGGCCCATCCTAATACCGCCACTGGCAGCAACCCCGGATTACTGCCCCCGGCTCCCCGGACCAGACCACAGTTGTGAGTAACCACGATTCCTTTTTTAAATGTGTCCCCCCTAGTCTACGCGCTTCATAAAATCACCCCAGAGAGAATTGAGAGATCCCTTCGTAGGGTACGCCTAGCTAGCCCCTGTTGTTGATTTGTGTTTTCTAATTATAATGTTGTTGTTAAATGTTGTAATTGTGTACACCAGATAATACAGAATTGTTCCCTCCTAGCTATCTCTTTCATTTGACGAATCACGTGGGCGAGTGTTGGCCTTTACCTATGTACATTTCCACCCCCCCCCCCCCCCCTTTTTAGCTATCTACGACCCTGGTGAGGAGAGTTTTACCTGTCTGCCGAGAGCATTGAGCTAGCCGATGGCAGAAGGTAGGTGGGTCCCCCCCTCCACGGGACCTTTCACAGTATGTATGTGGCAAATATTCTTAAATGACCTTGATTTAAAATTAAACTGTGATTATGCTTTTTTTCGCCGATGATCTTAAAATATTTCGTAAAATTAAGTCTGTTTCTGATCATCAACTTCTTCAAAACGACTTCGACATACTCAATAACTGGTGTACTGTCAATGATATGCACTTAAATGTTGAAAAATGTTACACTTTAAACTTCACTTGGAATAGAAATATAAAGGATTTTTCCTATTTTTTAATTAATTATTTTTTCTATTAATAATACTTTTCTTTAAAAAGTGTCCTCCATAAGAGACCTAGGAATCACTCTTGATTCTAAATTCATATTTGATGTACACATTAACGACATTAAGTGCAAATCATTTAAAATTATAGGATTTATTCATAGAATATGTAAACCCGTCAAAGGTCATCTATCAATTCTAACCCTTTACAATGTCTTAACTAGAAGTAAACTTGAATATGGAAGCACTATTTGGAATCCACATTACTGCAAGTATGAAAACATTGAAAGAATCAGTAAAAAAAAAATACTAAGACTGTTATCTTTTAAATGTCAATTGCATGAACCTCTTAGATTATACGACATGCGACTTGACTACATCAAAATTAATTCCCTTAAAATCAGAAGGCAATTGACTGATCTAATATGTTTACATAAAATAATTCACGGCCATCTTGATACTTCATTGTGTCTTAGCAACATTGATAAAAAATATTCCCAATTCCCATTGCTTAAGACGCCATAATACATATGTTTCACCTGAATACATTTAAAAACAATATCGCCCATTTTAGCCCTCTGACCCAAATGTGTCGACTGTATAATAAGATAGAGTGTGCTGAAGCAGATATTTTTGTCAATAATTTATATGGATTCAAAAAAAATGCTCTGCGATTGCTGAAAAATATGTGCTAAATTGTTATGTATCATTTTTGTCTCTGATTATGTCTCTTATTTTGCCTCTCTTTAATTGTTATTTAAGTAAACTCAGATTTTTTTAAAATTCTATGTGTCCAACTGTTTTTTGTTTTATTTTATCTAATTTTTTTATTTTAACTGTTCCAAAACTAATCATTGTATTATTTGGCTAATTGATTGTATATAAATTTTTACTTTATCTCATTTGTATAATTAACTGAGTTTTTATAACTGGGTTGTTCTAACATGTGTGTGAACAACCTGTGAAAACGCAGTAAATAAAAATAAAAAATGCCTTCAGAAGGTGAAACAGCTGTCACGCGTAATAATACTTACACAACAGACTTTGTTTATAAATAAACTGTTTTTATTAATTTAATAATACTATAATTGAATATAATATAAAAGAAATAAAAATTAAAATTAAAATGGAGTTCAAAAAAATAAATTTGATAACAATAAATATTTGTAACTTATTCCTTTCATTAGGTTCAAAAAGAGAAGACAATTTTCACAAAAGTATTGATAGGGGTACATACGGACCCTGCTGAGGTTTGCCATAATTTGAGGGGGAATTTCAAAGAAAATATTGAGTACCGATATTGCGCTTACAGAAATGGAACTTTTAGTATCTGCAAGGTATCATTGATTATATTACATTATTAGATAGTTTTTTTAGTTGTTAGCTATAAGATATACATATATAAGATGGTATTGATGATAAATTTATTAAGTTTTATGTAATCACGGAAAAAAAAAACAAAATGATAACATAAAAGTATTTTTTTAAATGAAAAATACAAAAAAAAATATTTAATAAATTGCCACGGCAGGGAATCTGACCTCGATCAACAGTTTGGAAGATAACTATACTGACCTTTACAACACCAAATATTATTTTTGAAATTATATTGACTATATTTTGTTATCCCAAATACAATAATCCCAAATAAATATAATCCCAATAAAATAAAAACTCAAATGTACACAGGATGTAATAGCACAAACCCAAAGGATTTTAATCAGTGTGTAACGGAGAAACTTACCTTATTCTCTAACTCCACATCACCGCCATCCCTTCTATATATTCAGGACTACTCTCATTATAATAAAAGCATTAATCCATACCAGGATTACATGTGAAAGGCAAGTGGGTAGATCATAAAAGAAAGTCGGGAATGTACGGTAACAAGAATTGCAGATTTATTCTCTAAAAGACTCATCATAAAAGGTAAAACATGATATTAAATTACAAAATCTACAGGGGTGGTTGATATATATCGTTATCAATTAATGTTAAGCGTAGTTATCTCTGAAAACACGTGGTTATCTAAACAAAATATTACATTATTAGGAAACCCTGAATCAGCGCCTGTAAAGAAAGATCGATACATATTTATAAGGGAATCCTAATCAAAACGCTATTAATTGTTAAGCTAATAAATTAAATTATCTCGTGCTGATTATCAAAACTTAGTTCGCTCACGTGTATTGAAGCCATGACCTTCGACGGCTCGTTGCCCAGCTGTTCCACGAGCCCACTAGAAACCAACTGGCAAGGGCAAACGAAAGTTCTAGCATCTCCCCCTCCTTCCGGCGCCTGTACTTTTTTAACAGACGGCTGTCGTTTCTCTTAGGCGCACACGTGACTGTAAACTTCATTTAAATTAAGCAAGTACTGGCCCAAACCGCCGCAAGTGATTCCTGAGAATATTTGGAGTAAAAAACATGTCATTTAGCTGTTCGATGATATTTTTTAAAATTTAACACAAAAACCATTTTTCTATCCCACTGATCACACTGCTAAACGTTGCGGCGGGATCACGTGATACGCACTGTATCTAGTCTGTTATGCTGTATATTTACGCCCTTTAATGTTCGATGATTTTACGCTCGATGGCAACAGCTTGGTGCGAAAAAGGAATAGCATTTGGAGGGCCCCACCACTTACCTTAAGATTACTCCTTCAAGGCTCTCGCAAGGACTCTAGTTTTTTGGGAAGAACGATTCTATATAAATGAACAAAGCTAGACCTCCAAATGTCCCCGCATAGAGTGTTAGGAAGCAGTATGCAAGTGCTTACAAAAGTACAGGACGGCAAAGTGTTAGTAGTCATTAGAGATAAAACATAGCTGCTCCTTTGGGCAGTGGTCTTAATTCCTTAAGAGCCATTTCATGACTTTACAAAGAAAAAAAAGGACAAAAAAAAGAAAAAATACATAATTACTGTCTGTAGGACTGCGAACATTTGCAAATAAGAGATAAAGAATAACAAAATAAGAAATGTAAAAAGCAGTAATTAATATGTACTAATCCGCACAAAAGGAATAGCTGTTTATAATCCTTCGGGAACGTGCTGTTACTGTAGGTGTTGTACGAGTATATTATTATTTTGTTTTATATTGATAACAATGAGCCGGCATGGGCAGTATTCTGCTGATGCACTCATATCCAATTTCACAATAGCACCCACCAAGCGGTCACTTCGGAGTGTCCTGCACGACTTCAGGCCGCCATGCAGAAAAGTCTCACCATGAGCTGCGCTTTAAACCTATCGGTCTTTACTTTTCTGCGCGTTAGCCTGAAGTGGCGTGGGACTCGATCGTTCCGAAGTGGTAAGTGTGGGGGGTGCAATTAGGTATAATAGTAAATGAGTACCAACTGTTCCCAACCGTCTGGAGATAGTGAGACTATGGCATCCCCAATTGGGATATTTCGTGAGGCTGAAGGTAGTCGGAAGGTCATGATGGGAAAAAGGAAGGCGAGGAAAGTACCTGGCTATTCAGATTTGGTGACCAAAGATGGCAAAAGCTATTTCAATTAATGGTTTAAGTCTGAATGGTGGTCTCTCACAACGCCGAGTATCTTCCACTGTTTAACCTAACGCAAATATACTTAATTACGATATATTTTTTAGTGAATTACTTGTGATAAAACATAAATTTTTGAAATAAAATTTACTTGCGTACGCCGGCATTTGAATCTACGACCTCCGAAGTCACAGTCGATAACCATACCCTTCAACCATGGATGGGTTTTGAAATCACCGCTTGCCCATCGCCAACGAAAAATCTATTTCTAATCGTTAGATACAATATCTTGGTGGCCTAGGTGGGCATATATTCAATTTTATTAAACGTTCTAAAAACATAACAGCATTTTTCATTTATTTATTTTCATTCATTTTTCAATTTTACCTGCGTCATAAACCTACAAGAAAACAATAAACCTCATAAAATATTTCTTTCATTTTATTGAAGGGATTCATGAAAGACAGTGCTGTAACACCTAATCCTGGTTTGGAGATATATGAGCCTTTAACCCGGCTGTGTCCATAAAGAAACGATAGTCTCCTTTGCTCTTGCAACCTTCCATAATATCTCTGTAAACACATTTAATATTAAATCCATATTTTAGGTATTTGTAAAAGAAATGTTTTTGCATCGTTAAGAATATTTAAAAAATTGCAACTATTGTGATTAAAATAATCAATAAAACGGCTTTTTGTGATAAACAGAGAAAACAATATATAAATTAAATTTGTTAAATTGCTTTCAACGTGACATCTCTTTTTATTCATAATTAGAGAGAGAGAGATGTAATATGAAACATTAACATTTATTAATTATCTTTGAAGTCTCCTTTTTCTAGCTTCTTGCCGTAGTCTTTTTTTCTTTCTAACGCATCAATTTGGTGTTTCTGAAGCAGACAAGATAATATTTTTTAACTTACAGCAAAAAACATTAGCTGCCTGTTCATACAATATCATCCTTACTAGCCGAAAAAACCACAACTTAAGGATCTGTCATTTGCAACTCCATTTTTGAATCCATTTATGCCCTCCGTGCTTGCTTGTGTACACTGTTCATAGAATTATTTGGTGGTTTCATTAAATAATTATTTAGTATAGATGGTAGTAGTGATGCATAATTAAATTTTGTTAACTACGTCAAAAATATCATTAATTTTACTTCGAAATACGGATTGCAATAGATTGCATAAGATTATTCAGGTAAGATGATATAATTGTTTTATTTTTTATTTTTATTATAAACAATAAAATGTATTAACTTTTTTCTATCATAATGCTTACTTAGAGTCTATAATAACGTAACATTTTATTAGTATGACAAAAATGTTCAATTACCATGTGCTAGATTATATTTTATTATCCTGGATGCAAGTGTGTACAATGGGCGCTTCTGTATTACATATATTACCAATATTTTACAGATACTTGCTGTAGTGTTCTGTTATTTGAAGACACACTAGCAGATTCTCCGACACACTTGGATGGAGATAACTTTTTTGGAATAAATAGAATCTGGTTCGTTATCTGGATTTATTTATACTTCGCGTCTACAATTGGGACTGCGGTAGTCTACCTAACTAGAAGCTAGCTATAATGGTTCTGGCGAGTGTTTTCTGAAACACACCCTCTCAGCCTCTCTGCCGGAGAACTTAGGCACTATGCGCCTGCCATCTAGCTGAATCTACCGACGGATGATATCACCGCCATCTGTGTCTACAAGGCGGAAGTATTTTCGATACACCACACTTACAAAGATTCTATATTGTGATAATGGCGATCCGTCGCATTTTCATAAGCGAAAATGGCTAAGCAGGACTCAAAGAAGCCATTGAATTGATAATGACCGATAAAAACGACGATGTAGAGTACTAAATTATACTCTTGGTGCCACCAGATCCTGATGGTCTTAGTGACGAAGATGAAGGAAACGATGATGATTTGACTCCTTTAACTTTTCCAAAAGATGTGCCAGATACAGTTGATGTAATTTCACGTCGTCCCGCCCATGATGTTTCGAACTGGGTGAACAGTGATGATCAGCCGCTTTCTAATTACGTCAGACCTTCGAAACGAGTTAGAACTCAAGATTCTAATGTACTGGTGCGGAGAATCGCTTCTCCTTTATTTTGTACAACCTATGGCATTACCGATTTCATTCAATTTAAAAAAAAAAGTATTTTATATTCCATGAAAGATGACAGCCTTGATCTGTGTTTTGAGATTTGTTTTTAAAGAAAAACGTTGCGAACTTTTAACAGAAAATAGTGTATTATGCGTGGGTCAAAATAATCGACACAATTATGAAAGAGACCGTCAAGACTTGAAAATTTTTTAGGGTATATTGGTGTTAACTGAATATAATAAACTGCCTTGATATCATCTATGCATTCGATGTTTATCGCGGCAAGTCTACAGAAGTTTCTGCTGATCCTTTCGGCGTGAAAGTCGTAAAATTGTTGCTGGCAAAACTGCCAATTGTCCCAAAAGAGCATGGTTATGCATTGTGATATCTTTGCTTAATAGAAAATAATAATTTAATTTATATCGGTGCTAGCGCACTCTCATTGAATTATTTAATAACACTACAATGTTGTTCGGGAAACTGCTGAACAATCTAAAGCAACATATCATTGACTGCAATGAAACAGAGACGTCACCCACTTGTAGTTTTGGAGGACGAATGCAGTTTGAAATGTGTATTTTACTACAATATGTTACCTGTGAGAAAATGACCCACGATTTCTGTGGTTATGAAATTCTTACGAGATATTTTGAATTTATCTACGGCTGTGTAAAGTTTGACAACTGGTTTTTGTGAGATTTCAAATTACGAAAAAATCATACAAAATATTTGAAAGACCTTCCATCTGTGGCAGAGATCGTCAACAAGGTTAGTGGAACTGATTTTTTATTGATTTTCTGTGTGTTGGATCGCTATCATTTGTGATATTCAGTTTTCGCACCAAGCTAGATTCTCTAAACAACAATTTATTTCTGAACCTTGTTCTCAGAGAGCTTGGGGAACTTACACACCCCATGCTATTACAATGACTATTATAACTTTTTTACAAACTATCGGTTGTTGCAAACTTAAGCTACAGGGCAATAGGCACAATGCGAGAGAACAGAATTAAAAAATCTCCACTTAGAACGATGAAGGTAATGAGAAATTAACCTATAGCAGAGCTAAGAGCTAAGAAATACTAACCTAGATTGTACGCTGGAAAGATAATAATATTGTAATAATCGCTTGCAATTTTGACAACATAAAACCTCTGGGAAAGTGAAAATGTAGTGCATAGTTCAAAATCAAAGGGTGGAAGTCAATTTGGACTTAGATTTGGGTGTCATTTATGTTCAGAGATCCTAAAACAGTTAGTTTAATAACTTTTTGTGAAAACAACCTAATTGTGAAATGGATTTATCTAATGATTTTTTTTTTTTTAATGGCTTTTCAGCCCAAAGGAGTGTTCTGGCCAGTGTCAAGTGAATGCTTTTGTAAGTGTAATTTTGTGAGTGTAATTTTGTGAGTGTAATTTTTGGTTAATATTAACTAATTTAGTTTTAATAACAAAAACCTATCTACATTATATAATACAAATAATAATACACAAAATTATTACAATAAGAGATGATTTTAATTAAACATAACAAGGAAATTAAAAGATATGCTGACACAATTTATTGTGCGTAAAAAATAAAATAAATACATGAAAATTAACTTACAGTTACAAATTGATTATGTAAATATTCAGCAAATTAGCCAAGATTTTATACACGCGTTTGTTCACAAAAGATAACAGGCATGCAATGTTGTAGGGAGGCAATATGCCCAAACTGATTAGGTGAGGGATGAAATTTTTGTATGAATTATTTAAAGGGCAACTGAAAAAAATATGATTGAGATCCTCTTCACCAAGACGACATTCACACATCGCAGAATTCTTAACATAAATTTTTGTCAGGTGAACATTGTGGCAGCAATGTCCTATCCGCATGCGGCAAATGGAGGATGTCGAGAATTTGTTAAAAGAAAGTCTGGAAAACCATGGTTTTGAAGGAATCGTTGGCTGAATTGTGAAAAAGTTATATCCTTTTGAATGACTAGATTCTTCCCAATGATTCTGCCACGTGGAAATCATTTTTTCCTTCAATTTTATGAAAATGTCATCGGTATTTAAAAATTTATATAAAATATCCCCCGAAATAAGTTCATCTTTGGCCAATGAATCGGCCTTTTCATTTCCAGGGATACCGCAGTGACTAGGTATCCAAGCCAAGACGATTTCTTTGTCAGAGTCGGTTAATTTATGAATTAAAGTACGAATTCCAACACAGAAATCGTCTTCTGGGTAATGGAAGGGGGAAGAGTTTAATTTTTGAAGTGCACTCAGGGAATCGGAGAGAATTAAGAAGTTTCCAATGGGATCTACGTCAATGTATTTGAGGGATTCAAAAATGGCTATACATTCATCAGTAAAAACGGAAGCCTCTTTTGGAAGTTTAATTTTTCTATTGACTTGATCTGATGGGCAGTGGAATGCCGCTCACACATGGTTTGATAAGGGAGACTTGGAACCATCTGTGTAAATAATTTTCCAGTTGGAATATTTAGAATTTAAAATTTGGAGCTTCGTGATTGTTAATTATGCCGAGAGAAAAAAGAATATTTGGTTTACACAAATGAATACAAAAGGAGTTGGCATATAAAGGAAGTCTGTCTGATGGATTTAAGAGGGGTTTATACGCACTGTACGTATGGAGGCTTTTAACAAGAAGAGGAATTGATTTATTCCTCCAATATGGAAGTGATTTCACTTGAGCTGTGAGTGCAATAATTTTGTCTTTCAGTGGGTGATTAGAGAGTCTTAAGCATTTAAATAAAAAACTTGCCAGCCAAGAACAGTCTTCTGAAATGAAGAGGAGCCTCCACAGCCTCCACTTGTAAAGCGTTAATTGGGGAAGAACGCATTGCTCCGATAATCAATCTTAAACTTTGAAATTGGATACGGTCCAACCTCGCGAGGTTCTTTTTAGAAGTGGGTTCGATGAGGAATGACGCGTAATCCAAATGACTCCTAACATATGCGTTATAAAAAAGTTTTTGGGTGAATGGGTGACTTCCCCACCAGACCCGTGAAACGGCACGTAAAGCGTTGAGGCCAGCTTGACATTTGTTAATGATTAAATTAACATACGGGTTCCATGTTAACTTAGAGTCTAAAATTACCCCAAGAAATCTTATCTGAACCTGCATAGGGAGAATTGAATTATTTATTTGGACAGTTACACGCGGAGTAACACGTTTTCTGGAAATGACGATAACATTGCTTTTGGAAGGAGAAATTTCTAAGCCGTGATTTGTTAACCAGGTGTCAAGGTTTTTCATGCAAATGTTAATCAATTCCTCCAGAGTAGAAATAATTCTTTCTGAAATATATATAAAAAGATCATCTGCATACTGAAGTATTTTACAAGGTGGATGCATACTGCGATGCAGGTCAAAGGTATATATATTAAAAACGATAGGACTAAGGACGGAGCCGTGAGGCAAACCCTTGTTTACTATTATTTCCAGTGGAGGAGAATCCAGCACCTGGATTTGAATTTTCCTGGTAAGAAGGAGGTTAATTAGAAAACTGGAAAGCTTACGAGGGATGCCAATTTTTAATAATTTATTAAATAAAATATCTAATAAAACATTGTCAAAAGCTCCACACACATCAAGGCAAACACCGACAAGGAATTCATTATCGGCCAGGGCCAACTGGATATCAGAAGTCAGGATGGATACACTTTCGATCGTACTTTTTCTTTTTCGAAAGCCAAACTGAGAGCTAGGAAGAATTTTCTCATTTTCTACATACCAGTCTAGACGTCTTTTAATCAAATGTTCAGCTATTTTAACAAAGGAAGATGACAGAGCTATAGGTCTGTAAGAAAGTCCAGAGTTAAGGTCTTTCTGGGGTTTCAGAATGTGTTCAAAAAGTGAAGGATACTGCCGTCTAGCGGCATATTATTGTAGCTTGACTGTTTTAAGGGCTAGACGATAAAGCAGATTTCTGGAATCTGTATCGTATTTATAGATGAACAATGGTGGTTGGTTTTGTTTTTGTTTGTATGTGAAAATGTGGATATAAATAGGACAATTTTTAGTTAAAAACACTCTCTTAATACGTGGATCTCCTGTAAACAGCTAGCATTATCTAGCAAGTGGTCAATGTGGCCAAATTCAGTGTTTTTGTTCGGGTCGGGAACAAATAAAAAGTATTTATAATGTGCCGTGAATAAACGAGAAGAATTCCTCCTTGAAGCCAGATGTTTTTCTTGAAGTCTTTCTGCTAAATTACCAAATTATAACATGTTACGAGCGGATGAAGGCATTAGATGAATTACCAGAATGAACCAGCGAGCTATCAAAAAAACCAGAAAGATGAGAACATGAAGAACAAAGAAACAAAACATAAGTATCCCTGCCATTCTCTCATTCTTAATTCCTTGAATTCTTGTTCAAACAAGCGCTATTTTTTGTGTGTCGATGTGCTTATTTAAAAACAAACAAAAAAAACAAAATTAACTACCCTCAGTGTAAAATGCAAGTCATGCAAATTTATTTTAGGTTAATTGTTTAGAAGATGATTATTGTAAGATTCTGTCATTGTTTATAGCTTGAATTGGTTATTACTGTTTTTTACGCGATTATTGCACAGAAATTATTTTTGAAGGAACATTTTTAGCATTTTTATTGTTGAATTATTGTCAAACACGTGAGGGAGTGGGCCGGATCGGTAGAGACGGGGCGTGAGAGAAATGAAAGGCGTCAGTCGATGTATGAGTCAGTCTTTATTGTTGCGCTACGTAGCAGAGGTCAAAGCGGAGCGGATTGACAGTGGTGCCGTGAGCGATGCTGCTACGTGATGATGTGAAGGTGAAGGTCAGGAGACTACGGCGGTGAAGATCACAGGTCTTCAGGGAGCCGGCGTGTTGCTCTACACCATGGCGGTGTAGAAGTGACCTTGATCCAGGCGGTCGACCGTCGTCGTGTTGACGAGGTATGGCGGCTGTGTGTCCAGTGGGTCGGAGCACACACGTGACGCAGGAAGGAACCTTGGGAGGCGGTGAGCATGCTGGTTGCTCGTTGCTGCTCGTTGCAGGATGCTGGTTGTGGTTGCTGGGTTGCTGGCGCGTTGCCTGACATCTCATGTCGAGATGGTAGTTGGAGAAGTTCCTCGAAGGTGCTGGAAATGTTCCTGGTGTCACACTGGATAAATGGTGTTCACTGCTGATTGCGCGGGCCCGTGCCCGGCGCAGGCTCGGCACTTAGTCGCGGCACTGCTCGGTGTGTGTTACTCGACCGGATGAATGGAGGGACTGACTTGAAACTAGACTTGAGACTGAGCTGTATGCGGCTCGCGCTGACTTATATACTCTGCCAGCCGGGCAAGTAGTTTCGAGAACGGTAAGCAATGCTGGGTGAATTCACGCAAAGCTGAGAAACTTCTCGAACCATCTGTGTGCATTTGTAAGGTACAGCCAGGAGTTCTAGGCCTTTCGCGTAGGTGGCGGAATTATTATTTCTAGGCGGCCGTTGGTACTACGCTCAATGTAGGTAGGTGGATCGGCCGTCTTCCAGTGAGTTCTTTGGAGGTCAGTGGCGTAGCAGTAGATTTTGCTGAGCGGGTTAAGTAGCCGCTACACACGTAATAAAAATGGATAAATTAAAATCGTTGATTAACAAACGAGGAGTGTTGAAAGGTAAACTCACGAGATTTGCGGATTCATTAAACGCATTTATCAGTTAACGAAATCAAAATTCGCTGTGCTAAAATTGAAAAAAAAATAATGAATGATTTCGAACAAATTCAGGAACAAATCGAAAGCCTTCCGGATTCCAACGAAATCGATAATAATTTGCAAAGGGAGAATTTTGAAAATCAATATTATTCAATTTTAGCGACTGCAAGGGAGCAATTCAGTCTGTGGAGGCTCCCAAATTGGAAATAAAATTACCTAGCCTCCAATTACGAGAATTCAACGGCGATCCAAAAATTGGATTAATTTTCTAGAAACATTTAAGACACTGGTTCATAACAATACTGCCTTAAGCAATGTACAGAAGTCTTATTATCTGCAATCCTGTTTAAAGGGGAATGCAGCAAAGATAATTGCCAATTTCGAGGTATCAGACCTGAATTATATATCGGCTTTTGAGTTGTTGCAACAGAGGTTTGAAAATTTGCGAACTACCGTACAAAGACACATCCAAGCTCTGTTTCAACTTAAAGAGATGAAACATGAGGATCCAGTAGCCATGCATTACCTGATTGATGAAACAAATATAAATCTCAAGGCGTTGCAAAATTTAGGAGTGAAAATCGAACAATGGGATGTTTTAATTATATACGTAATTTCTAATAAATTGGATGCAAGTTCTAGAAAGCATTGGGAACAAACCCCATTGCAGGATGAGCTACCTACATTACAGGAATTTCTTAAATGTTTGACCTCGCGTGCGCAAGTTTTGGAATTAATTTTAAATTCAGATTCGAAAAATATTCCTACCCACCCAAAAGCAAATGGTAGCAACAATAATCCTAAAAAGGAATCGGTATTTTTAGCTGCTCCCCACAATAATTGTATTTGTTGTAATGACAAGGGACATAAAATATATTATTGTAAAAAAAATTTTAAATTAAATTCAGGAGAGAGAGAGCTAACGCAATAAGGAGATACCGTGCCTGCTTAAAATGTTTGAGGTTAGGATATACGGCCCCATATTGTAAAATTAATTTGAAATGCAAGCATTGTGATAGCGAGAGCCACAATACGTTATTGCACAGGGAGATGCATCCGAGCGATGACTCCATGAATAAAGGTGAAGATCACCCCGGAGGTGATTGCCAAATGGATACTGAACGAGTTTCAGTGTCAAACCATTCAGCCTTAGCGAAGGCAGAAAAAACAATTTTATTGTCGACTGCTATCATTGGGGTGGTAGATCAATAATAAAGTGCATGAGGCAAGGGTCCTAATTGACTCTGGAGCTCAAGCCAATTTTATGTGCGAAAAGTTCGCAATGAAATTAAATTTAAGATGTGAAAATATAAACAAGCCTGTGTTAGGCATACACAACAATGTTACCCATATAAAGAAACGGGTTGCGATTAAAATGAAATCTCTGAGGACAAATTATAACCAAAATATCACTTGAAAATATTACAGGAAATAACCACAAACCTACCTCAAGCAATAGTGGTTAGTGTAGGCATGATTGTGTGGTAGAGTTATATTTTATTTGACACCAGAAGTGAGATATTACAAGGATTCTATCCGCGACAATAATTTGCGTAATTAAAAATAGCTTACTGGCGAGAGGAACGTTCAGAACGGAATGATCTCGAAGTTTTTTCCACTCGCGAGCTCAGTTCTGCTGTCTGCGCATTTTGTTGCGCAGGCAAGTGTTGCTAGAGTCAAGGTGACATTTTGCTGAAAATATAATAATAATCGCGGTGCCTACATTAGAAAAGATATTAAGCTGCCGCCGGGATTACAAATGGCGGACCCGAATTTCAACGTAGTGGCGCCTATTGATATCCTGTTAGGCGCTGAGAGCTTTTGGGATATACTACAAAATGATCGGCTGAGATTGGATACCGGACCTACTCTTCAGAGGACTGAATTAGGGTGGGTCATATCAGGCCCGATCAACATTCATTATAAAAAAAGCCCAGTACCGCAAAATTGAAGTTTATCAATAAACACATTATCCAATCAAGTAGAAAAATTCTGGAAAATGGAGGAAGAGAATCCTGCAAGATTTCAAAATCATGAGGAGAAGGCGTGTGAAGCAGATTTCATCGCCACGCACTCTAGGGAGAGCGATGGTAGATACGTTGTGAGTCTGCCGCGCCGCCCTTGTGTGAGTCAACTTGGTGACACACTAAACACAGCGGAGAAAAGATTTAAGAACTTAGAGAAGAAATTTTTAATATTTCCTGAATTGAAATTGAAATATGTACAATTTATGCGGGAATATGAACAACTAGGTCATATGGAGTTATGTGATAAATGGAGAGGGGATGAGCAATCCTATTTTTTTCCGCATCACGCGGTCATTAAAGAAGCTAGCACCACGACGAAGGTGCGTGTAGTTTTTGATGGTTCGACAAAGACGTCGACCGGAATATCCCTGAACTATGCTCTGATGGTGGGAGCTGTCATTCAAAAGGACTTATACAGCCATTTATTACGTTTCAGAAAACATCGATACGTCATGACTGCGGACATCGAAAAAATGTAACGTCAAATCAATGTATGCGCAGCGAATCGCAGCCTTCAGAAGATTGTATGGCGCGAATCACAAGAAGAGGAACTCCGACATTACAAATTGAAGACCGTTACCTATGGGCTGGGATCTTCGTCTTTCCTAGCAACGAGATGTCTTCGACAAATTGGTATGGATAATCAAGTTAATTTCCCAGTAGCAAGTCAAGTCATAGAAAATGATTTTTACATGGACGATCTATTGACTGGAGGGGATGACTTGGAAGTTTGTTTCAAGTTGAAGAAACAAATAAGTGATATCTTGCTGTCCGCAGGGATGACCCTGAGGAAGTGGAGATCAAATGTTTTGGAATTGTCATCTAGGCGGAGCCAAGGTGAAATTGCCAAACAGGGCAATTGTGAAAAAATGATCACTGACAATTCCAAGAATGAAAAAATACTTGAATTAATTTGGAATAATGAATTAGATTACCTGTCATATGAAATTACAAAACCGTCAGGTAAAACTAAGATTAAGCGTCAAATATTATTTTGCATAGCTTCCATCTTTGATCCAACGCAGTGGCGGCACGTATCATCGTCAGAAAATGCAGCGGATATACTGTCCCGAGGTACCACAGCTGAAAGATTAGTCAACGCTTCAATATGATGGAAGGGGCCAAGCTGGTTGATGGCAGATGTCAACACTTGGCCAGTATCCAAGATGTCATGTTTGAATCCCCCGGAAATAAAAAGTAAAAATGTACTACTGGTAACTAATGCTCAAGAATTGGATATTTTCGAAAAATTCTCATCGCTAACCAAAATAAAAAGAGTTATCGCTCAAGCGTTAAGATTTATAAATAATTGTCGTAACCCTAAGGATAAACCGTATGGCAATTTAACTGTCTCCGAGCTGGAAGCAGCTTTAAAATGCCTACTGAAATCATCGCAAGAACATTCCTTTAAAAGAGAATTGAAGGACCTAAAGAAGCATGGGTTAGTAAACAAAAACAGTAGATTGAAAGCTCTCAATCCCTGTTTAATGGAAGGTTTAATTTGCCCAAGTGGAAGATTAAAATTAGCTACTTATTTATCGCATCATCAAAGGCACCCTGTAATATTATCACCGTCACATAAACTAACTGAACTTATTATACGTAATTATCATTACGAACATTTACATGCAGGTCCCCAATCGCTGTTATCGGAAATACGCTTGAAATATTGGCCGATATTTGGGAGAAACACTGTTAAGCGTATCCTACATAAGTGTGTTGTATGTTTTAGATACCGACCTCAGATTTGCCGGCAGATCATGGGAGACCTTCCAGTTGAGAGAATCACTCCCAGTCTACCGTTTTCTGTCACAGGGGTCGACTTTGCCGGACCGATAGACACGAAGGCTGGAGCGCTGAGGAAATCTCCGCTCATTAAATCGTATCTTTGCATATTTGTTTGTTTTTCTACCAAAGCGGTTCATTTGGAACTCTTAACAGATTTGTCAAGCGATGCTTTTTTAAATTGTTTAAAGAGGTTCATTGCCCGTAGGGGTCAACCGGAAAAAATATTTTCTGACAATGCAACCACTTTCAGAGGAGCTTCCAATAAGCTCAAAGAACTGTATGCCAGTCTAAGACTGAACAATGACAAAATTCATAGGTTTTTAGCTGATAAGGTAATTTCTTGGAGTTTTATACCGCCTAGGGCGCCGAATCATGGGGGGCTGTGGGAAGCCGCCGTCAAGTCCACCAAGTTTCATTTATATCGAATTACTAAAAATAACCCATTGCAGTTTGAATTATTATATACTTTGCTTTGTCAGATAGAGGCTTGTTTGAATTCCCGTCCCTTAACTTCCCTGTCTGATGACGTAGACGACCTTCTCCCTCTAACTCCCAACCATTTCCTCATGGGCAGGGATGCTTCGGTTATTCCCGAGGTGGATGTCTGCGAGCTCCCGGAGAACAGACTAAGCAAATATCAAAAATTAAACGCTCTAATTCAAAATGTCTGGTTCAGATGGAAACGAGATTACCTTGCCGAGCTGCAAAAACGGACCAAATGGCAGGCCGGCAACCAAAAGGCAATAAAGAAGGACGATCTGGTAATCTTGATGGAAGACAATCTGCCTCCTGCATTGTGGAAGATGGCGCGCATATTAACTACTCATCCAGGCCCGGATGGAGTAGTGAGGGTAGTTACCCTCAAAACTGCACAAGGCACTTTTGTGAGACCCATCACAAAAATATGTTTGATGCCAATAGAATCAAACTTGGATCCAAATTTCCCAACCCGGCAAACCACGGACCTTCCCAAGGTCACAGCCTAACTGCAATTAGGGCTGAACCGATGCAACCAAACCACAACAATAATTATGGAGCATCGGTATTGGTGTTGTTGACACCACTGTATCTTGCCTGAAGCCATTGGGGATTCAAGTCAACAAACGCGAGTTGATCATCCCCGCTGCAGAATTAATGGTACTATCTGATTACCAGGGCACGGCCGCCCCATAATTTATGATGATCTACCCAAATGATAACATACAGAAGTACATGGTGATGTACTATTCTAATATGATGACCACCCTGGACAAGATGGCCGAGTAGTCTTCCCAGTGAAGTGTTCCTTCTGTTTTTGGCAGTTTCATGCCAGTGAAAGTGAACAGATGAACTGATAGTCAGTCCACAGCGAACTAAAGATTTATTGCTATTTGTGAATTGGTGTTGGTTAAAAAATATAATTGAAGTGAAAAATCTCCATAGAGACAATGAGAATTATTGAATTGTCAATTTTACAAAATTGTTATTAATGTTGTGATTTTGTTATATTTTATGAATTTTTTTTTACATGATTTTTTAGAAATTTATAAATTTTTAGGTTATTTTAATTGTTGGTTAGGTTCCCGGACCCTTAAAATTTAGATAGGTACACATCTTGTAAAATTTTAGTATATTGTGTGTAAATTTAGGAATTTGTAGTTTGATTTTTTAATTTCAAAAAAACTTGTTTTTTTTCATTCCCCGCCCAGCAGTATGTTCAAAAAGTGAAGGCTACTGCCATCTAGCGGCATATTTTTGTAGCTTGACTGTTTTAAGGGCTAGACGATAAAGCAGATTTCTTGAATCTGTATCGTATTTAGAGATTAACAATGGTGGTTGGTTTTTTTTTTGTTTGTATGTGAAAATGTGGTTATAAATAGGACAATTTTTAGTTAAAAACACTCTCTTAATACGTGGATCTCCTGTAAACAGCTAGCATTATCTAGCAAGTGGTCGATGTGGCCAAATTCAGTGTTTTTGTTCGGGTTGGGAACAAATAAAAAGTATTTTTTATGTGCCGTGAATAAACGAGAAGAATTCTTCCCTGAATCCAGATGTTTTTCTGGAAGTCTTTCTGCTAAATTACCAAGTTATAACAGAATGGGAACAATTATTTGAGATTTCCAGGATGATGGAATTTTGCCGGAGTCAAAGATTCGATTTATAATTGACAGAAAATAGTTTAGTGTGGTAACGTCGCAGTTTTTAATAAAGCTATAAGGAATTCCATCTACACCAGCGGATGAGTCTCTGAGATCGTTTAAGACCTCCCTAAGTTCCGTTAAATTGAAGTGTGTGAATTCTGTTTCATTAAAATTACTTGCAGTTTGAGGAGCTAGTTTATCGGCAAATTCCTTCACCCACTCTGAAGTGAGTGGTCGAGTCACCGTTGGGACGTGAGAACCCTTAAATCTGCGAATTGAATTCCAAACAACTGAAAGAGGAACTTCGGGAGATAATGATGACCAAAATTTTTTCCAGCCTTGGCGTTTTTTTGTTTTTTAGAAGTCGTTTGGTCTTAGCTTCTATCTGTTTATACTGAAGGAAGTTCTCCAAATTCATATTTGTTGAATAAATTTTCGCATATTTTTTCCTCATATCTATTGCGTCTGAGCATTCAATATCCCACCAAGGAGCTGGGGGAGGTTTCTCTTTGTTACGTGTCGTTTTAATGGGGATAAATTTTTCTGCGGCCGTAATGACTGCAGACACCAATAAATCGTAACATTCCGCAACATTTTCTGTAGTTGGAAAGAGCAGATTTTGCACAGATAACTTTGTATGATTTGAATAGTCATTCCAGTTGGCCCTGGCAGTTAAAAACCTTGGTTTTCGACTACTGCACTTGACATTTTTGTTGGAATGGAAAATATTTGAGGATTCAATGAGGATGGGGTAATGATCACTCCCATGAGGGTCATCCAAAACCTTCCATAACAGGGATGCGGCTATGCTGGAATTGCAAATAGTAAGATCAACCATGCTGGGTCGCTGACCAGGCACCTGAAGACGGGTAGGAGAACCATCATTGATGATACAAAAGTCTAGTTCGTCTAGTAGATCAACAATATCTCTGCCCATTCTGTCACAATTGTGAGCTCCCCATAATCCGTGATGGGCATTGAAATCTCCCAGAACAAGAGAAGTGGTAGTGACTTTGGAAAACATTGCTTTGATTGATTTTGAAGGTTTATTTGATGGTGATATATACCATGAAATTATTGTAGTGTCAAAAACCTTTGCGGCCGTCACTTCAAAAGGACAACCAATTGGTTGTACATCTACTGGGGAGAAGTTTGAGTGTAATGTGTTTAAAAATTCTTCAGTCTTATTTCTAAGACTATGACAATTTCACTGAAGAATCCTCATCAGAGGAGCCATTTCTAGTTGAATTGATAATATTAGTAATTTGTTTAGCAACGTGGGGCGGTATTTGAATGTTGTTTTTATTTAAAGTTAGTAAAATATATAAAAATGAGGTGATTAGTGTAGAGTTAAGGTCTATATTATAATTTTGTTCTTTAGTAGACGACTTTAGGTAAGAATTGAAATTTGAACTGGAAGGAAGTTGTCCATTAGGGAACCACAGAAAGGATTCGTGATTAGCATTATTTTTTTTTGTTAGAACTCTAGGTTTCACGACCCTTTCAACAGTGTTTCTAAATAAAGAAGAAGAAGGTTGAGAAGGGGTGGATTTTTTAGAATTTTTGGAAGTTAATTCAGAATAAGATGAAATGGATTTGTTAAACATTCTTGATGCTTCCGCGTAAGAGATGCTCTTCTCGGCCATTGTGTGTTTAATATTGCGCTGCCTTGACAGTTCAGGACAAGTTTTGCTGATGGACATGTGAATTTCGGAGCAGTTTAAACATTTATAATTTTCCTCTGTTTTATCGCAGGAATCGCCACTATGGGATAAACTGCACTTAAAGCAACGGGGTTCTGATCTGCAGAGGTTCTTCGTGTGTCCAAATCTGCAGCACTTGTAGCACTGCACAGTTGGGAACACATAGAGCTCTACTGGTAGAGAAACGTTAAACATAGTAACATTTTGTGGAGGATCTTTGCTGTCAAAGGTTAGGACAACGGATTGGGAGGGTCTCCATTCTACAGAGTTTCCCGTATTAAACCCATAATTTAGACGACTCGCTTTTAAAACTTTTCCGAAACCTTGAGGAACAGTAATGTTCTCCAAGATGTCTTCTATCGACCAGTGCGGTGGGATCCCTTTTGTGACACCTAGCCTTGTAACCTGATATGTAGGTATGAAAACGTTGTACAAGTTTTTTTTGGCAACATCAGATTTCACAAAGCTATTGGCCTCAGCCGCTGTCTTGAATTCAACAGAAAGACGGTTCCGGTCAACCGACTTCACTCCATTCCAGACAGGGTGGATTTTATTTTTAAACATAAAATGTCCAAATTCTACATCATATAAATTTGATTGTTTTTCATCCTTCGAAATTTTCAAGATTATTATACAGACGTGACATCTGTAAAGGAGTATTGTTTACCAGTGGGGCGGGTGTGGTGGAAGGGCTTGCTGGACTTAGGTTTAAAATCGAGGAAGAAGTGGATGGAATTACATCCCGTAAAACAGAATTATTTTGAAGGGAGTCGTTTTGCGTGGAGGGTGTTTTTCGATGTATCTGTTCAAAATCTGTCGCATTTCTATTATCTGCTGGTTTAGCAATTTTTCTTTTTTTTAAGTAATCGTTACGATGTCCGAAGCCTCCGGAATATTAACAGCGATAATTTTTTTCGTAACACCCGAGGATTCAGATAGCAAACCATCATCTGGGGGATCAGGTGGTTTTTCTTGATCCATTTTCGAATAGGTAAATCTAAAGGACACAAATCAAAAAAAAAATCTTACCTTAACTGCTCCAAAGAACCAATTACATAATACAAATACTTACTGAGAAAACAAATATACAAGTTAAAACTATATTACACTAATTTACAATACTATTTTAAAACTATTTTATTTATTTATTTATTTATTTGTTTATTTAGTACAGCAATATACATTTATATACATAATTTATTAAATTTTGACTGCCCAACTAGGAGTATTATCCCGTTTTAGGACAGTCAAATAATTATGGGTATGAACATGTGGATAAAAAGAGGAAATAAAAAGAAGAGAAAGAATATAAAAAAAAATAATTAAAAAAAGTTTAAAACATAGTACCTAACTGTTATTTGTTTAGCATAGCAAAAGAAAAAAAAGAGATGAGAAAGAATAAAATAAAAATGAAATAACCAATTAAAACATAAAATATTATCTATATAAAATGATTAATTTTGTAAAGAGGAGTGAAATGACACTGGCACAGTTAGACGGTAGCCTTTGTTTTCTTATCTAATGATAATTTTACATGAATGTTAATTTTTTTTAATATTCATGTAAAGGAGATATATTTCATTTAAATTTAAATCCTGTAGTAACAGTTAGAATTCAATTATCAATTGTCAGTTGTTTTGTTTTTTCTATGATTTGATTTAAAATATGAGATTTTGTTAGAAGAAACCATTCAAAGGAAAGTGATATAAATACACAAAAATGTCGTTCCTTTATCTAAAAACTTTGCAACACAAGTATTTTATTTATAAATAAATAGAAAGGAATTAAACCTCTCAACTTATTATAAAACGACATTTCGTTTTAAACCAAAAATGGAGAAACTTCAATTCGAATTTACGCTATTACCTGGAGGTGATGGCAGGTCAAACATTATTAGCATTACAAAAATAGTCACAAGTGATGAAAAGGTGTTTACAATACCAGACATGCTACAATTCGCCAGCCATCACGAGCAGATAATGAAAAGTGGTGCTTTTGGAAAAATAAAAAATAGTTTGAAAAAAAGATACCAGGTTAGAAGAGTCTGGGTAACCATGACAGAAAAACAAAAAAAAACATATGTAGACGAAGATGGAAACCTACAGTTCGGAGACCAATAACTCGAAGAATTGGACGAAAAAAGTTTACAAGTACATCAAAAGAAGATGCATTAGGAAAATTGATTGAAAAGTTAATGGAAGATATGCAATAGAGCTTAAAAAACATTGCTGAGAAGTTTGTTATAGAGAAATTCTGTACTAAAAATACAAATGCAAGCCAGTGGATAGAAGTGTTTGAAAAAGAATGTTTGCGATTTGATGTGAACATGGATGGAAAAAAATATAAATACTCAGATTGTTGATGGATAAATCTTGTATAGATTGGTACAGTTCCATGATTATAAAACTAACAATAAACTCAGAGTGGTCAACATGGAAAAACAAATTCTGTGAATTATTTGCAAACAAAGGATGGAACCCTGTCACATACGCGCTATCATTTAGATACAAAGATGGTTCTCTGTTGGATTATGCTATGAGAAAAGAAAAACTTCTATTGGATATGAGAAGATCAATCGACACCGGTACTTTGATAGATCTTGTTGCTTCCAGACTACCAGAATTCATACTTAGCAAGATCGATAGAGAAGGATTACAAGATACTATAGATTTGTTTAATTAAGTAAACAAGTATGAACATATGGACAACAAAAAAAGATTTATGAATAATAGAACATTTGGAAATGCAGAACATATTAAAAATGGGGTTACAAATCCATGTAAAATTTGCGAAAAATTAAAATAAATGGGGATTTGGGAAATGAAACTTAAAACTAAACCTTGTGCAGGATTTCATTCCTTTCAGAGGATAACTTGAGGTTTTTTATGTTTAAATTTATCATTCTCACTTTATTTAATGAGAGAATTAATTATGGGATTTTCATGTCAGGCTAGGCCGGCGTGGAATTTTTCCGCTTGTGCAGTAATTAACTCCTTTATCAGAGGAATTTTGTGTCTTTTTATGAATAAGTGAGGAAGAGTGTGAACCCTCATCCACTTGGGCGCATTTATCGCAAGTCGAATGGCTTTGTTCCGCAGGTTTTGTAGTTTGTTTATATGTGTGTGAGCTGCATGACCCCGAATAGGTGCAGCGTATGTGAAGCTATCGACTTATTTGCTGATTTTACTATATAAATATTATGTTTTTTCCACGTTAATTTCGAGTCCATGGTGATTCCTAAGCATTTTCAATTTGGGAGGCGGGAATGGGTACCGCCGCCCCTGGAACCTTTATTGGATAACCAACACCTCTGCCATAGGTCACCCCAAGTGGTTCGCTACGTTTGGTGATTTAGCAGGGGTGCCCGGGTTCATGTGGTGAGGTTTGTCTAGGTCTTGGAGGCGGATGACCAGGACACACTGAACCCCAGATTCGTACCCACCCCTTAAACCATCTTCCTTCCCAGAACTCTCCCCTCCTTCTTTTCCTTTAAAAAACCCTCCACACAGCATCTTCAAAGATGACATAGGCCCTGTGGGAAATTATTTTCTGTGTGGATTCTTATTATTGTGTGGATCTCATGTAAAAAAAAAATTAAAAAAATCGACAGCTTTTTCCCACGGCAATTTTTTTCCAAACATTGCTTTATTTGGGGGCTGCTTGAACCTTGTTCGTGTAAAAATGGTGGCAACACTTATGGTGGGGTTTATTCAAATTTGCTATTTTTTGCAGTAGTGTTCGACAGGAGTGGCTTGGATCCGTATAGCGGCATGTGGCAGTGGTCGCGGCCGTAGAAATTGAAATGATATTGGTATCATCAGCGAAATGAGAAATTTTAACATTATGGTTGACTGGTTTAGAAATCAATTGTATATACGTTATAGAGTTTAGGTGATAATTGTTTGCCTTGGAGAACGCCGGCTTTTAGTAGACGTTTTCACAAGTATTTGCTCTGTTGTGTAAAGCAAACACTGTTTTCATGAGCTCTTATTTTTTTCACAGGATCCTGAGTGGGATAAAAGGTAACTATCTGGTAATGTAAATAAAAGAACATCTTAAAGACCTAAGTATATTTGATAACACGACGATTGCAGTGAAGCGAAAAAATATAAATTTTAAATCCACTTAAATGTCTTTACAATGATGTCATCAAAGGGGGAAGAAGAGAGAGAAATTTTAGTTATTTTAGTTATTATTAGGCAGCTATAGTCGAACAGATAGATACCAAGTGCACTCTCAAAATTTCACATGGGCATTAACGTACAGTGAAATCTTTGAAAAACCCAAACTCGAAAGACACTCTACCATTATATTATTAAGATGAAGCCATAGTACATAATGCAAAATCATATGTTTTTGTTTTGAAAATTTGATCGCTTAGAAGTATTATAGATGTTTCAATTAAATACTACGTGTAGAACATACCTTTGCCCTTAAAAATATTGGTCATTTTTTTTATAAGTCTTTTAATAAGCCTATAAAAAAATAAAGTATAAGGTCTAAAAAACACGCTTTCAAGTCCAAACTCTCCTAATTATAAACCCCTTTTCGGATATGGTTTTATTGTACAACTAGCTGGTCCCGGCATGCGTCGCTACGCCACTTAATAAAGAAATTGTTTCTCCCTGAGTGTCCTTTCCCATCGTCCCGTTCCCCTTCCGCCTCCTCTTCTTCTCCTGCGTCCTCTTCCCCTCTCGCGTTCCCACTCCGTCACCTCCACCTTCCCTCTCCCTACTCTACTCCCCCCCCCCCCCTTCACCGTCCCGCGTACCCCCCCTCCCGAGTTCCCCTCCCCCTCCCAGGTCCCCCTTCCCGCGTTCCGCTTCCACCTTCCCCGCCTTCCCTCTTCCCTTTCCGGCTCCCTCATCCCGCCAACCCTCCTCCTGCGTCCCATATGGTCCCGGCATGCATTGCTATGCCATTTAATAAATAAATTGTTTCTCCCTGAGTCTCTTTTCCCATTCGTCCCGTTCCCCTTCCGCCTCCCCTTCTTCTCCTGCGTCCTCTTCCCCTCTCGCGTTCCCACTCCGTCACCTCCACCTTCCCTCTCCCCACTCCACTCCTCCCTCCCTTCCCCGTCCCGCGAACCCCCCTCCCGAGTTCCCCTCCCCCCTCCTGCGTTTCCCTATCACCTTCTCCGCCTTCTCTCTTCCCTTTCCCGCTCCCTCGTCCCGCCAACCCTCCACCCGCGTTCCATATATTCAATCCCAGTACGTTCAGTTTTTAAACAGCCCGCGTGCCACCTTTTACAATTTTTATTCAAATTTCCATTTTTCATGTATATTAAATTTGGTACCTAACATAAGTACCTATTTAAAATATCTGAATTGATTCGATTCAAAATATTAGGGGAGTAGGTACCTACTTTAAATAAATTTTTCAACTTTTCAAAAATAGAATCCTGATTTGAACAATCAATGTTTTGAAAAATGTCATTCTCAAATACGCGATCTGTCAAACGTGCGATGTTTTCTGAAATTATCCAATATTCTGCGCAATTTTCTAAATTTTTCTCTCCGTAAGAACCATTCTCGCACTTCAAGGAATATTCTAAAAAAAGAATTAGCGAAATCGGTTCAGCCGATCTCGAGATTTGCGCTTACCAACACATTTAGCGATTCATTTTTATATTATAGATGTGGCAAATTCAGTTTTTTTTATAATAATCGCAAAAAAAGTTGATACTTACACCCGATCTTCCCAAAATAAAATAAAATATGCATTTTCGCGTTATTATTTTACAATACGGCCGCTAGTCGAAGAATTTGGTTTTTCAAAGTGAATCCTATGGCGTCCACCGAAGAACTACTGTCCACGCATAGTCGCCACGCCTCAGTCACGCCCCGAACTGAGTGGGAGATGGACGCGTTACTCCGCGTCACTTGATTTCGTGAAATCAATTTTAAATTTCCGTTTTATTACAATTAACAAGGCGTAAAAAGGAAGTTAATGGTTTTTACGAAATCAACCTGTAAAAAAAAATTCTCAAATACCTTTTCCAACCATTCCAAAAACTTTTTCTTAAGTATTTTCAAACTCCTCCCATAAAGGGGCGTGAATTCAGATTTCGATTTTTTCCTGGACTATTGGATGGCCTTAATATTTATATTTTTCATTTCTTATTACTTATTCGACCCTCTAAAATTCCGATTTTCGGAATTACATAAAACTGGATTCTAAAAACAATATTTCAGACGATTCCTAATTATACGCTGCAAAACAAAATTTAGAAATTCCAATGGCGGTTATTCCCGCTAATTAGGCGACTAAATCTTTTGGAAATTCCATTGTTGTTAATATCATGCTACTATAACAGCAAACAATTAATGTTTCTACATTTAGTAATAATAATTAGTAGTGTTTTCATAAAATCAAAAACCAATCCATTACTTTATTTTGGATTAAATCTACTTTATTAATGTCATTTTGACTCCGTTTATTTAATCGGTGTGACTGTATTTACATATTGTGTGATCTACTATCAGTGAAACAAGGTTATCGAAAACCTTGTGCATACTGCTATAGATATGGTTTCTATTGAGGATCGGAAAAATTGTGTAATTCATGCAGAACGATTCCAAAATAAGGATTTCATCAAAAAGGCACACGAGACAATTACTCAGATACAGACAGTGACGAGAATGATGTGTGGAATTTCAATTATTTGTTTGATACATATTTTTGTTAAAGGAATGTGTTTAACCTAGGAGCAATCATCTATTTCGTGTTTTACCTACGTGTTGAAATATTTAGCTTTATAGGTTTTTACAATTAATTAACCAATATTTTTGCATCAATCTTAAGTTTGTTATTCTGTTAAATTATTTGTCATATTATTTATTATCAAACATGATATGTAACACTTGAACTACTTCTACGACATAACATTGAATAAATTTCGTGTTAATTATTTTTTTTTTTTTACATGAGCTCCACACAGGAGGCTCTGAGGAAAATAATTTTCCTCAGGGCCTATGTCATCTTTGGGGATGCCGTGTGGAGGGTTTTTTTAAGGAAAGGAAGGAGAGGAGAGTTCTGGGAAGGAAAAGGGTTTAAGGGGTGGGTAGGAATCTGGGGTTCAGTATGTCCTGGTCATCCGCCTCCAAGACCTAGACAAACCTCACCCCATGAACCCGGGCACCCCTGCTAAATCACCAAACGTAGCGAACCACTTGGGGTTATCTATGGCAGAGGTGTTGGTTATCCAATAAAGGTTCCCGGGGCGGCGGTACCCATTCCCGCCTCCCAAATTGTGATAAATAAAATAAATATGTGTATCTACATGTTTTCCGTTAACTGTATATAATATACAGGATGTTACAGGACGTACCCGAGGGATTTTAACCAGCGATTCCTGAGCATATTTTTTGGAATTTAAAAAAAAAATTGTTTTCAAATTCAAACAAAAAAAATTCTTCCGCTTGTTATCATTGGTCACTCAGCCGAGTAACCGATCAACCCCTCAACCCGCCTCCAACCGTCCAACACCTACCATTTTTTTATGTGTTTGTAGAAAAAATAAATAAAAAAAAATATCAAAAATATCACCGGAGACCAAAATTTAATTAATATTTTTTACTCCAAATAATGTCAGGAATCCATGATGAAAATCCCTCGGGTACGTCCCGTTACACCCGTATATGTAATATGAGTTACCGGATCACTTGTAGGTATTTTTAAACACCTATGCATTTTATTTAATCCTTAAATTCCGACTTCAAGACTTTAAGAATTCAGTCCCGAAGATAGCAAAAACATTTTGTTTAATAAAATTAATTTTAAGTCGTGAACCTTCTCGTGTTACTTTACCTGTACATTTTATTACTGACTATGGACTTTGACCGTTCATTTAGTTTCTGTTTGACTATAGGAACTCCAACAAAAGACCACCTCCAATCTACGAATCTCAGCTCCGACCAGCAGCCCTACTTAAGGACATCAAGGCCCCTTCTCAGCCGCCCTCTACCTTTAGCACGCTTCATTCAGTTTCCACAGAACGGAACGCCCAACCGTGGACGGACTCCCGAATACCATCCTGCCAAGATATCCTTGGGAGTTGGACCCATGTATCCCGGCAACCTCCATACACGTTTAAGGGACCCCTTGACGAGCTTTAACTTCGGGAGAACTTGGATGATTTCAGCCAAGGTTCAATACTTCGGACTATACCGATCGACACTTGCTTCGACTTCAAAAAGCACCATAGTCCATTACTAGCCCTTCATCGTAATCAGAATAAACTCCAAAAGAACATTCCGCTTTATGGCCGATATTTATTCTTTCCGATTTTAAACAAATTAATGCAAAAACACGCTGTACTTTTTACTCCTTGCCAAACCACTCTTCGACTCAAAATTTTACTCCTACCGTCCGTCACCAGGCCCAAAAATACATCCGCCACCATTTTGCCCTCCAACTTTATCTTCTTGCTGCCTCCACTGGCGTTTCCGTAAATCATGCCAAGCTTTTGAGTCAAAAATAATCCTACTAATAAAAAAAAATTCTTGAATAAATTATCAGTTATGAAAATAATCAGTTATAAAAAAGTTACTTTTATGAAAATTAATACGTTAAAATACCCCGCGACCCCCAGAAATTTTAAGCCGCTGAGTGAAATAAAATTAAACCAAAATAAAGTGAAAAATCTCTCTTTCCTGCGCATGTACACAAGGAGCAAAAGAAATAATTAAAACCTAAAAGAAAAAGTCGCAGAGAATATCTAAATCAAATGAATTATATATTGACTTCTTCCTGTAGTATGTTGATCCCGTAAGAAGTTGTTTGACAATGTTGATCCACCTTTAACACCGTATAACTTAGCTTTGATGGAATACATCTTTATGAATTGGCAACAACGTTACTACAAATACCAAGGTTGCCAGTTTCTCGGTAAAAGTTTTCGAACTTTCTATGGAAATCATACGCATCTTTTTTGTTGATTCGTCCAAATCCCCATACATTGTCGATCCGCCCAAATCCCCATACGTTGCTGATCCGCCCAAATTTCCCAAATTGCTATACGTTTTTGATCCGCCTAATCATATATCTTATAGATTATAATCAAAGATGGCTTAAAAACCAAGCCTTCTGCTTGGTCGAAAGAAGCCTTCTCATTGGTTGAGCAGATATGGAAGGCACCTACTAAAAAAAGATATCCAATTGTTCAGCTAAATTTTTACAACGGTTATGAAGAATATATATTCTTTTATATTCTCCACAAAATATGCAATTTGCTGCCCGCGATCATTTGAAACATCCAATTTGCTACTTGCGGTCATTTGACAGGCGTTGCGTCTAGCAGCATTCTAGCGGCACTTTAAACAAACGAGACAGCGCTAGTTTGATCAAACCCATCCCGTCGTGATTGGATCAGTATGCAGTCTCGTGAGAAAATATGGATGTTAGGCGACAAAATGATATTGTTTAAAAATACGCTTGATTTACAAGGTAGGTGTGTCGAACAAATGTATTTTGTGCAAATTTTATTGTAATTCCAATACATTGAAAAGCTAGTAAAAGCTTCGATAAATACGTAGCACATTTTTTTTATGTTTATACTGTAAGCCGATTTGTCGTAAAGATTAATCAAAACGCCAGAAGAAGATTAATCAGAGTGGCCGAGTGATATTTATCTAGGTCTGTGCGGCGAACGCGTTTGCCTACCTACTGCGTGGCAAGTCAAATCGCGAGACACTGGCTGAGGGAAAAAATAATTCCCCTCAGGGTCTTTGTCATCGTTGGGGGTGATGTATAGAGGGTATTTTAAGGAAAGGAAGAAGAGGAAGTTCTGGGAAGGAAATGGGTAGAAGGTGTAGTAGGAAGTGGGTATTGTACATCGCGAGCGAACAAAAAAACTAAGAGATAACAACAATGTTAGGTGCAATTGTTTCACAGTACTATTCCGAGAAAATCCAGCTGGTGATATCAAAAGGTCGCCTTCAAGATTAAGATTTGGGAGGTGGGTATGGGTACCGCCGCCCCGGTCACCGTTTTTTGGATAATCAATACCTCTGTCATAGGTCACCCCAAGTGGTTCGCTACGTTTGGTGACTTAGCAGGGGTGCCCAGGTTCATGGGGTGACGATTTTCCGGGTATTAGCAGCGCTGATTAGGGATTAGGGATGCATCAGCCCACCAGCTGCATGGCAGGCCGGATTGAGAGAGAGTGTGGGGAGTCGATTGACTTTTTCCAACCGTACTCTCTCGGAACATAGCCTTGCACCGCAGTGGAAGTGATGGATTCCTGGACGCACTGTTAGGTAGTTTCTTATGTGGGCTATTTGCCAAATATAAACACAGTTTGTGTGGGTGTTCAAATAACATACCATCCGGAACTTTGCAGAATCCTGCGCGCCAATACTCAGTTCCCGAGTAATGTTCTGGATGGAGGAGAGCATGACACAATCTCTGAGCGTGGGCACAATGGTATGCATGATATGATGGTTCGGGTGTTAATTCGGGTGTTAAGATGATGTTCAGAAAAATATAGTGCAGAATATATTGATTATATTAACAGAAATACAATTATGTTTAAATTAAACTTACCTTACTTGAATTTGGGAGGCGGGAATGGATACCGCCGCCCCGGGAACCTTTATTGGATAACCAACACCTCTGCCACAGGTCACCCCAAGTGGTTCGCTACGTTTGGTGATTTAGCAGGGGTGCCCGGGTCACACTGAACACACTGAACCCCATATTCCTACCCACTCCTTAAACCCTTTTTCTTCCCAGAACTCTCCTCTCCTTCCTTTACTAAAAAAAAAACCCACACAGCATCCCCAAAGATGACATAGGCCCTGAGGGAAAATATTTTCCTCTGGGCCTCCTGTGTGGAGCTCAAGTAAAAAAAAAAAAAAAAAAAACCCCAGGGATCGGTCGATGGTTTAAATTCTATCTAAGCTAACTATCATCTATATAACCGTGTGTGGGCGTGTGTGGGCGTGTGTGAGCGGGTGTGAGCGGGTGTGTGCGGGTATGAGCGGGAAGCCTCCATCAAGCCGGTGAGGATCCGATCTCGTCAGACCCAGCTGGAACCATCAGGATCTCCGTCCGGAAAGGGTGCCCTGGAGACGGGTCCAGCGTCTCCAACACAGGGTGGCTGATCTCAGCGCATTGAGTTCCCATCCATGACAATGTGGGAGCTCCACGGGCGGATGGCCTTGGCTGGTGCAGTCCAGAGCGCGTGTTTCGTTAATACAACTACCGTATGGAAAATAAGGCCTGTGTAGCGCCCCTGGAGTATTATGCTTCCTTGGCGGAATGCGCGGTTTCACAACATCGCGCGATGGCAACGATTCGCGGTAGTAAATCATTTAATATTACATTGCGCGCGCGGACCTTATGCGGTCATTTAATCTGACACAACAATCTATTAAACTTTAAATTTATTCGGTTAATACTTCACCCATCATTGTGGAAACACTATTGTAACATTTCCTATATGTTCACCCGTCTGGGTTTTAATGTAAATTATAATTAATTGACTGTCCCAAAATTCATCTAAACATTCCGCTTAATATACTGTTTAATAAGTCACTCTCTACAGGACACTTTCCACAAATATGGAAACTTAGCTACCTAACTCCTATATTTAAAAGTGGTGATAAATCTTTTGTTGAAAATTATCGGCCTATCTGTATTCAATCGTCTATACCTAAACTTTTTGAGAAATTGATTCTTAATAAAATCAGCTTCTTTGTAAACTCATGTATCGCAACTTGTCAACACGGCTTTATCTCCGGCAGATCAACTTTGACTAACCTTACATTATATGAAAATTTCATTTCTAATGCACTTGCCAACAAACAACAAGTTGATTCTATTTACACCGACTTCAGTAAGGCGTTTGATAAGGTCTGTCTTAAAACTCTCATTAATAAACTTTTGAAACTTGGCATTAATGGAAACCTTTTATCTTGGTTTAAGAGTTACTTACTTAGGCGTCAGCTAATTTTCTGTATTAATGATCACTTATCCTACATGTTTGAAGCCACCAGTGGCGTACCCCAGGGTTCGCATCTTGGTCCTTTACTTTTTAATTTATTCATTAACGACGTAACAAACATATTCACCCGTGTTCTCATTCTAATGTTCGCTGATGATTTGAAGATTTTTAGAATTATTGATAATATCGAGGACTGTCTGACACTTCAATTTAATATTAATAGCTTTTATGATTGGTGTCTTATCAAAAAATTAACTCTTAATGTAAAAAAATGTCAACTTATGAGATTCCACAAAAAAAAAAACCATTGTTGTTCACCTACTTTCTCAATAATCACATATTATTATCTGTTGATGAAATAAGAGACCTTGGTATAAAACCTTTGACACTAAATTAACATTCATTAAACATATTAATAATATAACCAGTAAAGCATTGCAAATGTTAGGATTTGTCTTACGGATTTCAAAGGATTTTAAAATTTAAAAACTTTCAAATTACTTTACACTTCACTTGTTAGAAGCCAACTAGAATTTAACTCCACCATTTGGAATCCTTACTACAGTGTACATGAGAATTCTCTTGAGCGAGTCCAACATAATTTTTTACGTTATATTAATTTTAAATTGGGAATATTCATCGAAAACATTAATTATCCCTCTCTGTTACAATTATTGGGACTCGATACATTAAAACAAAGAAGAATTTGTTCAGACCTATTTTATTTATTTAAAATCGTTACCAACCTGTTGAACTCCCTGAACTTCTTTCGCTAATAAGTTTCCATGTACCTAGTCGATCAGTTCGTTTCAAATTACCTTATCATTGCAACAATACAGGATCTAACGCTGAACTTAATTCCATAATGAATCGCCTGCATGTACTTGGAAATAAATATGTTTTGGATGCATCTATAAACATTGCTAGTCTAACCTCGTACAAACAATACTTAATTAAAACTGTCTGTCAGCGCTTCTCAGTTTGACTATAATCAAATACAGATTAAAAGTATTAATTTCCTAATACATAATATCCGGGATATATAATATGTTGTTTTTTATTTATAATAACCTACTCTTTGTACTTTTTTATGTGATACTACAATTTTTATTGTTCTCCTTTATGAAATTTATATTTTTCTTTTTCTTTATCTATGTATACTCTGTATTCATATGTAAAATATTTGTAATTCTTTTGTAAAAGCCGCTATAATCGGCGTTAATAAATAAATAAATAAATAAATTTCAACGCCTGCCGGCCGGTGAAACGATTCTAGAGTGCAAACCAAACGGAGCCGGAAACCATAGATTCCCGGTCGTCTCTGTGTTGCCCGCCCGTGCTCTTAATCACTTTACGAAAATTAAAACAATAATGGTTCTTGTTGTAAAGAGGTATAAGAAAAATAATAACTTTACATAAGAGTTAACACCACTTCATAACAGCACCGACCTCCAGATTCCTACCCACCCTTCATCCCTTTTCCTTTGGGGTCGTCCATTAATCACGTGATGTTTTTTAGCAACTTTCTAACCCCCTCCCCCCCGGTGATAGTTCGGTGAGGTTTTAGACTACCCCCCCCCCCCCCCCGACACCCAAAATCACGTGTAGGTATTCTTTTGTGTAGTGAAATTTTCAGAATATTATCGTGCGTTCCACGAAAAATAAATACACGTGATATCACATTATATCCCCCCCCCCCCCCCCCTTGTGATATTTCGTATTTTTCCGAACCCCCTCCCCCCCTTTTGAGCCTCGCGTGATAAATGGACGACCTCTTCTCAGAACTTTGTCTCCTTCCTTTCCTAAAAAGACCCTCCACACAACATCCCCAAAGATGACATGGGCCCTGAGGGGGAAATATTTACCTCAGGGCCTCCTGTGAGGAGCTGATGTAAAAAAAAACAGTCTCTCCCGATCCGTCCTGCCATGCAGCTGGTGGGCAGACGCATTCGCCAACAAGACCCGGACAAACCTCACCCCGTGAACCCGGACACCCCTGCTAAGTCATTAAACATAGCAAACCACTTGGGGTGACCTATGGCAGAGGTGTTGGTTATCCAATAAATGGTTTGCGGGGCGGCGGTACCCATATCCACCTCCCAAATTAAATTTTACCACCAAAACTAAACAAGTTAGCAATTTAAACCGAAAACATAATTTAACACTTTCGCTATAGACTTTAACCGTTCTGTACTGTTGTTCTTTTTATCAATTCCTTCGACCAATTAAATAACACAATTGTCTCTTTCTAATCCATTTATGTTTCACGTGTCAAACAGAGTCGGACATAATTTTAATTGTTTTTAAAGATATGTCCATTGTTTACCGGAAACGATCTAGACTGTTTGATCTTGGACCGGCAAGCGAAATATTTTAGCTTCGTAAAAAGAGCTCAAGAGACGCCCAGTGTAAGCAAACGGGATTTAGTCCTTTCTATCAAAAAGTTAATAATTACTTGCTATTGTCCAGTTGTACCAACGCCCATTTTTGCTTTCATCAATCTTTAAGTAAAGCAAAATGGTCAAAGCGATATTAAGAAAGCCAGCGAGACTCAGTTATTACTACACACACCTTTCTTCAAAAAAGCAACTTTGACTGATCAGCTACCAGACCCCGGAATCTTCAAGGGTAGGATATAGGAACGGGGAAACGTCAGGCGATGTAACCAGAGGGGAAGTGGGGAGAGCGGAACATATACTCCGCCGGAATTTATAGAAATGATTTAATATTAAAAAATATAGTAATGCGATATTATAATTTTAAACGCAGATCGATAACCGAATAGTTTTTCTAGGATTACCTAAATTATTGAGTATGTGATTTTAAAAACAACTTAGATACAACGTAAATCTCTCGTTAGTGTAAGAGCGTTACCCCAGTCCGGGGCGCGTATTTACAATCCCTACCGCGGGTCAGTCGCTTTAAATTTTCCATATCAAAATTTAAATATTTAGAAATAAAATAATTGATTTTTGATTTACACATTGGAAAGATTATTTTATCTAGATTTTAGAACAATTTTTGTTTTTGCAAAGTGATAAAAAATTATCAATATAGAGGTGTATTTACAATATATGGGAATAATATTAAAATTTAAATATTTAGAAATAAAATTATTAATTTCTAATAAATACATCAGAAAGATCACTTTATCTAGATTTTAGAACCATTTTTGTTTTTGCAAAGTGATAAAAAATTATCAATATAGAGGTGTATTTACAATATATGGGAATAATATTAAAATTTAAATATTTAGAAATAAAATTATTAATTTCTAATAAACACATCAGAAAGATCACTTTATCTAGATTTTAGAACCATTTTTGTTTTTGCAAAGTGATAAAAAATTATCAATATAGAGGTGTATTTACAATATATGGGAATAATATTAATATTTAAATATTTAGAAATAAAATTATTAATTTCTAATAAACACATCAGAAAGATTACTTTATCTAGATTTTAGAACAATTTTTGTTTTTGCAATGTGATAAAAAATATCCAATATAGCAGTATATTTAAAATGTAAATTGTCGTTACCGCGACTGAATCGGTATAGGTTTTATAAATACGCGTCCGGTGCTTGAATATTATCAGCATATCCAATTGTTTGAATCAACTATAAATATGTACTTACCAACTATTCACTATATGTACTTACCCTCTAACACCTACCTATTAAGAGAAATGCAATAATATTATTATTATTTTTACTCCATCTATGTATATTATTAATTTTAAATATGTATACTATACATATATCTATCTATACCACACAAACCTCACCTCATAAACCTGGGCACTCCGGCTATGTCACCAAACGTAGCGAACCACTTAACCTATACCTAAAGGTTAGGAGGCGGATATGGGTACCGCCGCCCCGAAAACCATTTATTGGATAACCAACACCTCTGCCATAGGTCACCCCAAGTGGTTTGCTATGTTTAATGCCATGTCCTGGACAAACCTGACTCCATGAACCTGGGCACCCCTGCTTAGTCACCTGCTTAGCAAACTGCTTGCAGAGGTGTTGGTTATACAGTAAATGGATCCCGGGTGGCGGTACCCTGCTTCCCAAACTGGAATACCTCGTTTATAATAATTCAATTAGTCCTTACTCAAGTCATCTCTATTAGGTATGATTAGTCTATTGTATATTTATCGGCGTAGTCCAGCGGTAAGGCTCTTGACTAGCACTCCGAAGGTCGCGGGATTATAATTTGTGTTATTTGACTCTAGGTTGACAGCCGTTACCGAGGACACCAGAGTTTTCAGAGGGGCGGAGGTTGAAACTGACCACTTTCTGGTGGTGTCGAGAGTAAACCTCTTTCGCGGCTGGCGCTCTAAAGTGAAAACGATATCAACTCCAACAAGAGTCAAAGTAGAAAAACTGCAAAATGCTAATGTCAGAAGTGAGTATGAGAATTTGGCAGAGATGAGATTGAATGAGAAGGAAATGGACGGTGTAAGCATTGATGAAACATGGAACCACATAAAGGTGAGTCTTTGTGAATCTGCTAGAGATGTATGTGGAATAAGTACGCAAGGTAGGAAGAAAGGTGACGCATGGTGGGATGACGAGATCAAAGCACTGGTCTCAGAGAAGAAAACAGCATGGTTACGTCTGATAGCGGCTGGCACTGATTCTGGCGAAGAGAGAGATAGAGCGAAGGAAGTTTATAAGGGATGTAAGAAAAGAGTAAGTGTTGGAGTGAAAGAACGAAAGAAACGCCTGGAAGAGGAAGAGGGAATAAAAATGACAAAATACTTCCAAGAAAACATTAAACTGTTTTGGATGGAGGTCAAAAGGTCCCGGAGTGGTTCAGAGAACGGAAGCCTGAAAGTCATAAAATCGAAAGATGGAAAAATGTTGACGAATGGGGAAGAAATAAAAGAGAGATGGATGAAATATTTTGAGGAGGTTTTCGAAAGCAATCCGGGTGATAGTGAGGCCAGCAGTGAATCGGGTATGAACGATGACGGAGTGAATTCAATCAATATCAGCGTGGATGAAATAAAAAAATCGATAAAATGCATGAAGAATGGTAAGGCTGTTGGTTTCGACAATATTGCTGCCGAATACTTTAAAGGAGATAGCCATATTATTCTCACATGGTTGTGCAAACTTTTTTACCAGTGTTTAGAGGAGGGTTACACGCCATTAGATTGGAGAAGGGCTGTAATCATGCCATTATACAAAGGTAAAGGGTCACGTATGGAATGTGGAAATCATAGGGCTATTAGCCTGCTAAATTCAGTCGGCAAGCTGTGTGGAAGAATATTGATTGAAAGGGTAAGAATGGAAACGAAGGATAAAATATGGGATGTGCAAGGTGCCTTTATGAGTGGAAAGGGATGCATGGACCAGAATTTCTCCTTGCGTATGCTTACTGAGAAGTTTCTGGTGAAAAACCAGAAACTTTTCTGCGCTTTTGTAGATCTACAAAAAGCATACGACCGAGTCGACAGGAAAAAGCTATGGAAGGTTTTGTCCAAGTATGGAGTGAATTCAAATCTCATACAGGCAATTGCGTCTCTGTACGAGGGAAGCGTTGCGTGGGTTAGGGTGAACGGTGGTTTTACGGGGTGGTTTGACATCACAAAAGGTGTCAAGCAAGGCTGCGTAATGTCACCATGGTTATTCAATCTATACATGGATAATTGTATGCAAGAATTGAAAGAGGTGGGATTGGGCGCGAAATCGAGTAATCTGAAAGTATGTTTCCTGTTGTATGCTGATGATGCAGTGCTGATTTCTAACACTATAGAAGATCTACAGTCTCTCGTATCTAGGATGAACGAAGTATGTATGAAGAATGAGCTAATGATGAATGTAAGTAAGTCTAAAGTCATGGTGTTTGAAAGAGAGAGTACGAAAACAGTATGCAACATAGTTGTGAATGATGAATACTTGGAGCAGGTGGATGAGTTTGTGTATCTGGGTAGTATGTTTACGAGAGATGGGAAGGCTGAAAGAGATATTGAAAGGAGGGTGAATGCCGGTAACTCCATTAATGGTGGACTGAATGCCGTTGGCGCTAATAAAAAACTGTCAAAAAAAGCGAAGCTAGCAGTCCACAATGGAGTCCTGGTACCTACCCTGATGTATGGCAGTGAGGCATGGAACTGGCAGAGGAAGGATGAAAGTAAATTGAATGCTGTTGAAATGAGATCCCTGAGACGTTTGGGTGGTAAAACAATGTATGACCGTGTGAGAAATGTGGATATCCGCAAAGAATGTAAGGCTGATGTAAGCATAATGAGTAAGATTAAGAAAGGGACCCTCAGATGGTTTGGGCATGTAGAGCGAATGAACGAAGGAAGTAGTGTAAGAAGAATATACGACGCGAATGTGAATGGTAGAAGAAGTCGGGGACGCCCGAGGAAGACATGGCACGATCAAGTGAATCAGATACTTGAGTCGGGTCATGTCAAAAGTCAGAATAATAGAAGAAAATGTATGAGACGATCTATGAATGTGAGTGAGGCAAAGAGTGTGTGCCAAGACCGAGTTGTTTGGCGGTCCGTCCTCTCAGCCTACCCCTGCGGGGAAACGGCGTGATGGTTAGTTAGTTAGTTAGTTAGACTATTTATTTATCAGTTTTAACAGTTTTCGAAGATTAAGTACCAAGATAAAACTGTTCATCCTCTTAAGAAAAAATTAATCTTCATGCTACGTACATATGCTAACCTGCGACCTTCGGATTTGCAGTCGAAGTTCGTGATGGCGTACATATGTATTGATAAATAAAAACAGTTTTTAAAGATTAAGTACCAAGATGAAACTGTTCAACCTCTTAAAAATTATTTTTCATCCGTGTGCGTCTAAACGGCGCTATAGAGTTATACTATAGAGGCGCTACCCCGTAGGTTCACAGACTTTTTAATAAGACGGTCGCAAACGACGACGTCAAGGTTCATTATATATATATATATATATATATTGACCTCTTCCCGTAGTATCTTGATCCTGTAAGAAGTTGCTTGACAATGTTGATCCACCTTTAACACCGTATAACTTGGCTTTGATGGAATACATCTGTATGAATTGGCAACAACGTTACTACAAATACCAATGTTGCCAGTTTTTCGGTAAAAGTTTTTGATATATTGCACATAAAATTTTCGAACTTTGTATGGAAATCATACGCATCTTTTTTGTTGATCCGGTCAAATCCCCATACGTTGTCGATCTGCCCAAATCCCCATACGCGGTTGATCCGCCTGTTGATAATCAAAGATGGCTGCAAAAGGAAGCCTTCTGATTGGTCGGACGAAGCCTTCTCATTGGTTGGCAGATATGGAAGGCACCTACTAAAAAAAGATATCCATTTGTTCAGCAAAATTTTTACAACGGTTTTGAAGAATATATATTATTCTATATTCTCCACAAAATATTCAATTTGCTGCCCGCGGTCATTCGACAGGCGTTGCATCTCGCTCTAGCAGCATTCTAGCGGCACTTTAAACAAACGAGACAGCGCTAGTTTGATGAAGCCCCAAAAATATGCATGTTATGCAACAAAATGATATTGTTTAAAAATACGTTTGATTTAGAAGGTGGGTGTGTCGAACAAATGTATTTTGTGCAAATTTTATTGTAATTCCAATACATAGAAAGGCTAGTAAAAGCTTCGATATATACATAGCATATTTTTTTATGTTTATACTGTAAGCCGATTCAAAACGCCAGAAGAAGATTAATCAGAGTGCCCGGGTTCAATAAGTGATATTTGTTTAGGTCTGTGCGGCGAACGCGTTTGCTTACCTACTGCGTGGCAAGTCAAATCGCGAGAGACTGGCTGAGGGAAAAAATAATTCCCCTCAGGGCCTATGTCATCCTTGGGGATGATTTGTGGAGGGTATTTTTAGGAAAGGAAAGAGAGAAAGTTTTAGAAAGGAAAAAATGATCCGACCCGCCACGCAGTAGGTGGGTAGATTCATCCACCGCCAAGACCTAGGCAATCTTCACCCCATGAACCCAGGGCACCCCTGCTAAGTCACCTAGCTTAGCTACCCACTTGGAGTTACCTATGGCAAAGGTTTTGTTTACACGCCTCGCATTATGAAAATTTACACACAGGAGGCCCTGAGGAAAAAAAATTCCCTCAGAACCTATGTCATCTTTGGCATCTGAAGATGCTGTGTGGAGGGTCTATTTGGGAGAGGAAGAAGAGGAAGTTCTGAGAAGGAAATAGGTATTATGCTCCCGCTGCGATGCAAGACGACGTTTCGAGAGAGTGCAGCTGAAGAAGTCAAAGGGACTCCCTCAATCATTTTCTCCCGATCCGGCCTGCCATGCAGCTGGTGGGCAGACGCATCCGCCGCCAAGACCCGCACAAACCTCACCTCATAAACCTGGGTACCCCGGCTATGTCACCAAACGTAGCAAACCACTTAACCTATACCCAAAGGTTGAGAGGCGGGTATGGGTACCGCCGCCCCGGGAAGCATTTTTTGGTTAACAACACCTCTGTCAGACATCATCCCAAGTGGATCACTACGTTTGGTGACTTAGCAGGGGTTTCAGGATTCAAGGGGTGAGGTTTGTCTAGGTCTTTACGGCAAATGCGTTTGCCCACCTATTTATTTTACGAATTTTATAGTCACCTCCGATCTATATGGATAAAATGGATCTAAAAGAAACTAAATAACTAACTAACTAACCATCACGCCGTTTTCCCGCAGGGGTAGGCAGAGAGGACGGACCGCCAAACAACTCGGCCTTGGCACACACTCTTTGCCTCACTCACATTCATACATTTAAGCATACATTCTCTTCTATTATTCTGACTTTTGACACGGCCCGACTCAAGTATCTGATTCACTTGATCGTGCCATTACTTCCACGGGTGTCCACCTGAGAAAAAATCTCTTAATACCGACCTTTGTCATCTTTGGGGATGCTGTGTGGAGGGCTTCTTTTTGTGAAAAGAAGAAAAGGAAGTCCGGGGAAGGAAAGGGGTATGAAGGGTGGGTAGGAATCTGGGGGTCAGTGTGTCCAGGAGTGAAGGACGGATGAATCCATCCCTCCCACTGCGGTGCATGGCGTTATTCCGAGAAAATCCAGCTGGAGATATCAAAAGGTCGCTTTCAAGATTAAGATTTGGTAGGTGGGTATGGGTACCGCCGCCCCGAGAACCGTTTTTTGGATAACCAATACCTCTGTCATAGGTCACCCCAAGTGGTTCGCTACGTTTGATGACTTAGCAGGGGTGCCCAGGTTCATGGGGTGAGGATTGTCCGGGTATTGGCGGCGGATGCAGCAGCCCACCAGCTGCATGGCAGGCCGGATTGGGAGAGAGTGTTGAGGAGTCCCTTTGACTTCTTTCAGCCGTACTCTCTCGGAACATAGCCTTGCACCGCAGTGGAAGTGATGGATTCCTGGACACACCGACCTCCAGATTCCTACCCACCTACCCACCCTTTATTCCTTTTCCTTTGGGGTCGTCCAATAATCACATGATGTTTTTTAGCAACTTTTTAACCCCCTCCCCCCCCGGTGATATGTGGTGAGGTTTAAGACTACCCCCCCCCCCCCCCATACCGAAAATCACGTGTATAATTTTAGTACAAAGTAAAGTGAAATTTTCAGAATATTATCGTGCGTTCGACGAAAAATAAATACACGTGATATCCCATTATATCCCCCCCCCCCCTTGTGATATTTCGTATTTTTCTGAACCCTCCCCCCCCTTTCGAGCTTCGCGTGATAAATTGACGACCTGTTTTCAGAACTTCCTTTCCTAAAAAGGCCCTCCACACAGCATCCCCAAAGATGACATAGGCCCTGAGGGGAATTATTTACCTCAGGGCCTCCCGTGAGGAGATAATGTAAAAAAAACAGTGTCTCCCGATCCGTCCTGCCGTGCAGCTGGTGGGCAAACGCATCCGCCAACAAGACCCGGACAAATCTCACCCCATGAACCCAGGCACCCCTGCTAAGTCATTGAACATAGCAAACCACTTGGGGTGACCTATGGCAGAGGTTTTGGTTATCCAATAAATGGTTTGTGGGGCGGCGGTACCCATATCCGCCTCCCAAATTAAATTTTACCACCAAGGCTAAACAAGTTAGCAATTTAAACCGAAAACATAATTTAACACTTTCGCTGTAGACTTCAATTGTCTGTACTGTTGTTCTTTATCAATTCTTTCGACCAAAAATAACATAATAACATCATTTGGAGAAACTTCTAACGGCACTTTACAGTGGTTAGGACTTTGACATCTAAGAACATGTTCTTAGATGTTAAATTTCTTTCTATTGTAAGGGGCAGTTGAAACCTTGTATAAATTGTGGTTATTTTGCACGTGCAGTCTTGAATGCTGAGTGTTATAACACGTAATATAAAGGCACCTACTAAAAAAAGATATCCAATGGATCAGCTGAATTTTTAAAACGGTTATGAATAGTTTGTATTCTTGTATATTCTCTATAAAATATCGTACTGAAACTTTTGTATTAAGTAATGGCTCACTTGTATCTGCGTCGCCACAGAGTTAGTAATAATATGGTTATATATTGAATTATGTAGGTAGGTACTTTAAAGTTTTTGTGGATTTCAAACACTTTCAATTTTAAAAATGACACTTAAATTCTTAGCAAATTCGAGTTCATTGAACCCGAGTTACAGACAGACATAAACCACGTTACTAAACAACGAAATAGGTCGGACCGCCAAACAATTCGGTCTTGACACTCACACCTTGCCTCATTCACATTCAAACATCGTCTCATACATTCTCTTCTATTATTCTGACTTTTGACACGGCCCGACTCAAGTATCTGATTCACTTGATTGTGCCATTACTTCCACGGATGTCCACTTGAGAAAAAACCTCTCAGTACCTACCTTTGTCATCTTTGGGGATGCTGTGTGGAGGGCTTCTTTTTATGAAAAGAAGAAAAGGAAGTCCGGGGAAGGAAAAGGGTATGAAGGGTGGGTAGGAATCTGGGGGGTCAGTGTGTCCAGGAGTGATGGACGGAAGAATCCATCCCTCCCACTGTGGCGCATGGCGTTATTTCGAGAAAATCCATCTGGAGTATCAAAAGGTCGCCTTCTAGATTAAGATTTGGGAGGTGGGTATGGGTCCCGCCGCCCCGGGAACCGTTTTTTGGATAACCAATACCTCTGTCATAGGTCACCCCAAGTGGTTCGCTACGTTTGGTGACTTAACAGGGGTGCCCAGGTTCATGGGATGAGGATTGTCCGGGTATTGGCGGCGGATGCATCAGCCCACCAGCTGCATGGCAGGCCGGATTGGGAGAGAGTGTTGAGGAGTCCCTTTGAATTTTTCCAGCCGTACTCTCTCGGAACATAGCCTTCCACCGCAGTGGAAGTGATGGATTCCTGAACACACCGACCTCCAGATTCCTACCCACCCTTTATTCCTTTTCCTTTGGGGTCGTCCAATAATCATGTGATGTTTTTTAGCAACTTTTTAACCCCCTCCCCCCCCTGTGATATGTGGTGAGATTAAAGACTACCCCCCCTCCCATACCCAAAATCACGTGTATTCTTTTAGTACAAGGTATGGTGAATTTTCAGAATGTTATCGTGCGTTCGACGAAAAATAAATACACGTGTTATCCCATTATATCCCCCCCCCCTTGTGATATTTCGTATTTTTCGGACCCCCCCCCCCCCCCCCCTTTCGAGCCTCGCGTGATAATGACGGTCTTTTTGGGAGAGGAAGTTGAGGAAGTTGAGGAAGTTGAGGAAGTTCTGAGAAGGAAAAGGTATTAGGGGTGGGTAGGAATCTGGGGGTCAGTGTGTCCAGAAGTGACGGACGTATGAATCCATCCCTCCCGCTGCGATGCAAGGCGACGTTTCGAGAGAGTGCAGCTGAAGAAGTCAATGGACTCCCTCAATCATCCTCTCCCGATCTGGCCTGCCATGCAGCTAGTGGGCAGATGCATCTGCTGCCAAGACCCGCACAAACCTCACCTCAAAAACATGGGCACCACGGCTATGTCACCAAATGTAGCGAACCACTTAACCTATACCTAAAGGTTGGGAGGCGAGTATGGGTACCGCCGCCCCGGCAACCATTTTTCGATAACCGACACCTCTGTCATACGTCACCCCAAGTGGTTCGCTACTGTTGGTGACTTAGCAGGGGTGCCCGGGTACATCCGGTGAGGTTAGTCTAGGTCTTTCGGCGAATTTGTTCGCCCATCTACTGCGTGGCGGGCCGGATCAGGACTGATTGAGGGAGAACTAACCTGAATTATATAGGGGTGCCTGGGTTCGACGGGTGAAGTTTGTTTAGTTCTTTTCAGCGAATGTGTTCGCCCATCTACTGCGTGGCCGGCCGGATCGGGAGAGTTTGGTATGTAATAATATTAATTGGTTAAATTGTATTTTTTCTCGCATTAGCACTACACCTGATAAAAAATTCCTCAGTTTCTTTGTCATCTTTGGGGATGCTGTGTGGAGGGTTTTTTTAGGGAAAGGAAGAAGAGGAAGTTCTGTAATGAAATAATTTAATATTTTAACCGTAAATCATATCATAATTATATTTTATTATAATAAACAATACCTACATGGTTTACTAATTAAGAGATGGATTCATTTGTCTCTCACCCGCTACATCCAGATTCGTAGTCGAAGTTCGCAATCTCATTTTTTTACAGTAGCTCCACATAGGAGGCCCTGAGAAAAATAATTTCCCTCAGGGCCTATGTCATCTAAGGGGATGCTGTGTGGAGGGTCTTTTTAAGGAAAGGAAGGATAGGAAGTTCTGGGAAGGAATAAGGTATGTGGGGTGGATAGGAATCTGGGGTCAATGTGTCTAGGAGTGACGGCCCTAAAATTCCATCCCTCCAAATGCGGTGCAAGGAGATGGGTCGACAGAGTCCGGCTAGAAATGTTAAAAGGCCTCCCTCAACCAAATTCTTATCCGGCCCGCCACGCAGCAGGGCAGACCTATCCGCCGCCATGTCCTGGACAAACCTGATACCATGAACCCGGTCACCCCTGCTTAGTCACCAAACGTAGCAAACTGCTTGCAGAGGTGTTGGTTATACAGTAATGGTTCCCGGGGCGGCGGTACCCATACCCGCTTCCCAAATTGGAATACCTCGTTTATAATAATTCAATTAGTCCTTACTCAAGTCATCTAACCCGCGACCTCTGGATTCGTAGTCAAAGTTCGTAGTCTCATTACTCAAGCCGTCTCTAATAGGTGTGCTAAATCTATTTAATGGTTACAGTAGTTTTTCGAGTTCGAGTCTTTGGTCCCCACCTTAACTCGCATCAGAAAGTTTCCCAACCGGGTAACGATAAAAAGCCGCTCTACCTAGTCCGTACAAATAGTTTGGCACGTGTTAGGTGGTAAATAAAAACACTTTTCAAGGGTAAAGTACCATGACGCAATTGTGAGGCGGTCTATCCTCTTAAGTATATTTTAATCTTTATAGAACGTACCGATACTAAATGGACCTGAACAATACGACAGACGCACATAGAACTTTTCATTTGCATTGCGCACAGTTCGCGGTCAAAACTTGGCAAATAAGAACGTACCTACAAGTACCTACTAAAAGGAGCAGAAAAGTTCGACAGACCGGCACCATCCATATATACATATATGGATCAACAAATAAAAATGTGTAAAATGTATATGACACCGAAAAATGGGCGTGGCTTACAGGTAAATCTCGATGACAAAAGTTGATCCACATGGATCAGGATATGTATCCCAGCTTCGGTAACGGATCCACAAATCCGGATAGATCAACAAACTCAAACGGATCAACAAAAAACTGGTGTACCGTCGCGCAATATCAACAAAGTACGTGAGGAGATAAATATATATATATATATATATATATATATATATATATATATATACATCCCGCTACATATTTGGCGTCCTTTCACTTCGCATCCTTTTGGCTACCACTGCTTACGGTAGGTTTTTTAATAAAATTGCTGTGAATGTTCACATGTTTTTAGGTTGAAAAAAGAGTGATAGTAAAAGAATTATCCAGAAATTGCGTTTTGAGGGTATTCAAATTTTTGGTAGGTACGTATACTTTAGAGTCTTTTGGGCGTCCTTTCATATTGCCGCCGTTTTGGCAACCGCGTATATCTTACGTATATCACACTTCATTCCATATTTAGGGCGTCCGTTCGTGACGAACATTTGACGACCTCCGTATATTCCTGTATGCAGTACGTTTATGTTACGATGCTTTCAGAATCCTTTTAATTCGGTCTCGATTTGCCAACCGTGTATCGTAGGTACATAATGATTGGTTATCACACAGAGGCTAACTTGACGACATAATAAAATTTGACATTCTTTTAAATTTTCCTGTTTGGTTTGGTGGCGCTGGGGATAATGCTTGCTTCCTGAACAGAATGTCACGGGTTAGAATTCTATCTACGTCAACAGGCTTCTCCGTTACACAATCACTTAGCTTAGTGAGGAAATAGTAGAAAACTTAAAGAGTGCATTCGTGTACAATTTTATATGATTTAAAAAAAAAATAATAATTTGCGTTCAGAGCCGCTAATACTCCAGTACAAATATTATTTTGAAGGAAACCAAAAAAGAATCCCCAGAATTCAAAACGGTAGACGATTATTATGATATCATTTTATATTTGAAAGACAATATCAATCAAATTATAAAATCTTTTTGGTTCATATTTTTATTTAGTGAATTATTATTATTTTGACATAAAACATGTCATTTCAAAAACAATTTATCCTTTTTTAGTACTGCGACAAGGTAATTTTCTCATAAAAAGGAGCAGCGGCAAAACCGTTTTTGACGCTGTTGCGCAAAAAATTCTCAATTTTTTTTTAATTAAAACATTAAAAAAATGTTTTTCTTATAAAATGGTGTTTTAATATCCACAGGGATAACCCTGCGACCAGTTGAAAGTTTACCTGAACTTTGTTAAAATCCAGTTTAGAAATCATTTTCTTAAAGGGATCTTATCAATCATTATTACTTAAAACTAAAATATTTCAAATACACATTATTTTAGATTAAAAATCAACCTTAGCGGTGATATATAAAAAACTATATATAAAGTAGCTCAAATGCTTTAAATTTTTACGACGAAAAATTCCACATTTTGATTAAATTAAATATCTCAGCCCGAACCCGTACTTTGACATTATTTTAAATATACAAAAGAACAAAAAAATTTTTTTTTCACGAAATAAAAATTAACTAATTATATATCTTATTAAAACCAGTATAGGTAATATACGAAAAAAAGTATAGTTTTTCGATTAATGAGACGGTCTTGTTCCGGGCCATTCCATAATGACAGTGGTTGCAAATGCTCTGTATCGTCCCATAAACCTGTAACTTCTTTGTTTCTTATCATAAAAAAATAAAATTTGGTGTGCTGATGAAAAACTAAACAATCTTTGTATTTCATATTTTTATTTATTGAATGGTTAATATTTTGATTCCAAACAAGACATTTCAAAAACAATTTATCCTTGCGACAAGGTAATTTTCTGATAAAAATGAGCAGCAGAAAAAAACGTTATTGACGCTAAAACGCACAAAATCCGCAAACTTTTTTAATGAACCTATTAAAAAAAGGTTTATATTTTATAATTGTGTTTTCAGATTCACAGGTCCAAACCCTGCTACTAGTTGAAAGTTTACCCGAACTTTGTCAAAATCTGGTTTTGGTATTACTTGCTTGAAGGGAGCTTATAAATAAGTATTATTTAAAAATAAAATATTTTAAATATATATTAAAACAGCTTAATAAACAACTGTTACAATGATATATAATAAACTATATATAAACTAGCTCGAATGCTTGAGATTTGTACCACAAAATATTCCACATTTTGATTAAATTAAATATCTCAGCCTGAGCCCGTACTTTGACATTATTTTAAAAAGACAAAAAAATTTTTTTTTTTCAACGGATAAAAAATTATCAATCATTAATCTTATTAAAACCGCTATAGGTACATTTGAAAAAAAAAATACACCCTTTTTCGATTTATGAGACGGCCTTGTTCCGTGCCATTCCATAGTGCGCCGCCCCGGGAACCATTTATCGGATAACTAACAACCCTGCCATAGGTCACATCAAGTGGTCAGATATGTTTGGTGACTTATCAGGGGTGTCCGGGTTCACGGGGTGAGGTTTGTCTAAGTCTTGGCGGCCTACGCATTTGCCCACCTACTACATGGCGGGCCGGATCGGGAGAGACTGGTTGAGGGAGACATTTTCATCTCTCCAGCCGGACTCTCGATCCAAGGACTTGTACCACTGTGGGAGGGATGGGTTCGTATGTCTGTGACTCCTGGACACATTGACCCCCAGATTTCTAAACATTCCCTCATACTTTATTCCTTCCCAGAACTGCCTCTCCTTCCTTTCGTTAAAAATACCCTCTACACAGCATCCCCAAAGATGACATAGGCCCTGAGGGGAATTGTTTTCCTCAGGACCTCCTGCGTGGAGCTTATGTAAAAAATATAGGTATAGAGTGAACAGAAACAACGTAAATATCGTGTCAAAATTAACTATCGCTTTTGGCTTCTATTTTAAAGCTCTGCTTTGACCGAAAGGTTATTTCAGGTGCCAATAATTATTCGGAATGCATAAAAGTGGCTACCTTTTTGCGATACGTAGCAATTGACAACTGCAATATAGGTACTATTTTTTAGAAATAATTAATTATTCTCTGGTTACGAATAACCTGTCACTATTTTTTTTTACATGAGCTCCACACAGGAGACTCTGAAGGAAATAATTTCCCTCAGGGCCTATAGAGGGTTTTTTAAGGAAAGGAAGAAGAGGAAAGTTATGTTCAGGAAAGGGGTTTAAGGGGTGGGTAGGAATCGTGTCCCGGTCATCCGCCTTCAGGCCCTTGACAAATCTCACCCCATTAACCCGGTCACCCCTGCTGAATCATCAAACATAGCGAACCACTCGCGGTGACCTATGGCAGAGGTTTTGGTTATCCAAAGGTTTTGGTTATCCAAAAGTTCCCGGGGTGGCGGTACCCATTCCCGCTTCCCAAATTGAATTGTACTAACCTCCCAATTATACTACCATCATTACAGCGGCTGATGTGGTTGATTGTTCAATTATGGAGAACCTAGCCAGCCGGGGAATTGAACTCTCAACGGGCGATGACTGTGTTGGAACCAATGGCTTAGCCAAATAAATTGAATTAACTGACAGTAAGAACCGTAAGATTGGTAGAAAAATAATTAGTGTTCTACGCTTAGAAATTACAAAGAATTGCCTAATTTATACTATATTAATAACATGGTTAGCGGCGTTGATCTCCGCATCAAGTCTCCAGCGACAAAGTATTTTCATACATCCGTGAAAAACATTAACTTTGGGGCAGGGTTACAATGTTCTTGATTTCCGTGGCCGATGGAAAACAAAAACGCAGTTGACTTGACCAACAAAAGCTTCCACAAAATATCTAGGTATGTATTTTTGAGACTCGCCTTTACACTCACTTCCGGTCATCAGATTTTTTTAGACTTTTTTCCGTCGATCAGTACACCTAGTAATGAAAAAACCATTCACAGACGTTTTGGACCTATTGGATTTTGTCCTAATTTTACTAAATTGGTCCTTTAACATTGAATTCTACAAAGTAAATGCTGTTTCGATTAACAAATTATAATATTATGAGATTCATAATATGAATTCCTGTCGTCTTGGCTGGTGGATTCAAAATGATAACAATCAACAATGACGGCCGGAGTGGTCGAGGGGTAAGGCTCTTGACTCGCAAACCGATGGTCGCGGGATCAAATACATTTTTATTGATTAATTTGTGTTATTTCACAATTAATTCATTAAAAATAATATGCGATTATATTAAAAATAACCACTATTCAGAATTGAAACATTGCTTGAAATGGCTTTGTTTGATGACCAGATCTGAATAGCCAGGTACTTCCCCACCTTCCTCTCCTCCATCTCCTTCCCCTCCACACTACCTTCAGCCTCACAACATACCCCAATCGGGGATGCTATTGTCTTACTGGCTCCAGATCGGAGCAGCTGAGACTCTTGTATTCGTACATGAAATAAAAAAAAAAACAAATCTCTTTTTAAAAAAACACTTTCCCAACAAAAATATTGTTGGATTTCTATTTAATCAGGTGGATATTAATTACCTAATACTAACAAGATGTGAAGAGTTTTCGAAAGAAATACTTTTCCAGCGAGAGTTATAATTTTTTTTCAGTTTTTGCTAAAAATAACTAGCTAACTTCCCGTTAAATATTTTGTTGGATATTTTGTCATTCGTCATCCCTAAATGATACTCCACGTGACTGCAAAGGTTTCATCGACGGAGGAATTAATGTTTGGGTTAGCCTCATTTTGAACCTCTATTGTCTAGTCTATAGGTACCTACCTATATGCACGGCTTACGGCACGCACTTCCGAGTTCCGAACACAAGATACGATAGACGCTACCGGCTACACCCACAATGCATAACAGCTGTGTGGGTGAGGTGTACGGAATCTTGGTCAAGCGGGGGGGGATAGGGAATTCGGCCGGCAACAGCTAAGTTTGTGTGCGCTTATTGTTTTGAATTTCGTTAGTGTGCGTGAGCTTGGTTTCAACGCGATAAAGTAGATATAATGAAATAACGCTGATGCGCAGGTTAAGCGAAACCGGTCGGTATAAAAAAGGTTAATGGATGAATCGTGGTTACAAACTAAGTGATTGTTTAATTTCAATTAATATCTTTGTCAAACCACAAAGTGACTGCTTTCTACCAAAGGTAAAAAAGGATTTAATTATCACTTATAATGAATGTTCATCTTCTTTATGTATATGAAAAGATATAAAACGTTTAAAAAGAATTAAAAAAATATAATAATGGGTAGCTAAATAGGTATCCGAAACAATTTTAAAAAATCCGAGTACGCAATTAAAAGTGAAACCTTCAGAAAATAAATTAGAATACAGTGGGAGGAGTGGCTACGAAGCACCGCACAAAGAGGAGACCGATTATACTCTTATTCTCTCGTTGGCTAAATTCCATAGATGTACGAGCATTTTTTTATTATGTATATCTTACTAATTTTAAAAATTTAAATATTTAGAGATGATATAGGTACATAAATTAAACTCGAGTACGTGTAAACTTCTTTAGCACCGTTGTGATTTGAAATTCGATAAAACGAAAAATAGCAACATTAAAAAGAGATAAAGACATACATCCATAGGATTAAGCCTGCAAGAGAATGCGATAGACTAATCGGTCTCTTCTTTGTACGGTGCTTCGTAGCTATTCAGTCTCCTCTTCGCGCGGTGCTTCGTTGTCGTCTCCCCACCCTTGTCTAGAGTTTTCTGAGGTTTCACTTCTACTGCATGTGAACTGCACATTTGTATTTTGAAGTGAAAACTTCTTTAGCACCGTTTTGGATTTGAAACTCGATGAAACGAAAAATAGCGACAATAAAAGGAGTCAAACACATACACCTATAGAATTTAGCCTGCAAGAGAATGAGATAGTATAATCGGTCTCCTCTTTGTGCACTTCTTCGTAGCCTTCCCGCTCTTGTCTACTTTAGTTTTTCTGGAGGTTTCACTTCTACCGCGTGTGAATTTTTTACTGTAGTGTGTTTACTCGCGACTGTCTGATAAGGATTTAAGAAACTTTTATATGGTTGTGATGCATTTGATGTGGTGGGTTCTGGTTCATTTCAATATTTTCACCTACGACTTAGTCATCTAATGGGGTGTGGTTTGTTCGGGTCTTGGTGGCGAATGCGTCTGCCAACCAGCAGCATGACAGGTCGGATCGGGTGAGAGTGGTTAAGGAAGTCCCTTTAACTTCTCCAGCCGCACTCTCTCGGAACATTGCCTTGCACCGCAGTGAGAGGGATGGATTCATACGTCCCTCACTCCTTGACAAACTGAACCCTAGATTCCTACCCACCCCTAAAATCCTTTTCCTTCCCATAGCTTCCTCCCCTTCCTTTCCTATACGCAGCGTCCACAAAGATGACATAGGCCCTGAGGTAATTATTTTCTTCAGGGCCTCCTGTGTGAAACTAAAGTAAAAAAACAAAAACATTTATATTAAATTTAGTCGCATTGTTTTCGATGTTGTTTCCTCGAATACAATGTTTCTGAAAACACGCCTCGAACAATTAAAATTATAATTAACGGGTTGTTAAAAAAAATGACAGATTCTTCAAATATTTGAAGTTAATTTTCACAATCTGTGTAAGTTGTATTCAAGTTCATTGTTATAACAACAGAACTTGAATAGAACTTACACAGAACGTGAAAATAAACTTAAAATTTTTAATGATGACTCCGTCAAATTTTTAAAACCACCTGTCCTAAGTCCTTTTCGAAATAAAAACAAAAATCTGGCAGTTGAACTATTTTGAAGTAAAAACATCTTTAACACCGTTGTGATTTGACACTCGATGAAACGAAAATTAGCGACACTAAAAAGAGGCAAACACATACATCTATAGGATTTAGATTGCGAGAGAATAAGGGGGCATACATTAATAACGTGAGCAGTTAATTTTCCAATTTAACCCCCCCCCCCCCCCCTTTTGTGAGATTTGGTGCCCCCCCCCCTCTCCCCTCACGAGACATCAGTTGTGTATCTGGGGTCCCACCCTATCCCATCCCGCCCAATGCTATCCCGTTCCGCCCCCCCCCCCCCGTTGTGGTAAATATGATCGCGACAATATGCTGAAAAACTGTTCAAGATTTGGTGAGATTTTACTGGACCCCCCACCCCCCATTTTGAGCTCAATTAATGTATGCCCCTAAGATAGAATAATCGGTCTCCTCTTTGTGCGGTGCTTCGTAGCCTACCCACTCTTGCCTACTTTAGTTTTCTGAAGGTTTCATTTCTACGGCATGTGATCTGCGCACTGTATTTATTTTTCGTTATTTCTATATCAATTTTCTTCTTCGATTTGGTCAACACGTTGAAGTTTTGTGGAAACAATGTTCGTGGGTCGTTTTGATTAGATGAATCATCCATGCAATATTTTTATTTTTTCGATTAAAATTAATTGGTGAGCTCGCCTTTTGTTTCACACATGGGATTTGGGTCGTATCCCACCATCACCGTCAGAGTAAGTGAACTCCTGTAAAATAAGAATAGGGAATTTTAAAGAAGTAAATTTGACCGTATAAATGACCGAAAAGAAGAATTATTAATTGAAGGCAAGTACCTCAGATTTTCTGAATTCTATGTCATAGGTAGGTATGACTCCGAAGAATCATCTTGATATTGCATTTCTGTTATTCTTTCAATTTTTTTGTTCCGTTTCATTGAGTCAACCGTAATCAATAATGTATTGTAATTAAGACACTAAAATGGTCGGTCGCTAAATACCTACACTCCAAATCACATGTACGTCAATGCTCGGTATACGATAATACGATTGATCACGATAAAATTTTAAAAGGCAAAACATTCGAGGCAACCGGGTAAATAAGCGCGGCGGCAACGTCGCAAAACACGCCACCGCCACGTGCACCTCAACTCTTGTACGGGAGTTGAAATTGACCGGCAACGTTGTTTCCCAACACATTTGCCAACGCCATCGGTGGCGGGTAAATGCTAGGAATAAAAGGCGGCATGTTATGTCACACCGGCCGGTCGCCTAAATGTCGGTAGGATGAAGGGCAGTATACATGGCCGTGTATATCACCTAGCGCCTAGCTGCGTAGCGACAGATGGCGGAACTTTAATATTCTAAATCATCCACTTCACGCCCAATTTGGCTACCAGGAAAATTTTTGCCAAAATGCTTGTGACGACATGTACTATGAACTGTGTAAAAATTTCGAAAAATAAAGTGGCGACCGTATATCGGTCGCCAAATGTCGGTGGTCGCCACTTTAGATGCATATTTGCCCATGCTGGTCGCCAAATAGACGGTGTTATGTATATATATATATACATATATATATATATAAAATATACTTATTATATTTATAATATTTTAATATAGTTACATACCACATTTTAAGCGAGTAATATTTTGGTCAAATAATTAATTCAAATACCAATGTTTGCTGCATTCCGCTTTCTCCTTGGAATCTGTAAACTTTTATGTAATTGGAAAACTTACCCCTACCAGGTTTTTCCGACCGGGAAATACACGGTAAAACCTTGCTGCAATTTTCCTAAATTAATTTTTATTTTCCTAATTTTAAATAAAAAATTTTTGACTTCAAAATTTTTTTTTTTTTTTTTCATTTAATCTAATTAATTAAAATGATGTATAAACTCTATCGTTCTAAACTGTATTTTATTTCAAAACTCGTTGGTTAAATAACACTTTAAATGATAGTTACTTCACGATTAATTTCGAGATGGTAAATTGTTGTTAAATTAAATCTTTATCCCTCCGAACTTTTATGTATTAATAAAATATTATTTTGTTTTATTATTATTATTTAAGATAATTAATTTAAATATTTATTATTTGCTAGAACACTTTTCACTTAGATTGAACACACGTATTTAATTATAACTTCTTCACACTTAATTATCACATCACTTCAGTTATTTATTTCACTAATATTAAACGCGAAATTTCTAAGTTTAGAAATACGATATTAAGTGATTATAAAATCCGAATTTTCCACTAAAACAAATTGTATTTATCACGAGCACTTTTATTTTTCACAAATAATTAATGCGTTGACTTTATTTTTATTTTCACTGACTTTAACTGCAAAGTATTTTTTTTGTAGATCACTGGCTAGAATGTGAAAATTTTCCTAAGTCTTACAATAATTATCACTTAGAATTTTTCAACTTTGAGTTACCAAACGTTTTGTCACGACTCGCGAACTTTTAACCCTTTCGACCACGACCGTAGACTCCCTCCAACTGGCATTTGTCTAGTCTTTTATACCCCTCTCAGGTCCAAAAGAGCGTATCGGAATTTCCTGTAATAAACCAATCTAATTTCTATCAACTCGTAATTTCTTGAAACCTCCTCATTATTGTCGAATGCTGTCCATTAGTCCCTTCCGCGACTGTACGTTTGATTTCTGTCTCGTACTTCCATACTTACAAAATCCGGATTAAGTAAGATCCATGTTTAATCGCCCAACTTCCTTTGTCCTGGTGTTCATACAAAATTAGCTTGAATTTAATAATTTTAAAGTTCTATTTTCATCTATTTCGTAACATGTCCATGCGTACGGCATCTACCATATGTTCCAAATCTGTCCCCAAATTCGCCTATCAGAGATATCTTCATGTCGAAGTCTTTCTCGCAAATTGTTCATTTTTATTTTATTATTTTTCCTCGAGTTTTTCTGTATTCTATATGAACCTTTCCATTTTAAACCGAATTTTCTCTATTTACGTCGTATATTTGAATTTTTCCATTTTTTCTCGAATTTTCTTTTATTCACGACACTCTTTCCATGAATTTCCTTATTTATTCTTACGCTATTGTTCATATCTCTATAAATTTTTATATTTCAAGCCGTATTTATTTTATTCACTGTTAATCTAAGATTTCCTTTGTTTTTCTCTGTCGTATCTTCTCTCCTCTCGCTTCCCTGTACTCCCCTGATATAACCATATCGTTTTTTGATGTTTGCTGCCTCTTGGAAAATTTCATTTTCTATTTGTTATTAATAAATATATCATTTTTAACATTTTTATAGGAGATACCCCCACTTCGGCCCTTAAATTCCTGTCATTTTTATTGCTTCATAGAGATCGTCCCACAAATTTCGTCCCGTTCTTACTCAAAATCCCATAAACCATATGCTTTGACAGTTGTATACGTTAATTTCTGTACCCACCTGGCAATAAATCCTTTTTTATTTCAGTGTCGTTAACTTTTATGAGAATTCTATAATCTAAATATTTCATAAGACCCATGATAATTTTTATAGCTCTTTTAACGACTAATTGCCCTTATCTAAACAATTTTCATGTTCGAATATTCCTTGTTTATCACAACAAAATACATCTGAGATCGACAACCATTGTAATGTCTCCTTTTTCCCTACAATCGCGTACTATGTTACACTATAATCTCCATTTTAATTACGTAAAATGACTCCTTTTCCTGAGTTTTTCTATCGCAATGTTTTCAGCATTTTCCACTCCCCCCCGTACTGTACTCTATTTTCCTCTCTAACACTTGTTACTGCACTAAACCTCTGAAATGTACCCTCGCACTCTCTTTAAAACTCTCATTTTTTTTGACGTTTTCTCCCTAAATCTTTCATCGTAATATCCTCGCTCCGTCTAGAATTGATAACAATAATTTTCCATTGTTTTTTCAACATTTCCATTTCCTTTAGCACGTTTTCCCTCGAATCGATCATCTCCGGTCGTCACAAACAATCGTATTATAGATGGAAATCTCCCGCAGACGTGCCTCTCGATCCCTGCGTTTTCTACTCAATATATTATTGCTAAAATTTTTCCATCGTTATCCAAGTGTTTTTTTTCGCACCTAATATGCTTTAATGCATTCGAGAACTAAGGTTAACGATCTCTGAAATTTACTTGTTCTCCATAACATTTCTCGGGTTCATCGTACTTACGTCCTTGAATCGAATATTCTTTCCCATGGAGATTATTCACCTCTCGGTCCGATGAAAACGAAAGGATAATTAATTACATTTTTAATTGCCGAGTCCAAAGGTCGATCCTTTGTTCTAAAAATGGGCTCGGCCCTCTTCTTGTTGATAGGCTGACTTGGTTTTTAATCGCTTTTGCTGCAATCCAATTGGCTGTCAAGATATCATGGCCTAAAATAAATTGGAAAGTCCCTGCCTCTGATTATTTGTTGATACAATCTGTGATTTTTTTAATCAATACTCGTCTCACTTTGTCTAATTATAGATCCCTACCGTAAATATGAATTCACTTTACTCTAATCCGAGAGATGTCGTAGATGTGTCCGTTTTATAAGTAATTGATATTTTCTTTTTAAATTAAAGTGGGAAGCTACGATATTTTCTAATTTTCACTGTTGATCAATGCAATTCATCACAGCCCTTTTACTTTCCCAGCCCCGCCTCGGCCCCGCAGGCGATAATAGACGGTCGTTTCCTCGAGTTTGGAACGTCTCAAGTTCCATTTTGGCTCAACGGCGAGTCAGATTATATTGAGGCAGGTCAGGGTCTTGAGTGTCAAACTTTTAGCCTAAATAACACAGAGTTTTGAGAGTTTTCGGTAGTGGTTTTACGGTACGCGGCATAGCAGCCCGGAAACCGATCTCGGCTTGGATGTTTTTCAAAAATCTAATACAATAGAGAATTCCGCAACTTTTAATACCAAAATTACATGCCCATCCCATGTAAAAAAGTTCAGGAGATGCTGACAAAACTCGACAATTTCCGAAAAAAAATCACCAAAACACGTGCTGAGAGCTAAATATTTGGTAATATATTTTTCAAACTGGTATTACATATAAATCTTGTGGAATTTCATAGTAATGAGGTTTAAAATAAAACAAATTTTAAGTTCGCTTAACATTTATAGATATTAAATATAATAAATGTGTACATTTATTTCTATAATTTTTTTTTGCAGATTCTGCCTAAAAACTGTTAAAATCCATGATTAAATCAATTGCGCCGAGATCAGATTGCACCGGATTGATAGGTATTGCTTGTGAAACTTCTGCTTCGTTAAAGATTAAATGCTCTGCGTTCACATGTAGCATTTTATAGTCATTTGGTTGGCTTTGTGTTGGTTTGGTAATGGATGTCAATAATTTTTGTTTCTTGGTATTTATCTTACTTTTTCGAAGTCGGCTCAATTGCGCTTCAACAATATATTGAGGTTCTTTGATTGGCATACTTCTCATCAAACGGGAATCAAGGAGTTCAGGTAGTAGACACTCCATATAAAATCGTATCAACTTATTTTCCATGTATACTTTCCAAAATGCAGGGTCTTTTCTGATGTATTCAACTTTCATCGTATTTTCTTATCCGGTCCAAAGGCCGAACAAACACATTTCTTTGCCTGTGATACGTAGTTGCCCTTGGATTTGGTAATACCACGAGTGTTGTTTATTTATGACTAGCTGGCCTTTCACTAATTTCCAAAAAGTAACCATTCTCTTACGTACAGCTTCGTCTAATCCCATTTTAAATGCATGCATAAATTGGACATTTTACTTCCACAACCATATCATCAGTAATGCCGTTAGGTGAAGCACCGAAAAAAGGGTAATCAATGAACAGTCCACAAGGATTAATTACCACATTTTCTTGAACGGACAGATGTTGAATAGCCACCCTTTCATTGACAATTCCATGCCGAATAGAAGCTACATTTAACAAACATTTTGGGCTTAACAAGTTTTTCACGAGAGGCCCGCAGCTAATATCTTCCCTTCTTTTGATTACGTTTCTGAATATGGATGCCGTCAACATATTCCGCCTCAGCTGCAACCATTCGCCGGAATCTCTCTGCAAAATTGTTTCTTTTTGAATTTTGTCGCGATTTATAATGTTTTCGCTTAAATTCAGAAGAAATTCTTTTTTGCTCTTTTCAAAACATTCTGGTAGCATGTCTGGTTGCCTGACATTAATACCATGAATCTCTTCATTTTTAGAAATTTGTTGAAGAACGCGATACTTTTTCTTCATGTACCGTTGTCTATTTAAAGCTCTCTTTTGACGTTTGGCTTCAATACTTTTTACATGTCTAGTAGGGTGATGAAAAAAAGATTTTTGTAAATTGCACAATGGAGCTCTTGTGTTAAAAGACACCACAGCGCCATGGCATCGTGCCTCATAGGACTGCCTCTTTGAAAAATTTATTCTCTTGCCACCTATGAATTTCGCGATTGTTCCGTTAAATTTTTCAACGACATTACTGTCAACATCGTGTATGAGACTACGTGCATGCGCACCAACGGCAGATGTTATCAACATGATTCTGAGCCACAGGGGGCTTCCTTTTAGCATCTTCAATAAGTCAGAGTCACCCGTCTTTTCCGCAGAGCAAAAATAATCCCTACACTTGTTATGGTTTCCGAAAACGTGATACGGAGAATTTAAAATGTCCTTATGCAAATTTTCTATTTTTTTTTACAAGGGAATATCAGAATTTTTATTATATTTAATCGAACTGGTAACAAACAGCCTTACGGAGAGACATAATATTACCAATCGATAAAAATTTTCTCAAATATTTGGGATATTTTGTATCAGAGACAAGAGAACGTACTTTTGTGCAAAAGTTTCTTAACACATGATTCCTACATTCGATCTTTTCTACAGTATTGTCCAAATAGGGTCGGGCTTGCAGTATTTTAGTACGTGCTGGAGTCACCATCGGATACCAAGCGAGCGTAAATTAAATTTTATTCATTAACCGACTCTTTAAAACCCTCGAGAAGAATATCTTGACTCCATGCCACTTGAAGAGCCTGTGTAATTTTTAAAACATACATGTTCTTTAGGTAAAGTGGCTTTTTTTTCTGCCCGAGCGCAAATATTTGTTGCGAACAGAAATAATAATAAGCAAACAAATAATACAAACATAAATAAAAATGCAAAAATCGGTAATTTTAAATACATGTAGGATTACAAAAGATTTTTTAAATATTTATATTGAGGGATCAGTAGGATTTATAGGTTCAATTAGGAATTCCACAGAGCCGAACCCTCTGATATGAAAATATCTGGAGTCGGTGAATTATTTTCCCATCTGGTCTCTGGTAGGTTGACATGTTGTTCTTGTATTGTTTTGTAATTATAATACTTATATAGTGCAATTGCATAACGTGGATTGACCAGATGATCATTTGGGAAGTGTGTGAAAGGGTTTAGTTTTTCCTGTGGGGAAAGTTAAACTCGGACATTTAAATCTGGTGCGTTTATTCTTTTCCAAATTTCTTTCCTATAATTGCCGCTGCTCCTGACAAAGAGGAATAATTTGTTCTATACGATCTCTTTCCCCAGCATCCATCTGCAATAACGTCAATCATGGCAGTTCAATTTTTGTTTACTCTGCCTTCTTTTAATGCCGCATCCCTTTCTTCGGCGGCTGCCAACGCCATACAGTCAACAGAAGTTTCCTGCCAATTCTGAGATACTTCTGAATGTATTCTCGAATTCAGTTTTGAATACATTGTTGGTACGTCAACTGCAGCTAAAAATTCCTCTAACTGGTACTGTCCCCCGCCAATTGCCATAATTCCAGATACCGCATTGATATCCAAAGATGCACAATCGTCATCAGCCGAAAGGATCTTTTGAAAATTGCAAAAATTGCATTTAATTGTGGATTAAGATAAAAGACCAGTCCTTTTTTCGTTCACTATTTCTAAATTACTCAGATTACATCCAAATTTTTCGCAATGTTGACTATATATTTTGAGTTTTTTTATAAACATATCTACGTTAATCAATCTACGGCCTTCAATCAGCATCTCAGTCTTTAGCAGTTGACAAACTTCCACCCGAAAGAAAAAAAAATCCAGTGTGAAATGATGATAAAATGTTTTGTTCAATATTTTAATTAATAGTATACTGTAAATAGAAGTGCAAGTAAAACAAATGCGTACATTTTGTTTCTCAATAAAAATAAATAAATATCACATCCTTAATATCATATCAAATAAAATGTATTTACTCACGCTGGGGTTTGAAAACGCGACCTCTGGATTCGGGTCAGGTAAACTTCCAAATTAAAATCCAAAATGGCGACCTTAAAATTTTGTTCCTCCAAACCGAGAAAATTGACACTTCACGGAGTATGGCTTTCGTAAATATACGACTGCACTGAACTGAAAATGTAAAAAAAATAAAGCTGATAAAAAAATAAATAAACTGATGAAAATATTCCACTTCCAAAATATGCTGTGGCCTACAGCTATAAATAATTTGTAAAACAATATTCATACATACCTTATTTATGATTACCTTATGTTTGAGTAACAAAGTTCTACTACTATAATTATTTTTACTAGTGACACTATATTGCAAAGAAACTTATAAATTGAAAAAATAGGTCTACAAAATAAACTTTAAAACAATTATAAAAAAACATTATTGTCCATATTTCTATGAAACTTCACCACTGTGTGTATTTTAAATTCAGATTAGAACTAAAAAAATAATATTCTTTTAAATTGTGGAAACATAGAAAAATTACTTTACTTACTTGTAGAAGGAGTTAAATTTAGAATAAACAAAAGATTTCACTAACAGATTTTAAAATTATTCGATTGTTTAAATACAAAAAATACGTAAAAAATCACGGTAGCGTCGGGCCGGGACAAACGACCTTCTTCGCCGAAACTCCATCGACGACTAAGTTAGAACGGCTTAAGTGCTTCGACGGGCGGCACATAAAAATAACAGCGGGCGGTATGGCGTTTGCATAACTACGGTTGGGTTTCTCAAATCAGGCCAGAAATTCAACATTTCCGAGTGGTAGATTTTAATTAATTCTGATGAACATATTAATAAAATCTAAGATGTATTGATATTAAACACTAGGAAAAACATGAATTCATCGCATAGAAAAATAAAATTGATCTTAACGCAAAAGTTGTAGTAGTACAACGTATTACAATTTTTTAAAAGCGTTGTACGTTAAAAATACTGATAGTGACATATTGTTTTTATTAATCTAAAATATAAATAACTCGCATCCCTTGTGCGGCATGAGATTTTTTTTTTATTTAATTACAATTTCGCCGAAATAAATTAAAATGTGAGCCTCGGGCAAAACCTCGATGAGCGAGGTTGTGTCTCGCCTTAATATTCAGCAAAACCACTACCGGGCAACCAAAAATCTTTCCGCCTTTATACCTACACCCTGATATTACCTCAAATCCCTCAAATCACAAATGCGAAAAAATAGAACATACTGATAATATCAAGTATCTAGGCTTAACAGTTGACTATAAATTAAACTGGGAACTTCATATTAACTTACTAATTAAAAAAATCCGTAAACTATCATTTATTTTTAAACTATTAGAAACATTATGTCACTAAAACAACTAAAAAAATGTTTACGACGCTCTATGTCAAAGCCTTTTAACTTATGGAATTTCTGCTTGGGGGGGAGCTGCCGACAAGTACATTAAACCGCTTAACATAACTCATAAAATATTAATTAGGATCATGTTCAAAAAACCTTATCTTCACCCAACGGAAAACATACTTATTACTTATAACATACTAGACATCAGGGAGCTGTTCATTAAAAAGATCATACAAATAAACTGCATAAAATCCTCACCATGCCACATAACTCACCCAAAAAACACAAGAGCTAAATCGTGTAATCTACTTCTAGTACCTAAAACTAAATCAACTTTTGCCCAAAAGCACGAATCTTACCTCGCACCTCACATTTTCAACACCTTCCTAAAAGAAACCACCTATTGAACCACAAAAAACAACCTAAACTGGTTATACAAATATTTCAATACATGGTTACTACACAAAAAAAGGGCTAGCATCACCAAGTTATTAGTAATCTCATCTTAGTCTTAAATCCTCACTCTTTATTTACATATATGTGTTGGTTACTTATAGAAATTTTATTTTAATTATTAATACTGCTTTTGTTTTAAGAATGCTTATATTATTATTACCTCATATGTATAATATTTTGTTGAAATCTTATAGTTCTAGATTTAGACGCTAGCATGTGTATTCATTTTGTTGATATTTAATAGTTCTAGATTTAGATGCTAGCATTACTATGTGTATCTGATGAATTTTTGGTTTTATGGAAATTTGTTAATTCCTTGATAACTGTATTTCAACTCCCAATAATTCTTATTTGATTATATATATTTATGTTTTAATATGTATCTATGTGGTCGATTATGTACACGTATGCGAAAACCTGTGTGTATATATGTGCACATATGCGTGTATGTGTGTATGAACATAAATGTGTTTATGTACGTACATATATGTAAATGTATATGTGTGTAAGTTTATGTATATATATATATATATATATATATATATATATATATATATATATATATATATATATATATATATATATATATATCCCGCTATCATTTCTGCGTCCTTTCATCGGATCGACATTACTGCGTCTACCTGAATGACTTGATTTTACATAGTTTTAACTAATGTATTTTCTATCTTTTAGGTGTTTGATTATAGCTAGGTATTTGAATTTTTGAAACACTTTAATTTAAAAATATACAAAATGAAAAATACGCCCTTTAACTTCTTACCAATCTGAACTCCTTTCATATTTAATGTAGTGATGCGTCCTGCATATTATTTCTTTCATTTTATACACAATATAGCGTCCAATTATATATTTATGTTCATGTTGATGACAAACCGACGTCTTGCGACGTTGCCACTTATTCGTTCAAGTTTTTGGTTAAGCGACTTTATATGTAGGTATTAATAGAATATGAAGGCGCCAATACGACTGGCCCGTGCATTGCGGAATCTAATCAACTCGGCGGCGATGCGCACGTAAAATTCATTTAATTTGTATGGGATTTTTTCGAGAATTTAGAATTAAAATGTTGCTTTAAGTGTGATAAATTATGTTTAGTGACTAGATCTGTATAGCTCGGACCTTTTCATTCTTCCTCTTATTCTCCCCGGTTGGATTCCGCATCGCGACAGTGATCACCACATTACGACATTAGTATCATGGCAATGGACTTCGGTGTGGTTTTCTCATAAAATCTATTAATGAATAAAAAAAAAATAAAAAAAATATTATATTAAAAAAAAATATGTTCATATTAGTTTTAAAGAATTAACCACGAATATATTAGGGGGTAATTATTACCACACCACGAATATCAGTAGAAATATTATGTGACCTATTAATTACAAAGAAACCGGAGACCTCGGAACAATAAGTCACTCATTTCTTGTATTTTTTTGCCATTTAATATCTAATGATTTGTAGAAAACACAAAAATAATCGAAGCGTAAACGGCAATTTGGCATACATAGCCTTTTTTCGTTTTTGTTTTACTGACAATTTTTAGCGCATAAAGGGTGAGCAAAAATACATGGAAATTTTAAAAGAATAAGAGGTTCCACGTAATTTGGTAAAACATTAATGTAAAAAATATTCAAAATGTATTGTTCATATGATTTTGTATCAGTTATTTATGAACCGGAAAATGCATTTTTTTAGCCCATAAGTTGTTATAATGGTTTGCCTAGTCTGTAGTTACAAGAAAGATTATGGAAATGTATTAAAAATTCGTACAGCGCCCTTGAAGAAATATTTCACAAAGAATGATGTTACACAAATCATCCAAATATTATGATGCAAATATATTTTTTTTGCTTATTTCTTGGAATAAAATATATCGTTTTGAATAAAAAACATGTTTACTATGTTTCAACCATTACCCGTTATCAAATAATAATTCTGGGTGACTTTAAATTAGAGATATTTGTGGAAATATAATTCTTGAAAAATATTTTTTTTTTGTCCAAGTGTCCAAGGTAAAAGTTCTCTTTTCTTTCTAATTGGTTAACCGATTATACTATCTCATTCTCTTTCAGGATAAATCCGATAGATGTATATGATTGACTCTTTTTAGTGTCGCTATTTTTCGTTTCTACGAGTTTCAAATTACAACAATGCTAAGGGAACGTACCCATACTACGTGACCAACTTTTTGCAATTTTTAACCCCCCCCCCCCCCTTCCCGGTGACCAAAAACCTAAGCCCGCCGCCGCTCATTTGTACCAAGCGAGACATTTTGAAGACCCACCCCTCTAAACGTGTCACGTAGTATGGGTACGTTCCCTAAAGAAGTTTTCACTTCAAAAACACTTTGAACACAATAATTAATATATTAGGTATCTAGCACCTACGAAAGCATATATGTATTTAACAAAGCAAAATGAACCACGAATTATGGGAAAGGAATGAAGTATCTGCAAGTAACGTTTAGCGCCGTTAACTGTTTTTCACTCCTTTCCCATAATTCGTGGTTCATGTCGTTCGTTTTACACGCATGTATGTAAAAGCAGCCTTGTACAGACATTTTGGGAGGCGGGTATGGATATCGCCGCCCGGGAATCATTTATTGGATAACCAACACCTCTGCCATAGATCACCCCAAGTGGTTCGCTAAGTTTGGTGACTTAGCAGGGGTGCCCAAGTTCATGAGGTGAGGTTTGTCAATTTCTTGGCGGCCGATGTGTCTGCCCATCTGCTGCGTGGCGGGTCGGATCAAGAGAGACTGGTTGAGGAGGTCTTTTGACCTCTCCAGCCAGAATCTCTCGACCCATCGTCTTGCACCGCAGTTGAAGGGAGGGATTCATACTCCATCACTCCTGGACCTTCTGATCCCCAGATTCCTACCCATCCCCCATAACTTTTTCCTTCCCAGAACTTCCTCTTTTTACTTTTCTTAAAAAAGCCTCCACAGAGCTTCCCCTAAGATGACGTAGACCTTGAGGGAAATTATTTCCCTCAGAGTCTCCTGTGTGGAGCTAATGTAAAAAAAAAATTAGGAGCGTATGAATGACCCATGACATGCGAAACAAGCATGTTTTTGTGAGACTGATTTGATTATATTAATTTTTTTCTGGTCAATACTTTAATATGAACAATACTATATACTAGCTGGGCCCGTTGCAAAAGCAACTAACGGGTTAAAACAATATGCGATTTGACGTGTGAACGTGGATGATGCGAGGAGTGTGTGTTCAATAAGTATTTGAAGAAAAAAACGATGTTTGAATGTAGACGAAGCGAGGTGTGTGCGCCACATAGAGGGCACAGGCAGTAGTAGACTGCTCAATTTGGTACACCTACTATAGGGCCACTTCGGTCAACTGGTTCAAGGAGTTCAGTATGAGCCTAAAACTTATTTTTTTCAATAAATTTTTTTGGGAATTTTTATAGTATTAAAATTTTAGGGATCTTAAATTTTTTTCAGGTTTTAAAATGTTTTGGATTTTGAAATTTTTTGGATATTAAAATATTTTTCGATTTTGAAATATTTTGGATTTTAAATTTTTTGGATTTTAAAATTTTTTGGATTTTAAAATTTTTTGAACTTTAAAATTTTTTGGTTTTTAAAATTTTTTTCGATTTTGAAATTTTTTGGATTTAAAATTTTTTTTTGGTTTTAAATTTTTTGGATTTCAAAATTTTTTGGATTTCAAAATTTTTTGGGTTTCGAAATTTTTTGGATTTAAAATTTTTTTTCGATTTTAATTTTTTTTTCGATTTTGAAATTTTTTGGATTTTAAAATTTTTTCGATTTTAAAATTTTTTGGATTTTGAAATTTTTTGGATTTTAAAATTTTTTTCGATTTTAAAATTTTTTGGATTTTACATTTCAGCTCCCCCAAAGTTTCATCGCGATCGGATGAACGGTTTAGCAGTGCATAATTTCACGATACCAGAGCTCACTATTTGTAGTTGTATTGTAAGTACTAAGTAGGTACTTTGTTGTAATATTTCACCAAAACGACGCCATTATGTTGTCGAGCATAAAATAATTTTATAAAAACTTCTTTTCAGCACAAATAATTTTATTCAATATCATGTTTTATTTTTAAAGGAAAAAAGTCCCTGCAAGAAAGTACCTACCTAGAACAGCGTAATATATATATTTTTTGTTATTTCACAATATCCAAATACAACTATGCTTTATTCATAAATAATCTACACATTTAAAAATAACATAACATAAAAATAATAAGGCTGGGTTGTTTAAAAAAAAGAATTGACAATTTTACAAATTTTTCTTGTCAATTTTCAGTTCTAGAAAGTTCCGTAATTGTTTCAGTTAAAAAAATTGAATTATTTAGTATCATCGAAACAACCTTACCTTACTTAGTATTGCATTAAAACCTGATTAATTGTGTATCTACGTATTCGGGTAGGTACCTGCGCGTTTCCTTAAATTCCGGCAATCTTTGCTTTTTTCATCATATTTGCAATACTACCGAAATAAGTAGGTACCTACCCCGAATGAATAACGTGTTAATTCGAACTGGCCAGCAATATTTAAACTTCCGATGGAATCTGTGAGCGCGTGTTTTGGTGATTTTTTTTCGGAAAATTTCGAGTTTTGTCAGCATCTCCTGACATATTTTACATGAGAATCGTATGTTTTATTGTAATCAAAAGTTGCGGAATCTTTCCGGCTATTGTATTCTTAAAAAACATCTAGTCCAGAATCGGTTTTTCGGCAGCAATGTCGTTTTCCGAAAAACGACGACCCAAACCGCCGAGAGTTCCGTTTTGTTAGGCTAAAACCTTGACATCTGAGATCTATGTTAACGGTCCTAGCGTTTTCCCTTGTGTTGAAATTGACGGGTTTTTTGTTATTTTTTTTTTCAAACGCCATCTGTTGGCGGGAAATACAATCGAGCCGAATCGAGTGATTCGAGTAGAGCTTCTAGTTTTCGCGGCCGATTCGTATCGGAGAATGAATCCCTGTATATATTTCATTTTGTCGAAAAAAAAAACTCCCAGCTTCCATTCGGAATTTGCTTCGACTGAAAGTGAACCTTAAGGTGGGTGAAACGTAAAGGGCATACTGGTCGTTTTTGCGTCAACAAAAAAGTGAGCGGAAAAAGCAGTTTTTCAAAACCAAGCATTAATATATACCAGGACACACTGAAGCCCAGATTCCTACCCACCCCTTAAACCCTTTTCCTTCCCAGAACTCTCATCTCCTTCCTTTCCTAAAAACAATCCTCCACACAGCATCCCCAAAGATGACATAGCCCCAGAGGGAAATTATTTTCCCCACGGCCTCTTGTGTGGAGCTCTTGGGTGTGGGAGATGCTTGGTGGAGGGTTTTTTAAGGCAAAGAAGGAGAGGAGAGTTCTGGGAACGAAAAGGGTTTAAGGGTGGGTAGGAATCTGGGGTTCAGTGTGTCCTGGTCATCCGCCTCCAAGACCTAGACAAACCTCACCTCATGTACCCGGGCAACCCTACTAAATCACCAAACGTAGCGAACCACTTGGGGTGACCTACGGCAGTGGTATTGGTTATTTTTTATTTTTTATTTTATATTTTATTAACGCCCTAGTGGGCTTTTACAAGAAAAGAAGCAAATATATAATAAACAATATTAATTACATGTATTACATAAACAATAAAACAGAATAAATATGAATGCAATCGACTCGTTAGGTAAAGAATATTACAACATAAAAAAGAAATTAAATGAGATAGTACAAGTTGTACTTACAAAAAACTAAAACATTTCAGCTTTAAATATTTAAACATATTATTAACAATAATAATAAGACCTGACATAGAACAAAGTGTAAATAGAACTGCAAAAATATTATAAAGTAAGTATACATTTTACTGGTGAGGTTTAGATGAGAAAATATTTTATGAGAAAAACAAAAAAAAAATAATAAAAGCTAATTATTAGCAGATAGAATCGAGATTAGTTGATTTTTGAAACATTAAAAACTGTCAATACTAAATATATCTATATATTCGCAGTATTTATTCGCAAGGTTATGGATTCTCGGTATTGGTGAGTATATAGAGTAATTAGTGTTGAGTTTATTGTTGCATTTAAAAGTATCTTTACTACGAGTTTGTCTAACGGGTATGCTAATGCAAATTAGTTCCAACAAATTAGGGCTGTCAATTAAAGATTTTATAATTTTGTATAAAAATAATAAATCAATTAACACTCTGATAATTTAAGAAGTCTGGTTTCAGCGCGTAAGTAATTATAATTTATAAATTCGATTGGTATTTTCATTTTAAAATTGATGTACCGGAGAAATTTGTTTTGTACCTTTTCCAATGATTGAGAATGAACATTGTAGTATGGTGACCATACAGAGGAATTGTATTCTAATCTGCTTCGTACTAGTGAGCAATACAGATGTTTTAATGTTAACATACTTTTAAAATTTGCCCCCATTCTCAAGATAAAACCTAGTATTCTCATTGCATCGCTTGTTATTTCATCGATGTGTACATTGAACTGTAGACTCTCGTGGAATATAACACCAAGATCACGATTCTGCGATACACGAAGAAGATTAATACCATTCATATCATAAGAAAATTTAAAAGGATTTTTACCTCTGTAAAAACTAATGATCTGGCATTTACCAATATTTAGTTGTAAATCATTGACAGAACACCACGCGCATAGTTTGTTCAGGTTTAACTGCAGAATGGCGCGATCGTCATCGTTTCTAATTGTTCTGTAAATCTTCAGATCATCAGCAAATAATAGGACTTTGACATTACTAAAAATATTAACTATATCATTTATGAATAAGCAAAATAATATCGGGCCCAAATGAGATCCCTGTGGTACCCCACTCGATGCAGCAAATGTATAAGAAGTAAACGAATCAACTTTGACCGCTAAGTACCTTCCCAATAGATAACTCTTAAACCATTCCAAAATACTCCCTCTCATTCCCAACAACTTCAGTTTTCGTAATAAGAGTCTGTGGTTAACCTTATCAAATGCCTTACTGAAATCAGTATATATGGAATCAGTTTGATGTGATAAAGTCAAGGCATTAACAATGTCATTCGTGTATAATATTAAATTGGACAGGGTTGATCTTCCTTTAAGAAATCCATGTTGAAGCGGTGAGATGGTTTGATTGATTTGGGATATCAATTTGTCTAGTACCAGGCTTTCAAAGAGTTTGGGTAATGTAGACATGGTGCATATTGGCCTATAGTTTGTTACGTCGCTCTTATTTCCTTTTTTAAAAATGGGTGTCAAAAGACTAAACTTCCAAAGGTCAGGGAACAACCTGATGAGAGTGACTTGGTAAATAACTTATGTATGGGATACGATAATGTATGCATACAATTAACTAAGAATCTGGGTGGAACTTTGTCAGGTCCTGCGGATTTGCGGGAATCGAGACTCTTCAGCTTGGATATAATATCATCTATGGTTAGAGTATAATCAGATATATCAAGAGTCTCAACTAAATTAGAGCAAGAGATATTGCTATCTACATTTGCATTAACATATACACCGCTAAAGAAATCGGCGAACAGATGAACAGTTTCCTGAAGATTTTGGGATAGTTTAGAATTGAATGACATAATACTAGGTATACAAGTACCGTTTTCTTTTTGGGATTTAACATATTTCCAAAAGAAATTTGAGTCGTTCATGATAGAGCCTTCAACATCACGTATGAAAGTTTTGTAACATTCTGCAGAGAGCTTATTGCAGTCTCCCCTCAATTTTTGAAACACGGAATAATCGATAGCCAGGCGACTTTGTTCGAATTTCTTATGAGATATTTTTTTGAGGTATATCAAGTCAATCAGTTCTTTTGAGAACCACTTTGGGTATTGAGTTTCCCTGTAAGCCGTAAAAGGTACAAATTTTTCAATTGCAGAATTAATAATGGAGTAAAAAAAGTTAAGGTGTGCATTGATATCAGCCTCGCTATCCAAGAATGACCAGTCAATCTGGTTGAGATAGTTGGAAATTTGTACATAGTCTGCTTTTTTGAAATTTCTAGTTTTTACTACCCTTTTTTCAATAGGAATTGGTTTGAGGTTAGACATGCATATTTCTAGTGGTGGATGGTAAACATCAACAGGTAATAGTATTTCGGTACTTCTCGCAACACAGATGTCAGACACATTTGACAATGCCAAATCCAATGTACGACCACCAATATTATGAATACTATTACACTGAGTTAGTCCTAAGAAGAGAGCCATATCTCTAATTACACAAATATTAACATTAGAACAATAATTGTCAGAATTCATATTACACCAATCGTATTGAGGCAGGTTGTAGTCACCAACTAGAAGTAATTTAGTGTTAGGGTTTTTAGCACAGATTGATTCAACCTCGCCACAGTGATTGCTGTAGCTTTGGACGTCAGAATTTGGAGGTAAATATGCACATCCCACTATTAATTTACCACTAGAAGTGTTCCTATAAAGGTTCCCGGCGAGGGGCGGCGGTACCCATTCCCGCCTCCCAATTTATAATTTAGTGGTCTGATACAGTCATCAAATCGATAGGTACATTTGTCACATTTTTGTAGAAAAAATAACTAAGGTTTATTACAGTATAAATTTTTTTTTTTTTTATTTAAAAAAATACAAACGTATATAGATTCATAGTAAAACATTTGGTTCTTAAAGCTAATAACAATATGTAAATTTCTTTTTAATGAAACTACCCAATTCAAAAGAGAAAACATTTCTCGTGCTTGAATTTTGGAGTGCCATTGTAAAATGCATAGTTACACAGAGTATGTTATTACAAGTACTTATATTAATAAAATATATATTCATGAAGACAAGTGGACATAATAACTGACAGTATTGTCAGAGTAGGTACATATAATAAAGTTGTAACAATTTGGTGCCTGCAAATAATGCGTATGTACTTGCTTTCAATTTGATATGGTGATGAAATATTTTTAGAGATTATGTTCTAGTTTATTTTTTGTTGTTGTTATTATTGTGATGATGAATTTAAAACTTATAATTAGTGTCGGGTTGGTCTATTAGTGTTCTTATTTGGGATATAAAAACTTTATAATTTTTTTCAGACTTGATTTTATATGGGAGAGCATTGAAAAATTTTATACCTTGATAAGCATAATGGTGTTGGGAAGCACTCGTTTTAAATTTTGGAATTTCTAAATTGCTCTGTGATCGTGGTCGGTTGTTTATGTTTGTGAATGTTGTTGTTGATGGATTGAAATGATCTTTATGAGTTTGCAATAATGAGTTCTTTTTGAAAATTTTATTAAGACTGAGAACCCTAAAAGAGTAAAATAGCTGCGTTGTTGGAAATACAGATGGTTTTCGTAAGATGACTTTCAAAATCAACCTCTGTACCCTTTCTACAGGTAAGAGGTTTGTTTTAAAAGTCCCACCCCACCCGATTATACCATATTGTTGTATAGATTGGGAAAGAGAGAAATAGATAATTTTGATCATATTGGATGATAAGATGTTTCTCAGTCTAATAAATATGTATATAAGTTTTCTTATTCTGGTTACTGTATTTTGGACTTGTTCTTTCCATTTTAAGTGTCTATCTACTATGACACCCAGATACTTTATACTATTTTTGCATGTTATTGGTAGGCAATTTTCATCGTTGCATTCCTTTTTATTTTCACACTGTGATGAATGGATTTTAATAGTTATATTGTTCTCGACATTTTTTTCTTTCAAAGAAAAAGGAATAAAATAAGTTTTCTCCGTATTAAGTGAGAGACAATTTAGGTCAAACCATGTTTTGAGTATGTTTATATTGATATTTGCTATACTCATTGTTTTCTCCCATGATTTCCTTTTAGTGATAACTACAGTGTCGTCTGCATAAGATATGATATCTCCAACTATGGGAAGAGTGAACATTTGATTTACATATTGCTATGTTCTCTATATTACTCGGGTAAACAGGTTGCGACATACAATGAAACTCGGGGAATAGATAACAAGTGTTTATTGTACATTTCTTATGGTTTAATACACAACAAAGAATACGGTTTAAGACCTAAAGGATCGGCTTAAAGAACCAGATCGTGAAGCTTGACTCGAATGGCTCAGGGAGAGAGAATAAGTAAACCTGTATTGTAGGGCGGGCGGGATCGGTGGCAGCTTCCTTTTTCAGGGGGATCAGGAGGCAGCGGAGGCCTAACAAGGCAGGCTGGCTCGACCGGGGGTTCCGTGCTCTTCAGGGGGGTCAGGAGGCAGCGGAGGCCTAACAAGGCAGGCTGGCTCGACCGGGGGTTCCGTGCTCACTTCTACGTTTCTTCCGAAGGCCTATCGTCACTCGGGTCGGGTATATGAATTATCACGACGGAACTTAGCGGCGGTGTGGGTGCTATTTAATGCGCCATAACACGTTTCATCTGGATATTTTGCGATATTCACGGCGGAATGCTACTCACGACAATAGTTATAGATCGTTACACAATATCAACTTCTGTAGCGGAACTTAGCCATTTTGTTTGCGGCACGCGTCGCGAAGTTTATGAGCCACGGCGTCTCGTGAATGACAGCCGTGCGTGACGAGGTGTGGGACCAAACTGCCGGACGAGGGGGGAACAAGAGGACTGGGTGCTCGAGCGCTGTTGCTTTTATAACTATTCCCGCTTTGTTGCAGGTCTGTCTGCGCATGCGCGACTTATTTATTTGTCAACTGTGCAGCTTCATACGTTTTGTTTGCAATCTTTTGTGCTAACATAACACTGCCTTCTCTGTCCAATATAATGTAAGAAGATTGTCAGGACTGTTCTTGCTTGACTCGTGCCATTATGAAGGAAATGTGGGGTAAGTTGTAAATTCAGCATTCTTGCATTTGTAGGTTTGTGGAGAGTGTGCCTTCCTCTTTGAAGAACCTTGACGGAGTAATGGTGTTTCCCGTGTATAGGTGTTCATACTGTTTCAATATGCGTTCCAATTTAAAAAATTGCTCCTTGTGTCCTTGAAGAGTTTCCTCGTTCTTTGCATGTGTTTCTGGATGTCCTGCAGGCCATTTATGACAAGGGGTTGTCACTACCGCAATTAATTTAGCACTCCCTATCTACTGAGCCAAGAACGAATTTATCTACCTGTGAGCCAAGCTATACAACCCTATTGCTAAAGAAATTGTACCGGTCCTTTTCCTCTCGATACAAAACATGCTATTCTTGCGATACAAAACACGCTATTATTGCGATACAAAACACGCTACTATTGCGATACAAAACACGCTATTATTGCGATACAAAACACGCTTCGTTTGTTAACATAATTTGTGAAATTATTTACTGTGTTAACAAACCATCACCTTCCTTCTCGGAACAACAGAAGATCAAGATAGCAAAAGCAATGTAATTTCAGTAGAATATTATTTTTTCTTTCTGTATTAAAATTTGATAATCAATTCTTTACTAATTTCTTAACTATATTCAGTTTTAGTTATAAGAAAAAAATAAAAATAAAAAAGGGAGAAAAAAAAATTATTCACTAAACCAATCATTAATGCTGACTGAATGTCAAGCAATTTGTCTTGAACATCTCATTTCATTTAACAAAAAGTAAATTACTTGTTCACATTTTACACGTACTAATTATATACATTTTTTTTTTTCTTATCCATTTTATGGATATTTTAATGCGTTTTTATTTTTTCTGAACAACCGAGGTCAATTCTTCCGCATTTTACATAATTTTTTGTATTTATACCAATCTTTTATTGATTATATACATTTTTTTTTTCTTTCTTATCCATTTTATGGATATTTTAATGCGTTTTTATTTTTTCTGAACAACCGAGGTCAATTCTTCCGCATTTTACATAACATTTTATGCCAATTCAATTCATTATCATATATATTTATTTTATAACTTTTGAATTAATAAAAAAAATTTAAATTAATATTTAAGAAAAAGAAAGAAAAAATTAACTGACAATTGTCATGTAATCAATTGGATTGATACATATTCGTATTTTATAATTTCCTTCCATTAAACGATAATACAATACATGTACTTTTTTTTATTATCTTTTTCTTGTGTTATTAAAATTTTTGACTTTTTACCTCATAACCCTTTTCTATTTATCTTACTTAATCTTTGATTCTGTTTTTTATGGTTTTCTTTAAGTATAATTATTAGGCATACCAGAACCTCTCGTGACGGTATAATTATGAGGCTATACACATCCTATAATTTAAAAAAAAGATACGTCCGAAACGTCATCTTCCTGTATGCGCATACATCATCACGTTAAAAAACAGTGATCTTGCCTCACTGACCAATCCATTTGAAAACTCAGTTAACACTTCTGTATACACTACATTTCCAAATGATTGCGCTCGACGTTTCAAAAAACAATAAGGAACACCTTCACACAGATTGGTTTCCTTATTTTGATTATTAGGTGACACCTATTGCGTCCTCTATTCCAACCAACAGAATTTCTACAGATTCTTCATCAAGATTCAAGATATTATATTAAAAGATTATATTTATCTCCAAGGGGTTATTCTCTCACGGGGTGCGGTACAAGTTTCATAACACAGATTATTTTACTTCCGTTTTATTTCGGAATTTTCACGCTGACCTTTGTCAAATAAATTCACAATTGAACTATTTACGTGTTTATAATTTACATTTTATTATTCTATTATTTGCAATTTTCAAATACAATTTATATACATTTTATTTCTATACCATAATTCAATTTTCTATTTTAATTTAATATTGTTAAAATTTAAAGGTTATTTCTCACAATTTTATCAATATGCTGTATTTAGTCCAATTAATTTTCTTACCTATTGTAAAGTCAAGGACCGTTTGGCTTTACAATACTTCTTCAATCGATATTTTATTGTTTAATTATTTCGTATACTGTAAAAAACATTTATTTACTTAAGGCGCCATGGTCTTTTTTTATATTTAGACCAAAACTATGTACTTCATTTATTTCTTTTTCAATTTTTTTAATTTATGTTTACTTTCATAAAAAGGACACTCTCAATTATTTCTTTAAGTATTATCTTATGATTTGTAAGCTTTTAGCCTTTTTTTTATCTTGATATTATTTGTGAGGGTGATTTGTTTGTTTTTAAATCAGCTTTTCTTTGTGATTATCCCAAATGCGGATAATTTGGGCGCGTAATTTGTTATTTTGTATCAGTTCTCAGGTAGTCCTAATTAACAATACTTTAATATAATAAAATTTTTTAGATATTATTCAAAGATATTTATAATTCATTATGAATAGAAGGAGTTAGCTGGTGCACTCAGATAGCTTCCACATCACAATAAAAGGTAATCAATAGCTTATTTTCACAACATAGGTTCATGACTCCCATGTCGTAAAATTTGTCTATGATGAAAATCAATAATTTATGTTCATCCTCACTTTGAGGATGGACAAATAAAGCCATTAACTTTATGAGAAAAAAAACACTCCACAAAAAAGATCACGTTCTTGAATATGTTTTTACCCTATTCCTGGTATCGTTAATTCATAATTAACTGGCTCCAACATTTACTAAGAAATTTGCCCGAAGGTTTCAAAACATATTAAATTACAACAGATTGACTTTCTTTAACGTTCCGAACTGTTACCAAAATATTCTTTAACAATTATAATTAAGGTTGGGGGGTCCTATTAAACTTCTACTAATAATTATGATATGATGAAGGACCTAATTCACCATAATCATAATACAGAATATTTCTATAAACATCTCCTGTCAACGAGATAAAAATATAAATATTTTATTTGTTATATAGATGCATAAATCTATACAACAAGACATCCCTTGGAAATCAAATGAAGTTTGATTTCCAGTCCTGGGTCAGGATAAAAAATAACTTCCCGTAAGTTGTTTTTTTTTTCAACTACTTACCAAAAAGAAGGTTTTTGGACGTCGCCCTCTATCGAATCTTTGTATCTTTATTCTTTGTTTTTTTTTTTGTACATAAATATTTTTAATCATAATAAATATTTTTGTTTTCGTTCTTCGGTTCAATGTTTTTTTTCTTTATATTTTATTTTTTAAAATATCTTACTCAAGATTGAAAGACATTCCCGTTGTTTAACAACACTACGTAATTAACTTTAATCCAACTTCCAATCGTTTATCAAGGCCTTATTGAGGGTTTATAATTAACCATTTATTTTTAGAAAACCTAAAGAGATATTAAAATTCACAAGAAAAGGAAAAACGCTGTCTGCCACGACTTATGTCACATCGTACAATGTGCGTTTGAATTCAATTTCAGGCAATGTTGAACTTGACAAAAAAACGCGACTCAATGAATACAATTGAATATGAGCTGCTCTTCTTTCATTCAGATGAAAGCCTATTCACAAAGGGTATATTTTTATTATAAAATCATACTTTAATGCAACTGTTTCCCGTAATCTTTCTTCTTTTTTTTTTATACCATAGTCTATTTATTTTGACAGTATTATGCCGTATGTTCTATTAACTTACCCAGACATATTTCACGTTTGGGAAGAGAAAGAAGGAGAGAGTGGAAGAGAGAGAGAAGAAAGAAGATAGAGAAATATAGATAAGAGATGAGTCTTCCCTTATGAGAACGAAGAGGAGAATGAAAGAGAGAGAGAAGGAGGAAGAGAATTGCAATTGGAAGGTTAAAAGGTAATGCGGTGAAGAAAAAAAAACTAATTTTTCATTCCAATTACAATCTCACTGTTAATCCTTCCTAATTCTTCAATCAATTAATCGTTATTTATCTTTCAAAAGATTGATGAGATAAATTTTCATTTTTAAACATTGTTAACAAGAATATTTAAATTAATAATTAAACTTTTGTAAATAACATAACTTGGTGTTTTCGTTTCTCGCGTGTATGTAAATTGTGGGCGGTAGGAAGGAATTTCAATTATGGAGATAAACATAACCGGAATAAGGTTTTTCTTTTCTTTTATTTTATTTTTTTTTAGATTAATTTTCCGATTTCAAAAGGTCCTTCACATGGAATTTCCCCGTCAGTTTTCCGTTTAAATCTTCTAATATATAAACCGTACTAGAATTTTTTTCTCTTATTCTATTGCATACGAAGCGAGGTGCCAATTTAGCAGAAAAATATTCACCTGCTTTTGACTGGACGAAGTTCCGTCTCCACACTAAATTTCCCGATTCATAACTTATAAATCTTCGTCCTGAGTTATAACGTTTCGCGCTTGTTTTATAAGCCTCCATCAGTGAGTCTGTGACTTTATCATATATTGCTATTAGTTCTTGTAATTTTGTAGCGTACTCACTGACTGTGTTTGTTTCCTGCGTGACAACATTACTAACTACCGGTATTATACGACAATGTGCTGACCCATGGACTATCTGTTCAAAACCGTGAAATAAGAAAAATGGCGTATAGCCTGTTGCTAAATTAACTGTATTATTCATTGCTGCTTGGACTATTTTTAAGTTTGCCGACCATAGTCTGTGATCATCTTTCACCAAGATCGCGAGAGTGGTACCTATCGTTTGGTTGTAACGTTCTACTACATTATTCATAGGTGTGTAAAAACTATTATAATAAACATCGGGTACACCATATTTCTTTAAGAAGGATTTGAATTCTTTGGAAATAAACTGTTTCCCATTATCACATATTATCGTTCTAGGGACTGAAACGGTTAAAAAAATATTATCTTCAAGCGCTTGTATTATTGATTTCGAATTCGCGTGCCGTAAGGGAAATAACCAGCAATATTTTGTAAATACGTCAACCACACTCAAGATAAAAAATTTACCATCGTAACCTTTAGGGAACGGACCGATTATATCAATACTTAGACTTTGAAGGGGGCGATCTGCATTTTTTGGACGTGACATTAGTCCTGCTGGGGGTTTCGTAGAGTGTTTATATGCCTTGCAAACAGAGCAATTTGAAACAAATTTCCTTACATCACGGTACATACCGTTCCAAAAATTTTTTAGAGTATGTTTTTTAAATGTTTTAAAGGTTCCGGGGTGAACTGTTGTTATGGCTTCGTGACATTCAGCTATTATTTTTTCTCTATTCTCTAATGGAGAAACGAGTTTCCAATCGTAATCTTCCAACAATGAAAAATCGGCTTTACAATGTTTATATAATCTATTCTCTATTATAATATAGTTCGGGAATTTACCTGGATTTTCAATACAGTTTTTAAATAAATTCACGTACCAACTATCTTTTGAGTTCGTAATCGATGTTTTGACGTCTATTGGGGAAATTATTATGCGGGATAATGCATCTGGGACTACGTGTAGTGAACCTTTTCGATGAACAATATCAAAATCGAACTGCGATAAGCGTGTTGCCCAGCGTGCAAGGCGTCCATTTGGATTTTCTAAAGATAGAAGCCATTTTAAACTGGAGTGATCTGTAATAACTGTGAACCTGGATCCTTCTACATATGAACGAAAATTGTATACTGCGTCGAGAATTGCTAATAGTTCCCGCTCTGTCACACTATAGTTCCTTTCTGCCTTTGACAGTACTCTCGAGTAATAAGCTACTGGGTGTTTTGCGTCTGGAAATTTTTGAGAGAGACACGCCCCGATGGCGAAATTAGAGCTATCACATTGTATTATGAACGGTAATTTAAAATCTGGACAACTCAAGACTGGTGCCGTTATTAATGCCTGTTTTAATGCGAAAAATGCCTTTTCTGTTTCTTCGTTCCACGTATAATTAGATTTCCCTTTCGTACGTCCTGTTATGTGTGTTAGAGGAGCTGCTATATCCGAAAAATTATTTATAAAGCGTCTATAGTAACTACATAAACCTAGAAATGATTTTACCTGTTTTGTGTTCTGGGGTCGGGGAAATTTTTTTATCGCTTCTACTTTTCCAGGGTCGGTACGGAGACCATCTTTATCTATTACAAATCCTAGATACCTCAGGCGTGATTTACAAAATTCCGATTTTTTAATATTCAACGTTAATCCTGCATTTTTTAATATATCAAGTACCTTCCTGAGTAATATTATGTGTTCTTCGAAAGTTTTGGATATTATAATTAGGTCGTCTAAATATGCGAATAGGTTCGGCTCGAATTCTGGACCGAAAAGAGTGTCAACCAAGCGTTGTAACTCGCTAGGCGCGTTACGTAAACCGAACGGTAACCTGACAAACATGAAGGTTCCTCTCCCGGGTACTACGAAACTGGTTTTTTCACACGAACTTTCTTCTAGGGGTATTTGCCAGAATGATTTCACAAAATCGAGAGAGGTAATATAGTTTGCATTACCCAAATTATCTAGAATTCGGTGTACATTCGGAATGGGGTAAATTTGTGCTTTTGTGACTGAGTTTAATTTTCTACTGTCTAAACAGAACCTTGCCGTTCCGTCCTTTTTTGGTACCAGCAACACGGGGTTTGACCAAGCCGACCGGCTCTTCACAATTACGCCCAGGGATAACATTTCGTCTACTTCCTTTTCCAATTGTTTTAATCTGACGGGTGATAAGGGATAATATCTTTGTTTTATGGGAGGGCCCTCGGTTTCGATTTTATGTGTAGCAAGATTTGTTTTTCCTAAGCCGCGCTTTTCAAAAGATATCGACTGATAATCGTTTACAACTTCGTTTAACCTTTCCCATACCATGCTAAAAATACCCTTGACAAACCGTCTTGTAACACAGCGTTACTCTATGGGATTTGGAAATTTTTTCGGGTTTTTCGGAAAAATATTGTTGTGAATATTTTTTATTTGGCTTATATTAATTTATTGTAATAAAAAAATATTGATTTTGTGCCCTAAAACTGAAATATTAAAAAATAATCATTCATAATAAATAATCAAATATTATTTGAAACGCCCAACAAGGCGGGCCGGCTGTGACAGCGACCGCCTAGGGTCACGTTAGCCCTCAGAATAGCACCATTGTTTCAGAAAGCCACATGTGGAATGCGCTAGGTACTAGTAAGGGCTGACACCGACCTACTATCATATCAAAATACTTTATCATAAAGAGCTTTTTATGTTTGCTGATCTAAGTTAATACCAGATTGAATGGTTTTAACGCTAGTTGTGAAGAGAAATAGATTACAAGAAAAATACAATACTTAAAGAACACTCGAATTGTAATTTTTTTACAGTTTTACGCAAAAGCAAACCACGAAAAAAAAACTATAATTGTTTTGAAGTGAAAAACTTCTTTAGCACCGTTGTGATTTGAAACTGGATGAAACGAAAAAGCGACACTAAAAAAAAAACAGTTAGCAAACCACGAAAAAAATTATGTTATAATTACTTTGAAGTGAAAACTTCTTTACCACCGTTGTGATTTGAAACTGGATGAAACAAAAAAGCGAAACTAAAAGAAACAATAAGCAAACCACGAAAAAAATAATTTTATAATTATTTTGAAGTGATAAACTTCTTTAGCACCGTTGTGATTTGAAAATGGATGAAACGAAAAAGCGACAAAAAAAAACAATAAGCAAACCAAGAAAAAATAATGTTATAATTACTTTGAAGTGAACACTTCTTTAGCATCGTTGTGATTCGAAACTGGATGAAACGAAAAAGCGACACTAAAAAGAAACAATAAGCAAACCACGAACAAAAATAATTTTATAATTACTTTGAAGTGAAAACTTCTTTAGCACCGTTGTGATTTGAAACTGGATGAAACGAAAAAGCGACACTACAAAGAGACAAACACATGCATCTATAGCATTTATAGAGAATGGGTTAGAATATTCGGTCTCCTCTTTATGTGGTGCTTTGTAGCCTTCCGACTCTTTTTTCTGAAGGTTTCGCTTCTACCGGTGTGAACTGCATGCTAGTATTTTTTATAATACTCGTATGTTTTAACATTTTTGAGAAAATTTGGAGATAACCTTTAGATTAAAATTTACTTTTATGAATGGAAATAGTTTACATAGCAAATTAAAAACATTTATTTCACAGGAACATAACGACAAAAACCAATTAGGTAAATTCTTATTTAAACATTAATCCGACGTGTTTAACATAACAAAATATAAGTAAAAATGTAGATGTAAGAGATTTTTACAAAAAAGCAAAACAAAGACTTTGTTTTGCTTTTCAAAACCATGAAACTAATCTATTTGTCCCTGGCTGAATCTAATGTGAGATATGGTATAACGTCTTGGGGGCACTCATGTAAAACAAATATCCAACATGTACAGTCAATTCAAAACGCTATGGTCAAATTACTCGTCAGCAAAGCAGTTTATGACCAGCGGCAAAATATCACAATTATGTATAAATCCATAAATGAGTTACCTATTAGAGCTCTTTTTTGGTATAAAATCTGTATGCAACATATCTTAGATAGCCCATACAAAACAATGGTGGATCACATGTATAATACTAGGCTTACACAAAATGAAGGGATGATAGTACCTAGATTTTCTAATAAACATGGCCAGCGAACTCTTGAACACATTGTACCACTTATTTTTAATATGCTGCCATATGATTTGAAAAAATGTTGCTCGATACCTAAATTTGCACTATTGTTTAGAACATGGCTATTGGAATCAGATTTTATGTATTGAATTGACTCATCGTGCATTTTTAATTATTAATATGTTTTTATTATATTTTTTATTAAATTGCAATATTTTTTTCTTCTATTGTAAAACCTTGCATATTGTATCATGTAGTTGTCCACACTATTTTCCTGCCGACAAGCTACTTGCAGTAGCTTTGCAGGTGCAATGTAAACTAGAAAAAAAAACAATTTTTCTGTTAATAAAAAAAAAAATTAAAAAAATATATGTATTTACCTACCTATTATGTAATGCATTCGTCTATAGTAAATCTACATTAAATTGTAAAATGGCGACCACGCGCCATCTAGTACTATACGAAACTATAAGAACTTTAGCTGTGGATACTGTAGTGCAGACATACAGTTTTTTTTACATTAGCTTCACACATGAGGCCCTGAGGAAAATAATTCGCTTCAGGGCCTATGTCATCTTTGGGGAGAGGTCTTCCTGGTGAAGAGGTGAAAAGGTCTCCCTCAACCAGTCTCTCCCGACCCGGCCAGCCACGCAGAGCCAGTTGGTAGGCAGACGTACCCGCCGTCAAGATCCGGAACCAAACCTAACCCATGAACCTAGGCACCCCTGCTAAGTCATCAAACGTAACAAACTACTTGAGGTCACTTATGACAGAAGTGTTTTTTTTTTACAGTGAATACCGCACAAGAATCTCAACTGCTCCCGTCTGGAGCCAGTGAGATTATGGCATCCCCAATTGGGGTATGTTGTGAGGCTGAGGGTAGTGAGGAGGGGAAGGAGATGGGGAAAAGGAAGGTTAGGAAGTACCTGACTATTCAGATCTGGTCACCAAACACGGCTAAAGCCATTTTCAAGCAACGTTTCAATTCTGAATGGTGGTCTTACACCAGGGCGATACTGATAGTATCTTCCACTCTGGAACATGCCGCAAATATACTATATATTATTTTAAATGAATTAATTGTGAAATAACACAAATTAATCAAATAAAATTTATTTGCGCATGCCGGGTTCGAACCCGCGGCCTCCGAATGGTGAGTCAAGAGTCTTACCCACTGGACTACGGAGGTCGTCGTTGTTGTCTAATAAACGGTTTCCGGAGCGGCGGCGTGCCGTTATTATAAAAAATATGCATTTTAGAAGATGATCGAAATAGCAAGTTAAACAAAGACAGTAAGCGTTCTAAAATAGTAAAAAAAAATAATTCTATAAAAAAAAAATTCTCAAAATCCTAACATTCATTGCAAGGATAGATTTAATTCATTGAAACCTAACCATTTATATTTATTGCTACTTCCTTCCATGTAATAATCATTTGTAAAGACGTCACTTTGCTACTGTTTCAATGGAAAGAAAGTCCCTTTTTAAAATAATTATTTTATGGGGGTAGTTTTGGTAATAAAATAGGTAGGTAAGATTCTAAATATTGCACCCGACCCTCACAAAAGAGTTTTATGGTGGTGCAGTAATGTTTACAATCGTATTTTGTATGAAGTATTGTCTTCGATTCCGAAACTACATCATGCAGCAGAAAGGATATACCACCAAAACCCTCTATCTCGACAAATACTTCCTTGCTTCATTCGCATTCTTAAACCGTCTAAAACTCGTCCAGATAAATCTGAATAAATAAATGCTTGGTTGCGTTACGGTGCACTCTATCGGAGGACTACCGCGAGGTATATATATATATAGGTAAGAGATACATTCAAACGTGCTCTTTTTAAAATGATTTATCTGTATATTTCTATTATTCTGTCTCTTGGCGTGGTCCGACTGAAAGTATTCGATTCACTTGACCATGCCATGACTTCCTTAGCTATTATTCACTTCGCGTCATATCTTCCTTTTTGAATGCCCTAACTAAATAAGTGTACCTTTTAATCCCATCCATCAAGTACACTTGTCGTGACTTTATCACTAAACGGCGCTATAAGAAGGTGGAAATTATTATAATTTTTATCGGCCTTATATCCCTTCCAGATCTCCACAAATTAACATGGCTCTACCTATAATCTAACTATGGTTTTATAACACACAAATATCAGGAATCTCATTTATAGAGCATTTTAACAATTATCCTTCCTTTGCCAGTTCAATGCCTTACTTTTCAATTTGCCGCCGCCCCGGGAAGCATTTATTGAATAACCAACACTTCTGCCAAAGGTCATTCCAAGTAGTTAGCTACGTTTCGTGACTTAGTAGGGATGCCCGGGTTCGTGGGTAGAGATTTTACCAGGTTTTGGCGGCGGATGCATCTGCCTACCAACTGCATGGCAAGCCGGATCGGGAGAGAATGGTTGAGGGAGTCCCTTTGACTTCTCCAGCTGTACTCTCTCGGAACATCGCCTTACACCGTAGTGGAAGAGATGGATTCATACGTCCGTCACTCCTGGACACAATGACACTCAGATTCCTACCCCCCCCCTCTTATATCCTCTTCCTTCTCAGAACTTCCTAACCTTCCTTTCCTCAAAGACCCTTCACACATCATCCCCAAGGATGACATAGGCCCTGAGGGGAATTATTTTCCTCAGGGCCTCCTGTGTGGAGCTATTGTAAAAAAATCACTGCATTGTCATTGTCTTAATCAAGTCTTTCACGAAGAGATTATTTGATAAAAATAAAATGAAATTAATTAAACATATATTACTTCTGAACTAATGTGGCATGACCCTGCAAATAACCCAAAACCCATAAAACTAAACAAAAAACATCCCCCGTCATCTGATTGTCTACAATCGTAACATTTTGTCGTTAATTTTAAGGAAATACGCAGAAAGGGATTAAAAAATGACTCTGGTTTGAGGATCAGGTGGTCGGTTGGCCGAACCTTCCGAAGTGGTTCCTTATTTTTTTGTGGCTCTTTTTCTAATGAAAACGAAATGTCAAGCAACCCAAGTTTTTTTGCAGCAAGATAATTAATATTGTCATCTCTGTTTTCAGACATTTCAAATTAATGCTTTAGAAAGCGACGACAAACGTATTATGATGTCAACTTTGAGAAGTAAAATAATCTCTACAGATAGGCAAAAGGTTTTGACGTTTTATTTTACATCTCTTTTTGTCATACATAACTAAAAGGAGATCGTTATATTGGACGTAGGTTAATGAGGTTGGAATGAATTAATTTTTTGTCTTCTCTGTTATTCCCATAGAAATTTAAAATTTGTTGTCTCATCTGACATAGAAATGTGTCGACTTTTAGGAAAACATTTTTTATTATTTTATACAGAATCGTCACAATTTTTTAAATATTTTTTACGGATGCAAAAATATATTTTTTAGGAATACCTAAAATGTTGATTTAATGATTGAAGCCTTTCAGGAGTTATTGATGTTTTAAAGAGCGTTGTAAACTATAATCGCATCGTGGATCCGGGAGTGTTAACTCTTGTAATTGAGCAGGTGAAAGGTCGTTTTTTGATTTTAACACTTTAATTTCTGAGATTGATGTTATTTTACTATTCGCATCTTTTGAAAATAAATTAGGAGCAACCTTAAATTTTCTCCAAAAATCAATACCTAAGATAAATCTGGGTCCTATTGCCGGGATTATTACAAAGTCTATTATTTCTGTCGTCTCATTTTTACGGGAAGCGAAATTTTACCTAAAACTTTTTGTAACTTGTCGTCTGCCGTGCTAATTGTCATGTCACAAGGAATCAATTCGTAACCTAATGGTAGGAAATGTTTATACATATTTCCACCCAAGCAAGAAATTGCTGCTCCTGTATCTAAGAGTCCAGTGAAATATTTATTTTTAATTTTAAAGTTAGCGTGTGGTCGACCGTCTAGACCATAATTTATATTTATTGTTTCAAGAGGTTTTGTTTCAAAAAAGTATTTGACATATTTTAACCAGTCATTCCATTCTTTCTTCGCTACTACTTCTGACGGTTTAAAATTGGAATGACCGTCTACATGTTTTTTTGGTTTCTATTAAAATAAAACGGAGGTGGTTTTGAAAGGTCTGGAATCGAATTATTATTTCTAAACTCATGTTTTTTTCCATCTGGGACTTCTCCGCGGTATTATTACATTATTATTTTGATTGCAATTCCTTGCAAAGTGTCCGGCTTGTTTACATCTAAAACATAATCGTAATTTCGTACTTTTGCCTATATCCTGACAAGGAGATAATGAAGACACTTGTGTGGATCTAATATTATTCTTATTAAAAGTTTTATATTTTGAGTTTGCAAACTGGTTAGCATTATGTGTATTGTCTGATTCGGAACATTTTTTCTCTAGCTCCGCGCAGGTGTTTGGTAAATCATACAAGAATAGTTTATTGTATCTGTGAAGTAACCCGTTTTTGACAATAAATACTATTTCTGTTTCAGGTAATGGTATTTTTAATTTGTTATTTAAGGACAAAATCAAGTTTATGTACTGACCTACTGAGACGTTATGTAACTGTCTATATTGGTAAATTTTCGATCTAATTTTTATTTGATCATCTTCCGTACTAACGTTACTATTTTGAGATGAACTCCTCTGTGTATTATTTATCGTATTAAATTTAATTCTGTCTAATTCATCACACAATTTTTGTAACTGAGCTACATTTGTAATGTCTTTACCAATTCTTAATTGTGCGTAATCTGGTAGTAATCCTTTTGTAATCAAGGAGAGAAGTTCCTGTTCTGCTAATGGAATGTTTAACTTTGCATTAATTGCTAGCGCTTCTAGAATAAAATCCGCTGCCATTTCGTCTTTCCCTTGAAATAAATTGAAAAGTCTAGATTTTTCTGTCATTTGGAACGCAGGATTCTCAAATCTTTTAATAAAAGCAGATTTAATTTCTGTCCAAGTAATATCCTTTCTAAAGATTTTCCGGTAAAACATTAGTGACGTGCCTGTAATAAGATCTATGAATCCTTTAGCTACATCTATATTGTCAATACCTCTCGCGTATTGCAATTCTGCAATTCTATCAAAAAAAGCGTGAACGTCTGTCGTGCCATCGAAGGTAATTTTCCAATTACTAAGGTTGATTAATTTTCTTTCGACATAACGTATACCTTGGTTCCTATTAACGTGAGTTATTTCTTTTTCTATATTCTGATTGATTGTTAAATCTGCGTCTTCACTTTGAATAATTATTTCTGAATTTACCGGTGAGGTTATTGATTCTCTGGTTTCTGAATTATTCAAATTTTCATTAAATAATCTACATTGTTCTCTTAGAGATTTCAAATTTCTTTTTGGGGTAATTCCTCTATCTAATAATATTTTCTTTAGTCTCACTACTGTATCTTTTTCAAAACCCACCATTCTCTCTAAACTTATTAGATTAGATGCCATCTTTAATTTTTGAAATGAAGAGAGAAAGAAAAGAGAGAAAAAAAATTAAATAAAAACCGTCCGATTTAATGACAAGATATCAATTAATTTATCCCACTATTAATTCAATAACTCTTATTATTTTTTTTTGAACTAATTTATCTTTAAATTTTTTAATTAATTAAAACTTTAACCTTTTCCTATTTCTTTTTATTACTTCCGTTATATTTAAATTCTCTAGCATTTATTTATTTTTTCATCGTTTTACTTCTTTTAAGCATTTTGTTTTAAACTTTTTCCTCTTTTTAAAATAAAAATTCGTGGAAATACATATATATTTTCATATATGTGTTTTGCAATATTGTTCAACTTGTTTTGGGGTCTATTACGGCACTTGATTGATGTACAATCTCAGATTACTTTTCAATTAATTACACCCGGGCTTGTCTTATATATTGAATTGTGACAGTAAATTTCGCATCCGCCTTACTTACCATCACTATCTTTTTTCATGATATATAAGATTAGCCTTCAAAATGACAATGATTTTACAACTTGTGTATTTTCAACTACAATCCTCTTTGTGGTTTCTGATTTATTCCACCAAAAAAACATTGCAATTAAAAACCCAGTTCGATTTTTTTTTTTCTCTACCACATGATCTTACTAGTTGAAATCTGTTCTTAACTTTTTTTTTTCCACTATTATTTTATTTTCTATAGGAAAATTAGTTTCTAAATAATAACGTCAAGCAATATTTTGGAAATATACATATGTTTATATATGTTTTTCTCTTTAACTTGTATTAGGGAGGGGTTTTTACGTTCGCAATCTTCCTTGTCCGGGCTAAGCGGTTCTGAGATTAAGATCGTCATTCACAACAGAGTTTGGATTCCAGAGATATACGACTGCGCGAGCATACTTAATCACTCAGAGGTTAAATTATGGGTCGCATCTGCCTTCCATAGTTTAATAGATCTCTATGTAAAAAAGTCGCTGTTAAAGGATCATGATTTTATATAACTTGCCGTAGGTATGCTTGTTAGACAGTTGTATTTTTTTTTTTGTTGGACTACATCTAAATTCCAAGATACGTTAGTCAGGTGATACCGTCAAGTTATTAACTTTTATCATATACACGATTTTATACAAGTCAATATTATAATTTATTTCCAATTTTAGCTTGAATTTGAAGCCATTTTATTAATGAATTTTATTTTCTTTTTTTCAGAATATCAATTTCTCTAAATATTTCTATTTATTTTAATCGTATTTCTTAATAATTTTATTAATTTCAAATTGTAGCTTTAAAATCCTATTAATTTCGATAATTTCCTCTGAAAAAATTTACCGCCTCGTCTATCTCGCGCTTAAATTCGTTTAAAAATCTTGAAAATTTCGGGTTTTGTTTATGCGGGGATAATTTTACGATGATACTACGCTTTCAAATGTAACGAGGTATCTGTCTTCGCATTATTTAATTTAAATCACATAAATAACGATGTCATTTTAAAAATTTTGCATTATTTACTTATTTGTTTGACTTATTTCCTTGAAAAAATAACCGCCCCGTCGGGAACGTTCTTAAATTTATTACGACTTTCTCGAATGTTCCTTACTACGCGTGAAGTAATTGTATTTAGTTCTACATTTATCCACCTTCAATCATTGAGGTATATAAATAGAGAAGCAAACTTCATTACCGCTCATCGAAAAAAGCGTAACCACTCTACAACTGCAACGACGTAGCTTTGGAATCACTAAACATTTGAAAGTAAACATATATTCGTCTCACTTGCACAAGTCACGAGAACATTACCACCGCTAGGATTAGACAAAGCCAGAAACGCAAACCTGCAATAGCGGCTTGGTGTTGCCTACAATGTGAAATTTTACCCAAAATAAACAATGAAATAGTTTTTTTTTATGTTAGTTTGTAATAAAATAAACTTATTTAAATTATTTTAAATATGTATTTTTCATTATATGACTAAAAGAATGCACAACTAATGAAATAATGAAGTCATTATTTGTTCCAATATTTTTTATTGAACCAATAGTATATAATACTCAAACAGAAATTGTTTCAAAAGTGTTTTTAAAGTTCTTTTCTCAGCAATCGAATTATTTCCACCCACTTCTCACGGCGCGCGGCGTGCTGCATCTTATGGTGCCCTGCAAAATTATTAATATAAAATACGTAAAAAAATATAATTACTTACTAGATTATTCATTAATAAACTAAAATAAGTTTTAATGAAGTATGTTGTATGAAGATCAAAACATAATTTTTATTAAGTATTTTAATATGGTTACCTCCATAGTAACTTATTCCATAAATTATGTATTCTCCCATTAATGTGGGAGAACCAAAACGACTTTTTAGTGGCAACACTGAACCTGTATTAGAGTATTTGACATTTTATTTCATTTTCTGCTTTGTTTTATTAAATGTGAATATGTAAACAATAAAATTAGGTGTGGAAAGTAATTCCACTTGCTTTATTATGTTGAATCGCATTTTTTCGCGACGCATTTAACCATTTTGGTGATAGTTTTGATCGCGTATCGTCCGGCACAAGTCGGTCGGCGTCACAATGAGCACTGAACTGACGTCAGCGGGGCATATGCTTTTGGACATATGTACAGTGGCAATGCTTTGGCGCGGTCATTAGTCATCTAGTATATATATATCAATGCCTTCAATTATGTTTAAATGATTTTACTTTTCTTTTCACTTGCAATTACTCTATTTTCAAACAATTTTATAATACGACAAGAAGTGATTCTAACTTTTACGATTTAAAATCTTTCTATAAAACACAAGCTGTTCATTTTATAAAATAAGACATTTTTATTAATAATTTCATTGCGTTTCACAATTGTTCAACCGAGTGTTTTGCGCCAGTGCTATGTTCTCTATATTACTCGGGTAAACAGGTTGCGACATACAATGAAACTCGGGGAATAGATAACAAGTGTTTATTGTACATTTCTTATGGTTTAATACACAACAAGGAATACGGTTTAAGACCTAAAGGATCGGCTTAAAGAACCAGATCGTGAAGCTTGACTCGAATGGCTCAGGGAGAGAGAATAAGTAAACCTGTATTGTAGGGCGGGCGGGATCGGTGGCAGCTTCCTTTTTCAGGGGGATCAGGAGGCAGCGGAGGCCTAACAAGGCAGGCTGGCTCGACCGGGGGTTCCGTGCTCTTCAGGGGGGTCAGGAGGCAGCGGAGGCCTAACAAGGCAGGCTGGCTCGACCGGGGGTTCCGTGCTCACTTCTACGTTTCTTCCGAAGGCCTATCGTCACTCGGGTCGGGTATATGAATTATCACGACGGAACTTAGCGGCGGTGTGGGTGCTATTTAATGCGCCATAACACGTTTCATCTGGATATTTTGCGATATTCACGGCGGAATGCTACTCACGACAATAGTTATAGATCGTTACACAATATCAACTTCTGTAGCGGAACTTAGCCATTTTGTTTGCGGCACGCGTCGCGAAGTTTATGAGCCACGGCGTCTCGTGAATGACAGCCGTGCGTGACGAGGTGTGGGACCAAACTGCCGGACGAGGGGGGAACAAGAGGACTGGGTGCTCGAGCGCTGTTGCTTTTATAACTATTCCCGCTTTGTTGCAGGTCTGTCTGCGCATGCGCGACTTATTTATTTGTCAACTGTGCAGCTTCATACGTTTTGTTTGCAATCTTTTGTGCTAACATAACACTATATAATAAAAAGGATAGGACCGATGACAGTTCCTTGTGGTATACCAAATGATGAGGTTTTAGGTTCACTTAGTGTATTATTTATTTTGACGTATTGTAATCTCTCTTTTAGATAACTTTGGAACCATGACAGTACTGTTCCGTCCAATCCAATTTGCATGAGTTTCTCATTTAGTTTGGAGTGCGATATGCTATCAAATGCCTTGCGTAAGTCGATGAATATACCAAGACACTTTTCTCCATTATCTAATTTTTGTATTATTGTTGAAGTTAATTTAGCAATTGCATCTTGAGTGCTGAGATTGTCCCTAAACCCAAATTGGTTTGGGCTCATTATCTTTTTTTCTTTTATGTAATTGTTGAGTTGTTTTTTAACAATTTTTTCATAGATTTTTGCAATGTTTGATGTAAGTGCTATGGGACGATAGTTGGAGATATTTTTTTCATCTCCAGATTTATAAACAGGGGTGACAATAGTCTTCTTATAGTTGTTCGGGAATACACCCTTCTTTAGACTTACATTTATTATATGAGCAATCGGTTTGCTGATTATCTCATGATCTTATCTTTTAATGTTTTTACGGTTATATTGTCATAGACAGGGCTTGCTGATCCTCGCAAACTTAGTACAGCGTTTTCGACTTCTTTATCAGTTACTGAAGCAAATGTGTGGAAACCTTCTTCAATAGTTGAGTTGTGCTCTAGTTGTTGTGTTTGTTTGTTATCTAGGATAATATTACGAGCAAGGTTAGGGCCGACATTAACAAAATATTCATTATAAATGTTACCACACAGTTTTGGATTTTTTTCGGCGTCAGTGTTGATTCCGTGATGAGTAATTTCTTTAGGTAACTTTTCTTCGTGCTTTTGTTGGTTATTGTATTGATGATTTTCCAAAACTCTTTGCTGTCTTGACCAGCATTTTTTATTTTATTACGAAAATACTTTTCTTTTGTCAGTCTAATTAAAAGCGCAAGTTTGTGACGGTATTTCTTGTAAAAGGTGTTGATTTTTTCATCATTAGGGAATTTTCTAGACTGGTGGTAGTATTTTTTCTTTATTTCTGATTGAAATTACTAGTCCATGGGTTATCCATGGCTTTATCAATCTGTGTTTAGATTTTGGTTTAGAAAAAAATATTTGTGTGGATAGGTTTATGTGATTTTGGAAAACTGTTTCGAAATTCTCAGCACAGGTATTTGGATTTTCCGATTCAAATATTGATGCCCAGGTTTCCGTTTTATTTATTTCCGTTCCGATTTGTTCTTAAAATTTCCATATTTAAGTGTTTTTTTTCATATTTTTTCTTGTCAATTTTGTTAGAGTTGGAACTTCTTTTATCAATTTTGGTAACAAATATACAGGTATAGTGATCGGTTGTGCTGGTTTTCCATAAAATTGACATGTTTTTTTCATTGTTATTTGAGTTGCACCATATGTGATCGATGCAGGAAGGAGTTTGTCCACTGACATTCCATGTTGCATTATTTATAAATGATTTATAGTTTAGCGATGTCATTACATTTATATAATCTTATATAATATGATTTCATAGTGCGCAGGTAGGTACTTAATAGACTATTCAGCATTTTTGAGAAAGTAAAACTGTGATTTATCTGAGTAAAGGATTTACAGAAAAACATCATTTCATATTAAGCGGGTAGGTTCTAAGTGGGTGCTTTGTTTTATATTTTCACAAAAACAACCCTATAAGAATGTATTCGTCACATTTTTTTAGAAACAACAAGTAAGGTTTATTACAGTAAAAAAAATATTATTCCATAGAGCGCAGGTTGGTACTAAATAGACTTGTAGTAATTTTTTCAAAAACGGCGCTACAAAAACGTATTATTCAGAATTTTATAGAAACAAAATTTTGTTTTATTCGAGTAAAACAAAAACAGAAAAAATATTCTTTCATAGCGTACTCTACTCCCCCCCCCCTTCCCCCACCCCGCAAACCCCCCTCCCGAGTTCCCCTCCCCCTTCCCAGGTTACCCTCCTCCCTCCCTGGTTTTCCTCCTCCCCTCCCGTGCTTCATTAATTCATTGCCGTTACATTTAGTTTTCAAACAGCTCGCGTGCCACATATTGAAATATTTTAATGCAAATTTTGTAATGCCAGAGCTCATCAGCCAATAAACAAACATAACAAAAAAAGAATTATTCAATTTGGTGCAGTCTTTCGGAAGTTATGCGCGTACATGCATTTCCGCGATTCATTTGTATGCAAATTTCATAATGCCAGAGCTCACCAGTAGTTGTATACAAACTTTGTCCTGACGATAAGGAACGCGACAAAAAAAGAATGATTCAATTACGTGCAGTCGTTCTGAAGTTATGAGCGTACTTACATTTCGGCGAATCATTTTTGAACAAATTTCGTAATGCCAGAGCTCACCAGTAATTTTATTCAAACCTTGTCCTGGTCCTGATAATGACGAATACAGCGAAGAAAGAATTATCCAATTCGGTGGATTCGCTCGGAAGCTATGCGCATATATAGATTTCGGCGATTCATTTTAAACAAATTTATAATTCCAGAGCTCACCGGTAGTTTTATACAAACCTTGCCCTGACAATAACGAAACCGACTCAAAAAGAATTTTCCAATTTGCTCGATTCGTTCGTTAGTTATACTTTATAAATGATTACCGTGGATAATTTATCCGTTTATGTAATTTTCGGGGTTCCTACCTAGTTCATCCCGATATTCTAAAATAATATTTTATTAATATGGCAAGACAACCGTTAACCGTTGTCCTAACCGCCTCGAGCACAGCCTGAAAATCGAACACCTACGCCGGTTTTAGAACATTTTCCATACAAATTACGTCAGCTGACGCTGTCAGGGCCTCGCTGAAAACTTGCGGTGGATAACGTTCCACGCTCAGTATTGCAAGGTTGAAGAAAATTTAATAAATATTATTAATCACCCTCGTACGAATGCGATTAATTTGAAACTCGTTCCACGCATCGTTCAACAACAGCATTTTTTTAGCGCTAGGATCTGCTAACGTTCGAAATTCAATCGATACGTCTTTGAATTTCTCCGAGGAAAAGCTGCGGTTCTAGATTCTGTCGACAGGCGTCTCCCTGAAAATTTTACATATATTTTGGCTGAATGAATTTGAGCGAAAGTGAATCTTAAGGTTGGTGAAACGCGAGGGGCAGATTGGTCGGTTTTCGCGTAAAGTCGAAGAGTGCGCGGTCTTAAAACTGTGTATTAATATATACCAGACAGTACTGCCATTTTTATTGACGAAAACAAAAAAGTTATTATGTTGACTTCGACGTTCGGTGAATTACTCAAAAAAACATGTTTCAGGGGTAAAATTTCTTACAATCTTGAGAAAGTAAGAAAGCAACGAAACATAAATATATAAACTTTGATGCTTTATTATTACTAACATTTTACAATATACCTGCGAATAGTATGAAAAAAATATGTTTTTGACAAAATAACAACAAAAAAACCTAAAAATATTTTTTTTACACATTTTTTTGCTGTTTTCAAACTTAATATGCAGAACTCCATTTGAAATATATTTCCAAATAATAATATGATAGTATAAATGAGTTAAAAAAAAGAACAAACAATTTCACATGAGGTAAAAGAAATTCTACCACAACTTCAATAATTTATTTTTTCTAGTTAGTGTAGGTATATCTACAGCAGTTAATTTAGGTATCCAATTGAATTTATATGAAATTTATTTTATATTTTAAGGTATCCATATTATTTATTGACAAAATTAACAATTTTAGTAGGAGACATTGTGAATACGTATTAAAATCAAAGAGACTACATTCCAAAATCAGCCATTCCAAAATCAAGCACCTGACAACATTATACTAAGAAAGTCGCTAGGTTGAGTCCTCTTTTTTCGTGAATTGGGACATATTTCCGTGAAATCAAACGACTCTGCCAATTCGAACGGATAAAAATAGAACTACAACCGTATTCGATAGACATTTGATTTCTTCTAATGTGAACAATCCATACTTATATTTCGCACCCCCTTAAAGTTTTGGCAAACATATAAATAAAAATTAAAAAAGTTTCCCGATCCAGAAAAAAAAACAAATGCTCGTGCGAAAGACTTCGAAGGATAAAAAAATAACTAAGGTTTATTACAGTAAAAAAATTACAAAAAAATATGATTTTATAGTGCGCAGGTAGGTACTTAATAGACTAATAGTATTTTTTTCCAAAACGGCGCTACAAAAATGTATTATTCAGATTTTTTTAAAACAAAAATTTAGTTTTATTCGAGTAAAAAAAAAACAAAATATATTCTTTCATAGCGTACTCTACTCCCCCCCCCCCCTTCCCCCATACCGCTAACCTCCATCCCGAGTTCCCCTCCCCCTTCCCAGGTTACCCTCCCCCCTCCCTGGTTTTCCTCCCCCCTTCATTAATTCATTGCCGTTACATTTAGTTTTCAAACAGCTCGCGTGCCACATATTGAAATATTTTTATGCAAATTTCGTAATGCCAGAGCTCACCAGCCAATAAACAAACATAACAAAAAAAAGAATTATTCAATTCGGTGCAGTCTTTCGGAAGTTATTCGCGTACATGCATTTCCGCGATTCATTTGTATGCAAATTTCATAATGCCAGAGCTCACCAGTAGTTTTATACAAACTTTATCCTGACAATAAGGAACGCGACAAAAAAAGAATGATTCAATTACGTGCAGTCGTTCTGTACGTGAGCGTACTTACATTTCGGCGAATCATTTTTGAACAAATTTCGTAATGCCAGAGTTCACCGGTAATTTTATTCAAACCTTGTCCTGATAATGACGAATACAGCGAAGAAAGAATTATCCAATTTGGTGGATTCGCTCGGAAGCTATGCGCATATATAGATTTCGGCGATTCATTTTAAAAAAATTTTATAATTCCAGAGCTCACCGGTAGTTTTATATAAACCTTGCCCTGACAATAACGAAACCGACTCAAAAAAATTTTCCAATTTGCTCGATTCGTTCGTTAGTTATACTTTATAAATGATTTCCGTGGATAATTTATCCGTTTATGTAATTTTCGAGGTTCCTACCTAGTTCATCCCGATATTCTAAAATAATATTTTATTTATATGGCAAGACAACCGTTAAACGTTGTCCTAACCGCCTTGAGCGCAGCCTGAAAATCGAACACCTGCGCCGGTTTTAGAACATATTCCATACAAATTACGTCAGCTGACGCTGTCAGGGCCTCGCTGAAAACCTGCGGTGGTTTTGGATAACGTTCCGCGCTCAGTATTGCAAGGTGGAAGAAAATTTAATAAATATTCATCGCATCGTTCAACAACAGCATTTTTTTAGCGCTAGGATCCGCTAACGTTCGAAATTGAATTTCGATACGTCTTTGAATTTCTCCGAGGAAAAGCTGCGTTTCTAGATTCTGTCGACAATTATTTTGAGTTATTTATGATTGCTTAAGATATGGATGCGTAATTTGGGCAAGGTTTACATAAATAATGAACATGTAAAATAGGTTTAACTACAGTTAAAAAATATATTATTAGTCGGACAGCCACAAGGTACTAAAAAAGATCGGGGAAGGCCACGCGAAAGGGGACTTGAGAATGCTTCTCTTAAAAAATGGAACATGTTACAGTGTTGCTTTTCCTCCATTAAAAGCATTTGTTTGTGGATGGAGGAGCTTGTGGATACATTTTAAATATTTACAATTTATACAGTCAGGTGTTTCACATAATATATGCACAGATTCACAGTTAATACACATACACCGTTAAAACACATTTTAATAATATCGCAATCAAGATCCTTTAACTAAAAGATAAAATCATCCACACGTATTCAGTAATAAGTAAAATAGGTATAATTTTTAGTGTGACATTCATGTGGTGATGAGGGAAGCAGCAATTTTCCCGTTGGTGATTTCTCTAAAATGTTTTTTGATGGAGTTCAACAATTGTACTTTGTCATTAATGCTTCTGATTTCTACTGGAAGGTTATTAAAGAAGTATTTTCCTTGGTGTGTATAATGGTGTTGGGCAAAAGACGTGTTTAGTTTAGGGCATACAAATACATGTGTAAGTCTTGTACGATTTTCAGTTATGAATGAGAATTTATCTTTTTCTTTTATAATTTGTATGATTGAATTTTTCTCAAATAAGTTTTATATTTTTTTTCTAATATAGGTTTTAAATGACGGTTAGGTACATAATATAAGTTTTATTGGTAGGTAAAACTATTTTATTATTAGTCGGCGAGATGAGATGAAAAAGTGAGCTGCGTGGAGGTAAAATAACCCATAAATTTTGACGCTCTTTGTCGTCGGTCACGTTCACATTCATTTCATAGGTGTAATTCGCAATTATAATTATATAATTTTCCATTTAATAGGCGGGTTTGGGTACCGCCGCCCCTGGAACCATTTACTAAACATAACCAACAGCTCTGCAATAGGTCATCCCAAATGGTCCGCTACGTTTGACTTAGCAGGGGTACCCGGTTTCTTGGGATGAGGTTTGTCTTTTCTATTGGCGGCGGACGCATCTGCCCACCAACTGCGTGGCAGGCCGGATCGGGAGATACTGCTGGAGGGAGACTGAGACGGAGCTGGAGAATTCTCCAGCTGGACTCTCTCGGAACATCACCTTGTACCGCAGTAGGAGGGATAGATCCATACGTCCGTCATTCCTGGACACACTGACCCCCAGATTTCTACCCACCCCTCACATCTTTTTCTTTCGCAGAACTTCCTCTCCTTCCTTTCCTAAAAAGACCCTCCAAATAGCATCCCCAAAGATGATATTGGCCCTAAGGGGAAATATTTTCTTTAGGGCCTCCTGTGTGGAGCTAATGTATGAAATAATTTTACTATGTAAAAATTATTCGAAAATAGTAATTTCACGAAGCAACCTGTACCTACGTACCTACTATGCAAAAAAAATTGCATGGTAGTACATATGTTTAGAAAATTATAAAAACCTCGCACAGTTCGGTCATTTAACATGCTATAAATATGAAAAAATCACTTTGTTTCTCTAAGTGATACTTAACTCAAATGCCTGGAGATTTTTGCTTTATTTTAAGTGAGTCGTGTTTTATTAAATTTTTCAGAACAATCGCTTACGTGTATTAATTGTAATTGTTTTATGGTGTCTTCCTTTTAAAGCATCGTCAGTAATCGTCTCTCTTGTCACCAAACATGGCTAAAGCCATTTCAATCCACGTTTCAATTCTGAATGGTGGTCTTACACCGGGACCAAACTCGGAATGTTTTCTACTTTGGTACAAGCCGAAAAAGTTACTACAAATTATTAATAATGAATATTATTCTGAAATAACACAAATTAATCAAGTAAAATATTAATTGCGCACTCCGAGATTTGAATCCGCTACCTCTCAACCATGGAGGCCGTCAGTTCCTGATTGTTTAACTAATTTTCGATTTTCTTGTACGTCTAAACTAACTAAAACTGAACTCGGCATTCTTTCCTACTTACTACTTACTATACGATAAAAATTTAGGTTGAATATTATAATAATAAACTACCAAATTTTGAGAGTTTTATTTTCATTTTTTAACTCAGAATTTTTCATAAATGTGCAACTCTGAAAACCTTTGGAAGAACTTGAAAAATACCATTTCTAGTAAATTAATTAAGGCAACCTAGTCTTTAAGGCAACCTAGTCTTTATTTTTAGAAATAAGCCGTGATTGAATATTACTCGTAGTTAAACCATTAATTTCAATTCACTTTTCAAATAAAACGTAGCTTCGGCAGATTCAATATTAGCAAAAAAACTCTTGGTTAACAACGACATGTTTTAGCGATGTTAAAATATGTATTATATTTAAGTTTGACAAAATGCATCTTTATTGGAGTGATATTTGGCGCCAATTTTGATTAAAATCAACGATTAAATCAAAAATGGTTGAGTTCAATGCTTGAAACATCATTTTAACATTAGAACTAATTTATTTGTATCAATAATTTCGACGATTTGCACATTTTCTAGACAAATCTATGATTTAGAGTTTTTCTCTGTGAATTTTAATGAAATCTTATTTCGTAATGTGCGATGTTTTATTGATCTAATCTGTTCTTGTCTAGGAAACAGAAGAAACGCGATTAAGATTTTTCAATATTTAATGTTTTTTGTTCGTATTTTTGCGTATTTTCGAAGTCATCTGTGTCGATAACAGCACCTCAAAAAAAAGTTTGTTATTATTTTTTTTAGATACATGCATTTTCGATGCCCCAAGTTAATATTAAATATTAAAAAATATATTTTTTCTTACTTTATAACTGTTTATAAAAGATCAGTTTTCAAAAAATCGTTAATATACCACTGATTGTTTTCCATCTGTGGTCATATACGAAAAGAAAAAAAATATTGAAGAATATTTTTTTATAGGAAACATTTCAACCTACACCCCTACATTTATATTTTTTTACTGACAAGGTAGGTACTTGTAAACAGTAATAAATGAAATTTGAATTATTTTCAATTAGCTTTTATTATTCGGAAAATTTATTCGTTTTGACCATTTTTACTTAGTTTATTTAATTACGAATGCATTACAGAGCAGATGAATGAAGAAAATAGTGTAAGGAAAAGGAATGAGGTGAATGTGTAGGTATGGTAGAAGAAGTCGGGGGGAGAATGGCACGATCAAGTGAAACTGCGCCCTAGGGGTGATTTTTCGCTAATACGGCATTATACAAATCGTCCAATTATTATTATTAAATATTTGAGATTCAGAACTGTACCTAACTGTATAATATTTTTCAACATCTCTGTATCTGGCAGTAAAACCATGTAAAAATTAAACATTTTGTAAAAGCCCATCAGTGCTTTTACAAGAAATAAATTTCCGTGTTGTCTTACTTTTTCGAAGAAGGCATGTATATCATCCGTCATAATATTATTTTATTTTTCAAAAGCGAGTGTCAAGTTACACACGAAATAGGGCTTTTTTTTATTTTTTTTTTACAGTGAATACCGCACAAGAATCTCAACTGCTCCCGTCTGGAGCCAGTGAGACTATGGCATCCCCAATTGGGGTATGTTGTGAGGCTGGAGGTAGTGGGGAGGGGAAGGAGGTGGGGAAGAGGAAGGTTGGGAAGTACCTGGCTATTCAGATCTGGTCACTAAACACGGCTAAAGCCATTTTCAAGCAACGTTTCAATTCTGAATGGTGGTCTTACACCAGGGCGATACTGATAGTATCTTCCACTCTGGAACATGCCGCAAATATACTATATATTATTTTAAATGAATTAATTGTGAAATAACACAAATTAATCAAATAAAATTTATTTGCGCATGCCGGGTTCGAACCCGCGACCTCCGGATTGTAAGTCAAGAGTCTTACCCACTGTACTACGGAGGTCGTCAAAATAAAAGGTTAATTATTATTATTCATAATTTAACTAACAAACCATCACGCCGTTTCTCCGCAGGGGTAGGCAGAGAGGACGGACCGCCAAACAACTCGGTCTTGGCACACACTCCTTGCCTCGTTCACATTCATACATCGTCTCATACATGCTTTTCTATTATTCTGACTCTTGATATGGTCCGACTGAAGTATCTGATTCATTTAGTCGTGCCATATCTTTCTTGGACGTCCACGACTTCTACCATTCACATTTGCGGTTGTATATTCTCCTTACACTATTTTTCTCGTTCATTTGCTCTACATTCCCAAACAATCGGAGCGTTCCTTTCTTCATCTTACTCATTACACTTACATCAGCCTTGCATTCTTTGCGGATCTCCATGTTTCTCACACGATCCTACATGGTTTTACCACACATACGCCATACATCTCAGGGATCTCATTCTACAGCATTCAGTCTACTTTCATCCTTTCTCTGCCAGTTTCATGACTCACTGCCATACATCAGGTACCAGTACTCTATTAATAGAGTTACCTGCATTCACCCCTCTTTCAATATCTCTATCAGCCTTCCCATCTATCGTAAATATACTTCCCAAATACACAAACTCATCCAATTGCTCCAAGTTTTCATCATTCACAACTATGTTGCACATTGTTTTCATATTCTCTCTTTCAAATACCATGTCTTTAGACTTTACTTACATTCATTATTAACTCATTCTTCGTACACACCAGATACGAGAGACTGTAGATCTTCCATACTGTGAATATCTCGACCCATCGCCTTGCACTGAGATGGATTCATACGTTTGTTACGCCTGGTTCGATACACTGACCCCCAGATTGCTACCAATCTCTAATACCTATTTCCTTCCCAGAACTCCTTATTAGAACTTCGTCTCCATATTTTAAAAAAACTTTTAAAAATCCTTAAAAAACCCTCCGCACAGCATTCCTTAGGATGATAGTGATGATGACAGTGTGATATAATAAGTCATTATTATACATCAGCTTTCACAGGAGAATACCTTTATTTCATAGGAAATAATAACAATGTTAATAATAATACATAACGACTACTTAATTTAAAAACCTAAACTTTTAAACAAACAAATAAATTTTTCAATGGTGTTTTATATTTCCGTGTGTTGTGACGCCCTGGGAATTATTCAACTGGCGGGCGCAGACATCCATCGCGAAGACTTGTTGTCACAATGCAGATGTTCTTCTTGGGTGTTGACAGTTAGCCGAAAAAAATCCCGTATTTATGGAAAATTTAGTTTACTTTGTAAAATTTGGGAATATCGATTCACATGTAAAAGAAATCAATATGTCGCAAATATTTTTCATATTTAGAAGATACAGATTTTTATAGAACTTCTATAACTTTTTGTAGTTTATATTTTTTAAATAAAAAAAAGTATAAATAGATTGAAGTGTTAAACCAATAAACAACTCACGATTTGCTTCTAAAATCATACCAGTTGCATAGTGAAATTCCGACAGTTTTTAAAAAGTTGTTCAAATAATATATTTTTAAATAATGTTCTTCGAAATAGGAAATCTTAAGGAAAATTTTCCCACGTTATGGGGAAAAATAGAAATCCAACGTTCAAAACGACCGGCCAAGATATAATATGCCAATATTTAATTTGTGATTTTTACGAGCGGATACTATTATCAAATCCATTTTTAGTAACCATTTACAATAAATTTTGATAGAATTGAGTTAAAAAGCGATGAGGGCGACACAAGCGACAAACAATTAAACTATTTTAGCAAATTTCGATAAAACCGATTGTCCTGCTAGGCTCTTAAAAAGCGATGTTGCCAAATGTAGGAGCTGCGATACGCGAGTCAATCAAACGTATATTATGCTAAAAATATACGCTCGTCTACTTCAGCGCCGTGGCTCGCAGCTCGGTGACAAGGCACCGAACTAAAATAGTATATTTCAGTTGATTTAGGTATCAAAACCGCGTCTGGCTTATTTTCGTTTTTAGACTGTATGAGGGTACAGGAGTGGGGAAAACTTGAAATTACATGTGTTCAATCCTGCGTCCGTATACCGGACGCAGAATGACGGTCGGACGCAGGATTGAATGAAAGTGGACCAAACATATATATATTTATATGTACCCGCCTCGGAACAGACTTAGTCTAGTGAGGCGGGCTACTAACTTGTTTGTATATATTATTATTATAATAAACGCCCGGGTTGCCGGCGTTAAAAAAAAATATTATAAATAAAAGAAGACATATTTATCAACAAATTACATTGCATCATCACAATTGTTCAACCGAGAGCTTTGGCGCCAGTGCTATATTACCTTTACTTGGCTGTAGAGTTAGCGGCTAGAATGTCTCATTACCAGCCACACATGGGCTATCTCAGGGCTCAGGGGTTCGGCTCTCTCGGGTGAACAGGTTGCTACATGCAATGAAACTCGGGAATAGGTGACAAGAGTTTATTGTACAATTCTGAGTGTTTAGTTACATAATAGAGAATACGGTTTAAGACCTATAAGGACCGGCATATAAAGCTTGGCTAGAATGGGCTCAAGAGAGAAGAATAGTTTAAACCTGAACGGAGGGGCGGGCTGGATCTGACGGCGGCTTGCTCTTTCAGTGTGGTCATCGGCCGGGTGTAGAATCGTCGGTCTGCTGACACCGGGGGCCCGTCAGGGCAGGGGGGGCTGGCTTGATCCGGACTCAGGGCTCGTCTGTACCCGAGGGGGGCCAACTGCGAAGTCGTCAGGGGACTAGGAGGGGGGGGGGGGGCAAGGCGTCACTCAGATTGGGTATTCAAATTATTCACGACGGAATATAGCCGCGGCGTGGGTACTATTTGTCACTCAATAACACATTCTATTACGGTATTTCGTAATATTCACGGCGGAATATTGTCACGGCGATAGTAACTGATCGTTACACAATAACAAACACAGTATCACCTAACAAAGTATGCAGGGGCATTGAAGGTCTAGATTGTTTTATTAAATGTAGAGTCGTTCATTAAAAAAAATTAGATTCTTGCGAGAGCTCCGAAGGTGCGAACATAAGTCGCCTATACTGGGGCGGGACAGTGGTGGGAACTTTAATGACCGTTACACAATATCAAACTTTATTTTTTTTTTTTATTTAATTATTTTCATATTACATTTGGTTATAAAATGACGTATTGCCCATCTCACTAGGTGTGAAACGCCTGTGTTGAGATGGCAATTTACAGGGTGGTTATCTAAGATTTTGTAGTAATATTATGAAAATGGCAGGTTAATATAATTTTTTTCTTTAAATATACAATTCAAGTATGTTACATATATATATAAGAAGATTGCAGTAGGTACATGGTTACATATATACACACAGTAGGTATAAAGGTAAGTCTGTTTTTAAATACTTGTGATGGATATGTTTATTTGAGGTGATCAATGATTTTACTTTTAAATGTACTTTTGGTTTGCGTGTTTCTAATTTCAGGAGGTAGAGAATTGAACAGCTTTGTTGCATTATATTTAAAACTTCTTTGCCCATAAGAAGTTTGACAAACTGGGATGTTGAAAGATTTTACATTTGACTCTCTTAAGGCTCTTGTGTTCATTCGTTCTTCAAACATGTGTGTATTTTTAAATTGATGAAGCAGGATATTTTTTTAATACAATTTTTGCAGGTTCGGAACATTTAGTGTCTTAAAAATAAAATCAGTGCTTGTTCTCAACGGGACTTTAAGAATAACCTTCAAAATTAGTTTTTGAATCTTTACTAAAGGCTCTAGGCAAGTATTTGTGGCACTACCCCAGCTGATAATACCATATTCAAGTGATGATTGTATAAGAGCACAGTAAACTTGTTTCAGTTGTTTTCTATTTAAAATATTTCTAACATTTTTAAAAAAATAGACGAGTTTCCTCAGTTTTGTCGTTAGGTTTGTAACATGTACGTTCCATTTAAGAAGATCATCTATTTGAATACCAAGATATTTAATACTGTCAACTCTACTTATAGAAGGACAGGTACATGGAGTTAATAGGGGGTTACAGCTGTGGAGTTTAAGGCTTTGTTGTGAAGGCAAGAACTTATTTGAAATTCGAAATGTTAGGAATTTAGTTTTGTCTGTATTCAGGGTTAATATGTGATCATTAAGCCAATTTTTAACAATACGAAAGCCATTTTCTGCCGTTTTAAAGACTTCATCCCAAGATTTGGCGTGAAATAGCAAGACCGTATCATCTGCAAAACTTGTGATTTGTCCACAAATTTGTAGGTTACATAGATCATTAATATAGATTAAGAATAATAAGGGTCCTAGGATGCTACCTTGTGGAACGCCACAATGTGATTTTTGGGAACTACTATAGGTACTGTTTATTTTAACACATTGCGTTCGATCAGTTAGATAACTATGAAATAATTGAAGAACTGTATCTGATATTCCTATCCTCTTAAGTTTATCTAAAAGTATTTTGTGGTTCACAGTATCAAACGCCTTTGCAAGATCAAGGAAAATTGCTAAACATTTATTTCCTTTGTCGACATTACTTATTATGAAGTCTGTAACGTTAGCGATGGCGTCTGAGGTTGATAAGTTTTGGCGAAAACCAAACTGATTTGCTGATAATGTTTTACTAGAGTCAAGGTAAGTAATCAATTGATTTCTTAGTATTCCTTCAACAATTTTAGAGAGTGCACTTAGAACACAAATTGGTCTGTAATTGGTAATTTCAGTTTTTTTTCCACCTTTAAAAATTGGAGAGATAATCCCTTGTTTTAATACATTAGGGAAACAACCTTGAGTGAAGCTCTTATTGATTAAGAATTTGAGGGGAACGGCTATATGAGATTTCAGTGATTTTAGTAGTTTACTTGGTATTTTGTCATGTCCTGGTGAAGTCTTCTCTTTCAGTGAGTCGATTTCTTTGATGATATTCTCCATCGATACATCTTTTAGAGTAAATTTTGCGTAAGTTTCTTCTCGGGGATTATCATCTGGTTGTGGAGTTTTAGTATTACAGTTGATGTTTTCTTTTATTTTACTGGCCAAATTTGATCCGACGTTTGAAAAAAAGGTATTTGCATGATCGGCAATAGTCTTCGGGTCCAAGTTAAGATTCACATTCTGACCATCAATTATGAGTTCCTCAATTTGATCTCTGGATTGCCTTGCATGTGTTATCTCTTTAAGAATTTGCCAAATCTTTCTGGAGTCATTATTACATTCAATAATTTTTCTTGAATAGTATTTATTTTTTGCATGTTTGATTAGTTTAGTACATATATTTCTATATTTTTTGTAAAATGTAGTAAGTAAGTAATTATTTGGATCTTTCCTTATTTGCTTATGAATATTATCTCTTTTCCTGATGCATTTTAGTAATCCAGGTGTAATCCATGGTTTAGTGATTGTATTTTTTTTATTAGGTACCTCTTTCTGGTTGGTGTGTAGATTTATTTGATTTTGAATACAGTTAGTGAAATAATTCCACGCCATATCATTATCAGTAATTGAATACAAATTTTCCCATTTTTCGTTTTTTATGTTGAAGATAATTGAATCCCAGTCGATTTTATTTTTCACGATAGATATATTTACGGAGTCCTCTTTAGTAGTTTTTTCATTTCCAACTTCCAATATTGTAGAGTAGTGGTCTGTTACTGTGGATTCATATATTATTGTGTTGATAGGTTTTTTCGTTTTACCTATTACATGGTCAATGCAAGAAAGAGTTTCGTCAGTGACTCTAGTAGGTTTGTTTATGTAACTAACAAGACCGTAGTAGCTTATGGCATTGAGGTAATCGTCTTTTTGAGGATGACCATTTTCTAAAATATTAATGTTTGTGTCTCCAATTAAAAACAGATTACTACAGTGTTTTAGTTTATGTAACACAGTTTCAAGTGATGTAAGGAAGTTTGTAATATTGGGTTTGGATGGGGATCTATAAATAGCCAGTATATCAATTACTGACTTAGCTTGTATGTGTAGACAATTGGAATCATTGATTTTGATTTCTTTAGTAGTAGTTTTCAGATTGTTTTTAATGTAAACTACAATTCCATCATTTTGTTTAGTATTATATGAAGTGTTGATGCAATAGTAGCCTTCTATATTTTTTGGCGTATAAGAACTTTTAATCCAACATTCTGTAAGGATCATAATATCAATTTAATGTTTATTAGTTTTAGGTTTATAAGAAATCCTTCGAAGTTTTTATTAATGCTTCTTATATTTTGGTGTATTATTTTCAAATTATTTTTTAGGCATAGTTTTATGTTTTCTGTGTTGGTAGTAATAGTTTCATTTTCAATTAGGTGGTATGTGAGTTCTTCCAGATTGGTAGCCATTTTAGATATTTTAATTAATTTTGACAATGTTAAAATTAAATTTTACAGTGTTGGTAGATCTCTTTCATGTTTTATATTAACAATTTTTGATTCCGTTGATTTTCTTGTGAAAATTTTTCCATTTTTAAACCAGGTATATTGATTATTACATTATTACAACCGAACTTGGCCATTGTTTTAAAAGAACACGTCGCGAAGCTGCGGGCAACGGTTTTCTCGTGTATAACGGCCGACCGCTCGTGGCCGTGGCCAGGCGTCGGGCTCAACTGCCGGGGGAAAGGGAAGTGGGCGCGCTCTTATACCTCTTCTTATACCTTCTTCTGGGGTGGAGGCTTCGCTGTTGATGTTCGTGGCAACACGCGCGAATTACTTGCTTGTCAACCCGTATAGCCTTCCGCTGGTTCTACAACTACCCTGACCCTATGTGCGAACATAACAAGATATTAGTATCTGGAGTCCCATAAAGGTACCATATGGTACTTATATAGGTAGCAAATGCGTGACGCATCGTAGGTATTTAACTCAATGCATAGTAGACGAGTAGTATAAGAAGTCGGGCCAGACATGGCAAAAGTGAATCAGAGACTTGATTCAGGCTATGTCAAGGGTTAGAATAATAGAAGAGTATGTATGAGACGATGTATGAATGTGAATGAGGCAAAGAGTGAGTGTCAATACGAGGTTAACATCAGTCTTACATTCTATGCGGATATCCACATTTCTCACACAATCATAATATATGGTTTTACCACACATCGCCTGAGGGATCTCATTTCAACAGCACTTAGTTTACTTTCATCCTTCCTCTGCCAGTTTCGTGCCTCACTACCATACATCAGGGTAGGCACCAGGACTCCATTGTGGACTGCTATTAACAGTATTTTTATTAGTGCCAACGGCATTCAGTCCTCCGTTATTGGAGTTACCTGCATTTACCCTTCTTTCAATATCTCTATCAGCCTTCCCATCTCTCGTAAACATACTACCCAGATTAAAAAAAACTCATCCACCTGCTCCAAGTAACTAAGAGTACCTATTGAGAAAAAGGAAATTATAATTGCTCTTAAAAAAGAGAAACGTCTTCGCGGCCTGTTTCATACAAAATTTAGTTCTGGATTTACGGTTAAGATACCAAATTATTTCATTACAGAACTTCCTCTTCTTCCTTTACCTAAAAAAACGCTCCACACAGCATCCCCAAAGATGACAAAGACACTGAGGGATTTTTTATCAGGTGTAGTGCTAATGCGAGAAAAAATACAATTTAACCAATTAATATTATTACATACCAAACTCTCCCGATCCGGCCGGCCACGCAGTAGATGGGCGAACGCATTCGCTGAAAAGAACTAAACAAACTTTACCCGTTAAACCCTGGCACTCCTATAAAATTCAGGTAAGTTCTCCCTCAATCAGTCCTGATCCGGCCCGCCACGCAGTAGATGGGCGAACGCATTCGCCGAAAGACTAACCTCACCGGATGAACCCGGGCACCCCTGCTAAGTCACCAAATGTGGCGAACCACTTAGGATGACGTATGACAGAGGTGTCGGTTATCCAAAAATGGTTCCCGGGGCGGCGGTACCCATACCTGCCTCCCAACCTTTAGGTATAGGTTAAGTGGTTCGCTACATTTGGTGACATAGCCGGGGTGCCCAGGTTTTTGAGGTTAGGTTTGTGCGGGTCTTGGATGCGTCTGCCCACTAGCTGCATGGCAGGCTGGATCGGGAGAGAATGATTGAGGGAGTCCATTGATTTCTTCAGCTGCACTCTGTCGAAACGTCGCCTTGCATCGCAGCGGGAGAGATGGACACACTGACCCCCAGATTCCTACCCACCCCTAATACCTTTTTCCTTCTTAGAACTTCCTCTCCTTCCTCTCCCAAAAAGACACTCCACACAGCATATTCAGATGCCAAAGATGACATAGGTCTTGTGTGTATATTTTCATAATGGGAGGCGTGTAACCAAAACCTTTGCCATAGGTAACTCCAAGTGGGTAGCTAAGCTAGGTGACTTAGCAGGGATACCCTGGGTTTATGGGGTGAAGATTGCCTAGGTCTTGGCGGTGGATGAGTCTACCCAACTACTGCGCAACGGGTCGGATCATTTTTTCCTTTTTAAATCTTCCGTTCCTTCCTTTCCTTACAAAAAACTCTCCACACAGTATCCCCAAAGATAAAACAGGCCACATGATCACAACAAACACATTAAAATAGTATCTATATATGCAATACACTTGTTGTTATGTACCTATTGCACATTATTAAATGCTGTAGAAATGAGATCCCTGAGGCGTAGTAAAAAAATGTACCTATGATCGTTTGAGAAATGTGGATATACGCAAAGAATGTAAGTTTGATGTAAGCATACTGAGTAATATCAAGAAAGGGATCCTCTGATGGTTTGGACATGTAGAGCGAATGAATGAAGAAAGTAGCGTAAGAAGAATGTACGACGCAAATGTGAATGGTAGAAGAAGTCGGGGACACCCGTGGAAGTAATGGCATGATCAAGTGAATCAGATACTTGAGTCGGGCCATGTCAAGGGTCAGAATAATAATGAGTATGTATGAGACGATGTTTGAATGTGAATGAGGCAAGGTGTGAGTGTCAAGACCGAATTGTTTGGGGGTCCGACCTATTTCGTTATTTAGTAACGTGGTTTATGTCTGTCTGTAACTCGGGTCCAATGAACTCTAAATTGCTTTGAATTTAAGTGTCATTTTGAAAATTGAAAGTGTTTGAAATCCACAAAAACTTTACAGTACCTACATAATTCAATACAACCATATTACTAAGTCTGTCGCGACGCAGATACCAGTGAGCCATTACTTAATACAAAAGTTTCAATACGATATTTTATAGAGAATATACAAGAATACAAACTATTCATAAGCGTTTTAAAAATTTAGCTGATTCATAGGATGTCTTTTTTTAGTAGGTGCTTTTATATTGCGTGTTATAACTCTCATCATTATACTTACTTTGTACAAGGTTTCAACTGCACCTTACAAAAGAAAGAAATTTAACATCTAAGTACAAGGTGGGGCAAAAGTAATCATCCTATTGGAAAACGCTATAACTTTTGCAAATGGCGACAAATGTCAATTCGGTTTTAACATTTGTGAAGTAAACAAACGCAAAATACAAATCGGCAAGTCATGAATCGGTTTACTCCGCAAGAATGCGAAATAATTGGTCCCATATTTTGCGCAACAATTCGTCGGTTGTGTTGGCGCAGCGTGAATTTCGTCGCAGATTTCCTGGCCGTCCGACACCAACTGGACAAACACTGCGGCGTTTGGCCACTCGCCTTGAAGAGACTGGGACAACACGAGATGTTCCCAAGGCTGGCCTGTCCCGGAGCAGCCGTTCTGCTGAGTATATCGCTGCTGTTGCCCAAGATGTCGAACATGAGCCCGGAACATCGACCAGACGACGTGCCACGCAATTGGGCATTAGCCGGCGGTCCCAACGTAGAATTTTGGTGAAAGATTTGAAGATGTTCCCTTACAAAGTGCAGTACCCTCAATTCATCCTGAATTTTAACGAAAAAGTGGACGATTTTTCATCGAAAATTGTCATGAATGATGAAGCTCATTTCCATAATAGCGGTTACGTGAATAAACAAAATAATCATTTCCGAGGCACCAAAAATCCGAGTATCACTCAAGAAGAGCCATTACACCCGCTCAAAGTTACTGCATGGTGTGCTGTTTACGCTGGAGGAGACATCGGGCCATTTTTTTAGAACGCCGCTGGCCAAACGACGACTGTAGACAGCGCGCGCTACAGAACCATGATTACCGATTTTTTTTCTTCCTCAATTGGATGGATTGGGAGTGGAGAACATGTGGTTACAACAAGACGGTGCAACGGCGTTCACTGCTCGAGCCACAACCGATATTCTGAAGGAAGAATTTCCGGGTCGCCTAATCTCTCGTTTTGGTAATTTGCACTGGCCGGCCAGATCACCCTATTTAACCGTTCCAGACTTGATTTTATGTTTTTTTTTTTAAGTCGCAGGCTTACGTCATCAAGTCTCAGACTCTTTAAGCCCTTAAGGAGAATATTCGCCAAGAATTCGAGAACCTGTCGCCCAAAGTTCTGGCGAGAGTGATGGAAAATGCCATAAAACGGGCGCGTTTGGTCATCAACTCTGGCGGCGGTCACTTGGCCGATATCATTTTCTCGACATTACGGAATAAATTCTAATTGATTCAATAAACAAATTTCACAACCAGAACCAAAGTTTTTCATTTAATAAAAAAATTACAGCAAAAAAACATCGGATGATTACTTTTGCCCCACCTTGTACATGTTCTTAAGTCCTAACAACTGTAAAGTGCCGTTAGAAGTTTCTCCAAATAAGGTTACAACTTTGCGGATTAGACGAGAAGCATACAGATGCAATTCCAAAATTTTTTTAAATAAGTTTTTGATGCAGACTTGAAGTAAATAATCATAGCATAGTAAATAATGGCAGAAAGATACAGATCCTATCATGAACAAAAAATAGGATTTTCTAAAATGAATATAACTTAGCTTCTGCTTCTAAGATAGTTGTTCCACGATGCAATAACTATCTAAGAAGCAGAAGGATGTACTATGGACTTACATCTTTATGATTTAGTTGCATTTTGGGTATTATGATTCAAATCCTACGTATTATTGGGTATTATGACTCAAATTATACATTACTACGCATTCTATGGAAGTAAACAATTTTTAAACATTGATCCATTCATAATACACCACGTGTCATAACTGAATATTCCACTTCCTTTAGAAGAAGAAGGACTGAAGTCCATGCGTTTGTTTGACTCAAAACAGCTTTTTTAAAAGAATATTCAAAACATTATTTAAAACATATAAAATATTTCGTTTTATTTGCTCGTTTTTAAAACAAAACTAATTGACTTAATAATAATTTTTTTATCTATCAACTAGGATATCCCAAGAAGTAATGAGACCAATTTGGTTCTCCCGAACTTTAAATTTTTTGGACTTGCACTCGTATATTCTCGGTTACAGAATATCGAAAGATCAAATTACCGGTTACGTCAGGTCTCCAAAAATAACATTTGCTAACGTGGTAGGTAAAACCATCTATGATCGTGTGTATGATCATGTCCGTCTCTGTTTGACACGTGAAATACAAATGGATTAAAAAGGGACAATTATGTTATTTAATTGGTCGAAGGAATTGATAAAGAACAACAGTACAGGACGGTTGAAGTCTACAGCGAAAGTATTAAATTATGTTTTCGGTTTAAATTGCTAACTTGTTTAGTTTTGGTGGTAAAATTTAATTTGGGAGGCGGATATGGGTACCGCCGCCCCGCAAACCATTTATTGGATAACCATTATCTCTGCCATAGGTCACCCCAAGTGGTTTGCTATGTTTAATGACTTAGTAGGGGTGCCCGGGTTTCATGGGGTGAGGTTTGTCCGGGTCTTGTTGGCGGATGCGTCTGCCCACCAGCTGCATGGCAGGACGGATCGGGAGAGACTTTTTTTATTATATCAGCTCCTCACAGGAGGCCCTGAAGTAAATAATTCCCCTCAGGGCCTATGTCATCTTTAGGGATGCTGTGTGGAGGGCCTTTTTAGGAAAGGAAGGAGAGGAAGTTCTGAAAACAGTTCGTCCATTTATCACGCGGAGCTCGAAAGGGGGGGGGGGGTTCAGAAAAATACGAAATATCACAAGGGGGTGGGGGGATATAATGGGATATCACGTGTATTTATTTTTCGTCAAACGCACGATAATATTCTGAAAAAATCACTATACTTTGTACTATAAGAATACACGTGATTTTGGGAATGGGGGGGTAGTCTTAAACCTCACCACATATCACCGGGGGGGGAGGGGGTTAAAAAGTTGCTAAAAAACATCACGTGATTATTGGACGACCCCAAAGGAAAAGGGATGAAGGGTGGGTAGGAATCTGGAGGTCGGTGTGTCCAGGAATCCATCACTTCCACTGCGGTGCAAGGCTATGTTCCGAGAGAGTACGGCTGGAAAAAGTCAAAAGGAGTCCTCAACACTCTCTCCCAATCTGGCCTGCCATGCAGCTGGTGAGCTGATGCATTCGCCGCCAATACCCGGACAATCCTCACCCCATGAACCTGGGCACCCCTGCTAAGTCACCAAACGTAGCGAACGACTTGGGGTGACCTATGACAGAGGTATTGGTTATCCAAAAACGGTTTCCGGGGCGGCGGTACCCATACCCACCTCCCAAATCTTAATCTTGAACGCGATTTTTTGATATCTCCAGCTGGATTTTCTCGGAATAACGCCATGCATCGCAGTGGGAGGGATGGGTTCATTCGTCCATCACTCCTGGACACACTGACCCCCAGATTCCTATCCACCCTTCATACCCCTTTCCTTCCCCGGACTTCCTTTTCTTCTTTTCTAAAAAGAAGCACTCCACACAGCATCCCCAAAGATGAGAGAGATTTTTTTTCTCAGGTGGACACCCGTGAAAGTAATGGCACGATGAAGTGAATCAGATACTTGAGTCGGGCCGTGTCAAAAGTCAGGATAATAGAAGAGAATGTATGATAAGACGTATGAATGTGAGTGAGGCAAAGAGTGTGTGCCAAGACCGAGTTGTTTGGCGGTCCGTCCTCTCTGCCTACCCCTGCGGGGAAACGGCGTGATGGTTAGTTAGTTAGTTAGTTAGTTAGTTTCTTTTAGAAGAATTCTATATTCTCCACAAAATATTTAATTTGCTGCCCGCGGTCATTTGACAGGCGTTGCGTGTCGTTCTAGCAGCATTCTAGCGGCAACAATATCATTTTGTCGCATTATGCGACAAAATGATATTGTTTAAAAATACGCTTGATTTAGAAGGTGGGTGTGTCGAACAAATGTATTTTGTGCAAATTTTATTCTAATTCCAATACATAGAAAGGCTAGTAAAAGCTTCGATAAATACGTAGCATATTTTTTTTATGTTTATACTGTAAGCCGATTCGTCGTAAAGATTAATCAAAACGCCAGAAGAAGATTAATCAGAGTGCCCGGGTTCAATGAGTGATATTTATCTAGGTCTATGCGGCGAACGCGTTTGCCTACCTACTGCGTGGCAAGTCAAATTGCGAGAGACTGGCTGAGGGAAAAAATAATTCCCCTCAGGGCCTATGTCATCCTTGGGGATGGGAGGGGTCCCAGCAAATTCCCACGGCTGTGTGAGGAAACTGATTGTTTAACCTCCTTAGCCGCACACGTCAGGACTCTATTTTTTTTGTAAAAAGGAAGCTACATTTATTTTTGAAACGAATCTAGACCTTGTTAGTAAAAAAGAAAAATGTATGCATACTTACATTTGCAGTAATAACAAGATAAAGACACATCATAGATGTGTTCGCCTGTTGGTTCAGCATCTAGTTGAGTGAAATAATAAATAAAATGAAAAATATTTACAGGTGTAAGTATGATTATAACCAAAGAAAATATATAAAAAGAAAGATACCGGGGGCAGTTTGTCCCACTATCAGTCCCGGCGAGAATGAGCCGGCGAGCGGCCTGGCCGCAACGTGCCCAAACGCCCGCGTCCCTTAGCCGGTTTCCTAAAAGTACCCTTGAAGAAGTGTTTGTGGAGGGGGGGGGGAGATACTCCCAAAGACCCTGGGAAATGAAGTGAGCCTCGGATCACCGGAGGCAGGACGGAAGGGAACCAGACTCGCGAAAACATTCCTCAAGCTCGCTCATGACGCCGGGGGAGGCACGGGCGTTAGTGGGACGGCCCTACCAGAATTCTGCCACCAGACTGGATGCAGGGACCGGGTCTATCGCCCCCATGGTGGGGAGTTGGACAATACAGTACAATGGAGTTCAGTACAGCAACCTAGTCACAATTCAAGATGTTAGCAACATAATAAAACCAAATGAGACCGGTAAAAAGGCGCGATCAACAACAAATTGACGAAACAAAATAGAGAAAAAAGAAAAAAACAATATTAAGATTACGCAGCAGTAAAGAGCAAAAAATAATAATGTATAACAGTAGTTATAAATAAAAACACAATAATAAATACAGTGTAGTCATACCACCAAACAAGAAAAGTAAAAACAAGAGTATAACAGAAATATAAAGCAATCGAGCACAGGCAATAATAAAATTGAGATGGAGGAGTAACCATGGAGAGACAAGAGCATTCCATGCCGGTCTTGTAATCCCTCTCAAACCATCCAACATTTCCTCTCTGGCATCCTCCCTCAACTCGCAGTGCCACAGAATGTGCTCGGCTGTCTGGTTAGTGTCACCACATGCGCACTTCGGATGAGGAGACAGTGTAGTCGTCCCCTGAACTCCCCATGACCGGTCACCAATTGCGTCATGTAGTGATCCAGTTTTATGTGCGCCCAAAGATATTCAAATACAAATGAGATATGCTATGGTGTCCGCGCAACTGTCGGCGGACTACGCCCTAATTAGAGTAGTTTGCATACGAAAAGAATTTGTTCATTTCGTTGATTTTTTGAAGATGTGCATTAGTATTGGTTAAAAATATAGTTTGAATACGGACAGAATTTATTCATTTAGTTTAACGTTCGTTTGGTTTATTCGTTAATTATTCGTTCATTTAGTTTATTTGTTAATTGGTAAACAATATCAGCGACACCCGGAAGCGCAGTCCCACCTAGTAAAAACTGCCGATAGCACATCTACTTATATTTCAATATCTTTGTGTGCGCCCCTTCCATTCTGCTTTTAACTGAGGGGAAGAAAGAGAAAGTCAATCTACCCTTCGTCGACCTATCCCATTGCTCTTGCCATACACTCAGCGTTTTATCTCACATAGCTTTCAATAAGCCAGGGAGGGATACCGCTCCGCCTGGTGCCAGTTCGACTCCTAGGTGGACAGCAACCCTACCTCTCGTCAATGACTTTTTTGTCAAAACTTCCCTACTTTTCAAGTCAATCGGCAGTGTACCAGCCAGAACCGGCAATGCATCGTTAGCCATAGTCCTATATGCGCCCAAGAGGGCCAAGTGGATCAATGCATTATCTAGCCGGTGTTCCCATACAGAAGCGGCATACGAGACTTGCCCCACGTACACACACTTATATAGGAGGCAAAGTGCCGGAGTCCGCAATCCCCACTCAGCTGTTGAGAGCCTTCTCAATTTCAAGAAAAGAGCCTGGGCCCTGCTAGAAACGCTCTTTACGTGCGCTAGGAACGAAGAAGATCTATCTAAGATGACGCCTAAATACCTGGTGTTTTCAACAAAACGAATAGTGGAGCCTCCCATTCTGATGGAAGGGTTTCTGGTACGACTGAGCATACTCTTCATCAAGAGTCCCACAGTTTTATGGGGAGCGAAGTTCAGCCTGTTTCTCTTACCCCATTCAAGAATTTCACGCAGACATTCTTCTGCTTTGCTCTCCAATTCCTTTCTGCTGTCCACTGAGACCAAAACAAACTTATCATCAGCGTAGTCAACCGATATGCATCCTTCAGGCAAGGGAAACCTAGAGGAGTCGTCAAAAAGGATGTTTCATAGGTCCGGTCCGAGGACCGACCCTTGTGGACAGCCCATGTCAACCTCACGTACGATGGAAATATCGCCGTACATCACAATTACCTTTCTGTTGCGTAAATAATCACTAACAATTTTGAACAGTAGAGGCGGGCAATTACGACTTTTCAATTTAGTTAAAATCATCGGCCACCACGCATGATCGAAGGCACCCGAGATGTCCAAAAAGATTCCTATTACATACTTCTTGGTGCAAACCCTCACTCATTCACCCTCGCGAATACTTAATGGCGTGCTCCGGGGACGAAGCCAAATTGGCGATCGCAGGGCGTTGACAGGGTGAGGCGGAGCCTATGTCTGATGATTCTTTCCAGTATTTTACCTAAAATTGGAAGTAGAGTGATGGGCCTGTAGGCTCCGATGTCTGTTCTCGGCTTACCATTCCCCTTTGGTACAATCCGGAGCACGCCTTTCTTCCACTCTGTAGGGAATACCCCCCTTCGCAAGCACGTTTCCAACACTTGATAAAACTCCTCTTTAGCGTGGATCCAAATATGCTTCGCTATTTTATGCCATTCAATCTGTCAAATCCCGGTTCTTTTTTCGAACCCAAACCCTTAACTTCAACATTATCCTACTGTGTGAGACCTGGCTCAAAGAAGCGGACCTAAAGTACGTCAACCTAGAAGGATACAAACACGAAGCATCTTGCCGGCCGCAGGGAGCTGGAGGCGGAGTCTCTATATTTATAAAAGATTCTTTAGAATACAATGTGATTAATAACACTAGTGACCCCGACAACAACTTTCTATGGCTTCATGTAAATAAGCTTAATCTAAAAATAGGTTTAGTGTATAAAAAACCAAATACTGTTTTCAAAGACTTCCTGGAAACACTATCCTCTCATCTAGGATCATATAAAAGAGGTATTGTATTTGGAGACTTCAACATAAATCTGCTTGACTCTGCCAATACACATACTTGTAAATATACGAACACAATTAGATTTAATAATTACACTATTTTGAACAAAATAAACAAAAAATACGCCACACGCATCACAGAAAATACAAACACAATTATAGATCACATACTCACAGATACAAAACTATCATACACACTAACGAACTGTGATAATTCCATTTCTGATCACAATATACTACTCCTTGACGTAATTCACACATACGTTAAAAGCACATCTTTAAAATCGTTCCAAAAATATACACACATTAATCTTGATAATCTAAAGAATGATATCTTGCAAAATCCCTTTCATCTAAATATGAATGACAATTCGGCATTAAATTATGACAATCTTGTGAACTACTTGAAAAATAAAATTAATTCTAACAGTACCACTAAAATTAAAACAAAAAACATAAATAACCCAGACTGGATAACCAAAGACCTTATAAAATTAATCAATAAAAGAAATAAATTACATCTGAAACTAAAAAAACAACCAAATAACACATTATTAAAAGCAGAATTTGTAAAAATAAGAAATAATGTCACTACAAAAAAACGAAACTTAAAACAAACACACTACAGTAATCTTTTTAAAAAATGCGAAAATGACAGTAAAAAAACTTGGAACTTAATTAATAATATTATTAAGAACCAATCTTACACCTCAAGAAATGTTTGTACTAAATTAATCATTAATGATAAAATAATCACTAACAATGTAGAGATATGCAACCAATTTAATAATTTCTTTTGCAACATTGGCTCCTCCTTAGTCGCTAATATACATGGCAAAATCAAACACAATCCAGCCAATGAAATAACGTTAATGCATGATAGCATTGAATCTTTATATACCTCCCTACTACGGAGTTAGAAATAAGTCAAATATTAAAATCTCTAAAACAAAATGCAAGTGCTGGTTACGATTCACTCAAATGTAAGACAGTGCTAAGTCTCTCCACAGAATTGATTCCTACTTTAACAAAATTAATCAATCAATGTTTTAAAGAGGGAACTTTTCCGGATAGCTGTAAAATTGCTAAGGTGATACCAATTCACAAAGGTGGGTCCAAAACAAATACCTCAAACTACAGACCCATCTCAATCTTACCAATTTTATCAAAAATTTTTGAACGTGTAATTTACGATAGATTAAACAATTTTCTGCTAAAAAAAAAATTCTTATATAAAAAACAATACGGCTTTAGGAAAAAATCGAACACACTAGGAGCAATAAACGACTTAATCAGTAAACTTAGAAGTGGCATTGATGGTGGAAATTATATTTTATCTATATTAGTTGACCTTCAAAAAGCCTTTGATACAGTTAGTCATGACATATTTCTCAAGAAACTCGAGAAAATTGGTGTAGTTGGTCCTGCTCTCAATATACTCAAATCATATCTTAGCAATAGAAAGCAATTCGTTAGCATTAACAATCAAAATAGCAACTACGTTCCAATAAACTATGGAGTTCCGCAGGGGTCCATACTAGGTCCACTACTGTTCCAAATTTATATCAATGATATATCGCAATTAATTTTAAATGGTGAAATCTTTTTATACGCAGATGATACAGCAATTTTCTACTGGGGTAAAGATTTAGATATCTTACTAGAAAATGCACAAACAGATCTAGAAAAAATCAATAGTTGGCTCCAATCAAATGTTTTAACAATGAATGTTAAAAAAACAGGATACATGATCTTAAGCTCAACCCGTAAAATAATTCCTCCTCATGTACCCTTAAAAATTGAAAACAACGACTTGCAAAACCTGATCCAGGAAAAATATCTTGGGTTGTGCATTGATCAGCATTTGACATTTAAACAACACATACAAGGTATTAAAGATAAAATCATCCCCTTAATCAGCGCATTTAGCCGGCTATCATATCTGTTGCCAAATAAATTAAAAATAGGTTTATATCATAGTCTCGTACAATCACATTTAAATTATTTGATTGAAATCTGGGGAAACGCATGTGAAACACACATAAATGAATTACAGGTAATACAAAACAAGGTAATCAAAAAACTATTTAATTACAAGCCCAGAACATCCACAAAAAAATTATATATGGAAACAAAACTATTAACATTAAGAAAACTATATGAATACAATACATGTCTCCTTATATACAAAATACAAAATAATCTCGTACACACAAACACAGAATTCATTAAAACGTCCCAAATACACAAACACTTTACACGACAACGCGATAACATACATTTAAATACCATCCACACTAACTATGGTAAACAATCCATTGGTTACGAGGGGGGAAACTTATATAATTGCCTCCCAAATGACATTAAAAACGAAAAGAAGCTGGGTAAATTTAAAAAACAATTATTTATATTTATTCTTGATAAACAAAATAATGAAATAGAATAGCGCTGTATTGAAATATTTATTTATCTTAATGTGTATAATTATTTCTAGTTAAATGAGTGAAAATGTAATTTTCTTTTAACTGGAATAAAAAAAAAAAAAAAAAAAAAAAAAAAAATTATGATTCCAACCTCTGTTCGACTTAACGGTGGTACGCCGTCCCCCTGGGCGAGGTCTCTAGGTGGAAGCCGTGACAGGTTTCTAACCTGTTGATGGTGAACACTTTCCCCAGTAACTGAGTCTAGCGGAACTAACTGGCCCAGAAGTGTCTCAAGAGTGGAGACTATGTCAACACTCTCTACGTTCCCTTCGCTACTACCGAGCATGACGCTCGATAAGTATCGTTCTTATCCTTTTCCCGAGTTTTCAACAGCGCTGTGGATTTCCCACGGGTTGGCGTTACCCACTTCATTTACGCAACTATGCCATGCAGCTCGTTTTACTGAGAGGACACACGACCGATAGGCACCACGGGAAGCCCTAAAACGGGTCTGAAGGGCAGCTGCTTCTTCAGGTGAGCATTCACCCTGCCTGACGACCACCAGGCTCCTATAGGCCTTTTTTTCATCCTTGGGGATGATTTTGTTTTATTTTATTTTATTTGTTAGCGTTATAAACAAACATTACAAGTTCATAAATAACAGTGTTAGAGATAGTCATATCATTGACCAATAAAATAACGACATAAAAATTTGAGAACATAATAGAAAGAAAAACAAACAAAACAATATATGTATGTAATATAAACAGTTCTGAAAAAGTGCATCTACTCACTTAAATTTACAAAAAATGTGTTTTCAAGGGTAATATATAATGTAACATTTTTGAAGAGGTTATTTAATGCAAACTGCTGAAATCAAAAAAGAAAATGTAATGAAAATGAAGAAAAATGAAAATGAAAAATGAAAAAGAAAGAAAAGGAATTAATGAAACATTAAGTTTTCCGTTGAATATTACTTTTTACGAATTTTATGAAGTTAGCAAGGTTCGTGTTAAACATGTCAATGTCTGTGCATAATCTATTGAAAGTGCTACAGCTTCTTCTTATAAACACATTTTGAAGATAATTAGCATTGCTCTTAGGAATACAAAATATGTCTGGAGATCGAGTGACTCTTATTGGACATCTGAAATTGATATTTTGTAATAGGTAAGGGCTATCAATAAAATTGTGGATTATCTTATAAAGCATTACTAGGTCTCTGATATCTCTGCGTTGATCAAGGGTTTTGAGGTTCATAGAGACATAATTTACATCATTTCGCATGCGAAACGAAACATATTTCAAAAACTTTTTCTGGACTCTTTCTATATTTGATTTATATGTAGAAAAATGAGGGTTCCATAGTGTTGAAGCATACTCTAGGTGGCTCCTGACGTATGATATGTAGAGAATCTTAAATTTTTGTGGATTTTTGAAAACAGAACTTACTCTAAGTATAAATCCTAGCATTTTCAAAGCGTTAGACGTGATGTGCTCGACGTGAGATTGAAAAAGAAGCTTACTGTCTAATAGAACTCCAAGATCTCTAATTTCATTTACCCTAGTTAAAAGATTGTTATTAATTATGTACGGATATTGTATAGTGTTTTTCTTTCGAGAATAAGATATGACGAAACATTTATCTGCATTCAAAAGAAGGCGGTTTTCTAAACAATACATATTGACCAGGGAGTTCAGGTCATCCTCGAGCTCTATACAATCCATCTCAGATTTAATGATTTTGACAATCTTTTTGTCATCCGCATATAGGAACAGCTGAGAATTACGAATAGTGTTGTTAACATCGTTCATAAAAATGTTGAATAAAAGGGGGCCATGGTGAGATCCTTGGGGAACTCCTGAGATTACGGGGACAAAGCTAGAGCAGAACCCCAGTACAGTTACAGCTTGAGTACGATTGTCGAGATAAGAGGCTAACCAACGAAGGAGGTCACCGTGTATACCCATTGCTTCGACTTTCTCAATAAAAATGCTGTGTGGAATTTTGTCAAAGGCTTTGGAATAGTCTGTGTAGACTACATCGACTTGAAAACCGTTATCCATAGCAACAAGGACTGTGTCAACAAATTCGCATAGATTAGTTTCTGATGATTTTCTGTTCACGAAGCTGTGTTCATTCGAAATGATGTATGGTCGTATACAAGGAAAAATGATATCGAAAGCAATCTTTTTAAAAAGTTTACCCACTACATTTAATTTAGAAATCGGTCTGTAATTTTCTATGTTGTGTTTGTCGCCTTTTTTTTAATATAGGCACAATATATGAACTTTTCCATTCTAATGGAAAAATACCAGAAGACAAAGAAGTTTTGAATATTAGACTTAGCGGATAACATAAAACATTAGCGCAATTCTTTAAAAATATCGAGTGCATACCATCAGGCCCACTGCCTTTGGTAGGATCTAATGATTTGAGATATTTACAAACTAATTCAGTGTCTATATAAACATTATTAAGATTTAGTACTGAGGTGTTTGGATTATATATTCGATTGGTAGACGAGGTGGACGAGGTAGGGGATTCAAAGGAGGATTGAAAATGTATGTTGAATAAGTTACTTATAGCTTCCCCACCCGATACACGCTGGGAGTTAAGAAACATATTGTTAGGTAGTTCAGAGCTTCTTTGCTTAGATTTAACAAAGGTCCAGAAGTGTTTGGGATCGGTATTGATATTAATTTCGGCCATATTAATGAAATTATCATAGCACACCTTCTCCATACGCTTTTGTCGTTCTCGGAGAAGAGAGAAAGTTTGATAGTCAGAGATGCAGTTATAAATTTTATATTTTTTGTGGAATTTAAGTTTATCTTTAATTACTTTTTTTAAGACAGCGCTGTACCATGGGGGGGTACCTGGAATCTATGTTAACTGTTCTAGATGGTACATGCATGACAATTACCTTATTTAATTCTAAATAGAAGCGCGCCGTGACTTAATCTACATTACTGCTGTTAAGAGTCGTTGTCCAGTCAATGGCTGCTAAGGCGCTATTAATCCGCACATAGTCAGCGCTGTGATAGGAGCGGACCGTGCGCGAGCGTGGGATTTGGAGGGACGGCTCGCGGGCCATGCGCAGCACCACCTCTAGCGAGCGGTGGTGTGCATCCTCCGGCACTAGCGGTGTATTGCACCCCCTTACAGTGCACATGCAACTCGAAATCACCAGGTCGAGAACACGCTCGTTTACATTAAGCTGGTTGTTGAATTGATGGAAGCCGGTAAAGCCTAAAAAATCAGAAAGTGTTGCAGTTAGTGCATCGGTTGAGGATCTTTTAAGTACCAGGGTACCGTCTGCGGTCAAAAGTAGAAGCAATTGGGCATGTGGTATGTTGAAATCTCCTAAGAGAAGGAATTCATCATCAGGTAAATTGGTATACAACGAAGATATAAATTCAAAAAAGTCACTTAGAGATTTACTCTGCTCCGCACCTTGGACGAAGTATGAGCAGTATATGCGTAGTTTAAGCACGCGCGCCACAGCCTAGTGCAAGAGTAGCTGTAGATATCTCGGAGATATGTAGAGAGGGAGAGTGAGGGGCACGCGGGCAGTTCGCGACGTACTGCAATCAGTGAACCACCGCCGAGCGCCTGGCCTAACAACATGTAGTCGCGATCACAACGGTACACTACATAAAGTTCATCGAATAATTCACAGTCAAATATACTTGGCAGAAGCCATGTCTCAGTTAGGCATATCGCGTCATAATCGGCATTAAGAATGCTGGAAAGAAACACATGCGTTTTGGTTGGGAGACCTCTAACATTTTGATAATATATATTTAATTCACCGAGAGCATGCATTTGAATGGAACATGTAGATCAACATATTATGTGAAAACAATAATAATAATAATAGAGTATGTTGGACTATGGAAACGTAGCAAAGATCAGTTGAATATAATATTATAATTGACATGTTGACATTGAAAACTGTAAAATAGTATACATTTTTTAAAGATTTTATGGTGAATCTTGATTTTGGAATCGAACCCATTAAATTTACATGTTTACAATAAAAACGTACGTTTGCAGTGATTAAAGTGGAGTAATACAATAATATTATTTTTGTAAAGTACTTCCAGCAAAGCAAATGATTCATTAATATGGTAGTGAGCGAGACAATAGAGTTAAAATTATTAGAAGAGATTTTGTTATACAGTGCTGAGACTAAGAGGCAATTACATGTTAAAAACAGAGATATTATGAAGAACTAAAAAAAAGAAATAAAAATGTTGACATTTGTGTAGGTGAAAGTTTTATAAGATTTTGTTTAAGTCTTCAGCCTTGCGGATTGATCTGATGTGAGAAACCTCGGATTTTCTGACAAGGATTCTGCAATTGCGGACCCAGACGAAGCGAAAGTTATTTTGCTTGGCTGCTTCCTTCGTCAGGTGAAGCAGCCGTTTTGATGCGCTCGTCAGGTGGTCGTTGGCGTAGACGGGGGAGTCGCCGCCACATCCGATGTCGCTGCCGGTTAAATTTTGCATCTTTCGGATTGAAGACAAGAAATCATCCTTTCTATATCTAGCTTGCATTTTGATAATTATGGGCTTATGTTGACCTTTCTTCGATTCCTTCGGTGCCACTCGTGTAACGAAATCTATATCAATTTTGGGATCAAGGTCGAACCCTGTTTTTCGAGCAAGGCTGGAAACAATACCTATTAGGTTTTCTCCATTCCTTTCAGGAATGCCGAATAATTCTATATTGGAGCGGCGCGCCCACTGGTCACGCTGCTCTATGTCATCTTGAATGTTGGCTAAGCGGACCTTCAGGGAATCGACTTCATTTTTTAATGAGTCGACCAGCTTCAGCTTATTCTCCATTGCCGTGATTTTTTTGCTCATATCCTCTACTATTTTTCCGCTGAAGTCGATGGAGTGTTTGACATCACTGACCTCATCATTTTTTTCCCCTATCCCCATATGGGGGTGTGCTGGACCTCGTCCCTGCTTCATCTTTAGTTACATTATTGATTTTGCAGATCCTTCTCAAATCTGTCTGCGCTTCCCCCATTGACATGTGCAGGCTTGAGGTTTGATCAGACGACCTTGACTGTCCTTTGTCCTGCCTCTGACTACCCAAGGCTGAATTTTCTTTTAGTCTTCGGGTATTTTACCCCAATTATTCAGTTAACATTCTTTGAGGCTTCACTGAGTGGTTGGCTAAGGGACACGGAAGTTAAGTGTAGTTTATGGTCAGACCGAAAGCCATTCACATTTTTTGTTGGTACTTGCCAATTGATTTGAGATTTGTTTTATTTCTTATGTTCTATATTTTATGCAGGTGCTTGCAGGTTTTTTACAGATGCAATGCCGCGTCATGGAGTCTCATGAATGAGTTTTTCTTTTGCCCTGTTTAATTTATCTTTGTCTTACTAACCTATTTTTTTGCATTTTGTTTTTCCTGTTAAGCACTTGCATACTGCTTACTAACAACGTATGCAAGGACACTGGAGGTCCAGATTCGTTCAAAATAAAAAAATGTAGCTTCGTTTAATCAAAAAATTAGAATCTTGCGAGGGCCTTGAAGGAGTAACCATCAGTTACTTATACCAGGGCGGGTAAGAGGTGGATTACCTCCACTGACCTCATCCCGCAGTTCCTTGACGGCGGCCGGCAAGTAGGACAGCGCGGCTAGCTGGTCGCTGATCCTAGCAAGTTGCTCCATAACGGAGCTGGATGAATCTCCCGAGGAAGAGTTGGATCTAGTTTTATGATGACGATTTGATGTTGCCATTTTTTCAGTTTGTGTTGGTGATGAGGCTATTTTTGAACATTCTTATTTTTTTCCGGCACTTAATTAATAATTGAATGTTAAAGGATGATTTGTAACTCGGTACTAATCACTAGGCACTTTTGGTATATCTTTAGAACACTATGTATTGGCAGCTTCAAATTAATTTTTTTTTTTGAGCAGTTTAAGGTATATTGAGTGTATAAAAACTGTTAATAGTGTAAGATGCACTTGTTTATCACCATGGGATTTTCCCTAATACTGTTTTCTGTTAACAAATCACTTTAATCCGTAGAATTTCTTAAATATAACGGGAGATATTTTGACAGAATATTGTTATTGTTGTTGTATTGTTGTAGATATGTGGAGGGTATTTTTAGGAAAGGAAGGAGAGGAAAAAATTATCCGACCCACCGCGCAGTAGGTTGGTAGACTCATCCACCGCCAAGACCTAGGCAATCTTCGACCCCAGGAACCCAGGGCACCCCTGCTAAGTCACTTAGCTTAGCTACCCACTTGGAGTTACCTATGGCAAAGGTTTTGTTTACACGCCTCCCATTATGAAAATATACACACAGGAGGCCCGGAGGAAAAAAATTCCCTCAGGACCTATGCCATCTTTGGTATCTGAAGATGCTGTGTGGAGGGTCTTTTTGGTAGAGGAAGAAGAGGAAGTTCTGAGAAGGAAATAGGTATAAGGGGTGGGTAGGAATCTGGGGGTCAGTGTGTCCAGAAGTGACGGACGTATGAATCCATCCCTCCCGCTGCGATGCAAGGCGACGTTTCAAGAGAGTGCAGCTGAAGAAGTCAAAGGGACTCCCTCAATCATTCTCTCCCGATCCGGCCTGCCATGCAGCTGGTGCGCAGACGCATCCGCCGCCAAGACCCACACAAACCTCTCCTCATAAACCTGGGCACCCTGGCTATTTCACCAAACGTAGCGAACCACTTAACCTATACCCAAAGGTTGAGAGGCGGGTATGAGTACCGCCGCCCCGGGAAGCATTTTTTGGTTAACAACACCCCTGTCGGACGTCATCCCAAGTGGTTCACTACGTTTGGTGACTTAGCAGGGGTTTCAGAATTCAAGGGGTGAGGTTTGTCTAGGTCTTTACGGCAAATGCGTTTGCCCACCTATTTATTTTACGAATTTTATTGTCACCTCCGATCTATATAGATAAAATGGATCTAAAAGAAACTAACTAACCATCACGCCGTTTCCCCGCAGGGGTAGGCAGAGAGGACGGACCGCCAAACAACTCGGTCTTGGCACACACTCTTTGCCTCCCTCACATTCATACATCTTAACATACATTCTCTTCTATTATTCTTACTTTTGACACAGCCCGACTCAAGTATCTGATTCACTTGATCGTGCCATTACTTCCACGGGTGTACACCTGAGAAAAAATCTCTGGCATCTTTGGGGATGCTGTGTGGAGGGCTTCTTTTTATGAAAAGAAGAAAAGGAAGACGGGGAAGGAAAGGGGTATGAAGGGTGGGTAGGAATCTGGGGGTCAGTGTGTCCAGGAGTGATGGACGAATGAATCCATCCCCCCCACTGCGGTGCATGGCATTATTCCGAGAAAATCCAGCTGGAGATATCAAAAGGTCGCCTTCAAGATTAAGATTTAGGAGGTGGGTATGGGTACGGCCGCCCCGGAAACCGTTTTTTTGGATAACCAATACCTCTGTCATAGGTCACCCCAAGTCGTTCGCTACGTTTGGTGACTTAGCAGGGGTGCCCAGGTTCATGGGGTGAGGATTGTCTGGGTATTGGCGGCGGATGCATCAGCCCACCAGCTGCATGGCAGGCTGGATTGGGAGAGAGTGTTGAGGAGTCCCTTTGACTTTTTCCAGCCGTACTCTCTCGGAACACAGCCTTGCACCGCAAGTGATGGATTCCTGGACACACCGACCTCCAGATTCCTACCCACCCTTCATCTCTTTTCCTTTGGGGTCGTCCAATAATCACGTGATGTTTTTTAGCAACTTTTTAACCCCCTCCCCCCCCTGTGATATGTGGTTACGTTTAAGACTACCCCACCCCCATACCCAAAATCACGTCTATTCTTTTAGTACAAATTATATTAAAATTTTCAGAATATTATCGTGCGTTCAACGAAAAATAAAAACACGTAATATCCCATTATATCCTCCCACCCCCTTGTGATATTTCGAATTTTTCTGAAACCCCCCCCCCCCCCCCCCCCCCCCCCTTTCGAGCTCCGCGTGATAAATGGACGACCTGTTTTCAGAATTTCCTCTCCTTCCTTTCCTAAAAAGGCCCTCCACATAGCATCCCCAAAGATGACATAGGCCCTGATGGGAATTATTTACCTCAGGGCCTCTTGTGAGTAGCTGATATAATAAAAAAAGTCTCTTCCGATCCGTCCTGCCGTGCAGCTGGTGAGCAGATGCATCCGCCAACAAGACCCGGACAAACCTCATCCCATGAAACCCGGGCACCTCTGCTAAGTCATTAAACATAGCAAACCACTTGGGGTGACCTATGGCAGAGATAATGGTTATCCAATAAATGGTTTGCGGGGCGGCGGTACCCATATCCGCCTCCCAAATTAAATTTTACCACCAAAGCTAAACAAGTTAGCAATTTAAACCGAAAACATAATTTAACACTTTCGCTGTAGACTTCAACCGTCCTGTACTGTTGTTCTTTATTAATTCCTTCGACCAATTAAATAACATAATTGTCTCTTTCTAATCCATTTGTATTTCACGTGTCAAACAGAGACGGACATGATCATACACACGATCATACTTTGTTTTACCTACCACGTTAGCCAATGTTATTTTTGGAGACCGGATGTTACCGGTAATTTGATCTTTCTATATTCTGTAACCGAGAATATACGGGTGCAAGTCCAAAAAAATTTAAAGTTCGGGAGAGCCAAATTGGTCTCATTACTTCTTCGGATATCCTCGTTGATTGATAAAAAAAGTTATTATTAAGTCTACTAAAGACAATACTGAAAGTTCCGCTTAGAACTCCGACGGAAGAAATATTTAATAACTTTCAAGTCTTCAATGTACAGAAACTTTATTCAAAAAATATTTTATTTAAACTGAAAAAAAACATATATGTATACTCCACTGCCCAACATAAATACTCAACCAGGGCAGTAAGCAATAACATCCTGGTTACTCCCAGTTTGAACACATCTTTTGGACAGAGAAATAATAAATTCCATTGTATGAAATTATACAATGCTCTACCAGATCAAATCAAAAATATAAAGGAAATGAATATATTTAAAACAAAAGTAAAAACATAGCTGAGAGATCAAAGTGATAATAAAATTACAAACATCGTGAAGACGATATAAAGACAATCCATAACCAAATACAAATATTTAAAAAAAACTACAGGCCACCTCAGAACAGGAAATCCTAGTGAGGAGGTCTGTGAAAAAAAAAAGAATCTATACTTATACTATACATTATACATACATGTACAAACCTTGCTATTGAAACTAATAATAAATAAAAATAAAATAAATAAATTAGTTTTGTTTTAAAAACGAGCAAATAAAACGAAATATTTTATATGTTTTATAATTTATTTATTTATTAATTACATGTTACATAATTAGTATATTTGCTTGGGAAGATACATTAGGTCACCATACTAGGCAGCTGCCTGTATCATGGTGACCAATGGAGGATAGTTATTTCGAAGTGAAGTCTGGTTAAGTGTTAACATATTTAAGTAAAATTATTTTAAAAAAATATAAATTAATATCATTCATTTCTTATGACAAAAATCTTTTTTGAAAAAAAAAAACAATATTTCTTTAAGTACGAACTAAATGTAACCTAAGTAAATATAAAGAGAGTATGTGAGTTTGAAGTGTGATAAATAGGCGAGAACTAGGTAAGTACTGGAGCAAACTGAATGCAATAAATATTTTAAAACAAGAACAATCATTACAATATTATGATAAAAACCGACTTGAGAATTTGCAGTACTTATATTTTTTCCAAGTTTTATTATTATTGTGATATATATTACTGTAAATGTTGTTGCTAGTAAATAGTATATGCGTGTGTGGTATAATTGATTCCTGTTTACAATCTGAGAAAATTGGCAATACTATAAGCATTAACACATTTTAACACATTTTATCGTAAAATATCTGTAAAATATCATGGTGGTGGTGTGACTAATGAGACAAAACAAAAAACAATCGATCTAAATAATAATAATAAGAAGGAGGATAGTACATTATTTTGAGTATGTGTTATCTTGTCGAAAATCGTGGTATGAATCATGAAAAAACCAGGGAAAAAAGTTATGATTATAGAATTAACAATATTAAAGTATATTAAAACAATATAATGCATAATAGCAAGGTAAGTATATCTGTTGGGAATAGTTTGGTGAGATAAATAAGTTAACATAAGGATGCAACTAGATTAATAAGCGAAACATACCATAATGCGAATGGAAAGGTGAAAATGATTTTGTAGTGAGTTTGTTTATCAGATTTAAGTTGTACAGATTGAGTATAATAGAATAGCGGATAAAAGCATATAATGCAGACATTAGTATCTAGTATAGTGGAGTGATGTAGCAGCACAGTACTTTGTATCGTCAGTCACTAAATTAATTAAGTAATTGACGTTTTTCACGGACCAGGTCAGCAATATTATTTATTGAAATTATCTTGGAGGTATCAGTTTGTCTCAAAAGTATGCGCCCTCCGGTGGACCAATAGTGTTTATAATTATTGTCTTTAGCAAATTTTTTTGTTTGCGATAATAATTTTTTTCCTTTTTGAGTTAATTGGTCTGATACGTAAATGTGTTTGGCGGCTTGCGATAATCCTAGGTCCCTTGTATTAATTTTATTTGTCATACTGGTTGTGGATTTCCTGTAGGTTTTGAATTTGGATAGGAAGTCATCCCGCGATGTTATGGTATTGAAAGTCGCTACGATAGGTCTTGGATTTTTATCGGAGAATTTCGGTCCCAGCCTGAAGATTTTTGTTATTACAGAGTGCACGTCGGTATTTTCGTAGTTGATAATTTTAGAGATTTTTTTGACAACTTCTGTATTATTTTCAATGTCGGACTCCGGAACACCTCTAATCTCGATGTTACAAATTTGGCTTAGATACTCCAATTTATCAATTTTTTCATCTTGTTTAGAAATATTATTTAGTAGTATATTATTGCGATTTTTTTGAGCAGTTAATTCTTCGTTGACTATTTCTTGTGCCTTTTCCATAGCATTTATCCGTTTTCTTAGGTCTTCTTGTTGATCTGCCATAAATTGGATAGATTTTATTATTTCGTTATTTTGTGAGATGAGAGCTTCATATTTATTTATATATGAAACAAATTTGTCTTCCACGAATTTCATTATGGATGTTTTAAAATCTGTCAGCTCTTTTATAAATAATTGGGAGGTTAAGAGACTATTGGCGCCATCTATATTTTCAGATATTAAGTTTTCTGTGTCGATTGATTGATTTGATAGTTCAGGTTTCGGCGGTTGAGTAAACTGTTTTGCTTGTTTGATAATAGATGGCGGTTCTTGTTCGTTGTTTGATAATATGACATTATCTGTATGCTGGGGTTTGTTATTTTTAGCATTTTTTACACACTTTTTGCATTTCCATTGCAAACTCCTGGCTCTGCGGCGTGTCGTTTCAGTAATTTCTGCACATATAAGGTGGTAGTTTTTTGCACAGACACCACAGCATATAAAGTCTGATGGATTGTCAATGTTTTTTTCGCAAACAATGCACTTTGTATTCATGATAATATTGTTTAACACGATCTTTACGTAAAAATGTGATTTATAAATGGATAATATTATTATAGGATAGTAATCGGTATCACTTTAGCGTCACTAAGATTTCTTCGAATGGGGCACTATTTGTATTTTACAACAGTTTATTTTTTTCAGTGGGTATAGTTTGACACTTCGTGGCAGTTTTAAAATGTAGGTAAAAAACACTAAAGCAGGCCACTTCATACGATAAAAATTCGTTGGTTTGACGCGCGGTCTACAGTTTATAAAATTTGAGCACTTTAGACTTAGCTCACTATTGTTTTATTTGATGATTTTTAATAATTTTACGTAGACAAAAAAATATGTCAACACTAGACTTGGTTGAGGTAGGTATGTAGATGTTTTGAAAATTCTTTTAAAAAAGCTGATTTGAGTCAAACAAAAGCATGGACTTCAGTCCTTCTTCTTCTAAAGGAAGTGGAATATTCTGTTATGACATGTGGTGTATTATGAATGAATCAATGTTTAAAAATTGTTTACTTCCATAGAATGCGTAGTAATGTATAATTTGAGTCATAATAACCCATAATACGTAGGATTTGAGTCATAATACTCAAAATGCAACTAAATCATAAAGATGTAAGTCCATAGTACATCCTTCTGCTTCTTAGATAGTTATTGCATCATGGAACAACTATCTTAGAAGCAGAAGCTTAGTTATATTCATTTCAGATAATCCTATTTTTTTCTTCATGATAGGGTCTGTTTCTTTCTGCCACTGATGAACATGATTATTTACTTCAAGTCTGCATCAAAAACTTATTTCTAAAAATTTTGGACTTGCATCTGTATGCTTCTCGTCTAATCCGCAAAGTTGTGACCTCATTTGGAGAAACTTCTAACAGCACTTTACAGTGGTTAGGACTTTGACACCTAAAAACATGTACAAGGTGGGGCAAAAGTAATCATCCGACGTTTTTTTGCGGTAATTTTTTAATTAAATGAAAAACTTTGGTTCTGGTTGTGAAATTTGTTTATTTAATCCATTAGAATTTATTTCATCATGTCGAGAAAATGATATTGGCCAAGTGACCGCCGCCAGAGTCGATGACCATATGGGCCCGTTTTATGGCATTTTCCATCACTCTCGCCAGAACTTTGGGCGACAGGTTCTCGAATTCTTGGCGAATATTCTCCTTAAGGGCTTCAAGAGTCTGAGATTTGATGACGTAAACCTGCGACTTAAAAAAAAAATAAAAAGAAGTCTGGAACGGTTAAATAGGGTGATCTGGCCGGCCAGTGCAAATCACCAAAACGAGAGATTAGGCGACCCGGAAATTCTTCCTTCAGAATATCGGTTGTGGTTCGAGCAGTGTACGCCGTTGCACCGTCTTGTTGTAACCACATGTTCTCCAGTCCCAATCCTTCCAATTGATGAAGAAAAAAAATCGGTAATCATGGTTCTGTAGCGCGCGCTGTCTACAGTCGTCGTTTGGCCAGCGGCGTTCTAAAAAAATGTCCAGATGACTCCTCCAGCGTAAACAGCACACCACGCAGTCTTTGAGCGGGTGTAATGGTTCTTCTTGGGTGATACTTGGATTTTTGGTGCCTCGGAAATGATTATTTTGTTTATTCACGTAACCGCTATTATGGAAATGAGCTTCATCGTTCATGACAATTTTCGATGAAAAATCGTCCATTTTTTCGTTTGAATTGAGGGTACTGCACTTTGTAAGGGAACATCTTCAAATCTTTCACCAAAATTCTACGTAGGGACCGCCGGCTTATGCCCAATTGCGTGGCACGTTGTCTGGTCGATGTTCCGTGCTCATGTTTGACATCTTGGGCAACAGCAGCGATATACTCAGCAGAACGGCTGCTCCGGGACAGGCCAGCATTGGGATCATCTCGTGTTGTCCCAGTCTCTTCAAGGCGAGTGGCCAAACGCCGCAGTGTTTGTCCAGTTGGTGTCGGATGGCCAGGAAATCTGCGACGAAATTCACGCTGCGCCAACACAACCGACGAATTGTTGCGCAAAATATGGGACCAATTATTTCGCATTCTTGCGGAGTAAACCGATTCATGACTTGCCGATTTGTATTTTGCGTTTGTTTACTTCACAAATGTTAAAACCGAATTGACATTTGTCGCCATTTGCAAAAGTTATAGCGTTTTCCAATAGGATGATTACTTTTGCCCCACCTTGTACTTAGATGTTAAATTTCTTTCTTTTGTAAGGTGCAGTTGAAACCTTGTACAAAGTAAGTATAATGATGAGAGTTATAACACGCAATATAAAAGCACCTACTAAAAAAAGACATCCTATGAATCAGCTAAATTTTTAAAACGCTTATGAATAGTTTGTATTCTTGTATATTCTCTATAAAATATCGTATTGAAACTTTTGTATTAAGTAATGGCACACTGGTATCTGCGTCGCGACAGACTTAGTAATATGGTTGTATTGAATTATGTAGGTACTGTAAAGTTTTTGTGGATTTCAAACACTTTCAATTTTCAAAATGACACTTAAATTCAAAGCAATTTAGAGTTCATTGGACCCGAGTTACAGACAGACATAAACCACGTTACTAAATAACGAAATAGGTCGGACCCCCAAACAATTCGGTCTTGACACTCACACCTTGCCTCATTCACATTCAAACATCGTCTCATACATACTCATTATTATTCTGACCCTTGACATGGCCCGACTCAAGTATCTGATTCACTTGATCATGCCATTACTTCCACGGGTGTCCCCGACTTCTTCTACTATTCACATTTGCGTCGTACATTCTTCTTACACTACTTTCTTCATTCATTCGCTCATTTTTTTATTTTGCGTTTGTTTACTTCACAAATGTCAAAACCGAATTGACATTTGTGAAGCTTTTACTAGCCTTTCTATGTATTAGAATTACAATAAAATTTGCACAAAATACATTTGTTCGATACACCCACCTTCTAAATCAAGCGTATTTTTAAACAATATCGTTTTGTCGCATAACATGCATATTTTGGGGTTTGATCAAACTAGCGCTGTCTCGTTTGTTTAAAGTGCCGCTAGAATGCTGCTAGAATGAGACGCAATGCCTGTCAAATTACCGCGGGCAGCAAATTGAATATTTTGTGGAGAATATATATTCTTCATAACCGTTGTAAAAAGTTTGCTGCACAATTGGATATCTTTTTTTAGTAGGTGCCTTCCATATATGCTCAACCAATGAAAAGGCTTCGTTCGACCAATCAGAAGGCTTCGTTTTTAAGCCATCTTTTTTATTTTTTTTATTTTTTTATTTAAAAAACACATGATACATAATTAACACATTTTTTTTTACATAAAGAAGATATATTAGATCACCATACTAGGCGGCTGCCTGTTTCATGGTGACCAATGGAGTATTGTTATATTATCTTTGTATGAAATATGAAGTCTAGTGTGAACATAATAAATGGATCTAGATAAATGATGCTTAAAATTGAAAACATTATAATAAAATTAAAATAAAAAATAGAAAATAGAAAGGGTTAAAGAGGTAAATTAGCATTAGGTTAAAAGAATGAACACAACTTTTTTTCAACATGGGTGCATGCAAGCACACAATATACACGTAGGTGCATATATCTATACAGACATAAGCATACGTATATAGCTTTTTTTTCAATATATGTGCATGCAAGCACAGCGCATACGGTGCACACATACATATTATACACACGTGCACATATCTATACTCGTACAGGTATAAACATACATATACATACCCATATGCGCACCTACTTACATGAATATACACACACATATATATACATATATATGTATATACATTCACGCACATATATATACACACAAACATATACATATACACATACATACATAACATATAAAAATACATAGACAGTTGTTCTATCTGAGAACGAGAAGCAGGCCACTGGCACTGTCACTTTCACTCATCAAAAAATTCCTAATCGCTTTCCTGAAAGTATGATATTGGTCTACCGTCTTTATTTCAGTTGGTAAGTTATTAAAGATTTTCGGGGCGAGGAAGTTAAACTGTGACTGGGCCATTGAGGTTTTTTATTATTGGAATGATGAAGTTGGATTGTTTGGAATATCTTGTACTGTAGTTTGATTCATAAATATATTTTTTTATAAATTTAAATTTAAAATAGGAAGACATGTAATTGACATACAAGGATTTTATATTAAGTACTTGGAGGTCACTAAATAACTCCTTCGTAGAGTGTATGTAATGTACTTTGTAAATAGTCCGTATTTTAAGTTTTTGAGCTTTTATTAACGGATATAATACTGTTTTAGAGCATCCTCCCCAGACAATTATACCGTAAGATATAACTGATTGACATAGAGAAAAGTAAACTGTTTTTAGTATATTTTTGTTTAATATGTTTTGTAATGCTCTGAAGATGTATGCCAGTTTCCGTATACGGTTTGTGACATTAATTACATGGTTTTCCACCGAAGTTTGTTATCAATTATTACCCCCAAGTATTTAATGGAGTCTACTCGTTCCAGTGGAATGCACATACATCTTACGAGATTTTTACAGGAATGTATTTTTAGTACATGATTAATTGAGGGTTGACTTGGGTTATTGGGTCTAAATGTTAGATATTTCGTTTTAGATATGTTTAACGTAAGTAAATTATCATCCAGCCATTGTTAGATATTTTGCAGTATTAGTTCCGCTCTACGAAATGTCTCTTCCCATGTTTTACTTTTTAGTAATAGGGCAGTATTATCGGCAAAAGTGATTATATTGCCATAAGTCATTAATGTATATGAGAAACAGTATGGGACCGAGTACACTTCCCTGTGGTACACCAAAGTTGATTCTGGTTGGATGGAATGATTTAAGTGATGGTAACTTAACACTTTGCTTTCTATCTGTTAGGTATGATTTTAACTATTCAAATGCCTTACTTTGTATACCAATTTGCCGTAGCTTAGCTAGAAGGATTGGACGAGAGACTGTGTCAAATGCTTTAGCTAAGTCCAGAAATATTGCCAAACATTTATCACCATTATCTAGGGCTTGCTTTATATGAGATGTTAAATCTAAAATAGCCGAATCTGTGCTTAGCCCTTCCCTGAAGCCAAACTGGTTTGACGATAGCATGTTGTATTTTGTAAGATGGTCGATAAGTCTTTTTTTCAAAAATTTTTCCATAATTTTGGATAGTGATGATAATATAGATATAGGTCTATAGTTTGTTATGTTTGTAGGGGTTCCAGTCTTAAAAATTGTTTGAGCTAATGCAATTTGAGTCTATTTGGAAATACATCTTTGTTGAGACTGAGATTAACGATATGTACTAGTGGTTTGTTTATAAAAGGTTCAATTTTTTTGAGTATGTTTGAGGATATTTTATCGTGATTACATGAATTAGAGAGCTTTAATTGTTTAATAGTTTGTGAAATTTCAGCAGAGTTAGTGGGGTTTAATATGAGTATATTATTTGTTTTACCAGCAGGTTTATTGATTTTGTCAGCAAAAATATTTTCATTGTAAAATAGTCTCATTTAGAATTTTTGATGCTAAATTTTTGCCGATATTACAAAAATATTCATTTATGTGATTGATCACACTATCAGGGTGGTCTTTTATGGAAGAGTCTTGTCCGTTTATATTTAGTTTAATAATTGATGGTATTGGGTGGTCAGTGTCAGATATTTCTTTGATAATTTGCAGTATTTTTTTGTTATTATTGTCGGCTCTGGACAGTTTGTCTTGGTTGTAGTTTTTTTTGGTAAATTTAATGAGATTATTACATATGTTTCTGTATTTTTTATAAAATATTTGGGCTTGTATGTATGGATTGTAATGTAGGTTTTGTGAAGCTTGTCCCGTTTTTTAATACAAAAAATAAGGCCGTCTGTAATACATCGTTTCAGTTTTTTTATTTTTTGAATTGTTCAAGGGCGATTCGTCGGTGACAGCCTCAATATTATCAGCCTTTGATTATCATCTATAAGATATACGATTAGGCGAATCAACAAGGTATGGCAATTTGGGCAACCGCACGAGCGGTTCTGCCGGAATCTGTATTGACGGTCGTTAATAATTTTGTTCTTCCCGAGGTATGTGAGCAGTTTGTCGTTGATCACACGTTCCATCACCTTAGACAGAACTGATGTGATCGCTATGGGGCGGTTGTTGGCCGGGTTGGAGCGGTCACCCTACTTTGGAGTAGGATGGATAACCGCTTTTTTCCAACCAGAGGGCACAGAGCCAGTCTTCAGGGACATTTTAAAAAGCTTCGTCAAAATTAGAGCTATTTCTGCAGCGCACCTGACGGAACCGCACCTCTGCAGTACCTGCTCTGGTACTGCAGAGGTGCGGTTCCTTCAGGCCAGATGCTCCACACAGCATCCCAGATGACATAGGCCCTGAGGGAAATTATTTTCCTCAGGGCCTCCTGTGTGGAGTTAATGTAAAAAAAAAAAGGCCCACTAGCTTTATTAACATCAAGCCCTCGTAAAATATGGAGTACTTCCCGATGCCGGATCCTCAGCTTTTTCATATGAAAACCGCAGTGAGGAACCGACGTCGGGACAGCACCTTGGTCATCGAGGGTTGAGTTATCCGCAAACATTTTACCTAATAAGTTAGCCTTTTCGGTGGCAGGTGTTTGCTAGTGAGCCGTCAGGTCTGGTAAGAGGCGGCAGACTGGATTTGCAGAAATTGCGATCTATTGAGCCCGCAAGCGACCAGAATTGCCTTCTGCCATGCGGGCATGCAGCCAGCTTTCTGCTGATCTGCTGGTCGTGCTCAAATTTTGACCTATTTATGATTCCCTTGGTTTCCTTTGCCATTTTGTTGTAAGCTGTTCTGTCTTCAGATGTTCTAGATGTGTTGTATGCTCGGTAAGCTACGTTTTTTCGTCGCACTACTTCAGCGCATTGTCGATTGAACCACGGCTTTGAGCTTACACCAGTTTCCTTAACAGTAGATTGGATGAAGCCATCCATAGCGGATGTGATGACTTCACCAATTTTCTGGGCATATCTTGAGGGATCCGAAGTCCGAAAACAGACAGCTGACCACGGGAAAGCATTAAAATGTGCCCGCAGACCGAACCAATCTGCTGACCTATAGTGCCACACTTTTCTCTTCAGCCTCTCGTTTGGTGGTCTGAAGTTTACAGGGATTGATGTCGTCACCAGACAGTGGTCGGACGATCCTAAAGGCGCTGTGACTTCAATCTTGTAACCGTGTGGCACAGTAGTTAAAAATAGGTCTAGCAGATTAGAACGGTGAACATTGGAGGACCCACCACTTACCCTCCCTGGTATAGGTAACAGATGGTTACCCCTTCAAGGCTCTTGCAAGAACTCTAATTTTTTTGGTAAAAACGACTCTACATTTGAAAACGAAACTAAACATAAATTATAATTACTTGATGAAAGAATTAAATTTACTAAGACTGTCAGATCGAAGAATTATATCAGACTTAATGTTAATGTTCAAAATTGTAAATGGTAGAATAGACAGTCCTGATCTAACTAAACTCATTGAATTTCATATTCCCACGAGAACCACTCGTTCTAAAACCCTTTTTAAATGTAACAATAATCGGACTGAGTATACGAAACACTCACTTTTACCTAGGTTGCATGAAGTATCTAATAGATATGCAGATGTGATAGATCTATTTAACTGCACGGAACAGAGGTACAAGACGGCTATGCTATCATATTTTTTTAGTCACTATTAATTTTATTTCTATTATAGATTTTTGCATGTAAATGTATCTCTGGTGTCACTTCCCAATGTATCGTCACAATTAACTGTTATACATACACTGTTTTACCATTACTAATATTTTGAATATGAATTTGTGACATGTAATTAATGTTTATGGCATACTTATGCCGTTTGTATTAAATAAATAAACCTCCAATGTCCCTGCATACGTTGTTAATAAGCAGCATGCAAGTGCTTAGCAGGAAATACAGATACAATACGTGTTAGTATGACAAAATTTAGACAAGACAGTGGGACAGGTTGGTGAAAGTCCACGAGGTGGCAAGCGCTGGGTGATTATATCCAGCGTATCCTACAAGCACCTGTTTGGGAGGAAGACACAGTAGATAAGTAATAAGGGCATGGTAAACGGTTGGGAGTCCTCTCCAATCGATTGGCAGTCCCAGCAAGAATGCGCATGACGTTCGATCTAGTCGTGAACCACACTCAGCTTCCGCACCCCTTAGCCGGTTCCTCGGTGATGCCTCAAAGAAAAGTAAATGGGAGATTGGGGGGAAATACCCGACGACCCTAATAAATTGAGCGTCGAGTAGCCGGAGGCAAGGCGAAGGAGAGCCGAGGTCGCTCCCCCAAACCTAAAGCCTGCACATGTTGCTGGGGGTGGCGCAATTGATTTTAGAGGGCACCGTGCCATCGTCAACCGACTCCTGTTGATGCAAGGACGAGGTCTAGCGCACCCCCAGAAGGGGAAAAAGAAACATAACAAAATAGATAGATGCAGTTCAGTTCAGCCTTCTGAGCGAAGCAAAGTAGCATTGTGAGACTTAAAAGAAAAAGAGAACAAAGAAACCAAAACAAACTAAAAAAACAAAGTCGAGTATGTTAGTTGTATCAATAGTGTTCATTGGAATATGAAGCTGGAAAAAAAAAATCACACAAAAATGATGAAAAATAATGAAAATAATAAGCAGGTATCTCGATAAAACATCGTCTAGCATAGCTTGGTTAAATCTAAAAGAAACCATGTGAAAAAAAATAAAATAGGCAAAAAAAAGATAGTCACACAAAAATAAAAGAAATAAGAAAAAAAATTATACAAAAGAATAAGATAAAGGTACCTAAGATAGATATGATATAACAAAAAAAAATGCAGATATAAAGCATAAAACATAAAATTCTTGCAGTAGATGTAATAAAGTAAAGGGAATGTCCGTGGATTAAAGAGCAGATACATCTGGCAACTGCATGATTTTACAGCTAGTCAGCGACTCTAAGATCAGGCCATCTCTCTACCCAGACTTTCGTAAATTTCCTCAAACACTCAAAGTTCACCTTATTCGAAACGAGATCCGCGTTCCAAGCTGGTCTCGTAGTAACTTGCAAGCCGTCGAGCATTTCCTCTCGGGCATCCGTCAAAATCTCGCAGTGCCACAGAATGTGCTCGGCTGTTTGATCAGTATTACCGCAAGCGCAGTTAGGATGGGGTGATAGAGAGAGACTATGAAGTCTCCCTCTGAACTCCCCATGACCGGACAGAAGTTGGGTCATATGATGATTCCTAGTGATGTACGCCCCTTCCATTCTGAGTTTAACTGACGGGAAGAAGGAGAAAGTCCACCTTCCCGTATTTGACCTATCCCAACGTTCTTGCCATTCTCTCAAAGTTCTTTCTCGCAGCTCTCTAAGAAGTTCTGGGAGGGAAACCGCTCCACCTGGTATTAGCTCAATACCATGATGGGTTGCAGTTCTTTCTCTTGTTAGAAGCTTCTTTGTTAACACCTCCCTAATTTCAAGATCGATAGGCAAAACGCCGGCCAAAACTGGCAAAGCGTCCGAAGCGACTGTTCTGTACGCACCCGAAAGCACCAGCAAGGGGACTCGCTGGCCTCTCTTGAGCGCCGAGAGTATGAGTGCATTCTCCAGGCGGTGCTCCCACACAGAGGCCGCATACGAGACTTGCGCCACGTAAGCCCCCCCTGTATAGGAGTCGGAGCGCTGGAAAACGCAGTCCCCACTCAGCAGTAGAGATTCTTCTCAATTTCAAAAAGAGGGCCTGGGCCTTACTTGATACGCTTTTAACATGGGTCAAGAATGAGGACGTTCGATCCAAAGTGACGCCTAGGTATTTAGTGTTCTCATCTCAACGAATCGGATGTTGGTATCTCCCATTTTGACAGTGGGATTTCTACTTCTATTCAGGTTACCCTTTATCAGGAGTCCCATGGTCTTGTTGGGAGCAAAGGTCAGCCAATTTCTCTTTCCCCATTCTAAAGTCACACTTAAAACCTCTTCAGCTTTACTCTCAACTTCTTTTCTGCTGTTCCCCGAGACCAGATACAATTTGTCATCAGCGTAATCCACCGAGATACATCCTTCAGGCAAGAGAAGCCTGGAGGAATCGTCAAACAAAATGTTCCAAAACTCAGGTCCAAGGATTGAACCCTGAGGACAACCCATGTCAACTATTCGTTCAATCAGATAGTCTCCAAAAGAAAGGATGACCTTTCTGTCGCACAGGTAATCAGCGCAGATCTTGAACAGATTTGGTGGACATTTCCTATTTTTGAGTTTGTCAAGTATCATCGGCCACCATGCATGATCGAAGGCACCAGTGATATCGAGGAAGATTGCTATTACGTACCTCTTTTGGCAAGCCTTCATCCAGTCAAGCCCATACGTGATGGCGTGCTCAGTGGACATACCGGGGACAAAACCGAACTGCCGCTCGCAGGGTGGGGATAAGGTTTGACGTAAACGCTGCCTAATCAGTTTCTCCAGGATCTTCCCCAGGACAGGTAGCAGAGTGATTGGACGGTACGCTTTCACGTCCGACCTTGGTTTATCGTTCCCCTTTGGTATAATCCTAAGCACACCCTTCTTCCATTCAGAAGGGAAAGTTCCTCTTCTCATACATGTATCCATCACCTGGAAGAGCTCGTCCTTGGCGTGGATCCATGTTTGCTTCGCTATTATTCCATTGAGCCTATCATGCCCTGGAGCCTTCTTAAGACCCAAACCCTTGATTATCAGCTCGATTTCCACTTTAGTTACTGGTGTCATCCTAACCTCCTGGGCTAGGTTTCTCGGTGGGAGCCGTGACAGATTTCTAATCTGTTTGTGGTGGTCGCTTTCCCCAATTACTGAATCTACAGGAACTAACTTGCCCAGAAGTGTATTGAGAGTGGATGCCACGTCCACACTTTCAACGTTCATTCCGTCCTTTTCGGTTATTACGCTTGTCAAATACCGGTCAGAGCCTTTTCCCGTTTTATCAATGGTGCTGTGGATATCCCACGGGTTGGCGTTGCTCACTTCTTGTACCCAATTATGCCATGCAGCTCGTTTCGCTGAGAGGATGGCCTGTTTGAAAGCTTTACAGGAGACACTGAGTCGTGACTGGAGGGCATATGTCTCCTCCTGCGTACACTCGCCGCGACTGGACACGCTCAGGGCTCGATAGGCTCTCTTATAGGCCCCTTTCAGCAAAGTCAGCTCACTCGACCACCACGGCGTCCTGATAACTGTCTTTGGGTTTGATCTTCCCAAAGACCGCTCGGCAGCTGATACCAAGGCTGCATTAAAAAAATTCCCCAAATTATCTGGATCTCTAGCTGCTACGTCGTGAAATTCCCTTAAAGTATCACGTAGAGCATCCCCAAAGTTATCCCAATTCGCCCGGGAGGTTTTGAAGTTCCAGGAGGATCTTGGAGCTTCCGTCTTTTTGACACCTACCGTAAAAGTTATTAGCCTGTGATCAGAGGCAATTGCGCTTTCATGAACTGTCCACTTTGATATCTTGGTCGCAACAGATGCAAAGCAAAGAGTTAGATCAATGTTGCTCTCACCAGAAGTGTTCGAGAAAGTGGTATAGATACTTTGTTAATTTATTATGGATAGACCTTGCGCCGCAATGAGGTCATCGACGGCGTCTGAGCGCTCCGTCCTATAATTACAGGAATCGAACCACGATCGAATCGAATCGGTGAGCGAGCGTTAAAGTCTCCTCCAATAACTATGTTACATCCTTTAAGCGCGTTTAGGGCCCGTGTCAGACTCAAGATATGTGGTCCTACTGGATTACAATATTTAAAGTAAACTGAGATCAAAAAGATCTCAGTTGTCACAAATTTAATTGATACGCAGGTTTGGTATTCGTTCGACAATCCCGCTAGAAGGAGGGGGCTGATCAATGAAGAATTGACCAGAACACCCGCCCCCGGCGAGGCGCCAATTTCGAGTACCGCACCCGGAAAGTTAACTGGTGTCTTACCTAGCCTGGTGTATTGCTCCTGAATTAGCAAGATGTCGATTTTTAGGTCAGACATGACCCGCAGCGCCTCGATCGTGGCCGCCCGTGACCTCTGCAGGTTGATCTGCCCTATGGAGAGAAATTTATTAATATCCATAATCGGTCATTCGGACCTGATTTTCTATGGCTGCTTTCTGGGCTGGGCACGATCTGTCACCCGTGGAGTGGTCAGCCGGTTTCTTGAACCTGGTGCACGTAGCACAGACAGCAATCTGTGTTTTCTTGGGCAGGCGAGCATTCTACCACTGAGCTGACACCGGGAGGAGTAGTGGCCCTCCCTGGCTTGCTCAAAGCGATGCGTGAGAGGACGCTGAGTGTATGGCAAGAGCGATGGGATAGGTCGACGAAGGGCAGATGGACTTTCTCCTTCTTTCCTTCAGTTAAATTCAGAATGGAAGGGGCATACATTAAACTAGATCACTACATGACGCAGATGCTTTCTGGGCATGGGGAGTTCAGGGGTCGGCTTCATAGCTTGACCCTCTCTCCTCACCCAAACTGCGCATGTGGTGATACTAACCAAGACGCCAAGCACATTCTGTGGCACTGCGAGTTGATGAAGGAAGCACGAGAGGAAATGTTGGATGGTTTGCGCGGAATAACAAGACCAGCGTGGAATGCTGACCTTGTGTCGAACAAAGAGAATTTCGAATGCTTGAAAAAGTTTGTCAAGTCCTGGGTAGAGAGATGGCCTGTACTTAGAGTCGCCGACCTAGACTAAATTCATCTTTGTTTCAGGTGCTACACGTATTGCTCCCGTCTTCTTCGGTCCTCCTCCATTACTCTTTATTTAGTGAATATGATTTGAACTATCTATAATATAACTTATGTGACCTATAAATTGCTGATTATGTTTGACTATTTTTTTTTTCTTCTCTGGTCTCTGCTAACAATGATTTATGTTTTTACCTCGATAGGTCATCTTGGTGAGCGATGGTAGTGATGACAGTATCGCTTGATACATTATCACTCTGTACTGATTCTGAAATTATGTTTTACATGTATAAATGCTCTTATTATTTTCTATTTTTCTTGATTAGTTTTGGTTTCCATTCTTTGGTGGCGCAACTGAACTGTGCATGTTATGTATCGTCATTCCCCCATAAAAAGGGGGTGGGATAGACCCTGTCCATGCACATTGCCAGGCGAACATACAACAGAGCGGTCTTCCCGCGATCCGCCCGCGCCTCCCCCATCGACATGCGTTGGCCTGAGGCGTAACCGTGCGGTCTCGATGTCCTTCCGTCCCCCCTCCGGTAACCCGACGCTCATCTTTCCTCAAGGTCTTCAAAAACTTCCCCTTCTCTCCCAAGTACATTTCTTCGAGGCAAAATCGGGGAACCGGCTAAAGGACGCGGACTTCGAGCATCGTCTGCGGTTGGGCCGATAGCTATACGCATTCTCATTGGGACTGCCCGGTGGTCTATGGAATACTTTCTCTGGCTTTTTTTTTTTTTTTAATATATTTTATTTTATTTCCGCTACTATAGTAATTACTTACATTATAACATAATCATATAACTGTTTTTTCCTCATTACTTATTTTATTCACAGAAGGTTTCTTCGACTGGTCATAGCCGTTATTTTTATTTTTCTTTTTCTTTTACTAACACTATTATCTCTTTTTGATGTTACCTATTTCAGAAGAATTATTCCACGGGCTGCTACTTCTATTTATCTTTTGTATAATGTTAATGTAAGTACTTGCATACTGCTTACTAACCCCGTATGCATGGACATTGGAGGGTCTAGAGTCGTTCAAATAAATGTAGCTTCGTTCAAAAAAAGTAGAGTCTTGACGTGTGCGGTGAAGGAGGAAACCATATGTTTCCTTATAACGCCGTTGGGAAAGTGGTGGGTCCCCTCCAATGTGTTTTCTTGGGGCAATCTTGGTAATCGTGGCCGGCCGCGGCGCAGTTTCGGCAGGTTATGACTTCCTGGGTACAGGCTTTTGATATATGGCCATATTGATGGCATTTAAAGCAACGCGTAGCCCCGAGGTAATCGCGAGCTCTACACGCATTCCATCCAAGAAAACACAGACCGCTGTCAATGAGAATCTTTCTGGCCTCCGGATGGCAGGTAATAACCATATTCATGGTGCCGCTATCTCTTTTTCCAAATAGAGAGACTCTTCTCATCGTGCGAAGGTGGTCTTCTTTTGTGAGATTACGCTTACCTAATATGTTGTTATCATATATCTCTCACTGAAGAGGGGTATGTCGGACTCTGGTTCTCCCTTGGGCACATCATAAATTACTATCTTTGGTAACCTACCTTGAGGAGCGACCATTTTTATACCTTTACCCGTTAATTTATCTGCTACTTTTTTGATATTGGACAGGCCATTGGGTGAGGTGGTCTGCAAGGCAATACCTGCGCCTCTAATTTTGCGGGTTTTCACCACTTGAAAATCGTCCTTCTTGGGGTCTAGAATCGAGGTCAGGTTTTGAAGTTCTTCAGAAGTCTTTCCCTCAGGTTGGGTTGGATAGAAGAGCAGGGTCGGTTGAAGTGCTGATAATGGACGTTCGTAACCATTCATAGTAATGGTTTTGGAGGCAGGAGCCCCCGAGGCAACGCCAGCATATGATTTTCTTGGAATAGGAATCTGTTCAGAGGGCTTCGTTGGTGCCAGATTATTTAGCATAATTATTTTATCCAATTTCGTCCTAATGCTTTTTTGGGAGGCTAAGACCGCAGACAGTGCTTGCGCTCTGCGGTCGCCGCTGCGTGAGAAATTGCAAAGTTTAGCAAGCTTTCTTTAATTTCATCTAAAGATCTCGTAACTGTGGCTCTGGCCTCTTTGTTTAATTTATTTTTTCCATCAGAGATAGTCTGCGAAATAATCATCATCTGATCCCATATTGGGTTTAAAGTTTCAGCGTTAACCTCAGTTAGATCATTTTCCTCCGTAAGTAAGGAGTCCTCCTCTCACACAACACGTTTCCTCTAACACGTTTCCTATTTGCCTGGTTGGGTGAGGATGCGAGAGGTTTTTCTGGGGCAACAACTGGGTGAACGGGGATTCTGATGCGCGTCCACTCATACCTGTTAGGGTTGAGTCTCGTACACCTAGTGATTTCTCATAGGCCCTGGTTCTTGGAGAGACATCCCGTGTCGAGCGAAGAGCTCTCCTCAGTTCGAGATTTTCCTTTGCCAAAAGTTTAAATTTAGTATTAACATCACCTGGATATTGTTCATCTTGGTCATCCGAATCGGAAGACGCCATTTTTTATCGCACTGTTACGATAAAACCGTCACGATTAAAAAAAAATCTATTTAGAAATCAAGAAACTAAAATATTGAAACCAAAAAACAAAAAAGAGGAAGAAGATGACTTTATATGTCATTGGGGGACGTCCCTTAACCTATGTATACACTTAGTATTAAAAAAAAACCCGTTTAAATCAGTCAATTATCTGTTATTGTTAAAGTTGATGAAAAGTCACTTGACGAACTGACGTGTAATGAGATGGGTATTTCAAAAAATACATTACCGCCAGATTTAAAACTAAATCTTTAATAACTATGTTATTATGCCACCGAATTTGATGGGATTTTCACTAAGTAGGGAATTATAAACTATCTATGGATATTGTTGGTTATACAGGAACTTTAACACGCTAATTGTTTAGTTTCACACTTTAAAAGAATAATGGATGTCGCAAGGTTTGGCCTTTGGGCCAAAACCGGCTATTGTTTTTAAATCACAAATAAACTTTTGTTACGAACTTAAGACACTATATAACTTTTTTTTTAGGATAGATTAACCTAAATATATACCTAAAATCTTTATAAACATTGTGATCATAAACTTTACACCTTTGAGGTAAACCTCATGTAAACGTCACTGCCGCACTTATAATTTAAAATTATTAGTTATTATTGGATATAAAACACTAAAAATACACTAATGTGGGGGGAATAACACCCTACGCACGTATGCGCAACAATATTTGCCTTTCTTTTAACTTTTACCAGATTTTTATTAAATTTAAACGGGATAAGTTATGAAAGCATCCGTACCAACAAAAGTTAGAACTAAACTGAACGGTGAGTCTGGACATCAGGAAGCCTTGTGGGCTCCTGAACCATTTGCTCCAATCCGTAGCAAAGGGCAAAGGATTCCGCTTGGCGTCCAGCCGATTCTGTTGATCCTGAGAACTTCAACCAAGGTTCGTTATGAACATTTAAGTCCCCCAGGACCACAAACTCTGCCGTAGGATAGCGGGGCAAGAGGTCATCAATAGTGTCGCTTAAGTGTTTGAAGAGCTCGTACGTGTCTAATTCGCTAAGGTTCGGTGAGCGGTATAAACACGCTTAGAATCTTACCGTACTCGCAAGATTGACGCGTACCCACGACTATAGAGACAGACACCTCCTTTAGGTCTAAACTTGCCTGCGAGGGTGAAGCCCGGGCAGTCCAGATAGGAGGCGTCTACAGGCTCAGCTATCTGTGTTTCAGACAGGAAAAGTAGGTTGGGGCGTTGAGAAAAAGGATGGTGGTGGACATTGAAGCACCCACCACTGTCCCGCCCCGGTATAGGCGACTTATTGTCGCCCCTTCGGAGCTCTCGCAAGAATCTACTTTTTTTTATAAACGACTCTACATTTAACATTTGTATAACGAATCTAGAGCTTCAATGTCCCCGCATACGTTGTTAGAGGGCGGTATGCAGGCGCGCCTACAGGATTGCACTGTTATAGTCACTTCTACAATTCTAAAGCCCATGGAGGAAATCAGCCTCATGGACAGTCAAACGAGTTGTTAGTAGCCTCAACCAAAAATAAAGTAAAGAAAAAAGAAGAAGGAACAAAATATACAGCAACCGTCGTGAGTATTAAGCTCACGACAGCGGATGACTATGGTCAATCCAGCGGGCGGCGCCGAGCACTGTTCAAAAGAAAAAAAATAAAACAGATAACAGAGAGTATATACAGTGAAGAAGTGGTATTGCCACACTCTGTCAACCGGCAGTCCCCGAGACAGTGAAGAAGGATGAATGTCCGGCCTACCGACAACCGGCGGCGTCGTCCGTAAGCCAGCTAACCGGTGGTGCCTAGACGAGAGTAAATGGAAGTCAAGGATGAAGACCCTAGGGAGAAAAGCGTCGGGTCGCCGGAGGCGGGACGGACAGCTTTCGGTCGCCGTTCGGCCTTCTCCCCAGCCTCTTCATGTCACGGGGGGTGGCGCGGAAGACAGGTGCAGCTCCACCAGTTCTGTAGGGTCAGCCAGTAAACACACGCGGGGACACGCTCCAGAGTCCTACCCCTTAATGGGGAAGAGGACGGTACATAACAGACAACGGAGTTCAGTTCTCGCATTTAAACGTAACTGAAAAAAAATATACAAGTAACCAATCCAAAAAAACGAAAAAATAAAAGAAAAGCGTGTAGGAGTCATCGCTTGGTGTGAAATTTCACCAATTAACTAACAAAAAAAATAATTCAAAAGCATGAGGGTTGCAGTAAAACATAAGGTAATGTAATCGTAAAAATAAAAAAAAATAACAAAGCTTGAGCGTTTAGTTACGCTAGGCTTATAAAGCCTAAAAGAAAAGGAAAATTTGTGAAAACATAAAAACCCAAAATATCAATTTAAGCAGTAAACAACCAAAAGCAGAAAAAATATGTACAGGTGTAAAAGTGTAAAGCGCAAAACATAAAAAACATAGTAAAAGAAAAGAAAATAGAAAACTGTACATCCTGGCAAAATGGTAAAGAGTAAAATCAAAGAAAGTCCGTGGTAGATCAGGAACAAGTACACCTGGTGTCAAAAATCTCTAGTCAGCGACTCTAAGCTCAGGCCATCTCTCAACCCAGACCCTTGCAAATTTCTTCAGACACTCGAAGTTCGTCTTATTCGAAACCAGATCAGTATTCCATACTGGTCTGATGGGCACGTCCAAACCATCGAGCATTTCCTCTCTAGCATCCATCAAGATCTCGCAGTGCCACAGAATGTGCTCGGCTGACTGGTTCGTAGATCCGCATGCGCAGTTGGGATGGGGAGACAGGGCGAGGGTGTGAAGTCTCCCCCTGAATTCCCCATGCCCGGACAGGAGCTGGGTGATGTAGTGGTCCAGTTTGAGATATGCCCCTTCCATTCTGATTTTAACTGATGGGAAGAAGGAGAAAGTCCATCTTCCCATATTCGATCTATCCCAACGGACCTGCCACTCTTGGAGCGACAGATCCCTCATTCGTCGTAGCAGCCCAGGGAGAGTCCCCGGCCCACCCGGAGTGAGAACAACGCCTAGGTGAGTAGCCGGGGTTCCTCTGGTTAATCTCTGCTTACTGAGCACTTCCCTGATTTCTAGATCGATTGGCAAAATGCCGGCCAAAACAGGCAAAGCGTCCGAAGCAACGGTTCTATACGCCCCGCATAGTGCCAACAGAGGAGTTCGTTGGCCCCGCTTGAGAGCCAGGAGTATAAGCGAGTTATCCAAGCGGTGCTCCCAAACAGACGCGGCATACGAGACTTGTGCCACGTATACGCATCTGTATAGAACACGCAAAGCTGGATTACGCAGTCCCCACTCAGCTGTGGAGAGTCTCCTAAGCTTAAAGAAGAGGGCCTGAGCCTTGCCGGATACATCCTTGACGTGAGCCAGAAAGGAGGACGAACGATCTAGTGTGACGCCTAAATATTTCACAGTTTCACGAAATTGAACAGTAGAGTCCCCCATTTTGATGACGGGATTTCTTCTTCTGCTGAGAGAGCCCTTCATCAGGAGGCCCTGGGTCTTGTGGGGAGCGAATGTCATCTTGTTTCTTTTTCCCCAATCGAGGAACATGTTCAAACCTTCACTGCCTTTGCTTTCAACTTCCTTTCTGCTGTCCCCAGCGACCAAATACGTCTTATCATCAGCGTAGTCGACAGAGATGCATCCTTCAGGCAAGGGTAACCTGGAGGAGTCGTCAAAGTTGATGTTCCACAGGTCAGGTTCGAGAATGGAGCCCTGCGGGCATCCAATGTCAGCTTCCCTCTCGATCAAAAAATCTCCAAAGCAGATCGTGATCGTGCGATCAGAAAGGTAGTCGTCGATTGCCTGGAACAGAAGTTTGGAGCACTGCCTGGTTTTCACCTTTGTACGCATCATTGCCCACCACGCGTGATCGAAGGCACCAGTTATGTCGAGAAAGATCGCAACTACATACCTCTTGGGACAAGCCTTCACCCAGTCAAGCACATACGACAGGGCGTGCACCGTGGATCTACCGGGGACGAAGCCGAACTGCAGGTCACTGGCCGGTGACAGGGTTTGCCGAAGTCGCTCTCGTAACAGTTTCTCCAAGATTTTGCCGAGTACAGGGAGGAGGGTAATTGGCCGATACGCCTTAATGTCGGTAAGTGGTTTTCCGTTCCCCTTTGGTATGATCCGGAGCACGCCACGCTTCCACTCGGAGGGGAAAACTCCCCTCCTCAGGCACGTGTCCATCACCTGGAAGAGCTCTTCCTTGGCGTGGACCCAGACTTGCTTCGCGATCACGCCATTGAGCCTATCGTGCCCTGGTGCCTTCTTAGGACCCAATCCCTATATTATAACATCAATTTCCGCTTTAGTGACTCTAATGAAGTTATCCTCTTGGGCAAGGTCTCTAGGTGGCAGCCGTGAAAGATTTCTGATCTGTTTATGGTGGTCACTTTCCCCATCTACTGATTCTAAAGGAACTAACTCGCCCAAAAGTGTTTTGAGAGTGGAGGCCACATCCACTGTCTCAGCGTTCCTCCCATCTGTTTTCCCAATTACTGTCGACAAATACCGGTCAGATCCTTTCCCGGACTTTTCTATCGCGCTGTGGATTTCCCACGGGTTGGCGTTACCCACATCGTTGACCCAATTATGCCAAGCAGCTCGTTTCGCTCGAAGAACGGCCCGTTTGAAGGCCGACCTGGCAGACCTCAGGCTAACCTGAAGCGCAACTGTCTCCTCCTCCGTGCAGTTGCCACTCCTGGACAGCCCAAGCGCCCTGTAAGCCCTCTTGAAGGCGCTCTTCAGCGAAGTCAGCTCAGGTGACCACCACGGTGTTTTAATACTCGTCTTCGGGTTTGATCTTCCTAAAGACGAGTTGGCAGCAGATACAACCGCCCTATTGAAAAAATTCCCCAAATTATCCGGATCAGTAGCTGCTACGTAGTGAAAATCCCTTAGCGTATCTCGTAGCGCTTTCCCAAAGTTATCCCAATTCGCCCTAGTGGTGTTGAAGTTCCAGGAGGATCTTGGAGCTTCAGTTTTATTTACACCAACCGTAAAAGTGATTAACCTATGATCCGAATTTATTGCGCACTCATGGACTGTCCACTTTGAAATCCTGCTCGCAACAGATCCAGAGCAAAGAGTTAGATCAATGTTGCTCTCACCATGTATGTTAGAAAAGGTACAAAAAGAACTCTGTTCATTAATAATGCTAAGACCTTGCGCGGCAATCAGGTCCTCAACGGCGTCTGAACGTTCCGTCCTACGATCACAGGTATCGAACCATAATGGTGAGCGTGCGTTAAAGTCACCTCCGATAACTATGTTACGGCCTTTAAGCGCGTTGAGCGCGCGCGTCAGACTCAGGATGTGGGGTCCAACCGGGTTCCCAAATTTAAAGTAAACTGAGATCAAGAAGATCTCAGTATCGCCAAATCTAATACATACACAGGTTTGGTACTCATCAGAAAAACCAGCCAGAAGGAGGGGACTGATCAACGAGGTGTTGATCAGGACTCCCGCCCCTGGAGAGCGGCCAACTTCGAGTACCGCACCCGGAAAACTAATTGGGGTCTTACCTTCCCAGGTGTACTGTTCCTGAATGAGCAAAATGTCAATGTTGAGGTCAGACATAACCCTCAGCGCCTCCAGCGTGGCCATCCGGGATCTCTGGAGATTAATCTGACCTAGGGAGAGGGGATTAGGACGAGCCATAATCAGTCATACGAAAGGCTGCTTCCACTGATGGTGGTGGACAGAGTTTAAATTGGTGTGCAGGCCGCGAATGTTGGTGTAATTCACCAACAGTTTTGGCCTGCACCGGGGACGCCTACTCCTTGCCGCTGAAATAACGTTAATTGTTGATGGTTGTATATTCATGATTTTATTTGTAGGGTTATTTAAGTGTGATATGAGAAGAAGGAAGCTCTGGGAGGGAAAAGTTAAAGGGGTGGGTAGGATGCTGGGGTTCAGAGTTTCCAGGAGTGACGGACGTATGTATTCAACCCACCCACTGCGGTGCAAGGCGATGGAAAGGGAGAGTCCGGCTGGAGAGGTCGCCCAATGCGCCCCAAACGCTACTGCTGGGTCCCCTCCGGTCACGAACCGGCAAAACAGCAGCGGCGGGGTGTTGACACTCGTTGATGGGGCAGCCCACCCTCAGTCGTGAGCCTGAGGGTCGGGCCCCTGTACTACCGAGCGACCCGGACAGCGGTAACCGGTTGAAAAGGGTCTCCCTCAACCAGCATCTCCAAATCCGGCCCACCACGCAGAAGGTGGGCCGACGCACACGCCATCAAAACCTGGACAAACATTACCCCAATAGGAACCAAGTCCTCTAATTTTCCCGCAAAACTTACTTTCGATGCTTGTAAGCTAGAATCAGCAACACCAGGGGATATATGATTTTTATGAAAGTTACCATCGATTATCTATTCACGACTGTGCATAAGAAAGAAAGGAGTATAACCCGTCGCCAAGTTGACCGTATTGTTAAGTGCTTACTGTACTTGTGTCAGAAACCTAGACGAATTCTGTTGGTCGGACTCGGTCAAAATGACAGTGTAGTACCTTTTGTTTGGTTATACCGCTCAACGACATTATTTTGTGGCGTTTAATATGCATTATAGAAAGGTGCCGGTCGATTATAATCAGACAGTACTTTTTTTAAATTCATTGGATACAAATTGTTTGCCATTATCGCGAACAAACGTTTGTGGAACCCCATGGACGAGAAAAACGGACTGCTCTACGTTTTTAACGATACTTTTTGTGGTAGCATTCCTAAGTGGAAAAATCCATGTGTATTTCGAGAAAACATCTACGATAGAGAAATATATGTAAATCTGGAATAGCTTCGCAGTAGTGGACCGACAAGATCAATCGATAACATCTACATTGGTCTTGTTACTATTTTTGAGTTCACATAAATCCCCGCTGGCGCAGCAGTATTTATTTTATGGGATTTACACGTTTTGCACTTATTTACAAAGTTTTTCACATTCTCATACATTCCAGGCCAATAATAGTGTTAATGAATCTTTTTGTAAGTTCTGAATATTTCTGAATAACATGATAGATCTGATTCGTTTTCCTGTATTAATATTGCCGTACGATTCTCTGAAGTTACTACTAATTTCCACGCTGTATCTTCGCGAAGGGAGAAACGAGTCTTACAATGTCTAAATAGTTCATTACCCTTAATTCTGAAAATAATAAATCGTTGAGGTGCACTAAGACAATTTGAGAAAAAATTATTGTACCACGTGTCACTACTTGTGGGAACTAGAGCAGGAGCATCCCCTGTGGACAATAATGAAACCTCCATACGAGATAGTACATCAAGTACCGTATTTAAATTGCCTTTTCTGTGTATGACGTCAAAATAAAATTGCGACAATCGCGTAGACCATCGATCCAACCGACCGGGAGGGTTCAAGAGAGATACCAACCACTGTGAACTTGAGTGATTCGTTATCACAGTAAAGTGAGTCCCCTCTATGTAAGGTCTAAAATGATTAACCGAGTCCAACACTGCAAGAAGCTTGCGCTTTGTGACACCGTAATTTCTTTTATGTACATTTAAGCACCGCAAAAAATAACAAACTGGATGTTCCTCACCATCAAATTTCTGAGTTAAAACCTTGCCAATCCCGACTGCACTGGCATCACAGTGTAATGAAAGGCAAATTGAAATTTGAACAATTAATTACGAGAGCTGTTGAAAGTGCCTCTTTCAATTTGTTAAATGAGTCCTCCGCTTCTCGAGACCAGACAAAATTACTTACTCCTTTTCTTGAACCAGTAAGTTTGGTTAACAGTGCTGCTACGGTTAAGAAGTCCTTAATGAACCTACGGTAATAATCACACAATCCAATGAAAGCTTTAATTTGCTAAGAGTTCTTGGGGATCGGTTAATTTTTAATACAATCAACTTTAAAAGCATCTGTACGTAGTTCCTCAGAATCGACCATGAAACCTTAGTATTTTAGCTCTTTTTTGGAAAATCTACTCTTTTTTAAATTTATTGTAAGACCAGCTTCCTTTAACCGTTCAAAAACCTTTTGTAGTAGCTCTAAGTGAGAATCAAAATCATATGATATTAAGATTAAATCGTTCACATTTTCGAACACATTCTCATCAAATCAGGTCCAAAAACTTATTAATTAGACGCTGTTATTTGCTGGGTGCATTTTTTAGTCCAAAGGGCAAACGCATGAACTCATAAAGACCATAACCAGGTACAACAAATGCAGTGAAAGGAGCTGAGGACTCATCTAAAGCTATTTGCCAAAAGGCTTTTGAGAGGTCCACAGACGAAATAAAACGCGTGCCACGAAGCTTGTCTGCAATGCGCGACACGTAATGTATGGATACGAATCTCGTTTTGTGACACCATTAATTTTTTTACTGTCAAGACAGAATCTTGCAGAGCCATCTTTTTTCGTGACTAGAAGCACTGAACTAGACCAAACCGAACGTGACGGACGGACGACACCCATAGTTAGCATTTCCTTTAATTCATCTTCTAATAAGCGTTGACGCGCTGGAGACAACGGATAATAACGGTGCGTTATCGGAGGTCCTGTGGTCTCGATGTGATTTTGTACAAGATGAGAAAGACCCAAACCACATTTTTCCAATGATATTGTTTCAAATTTATCAATATTATTTTTCAGCCTGCGATTATCCTGAGGAGAAAGAAAACAAGCTGAAGTTATCTTCCTAACCTCATTAACCTGTTTTTCACTATTAACGGATGAGAAGTCTACTTCTAGAAACAATTGGGGAGCTAACTGGAATTGTCTCCAAAAGTCGACCCCCAAGATAATCGTAGGTGAAAGTGTCGGTATTACGAAAAACGAGATAATATGTTTTTTTATCCTTAAATGAAACCGGTATGTCCATGGTGCCAATAACATTTTGCTCTCTACCATCGGCAGTGGTAACAAAAGACTTTGTTAGCTTTTAAAATGCGAGCAAACATGTCACATCCCAAAATAATATCAATCTCACTAGGTATACAGAAAGATTTGTCTGCTAAGGGTAAATTGAATGACGCCCGGTTTATATTAACGGTAGGCAGTTTACTAATTATACTTTCTACCATATACGGTTGAATCGTATACGAGTGAGCATCGTTATATTGGGAGAACAGTTTGAGGCAAGTCATTCCCTTTGTTAGATTTCTAACGTCACCTATTCCCGTGACATGAGTGCTGGGAGATGATTATACTTAACGATTCAAACGTGAACAGTATTTACGCGTAACAATGTCCCTTTGGGAGCCGCTATCGATTAGTGCACGTATGTCAGTACCTGATCCTTAAGATCTCGAGTTAAGCAAACGGCGGTTCTCAAAAGTACTGTTTTATTTTCACGAAAGTACGAGTTTGTCACACTCAGCGATACTGGATTTGGAGTCTTTGAAATATTATTATCGCTATCTGTTTGTAACGTGGAAGACGGTATTGGGTCTAACTGTAGGTTTCGCATATCAGTTTGTTTGAAATGCAATAAAGTATGGTGATTGAGAGCGCATGATTTACACGTACTCTTAGATTTGTATGATCTTGGGTTCTACCTAGTACTAAGGCAGTTCACACAAACTTGCGAATTGGATGACTTAATGAAATTAATTCGATCGCGTGGTTCTAGACTAATAAACTTAGAACATTGATATAAAAGGTGCGATCCCTTTTGACAACAAAAACAAATGTCAATGGAGTGGTTGTCACTTTTCTCGACATTTATATATGTTTTTGCGGAGTTTTAAAGGAAATATTATTGTTTGAACCGAGGCGGGTGGATGTTGCTTGCGTAACTTGCGCACGAGTAAATATTCTTTGCTGTCCTCTTACAAATTCAATTAATTCTGAGCTCAACGGAAAACTATCATTGTCTCGAATAGAAGATTCAAAAGCTTTTAGGGTAGGTTCACATGACAAGTGCTTAACGCGCGTTTACGACAGAGTTCACATGGAGCTCGATTGTCTGGCCCTGAACGCGCGTTGCCGCGGCCGCCCTGGCAATACATAATAACCCTAATTATTATTTTTAATTTATAAACTAACGTTTAGACAAGATTTTTATGCATAGCACAAAGGGTAAAAATTATTATAAGCAATAATTATCAGCCTGAAACACTCATCAACATTGAAAAATCTTACGAGAAAAGTTACTTGCCGCCAACGGGACTTAAACCCGTGTCCTTCTGATTACCGGTCAGCTGCTCTGGACCACTGAGCTATGGGGGCTTATCAAATACCCGCCAAATAATTCAATATATACTAGTGTTTCATTCAACAATTACTGCTTATTATATTTTTTCCACCTGAAAACAACCAACTTTATTTTTGCGAGGGAGACATTGTAAGTGTTAAATCCCTCGCTAGGTGGCGTCGAGACAAATTATGACTACATTTATTGGGGAAATACTTAAACTTGTCAAATATTAATTATTATTTTTAATTTATAAACTAACGTTTAGACAAGATTTTTATGCATAGCACAAAGGGTTTTAGTTTGTCAAAAACTCACTGTCATGTCGCAAAACTAGAAGCTAGCTTCGCGATTAATCTTTTCAGACGTCTGTCATCCCGTGACAATGAACCATATGGTGCGGTTGTAGACATCTTCTTGTTCCGTTTAATTATATATATATATTTTTTAATATATTTTTATTTAATGAAAGAACATGATTTTATTAATTTCTGCGCCAATGAAGAGTACTAGCTCTTGAGCTTAGCGTAGTAGTTATTTTACAACTAGTTAACTTTTATAACATACATTTTACTTACAGTATACAATAAATATAAACTATATATAAATATAATATATAAACTACTATTTTTCACTTTTATAACATACATTTTACGTAGTGTATACAATAAATATAAACTATGTTGTGATGTTAATTTTTGATATGCTATGAATTGAAGTTATAACATTTTTATTGGTGTTGTTATGGTTGTTGATTTTTTTTTTAGATTAATTTGACCTTTTTCTTGAATGATACGATATCTGTTATTTTTTTAATTTCTTCGGGAAGACTATTAACATATTTTATGCCTTTGTAAATATAATTGTTGTGCATTTGTCGTGTTGAAAATAGAGGAATTTGGAAGTTAAATTTATGCCTTAATGATGAGTTGAGTTTAAATTTTTTAGTTACATTTTTTTTGAATATTTGTAGTATTAAATCTTTTTTATAGAGGTCTTCAATTTTTGGTACTTCGAAAATTTTGAACAATGATGCTGAAGGGAATGTTGGTTGTTTTTTTAAAATTACTTTAATAATTAGTTTTTTTACCACTTTTACAGGATTTACAATTTTTTCATATGCACCTCCCTATCCAATGATTCAGTACTGAATTAGTGATTGGACTAGTGCGTAATAGACTTTTTTTAGGTTGTTTAATTTGAGAATATTTCTTTAGCTAATGAATATATAGATATATTTCCTAATGCGTTTAACAAGTTCACATATGTGTCTGTTCCATTTCATATGTTGGTCTACAATTACACCCAGGTACTTTATTTCAGTTGCATGGTTTAATATGGTACATGAATTATTACAGACATCTTTGATACATTTTTTGTTGTGTATATTAATGTTGGGATAAGTTTTGGATTTATTTATTGAGAAAGGGATATGAACTGTTTTTTTTTGCATTGATTGTAAGAAGGTCTGTATCGAACCAGGTTTTTAGGATTTTGATGTCATTATTTGCATTTTTGTTTACAATTTTCTAGTCACTACCCTTAATTATGATAATCGTGTCGTCCGCGTAAGATATAACGGTTCCACTGAGGTTTTGTTTAAAAATATCGTTTACGTACATAATAAAAAGTAATGGTCCCAAAACAGTACCTTGCGGTATCCCAAAATCACTTGTGAGTGGTAGACTTGATGTGTGATTAATTTTTACAATTTGTGTTATTTTGTGAAGATAACTTTTTAGCCAATTTAGTGCTCTGTTATTAAAACCCACAACATTTAAATTTTGTATTAATTTGACATGTGATATACTAACGAAAGCTTTTTGGAGATCTACAAAAATACCAACACATTTTAATGATTTGTCTAAAGGGTCTTGTATGGTACTAGATAATTTAACAATGGCGTGTTTTGTGCTATTGTTTTCAATGAATTCAAACTGGTTTTTGTGAATTATGTTATTGATCTTAATGAAATGAGTTATTCTTTTTTTGGCAATTTTTTCAAATATTTTTGCAATGTTTGATAGTAAGGAAATAGGACGGTAATTGGTTGGTTCTTCCGGATTGCCGGTTTTAAATATTGGTACGATTACGGATTGTTTGTACATGGACGGAAATATTCCGGTTTGAAAACTTGTATTAATTATATGAGTTAATGGTTTTGATACTTGTGATTTTATACATTTCAGTGTTTGTATTGTGATCCCATCAAAACCCGGGGAACAACCAACTTTCATACTTGTAATGATTTGTTCGATTTCTTCTTTTGTTGTTGGTTGAAATAGTTCAAAGGTGTACTCATTATTTACTGTAGTGTTTGGGTCATTTGGGGTCAGGTCTTGTTGGATTTCGCTAGCGAGGTTTTTTCCTACATTAGCAAAAAAGTTGTTGAATATAGGTAATATAATATAATATAATATAGTATAGGTCATCCCTAGCATGGAGGGTGAAATATCACAAAAAACTATATGTACTCTCGATAATTCATGTATTAAATAAATAAATAAATAAATATTTGCGGCTTCTAAGGGTTTATCTTTACAGCAAGTGTTTGAATCATTATGTCTTATTGTGTTGATTGTTTTATTTTTTAATTGTTTTTTATCTATAATTTCATTTATGATGGACCAAGTCTTTTAACTGTCATTTTTAGCTAATTCAGGTTATTTTTTGTAGTAGTCATCCTTTATGTTTTTTATAAGATATGTAAGTTTTTTTTTATAAGCTTTGAAATGTTTTTGTAATGTTATGTTTTCCGGTTGTTTTGTATATTGTCTATAGAGTGTTTCTTTGTGTCTAATTGAGATGATTAATCCTTGGGTTATCCATGGTTTGATTGGCTTAAATTTTGAGGATGGTTTTTGAGATGTGATATTCCTACAAGCATTTATGTGTAAATTCAGTTTTTTATCAAATATTTTGCAGCATTCTTCTACATCGTTTCATTTATATATTTCTAGCCATTCTTTTTCGTTACTTAATATTTTGGTGAGAGAATTTATATTAATACTATGTTTTGTATTTATCAGTATTATTAACCGGAGTTGTGGTTGGTAATGAGAGGTTTTGATGTTTGTAGTCGTATTTAAATATACATGCATAATGATCCGTTACAGTTGTTTTTATTACAGCAGATGATATATTTTGTATATCTTTGGTGTTGGTAAATATATGATCGATACAAGATGGTCGTTGTCCAATAATGTTTCTGGCATATGAATTTATACATGAAATGTAATTTAATTCTGCTAAAATATTTAGATAGTTATCTTTATCGTTAGAGTAGTAATCATTAGCAATATTCAGGTTAATATCTCCGATGATTATTGTCCTTTTGTTTTTATGATGTAATATATTTTTTTTTCTATGTATGTGGTTAGAACAGAAGAGTGTGTCCGATATATAGCAATGATATTAAATGATTTATTCATAAGTTTATCTCCAAGTTTAATAAATTAACATTGTTCACCATTATTTCATTTACACTTGTGACAGCATAAATATTAGATACGAATATGGCAACGCCATTATTCCTGTTAATTTTATATTTTGTGGCGTAGTATGAGTAACCCGGTATATTATAATTAATTTCGCTCGATGAATGCATCTCTGATAATATTATACAATCAAGTCTATTTAATTGTCTAATAGTTATAAGAAATTCTTCAAAATTTTTTTCCAAACTTCTAACGTTCATGTGTATTATTATTAGGCTGGCTGTAGGTTTTACATCTATAAAACCTATAAAAAAAATTGTTTTATTTGCCATGTCAAAAATTCTTTCATCTATTTTATATGATTTATCGATTGCGTTTATTATAAAGTCGTTCATTTTGAGGTAGTAATAAATATAACAATAATGTTGACGCTCGGCTGGAAATACACTTCACCTTTGCAAATATAGTAATATATGTGTTGACTTGTGTATTTACAAGTAATGTAGAATTTCATTATGAAATATTTTGAAAATTTGTAAGTGTTGTGGCTATTATATGCTGTTTTTGTGAATTTGTATATAATGAAGAAGGAATAATTAAAGAGGTTTACAGTGTTGGCAAAGCTAGGAAAAAAAATAATAATTCAGGGTACGTTGGATTTGAAAGGAACAATTTGGATTTGAAATGGAACAATAATATCCGAGAACATGCTTATAATGTTTATTTTGAAACGAATAAATTTGTAAAATATTTAAATTTACGCGCAATGCTAAGTTCTTCTTGTTCCGACTAATTATTAAATGTAACAATAATACAGCCCAAGAATATGCTTATAATGTTTATTTGAAACGAATAAACTAAATATTTAAATTAACATGCGGTTCACTTTGACCCCAACAATTGTGAGGGGATTAACAGTGGGGTTAAATTTGACCCCGACAACGGTAAGGGGTTAACAGCACTGAATTAAAATGTATTAATCAAGTTGTGACGATCGCATTGGATTAAATTACAAGGTTTAGTACTAAAGTACTAGATATCGAGATCGGTGCAATTGTCTTGTTCTTGTCTTCCCACTTTGAGATTTTTACCCCTCGTCTAATAGTATGTAACGTTATAGGCTTAAATGACATCTGTAACTGTTTTTTTCTATATTTAAAAAAAACACCATTCAAATTTTAACAGATAATCGCTAGTGTTTCTAGATATCTTCTCTCAGTAAATTATCTTAAAAGATAACATGGATTGATAACGATACAATTGTGATTTTTTAATAGAAACCTGAGAACGTGCTTAAATCTGTGTTTAAATAAATATTCCATCATTTGAATAATTAAAGTGGTGAATTGCATGAATCATTGTAGGTAACTCTGACTGTAACATAATTTTGCCATAATACCAGAAATAGAAAGGTGCCGTGGAGTTTACCTACCAACAGGCGCTATAAAATAAATTGTTCCAGGACGAATAACTATAAATATAATGCATCATTGTGAGGAATGTAAGCTGAACGCGATAACCGACGAGATAATGACTTGCAGTCAATGTTCCCAAAGCTATCATTTTAAATGTGTAGGAACTTCCAAAGAAAATTACACAAAGCAGTCTAAATAATATAGAGCTACTTGGTAATGTCTCCCTTGCAAAGGAAAACGGAAATTTACTGGAAATAACGCAGACACTCTGATTCTTCAACCTCCCACCATATTGAACGGACAAGCAACAGGTTCCAAACAAAAGATTAAAATCTCAATAAATATCTTAAATATTTGAATAATCTTTAATAATCATCCTCCATTCCTATTTAAACACATAATAAATTGATTTGTCTTCGGCTATCAGGTATTTTGACATGTAAACACAACATAAGCCGAAGTCATAGATAAAATGTAACGAGAAACCGTCATAGACAATTCGAGGTATTCTTAGAACAGCTAGCACTGATAAGTTCCGAAAAGAAAAAAAAAATAGAACTCTACCTAGCACATTGTCCATAGTCTATGACCGATTTCTATGCTTTCAAACAATAACAATGAAAATGACAATCCATTTTAGGTTATAGGAGGTAGGTATTTCAGATATTATGCATAACTGTGTGGTATTGAAAAAAAATCAATAAATACGAGATTAATCATTTATAAGGTACCCACAATATTATTACGCATAGTATCTCTTTACGAATTCACGCCGGTAATAGTGCCAGCAAATTGAAATAATGAGATTTGTTGTCATTTCCAATCACCGTCACTGCAATCATAGGTTATGACAGCGACCAAGTTTAATAATAACAAACGAAATTAAGACCTCCACTGAACAGATGAATAATAATTTTTTGGGCTCTTTACATTACAGGGCGAAGAAAACATTTTCAGGAATGCTATAAATCGGGACCAGACAGCGTATGGAGCGCCATATTGTTATCAATTATGAGCGTAATGACATATTGTTATGTGTGTGTGTTATATTTTAAAGGGAAATGTAACGATGAGCCTTGGTCGGGCTCGGGTGTAATCTGCCAGTCAACTTTGATTTCTTCTCAGGAAATCTTGGACGCCAAACCCAGTCTAATGTCTGGGTATGTCAACTAGCGGAGATCACGATACTCAATTCTCAGAGTGTGGGCCATGGTTTCATAGCATTCCAAGCTGCACAAGGAATCTACATAATAAAACAAAGTGTAGAGTAGAAATTCGGTACACTGTATTGACATGATAAACATAATAAAACAAGTTGTATGGACTCACCCCCGGGACCAATTTCGTAATTTATGCTATTCCTAGCTACACTAATTAAATTTTACTGCCGCCGTTCCCCCGATGTCGCGTGAACCAACACCACCTCCTGGTGGCAAGGGAGGTCCCAACCTCTGCGGCTCAGCTTGTGCCTGCGACCTCCACGGCGGTCGCACGGAGGGAATGATAGACCTGGACCCTCAGAGAAAGGGAGGAGTACCCAAACTCTCCTCCAAATTGTATAGGAAGGCTCGTCAGCAATCGAGGCGGAGTATTGTTCAACACTGCGGTAATCTCGGGTTTGTTCCATAAATAAACCCCCGGTGGGAATTCGATGTTTGCCCTGCATTCAATGACGGGCGCGGCGGGTTATTATTTACACCGATCTCTCGGATAAAGAGGTACATTAAACATAACAATCGAACATCGCCATTAACTCGTGTTCACTTTGGGGACCCGCGCGAAACTCACGTTTTACGTGAATAAATCTTTGAAATTAATATTTTTTTTAAAAAACACAACGTGTTTCCTTCCCCCGGATGCAGATGCCCAACACTTGGATTTCAATCACATCGTATTTAAAACTTAATAATTAAGTGACCGTTGTTTTCACGGCGTACCGCACATATCGCCGTCAAAACCAGAGTACGGAAGCGGAAAAAAAACGCCGCCTACCGACGCGTTGAACGAAACTCCCCCAGCTTTGCCAACCTAACCAATTAAAATGCATTTAAAAAATAGTACCTAACTTACGATAAATACAATCGCTTCATATTGTCAACCAACACATATGCAAATGCAAAATCAAAAAACTTAACCATTATTAGATGAAATTCAAAGTAAAGAATGCTAGTATAAACTTATAAATAAATTTTCACAAATAACTCATGGTAAAATTAATATAAATAAATATTAATGCATTTTCAAAGAAAATAGTGTTGTAATTAATAACATCGCTAAAAATAGATGTCGCTGAATCCACACAGCAAAATAATTCCAAATTTATTTATTAAATACCAATGTATAACTTGAGACCTATACAAAAATATCCATCAAATGCGAAATGTGTAAAAGACTGTAAATAACCAAAGTCTATGTGCAATAAAAGATAAAGACCTGATATTCAATTATGATCTCTAAAAAAATCAATTATAAACAAAAAAGCTTTACTGAAGCTACCATAGATGTCGCTCCTGGTATCAATATTTAGTATCCCCTATTTAAAATGAAAAACAACCCTTTACAAACCCCTAAAAACAATGAAAATAGTAGTAAAAAATTTTTTTTATAAAATATTGGTAATAAATTAAATTGATAGCAAATAAAATTGAAGATCATCAAACAGATACCTAACATTTAAGATATAAGAACAGAAACAGTGTGAACACAAAATATTGAAATTCATGAAAATTGTATTGTTATTTTAAAACCAAATAAATATCATTTTTAAAATTTTAAATACTTATAATAAATATAAGAAAATTTGTCTATTGATTGTACTTCTTTATTGGTATTATTTATGACAAAACAAATCATGTGTTGCTCTGTTAACAAAGAAACTACATTTGAAGTTTATTTGTCGATCTTAAAAAACATTATAACACTTTAACACTTATTTTTCTGATATCTTGATTAATTGAATCTCTGCTACATAGCTCATCAAAAACAATAATAATCTGTTTGTATGTCACCATGACAACACATCAAATGAATCACATTTGAAAAGTAATTCATTATTTGAATACGAAGGAATCCCTATGCATACCTGGGTAGGTATTCCTTTACATAAATAATATTAAAAAAATATCTTTAATGCAAAAAAAACAGTATATAATGTGACAGACATAACTGTAAAATTTAAAAAAAATATACTACTGTCTTTTCCCGAACAATAAATTATAACGCATTCATTATATGTTAAACATAAAACACCCACACAATATAAATACTTAATAAGTACACATAATCATATCTCGTGTAAATCCTCAAAATAGAAAGGATGTAGTAAATTTACTAACATTTACTGTAATATTATCTTCAAAAAAAAATATTCACCATATCACGATGAACCACTTGTGTTATAATCACAACGTATGGCCCAATACAAAATGTTATTCCGCTATAACCTCCGAGGAGATGGAAATTAAAAGTAAATATTCCAATTACTCAGAACTATCAAGTAACAAGTATATTTTATGAAAAGCCTTTCATTATGATCAACTATACAAAGAATACGCCTTACATCATTTGAAAATCCTCCGAAGAGATGATATACAACAAACTCGTAATTATTAATCATGATAAGATCATGAAAATAAGCGTAGCCACGCTAAATAAGTATTTTCAAGTGCTAAACGTTCGCATTTTCCGCGACAACCTGACGAGGAAATCATCTTGATCAGAAAATAAATCTGCGACACCAACCATTTGGTACCACCGCAAAAATGACCTGTTTTATCCAGGCAATTACTTCACCCACCAGTGAATCTAACCTGAACGACATGTATTATACAAAACAAAACAATTACAGACAGACAGACGTACACCAACACGTCCAATCCAAAACAAATACGTGTTCCATGTTTTGAAAAGGATGTGATTGAAAAAAAATGAGCAGTGACGTGTGACGGAGCAAGCCACCGCTGATTTCTCTAAATATAAAAGAACATTTAACCCCTCCAAAATTAGCCCTTTTAACCCTTAAACTGTCTCAAACAAAATAGACATTTTACGAAAACTTTTTGTTATTACCGCTTCACAATTAAAGCTCTATAAATGAAACATTTGTGAACGTAGCCGAATAGTAAAAACTGTTTTAGAAAGGTTACAAAATAAGCTTTCAAATTATTATATTACAAATAAATAAGCATTTGTAAATATTAAAATTTGGATCGCAAACTTTCAAAATAGGTAAAAATGACTCACGTGATGTTTTTTTATGTGAAAACGGTACTAAAATCACAGATTATGTAAACAACAATACTTATTCTATTGTATATATGTGTAATAAACACTTTTGTCACCTCAATTTTTATCATTTCAAATAAAAATTAAAAATGTCGAGCGCGGACGAGCCGCCGGTAGTAAATTCGTTTGTCAACTATTTATAGCTGCAACATAAAAAATATATTTCAGACCAACTCAATCTTTATCGCAAACAAATTAGTTAAAAGAGATCTTCAAATGTAAATACGAAAGGAAACAAATATTTCTATTTCAAGGACTATATTGGTTAGATTTTTGTGCGGACGTCCAATGAAATCAGACTACCAAAAAAGGACAAAGCCAATATGCAAAACAGTTTATTCTACAAAGGGGTGAAATAACGCCCTGCCGGAAACAATAAAAATAAAATAAATGTTTTTGTTTTGAAATGTATTACTTTTCATGTACATTTAATACTTAAATTTTAATTTTTTCTGCAAGTAGAAAATTTAAGTAACAAATCTTCATGGAAAATAATAATAAATTTACATAAAAATAAAAACAATGAAAAGTTTCACTTTTCATGTACATTTGTTAAATAAATTTTAAAAATTTCTGCAAGTTGCAAATTTAAGTAACAAATGTACGTGAAAAGTCAAACTCTTCAAAACAAAAATGTGTAAAAATTGTTACATAGCTAATTCCCAAGAAATATAAAAAATAAAACCAACGTAATATTAAAAATAGTTTTCTAAGAAGCACAATAATGTTTAATGGTATTTGAGTTACCTATAATTTATAATTTGTAAACTGAAATGGGACTAAAAAAAATATTATTTAGGTACATGTGGCGGCCACTTTTGCCGAATTTCATTGCGCCGCCACTGGCGCCAAAAGAACACGCGAGAAATTACGAATATTTTTGTCAACTACGCGACTGACAGCTGATTCCCGTTATGTATTTCTATAGATGGGGATGTACAGCTTGATCTACTATCGACCTTTAACTTTTTGTTTTAGGGATGTAACTAAAACAATAACGGAGTTAGAACGATTTCCCTGGAAACACATGCGCTGACGTATAAACACGCTTATTATACTTGGCTGCTGTCCTATTTCTAACGCTTATATATGCTTACGTTGCGGAGGGGTTAACAAAAACTGATAAAAAAAATTTCCTCAAAAGAGACACGGTAACCGATGAAAGTGAAAAATTTATCTGGGCTAACTTGAAATGCAAGTATATATGGTTTCAGATATCACGCAACGTAACCAAATTTAATTCGCAGCGAATCATGACAAGATTTGTTCCATATTATTTATAAAACCATACAAAATCGTCCAAGGTATATATTTTTTTTTTTTTTAATCACTAAAAATGACCTAATATATAATCAAAATAACTATTGCATCGCATGGCATCTATTGAGTACTATGAAAACTAATGGCAAACATACTAATAATTTAGCGAAGCCTCAAAACCCAAAGCAAGAAACTACCACTATTTGACCACAGATGTCGTTATGAGAAAAATTTTTGGAAAAATAATTAAAAATTATCCTAATACTCAGTAATGAAAAGAAAAACACAGCACGCACCAACATTATGTTATAACATGTAAAGCCCTAAAAGGATATATAAACAATGCTAGAATGAACCGTAAATTAATCTCCCGTTACCGCGAAATATCGAAAATACCGATAAAATAAATATGTATGCAAATTAATAGGAATCCTGAGAACAAAATTAAATGTCAAATTATCTAAAATTTAAATTTCTCAAAATGACCCAATATATAAAACCCAATAGAACAAAAACTAAATGCTTGAGAGATCAAACCAACATGTGTGATATGTAAGTTACGATCAAAACGAGCCACCTTTCAATCGTCACACCTATCAGAAATGTCATCCGATGCTATCAAGAATGAAAGAATCTACCCTGATAAGATATTATTAGAAAATGATACCACAGATTACTGCACACATAATCTGAAATCGGAACATATATAAAACTTATCAACCCACAATAAAGAACAGTTATAAAACAACAATTTAAACAAAAGAAATTGAATCCCCATAAGCTAAACGATAGTATTTGTCAAAAAAAATGAGCCTCATGTAAGCTCCATAAAATTTGAGAGAACTATCAACTGCAGAAAAGTCGGATCTAATTAAATAAAAAAAAATTACCATTAGAAGATAATAAAGGAATTAATGATTTAAAAACTTCCCATAAGTCAAAATCTGTCAAAAAAATTATGTCTACTTCTAATAAAATAAATGAAAAAAATTAAACCCGCTAGTTGCAAAGAACCGGTCACAGCAAAATCCCCAGTACAACGTGTAGAAATCTGACCTCTCAAATGACTCCTACAGCTATAACTCGAGAATAACTGGCACGTACTGAAAACATATTTTTGAAAATGTTATACAAAGAGTAAAATATTTGAAAACATGGTTAAAGGAAAAAAAATCAAACAAAAGACTGACAAAGATACTTGTTTGTGACAAAATTTCACTTGGGTCGCATGAAAAATAAAATTTGTTAATATACTAAATGAACAGGAAGTAAATGATCAAAAATAAGATAATGTTTTATGAAATAATGAAGAAACTCAGTGAATATCCCAGTAAAAAGTGTGAAACGCAGATTCATTAAGGTATTAATAATTAAACTCAATTAAATTTAGTTGCAAGGAATTTCCTTAGAAATGTAAAATAAAATTATATCATTTAAATTATTATACTTTGCAAAATGAAGCTCAAAGATCTGAAAAAAACTACATTCTGAAACCGAATTAATCAAGACAAGAAAGAAAATTTTAAATAATTGTTAACTTACATTATTTGATTTTTTTTCATTAAAGTGTGGTCCATATTTAAAGTTTAATCGGAACAATACCATATCATCCGAAATAAAGGCCATGTGTCATGATTGCTATCTTGTAACAATGTGTAGGCTCAATATGTACCTACATAAATACTGTAAAGGAAATCAGAAAATAATTAGACGCTTTTGTATTTAATAAATTGCATAAAACCCGGAATATGAAAAAATAGACAGTTCAAAATCACAGAACAAGAAAGATTGAAATAGTCATTAACAGTTCCAAAGTTTGTCACAATTGATCTGCGAGAAGGGAAAAAAATGCTTGTGCATTGATTAATATATCAAGGAATTGATTAAAATAGAATTAGCGAGATCCAGGATTGACACAAAAGAATTTTGCAATAATAAGTAAATAAATAAATGTTAAGAATGACTTACACTTCCAAATTGTGAATCCAAACAGAAACGCGGATGATTTCACAGAAATCAACACCAAAAAAATGTACCCACAATATAAGATAATTAAAGAAGCGAAACAATATATGATAATAATAGTTCAAACCACGTCGGGCGCTAAAATATAGCGTATAAAAGAAAAAAGTGCTAAAATGTACCATAATAAAGGGTGTGGGCGTACTAAACATCTGAGATGTCAATGTGTAATTGAGGTTATGTTAAGTTACTGTTCAACTAAACGAATGGCATATACAAAAGATGCAGTAGACAAAATTTATCTGCTAGTACTACATAATAAATAATAAGTATAATCATGTAACCATAATATTATGTCCTACCAGTATGCACTCTAATACCTATGGCTTAGAAACATATCATAGGTACCTATTTTTCATATCGCTTTGTATACTCAGTAATACCTTCCTTTTATTTATTATATTTTTTTTTTAAATTTGGTTATCTTCAATATTTGGCTCCTAAGAGCATTTCTTACTGTTTACTTGTCATACTTTTTTTTTATATTTATAACTTTTGTACTTTATATTATTTACAAAGGTAACTTATAGTTTATATTATTTCCTGCCTTTCAACTTTTTATCTTAACTTTTTACTTTTACATTATACTTTATATTTTATAGTTTACACTTTTACTTTATACTTTCATTTTATACATCATAATTCTATTTACTACTCATTACCTTAACTCCTTTCTTTTACCCTTTGTTTTTATATTTAACTTTACATTCACTTTCTTATGTTATTGTATCATAATATATATAAATATAATTATGTCAATGGCACATGTTGTGCCGTATGTTTTGAAATAAATAAATAGCTCAGTGTGGGTAGGTAGCATGTAAAAGATAAAATAATACTTAATAAATCAAACACTTTCTTAGGCAAGATATTTGATAATTATCACAGGGATTGTATAACATGAAAGACTCTACATTATTAAAAATAATTAATCATCAAGGTGCGGTGACTGTTCGAAGAAAGCAGCCATATTATTAACATAATTGCTTCTAAGTTAAAAGTTAAGTAGGCGCCAGTCGTTTATAAAAAACCCCAAACTACTAAACGACAAATAGTCAAATATCTTATAAATGAGAAAACCAATAAAATAAAAATAATAATACGTGAATGGTGACATGTTGAATTCTTCCGTAAAATCACGCCACCGGTCGAGTTTCTGTTTGGAGTCACATATGTGGAACGCCCTCTGCGCTCAGCAGCCTGGATCTCCTTGAAGTACTCTTGCTTCCCTAACCTCTCGTACCTTCCACGATCATGGCAACCAACCTAGCCATGTAAACAATGCCAACCGCAAATAAGTGCAATCGCGGTTCCTACCGCTATAACCTGACGCGATTAAATTCAAACAATTGCAAAGGGTCACTATCGTTAAATCTGTACAGCATGTGCTGATAACGTCGGCATTCTTCTTGCACCACAATTTGTAGATACATTTGTTTTATGTCAGCGGTTATAGCTATGACGAATGATCGGAAATTGAGGATAATGCGAAACAGATCACCTTGTAAATTATTACCGGTGTGTAGAATATCATTAAGCGAGTAACCAAAATCGGATTCCATGTTCGCGTTCAGCACCATCCGGTTTTGGTGGTCAGTTTATCTTCGCCAACTACGATATGATGCGGGATTACGTAATGCGGTAAATCAGAATTGTCAACTGGGGAAATGTACCCTTTCTGAAGGTATTCGCGCAATATTTGTCATATTCGATTTTTATGGCGTGTTGAAATTTTAAGCGGTGTTCGAGAGATCGATACCTCTGCTTGGCTGCCGACAATGACGCGCTAAGGACAGATGGACTTTTTCAAAACGGTAACGCGACGATATAACGACCTGTCGTGTCACGAGAAGTCGTGAGCTTGAATTGTTCCTCACATTCTTGTTCATCAAGCGTTAAAAACTTCTCGTCCGGAATGTCTTCCAATTCGAAGAAGCGTGCAAGAGAAAAATCATTGTTTTTTGCGAACGTACAAATGATTGCGTAGAGTAGTTACTTGGGGTTTTAATCATCGTCGGAGCAGTGTCTAAGATTAAATACCCTAAAATAGTTTCAATTGCAAACGGTTGACCAGGGGGACCTGATATTTTGTTGGCCTTTAAAATGCGAGCAAACATATCACATCCTAAAATAATATCAATCTCACCAGGCATACAGAAAGTTTTGTCTGCTAAAGGTAAATTGTCGAGATACGATAATTAGGCGCAGTTTATATTAACGGTAGGCAGTTCACTAGTGATACTTTCTACCACATACGGTTGAATCGTATGCATGAGAAGAGGAACTTTCCCTTCTGAATGGAAGAGGAGCGTGCTTAGGATTATACCAAAGGCGAACGATAAACCAAGGTCGGACGTGAAAGCGTACCGTCCAATCACCCTGCTACCTGTCCTGGGGAAGATCCTGAAGAAACTGATTAGGCAGCGTTTACGTCAAACCTTATCCCCACCCTGCGAGCGGCAGTTCGGTTTTGTCCCCGGTATGTCCACTGAGCACGCCATCACGTATGCGCTTGACTGGGTGAAGGCTTGCCAAAAGAGGTACGTAATAGCAATCTTCCTCGATATCACTGGTGCCTTCGATCATGCGTGGTGGCCGATGATACTTGTCAAGCTCAAAAATAGGAAATGTCCACCAAATCTGTTCAAGATCTGCGCTGATTACCTCTGCGACAGAACGGTCATCCTTTTTTTGTTGAACGGTCATCTGATTGAACGAATAGTTGACATGGGTTGTCCTCAGGGTTCAATCCTTGGACCTGAGTTTTGGAACATTTTTTTTGACGATTCCTCCAGGCTGCCCTTGCCTGAAGGATGTATCTCGGTGGATTTCGCTGATGACAAATTGTATCTGGTCTCGGGGAACAGCAGAAAAGAAGTTGAGAGTAAAGCTGAAGAGGTTTTAAGTGTGACCTTAGAATGGGGAAAGAGAAATCGGCTGACCTTTGCTCCCCACAAGACCATGGGACTCCTGATGAAGGGTAACCTCAATAGAAGTAGAAATCCCACTGTCAAAATGGGAGATACCAATATCCGATTCGTTGAGAACACTAAATATCTAGGCGTCACTTTGGATCGAACGTCCTCATTCTTGACCCATGTTAAAAGCGTATCAAGTAAGGCCCAGGCCCTCTTTTTGAAATTGAGAAGAATCTCTACTGCTGAGTGGGGACTGCGTTCTCCAGCGCTCCGACTCCTATACAGGGGGGCTTACGTGGCGCAAGTCTCGTATGCGGCCTCTGTGTGGGAGCACCGCCTGGAGAATGCACTCATACTCTCGGCGCTAAAGAGAGGCCAGCGAGTCCCCTTGCTGGCGCTTTTGGGTCCGTACAGAATAGTCGCTTCGGACGCTTTGCCAGTTTTGGCCGGTGTTTTGCCTATCGATCTTGAAATTAGGGAGGTGTTAACAAAGAAGCTTCTAACAAGAGAAAGAACTGCAACCCATCATGGTATTGAGCTAATACCAGGTGGAGCGGTTTCCCTCCCAGGATTTCTTAGAGAGATGCGAGAAAGAACTTTGAGAGAATGACAGGAACGTTGGGATAGGTCAAATACGGGAAGGTGGACTTTCTCCTTCTTCCCGTCAGTTAAACTCAGAATGGAAGGGGCGTACATCACTAGGGATCATCATATGACCCAACTTCTGTCCGGCCATGGGGAGTTCAGAGGGAGACTTCATAGTCTCTCTCTATCACCCCATCCTAACTGCGCTTGCGGTAATACTGATCAAACAGCCGAGCACATTCTGGGGCACTGCGAGATTTTGACGGATGCCCGAGAGGAAATGCTCGATGGCTTGCAAGTTACTACGAGACCAGCTTGGAACGCGGATCTCGTTTCGAATAAGGTGAACTTTGAGTGTTTGAGGAAATTTACGAAAGTCTGGGTAGAGAGATGGCCTGATCTTAGAGTCGCTGACTAGCTGTAAAATCATGTAGTTGCCAGGTGTATCTGCTCTTGAATCCACGGACATTCCCTTTACTTTATTACATCTACTGCAAGAATTTTATTTTTTTTTGCTTTATATCTGCATTTTTTTTTGTTATATCATATCTATCTTAGGTACCTTTATCTTATTCTATTGTATACATTTTTTTCCTTTTTCTTTTATTTGTGTGTCACTATCTTTTATTGCCTATTTTATTTCTTTTCACATGGTTTCTTTTAGATTTAACCAAGCTATGCTAGACGATGTTTTATCGAGATACCTGTTTATTATTTTCATTATTTTTCATCATTTTTGTGTGATTTTATTTTTTTTCCATCTTCATATTCCAAGGAACACTATTGATACAACTAACATACTCGACTTTGTTTTTTTAGTTTGTTTTGGTTTCTTTGTTCTCTTTTTCTTTTAAGTCTCACAATGCTACTTTGCTTCGCTCAGAAGGCTGAACTGAACTGCGTCTATCTATTTTGTTATGTTTCTTTTTCCCCTTCTGGGGGTGCGCTAGACCTCGTCCTTGCATCAACAGGAGTCCTCTAAAATCAATTGCGCCACCGCCAGCAACATGTGCAGGCTTTAGGTTTGGGGGGGCGACCTCGGCTCTCCTTCGCCTTGCCTCCGGCTACTCGAAGCTGAATTCCTTAGAGTCGTCGAGTATTTCCCCCCAATCTCCCATTTCTTTTCTTTGAGACATCACCGAGGAACCGGCTAAGGGGCTCGGAAGCTGAGTGTGGTTCACGACTAGACTAACCGACTTCCAATCGATTGGAGAGGACTCCCAACCGTTTGCCATGCCCTTATTACTTATCTACTGTGTCTTTCTCCCAAACAGGTGCTTGTAGGATACGCTGGATACAATCACCCAGCGCTTGCCACCTCGTGGACTTTCACCAACCTGTCCCACTGTCTTGTCTATATTTTGTCATACTAACACATATTGTATTTGTATTTCCTGCTAAGCACTTGCATGCTGCTTATTAACACCGTATGCAGGAACATTGGAGGTTTAGTTTCGTTTTCAAATGTAGAGTCGTTTTTACCAAAAAAATTAGAGTCCTTGCAAGAGCCTTGAAGGGGTAACCATCTGTTGAAATGTCCTCCAATGGTTGAATAGTATACGAGTGAGCATCCTTATATTGGGAGAATAGTTTGAGGCAAGTAATTCCTTTTGTTAGATTTCTTACGTCACCTATTCCCATGAAATAAGTGCTGGGAGATGATTGTACTGTAAGATTCCAACATTTACGCGTTTACGCGTAACAATGTCCCTTTGGGAGCCGCTATCGATTAGCGCACGTATTGTCTATACCTGACCCTTAAGATCTCGAGATAAAGAAATGGCGGTTCCCAGAAGTACTGTTGTATTTTCAAGAGAGTACGTGTTTGTCACACACAGCGATACTGGATTCGGAGACTTTGAAACATTATTATCGCTATCTGTTTACGGCGTGGAAGACGGTACTGGGTCTGACTGTGTTTTTTGCCTATCAGTTTGCTTGAAATGCAATAAGGTGTGGTGATTAAGAGCGCATGATTTGCATGTACTCTTCGATTTGCATGGTCTGGTGTTGTGCCTATTACTGAGGCAGTTCACACAAACTTGCGTATTGGATGACTTAACGAAATTAAATCGATCGCGTGGTTTCAGACTAATAAATTTAGAACATTGATATTAAAGGTGCGATGCCTTTTGACAACAAAAACAAATGTCAATTGAGTGATTGTCACTTTTCTCGACATTTATAAATGTCTTTGTGGAGTTTGTCCTTTGCGGTTAAACAGAAGTATTATTATTTGAACCGAGGCGGCTGGATGTTGCTTGCGTAACTTGCGAACGAGTAAGTATTCTTTGCTGTACTGAAAACTTTCATTATCTCGAATAGAAGATTCGAAGGGTTTTACTGTCTCCATATCAAGGCGTTTAATACCCAGATATAGCAACATAAATTCTGCGAGATCTTTAATTTGCAATTGTTTCAGCGCGGCAATGTTGGTCGCATACGTGTCTGCAAAATTTTCTAAGGAAGCGGGCGTGACCGAATTAACTGCAGGCATTTTCAATAACCAGTCAAAATATGATTCTGCGAGAATGCGATGATCGTTTTATTTATTACATAAGGTATCCCAGATCACCTGGTAATTTGTATTAGTGGGTGTGGTCGTCTTACAAATAGTTTATGCCTTTCCCGTCAACTTAGATATGAGAAATTGCATCTTTTCAGAATTGTCCAATGAACTATTTTTATGAATAACGGAGACATAGGTCTCATAAAATAGACGCCAATTTTCCGATTTTCCGATTTTCCGTCAAAACATGCAATTTCTAATGGCGGTAATTTGATGTGATGACGCGGTGTCTCTAATGGATTTGAATACATGCTTGACTCGGTAAATTTAATGATACCGTACATTTCCTCAAATGCGTTCAGTTGAGTGTACTCGATGACTGCGTCTGGGTTAATTTCTAGTTCACAATCGACCATTTCCTCAAATGCGTTCAGTTGAGTGTACTCGACGACTGCGTCTGGGTTAATTTCTAGTTCACAATCGACCTTTTCGTCTAGAATCGTGATAAATTCAGAACGAATTCTTTCTATGGTGCCAGCGCCTGATAAAAATGCTTGACGATTTGTAGCGCTATGAGCCGATTTCTTTATTTTGTCAAAGACTGACTGTAATGTGGCAAAACTTTTGTAACATTAAATAACTTGGTGTGCAGGAAAGTGTCAAATAATAGTCTGTAATCTGTATATCACGGTTTATTGATGATTTCAACACAATATGACATAACCAGCGGTTCCGTTCTGTTTTACTCTCCCTCCATAAACGGAACTCAACTTGCCGTCGCAACCGCAAACCCCTCCTCTTCTTCCATTTCTGCTAGGCTGCTAATTCCGTCCCATTGCTGGTCACATACACATAAATGGGTGTTACACTCGTCCATCCTGATTAGTAGTCGTGTCCTCACGGCTCTATCTCTGTGCCATAATAATTCTAGAAGCATACAAACATAATACCATTTGCCACTAATGTGACATTACTCGCCACCAATGTGACATACTCTCGCCACCAATGTGACATAATAACATCAAATAGTATTGCTCGACACCTGAGTTAAGGTGACATACAATCGCCACCAACGTGACATAATAAAATAGTATTGCTCGACACCTGAGTTAAGGTGACATACAATCGCCACCAATGTGACATAATATAATAAAATAGTATTGCTCGACACCTGAGTTAAGGTGACATACAATCGCCACCAACGTGACATAATATAGTATTGCTTGACACCCGAGTTAAGGTGACATACAATCGCCACCAACGTGTCATAATATAATAAAATAGTATTGCTCGACACCTGAGTTAAGGTGACATACAATCGCCACCAATGTGACATACAGTCGCCACCAACGTGACATAATATAATAAAATAGTATTGCTCGACACCTGAGTAAAGGTGACATACAATCGCCACCAATGTGACATACAGTCGCCACCAACGTGACATAATATAATAAAATAGTATTGCTCGACACCTGGGTTAAGGTGACATACAATCGCCACCAACGTGACATAATATAATAAAATAGTATTGCTCGACACCTGAGTTAAGGTGACGTACAATCGCCACCAACGTGACATAATAAAATAGTATTGCTCGACACCAGAGTTAAGGTGACATACAATCGCCACCAACGTGACATAATAAAATAGTATTGCTCGACACCTGAGTTAAGGTGACATACAATCGCCACCAATGTGACATACAATCGCCACCAACGTGACTTAATATAATAAAATAGTACTGCTTGACACCTGAGTTAAGGTGACATACAATCGCCACCAATGTGACATACAGTCGCCACCAACGTGACATAATATAATAAAATAGTATTGCTCGACACCTGAGTTAAGGTGACATACAATCGCCACCAATGTGACATACAGTCGCCACCAACGTGACATAATATAATAAAATAGTATTGCTCGACACCTGAGTTAAGGTGACATACAATCGCCACCAATGTGACATACAATCGCCACCAGCGTGACATAATATAATAAAATAGTATTGCTCGACACCTGAGTTACGGTGACATACAATCGCCACCAATGTGACATACAGTCGCCACCAACGTGACATAATATAATAAAATAGTATTGCTCGACACCTGAGTTAAGGTGACATACAATCGCCACCAATGTGACATACAGTCGCAACCAACGTGACATAATATAATAAAATAGTATTGCTCGACACCTGGGTTAAGGTGACATACAATCGCCACCAACGTGACATATCTTTATCTTGTATCTATCGGTCACTTTATAAGGACAACCATACAGAAAATTGACTCTTTTAATGAAGTCTCCCAATTTTGTTGAACTGGTGTTCCTTCCTTTTTTCTATGCGTCAACATCGTCATTTTGACGCTACATTCCAGGTTGGGATTTGGCTTCTCCCACAAATATCCTCCACCGGCTGTGGTCCCTCGCCACTCACTTCTGGGTCACTTCCACTGGGGCAACCCCTTGGTCATATATTTTGGCGTCCTACCTTCTCGCATCCTTTCCTTTCAGATCATTGCAGTCTTTGCTGCCTACAAATCCCGGATTGTCTCTTACTCACACGTGCTTGTCATTTACGTACTTAGTTTCGATGTTTTTATTTTTGGTCTCAATTGTTCAGCTTCGGGTTTTGAGGTGGGCTACGCTGGATTATTATCTGTTTGATCTGCTGGTAATTACTATGTGATTGACATATTATCTCACATTATCTCTGATGTATTTTAGTTTATGCAGCCCATTAAATTTACTTTACGTGTGTTGGTCTCACCACCATATTAAGAATCACCGTAGATAGCGTATCTCATCCTGACTCGATTTCGATGTTCTCCGATAACCCGCTTTATACATTTATGACTGTATTAGATTTAGTCAGACTAGTTTTAAGGGATTCATCTTCCTCTCCTGCCTTGTCCGTTCAACTGACATTGGCTATCATATTGGCTATGTGGACTTTACTGCGGTCCGGAACAGCTCTACATCAGACTGGCCAAACCACGGTCTCAAGTTTTTCAGCCATGATGTTCTCCTTCTTCCAGGGCCCCGTCTTCCGGCAATCTTTTTCCTGCATTATGAGATGCAAGATCTCGTATTTCTCTGTCTCATCACATCTCCTATATAATGAAGTTTCGGATTTTTATTGTTTTAATAACTTATTTTTCTTTATTCATCCGAACCATAACAACTTCATTCGTAACTCAGTCCATCCAACTTATTTTGAATATTCTTCTGTAGATCTACATCTCGAATGCCTCAAGTCTCCTTATTTTAGGAATTACCCATTTTTATTTATATGTACAGGTAGTAGTCATATTATATTCATATACCCTTGTGAAATTAGTGTGATCAATGTTGGATCTTCTGGCATCTGAAGCCACATCAATATTCACCTGATATCTTCACCACATTATATCAATAGCCTGCCGTAGAGTAAACAGGAGAAGACTTCGTATGTGATTTTGTGAATTGTTATTCCTCTATGGTTCTCGCACTTGGTCTTGTCTCCCCTTTTATGAATGGTCACAATAATTTCTATTTTCAATTCCTCGGGCAGTATTTGATTTTGCCAGTTTTCGTTAAATAGTCTGTGAATATACACTTCTAGCGTTGGACCACCGGTTTCGATCAGTTCATTTGTTATCACTTGTTCCTGGTGCTTTATTACGAGAATTTTTCAGTCATCTCGGTGCCTGCTTTACTCCAAGCACAGTGGACTTCTCCGCGAACTCCTCAGCGGGAGTGGTGAACCATTTCCTCCTATTTACGGTGTTCATTATTGGTATGGTTTGAAATGTTCAGAAATAATTCTCCCATCTTTCCAAAATATCCTTTTTTCCTATCAGCAAATTCCTGTCACCATCTCTACAAGCACCCAGTCGGGATTAATCAGATTTTGTTAGGTCCCGGAAGATCTTATAAAATTTCTCAATTCATCGCAATGTCTTTAGCATCGCTTTTACCTTTGGTAATTCGCCAAACATCATTGCTCCGTACATCAACGACTTGTGACTCTGTTTTTTTTCTGAAGAAGAGTCTGATTTCGTTGCTTTTCCTCGTCTTATGTGACTTGTGCTGCAGGTTTTCTATTTTTCTTCCTCATAATGCTCATAGCTCTAATTTGAGTATTGTCATTTGTTTCATTATGTGTTCATGATGTTCTCCTAGAATTTCGTCGGCACTTGCAATACACACTGTTTCGTATTTTTCTAATCCAAATTTCCCTCATCGGTAAGTGGAACATTTATAATTTAATAACGCTTCAAGATCAAGAGCATTTCTCCAACGGCTGCTGTCTGAGGCGGCAATCCCGAGCCAAGTGGTCTCGTTTTTCTTTTCAGATGAACAGCTTGAAACATCACTGAGACCATCCAAGACCGTGAGAAATTTGTCGAAGAACCCATTCAGATACCGCAATGAGAAATAAGCTGATTCTCCGAATTGATATCCTTAGGTGTTGGCTATGTAGGCGTCTCTGTGTATCTAAAGTCTCTCAATTGTGTGTCTGAATGCCCATGGGAAGCCAGCAACATTTCCTCGGATGTCAACACTCTCAGTCAGCATTAACTTGGCACTGTAAATGATGATTTGGTCATTATATTTCTTCCGATCATTTTGAAGGTAATTCTTAATTTTAAAAAGTCCAGATTATTTACTTTTCTCGAAATCCAAAGGCACTTCAGTTTGTACGAATTATTTTGAAATGTACACTTTGAAAATGGACAGATACCTAACCACCGCTTTGTTTATTCTCATGTCTGGCAGCACTCGACTCGATAAATGTTTGGCAAGATGGCCGCCGCGCCAGCGAACAGCTGTCCGGCGATCGTCTGTATTTTTGTTGCTTTCTACGTTAGGTATTTCGGGTGAAATTTACGGTATCTCTTTACGGTGCAAAACGTCACACAATCACTGATTTTACTCAATATTTCTTGGAGGCACCGTTTTTTGTTTAAAACTAACACCATTTAAAGCCTGTTGCGCGAGTATTTGTCATTTTAGTACCTATTCCCGTACGCGAAAACTGAGATAAATTTGCGATAACGGAGTCGTACCAACTATGTCCATTGCTATCATAGTCCAGAACGGTCCAGAAGTTCACGGGAGAATACACCCACTCGACACGTGGTCGTCACATTTACAGAATTGAATCAAACCACTTTATTCATTTTTGTTTTGTCAACATAACGGCGGACCAAGACGCGATGTTAAAATCATTGTTCCCGCGGCACATTGATTCCATCCCACTTCTGATATGTAACATTAAATAACTTGGTGTGCAGGAAAGTGTCAAATAATAGTCTGTAATCTGTATATCACGGTTTATTGATGATTTCAACACAATATGACATAACCAGCGGTTCCGTTCTGTTTTACTCTCCCTCCATAAACGGAACTCAACTTGCCGTCGCAACCGCAAACCCCTCCTCTTCTTCCATTTCTGCTAGGCTGCTAATTCCGTCCCATTGCTGGTCACATACACATAAATGGGTGTTACACTTTATTTATTTATTAAAGATACAAAAGAAAGTAAAAATTACAATTAGGAAGCTTTGCCTGTCCAACTAGGAAAGTTTCCCGTTCCAGGACAGACAAATTGACATGTTTAGTTTATATTATACCTGATAATGTACCTTATTACATAACAAAAACAAAAACAAAAAAAAAAAAACAAAAAAAAACAGAAAATTTAATTTTTCTCTGAAACTAAGTTGTGTAATAAAGAAAATGTATATAAAATATATAAATATAAGTACACATACATTTTTTTGTGACAAAGTAGAAAAAGTAATCTGGTAGCATATATTATAATCGGATTTACCGAATTAACCTGGTAACATGTTTGTGTATAATACATTCAGATTTACAGAGTATGAGATAAGTTAGTAGTATTGAAAAGTGTAACATGTACCTGATAACAAGATGGAGGAATTACAAAAGATTTATGTTACGTTATGTGTTTAGGAGTTTGAACTTTTAAAACATAGTACACTTATAGGAGAAACTATATTAAAATTTACAATATTAGATATAATTAATGAACGTAGTAATCTATATGATTTTTTTAAGCGATGTAACTACAATGAATTTTTGTAACTACAAATTATTTTCACTGATTTAAAACATGTTTTAAGAACAGTATTATATTATAAGTACGACAGTATGAATATACACCGCTCGTGTCTTGAACTACTATACTAGACTAGAAGTTCGCGTTTAAACGTTTCAAACGTCTGTCATCCCGTGACGATGAAGACGCAGATGGTGCGGTTGTAGACATCTTCTTTTCTGGTTATTTATTAAATGTAAAAATAATACAGCCCAAGAATATGGTTATAATATTTATTAGAAACAAATAAATTGAATTTTAATTTACGCTCAATGCTCAGTGGGGTTAACTTTGACCCCGACAACCGTGTGGAGTTAAAAGCACGGAATTAAAATATTTTGAATTAATTTATGCGTATTTAATGTTTACGGATTAACAATTTATATATAATTTCAATTTCTACCCAATACTGGGAGTAGATATTAACAAGTTATTAGTAACAGTATGTTTTGTTTTGTTCTACCCGCATTATTGTTTATAGACAGTATGTCTATGAACAATAATGCGGGTAGAACAAAATTGGTTTGCAGGTGATTGTAATACACTATATATATTTTTTTAAAGGTTTTTATATCTCCGGCTCGTTAGGACCATGAATGATTTTGCGAGAAGGACCATGAATGATGTGTGTTTGTGTGAATGCGGATATCTTATGAGCTTGAATGTGTTTTGAGATGTATGGTAGACCACTGAACAAGTCATCTGAATACATCTGAAACATCATAATACACATAAAGGGAAGGAAGAAAGGGACTTACTGTGGAATCTTGTGGTTCTTCTCTTCTCTCATGGGTGGCCTTTGTTCACACACTCGGATAATTATACACTTGTATTTTCTGTGATATGCGGGTAGAGAATGCGGGAGCGGAAAATTATATGTTTATTTTTTTATTTTTTTTTTTTACATGTGCTCCACACAGGAGGCCCTGAGGAAAATAATTTCCCTCAGGGCCTATTTCATCTTTGGGAATTCTGTGTGGAGGGTTTTTTTAAAGGAAAGGAAGGAGAGGAGAGTTCTGGGAAGGAAAAGGTTTTAAGGGGTGGGTAGGAATCTGGGATTCACTGTGTCCTGGTCATCCGCCTCCAAGACCTAGACAAACCTCACCCCATAAACCCGGGCACCCCTGCTAAATCACCAAACGTAGCGAACCACTTGGGGTGACCTATGGCAGAGGTGTTGGTTATCCAATAAAGGTTCCCGGGGCGGCGGTACCCATTCCCGCCCCCCAAGTTTATGCGGCGATGGTCGATTAAAAACTGATTGTGGGTAAGGTTAAACTGACAGGTATATAATAATTGGTAAGAAAGGAACATGTGACAATACAAGCTACAAATACAGGGTCTATGATGCAGTAGGTAAGTAGTGTATAGGTAAGTGTAGTATGCATTGTGTAAATGTCCAACCATATTGTATTATTATTAATTTCGTTTTTTAAAAAGTCAACAAAATATCTCCACGCATCATCTGAGTTTTTTATTTGGAAAAGCTCTTGCGAAGATTTATTTTTAATTATGTTTTTTAAATTATCAAAATTTATATTATTGTAAACGATTGACTGATCTCTTCTTTTTTTTTGTGGTGTCGGATTGCAATGTGAATATTGTTGTGTAATGGTCTGTAATTGTTGATTTGTAAACAATGCTTTTGTTTTTTTTTATTAGTTTTGACCGTGATGTCATCAATGCATGATATAGATTCAATAGCTATTCTTGTTGGTGTATTGATGGTACTAATTAATCCATGGAATTCTAACATGTTCAGGTAGTCGTGACATTGGTGGTGTGGGTTATTTGGGAGTGTGTTGATATTCAAATCTCCCATGATTAGCAAATTTTTAATATAGGAAAGATTAGAGAGTGTGCTGTTAAGACTGGTAAGAAATAGTGTAATATTACGGATTTGCATACAGCTCGCGTCAATAATATTTACTTCAATAACAGCGGAGTTTAGAACGTTTTTTGTATATACCACAACTCCGTCGTTCTGATTTGACAAATTGAAGGAAGAGTTGTGAGTTATAAATTTTGGGGAGTCAACTAACATTCCGTAAGAATAATAACATCAAAGTCTATATTTAGGTGGTTAAGCTGTATCTCAAGTTCATTAAAGTTTTTATTAATTGATCTTATATTTTGGTGCATAAAAGTAGTGTTTTTTTGGATCAACTGTCAGATATTTACATATTTTAGCATGTGATGTTGTAAGCAAAATGTTTTGATAACCTAATTCTTCATATGTGTTATTATTGTTAAAAGCCATATTATAATTTTTATTGCAAAAATGAAAAATAATTTAATTTATTTTAATGAGAGCTCCACTAATTCGGGGCCATCACTGGGGATTTCCACCTTTGATTGAATGTGAAGGAGTTAAATTATTGTTGCAATAAACAAATAAAAGTACATAATATGACTCACCATACTGAGGGGAATAGACCCAGTAAATGACCGTTGAAAGGGGCTCCCACTAAAAAAAGCTAATCTATTTTTTTTTAGATCATCCTATCACTTTCATTATTTTGGCCATCCTTTTGGTATTATTATGGTACCATCATTTTGGTATTATCCTATCACTTTTATTTTTTTGGCCATTATTTTACATTTTTTATACCAGACGAATTTGTATCCCATTTCTTTTGCTTTCGTTTTTGATCTCCACAGAAGATCTTTCACCAAGCATTTCACTAACAAAGATTTTATGGAATACGTTTCCTTGAGTTGAGGTTAGGTTCAGTTAGCTAGGTATAAAATCGCCATAAGCGGCAATTTGTTACGGAGATTGTACGCTGGGTGCAATAAGGTTTGGTTGAAGTAAATTAAAGTGTGTTCGGCCAATTTACAAGGTCGGGCGATACATTGTTTTGGTTTACTGCCGATGTGTATCATATGTTTTATCACAATTTGAATTCAATTTTCAGGTTTAAAAATAGTACTTCCCTTGGTCACGGCTTTATTGAACAATATACCGTTCAACGCGCCAATCTAAAGGAGATTACTGTAGAATGCCGGAGGACCTAAGGAAGTAATATTTGGCTAGGACTAATGGTTTCTCTTCCGGTTCAGGGACATTAACAATAAAAGTATACTTGATTATCTTCAAAGGTTTAACAATATATTTAAAGTGTCATAAAAATAAATAAATACACGTACTCACCCCCGGACCAACAGGTATCAAATAATGCTAGCTAAGTCTAAAAATAACTCGCGAAGAGGTGTGGGAAAACCATCCGCTGCTTCCGTGGTGAATCGGCGTTCAACCGATGATTACCAGCTCGAAGTCCTTGCCTCCCTCCGAGCAAAGGTCACGCCCAAGCTGCCCCTACTTCCTTCGGAACGAAGGTCACGCCCTAGCTGCTGCTGCTGCTCCCATCCGGACTACGACTCCCAATCAATCAGCCAGCAGATTATGAACTGGTAATATTTCCACTCCACTCCAACGACTCCACGGTCTTAACTGTCATTACGCTTTGTTATGAAGATATTTACGTTGGACGCCAAAATGTTATGAAAATATTTAGGTTTCGCATTGGAAGCTAAAATGTTAGGAATATAATAGATGGAGAGTATGAGAGAAGTGTGATTATTACTAAAATTTATATCTCAGTGTGGACCTTAAGCAGGCGGCTGTGTAATACTTGGTATGAGGATAGGTTATTTAAATGAAATAGTGCAGTGCTTTGACACAGTTAAATTAATTTATTAATTAAGTACAAATAATAATCAGGGCTAGACTAAATTGTGAATGGGCATATTATGGAGCGTTAGTATTGTTTAATCTTGAGGAGTTGATGAATGGGTGAATGCCATATGTAGGCGATCCATGCTGCTGCTTGCTGCCTTCGGAGATGGGCGGTTAGCTCCCTCCGCTGCTGACATGTGCTGAACGGCAGGCTGGAGCGACGAACAGGCCCCCAGTCCCGCGGTTTTCCAGCGACATCCCGTCCCAGGGCGGTTGCCAGTCAGCCGACTATGTTGATGACGGCCAAGGTGGGCAATCTTCGGCCGCATCTCTGCGAGCACCTCTGGCTCCAGGCATAGTCGGAAGGTCTTATCATGTCTGCGTCTGCAGATGCTGGATGTGAGTAAATCCAGAAGAAATAATGTGCTCCCATGGTACTCCGCTGCTGATCCAGGATTTTAATTATTGTCCTGATGGTCTTCAATAATGGATGCCGCTAATGGGCGCGGATTTAACAATCTTCACATGTTGTTAAAATAATGGCGAACTATTACTATTTGATTACGTCGACCCGCCACAGGGACGGTGGCCAAGGTCACCTGTGGCTGCTCAAAGAATGAAGAGCTCAAGGCCAGTCCTGCCTAGTGAACCCCTCTGTGCAGATCCTCAGTATCACCAACTGAGCAAAGGTAAACATTTCAATGCTACCAATATAAAGATGATGAATGTTAACAAACTTCACACCAAAAGTACCCATACACAGATAATTCACTTGTTACATTATTTTATATATAACAGCTTCACTTCCCGCTGAAAGGAATTAAATGTATGCTGCGGATTACATTGGGCTTTATCGATATTAAAAATGACTATCGAACAAACGACGCAATTGCCCTCCGTCGTTCGTACAAGAATGCCGGAAACAACCTTCCGACAAAAAAAAAACAAACTTCTTTCACAAATGTTACCAGCGTTCGAAAAGAAACCCTATTTTTTTTTTTTTTTTACATTAACTCCACACAGGAGGCCCTGAGGAAAATAATTTCCCTCAGGGCCTATGTCATCTGGGATGCTGTGTGGAGGGTCTTTTTGAGGAGAGGAAGGAATGAACATTGGTCTTGAAGAGACCCATGTTGTAGGAAGGAGGAAACACAGAGGCCGGCAAATCATTCCACAGCCGAGCTGTTGAACATAAGAACGAGTCGAAGAAACGACCCGTTCTCATGTGACTAATGTCAACTGTGTACAAATGTTGGGCACGCGTTTGGCGTATTTCCCGACTATGCACCGGTGCCGAAGGGATCAATGATGCTAGTTCCTCGGAGCATCTTCCATTGTAATACCGGTAGAACAAGGATAGCATTCCCACCCGACGCCTGTGCTCTAAAGATTGCAATCCGTCTGTTAAGATGGGAGAATCTATCAGACCGACCGCCCGTTTCTGCACAGAGTCGAGGGTATTTTTCAGGTATTTTGGAGCTCCAGACCAGAGGTGGCTGCCAAATTCAACCGTGGGGCGCACTTGCGATTTGTACAGGGTTAGCAGTTGTGTACTTTTAAAGTATCTGCGGGCCCTGTACAGTACGCCCAGTTTTTGGGAGGCTAACTTTACTCTGGCTTCGATGGAGCCTCCATACCTGAGCTGGTCACTTAGGGTTACACCAAGCAAATCAATGGAGGGCCTGTTCGGAAGATTGCTTCCGTTGAAAGAGACTAGATTTTCATTGCGATCCCTTTTAGACGTAATCAGACAAGATTGGGTCTTTGAAACATTAAATTCAACGAGATTATTTTTACCCCAAGAGAAAACACTCTCGAGGTAACCGTCCATTCTTTGCTTCAAAGCCTTACGAGCTGTTGGAGTTTGTGAGCCCTTTGGGGGCTTGTCAAACAAAAAGCTATCATGAACTGTACTGTCATCCGCGTAGCAGTGAATTGGTGCACATGACAAAAGGTCGTTGATGTGCAACAAAAACAGAGTTGGAGACAGAACCGATCCCTGCGGGACGCCAGCATTTATCGAGTGAGAGGAAGAGGTGAAACCATCGACTACCGTCTGAATCGACCTCTCCCTCAAGAAGTTGGCAATCCACGTACACAAGGATGCGGGAAGTCCGTAAGAATGCAGTTTGTTGACAAGTCCTCGGTGCCAAACCCGGTCAAAGGCCTTGGATATGTCCAGTGCTACCGTTTGGGTCTCACCGAAACGTTCCAGGCATCGCCCCCAAACATGCGTCACATACGCGAGAAGATCACCGCACGAGCGGTTCCGCCGGAATCCGTATTGACGGTCGTTAATAATTTTGTTCTTCTCGAGGTATGTGAGCAGTTTGTCGTTGATCACACGTTCCATCACCTTAGACAGAACTGATGTGATCGCTATGGGGCGGTAGTTGGCCGGGTTGGAGCGGTCACCCTTCTTTGGAATAGGATGGATAACCGCTTTTTTAACCTTTAAAAATAAAAATAATAATACCAGTAAAATTAATTAATCATGTTAAGGTTTTTTTTCATAACAACACCTCCCTCGCTACACAAATGTTTGCTCCCAAACATTATCTAACTAAAAACTGAACAACAAAAATAAATCTACCTCGGTCCAGGGTACTAGAAAAAACAAAAATAGTGTTAACAATGATAATTAACCTTAAAATTAGTAGAAATGAGTTATAACGAATGGGTGTGTCGCAACTCCAATCGCATTCATCCTGCGTAGGGTAGTATGGCTGGGCTTGCGAAACAACCATTATTTACCCTGAAAACTTACACAAAACAAGACACACCTCGTACGAGGTATCTGTACTCTTCGGTATCCTCAAAAAACCAACGCTTATCTGAAAGATCATCAAATTTTGTATAAGAAAAACCACTGCTGCCGTTTCCAAACAGTGGAGAACATGGCGGCAGCAGCGTTTGAAAGTCGCCCTCCGCGCAACCGAAATTGGCACTTGAATTCGGTTTTATCAGCGATCGCCCGATTTTTTTCGATTTGCATTATTGAAATACGCCTTTTACTATCTCGAACAATGAAATTTACGTATCGTTGATTTTTTTAAATAAATGAAATCGCTAAAATATTTAATGCGAAGTTTTTCGATTTTTCAGCCGTTTTTATTGTTTTTTTTTTCATTCTTTCTTATGTCTTTCGTTACATTTTATATTTTTCAAATAAAAACCACCTGAAACTTAAAAGTTTTTTTGACTAAATTTTTTAACAAAAATCGAGTCTTCGACCCTACATTGTAACGGAGTCTTAGGAGCCGTTCAGACACGCGAAGTATTTTAGTCGAGTGGAGAGCTCACTATTAACGAAACGCGTCCGAACATCGTAATTTTAATAGAGTTGGTTAGTCAGCTCTTTAGTAAATACAATCCATTTCGTTCTATTTTCGGGCGAGTAAGGCTGGTCGCATACATCAGAGTTTTCCATCCGATTGTCTGATCAGACAACAGGAAGGTCTTCGCGCCATACATTTCTTATGAAAACTCGCAGACTCCCAATTCGAAAACCGTATCGGTAATATAAATAGGCCACCACTTCCGCGCTGGCCGTTAAATCCGTACTAAAAAAGGGCGTGCCCCCCAGTATTATTACCGATCCAGTTTTCGAATCGTCTTATCGGACAATCGGAAAGTAAAACCTGATATATGCGCCCAGCCTAAGGACCCCTCCTCATTTACATATCGCAATATTGGTAGGTATGTTATATGTGAATGTTGTTGCTACGCTAATGCGTTTATGATTATTTAATTTGTTGTAAATAATCCGTGGAACTAATCGTGGAACTAATCCCATGCGTGTTAGAAGAATTAGCATGATGTTCTGTTTTCTTCCTTTACTTACTTACTGTATTTGTTAAGAGGTTAGAAAAAATTGTATGTTTTGTTTTATATCATTATAATTAGTACATATTTGTCTTCTGTGTTATGAAAATTTGTACTGTTAACATTTTAAAATTTGAAATAAAGATTGTCAAATACATTAACATAATTTTTATTTGAAACTAGCTGGTCCCGGCATGCGTCGCTATGCCACTTAATAAAGAAATTGTTTCTCCCTGAGTGTCCTTTCCCATCGTCCCGTTCCCCTTCCGCCTCCCCTTCTTCTCCTGCGTCCTCTTCCCCTCTCGCGTTCCCACTCCGTCACCACCACCTTCCCTCTCCCTACTCTACTCCCCCCCCCCCCTTCACCGTCCCGCGAACTCCCCTCCCGAGTTCCCCTCCCCCTCCCAGGTCCCCCTTCCCGCATTCCCCTTCCACCTTCCCCGCCTTCCCTCTTCCCTTTACCGCTCCCTCGTCCCGCCAACCCTCCTCCCGCGTTCCATATATTCAATCCCAGTACATTCAGTTCTTAAACAGCCCGCGTGCCACCTTTTACAATTTATCATGTTTATTAAATTTGGTACCTAACATAGGTACCTATTTAAAATATCTAAAATTCTTGATTCGATTCAAAATATTAGGGGAGTACCTACTTTAAATAAATTTTTCAACTTTTCAAAAATAGAATCCTGATTGCACAATCATTCAATGTTTTGCAAAATATCATTCTCTAACACGCGAACTGTCAAACGTGCGATGTTTTCTGAAATTATCCAATATTCTGCGCAACTTTCTAAATTTTTCTCTCCGTAAGAACCATCCTCGCACTTCAAGAAATATTCTAAAAAAAGAATTAGCGAAAACGGTTCAGCCGATCTCGAGATTTGCGCTTACCAACACATTTAGCGATTCATTTTTATATTATAGACTAGCTGGTCCCGGCATGCGTTGCTATGCCATTTAATATGGCACGAGGGATTTTTCAATATTTAATGGTTTTTGTGCATTTTCAAAGTCGCCTACGTCCATAAATGAACAAACAAAAAAAGGTTAATAAAAAGAATGATAGTTACATTCACGCTCTATCCTTCAAAATAAAATTATATATTATCAAAAAATATTTTTCTTATTTTATAACTGATTTAAAAATAGCTGTTTTCAACAAATCTCAATCAACCTGCAAATATTTTTCTTATGTGGTCATATACAAGAAAGAAAAAAAATTAAAAAAATATTTTAGATAGAAAACATCTCAATCTATGCCCGCTTATTTTTACTTTTTTTAATTAAAGAGCCTTTTTACCTAAATTACGATGTGATATTATTGAAAAAACTGCATAAATCAGTCAACTTTAAAATCGTTTTAATGTACCAAAAAACAGGTAAGTTAATAAAATAAAAATATCATCCAATAAAACAGTATTTTAAATAAGTCAATTTAAAAAAAATATATGTGAAATTCCAATGATTTACTTGATTTATGTTGATATTCCTAAGTATATAAAAATACCACTTTGATCATTTAACTTCACTCCGCGGGAATGCTCCGCTCAAGACGGTCGTTCGCGACGCTCTCCCGCGTAATTTAAGTAAAAACAGAATCACCAAAAAGATCAATCATTTACTACACCTGAATACATTGTGAGAATTATTAAATTGACTTTTTTACCAATGTTCCTTAATTTACCATCCACAATATTTGCGCGGGCGAGTTCGGTCAACGTTGGCTTCAGGGATATTCAACATAAACATTTAATATTATATTATATACATATTATATTTTAAAAATATCTTAACGTAATTTCGTTAAATTATTTACATAAAAATTATTACTTACATCCTAGTTTTGTACACTTTTAGAAATATTTATTTATAAAATATTTCTTTCATTACTAGTTTTGACATTTTTGGTAAGGCTCTCGACTAGCGTTAAATTTAATTTGATTGGTTTGTGTTATTCCACAATAAACTAATTTTTAAATATTCTATGGTATATTTGCGGGTCCCATGACAGTTGATCCTCCGGCTTAGGGAAAATACGGTATACCTTATTAGACAAAATATAACTAAGTGACCCCGAAGGGATGAGCAGTGAGGATGTACTGTCGAATAACAAAGAATAAAACATATTTTCATTCAAATGAAAACATATTTTCATTCAACGAAAAACATACTTGACTATATATTAGTTCCTTACATATGAAATTGGCGTTTTGTATGGGAGGAACATAAACTTATTTTTTTTTAAATATAATATATTTATTTAATCAAAGTATGTACCATTGCTATCTATACACTTTTGCCATCTCATAGGTAGTTCATCGATCCCTTTACTGAAAAAAACATTCGGACGGGAATCAATAAAATCTTTGAAGGCGGTTTGGACTGCCCCATCGGAGTTGAATTTTTTCCCTTGCAAGAAGTTATCCAAATTTCTAAAAAAATGGTAATCTGTTGGGGCAAGGTCCGGAGAGTACGGTGAATGTCTTAGATATTCCAATTGAAGCTCCTCTAATTTGGTAGCCGTCTGTTGTGCTGTATGTGGTCTAGCGTTGTCATGAAGCAGCAGTGGCCTAGAGCGATTAACCAGCCTCGGTTGTTTAACAGCTAGTTTTTCCATCATGGTTTGTAGTTGCTGATAATAGATTAGATAGACATCTGCCGTAATCGTCTGGCCAGATTTAAGAAAGCTGTAATGAACGACACCAGCACTAGTCCACAAAACGCTCACAAGTAACTTTTTTGGAGTCAATTTTCGCTTGGGGCATGGTTTGGCTGGTTCGGCAGGATTCAGCCATTGCGATGAGCGCTTTCGATTATTGTACAGGATCCACTATTCATCACAGGTAATGATTCGATTTAAAATCCCTTCCTTATCGTGCGGGTTGAGTAATGCAACGCAGCAGTCATCGCGCGTTTGTTGATTTGTTTCACTCAATTCGTGAGGTACCCACCTTTCAAGCTTCTTCACCTTCCCAAGTTGCTTCAAGTGAATTAAAACAGTTTTATCACTAACACCGCAGTTTGAAGCTAACTCGGACGTGGTTTGCGATGGATCCGCTTCCACAATAGCCTTCAATTCTTCATTATCAACTTTGGTCTGCGGCCGTCCATCTTGTTTTGCAGGTCGAAATTTCCAGAACGAAAACGTTGGAACCAAAAACGCACTGTGTTTTCTTTTGCGGCACCGTCGCCATATACATCATTAATCCTTCGAGCTGCCACGGTGGAACTCGTACTCGTAAATAATGCGATATTTCAAGTTTTCCATTTTGTAAACTAAGTGACGCAAAGATAAAAACAATTAAGGAAAAACAAATTAATTATAATTTTCAAAACACAAATACATTAGTAAAAAGCTGTATAAATTTGAATTTGGAATTCCTAACCAAAGAGAAGATATTTGAGATCAATTTGCCAGTACTGCAAAACGCCAATTTCATATGTAAGGACCTAATATATACTCTTACCCAGCACATGCGTACTAATATATACCCTTACACCAGCACATGTGTACAAAAAATCTTTACTGTATATAAATTCATATCATATTCATAAAAACTTAATATGAGGGGTATTTTTGAAGTCGATTTTAAGTTCGAAATTGGTAAATAAAGCATAAAAATATATTTTTTTATAGTAAATATCATTTCGGGGGGGGGGGCAATTGTGGGCGGATCAACTGTTAGAAATTTAAAAATATTAGACCACCATTCAGGATTGAAACGTTGCTTGCTGTGGCCTTAGCCGTGTTTGGTGACTAGATCTGAATAGCCAGGCTGTCTGATCTGGAAGTAACGCACAAGTAACCGATTGAAAAAAAAATATATCCTTAAAAATTTATGATGGGTTTAAAAAAAAAATGAACAATTCATCAAATATTTGAAGTAAATTTTCGATTTCTGTGAAAGTTTTATTCAAGTTCTGTGATATTTCATTTTTATGAAGCAACTGGTTTATAATGTTATAATAACAGAACTTGTGTAGAACTTACAAAAAACGTGAATATTATCTTAAAATATTTTATGAATTGTTCATTTTTTTAAAACAACTCGTCCTTAGTCTTCGAACTCGATTAGTTCGAAAACGAAAGCTCAAATAAAAAAAATACATCTTCCACACAGTATCCAGTTTCCCGCTTGAATCCACTACTAGTTACCCGGACACCGTGCATATATATTATTGTGTTATAATATATCTATACATAATATGGAATTTTTCTTTATGTTTTTCTTACTTATCTTTTTGTTATTGTTTGAAATATTTTATCATTTAATTACTTACATAATAACTTATAAATAAGTATGATTTCCCTCACCAACCACAAGATCCTTGTCTCTTTATGCTGCGAAACGGCTATTTTTATATTTATTGCAGCACTGTTTAACATGTAAAATAAATGTACACACTTATTGTAAAAACATACAAATATTAAATAAATAAATAAAAAGTTTTTAAAAAATGTACTAATAAAAGTACCTACATAATCGTCTATTCAACCCTTATATTATGCACGATAAATATGTCAAGTTGTCAAAGAAAATCAAAGACAAAAATATTTTTTTCTTATCAATAAAAAAAAATAATTTCGATTCATCAAAGTAGTATTTACTAACCGCAAAATACGTTTTAATCGTTTAAATACATACTTTGAGATGAAAAAGACATAATTTCCATTGAAATATATTCCTTTGTGCCAAAACTCACATAAAACTGATTTTATACCCCTGAGAACGGTGCTTCTTCTGTGAACATAATTACACATGAGTTTCACGGTAAAGTCGACGCCTTACGACTTGACGCGAGGAACAAATGCCGCGGAATTAGATTAGAAGAGGCGTTATGAAATTATTTACAGATTCGTCGAGGATTTTACGTTTCCAAATTCAAGAAACGACACGGGCGACGTTACGTGAATGTGTGAAACTAAAATCACCGATTTTGAAAATATTCAAAGGGCTGCTACGCTCTTAATGAAAAAATTGTTTCTCCCTGAGTGTCCTTTCCCATTCGTCCCGTTCCCCTTCCGCCTCCCCTTCTTCCTCTCCCCACTCCACTCCCCCCCCCCCCTTCCCCCGTCCCGCAAACCCTTCTCCCGAGTTCTCCTCCCCCCTCCCAGGTTCCCCTCCCCCTCCCAGGTTCCCCTCCCCCCTCTCGCCTTCCTCTTCCACCTTCCCCGCCTTCCCTCTTCCCTTTACCGCTCCCTCGTCCCGCCAACCCTCCTTCCGCGTTCCATATATTCAATCCCAGTACATTCAGTTCTTAAACAGCCCGCGTGCCACCTTTTACAATTTTTATTCAAATTTCCATTTTTCATGTATATTAAATTTGGTACCTAACATGGGTATCTATTTAAAATATCTAAATTTCTTGATTCGATTCAAACTATCAGGGGAGTACCTACTTTAAATAAATTTATCAACTTAAAGATTTTCAAAAATAGAATTTTATTTAACAATCATTGTTTTGCAAAATGTCATTCTCAAACACGCGTACTGTCAAACGTGCATAGTCGTTTAGGTTAGTAATAGGTTTTCTGAAATTATCCAATTTTCTGCGCAATTTGTAAGAACTATTCTCGTACTTCAAGGAATATTCTAAAAAAAGAATTAGCGAAATCGGTTCAGCTGATCTAGAGATTTGCGCTTAGCAACACATTTAACGATTCATTTTTATATTTTAGATGATTTTTTTTTTAATATTGTAAATGAAACGAATTTAGCCCAAAAAAATAATGACACGCATTTACAGCTATTCTAAATTTAATATTGCTATGCTTTGACGCTTACAGCAATTTATGCAGCTGAAAATAAAGTTGATTTTCAGAATTCAAATGTGTTTACAAGATTTTTGGTGTACACAAAAAAAAATTTCAACTGCTGTAAGTGCCAAAAATATTTTCCTTCTTCACTTATAAAAGATTTAAATATTACCATTTGATAGATCACATTTTTTCAGCTGAGCATTTTTAAAATGGCGTTTCCGTAACCACTGGTTTACGATTTTTTTTATAAAATCTGAAAAGTTTTTTGACTCTGGTGAACAATTGGGTTTTTGGATATTACAGCAGTATTGCTTTCTTGTGTCGAAATGATCGAATTATTTGAAAAACCAATCTTCTTTCTTTATTGCCCTCATCTAAATTTCAATACCATTCCATCTTTCATTACATAAAGTCTTTTTATGCGAATAAACTTAAACAATAAACTAAAAAAAAAAATATTTGTTTGAATAATCAACGACACGTAAAATTCATTGTTCGTGAAAGTGGAAGGCGTATTTCAATAATACAAATCGAAAAAACCGGGCGATTGCTGACAAAACGGAATCGAAATGCCAATTTCGGTTGCGCGGAGGGCGACTTTCAAACGCTGCTGCCACCATATGTGCAGTGGTTTCACCACTGTGCAGTGGTTTTTCTTACACAAAATTGGTGTTCTTTCAGATAAGGTTCGGTTTTTTGAGGAGACCGATGAGTACAGATACCTCGTACGAGGTGTCTCTTATTTCTCGGCAGCAACCGAGACGGCCCATCAGGGGGACGGGCAGCACTGCTTTTTCGTATAGTCCTACCCCTCCCCTGTTTCGAGGAACAATCAGAATATGGGTCACTTATGATTACAGAAGTCTTGAAAATATTTTTTTTTCAAAACTTTTTTTTTCTAGCGTCGTCTGGTCCCAGACATGGCAGCACCGCCATTTTGTGTACCCCTATGAATGACCTAACGATTTTTGTGTATGAACTTTAGTAGACCTATCATTAGAGGTTTAATGTCTTTGGCTCTCCCGCCATAACAGGCAACACTTTTAGGGTGTAAAAACCAACCCTCATTTTGCACCGAATTTACTCCTTAGGTCCCTTAGGAGATAGAAAAATGTTCGCTCTGTAGAGTCCTAACTAGTCTACCTAATTCGTTCATTCGTGTAAGTGTACGAAGTGAAGTAGTATTGTAGGTACTAAGAATAAAATCAATAAGTTTTATATAATAAGAGATATATTATATTACTAAAATTACTCTTTATGTATACTCGTAGGCATGTGAGTTGTTATTAGATACGTGTTGAATTTGCAACATTTCTTAGAATTTATTTGTAAATATATATATTTGTAAATAATTATGTTTTATATGGGAAGAGATAAAAAGAAAAACAATGCTCAAATTACAAAGAGGTGTAGGGCTGGCATCTCTTTGTGTTCCGAGTTAAAACTTAAGTATAAATACAAAATTCAATAACCATGAACGCAATTCAATGGGATGTACCCTGAACACAAGGGGAAGTGGGCATGTATTCCACTTGTATTCGAGGTTAACAAACATAAAAGAGAAAAATATAAACGAACTATGTCATTTATTTTGTTCGTTTGCTCGTGCTCAGTCCAAAAATATTATTAAATTTATTTCAAATAAATAAAAATAGATAATTACACCTAACGAAAGCGAAAACATATAAAACAACTCGAGTAAATCTTACAAGAGTGGAAACGTGTCCTAAGAAATCATGAATGAACAAAAATAAATATTTCTGTGACGGGATTTTGACTGCCAGAATGTCGGATCGTTTCAACTCGGTTGATTATACCGGATTGAAATCGAAATTGGATAAAAAAAACTTCATGTTTATGGCAAAAAAAAATTACACGTCAAGTGTATGACATTTTATTACTAGTTACATATTTTTTCGTTTGATAACGAGAGTTTTGTTGAGTTACAGGACATATATGTTTAATAGATTTTTTTTGTGTATGAGATTTTATTTGAGACTTATTTCAATGATGCTTGTTACTTGATATGAAGAAACATGTTTTTGAGACATGTGTGGGTAATTGTATGGGCTTAAATTTTATTGGCTCTAAGGAGAGCATAGTCAATATAAGGGCATGCACGTGTTGATTGAGACTTGATATATTTGAGAATAATAATGATGTAGTTTCCCAGAAATGTAAAATAAAAGTAACGTGTGAAAAAGAAGAACATACAACTCGATTTCAAATAGAGTTTATGAATACTTGTAGAATGTTGTGTCGGGGTTGCTCATAAAAACTCCTAGAACAACCCGAACTACTCAAACAAGTTTCACACCACGTAGTACTGCGAGTATGTACATGAATCAGTGGACAACAGTCCTTCCGCCTCTTATAGGTATAACCCATCTATAGGCAACGGATTCACTGCCTTCGACTGACGATGTAGCATACCGTATTCCGTACCTGAGTCCGCAGCTCAGGATTTGATGAGCAGACAGCAAGCATCTCTCGCCCTCTGTCTGTCATATAAGGTAAACGTAATCGACGCCGGATAGATACGTTGCGGTTGGGGTAAAAACCCACCCTTACCTTTGAAACTAATTTGGAACATAAGGAATGGTAAATTGAACACCAGAACCCAGTTGATTAGACTGAATATACCTTCGTCAACTCCCCTCCAATGATAATAATGACGTTGCGTCATTGTCTGATAATTTCTCCAAGTCTTATCACATTTCGTGTAAATTGTCCTTTATTTGTAAGAAAAATTATATTAAATATCACATTATTCCTTATGTCACCATTAAAAATTACTTGATTGTACTTAAATTCAAAACAATTTTCAAAATTGTCATTAAAAATGATGCTCGTTTTTGTAAATACTGAATATTTATAAAATTAAGAAAATATCACGATTGGCAATAAGAAGATTTAAAATTTATTTATAATTATGTATATGGGTATACAATCTATTATCTCGAATCTTGTGGTGATAGGCCCACCACCTCAAAAAATTAGACAGAAAGAAACTTTCTGACCAGTATGGGCATCCATGAAATGTCTGCATTCCCTGCGTAAGGAATGAGAACAAATCAAGTGACTCCATTCTAGCAATATGTTTGCCTTTATTTTAATTTGGTTTATGTAAGCAAGATTTATTATTGGTGATATTTTTTAAATTTGACATCTGAAATTGACATTTGAAAATATTATTTATGAAAAATATTAAAATTGTTATTATTATTGTGGTTGTTGTTATTGTTAACGTTGTTATTGTTGACATTGTAAATGTGTTACTTATTATTTATTTATATAAAATAATAACAAGTTGTTGATTAAAAAATAATCATAATTTAAATTATGAATAAAACAATTTTGGCAACCCTGATTTTTATTTCATGTATGTTGGTTGCAATTCATCAACTTGTGGCAACCTTGATTTTCAAAATAGTTTTGACGTTGGTATTTTAATTAAATTACGAGTAGTAATTTATTATACTAGACATAATCTCGAAAAGTATTTAGTTTTTTTTTAAACTAATCGAGATAGTAATGTGTATAATCGATTTAATTTGAAATTTGACAATTAAATTGTGATTAAAAAAAATCCCATATTTAAAATCCAAAAACTATTTTCTTTAATAAAAAAAATATATCCCAACAATTTAGTTAAGTATGTCAAATTATTTCACCGCTCCTAGTAACATAAGTACTCGTATTTGAATTTGAAGGTTGTTGATAAATTATGACAATGTTTTATAACTTTGTACAACGGAAGAAATTATAAATTTAATCTCATTAATAATTACTTAGTTCATTTTAATTTAAATTTGTACTAAGAATTCTCGTACGATATAAACACAACGTATAATCTGTCACTTTTGACAAGCGCTTGTCCAATATGAACAACACCCACACAGCTGAAGTTTACCTTTTAAATGGCATCCATTTTGAACCATAAATCGGACTGAGTAACTGTCCCATCAGGTGTGCCTCAAGGATCTCTATTGGGACCGTTACTTTTTAATATTTACATTAATGATATAGGCCAATGCTTCAAACACTCCAAAACATTACTTTACGCAGATGATATGAAGGTTTTTTATGTACTGCTGACTGTCAAAAAATGCAGGAGGACCTAAACCGTCTTAATGTTTACTGTACACAGCATACCCTTAAAATCAATGTTAAGAAGTGTTTCGTCATGACCTTCACACGAAATAAAAATATCGTTACCAATGAGTATAATCTGATCGGCTCAATATTAATCAACAAAACAGAAGTCAAAGATTTGGAAGTGACATTGGACTCTAAGCTTATTTTTGATATTCATATAGACTCAGTCATATCAAAAGCCTCGAAAATGTTAGGATTCATTTTTAGGACATGTAAAAAATTCAATAATTTTAGAACAATGAAAACCCTATATTTTGCTTATGTCCATAGCTTACTAGCATACGCGTCACAAGTTTGGAATCCGCAATACAAATCATATGTGGAAAATCTAGAACGTATTCAAAATCGTTTTCTACGATACTTAGATTTCCGCAGCTACCGCCAACACCTAAGTCACAAAGATTCAGCCGCGTACTTCAATATACTATCATTAGTTATACAACAATACTCTTTTGACAGTGTAAACATCTTTCAATCCGCTCCCGTCAAAATTATACATTTAAATTATTTAAAGTGAATTATTGTACATATAGTCTGTCAAAAAAGAGTAGAAAATATAAAAACTGGAACTACTTAATTTGTAGACTGGCAATACCAATTTAACTGTCAAATATTTTTTTGAAGTGCAATGACACTGAATATATAGAACACAGTAAACCACATTAAAAAAAACATCTTTTCTTCATGACATAAATTTGAAAGGTGATTTATAAAGCGATTTGCTTTAATTTAATTTAACATAAAAACTTAATGAATTTAACAATAGATAGAAAGGAAGAATCACTAATGGTGAGTTTAGTTATACTACTTTTAGATCTGAATGAGTTAAATATATTCAGATCTAAAATTAGAGACATGATCTAAAGCCCAGGCAACGCCAGGTACTTTATCTAGTATTAAATAAATATGAGCAATTTATTTATTTATTTATTTATTTATAAGAATATTGTACATTGCTTAGTTTTTTTGTGGTGTTTCATCCGCCATGCTAGGGATATCCCTGTGTTATGGCGGATGAAGTTTACAGATTTGAAATTATACATTTGTAATGGTTGATAAATAAAATTAGAAGTTGTACAGATTAAATTAAATTGCAAAATTTTATAATAATAATAATTAATTAATTAATAATAATGAATAATAACAATAATAAAAAAACTGTTTCTGAAAAAATTAGAAAATACACAGATTTAGGAAATGAGATTAAAAGAATTTGGCATTCTCGGACTATAAAAATATTACCATTTGTTATTTCGGCTACTGGCATTATACCAAAGTCTCTGATTCAAAATTTAGGCGTATTAGATTTATCAAAGAATTTATATATAAAAATGCAAAAATCGGTAATTTTAAATACATGTAGGATTACAAAAGATTTTTTAAATATTTATATTGAGGGATCAGTAGGATTTATAGGTTCAATTAGGAATTCCACAGAGCCGAACCCTCTGATATGAAAATATCTGGAGTCGGTGAATTATTTTCCCATCTGGTCTCTGGTAGGTTGACATGTTGTTCTTGTATTGTTTTGTAATTATAATACTTATATAGTGCAATTGCATAACGTGAATTGACCAGATGATCATTTGGGAAGTGTGTGAAAGGGTTAAGGGTTTTTCCTGTGGGGAAAATTAAACCCGGACATTTAAATCTGGTGCGTAAATAATTATTACGATAATAACAAAAATAAGTAATAGTATTGTTTTTTTTATTTTATTTTTTATTTTAACTTTATGAGTAAAACCTCAAATTCTAATATTTAAATAAATTTCGAGTCCCAGAGGTGTCAAAATGTTTTTCTGATTTTTCTGTTTCCAGATTTTCGATTGAGTTTCGCTTATATTGTCTTCATTTATTTAAATATTTTAATAATATTGTAATAATAAGTTGATAATAATAGTTTTAAAATATAACATATAAGAAATAGTAATTTAATTATTTGTTGAATTAAGGAATTAAGGAACATCGTTTCTAATCATCATTTCTAGTTGTAAGGATCCATTGCTGACGTGTTATGTAGTGTCGGTATATTGTAGTGTCGGTTGGTTATTGTTCTGGTCAAAAACTGTGTTTCTAAACTGTGCTATATATTTTATTACATTATAGTTATTCTTCATTATGTTAACACAACATTTCAAAGGTAGGTATAATAATAATATACCTATATGCAATTGTAATTTTGAGATCGGCCAGTATCTATACAGCAATGAAAAAATATTTTTTCCACTATTATGCCTTTTAAATTTTTTATAAAAATGTAGGTTACACAGCTTTACTTTAACACCATGAGTCATGTGTTTAGTATTGCCATTTGATCATCAGTGGCGCCCTCATATATTTTCTACTCTAATTTGACAAACTGTAACATAAATGTATCATCAAATATTAACAAGCAGCACTTATTTATTAACATAATAGTTTTTTCATTACAAGTATTTGTGTACTGTGTCAAAAAAAGCTAAAACAAATCTACAACTCCAAATATTGACAAGCAGTGAATAGTGATAAATTTATAAATTTTTCACAATGGATGTGCGAAATTTCATCTCCAGAGCAGAAGTAGCCGTCAATGCCTTAAATAAGGTACTTTTTGATCCAGCCAATAAATTTAATAAGGATCAAATTTCTAAAATTTCCCCAATTGCATGTGAAATTTTACACGCCATAAGTAGCATGTCTTCAGCTGTATCATCCAAAACTGCCAGCTTAGAAGGTGAAGTGCGTGCATACAAAGATATTAGAGCAAATTCTTCCCAAAATAACTTTGATATTTGTGAGGCGATTTCGGAAATGAATGAGCAACAAGTGCGATCTAAAAATATTATTGTTTGCAATGTACCTGAGAGTATTAAGACGACAGAAGCCGGCAAGATCTTGGACGACCAGGCAAGTGTCACCAGCATAATCAGTGAAATCGATAAATCAGCAAATGTAAATATTTCAAAATTTTATAGAATCGGTAAATTATCAAATAGCAAACCCAGACCAATAAAAATCGAACTAGAAAATTCCATACAATCGAGAAATGTTCTAAGCAAACGAGGTCTTGTTAAGAACAATATTAGAATTTATCCCGACTCAACTCCGGCGCAGCAAAAATTTCTAAAAGATTTGAGGGTTCAACTGGAGAAGCGGAAAGAAAATGGTGAAGATTTCATCATAAAATACATAAACTCCACGCCCAGAATTGTCCCAAATCTGCCTAAAAAACTAGAAAGTTACATGAATATCCAAGCAATTCCAACTAACAATCGAACCAGAACTTTAAAAATCTACTACCAAAACATCCGCGGGCTACGATTGAAACTCGATGACCTACAAGCAGTTCTACCTTCTCATCATCATGACATCATTATACTTACGTAAACCTGGCTAAACTCTGATATCAAATCGACTGAACTCGGTCTCACAAACTACAAAATATTTCGCTGCGACAGAAACGTCGGATCAGGTTCCAAGTCAAGAGGTGGAGGAGTTTTGATTGCTATAAAACAGAAGTTGTCATTAAGAAAATTAACCACGAAACATAATAACATTGAACATCTTTTTGTGCAAGTAATGACTCCTCTCGAGAAAATTATATTTGGAACGGCCTATCTACCACCACTTTCTGACCCTCAAACATACAGAAAACACTGTGAAGACATCGAAATAATTTCCTCAAAATATTCTCTTTCAAAAATTGTTATCCTTGGAGATTATAACTTACCAAACCTAACATGGAAAGCAAAAAACTGTGGTCTCATCACAAACGAAAGTGAAAACGATCGTGCACGTGAAGTTTTGGACATGGTAAACTTTCTAAACTTTTACCAACATAATTTTATTTATACCAGTAACAATTGTTTATTAGACTTAGCTTTATCAAACTATCCTAAAATATCTGTAGAACTTTCAAATGATCCACTCCTACCGATAGATAATCACCATCCTCCCCTATACATTAAATTAAATATTACATGCGATAATGAAAGAATACCTGTACAAAGAGTCCTAAACTTTAAACTAGCCGATTTCGACTCAATTAACAGCCATCTCTCAAATACAGACTGGTCGTTTTTATCTCATAAAAACATTGATGAATCTTTTGACCAACTTTATTTATTTATACTTTTCTAATATTATTCAATCCTATGTACCTTTTTATACACCGAGAAGCTATATCTACCCGGTTTGGTTGTCATCAGAGCGTATTGTCTCTCTTTAGCAAAAGAAGAGTCAACACAAAAAATTCAAACAAAGCAAATCCATAAGTGATTATAAAATCTTTAGCAAAACTAGGAAAAAATTTAAAGATCTTTCCAAACAATGCTATAAAATGTATATAACCTCATCGAGGACACTGTCTTTAAATCCAAAAATCTTTGGAAATTTCTTAAAAAATTGAACAATGAAAACACAGACTACTCGCCAATAATGCAAATGAATCGAACCAGTGCAAACAATACACAGGACATTGTAAACCTTTTTTCCGACTTCTTCAAAAATGTATATGATGAAGAAACCCCAGATGATAAAATACCTGAGTACAAATTTAGCAAGACTACACTCTTAACAAATTGCCATATCACGCAAAAATGTTGCGAACAGAAATTACTTTCCTTACACTGACAAATCCGCTGGCCCAGACAACATTCCACCAATATTCCTCAAAAAATGCTCTAGTATATTATCTAAACCACTCACATTATTATTCAACCGTCTCTTGTCCCTTGGACACTTTCCAGACCGCTGGAAATCAAGCTTCATTACAACTATCTATAAAAAAGGAGACGACACTAATATAGCCAATTATCGCCCCATTTGTATACAGTCAGTACTACCTAAGCTTTTTGAATCACTGGTTCTTGATGAAATCTATTCCAAATTAATAAAATTAATTGACCAAAAACAGCACGGTTTTATCAAAAGTAGATCTACCGCAACTAACTTAACAATATTTCAAAACTTTATAATACAATCTTTTGCTGAAAATAAACAAGTCGACTGCGTATATACAGACTTTTCGAAGGCATTTGACAAAGTATCCCATAAACTACTAATCCAAAAACTATTTGCTCTAGGAATAAGGGATAACATGGTAAAATGGTTTACTAGCTATTTATTAAATCGTAAACTGTTCGTCAATATAAAATCTTGGATCTCGAAAGCTTTCTGGGCTACTAGTGGCCTACCGCAAGGTAGTCACCTTGGCCCGGTTTTGTTCCTCATTTTCATCAATGATATAACCAATTACTTCAATGATGTCGAGGTATTGCTCTTTGCTGATGACATCAAGCTATACAAGAAAATAACAGATATAAATCATTACCATATACTACAGTCAAATATTAGTAAGTTTAAAGATTGGTGCGTTCAAAATAATTTATTTTAAAATGTAGAAAAGTGTAAAACCTTGACTTTCTTTAGAAATAAAAATCCTGTTTTATTCGAATATTCCATCAATAACACAGCTTTAGACAGAGTCACGGAAATGAGAGATCTTGGAATTATTTTGGATGAAAAACTAAGTTACGCCAATCATATCCACCAAATTATGAACATTATGTTTACACATGAAATAGTGTTTTCGAATATTCCATCAATAACACAGCTTTAGACAGAGTCACGGAAATGAGAGATCTTGGAATTATTTTGGATGAAAAACTAAGTTACGCCAATCATATCCACCAAATTATGAACAAAGTGAACAGTATGAAAACACTAGACTTCGTATTAAGAACAACGTAAAACTTTAGTTCCATAGAAGCCATTAAACTATTATATGTATCTCTAGTTAGAAGCCAAATTGAATATTACTCGGTAGTTTGGTCTCCATCTTACAAAATTCACGTTAATAATATTGAGCGAATACAAAAAAGTTTCTGCGTTTTATAAATTTTAAATTAAGTATCCCACTAGAAGACTTAAAATATGATCTATTACTAAATATTCTAAAAATACATACACTAGAAGACCGACGTAAAATAAACGACTTAACATTCAAAATACTTAACTCTAAATTCGACTGTTGCGAACTCCTACAACTCATAAACTTACGAATACCGACAGTAACCACGCGACAAAATTCACTATTCTACTGCAGTATTCACAAGCGAAACTACATTGCCCACTCTCCTATACAACGATTTCACACTATGGGAAATCAGTACTTAGGTGATGTAGACATATTTAACATCAACTTGGCGAATTTTGTGGAACTTGTAAAAAACTTATTCCAATACTATTCCTAAACATATTTTGTAAACTTATCAAATCGCAGTACCTATATTTTTTTTTTGTATTTTTGTAACTTGTGTGCATTTTTTATCTAATTTTATTTTTATTATTTCTTTATCTGTTGTAAAATCATCTGTCATGAATTTTTTGTACTACCAACCATGTAAAAGCCCCCTGGGCGTTGAATAAATAAATAAATAAATTAAATAAATTAGAAGTTCGAAGAAGCTCGGCCGATGTACTTTTTCTTCAAAAAATAGCCAGATCCATCGTAGATTGTCCAGAACTCCTAGAACGAATACAGATATGAGTTCCTAACAAACGAACAAGATTAGACATGATTCTTAGCCTCCCTCGGTGCAACACTAATTCTAAGCAGAACTCTTTCATCTATCGTGCATCCAACACTTTCAACACACAATATACACAATTTGACATTTTTTAACTCTGCACCACACAGACACTCTCTCGATACTCTACAATAAAAATACTTATAGATACTCTCAAATACAACCACCACTCTATAAACTTCCTTTTTTTTCTCTTTTAATTTTTTGTCTCGCATATTTTTATTACTATACCTCAACTTAACCGATCCCCCCCCATCTAACCCCTTTTCTATTCCCACCTAAATAACTCAACTCTTGAAATGTAATTTTTTATTAGTAAATATCTATGAATTCACTACACACTTGTATAAAATAATCATGTGGAAACCTGTAAGTGGTTCAATTATTGTACTCAATTATTATATACTTCGTTGTTAATGTAAACTGTTGGTCTCCCAAATAAATAAAATAAAAATAGACAATATTTTTTTTGAATAATTCATTCATTAAATGTTTCTAATTTTTTTAACTTATCATAGAAGAAACATTATCTATGATCGACACCTGACACTTCTATGCTATTAACATTTCAGAAATTGATGTTAAGTTGACGTACTGACATTCTAAATACACACTGGCTTAGGTACTGAGCACGAAAAAATACAAAGTATATAAAAACACAAACCAATGTACCCCGCAGGAAACCAAATAAACGTGCCGAACCAAGAAAGGCGCCAATTGCTAAGTAAATACAATACGTTGGGTGACAATTGCTAGGTATAAAATTGCCTTAAGCGGCAATTTGTTACGGAGATTGCACTCTGGGTGCAATAAGGTTAGGTTGAAGTAAATTAAAGTGTGTTCGGCCGATTTACCAGGTCGGGCGACACATTGTTATGGTTTACTGCCGATGTGAATCATATGTATTATCACAAATTGAATTCAATGTTCAGGTATAAGAAATAGTACTTCCCTTGGTCATGGCTTGGTTGAACAATATACATTAAAAAGGACATTAGGGACATTAAAAATAAAAGTATACTTGATTATAATTATTATAAGCAATAATTGTCAGCCTGAAACACTCATTTACATTGAAAAATCTTCCGAGAAAAGATACTTGCCGCCAACGGGACTTGAACCCGTGTCCTTCTGATTGCCGGTCGGAAGCTCTGACCACTGAGCTATGGGGGCTTATCAAATACCCGCCAAATAATTCAATATATACTAGTGTTTCATTCAACAATTACTGCTTGTTATATTTTTTCCACCTGAAAACAACAACGACATTGTTAGTGTTAAATCCCTCGCTAGGTGGCGTCGAGACAAATTATGTCTGCATTTATTGGGGAAATACTTAAACTTGTTATATATTAATTATTATTTTTTAATTTATAAACTAACGTTTAGACAAGATTTTTATGCAAAGCACAAAGGGTAACAATTATTATAAGCAATAATTGTCAGCCTGAAACACTCATTTACATTGAAAAATCTTCCGAGAAAAGATACTTGCCGCCAACGGGACTTGATGATTCAACGGGACTTGATGATTCAAGTCCCGTTGGCGGCAAGTATCTTTTCTCGGAAGATTTTTCAATGTAAATGAGTGTTTCAGGCTGACAATTATTGCTTATAATAATTGTTACCCTTTGTGCTATGCATAAAAATCTTGTCTAAACGTTAGTTTATAAATTAAAAAATAATAATTTATACTTGATTATCTTCAAACAGTATATTTGAAGTGTCAAAAACATAAATAAATACACGTACTCACCCCCAGACCGACAGGTATCAAATAATGCTAGCTAAGTCTAAAAATAACTCGCGAAGAGGTGTAGGAAAACCATCCATTCCATGGTGAATCGGCGTGGAACCGATGATCGCCAGCTGGAAGTCCTTGCTTCCCTCCGAGCGAAAGTCACGCTCAAGCTGCCCCTACTTCGAGGGTCACGTCCTAGCTGCTGCTGCTGCTCCCATCCGGACTACGGCTCCCAATCAATCAGCCAGCAGATTATGAACTGGTAACATTTACCTGACAATGAATGTATGTTTTAAAAAAACACTTCTGCCAAAATGCATATTTCATAGCGTATTTGTATTTTCAAAAAATTTGCACAAAAAACTTTAATTTAATAGAAGTAAAATAAAGCAAAACAAGTTTTAAGTGGGCGTTTATTTCGATATAAAAACGTAGGTACTTAAAAATTTAAGTATTTATTGTCTTTGTCCTCTTCTGATTCTTCTTCTTCCGTATCTTCATCTTCATCTAAACGCAGTTCATCTATATCATCATATATAGTACTGCCTCCTGCATAATATTCTGCTTCAATTTTCATCACGTGTTTGCAACAATTTTTCCAATCATCAGCACTTATGCTATTACATATTATTATTATCATGCCCATTTTCCATTTTCCCGGTGTTTCAAATTTTCCTTCTGCCTTTTCCTCTTCCTTGACGATTTGTCTTGCCGTTGATTCAGATTTATCTGTATGTAAAAAACATCATTAAAATTATTATTATAGAAGGTTATTTTAAAAACACACACTAGATAATATTCACTTAGAAATAAAGAAAGAGAAAAAGTAATTTTTCTACGAATTTTAAGAAGTTGCATATTATTTTTTTTTTGAGTTATTCCCTTTTTCCTGTAGTCGCATATTAACTGTCAAATTCGGATTTTTTAACATAACCTCAAATCAGATTGTTAAGGTTATTATCGCTCGAAAATTGGCATAAATCTTGTAATACTAATGAAATTTATTAAACAAACTATACTACGTACCAGTCATTTCTGCAGTTCGTTTGTAAACATCTTCTAAATCAGACAGAAGCTTCTTCGCGTGATACTCGGCTAGGCAGCGTTGAAAAACGCAGAATATAACCCCTCTTGCATCACTATGTAATGGTTTAATCATTTTAATTAAATTCAGGCAAACAATGAATAAAAATATTATCAAATCAGCGACCTTCTACTCAGATTTAAGACAATAAATCAACCGTAACATGCGATAACAAGACAGCCATAGGAAACGTCATAAAATTCGGTGCTACCATAGTAATGAAAACGTTTAGTTCCAATTTATTTAATTTATACACTTAATTACCAAACTATACAGGAGTCCCGAAGTTGCCTGTTCGGCCCGAAATTACACTAAAACCCGCTTTCAACAGCGCGATAACAAACTTTGCCTTTCGCGACACGTGGTCATTTTTTTAAACCCACCCACTTCGGTGGTCCGGTTAAAACACCCAAAATCGGGTTTATCACAGAAATAACGACTCCACGGTCTTAACTGTCATTAAGCTTCACTTCCCGCTGAATGGAATTAAATATATGCTGCGGATTACATTGGGTTTTGTCGATATTAAAAATGACTGTCGAACAAACGACGCAATTGCCCCCCATCATTCGTACAAGAGTGCCGGAAACAACCTTGCGACAAAAAAAAAACTTCTTCCCCAAATATTACCAGCGTTTGAAAAGAAACCTTATAAACGACTTGTAAAAATAAAAATAATAATTCCAGTAAAATAAATTAATCGTGTTATTGTTTCTTTTCATAACAAGTTGTTTCCTGTTTTGTAGAATCTGCCGTCTTTTTTGGAGATTGGTACTATATAGTCAAGGAGACTGGCGGATTCAATAAACTGAGGAGCTCCGAGTCGATCAGAATTTAGTATTTGCCGGTTGCGGCTACGCTAGCTAAAGTTTAATGATCACCAGAACTCCGTGTTTGCCGATTGCTTGTATGCTTGTTATGATGCAGTACAAATCCGTATTCCTTTAAATATAATTATTAACATCCTTATCATTTGTTCTTAGGTAGGAACTTGTTTATTAATTATTAGAGTGCCAGCTCTGATTTTATCTACGGTCAGAGGCGACACCTGGAGCGGTTCCGCGGCAATACCTCACTTCTTGCGTAGGTAGGATTCGGAGAGTTGGGCCCGGAACCTAGCTACGCGACAGTCAACGGAGTTTTTGTGAGAATTGAGTTTTGAACGGGAAAAAAATTCCTTTTTACTTTAGATAATGCCGGGTGGTAAAAGTGATAACGAGTACGTATTGAGTGATCGATAGTTTGAATTCCCCTTGGTGGGATTAGCTGTGATTCCTGCAACCGTAAGGAAACTTGTACGGCGGCCAAGCGTTGTTGGAGCCTGAAAGATTTAATCCATGATAAATACGTCCGATCACACTAGGACAGAGCCCCGTTTTGATGGATGATCGGTGTACCGTTAGCCCGCGATGATATTCGCTGTTCTTTGTGGCGGGAAAGTAATTTTACGCCGACCCTGACTCTCGTCTGGACCGAGGGCGGCCTACCTACATGCCAAACCTTCTTCAACGTAAAACACCCCATTGGCGGCGGGGTGACTTGCTAATTTTGGACGCGGCGAAAGGCCGCTTGATGTTCTCCCTTTGGCGGCGGGGTTACTTGCTATTTGGACGCGGCGAAAGGCCGCTTGACGAACTCCCTTTGGCGGCGGAACTGACTCCAGATCTCGGCTTCGGTGATGGCTTTCCGGATCATGCACGAGGAAATGCTGCCTGTGCCTTGCAGCTACTAGACGGAAATTTTATTAGTTAGCTAGCGATAGAATTCATAGTAAAAAGAGGTCGGTTCCATTGGGGTAAGTGAAATGCAATATTTAAAGCCTTTGTCGAGTGAGGTCTCGACCCATGTTTGCCATTTGATTTAAAATTATATGTTTGATCTCACAATTCCGCCTTTAAATTATGTACCTTGCAATACCATCCCTTTGGAGAACGACACATATCGCTGGTTTACGATCCACCCCTGAGCATATTTGGGATCCACAGATATTCTTGACGGGATCCATAACCCGTCCAGAATTGGCGCTTCCTTTGGGATAAAATCTGTGAGTACCTGGTCAGCATTATAATACTAAAGTTGTTTACGATAGGTATACTTGGTTTTGCCACTTGGCGAGAAAAACCCACGTAGCATGCTGGCGAAAGTCTACTGATCACCAGAATTCCGTGTTTGGCGGTTGCTTGTTTGCTGGTGAAAGTCTAATCACCACCAGAATTCCGTGTTTACCAATTGATTTTATGCTGGCGAAAGTCTACTGATCACCAGAACTCCGTGTTTGCCGATGGCTAATACACTAGCAAAGGTCTATTGATTACCAGAACTTAGTGTTTGCTGATTGCGGTTTACGATTTAGATATTCGTGCTAGACCTCCTGGGGCATCAATGGGTGTTATTTATGCTTATTATTCATCTGGTACGCTTTTATTAGTCAGGCACTGTCTGCTGAGGTCTGTTGGGTAAAATAACACAGGCAGATTGAAAAGTGACAAAATTACACTGCAAAAATCACTCACCTAAAAATAACAAGTCATCAAAATGCATCATCTCATAAAATAGTACACAAATTACTGTGATGTCAATGTTTTATGAAATGTACAACGTAAATAATCTAATTAATTAAATCGATGAAAATAAAATCTAATGTTATCGCTTTGTTGCTAAAATTATAATATTATGTATAATATGCGTTGCTTGAAATGGCTTTAACTTTAAGTTTTTAGGATTAGTTTAGATCAAGGGTGGCCAATCCACGGCCCGCGGGCCGCATGCGGCCCGCTGGGTGTCTACTTGTGGTCCGCGGAGCATATGTACACTTTTTTTTCTTTTAGTTTACATAAAACCACCACAAGAACATTCCAACGTGCGTAGTTCGTACCATATCTAATATATGGAAGTATCTTAGTACATTGATTCGACTATCGTGACAAGTTCTTCCATGGTATATATACATGTTAACAAACAATCACAGTTAACGGAGAAATTCAATCAGGTTGGTTTGGAAGAGTTATACAAAACATATTTAGACAAGGAGAAATATCCTGCATTTAACAAACATGCTCTCTATCGATGATTTCGCTATTTGAAGACTTAGCGTGTGTACAGATTTTTAGTCGAATGAAGCATATTAAATCTCAAATGAGAACACGATCACTGATGAGCATTTGGAAAACTGTTTGCGTACTGTAGCAACAACATCAATCGTTATCAACATTGATGCACTTAGTTCTGACAAACAAAATCACACATCTCACTAAAATTTATTATATTTTGTTTATTTTTATTTTTTTGTATTGCCCAACTCTATTTAAAAATATATTTCATTCTCATTTTGGTTATATCTTCTTAAAAAAACAATATATTTCTTGTTATCTTTGAATAATCAAAGAAATTTTGTTGTGCGGCCCGATAAGCAATCTAATTTCTAAAATCTGGCCCGGCTGCTGAAAAGGTTGGCCACCCATGGTTTAGATGATCAGATCTGATTTTCTAGGTACTTTCCGAACTTCTTCACTCCCTTCTAACTTCAGCCTTGCAACAAACTCCGATTGGGAATGCCATGGTCTCACTGACTCCGGTTGGTTGGGATTCTTGTGCGCTATTAGCTTAAAAAAACGTTATAAATAATTTTTTCATGTTTTTTGTGTTTCACATTACATGGGCATATTTTATTTTTTATAGTGGCTGACGTTTGGAGCTCCACTGGTTTGCGGACAAAAGCTGGTGGGAATATCGGCTAACGTTCTTAGCGACAAACCTAGCTATACTCGCCTTGAAACATTTTTTAAGGTACATTTTTACGCTGACTGGATTGAATCTATCGTCTACAGTAATAGAAATATAACTAACTCTAATAATAATAATCCATCAACAACATCTACCTGAAAGTACCACAGTACTTGGCCTTAACAAAATTGTTATTTGCTTAACAGTTTTTACCGCCACATATTTAATTTTTTTTTTAAAAGTCGTTGAGTTTTCAATTTTATTTGTTTTTCATTGTTTACTGTTTTTTGTACAGATGTTCTAAGTTAGGTGTGAACATTCCTGTCAAAAAGATATTAGTTTTTACCGCCACATATTAAAAAAAATTAAAAAAGTGGTTGATTTTTAAATTTTATTTGTTTTTCATTGTTTACTGTTTTCTTTACAGATGTTCTAAGTTAGGTGTGAACATTCCTGTTCAAAAGGAAATTATTTCTTATAATTTATAGATTTTTTATTTTCTGAAAAAAAAAATTATATTTGAATCGTTGAGTTTCAATATCCTCCCTAATGGATTTTCTTACTTTTGAGTAACTCGAGAAAAGCGTATAGGCTGATGAGTTTTCATGAATCCGGTTTTTAAAATTTTTTTACACGTAAGCACGATCTTTATTAAACTGACATATTTTTTTATTTTATATTGTTTTACTTATACTTTTAAAACGTGTTTCATTATGATCACGGAGAATTTTGGAACTCACTTTGTTTATGTACCCGGTTGAAATGTATCATATGAAAACGTCGTTCTTGAGTTCAAGATTTCGGGTGTGGAATGATTTGCCAGCCTCTGTGTTTCCTCCCTCATACATCATGGGCCCATGTTCACTCCTTTTTCTCCTCAAAAAGACCCTCCACACAGCATCTTCAAATATGACATAGGCCCTGAGGAAAATAATTTACCTCAGGGCCTCCTGTGTGAAATTACATCAGGGAGGGTTTTGAAACTCATTTAATTAAATATGAAGGTTTTCGAAAACACATTTTTTTGTATTTCTATGTTTTTTGGCCACAGGGGAGTGAGAAGGTTAAAATCATATAAAAAATATTGTATTACAAAAATAAAAATTAATAACTTCTTTGAGAAGATACAGTGTTTTTCATTTATTTATTTAAAAATGTAACACTATTTAAGTTAAGAAATATTAGTCAGTTTATTTATATGCGATAACGGAGCATTGTTTTTTTTTTATAACTTGTTACGTCAAATGTTACGTAATAATAGGATGTTATGTTGTTAGCATGTTTCAAAAGAAAACGCGATGGATCCACCTGTGAACTTTTCTACTAGTCGTAGTAGAGCGCCAAATTCTGTAGAAAAACAGAATATGTCCATAGTTGCATTCAAAGCACTTTCCTTCTGGATAGTAAGAGAGCATAGAATTTTTCACAGGATGCGTGGGCACTGTGACATTTCCATCCTTACTTACCATTAGGGAATTGAGTTATATTATAAATAACAACCAGTATTTTTGCGATTTGAATCAATATTCACTATATTATCAAATAAATCATTCAACATGGGAAATCACAGACTTATTACAAGGCAAAGAATACAATACTATGACTCACCCCCTTTTGCGACCTTGACCTTGTTAAGCTATCTAAACTGCCTAAGAGTATGCGTAGCCTGCATACACCACATGGCGAAGCTAGGCGTTCCGTCCAGCATCCAACAGGCTGCCTGATGCGATCCGTCCGATGACGTGATGCCAAACCCCCCTGGGAGCATCCGGAAGGCGAGAGATGCGCTGGTGAACGGCCTAAGTTTGGCCAGCAGTACGACGCCCGTCCCACGAAGCCATCGTACCCAAATAGATGGTTTTATTCAGAATCCGGTGACAGCCAGAGTAAGGTACGGTCCCACCGTCGTGGTGTGTTAAAATATTCCGTTCCGTGTATGTTGAACGGTAGAGCCGGGCGTCGAAAGGTTCGTCCATGAGAACAGCGGATGTTTTCGGCTTAAATCGCGGAAATCGAACAAATATTTATTACTGTGACCTGCGATCACTAACGGGATTCGATAAACTCCGTACGGTGGCAAATTAACGCCCAATGGGCCGGATTATCTGCGTTTATTACTTTTGTCACACGCGGTACCATTTGGCCATTGATACGTCCGAAACTTGGTTTTTTGAAAAGAACAATTCAAACATCTTTTGAATCCCGTAAATTACAACGTTAGTTCGATTCTCTCTGCATTACGAAGAGTTGACTCCGTCCGGTATTAATTACACCATTATTAAGTATTACAATTGATTTTCCCCGGAAAACGGCTTATGCCCGTTCCGTTTTACGTCGAGAGTGAGTTCCACAGAAAAAGCCTTTCCGCTCAGTGCTGTCAACCTGCCCGTGAATTCAGAATAAAACCATAAAATAATTCCCATAAAAGTACTTGTCTACCAATTCAATAAATTAAAATCGTTAATTATGTTATGACGCATCCACATCATAACAAACTTAAAAGGCTTTCTTTTAATATTTTTAAATTTTAAATTTTACATTTATATAATTTTTTTTAAGAAAAACTTAAATTAAATTAAATTATGTTCGTCTCATATTCACAAAGAATTGCCCAAGTTGCCACTAAAACTAAGAAATATTATAAATTATTATTTTTTAATTTATAAACTAACGTTTAGACAAGATTTTTATGCATAGCACAAAGGGTAACAATTATTACAAGCAATAATTGTCAGCCTGAAACACTCATTTACATTGAAAAATCTTCCGAGAAAAGATACTTGCCGCCAACGGGACTTGAACCCGTGTCCTTCCGATTGCCGTTCGAATGCTCTGACCACTGAGCTATGGCGGCTTATCAAATACCCGCCAAATAATTCAATATATACTAGTGTTTCATTCAACAATTACTGCTTGTTATATTTTTTCCACCTGAAAACAACCAACTTTATTTTTGCAAGGAAGACATTGTTAGTGTTAAATCCCTCGCTAGGTGGCGTCGAGACAAATTATGTCTGCATTTATTGGGGAAATACTTAAACTTGTTAAATATTAATTATTATTTTTTAATTTATAAACTAACGTTTAGACAAGATTTTTATGCATAGCACAAAGGGTAACAATTATTACAAGCAATAATTGTCAGCCTGAAACACTCAATTACATTGAAAAATCTTCCGAGAAAAGATACTTGCCGCCAACGGGACTTGAACCCGTGTCCTTCCGATTGCCGGTCGAATGTTCTGACCACTGAGCTATGGCGGCTTATCAAATACCCGCCAAATAATTCAATATATACTAGTGTTTCATTCAACAATTACTGCTTGTTATATTTTTTCCACCTGAAAACAACCAACTTTATTTTTGCAAGGAAGACATTGTTAGTGTTAAATCCCTCGCTAGGTGGCGTCGAGACAAATTATGTCTGCATTTATTGGGGAAATACTTAAACTTGTTAAATATTAATTATTATTTTTTAATTTATAAACTAACGTTTAGACAAGATTTTTATGCATAGCACAAAGGGTAACAATTATTACAAGCAATAATTGTCAGCCTGAAACACTCAATTACATTGAAAAATCTTCCGAGAAAAGATACTTGCCGCCAACGGGACTTGAACCCGTGTCCTTCCGATTGCCGGTCGAATGCTCTGACCACTGAGCTATGGCGGCTTATCAAATACCCGCCAAATAATTCAATATATACTAGTGTTTCATTCAACAATTACTGCTTGTTATATTTTTTCCACCTGAAAACAACCAACTTTATTTTTGCAAGGAAGACATTGTTAGTGTTAAATCCCTCGCTAGGTGGCGTCGAGACAAATTATGTCTGCATTTATTGGGGAAATACTTAAACTTGTTAAATATTAATTATTATTTTTTAATTTATAAACTAACGTTTAGACAAGATTTTTATGCATAGCACAAACGGTAACAATTATTACAAGCAATAATTGTCAGCCTGAAACACTCATTTACATTGAAAAATCTTCCGAGAAAAGATACTTGCCGCCAACGGGACTTGAACCCGTGTCCTTCCGATTGCCGGTCGAATGCTCTGACCACTGAGCTATGGCGGCTTATCAAATACCCGCCAAATAATTCAATATATACTAGTGTTTCATTCAACAATTACTGCTTGTTATATTTTTTCCACCTGAAAACAACCAACTTTATTTTTGCAAGGAAGACATTGTTAGTGTTAAATCCCTCGCTAGGTGGCGTCGAGACAAATTATGTCTGCATTTATTGGGGAAATACTTAAACTTGTTAAATATTAATTATTATTTTTTAATTTATAAACTAACGTTTAGACAAGATTTTTATGCATAGCACAAAGGGTAACAATTATTACAAGCAATAATTGTCAGCCTGAAACACTCATTTACATTGAAAAATCTTCCGAGAAAAGATACTTGCCGCCAACGGGACTTGAACCCGTGTCCTTCCGATTGCCGGTCGAATGCTCTGACCACTGAGCTATGGCGGCTTATCAAATACCCGCCAAATAATTCAATATATACTAGTGTTTCATTCAACAATTACTGCTTGTTATATTTTTTCCACCTGAAAACAACCAACTTTATTTTTGCAAGGAAGACATTGTTAGTGTTAAATCCCTCGCTAGGTGGCGTCGAGACAAATTATGTCTGCATTTATTGGGGAAATACTTAAACTTGTTAAATATTAATTATTATTTTTTAATTTATAAACTAACGTTTAGACAAGATTTTTATGCATAGCACAAAGGGTAACAATTATTAACAGGCTGACAATTATTGCTTGTAATAATTGTTACCCTTTGTGCTATGCATAAAAATCTTGTCTAAACGTTAGTTTATAAATTAAAAAATAATAATTAATATTTAACAAGTTTAAGTATTTCCCCAATAAATGCAGACATAATTTGTCTCGACGCCACCTAGCGAGGGATTTAACACTAACAATGTCTTCCTTGCAAAAATAAAGTTGGTTGTTTTCAGGTGGAAAAAATATAACAAGCAGTAATTGTTGAATGAAACACTAGTATATATTGAATTATTTGGCGGGTATTTGATAAGCCGCCATAGCTCAGTGGTCAGAGCATTCGACCGGCAATCGGAAGGACACGGGTTCAAGTCCCGTTGGCGGCAAGTATCTTTTCTCGGAAGATTTTTCAATGTAAATGAGTGTTTCAGGCTGACAATTATTGCTTGTAATAATTGTTACCCTTTGTGCTATGCATAAAAATCTTGTCTAAACGTTAGTTTATAAATTAAAAAATAATAATTAATATTTAACAAGTTTAAGTATTTCCCCAATAAATGCAGACATAATTTGTCTCGACGCCACCTAGCGAGGGATTTAACACTAACAATGTCTTCCTTGCAAAAATAAAGTTGGTTGTTTTCAGGTGGAAAAAATATAACAAGCAGTAATTGTTGAATGAAACACTAGTATATATTGAATTATTTGGCGGGTATTTGATAAGCCGCCATAGCTCAGTGGTCAGAGCATTCGACCGGCAATCGGAAGGACACGGGTTCAAGTCCCGTTGGCGGCAAGTATCTTTTCTCGGAAGATTTTTCAATGTAAATGAGTGTTTCAGGCTGACAATTATTGCTTGTAATAAATATTATAAACTTTAATGGACTGTATTTTATAATTAAATACATAAATTAATAAAATAGCACATGTACGTACTAGATTTTTTTATACCTTTTGATTGCAAAAATAATTTTTCAGGTTGATTGGGTATTTTGACCTCGAATCCAAAATTAAGATTTGTCTCACCATATGAGTTCATTTTCCATAAGACGAGGGAGAAGCCCTCAAAAGCCTTAGTCAATTCATCGTCGTGAGTCTGCTCTTGTCCCATACGTCTATAGTCAATAGCAGAACGGCTGTTTATCTCTTATATTCTTGACAGCGTGTGTGCTACTGTCACTTTTAACCACTGGAACGATTTCGGTCGAAAAATCGACCACTTTTATTTTTCTGCGATTGAAATCGGTCGAAAAATGGACCGATTTTTCTACCATTCGTAAAATATTTATTGCAATTATTTAAAACCTTTCCATGGCCAGCTATTTGTTTTATCGAATAGCTGATAAAATAGTATTTATGTCTATGACCTTATCGGTTGTCTTTGAAGTGTTATTTAATGAGATTTCGCGGTTTTCTAAGGCGTCCTGTCAAAACACAAAATAAAACTTTTGACTATTTCGACGAATTTTGGTCTCTACCTAAAATGCCGTAAGTAATTCATTTATTGGGTTTTTACCGCATAATTATATATCTGTGTTATCATGATTGAATTATCTATCTTTGAAATGTGTTTTTAATTCGTTTGTTCCTAATATATTGTTTTGCTGGATGTTTTTGTGTAAAAATGCGTCGACTGAAGACGTCATCTGTTTTTGATTTACAATAATTTCATAAATACTGCACTCGCGCATTTGAAATATAGTTATTCAATCAGAGTGATTCATAACAAAGAGATATATTTAAGTTTTATTTGAATTGGTTCATTATTAATACAGATATTTGCTGTCCAATTATTTAAAGTCATATATCAAAAAGTCTGACTTTTTTTAGATGTAAAATGGTGTAAAGCCTTTGTCGCACAATAAAAATTTGGTTATTTAGTTGTACCTATAATTAATTAATTTGTTTATTTTTACCAAATTTGTGCAGAAACAGCTATCGTCCAGGGAGAGGGAGCATTCCACGAACCAGGTTTAAATAATTATTTTAAAATTTTATATTAGTGCAATATTTAAACATTTAAGTACTTACCTACATTAAGTGTTTTCAATTTAAAATATATAGTGGTGCTGAATGCAAGAGGTGGCAGAGGAAGAGGGAGAGGTGGGGTACGAGCTGCAGATGGAGTACCAGCTGGTGCCAACGCAGAGCTGCAATAAGGTCTCCAGTGAAAAATATTATGGCTTTAAAAAAATATGTTCATATAGACCAAGAAACGCTGATTCTGAATATATAAGTTTTATTTCATAATATTAAACGCAGAGTTTTTAAAAAATTATTAAAAAGTGCATTTTTAAACCACTCCTCAAAATACAGCGTCAAGTTGGCAGTACTGAAATGGTTAACGATGACGTCACTGTTAACCTGTCACCTGGTAATAGCGTCCGTGTTGAATGTTGTATTGACATTTGAAAATTGACACGTATGCAATTCAACATTTCGTGTTTTTGGTTTATTATCATACTGTTTATAGAGATTTAGATAAATAATAGTTATTGTGTTTATTGAAACATAATTTAGGCCCTCAACAATTAACGAAAAGGGCTATATTTGCGGACAATCTGCAATAAATTTTGCCTATTTGAGGTTAAAGTCGTGTCATATTTGACATTGTATTTTTAAATTGTTTTTAGTATAGGGCATTTTATACAAGTTACTACACAATCGTCATGATCAGTGTATTATAAATACCAGTGTTTCTGTATGTGTTATACTTAAAACAATGTACAAAATCACGCCTGAACACAAAATTGAAGAATGATGTCACTTGTATTTGCAATGAAAAAGATGATTTATGATTTTTATATTGCACTTTGTTAAAATACAATAACAGTAGCGGTGAAATGTGGACATTTTACCAATGTTTTTCTATATTAAAAGCAGTTAATCTTAAATAAAAACGCCTCAATTTCTCACACAAAAGTCATTGAGTCATCCTATATTAATTTTATTCCGCCATTTTCTTAAATTCAAAATCAGGGATGCTCAGCCCAAGAAAATTATTTCCCTAGATTTCGAAGTGAAATTTCACATTTACGCAATTACCTAAGTAGCCACCTGATTGTGTAACACTAATCCTGTTATATGTTAATTAATATGATTAATTAATTGGAAAGATATCGTAACTTGGTAAATAAACTTATAATACTGTGCTTTTCCAAATAAAACACTTTTTGCTACGTGAAGTAATAATTTAAAAGTACGAATACACTCACCACTGAATTAGAAACTGAATTCCAAATAAAAAAAAAACACTTTGCAAAATAAAAATCAACCGCAATCACCGAAAAAATAGAACTTAAAACATAAATTAAATTTTTTTTCAGAGGTCCCATTTATCTTTTTAGATACATATAATATCATTTTGAGTTGTCAGTGTTAAAAATAGCATTGCATGGTAAGTACAACAATAATTAAGATTCATGGGAATTCCAAAATATATATATATATATATATATATATATATATATATATATATATATATATATATATATATATAAATAATACCAGTAATATTGTCATATGTAATAAATAATTTGCCAGAGTTCGAAATTTCCCTAGATTTTGTCCTGATTTCCCTTATCCTTAAAAAATATTTTTCTCCCCTAGATCTAGGGAAATTTCCCTCGACATAACATCACTGATTCAAAATGACAACTTAAAAAGTAAAAAAACTATCGATGGGTGAAGACCACCATAGATACGGTGCGTTTCTGGGAGTCTTTAAAAATTAAAACTTTGACAATTATTTTAACTATTAAAACTAACTATAAAAATAAAAATAAAAATGCAGTTATTTAAGTTTGAAGGTCTTTATTCATTAAAAAAAATTAAAAAAATGGACTGGAGTTCTGTATTGCAGCCTCGTCTGGAGTGTTAGTATTTTTTAATGTTTTTTATGAAAGTACTTTGCTGTGGCCGTTGAACTCATCATATATTTGTAATTATTTAAACGGTGACCCTGCTTTGCTAATGGTGCGAGAGGATCGCGTCAAGACCCTAAAGGCTGTTAGGGCCCTGCCTGCTTTCTTCCGGCTACAGTGAGTTCCACTGTAATCCCCCCATTACACGTATCAATCCTCGCATCAATACTCGAGTATTGATGCGAGGTTTGATGCGTGTAATGGCAAATATTGACGCATCATCAATAATATCGCAACGCATCTAGAAATCTGGATCGGTCACATCAGTATTGGGGCGTGGCCGTAAAGTATTGGGGCGTGGCCGTAAGTGGTGGGGATATTGGTGCGCGGTTTGATGCGTGTAATGGCTCACCGCATCAATACCTCAGTCAACCTCAGTATTCCGTGTGCACCATGGAGAGCAGTGGTCCCTTGTCGCCTGTTATTATGTCGGACAGCGATTTCCGCCGCGAAATGAGTTAGCGGCATTCATCGAGGCGTATGAGATGCGTGACATATTATGGAACACACGTCATAAGAACTATAAAAATGTTGTTAAGAGAAAAAGGGCCTTGGAGGAAATAAAAGAAACGATGGTTATTATAAAACCAAACATTACGAGGGAAGACGTACCTTGCAAACATCACATTGTTTTATGTCAGGTCTTATACCTAGTACTATTATATTATTTAAATATGTTAAACCTTTTTAATTTTGTTATTATTATACAACTGTGTACCAATGTATCATGTATCTCTTGGTTGTAAAAGCCATTTAATGACGTTTAAATAAATAAATTTCGAAATTATTTTTCAAGTTCAATGAAAGTTCTATTCACGTTCTGTTATTCATTTTTGTAAAGCAACTAGCCCATAATAATGACATAATTTTGAATTTTATGAAAACAGTTTTTCTTAAATGAAGACTACCAGTGACCCCCCCCCCCCTCTCCAACGCTTAAAACAAAAAAGAGCGACACCTAAAATATTTCATGTTCACAAGTACACTCAGTGACTGAACTACTAAGTATAACAAAGTTATTATTATTAATTATACTTGCCTTTACGTAATCCTGAAGCACATACATAATAGCCCTGGACGTGTCCAATACTGCTTGGCTTATTGCTGTTGGAGACAGAATCGCTGAAAACTTGAGATCCTCAAAGCCTCTGCCGGTCGCATAGAAACGTAGAGTTACAGCTAATTTTTCTCTTAGCGTGATCGAAGCTCTCATGGCTGTATTTTGTTTCAAAATATATGGACTAACCATATCTAGCAATTTGTTAAAATTATCATTACTCATTCTAAAATAATTTTTATAGTCGTGTGGATCACTCAGCAAAATTTCATCCCTTAAATTCAAGTGTGAGAATTTTTCTTTTTGGAGAAGCCAGTCCTTCACCCACCGTTTGCGCTTCAATCGTTTCTTTGAACCGAACGCCAAAATTATAGCAATACAGGCTTTTCGTTTCGGATCCATCACTTAAAACGCGTCCGTCCCGCAAGGATTCGCATCGATACTGACGTCAATAATATTGACACGTGTAATGGCTCACCTTGTGAGCCGGTTGCGATATTTTCGGATCGCGATATAATATTGATGCGAGGATTGATACGTGTAATGGGGGGATTACAGTGAGAGTTGGTAAGATCAGCGCTCTGTCCATTTGGCACATTCAGCGCATATTCTACAGAGTTTTAATTTTATTGTTTATTTACATACTGTACTGAACAATTCATATGATTTATGTATATGTTTTTAGAATTAATTCTCCGGAGATAATAACGTGTCCCTTTTCACAAGGGACACCTTCACCATTGCCAAGACCCGTTCCACCACCGTGGATGTCCACTCCCGCACAGACCCAATCAACGGCTCCCAATGCACCAATTACGCCAATCCGGGCAGCATCTCCGGAGCCGTTAGCTGGGACATCGCGGAGTGGGGAACTCTTCTCTCCGGAGGCCGGCTACCACAGCGAGCTGTGGGTGGACGTGCCGTTCTACCAAGAATTGTCGGCGTTGGGGAACGGTGAGTTTATTTTTTGAAATGTCATACCAGGGGCTCAATATAAAATCAATTATCTATATTTTATATTGATATCCCTAGCACAGTTTCACTGTTGGTATATTGGCAGGAAATAAGCATAGTACTTAAAAATTCCACAAAACAAACAAACAAAATGTACTGTTTTTTTTTTTTTTTACGTTAACTCCACGCAGGAGGCCCTGAGGAAAACAATTTCCCTCGGGGCCTATGTCATCTGGGATGCTGTGTGGAGGGTCTTTTTGAGGAGAGGAAGGAATGAACATTGGTCTTGAAGAGACCCATGTTGTAGGAAGGAGGAAACACAGAGGCCGGCAAATCATTCCACAGCCGAGCTGTTTAACACAAGAACGAGTCGAAGAAACGACCCGTTCTCATGTGGCAAATGTCAACCGCGTGCAAATATTGGGCACGCGTTTGGCGTGTTTCCCGACTATGCACCGGTGCCGAAGGGATCAATGATGCTAGTTCCTCGGAGCATCTTCCATTGTAATACCGGTAGAACAAGGATAGCATTCCCACCCGACGCCTGTGCTCTAAAGATTGCAATCCGTCTGTTAAGATGGGAGAATCTATCAAACGGACCGCCTGTTTCTGCACAGAGTCGACGGTATTTTTCAGGTATTTTGGAGCTCCAGACCAGAGGTGGCTGCCAAATTCAACCGTGGGGCGCACTTGTGATTTGTACAGGGTTAGCAGTTGTGTACTATTAAAGTATCTGCGGGCCCTGTATAGTACGCCCAGTTTCTGTGAGGCTAACTTTACTCTGGCTTCGATTGAGCCCCCATACCTGAGCTGGTCACTTAGGGTTACACCAAGCATTTCAATGGAGGGCCTGTTCGGAAGATTGCTTCCGTTGAAAGAGACTAGATTTTCATTTCGATCCCTTTTAGACGTAATCAGACAAGATTGGGTCTTTGAAACATTAAATTCAACGAGATTATTTTTACCCCAAGAGAAAACATTCTCGAGGTAACCGTCCATTCTTTGCTTCAAAGCCCTACGAGCTGTTGGAGTTTGTGAGCCCTTTGGGGGCTTGTCAAACAAAAAGCTATCATGAACTGTACTGTCATCCGCGTAACAGTGAATCGGTGCACATGACAAAAGGTCGTTGATGTGCAACAAAAACAAAGTCGAAGACAGAACCGATCCCTGCGGGACGCCAGCATTTATCGAGTGTGAAGAAGAGGTGAAACCATCGACTACCGTCTGAATCGACCTCTCCCTCAAGAAGTCGGCGATCCACGTACACAAGGATGCGGGAAGTCCGTAAGAATGCAGTTTGTTGACAAGTCCTAGGTGCCAAACCCGGTCAAAGGCCTTGGAGATGTCCAGTGCAACCGTTTGGGTCTCACCGAAACGTTCCAGGCATCGCCCCCAAACATGCGTCACATACGCGAGAAGATCACCGCACGAGCGGTTCCGCCGGAATCCGTATTGACGATCGTTAATAATTTTGTTCTTCTCGAGGTATGTGAGCAGTTTGTCGTTGATCACACGTTCCATCACCTTAGACAGAACTGATGTGATCGCTATGGGGCTGTAGTTGGCCGGGTTGGAGCGGTCACCCTTCTTTGGAATAGGATGGATAACCGCTTTTTTCCAACCAGAGGGCACAGAGCCAGTCTTCAGGGACATTTTAAAAAGCTTCGTCAAAATTGGAGCTATTTCTGCAACGCACCTCTGCAGTACCAGGGCAGGTATTCCGTCAGGCCCACTAACATGGAGTACTTCCCGATGCCGGATCCTCAGCTATTTCATACGAAAGCCGCAGTGAGGAACCGACGTCGGGACAGCACCTTGGTCATCGAGGGTTGAGTTATCTGCAAACATTTTACCTAGTAAGTTAGCCTTTTCGGTGGCGGTGTTTGCTAGTGAGCCGTCAGGTCTGGTAAGAGGTGGCAGACTGGATTTGCAGAAATTGCGACCTATAGAGCCCACAAGTGACCAGAATTGCCTGCTGCCATGCGGGCATTCAGCCAGCTTTCTGCTGATCTGCTGGTCGTGCTCGAATTTTAACCTATTTATGATTCTCTTGGTTTCCTTTGCCATTTTGTTGTAAGCTATTCTGTCTTCGGATGTTCTAGATGTGTTGTAGGCTTGGTAAGCCGCGTTTTTTCGTCGCATTGCTTCAGCGCATTGTCGACTGAACCACGGCTTTGAGCGTACACCAGTTTCCTTAACAGTAGATTTGATGAAGCCATCCATCGCGGATGTGATGACTTCACCAATTTCCTGGGCACATCTTGAGGGATCTGAAGTCCGAAAACAGACAGCTGACCACGGGAAAGCATTAAAATATGCCCGCAGACCGAACCAATCTGCTGACCTATAGTGCCACACTTTTCTCTTCAGCCTCTCGTTTTGTGGTCTGAAGTTTACAAGGATTGATGTCGTCACCAGGCAGTGGTCGGACGATCCTAAAGGCACTGTAACTTCAATCTTGTAACCGTGTGGCACAGTAGTTAAAAATAGGTCTAACAGATTGGAACGGTGAGTCTGGACATCAGGAACCCTTGTAGGCTCCTGAACCATTTGCTCCAATCCGTAGCAAAGGGCAAAGGATTCCGCTTGGCATCCAGCCGAGTCTGTTGATACTGAGAACTTCAACCAAGGTTCGTTATGAACATTGAAGTCCCCCAGGACCACAAATTCTGCCGTAGGGTAGCGGGGCAAGAGGTCATCAATAGTATCGCTTAAATGTTTGAAGAGCTCGGACGTGTCTGATTCGCTAAGGTTCGGTGAGCGGTATAAACACGCGTAGAATCTTACCGTACTGACAAGATTGACGCGTGCCCACATTACGTCGAATCTGGAGTTTTCCAGATTCGACAGTCGCACACAGTTGACGTCAGCTCGACTATAGAGACAGACACCTCCTTTAGGTCTGAACTTGCCTGCGAGGGTGAAGCCCGGGCAGTCCAGATAGGAGGCGTCTACAGGCTCGGCTATCTGTGTTTCAGACAGGAAAAGAAGGTTCGGACGTTCAGAAAAAAGGTGGTGATAGACAGAGTTTAAATTGGTGTGCAGGCCGCGAATGTTGGTGTAATTCACCAACAGTTTTGGCCTGCACCGGGGACTCCTGCTTCCCGCCGTTGTAAAGATGTTGCTTATATTTCTTGTTAAGTTCATGATTTGAGTTGAGTTTTGTTTTTATGGGGAGAAAGGAAGGTCTGGGAAGGAAAAGGTATGAGGGGTGGGTAGGGTGCTGGGGATCAGTTTCCAGGAGTGACGGACGTATGAATCCAACCTACCCACTGCGGTGCAAGGCGATGGGCAGGGAGAGTCCGGCTGGAGAGGTCGCCCAATGCGCCCCAAACGCTGCTGCTGGGTCCCCTCCAGTCACGAACCGGCACAACAACAGCGGCGGGGTTTTTGCACTCGTTGATGGGGCAGCCCACCCTCAGTCGTGAGCCTGAGGGTCGGGCCCCTGTACTACCGAGCGGCCCAGACAACGGTAACCCGTTGTAAAGGGTCTACCTCAACCAGCATCTCCCAATCCGGCCCGCCACGCAGAAGGTGGGCCGACGCACCCGCCATCAAGACCCGGATAAACCTTACCCCAAGAACCCGGGCACCCCTGCTAAGTCACCAAACGTAGCGAACCACTTGGGGTGACCTGTGGCAGAGGTGTTGGTCATCCAATAAATGGTTCCCAGGGCGGCGGTACCCATACCCGCCTACCAAATTACTGTTATCCAAAAAGATACGATGTACCTACATTCTATGCAAGTAAATATGTAGTTACTAACGTAAAATATCTGAAATTTGAGTTTGTTTTGGCTAATTTTTGTTCGATAGTAAGAACTTCGCACAGCATTGTGAATACCGACATCATAGTTTCACACATGACAATGTATGATATATTTGTTCTTGATTTAATGTCCTGAAACGTTAAGTGCCTCCATATATGACGCTACTTACAAGCTACTCGATCCTCGTGAGCGCATCATACGCACCGATCGTAAGTACCCCCCGTACGATTTTGCTGGTAGCACCGTGTACGGGGTGCTACGCGACGTCTGTCGGTTTCAAATCAGTTTCACGCAACCGGCGCGGCGGTGCTGATCGCACGCGACGTGTTGCATCATTTGTGTCTGATACTTTTCGTTTGACGTTTGACAGAAATGGCATCGGAACATGAAAGTTTAATGTTAGATTTGTTCTGGAAGTAGAAAAAATGCATGTTTATGTAACGATACTTTACCAGAATACGTAAGAGATTTAGTGGAGAAGGCATGGATTGATGTTGGAAAAAAGTCATATGACATCGCTTGACATCGTGTAAACTCCACGGCTGCACGTAAAAAATTATAATGTTCAGTATATTCCGGATAGCGCCGTGTACGGAAACCAGCATGAAACCAGATACATGCCGAACTCCTTTGCGAGGGTTACATGTGATTCACCGGCTTCTAAACGGTGTAATACAGCACTTTTTTCATCAATTGAAAAAACACTTTCTCTTCACGGGACTCATTGTGTCGAGCTTCCTAGTCAAAAGCGAGGCTGTATTGGTAGTTGGGTTTTGTAACCGGACAAATTATCATTAAAATAGGTCGCTTTAAGTAGTTGGTCACTTTAAACGGATACGTTTTCCTACTAAAAGCTATGAAACCTTACTAGAGTTTCCATTATCGTCGCTTAAAACGGTAGACCGTCAAATGCAAAGTCATTATATCCGAATTCTACTGTAAATTTGTGTTTTCTATTATTTCAGAGTCAGACATGGGCAGAACCGACAACGTGGACGAGGCAGCTCTCTATCAAGAAGAGTCGGTACTTGGAAACCGTGAGTTATAAAACTAACTAACTTACCTGCACGCCATTTCCCTGCAGGGGTAGGTAGAGAGGATGGACCGCCATGCAACTCGATCTTGACACACACACTCTTTTCTTCATTCCATACCTACCTGACTGTGCTATTCTGACTCCTAACATTGCCCGCCTCAAGTATTGGATTAACTTTTTATTTTATTATTTATATGAATACCTCACAAGAGCCTCAGCTGGAGCCAGTGAGACTATGGCATCCCCAATCGGGGTATGTTGTGAGGCTGAAGGTAGCGGGGAGGGGAAGGAGGTGTGGAGGAGGGAGGTGGGAAAGTACCTGGCTATTCAAAACTGGTCACCAAACACGGTAAAGCCATTTGAAGCAACTTTTCAATTCTCAATGGTATCTTACACCAGGGCGATACTGAGGGTATCTTCCACTCTGGAACGTGCCGCAAATATACTTTATGTTATTTTAAATGAATTTTGTGTGAAAATAACACTAATTATTCAAATAAAATTTATTTGCCCACGCCGGGATTCGATCCACGACCACCGTATTGCGAGTCAAAAGCTGTACCAGAGGCAGTGGGTAATCGTAATATAGACAAGTTAAATTAATTTGGGTTTTCTGTTGTTTCAGAAATGGATATGGACAGAATGAGCGACGTCGACCACAAAGAGAGCGATGAGGATACCTTCTGCATGCCACCAATACCTTATTTATTTATTTATTGTTCTTATACGCCCGTAGGGGCTTTTACATAGATTATAAAATAATATTTAAGATATCGAGGATTACACATACATAGAATTTATATCAAACGTTATAAAAGTGAAAAAACTTTTAAGAATATACAAGTAGTTTTTAAAGAAAAAACCACTTGTATATTCTTGCTTAAAACTGAGATATATTTTAAACAATGTAATATTTAACAATACCATAGAACAAAATATAATATAAAACATTACAATAACACATCAAATCGTTAAATATATTATACCCACGTTACAATAATTTGTAGGATTCCACAAAGTGTTGGTTTAAATTGCATTTTAGAATGTAAAGGGAATCAGCGAATATATCTACAATACCACCAAACTTGTTGCCTAAATCATGCATCCTATTGGTAAGTGAGTGTGATTGATAGTTGGTTGTGTATGTGTTGCAAAAGAATGTTATATTTTGTTTAGTATTCCTTGTCGGTACATGGAGTTTAATACTAGAAACGATAATAATATTATTAACGTTTCACCTAACTCCGCTATGGCCATAGACTTTAGTAAACAATACCAGGTAGATAGTGAGGCAATGCGTTCAATTCTGCCGCCTAAAGGTTACTCTTTCGATTGGTCCAAAGATATCTCACGTTTTACTGGGATAAGGGAGACATTCACAGGCACGCCAGGACCAACTTTCAATACCGACGAAATGGGCAAACCTGTGGATGCCTTTCTTAAAATCTTTGATGCAGATGTCGTTGAACTGATCGCGAGAGAGACCAACAAGTATGCAGATCAATGGATTGCGAAAAAACAATTTAAGCGCCATGCGCGTACTAATAAATGGGCTCCCACGAATAAAGAGGAAATGTATGTATTCTTGGCAATTTTAATGTATCAAGGTATTAGTCCCCTTTCTGTTGAAAAAGACTACTTCTATTAAAAAAAAAACTCACCGCCATGCCTTATTTCAGCCGAGCCATGGATTATAATCGTTTTCTTTTAATTAAAAAATTCCTTCACTTCACCAACAATGAAAGTCTTTCTTCTGATGTACCGTTATCTGTGCGAAGATTACAAAAGATTCAGCCCGTCTTGGACCATCTCTCAAATAAGTTTGAGACTTTATACCTGCCCGAGCAAGACATCTCTCTGAATGAATCCTTACTCTGCTATAAAGGCCGTTTAGGATTTGTCCAGATGATCAAAACCAAAGCGGCCAGCGCGGGTATAAAGTCTTACGAACTTTGCGAGTCCAAGTCTGGCTATCTTTGGAAATTCCAAATTTATACGGGGAAGACCATTTCCAGACAGGTCAAATCCAGACCAGGGGTCCTAGCACACTGAAATCGTTATCTATACAATATCGAATCGACATGGCATAACAACCGAGTGTTATCGCCGGGGCTGGGAAAATTCAGTAAACATAAAGTGAGTTTCAAAGTTAACAAGGAAGCTCGTCCTGTTTTTGTTAATGCGAGGCCTGTTCCGTTCGCTATTAAGGAAAAAATTGAGAGAGAATTAGAAACTATGGTAGCTGATGGTATCATTTCTCCGGTAACCAGCAGTGAATACGCGTCTCCAATTGTACCGGTAATTAAAAAGAACGGGAATGTTAGGATTTGCGTGGACTACAAGAGATCTTTAAATCTCATGACGGACTTGGAAAGGTACCCACTTCCGTCCATAAATGAAGTTGTTCACAAAGTAAGTTCGGGTAAAGTGTTCGCTAAACTAGATTTAAGACAGGCTTACTCACAATTAGAATTAGCTGACTTTTGCAAAAAGTATACTACAATAAATACGCATTTAGGGTTATTTCAATATAACAGACTGGTTTTTGGTTTTAAATCAGCGCCAGCAATCTTCGCTAGGACTATAGCAAGCTGTCTTCAGGGGTTGAAGGGAGTGGCATTCTATTTAGACGATATCATCATTTCGGGGGTCAACGAACGGGATTTAGTGAATAATAAACAGACAGTGTGCGCGCGTTTACGAGAGTGCGGGTTGAGGGTCAACCCGGATAAATGCGAATTTTTTGTAGAATCGGTTGAATTTTTGGGGTATGTAATTTCAGGGAGCGGAACCCAACCACAGCCAAACAAACTTGAAGCTATAAAAAACGCTCCGTATCCTACGGACGTACATAAATTGAAAAGTTTATTGGGTTTTCTAAATTTTTATCGGAATTTCATTCCTAGGATGTCATCGATACTGGAACCCCTACATAACCTTTTGAAAAAAGGGGTAGAGTGGAATTTCTCAGAAGACTGTAAAGTAGCAGTCGATACCATTAAAGAGTTAATGGGCAACAACACGATTCTTACAAATTATTTTCCGGACTTACCGGTAAAACTGTATACGGACGCGAGTACATGCGGACTCGGAGCTTGCTTAATGCACGTGTTTAAGGACGGCACAATGCGTCCAATTGAGTTCGCTTCTCGTAGTTTAACAACCGCCGAAAAGAAATATAGTATTTTGGATCTCGAAGCTCTGGCAATTGTGTTCGGGTTAAATAAATTTTTTCAGTACCTTTTTGGAAGGGAATTCACGTTATGCGTTGACAATATGCCGTTACTAAGAATTCTAGGGGAACATAAACATATTCCGGTTCTCGCGGCAAACCGTTTGCAGAGATATGGCATCATTCTGGCAGGGTTTTCGTACAAAACGGAATTTGTGAAATCTTGTAATAACCAAGCAGATTTTCTTTCTCGCTTACCGTTGAAGGTTACAGTTGAGGATTTTAAGGATGATTGCGAGACTGACTTTGTTTGTTTTATTGAGAATTGTGACCATGTTAATTTTCAAGCAGTTGTGTTAGCCACCGCAGCAGATAGCGAATTACAGCTAGTGTTTAGGTATTTGCGGCAGGGCTGGCCCAAACGAGTAAATCGTGACAGCAGTATATGGAAATATTGGTTAAAAAGGAATGAACTTTCTATCGTAGAAGAGTGTTTGTTTTGGCAACATAGAATAGTTATACCTGTTTCTCTCCAAAGGCAAGTGTTAGATTTATTACACAGGTCACATCTAGGTATTGTGAAAATGAGGAGAATTTCTAGAACATATTTTTGGTGGACTTCTCTGAACAAAGACTTGGAGGAAGTCGTTCAATCTTGTTCAGATTGTTCGTTGTCAAAACAGTCACCACCCAAAAGTCAATTGACGGTTTGGCCAAATCCAGGTAAAGCTTGGAGTAGGGTACATCTAGATTATTATGGGCCCCTAGCGGGGAAGATGTTCCTCGTGGTTTGTGACTCATTCTCGAAGTGGTTAGACTGTATCGAGGTGCAGAAGGCAGATTCAACTCATACGATTATGGAATTGAGGAAAATTTTTTCTAATTTTGGCAACCCTGAGTTAATTGTATCTGACAATGGCTCAGTTTTAACAAGTGAGGAATTTAGAGGTTTCTTAAAGGAGAACAATATTAAACTTATGACTTCTCCGGTGAAACACCCCCAGTCAAACGGATTGGCAGAAAATGCAGTAAAAATTTCGAAAATGTTCCTCAAGAAACTGTTAATAAACGGTAAATTCCCACTAGATTTTAATGTCAAGCTGTTGAATGTTTTAATGGACTATAGAAATTCTTTCCATTGTTCGACAGGTATTGAACCAGCGGTTCTGTTATTAGGAAGAAGGCTGCGTTCTACGTTCGACAGTTTATTGCCAGTGAAAAATGGAGAAGACTTTTCGGAAAAAGTCAAGGAAGCTAACGTTAACATTTCTAAAGCTCAATCGGATCAAGTTAGGTTTTACAGAGGGGTAAAAACCAGGGTTTTTAAAGTTGGACAAAAATGTTTAACAAAAGATTATCGTCATGATAATAAAGTCGTTTGGGCTAAGGGTGTAGTCTCTAGAAAGCTAGGTAAAAAAGTTTATATTATTAAAATAGGAAACACTGATGTGACATGGAAGAGACATGTGGACCAAATGAGGGAAATGTCAGTGAGCTGGAAGGAAGATGGCAATATTGCGCAGCATCCCGCGTCTGAAATTTTGAGGAACGAGCCTCATGAGTTAGAGACTTCGACCTTGTTGCGTGGATTGACTGGATTTTCTCCTGATTCCAGGTTGGCGGGGGAGGAAGTGGTGTCGGAGCAGGCACGGCAACAGAGACCATGGTCGGGAAGACTGCGTTCAAGTCGCAAGGCACCCACAACTTCCAGAGGAGACGGGATGACTTGACCCAGTCACCGCGGTTGAATTATGTGTATCTTAAAATTATGTTTATGAAATATTATAATTTATGTTAATTGTTATTTAAGTGTGAAATATTTTAATAAGTAGCTTCAGAGTTGAAGGAGGAAGAGATGTAGTGTTGGTAATATGTTATTCTGTCGGATAGGTTCGGAAATACCGAACCTAGCCGAAGCGACCTACATCGGTACGATATAATAGCGAGTGGAGATCTCGCGCGGCCTCTTTCTCGTCAGACGGCTTACAGCCAACATTGTACTATTATATTCTAATAAACAGTTTCCGTGTATCAAAGTACTACGTGTTTTAAATATTAAACCTTGAAGACATCCTAGAGGAACACTGGAGATAAAGGGCCCAGTATTGCCTGCAAATATTGGACATTACATACGTTAACTATTATTTTTGTTATATAAGGTTAAACGCCAGGTACGTTATAATCTACGCATTCACAGATGACGCCAATCAAATTATTTTAGGTTTTTAATACTTTTTGCACGTCACGCTTTAAAATATTTAGGTAAATTAATTGCTTGCACCCATACATATTTAATTTAATATGGATATAAATAAATAATTTTGTCCATAAACAAACCCAAATCTTTCAAGAAAAGCTGAAAAATACAATATTGGATTGAGTCACCGATACAAAATTGAATTTTTCAGCCTTTCTTGAAAGATTTGGGTTTGTTTATGGACAAAACTATTTATTTATATTCATATTAAATTAAATATGTAAGCGCGCAAATAATTAATTTACCTTAATATTTTAAAGCGTGACGTGCGCCATCTGTGAATGCATAGATTATAACGTGCGTGACGTTATAATCTACGCATTCACAGATGGCCCCAATTATACTAGGTTTTTAATACTTTTTGCACTTTACGCTTTAAAATATTAAGGTTAATTAATTGTTTGCGCCCGTACATATTTAATATGAACATAAATAAATAGTTTTGTCCATAAACATCTGTACATAAAATAGATTTGGCTTTGTTTATGGACAAAACTATTTATTTATATTCATATTAAATATGTACGGGCGCAAACAATAAATTCACCTTAAAATCAAAACAAGCAAAAAGTATTAAAAACCAAAAATAATTTAATTGGCGCCATCTGTGAATGCGTAGATTATAACGTACCTGGCGTTTAACCTAAGTTAAATTTTAATGAATTGTTATTTGTCATTTCAGAGTGCAGCAACACATTTTAAATATTCAATGGACCGAATTGGGGACATTTTTAAGGTATTTTTTTTATTCCTTTTTGTAATCGTTTATGCCGGCTGTATACATCCATTGAGGCTCCCTGAAACAGGAATAGAGTGTAATCTTACCTCGGCTCGCCACCTCAAGGTCGCATGTTAGTATTTTGGGCCTGAGTCGAAGGGCCTCGCTTGGTCTCAGGTTACAATCAGATACACACTCGCTCCTTTAGTTGCCTGCCGACTGTGTCTGTGACGCATTCGACGATGACGATGATATGTGGTCTAACGAATTAGAGTTTTTGGAATTTTATTAAAAATAATCAGTATTATGGGACTCAAATAAACAAACGCAAAATAGTAGCTAATAAGATTGAAGTAAAAGCAAAAAGAGTAAATATAGACTTTATAACACAATTGTTGGTAAAATGTTATTTATTTAAAGTTAGTTCACAGATCACATATAGTAAAAATAGTCAGAATGTATCAATTCACATTAATAATTAACTGAGCAAGGGATCGGAGAGAACCTTGCTGTTTAGTCTTTGGGAACAACAAAACTGACTGTGGTTCTGCTTAGAGGGTCGTACCATAGGACGAAGCGCAACTAAGGCAGCAGTCGGGGTCTGGTTGGTGCTTTACTTATGGTAGTAGAATACTCCTTAGAGGGTCGTGCCAAAGGACGAAGCGCAACTAAGAGAGCGTACTAGTCAAGAGCGAGCTACAGACGAACTGGTTTAATTTAGGGCTCGCAGCTCTTTATATAGGCCATTCCTTGTTGCGGGGCGTGGTTTATGTAGCGACTCAAGAGTAGGAAATGCGCAGAAGGCGTCTGCGCAGCCTGGTTCGCCTAGTTTTGGGTGAGCAGGATGGCGCTGTACGGGGGAAAGAGATGGTGTAGTGGTGAGCGTAAACACGGCGCGCTACATCCTCCCCCTCTGGATCGAGGAACGTCCCGTTGAAGATCCAGATCTGTAGTAGCGTGGCGGCTACTTATTCTTCTTTGGTGGACCTCGTTTGCGCAGAGGAATAACCGGAGCGGGCAGCGGTGTCAAGTGCCCGTGGTATGGAGTCAGTGCTGAGGTGTGGTAGGTTGGTGTAAAGGTGTGCTTGATGTCCAGGCAGTAAGCCATCTGCTGCATCACGGCACTCACGAACTGGGTACCGTTGTCGCTTATCAGTCGGCGTGGGGTCCCATAGAGTAGGCATACTTCATCAATAAGGACGCGGGCGCAAGTCTCGGCAGTCGCGTCTTTGAGGGGAAATAGCTCTATCCAGCGTGTGGCCACGTCTTCAATGATAAAAATCCAATTCTTCCCATCCTCGGAAGTTGGGAGTGGTCCGAAGAGGTCGAAGGCTACTGTTTCAAACCTCTGGTTCATTACTGAAGTCTGTAGGAGGCCGGCGGGTTTTAGGTTTGATGGCTTGTACCTCTGGCACTCCAGACAGTTTTTGACGTATTTCTGTATGTAGGTCCGCATATTCTTCCAAAAGTATCGTCTGGCAATTCGTCGAATCGTGCGTTCTACTCCGTAATGCCCAGCGGTAGGGGCATCGTAATAGGCCATGAGTATTTGGTGTTGCTCATGCTCGGGGACGACTAGTTGAGCGTCCTCTTCTTCGATATCGGGTGCATATCGGTACAATACACCGTTTTGCATCAGGCAGCCCTTAGTTGTCCAGTAACTAAGGTCTCCGTTTGGATTGTTGGCTTCAAAACACTCGATAATTTTCTTCAATACAGTGTCTTTCAATTGTTCACTGCGGATGTCAGCCGCGTTGCGTACTGGAACGTCGAGGGTTATCGTGCATAGTGCGCAAATAGAGGGTGGGTCTTCCAGTAATGGTGGCCGTGATAGTGTGTCCGCCACCAGGTTTGAGCGTCCAGGTGTGTACTGGATTTTCAGGTTGTAGGGTTGAAGCTGCAGGGCCCATCTTGCAAGGCGACCTGTGGGAGACTTTAACGTCATTAACCACTTTAAAGCTTGGTGGTCGGTAACCACGGTGATTGCTGTCCCTTCAATGTATCCTCGGAACTTTGCAATTGCCCATACGACTGTTAGGGCTTCTCGTTCTGTGGTAGAATAGTTCCTCTCCGCTGGTAGTAGCAGGCGGCTCGCGTATTCTACCGGGTGTTCTTCTAGTCCCTCCCCCTGGACCAAAACTTCTCCTATTGCGTAGCTGCTTGCGTCCGATTTTATGATGAATTCCTTGCTTCCATCGGCTTGTCGTAGTATGGGGGCGCTAGTGAGTAGTGTTTTCAGGGTGTCGAAAGCATTCTGCTGTGGGGATTTCCATTCCCAGGTGGCGTCTTTCTTTATCAAGTCGCTGAGTGGCTTGGCGGTTTTAGCGAACTCGGGTACAAATCGCCTATACCAGGAGCATGTCTGAAGAAATGTCTGTAGCTGTTTGACATTGTTTGGCTCCTTTATTTTAGAGATCGCCTCTATCTTCTCCGGATTGGTGCTGATTCCTCCGGGGGTTATTACGTGTCCTAGATATTTTATGCTTGGACAGCAGAAGTGACATTTAACTCGATTTGCAGTGAGATTAAATTCTCGTAGTTTGGTGAACACTTGTTGTAGGTCGGCGAGGTGTTTATCGAAGGTGGGCGAAAGTATGATTATATCGTCCAGGTATGCTAGGATATTGACTTCATCTAGCTCGATCTTAAGTCGGTCAATCATGCGTTGGAACATCCTGGGCGCATCGCGAAGTCCAAATGGCATTTTCAAGAAGCGGTAGAGTCCGAATGGGGTTATAAAGGCCGTCTTGTCACGGTCTTTCTCCAGTATCTTGATCTGCCAGAAGCCAGATCGTAGATCTACTGTAGACATAAAGTTTGACTGCTTTGCTGAGTGTAGCAGATCATCCATTCTGGGCAGAGGGTACACGTCTGGTACCGTTATTGCATTGAGGAGGCGAAAATCAATGCAGATGCGCTTGTTTCCGTCTTTTTTGGGCACCATAACCAAAGGTGCGGCCCACGGTGAATCTGCTTCTTATATAATACCTTGGATTAATATACTGTTAATCTCGGCGCGGAGTTCTGCTTGGCGGGCTGGCGAGAGCCTGTAAGGGGCTACTGAAATCGGCGGGTGTTGTCCGGTCTCGATTCGGTGCTCAATTTTCGTCGTAGATGACAGGGTGGCCGAGAAGACAGCGGCGTTGTCACACAGCAGGTGGTCCAGCTCGTCATCTGGGTAGGTATAAGGTGGGTGGCTTCATCTGGTCGAAGGCTTAGTATTTCGGCGTCCAAGGTACAGAACTCCACTTCATTTCTGGGTTTTCTTGGGGAGTCATCGAAGAGCCGATAAGAGCGTATCATTACCTCCCTTAGGGCGTCTTCCTCCATCGCGTCCTCAGGAAACAGCTCATTCAGGGCTATCATCTTAGCCCAAATGTCAGTGCGAGGCGGTGTCTGTGAGATAGGACTCATGAACGGTGGCACGTAGATCTCACATTCATTGTCCTGTACTGGTGGGGCGGGCAGGCGAACCTTAGGCGGTGTCTGTGGGAGAGGACTCATGAACGGCGGCACGTAGATCTCGCATTCATTGTCCTGTACTGGTGGGGCGGGCAGGCGAACCTTAGAGAGTTTATGTGCTCTCACTTCTCCTATCTCACCAGTCTTTTGCCGTTGTCGGATACCTCGGTTTGGTGGTATGACGTCATCTTCCATGTGCAGCATATACCGTACTTCGGGGCTATCAGTGAATGCCCATGCGCGCTGGGGAATGTTTATATCGATCCCCGCGTCTTCGATAAAATCGACGCCTAGGAGTGTTCGATTCTCGTGTCCTCCTGGGAGCATTGGAGGACCCACCACTTACCCGCCCTGGTATAGGTAACAGATGGTTACCCCTTCAAGGCTCTTGCAAGGACTCTAATTTTTTTGGTAAAAACGACTCTACATTTGAAAACGAAACTAAACCTCCAATGTCCCTGCATACGTTGTTAATAAGCAGCATGCAAGTGCTTAGCAGGAAATACAGATACAATATGTGTTAGTATGACAAAATATAGACAAGACAGTGGGACAGGTTGGTGAAAGTCCACGAGGTGGCAAGCGCTGGGTGATTGTATCCAGCGTATCCTACAAGCACCTGTTTGGGAGGAAGACACAGTAGATAAGTAATAAGGGCATGGCAAACGGTTGGGAGTCCTCTCCAATCGATTAGCAGTCCCAGCAAGAATGCGCATGACGTTCGGTCTAGTCGTGAACCACACTCAGCTTCCGCGCCCCTTAGCCGGTTCCTCGGTGATGCCTCAAAGAAAAGTAAATGGGAGATTGGGGGGAAATACCCGACGACCCTAAGGAATTCAGCGTCGAGTAGCCGGAGGCAAGGCGAAGGAGAGCCGAGGTCGCCCCCCCAAACCTAAAGCCTGCACATGTTGCTGGGGGTGGCGCAATCGATTTTAGAGGGCACCGTGCCATCGTCAACCGACTCCTGTTGATGCAAGGACGAGGTCTAGCGCACCCCCAGAAGGGGAAAAAGAAACATAACAAAATAGATAGATGCAGTTCAGTTCAGCCTTCTGAGCGAAGCAAAGTAGCATTGTGAGACTAAAAAGAAAAAGAGAACAAAGAAACCAAAACAAACTAAAAAAACAAAGTCGAGTATGTTAGTTGTATCAATAGTGTTCCTTGGAATATGAAGCTGGAAAAAAAATAAAATCACACAAAAATGATGGAAAATAATGAAAATAATAAACAGGTATCTCGATAAAACATCGTCTAGCATAGCTTGGTTAAATCTAAAAGAAACCATGTGAAAAGAAAAAAAAATATAAGCATAAAAAAGATAGTCACACAAAAATAAAAGAAATAGGAAAAAAAAATGTATACAATAGAATAAGATAAAGGTACCAAAGATAGATATGATATAACAAAAAAAAATGCAGATATAAAACATAAAATTCTTGCAGTAGATGTAATAAAGTAAAGGGAATGTCCGTGGATTCAAGAGCAGATACACCTGGCAACTACATGATTTTACAGCTAGTCAGCGACTCTAAGATCAGGCCATCTCTCAACCCAGACTTTCGTAAATTTCCTCAAACACTCAAAGTTCACCTTATTCGAAACGAGATCCGCATTCCAAGCTGGTCTCGTAGTAACTTGCAAGCCATCGAGCATTTCCTCTCGGGCATCCGTCAAAATCTCGCAGTGCCACAGAATGTGCTCGGCTGTTTGATCAGTATTACCGCAAGCGCAGTTAGGATGGGGTGATAGAGAGAGACTATGAAGTCTCCCTCTGAACTCCCCATGACCGGACAGAAGTTGGGTCACATGATGATCCCTAGTGATGTACGCCCCTTCCATTCTGAGTTTAACTGACGGGAAGAAGGAGAAAGTCCACCTTCCCGTATTTGACCTATCCCAGCACGCCCCAGCTACCAGACTATCCCCAGCTGGGAGCACGATAAAACTGGTGGGTATCTTCCGGCCTCTTAGTGTCAAGGTGGCGGCTATTGTCTCGACCTCCTGACGTTTAGGGACTCCATCCGCCAATACGATATCCATGATGGTTTGCTGGGTTTTGAAATTTTGAGCGATTAGCCGCCGGTGTAGCTCAGCTAACGCTACGCTCAATTTTGCTCCGGTGTCTACGTGAGCAGTGCCCAGGAAGTTTCCAATCCCGATGTGTAGTATAGGTCTCGCTCGGGGAAGGCCTACTTCATGTATCGAGCAAAAATCGGCTCGTGGGTGAGGGGTGTCTATTCTCCCTTGGCTGCACTGCGGGCACTTGCTCCTTACAACGCCTGGTTTACCGCAACCGTAGCATGTGAACTTCGCATCACTGGGTGTCTCCAGCTTCTTGACTGGAGGAGTGTGCTTTACGTACGCTCCTGTATCTTAGCGGGAACGGCACTCCTCGGAACGGTGCCCAAATCTGCGGCAGTTAGTGCAGCGTAGGCGGCCGTCTGTTCTGTTTTCCATCGCGCGTAGTGGGACGGTCTTCGTGCTCTCGTACAGGCTTTCTTCCGCTGCACGGGCTTTTTGCAGTAGTTCAGCGAAGGTATTGATCGCTTCGCGCGGCACTCTGTCTCGTATCCGGATATTCAGTTGTCCTTTTCTGGATGGCTGGGCGGTGGTAGCTCCGCGAGTAACACCCGCTGCTTAGCAATGAACACATCGGATGATGTTAATGCGTCTTGCTTGCATAAAAATATTTCTGTGTACACTTTGTACGCTGGCTTCTTAGGGGCGAAAACATGCCTGAGGAGGTTCGTTGCGCTCTCCCAGTCTCGTACTTCTCCTTTTATGCCGAGCCACCATGCGGCGGCGTCTTTCGTAAGCAGCAGTGGTAATCCTTCCAGAGCGCTTGCGTCTTCGATGTTCTCGGCGCACTTGAAGATGGATGCGGCGGCAATAAAACTCTCGACCGCACTCCTGTCTCTGGTACCATCGAAGCGTGCCGTACAGGTGGTGAATGTACCCGTACGTGTTGGTTCTGACTGCATCCGCTTCATGGAGTTCATTAGTTCCGCGAACTGCTCCTGCGTGAAGCAGATGCCAGCACTTTCCTTGGCCTGCATTGTGAAACGAGGGCTTCGACATGGTAGCGACGAAATTTTGTAGATGCACTGGTTTTAATTTCTACTTTATGTATCTGGCCACTAAGTTGGGCGCCAGTTTTATAACATAATTGTTGGTAAAATGTTATTTATTTAAAGTAATTTCACAGATCACATATAGTAAAAATAGTCACAATGTATCAATTCACATTAATAATTAACTGAGCAAGGGATCGGAGGGAACCTTGCTGTTTAGTCTTTGGGAACAACAAAACTGACTGTGGTTCTGCTTAGAGGGTCGTACCATAGGACGAAGCGCAACTAAGGCAGCAGTCGGGGTCTGGTTGGTGCTTTACTTATGGTAGTAGAATACTCCTTAGAGGGTCGTGCCAAAGGACGAAGCGCAACTAAGAGAGCGTACTAGTCAAGAGCGAGCTACAGACGAACTGGTTTTATTTAGGGCTCGTAGCTCTTTATTTAGGCCATTCCTTGTTGCAGGGCGTGGTTTATGTAGCGACTCGAGAGTAGGAAATGCGCAGAAAGCGTCTGCGCAGCCTGGTTCGCCTAGTTTTGGGTGAGCAGGATGGCGCTGTACGGGGGAAAGAGATGGTGTAGTGGCAAGCGTAAAAACGGCGCGCTACAACTTGAAATTATTTAATTAGTGTATAAAGCTGGCATTTATAAATAATTTATTATAGAAGGTAAATGAATGAATTATCATTTCTACTTTCAGAGGTACACTGCAACCTGCAACATAGGAAGAAAGAGTTCGCCTTCTCCGACACAAGATATTGGGGTATTACATAATTTCATATTATTTGGAGGACTGAATGCCGTTGGCACCAATAAAAAACTGTTCAAAGAAGCGAAGCTAGCAGTCCACAATGGAGTGCTGGTACCTTCCTCTGCCAATTCCATGCCCCAGTTGGGGCAGAGGAGGAGTTGGGGGAATTGGCAGAGGAAGGATGAAAGTATACTGAATGCCGTGCAAAAGAGATCCCTGAGGCGTATGTGTGGTAAAACAAATCTGGTGTATTTTTTGTTTTGTTTACGACTAGTTCCCGTGAGCACTTAGGCCATAGGCCCATTGTGCTATCTCCCATTTTGCCTCAATCCTTCAACAATAACCCAGTCCCTTTAAAAAGTTCAAGGCTGATGTAAGTGTAATGAGTAAAATTAAGAAAGGGACGCGCTCAATGGTTTGGGCACGTAGAGCGAATGAATGAGGAAAGGAGTGTAAGGAGAAAATATGACACAAATGTGAAGGTAAAAGAAGTCTGGGGCGCCCGAGGAAGACGTGACATGACCAAGTGAATCAGATTGTTGAGTCGGGTTATGTCAAGAGTCAGAATAATAGAAGATCATGTATGAGGCGATGTATGAATGTGAACGAGGCAAGGAGTGTGTGCCAAGATAGAGTTGTTCGATGGTCCGTCCTCTCTGCCTACCGCTGCGGAGAAACGGCGTGTTGCTAAGTTTTGATTGGGGACTACTCATACATAGTGTACGATAATAATGATAAGAGATGAAAAGACTGAACACGATAATTAAAAGTTATCCAATAAAGCGAGGTTAGCAGCCCACAATGGAGTGATGATACTAACCCTGATACACTACAGGCAACGAGACATGGAACTGGCAGAGGAGCGTTGAAAGTAGGATTTTTACATGAATACCGCACAAGAGTCCCAGCTGCTCCCGTCTGGAGTCAGTGGGACTAAGGCATCCCCAATTTGGGTATGTTGTGAGGCTGAAGGCAGTGGGGAGGGGAAGAGGAAGGTGGGGAAGTACCTGGCTATTCAGAAGAATGAATTTAAAATTTGGGAGGCAGGTATGGGTACCACCACCCCGGGAACCATTTATTGGATAACCAACACCTCTGCCGTAGGTCCCTCCAAGTGGTTCGCTAAGTTTGGTGACTTAGCAGGGGTGTCCAGGTTCATGGGATAAGATTTGTCCAGGTCCAGGTCTTGGTGGCGGATGCGTCTGCCCATTGACTGCTTGGTGGGCCGGATCGAGAGGGACTGATGAGGGAGGCCTTTTGACCTTTCCAACCGGACTCTCTCGACCCATCGCCTTGCACCGCAGTTGGAGGGATGCATTCATACGTCTGTTACTCCTAGACACACTGACCCAGATTCCTACCCACCCCTCATACATTTATCTTTCCAGAACTTCCTATCCTTACTTCCTTAAAAAGACCCTCCACCCAGCATCCCCTAAGATGACATAGGCCCTGAGGAAAATAAATTCCTGTGTGGAGTTAATGTAAAAAAAAGAATGAGATCTCAAGTAAAGCACTTTTCTTTCTAATTCTAGACCAACTAATCAGCCAATGCCATCAACATCCAAGACTTCACCCAAATATGTGCTGCAGTTGGAGTCAGATTCGGAAGATGATGACTAATTTTATTTATTTATTTATTATAAGAACTTTGTACATTGTATAGATGTTTGTGTTATTTCATCCGCCATGATAGGAATTAAGATTAGACAAACAAATCATTTTTCTCAAATGATGACAAACAAATCAGTCTCACACGATTTGAAAATTGTAGAATCTTATTTTTATGATTAACAGCAAAACAATTTTGGCGTTAAATGATACTTGTATCATTGGCGTTGCAACTGTGACGAGCTTCTTTTGCCGATAATTATGCTCAAGCGTTTTGTTTAGACGGGTTCTATTGGTCGGGATGGATCTTTGTTAGTAACGCAGAAAAATTACTTTGGTTAATACTGCGTTTATTTTATTTTAGCTACACAGGTAACAGGTAACGAAGTTTTTCATCCAAATCAATAGAAAGCTTCCCCTCCCCCGAAAATAAAATATAAATAAATTTTAGTAAATTATTTAGTTTTCAAAGTAAATACTAGTAAAATTGAACTGCCAGCATTTTAACAACATTACTTGAAGTGTCAATAAGAATGTACTAAATAACATCAATTACACACTCTTATTAGGAAGGATATATTATCTTCTCCACCTTTTAATGTGAAATGAGGGTGCAATTTAATATTTTTTTTATTATTATTGTCTTAAATTCTTTTATACTTTATGTATTTAGTATTTAATGATTTAAACATTTCAACTCACTTACTGCTATTCAATGATCCTTTTTAATAGATTGTACTCAACATTTTAACCTCACAGGGGTTTAAATAGAATACCTATTATTTGTTTTTTTTTGTGTTTTTATAACTGTCTAAATTTCGCAATGGTTTGTTTAAATCATATTATTTTTGTACTGTACTGTATGTGAAACAAGGCATGATTTAATTCTTAAATTGTTATTTTATCACTAACATCTTGTAATTTTTCTTATAAAATGAGTCTTAATAATTTAGCGGGAGCCATGTAGTAAATAATTTATTCATCGGAGAAGTACTTCCGAACCACTTGTTCCCTCACTCTTCGGGCTGCTACTACTCTGCTGACATCTTCAGCCTGGTTTAGTAGCTCAACCTCTTCTAATACGATATCCTCACTATAATCGTCTGTTAACCTGAAATTAAAGAACAACTCTTGTTTAGAATTGTTCCCTTACTTTATTTAAATGTATGTAATAGTAATGTTGTTAATTAATGAAACTGACTTATAGTGCTTCATCATGTTGTATAAAATAGCGCACGTAGTAATCACTACGTGCTATATAAATAATCATTTGACCAGCAACTTCGGGCTCGTAATGGAGAACTCTATCTTTCCTAAGACAACGGAATATCGCCTTCCATGCCTCAAATAGGCGTTCTACAGAACATCTTGCCTTACAGTGTGCCTTTGTATATTTGTATTCAGCACTGCCCTCGGCTGCATCCAATATTGGAGTCATGAGATAAGGTTCCAAAGTGTACCCCGAGTCACCTGATTCAAACATAAATACCCATCATAATGAGTACATATAGCTACTAAATTATGCGGCTTTGCCCCTTTTCTCAAATGAAATACATACCTAGCAAGAAATAAGTCCCAATTCTCTGATTATACAGTCTGGTCATTTTGCAACAGTTTGGGCAAGTACTTGCCTAATTTAGAGAGAGTTTGTAGCCACGCGGGTACCTGTTTAGTTTGACAGCCGGCCGTTACAGGCGCCGGTAGAGAATTACGAGAAGTTTCGGTAGGTTCGTCAGTTGGTTCCTGGGAGTGCTTGGTGTAACAGCTGGTCAACAAGCCGTCTAAGGTCATGGCAGAAACACACGTGAGCGAAATTATTTCTAACAAATCATCACGAGATAATTCTAACTTTGGCTTTTAATTTTATTAGTAATTAATTAATCCATATAAATATGTATAGTCCATCTGTACAGGCGCTCATCAGGATTATAATAATTATGTACTTTTGTTCGATACCACATGTTCCGAATTTAGCTTCACATTAATTGATTACTGCAGGTAGTCAACCACCCCTGTAGATTCAATAAATTTAATTAGTTCATGCTCTACTGTTAATGTTGGAGATTTAGAATAAATGTTTCACCCTTTGTTACTATAAACATTCAGTCTTTTCTTTTATCATCCTACCCACATCTCACTTACGCATAGTGCGTACATGTTTATATGTGTTTTATTTCAGACAAGAGGTTATGTGGGATGGCGACGTATGCATTATAATTAAATGGAATAAAGAATGTTACAATCTGGGCCCAACGTAATAGAAGAACTTAATGTGGCGTCTCGGACATGTGGTCGGGTATTTTATTGTTTCGTTTTAGTTTGAATTATCTCGTGATGTCTTGTGGTTTCGTTCGCGTGTGTTGTCGTCAACGGCGGCTTGTTGCATCACCTGCATAGACACGGGTCTCCCGTTAGTATTATAGGTTATCAATTTTGGCTTTGAGGGAACCAACTCACCGGCGTTTTGCGCGTTTCAAACGTCTCCAGTTATCTGGCGACATTATATTATAATTTGATCTTGACTTGCATGGGAAACATTTCCGAGTATTGTGGTATCATGTTGTGTTGTCGCATGTTCTAATAACTTTGTTTCATATTCCTTTGTAGTTAGGTTATGGAATTTACAATTGTTACAAGGAGTAAAGCAGATACAATCAACATGGCGAAAGCTGGTGAAACTTCGGCGGCATCGATCCCCGTTACGTCTCCTTTGTCGGTTCCAGTGCATAAGTGGAACATTTCGTTTGACGGCTCAGCTGGCGTTCACGATTTCATAGAGAGAATCGAAGAGCTCGCACTAGCCCGGAATGTGAGTAAAGCTTCTCTTTTTACATCTGCTGTTGAATTGTTTTCTGGTGATGCACTCTTGTGGTATAGGGTAAATCGCTCCTCATTTACTTCATGGTCTGACATCGTCGTGGCTCTGAAGGAGGAATATGAGTTTCTGGATCATGAGAGACGACTGTTGGCTCAATTGAGAGCTACCGTTCAAATGCAGAAGGAAAATTTAAACTCCTTCATTACTCGTATTTTAATTTTGAATAATCGTCTGGCATCGAAGTTACCTGATGAAGAAGTATTGGAAATATTACAATGTAACATGTTACCCAGATATATTCAAAAGTTATCGCTATCAGTAATTCCGGATATTATTTCTCTGAAGAAACTGGGAAAAATGATTGAGTTAGCGGACAGCCGCTCAAATGACAGGGTTCTTTCTTCTACTGTTTCATCTAATAACCAAAATTCTACTAGAAATAACAATTCTCATAACAGGAACAATAGTAGGAATATTAAATCAGGAAATGTCAATCACAATGTTAGAAATAACCGTCGTTTACGAACCATGGTAATCTTAGCCCTTTAAATAACGTTTCCAGGGAGGTGCATTGTTTCCGCTGCGGGAGACCAGGAGTGAAGTCTCCAGCTTGTGGCTGCCGCCGTCCAAAAAAACTGATTACCCCGGAGTTCCAGACAGCGGGCGTTAAGACGTCGACGCTCGCCGAGGAGACTTCCGGGGAGTGGGCTTCGTGGCTGGCTGTAGTAAGAGATTTTTATAGAAATTTAAATACTTCAAAGGAGATGGGAGCGGTTAACAGGGACAACCGTCCTCACATTTCTTTTCAAGTTTTAGGGTTAAATTTTTCTGGTCTTTTAGATTCGGGTTCTCACATTTCTATTCTAGGGAACAATTTTCATAAGAAATTTTTAGATTTGGGTTTCAAGCTTTCCGAGCTAGACACTAAGTTTTCTTTAGTTTCTGCTACAGGTCATTCTGTTGTTTGTTCGTATAAAATTACGGTACCGATTCGCTTTGATAACGCTGAGAGGGTTTTCAGTTTTGTGGTAATGCCTCAGATAAATGCTAACATTATTTTAGGCTGTGATTTTTGGAAAATCTTCAATATTTGTCCAAGAATATCAAAATTGATGGCTTCTAAGGAGTCGGTCAAAACACAGGGTAGAGCTGATGCAATAGGTTTAGAAAACGCTGAAAACTTATCTATTTCGCAACGCTCAGTCTTAAATAAAGTAATTCGGGAGTATGTTTCATATTCGGGTAATCGGTTAGGTAGAACATCCTTAGAGAAGCATGTCATTGACACAGGTAATTGCTCTCCGATTAAGCAACGGATTTATCCGATTTCACCGCACCTACTGCCGCAGGTACACAAGGAATTAGACAGACTGTTAGCTTTGGGAGTGGTTGAACCCAGCAATAGCGCGTGGAATAATCCAATTGTATTAGTACCAAAGAAGAATGGCACTTACCGGTTATGTCTTGATAGTAGACTTTTGAACGCAAACTCTAAACGCGACGCATATGCGACTCCGTTCATTTCTGATATTTTGAATAGCTTGGGGGGTGCTCGGTATTTAACAACGCTAGACTTGAATGACGCTTTCTTTCAAATTCCCTTAGAAGAGAACTCAAAGGAAAAAACCGCATTTACGATCCCTAAAAGAGGCTTGTTTCACTTTGTGACCATGCCTTTTGGCCTTCATGGAGCGAGTTCCCGCATGATGAGGCTAATGGACAAGGTACTAGGGCCACAATTTGATGGCAAAGTGTTCTGTTATCTAGATGATATTATCATAATAAGTTCTTCGTTTGAAGAACATATTGAACTTCTAAGACAGGTGAAACAGAAATTGCAAGCCGCAGGCCTTACCATAAATGTGGATAAGTCTGTCTTCTGCAGGGACTCTTTAAAATATTTAGGGTTCGTTGTAGACAGCAAAGGGCTTCGCACTGATCCTGAAAAAGTAAAAGCAATTGTGGATTTTCCCACCCCTACGTCCCAAAAGAGTCTACGTAGATTCATTGGTGTGCTATCGTGGTACAAAAGGTTTATCCATAACTTTTCAATAATTGCGTCTCCTTTACACAACCTAACAAAGAAGGAATTCGCGGGGAAAAAGTTTGCGTGGAATCAGCAGGCGCAATCGGCTTTTGATAAATTAAAGAATATCCTAGTCAACGCTCCGGTTCTCGCATGTCCTGACTTTAGTAAGCCTTTCACCATTAGTTGTGACGCCTCAAGCGTAGGCCTCGGGGCAGTTTTAAGTCAATTTGATGAAAATCAGATAGAGCACCCGATTTCGTTCATTTCAAGGTCGTTATCTGCACAAGAGAGGAATCACTCCACAACGGAAAGGGAGTTAAACGCTATGATTTTTGCTCTGGAAAAGTTTAGAGGTTACATTGAGGGTTCACCTATTCCGGTTAGAATAATTACTGATCATTATAGTCTCAAGTGGTTAACACAGCTAAAGTCGCCCACGGGACGGCTCGCACGTTGGGCAGTAAGACTGCAACAATTTAATTTTGAAATTATTCACCGTAAGGGTAAAGACAATGTCATTCCAGATGCGTTATCACGTGACCCCTTACAAGTAAATGCATTAACTCAAAAGTTTAGTACTTCCGACTCGTGGTACATCAGGCTTAGAGAGAAAATTTTAACAAATCCGGACAAATTTTCAGCTTGGAAAGTGGAAAACGATAAGATTTTTAAACACATCCAAAGCATGGACGCTCTTCACAGGTCATATGACTGGAAGGAGGTTGTGCCAAAGGAGAGTAGGAAGAACATTATTTTAGAACACCACGTTCCTCCAGTGTGTGCTCATTTCGGGATCATGAAAACCATGAATAGAATAAAACTTAAGTATTATTGGCCTAAAATGTCAGCTGATGTCAAACGGTTCATCAGTAAATGTCAAATTTGCTTAGGGTACAAAAGCACCAATTTGTTACCGCCAGGGCTAATGGGAAATCCCAAGTTGGTGCAGCGTCCTTGGCAGATGATTGCCACAGATCTGCTAGGTCCGTATCCGAATTCTTACAAAAAAGGCTATACATATTTGTTAGTAGTTTCTGACTTTTTCTCCAAATATACTAGGCTATTCCCTTTAAGAAAGGCAACGGGTAGCAATATCGCTAGCATATTAGAAAATGAAATTTTCTACAAGTTTGGAGTGCCAGACACTATCGTTTTAGATAATGGTCCGCAGTACATATCTCGGGACACGAAGGCTTTAGTTAGCAAATTTCATATTCGGCACCTTTTCTACAACTGCAGGTATCACCCTCAGAATAACCCGGTTGAGCGTGTTAATAAGGTTTTAGTCTCTGCCCTCGCTTCGTATGTAGGCACTGACCACAGAATGTGGGCAAATTATTTACCAGAGATAGAATTAGCAATCAACACTGCGGTGCACGAAGTCACTGGTTACACTCCGTTCTTTCTCAATTTTGGTAGGGAAATTATAATTTCAGGGAAGGACTACATTGGTGCTGACTTCAACGCGGAAGAAATTAAATTTGCTGAACGGGATTCCTGGGCTGCAGGCTTGCAAGAGTTAAATGATATTTTTTCACAGGTGCGCACATCTTTAAGACAGTCATATGAACGCAACAAACGCCAATATGATCTTCGTCGTAGGGAGGTGCAGTACGCGGAAGGTGACGTTGTGTGGCGTAGGTCTTTCATTCTTTCAGATGCTTCTAAACACTTTTCAGCTAAACTGGCTCCTAAATTTATAAGAAGTAAGGTTGTTCGGAAAATTTCCCCGGTGGCATACCAGTTGGCTGACATGAATGGGAAACTCTTAGGTTCTTTCCACGTGAAGGACATTTTAAAATCCGAGCATGCGGAGGAGTCTGCGGTTTAATTTTATTTCCTTTCAAATAATAACACAACCTTTCCGAAATGGGATTTAATTCGGTCTATCGTACCGATAGTTAGTAAAATTTGCATGCATTTTGACCTTATGTTTGCAAAATACATTCAATGTGATGACATGACTTTGTATGAAACTTGTGTCCACACATTGAGTGCTATATGTTAATTGTTTTGTGGTTGTTTTGTCCTTGTATTTGTTACAGTAAGTTTAGTTTACGTTTTGGGTAATTAAATGTGTAATTTTCCTTCGGAGCATGGGGGTAATTGGCCATTACGCTCATGCTTTGAACTAATAAAAAAGAAAATTGGTGCTTCCTATCCCTGTAGGTAAGCCTTACTAGTAATTTTAGTAAATTATGATTGGTGTTTATAATATACTACATGGTTCTGTGCATGGTTTCTAATATGGTTATATTTAAAAATTATTTGCTTAATTGATGTTCGTATATACGGTTTCTACCTTGGAGAATTCCACATGTTTCTCTTGGTTATAATTTTTCATAATCAATAGCCTCAGAAGCTGACAGTAATCTATTTGGGAGCTTTAGGAAGCTTCACAGCATGGGAATTTTCCAAGTTTAGGGAAAGGGTTTTCTTTACATATACCGATATATAATTTGATGTTGCTCGGTGAAATGCATTCTTCAAGAAATTTAGTCATAACAGAATTTCATATTTATAATATTTGAATTTATTGTTTGTATTACACAAATAATTTAAAAAATATCTCTACTGAGGAAGCTATACGATACATTCGTGTTTATAGACATAAATCTTATTTTTAATACTTGCGCACAATCTCAGAAGTTCACAGCAACTATCTATTTTGAGTTTTAGGAAGCTCCGTTGCATGTTTATTTTTAATTGTCAGGAACAAGTTCTTGAGTTATATTATAACGTATAAATTTACTTCGAGTAATCATGATTTTAATCAGTAATAAATGGGAAAATAAATAAATAATAATAAAATAACAATTATATTTGATAAGTTTAATGATTTATGCATATTAATGAAAATTCAATTAGTATCTCTATAGATTAGGTACCTGATATTAGTTAAATGGTTTTGCGGTTAATTTTAACATTCTTGCACAATTCCGTTTTACTAACACGGCATGTGACTTCAAGTTTGTTCTAGAGCTCGGAACTCATTTGGAGGCACATGTTGTCTTTTAAAAAGGAACTGTGTGACAGATTTAAATTCCTAAATTTTTCAAACACGGCATTGAGATTGATTATCCGGGATCTCAACCTTTTAAATATTGGCAGGTTCATTCATCTTTCTCTACTGTTCAACAGATGTCAGTGGTTGTGGCATTACCTTAATGTTATATATTTTGAGGGGTTGGTTTTTTTTTAACTTGAAATTTTATTGGTAGGTGTCAAGTTTTGGATGTTTCTTAAATTCAATGGTATCATAACAGTAATTTTTTTGCATAAATATTTGCATAGGTTTTTTTGTGGAATGTGGTATTAGAGTCAAGCTTCTTTGTTTAAATATTTTCATGTTTAGGTCAAATTATTTTTTTGCGCAGTTTAAATATTTGCTTTGTATAAAATTTGATTTCACCTTTAATAGATAGTGATTGCATCTTCTTAAAAATAGCTTAGTATTATTCTTTTTTCGCTCACGTGTTTCCTCTACATTCTTCAAAGAAATTTTAACCCAAGCATTTGGACTGCGGCTAAAAGAAAATTCTACATCAACATGGAACATCACTTATTTATATCAACCGACTTTCAGTTGCCCTTGAATAGGCAGAAGTTTTAACCCAAGCATTTGGACTGCGGCTAAAAGAAAATTCTACATCAACATGGAACATCACTTATTTATATCAACCGACTTTCAGTTGCTCTTGAATAGGCAGAAGTTTTAACCCAAGCATTTGGACTGCGGCTAAAAGAAAATTCTACATCAACATGGAACATCACTTATTTATATCAACCTACTTTCAGTTGCCTTGAATAGGCAGAAGTTTTAACCCAAACAATTGGGACTGCGTCAAAAGAGAATTTCTACAACAACATGGCACATCACTTATTTATGTCAACCTACGTTCAGTTGCTATTGAATAAGCAGAAGTTTAACTCAAACATTGGTCGGCGTCTAACAGTTTTCTTCATCTGCAGGGATCAGCACTTCATTGCATCATCATACAAATAGTGGCTCTGTTATAAGCAGAGGGTTGAGCCGAATCATTTGGACAGTATGAAGTTTATTCACTGGTTCAATGAATATCATCGAGGGAGGACTTACTGTTTCATAACATCACCTTGAAGATAATTCAGCCGTACACATGTGGGAAGAACATTACGAGAAATGACTCAGTTGGGAAGGCGCTAGAAGCTATAACTCATTCACCGCAAATCTGGATAACATTGGAATTCTTGGTGGCAGCGGTGTTTTCTCTCTTCACGGTTCTGACGCCAGGTGGCGTAGTGGAATTTTTTGCAAAAATTCTCTTGGCCATGGGGGTAATGCAACAGTTTGGGCAAGTACTTGCCTAATTTAGAGAGAGTTTGTAGCCACGCGGGTACCTGTTTAGTTTGACAGCCGGCCGTTACAGGCGCCGGTAGAGAATTACGAGAAGTTTCGGTAGGTTCGTCAGTTGGTTCCTGGGAGTGCTTGGTGTAACAGCTGGTCAACAAGCCGTCTAAGGTCATGGCAGAAACACACGTGAGCGAAATTATTTCTAACAAATCATCACGAGATAATTCTAACTTTGGCTTTTAATTTTATTAGTAATTAATTAATCCATATAAATATGTATAGTCCATCTGTACAGGCGCTCATCAGGATTATAATAATTATGTACTTTTGTTCGATACCACATGTTCCGAATTTAGCTTCACATTAATTGATTACTGCAGGTAGTCAACCACCCCTGTAGATTCAATAAATTTAATTAGTTCATGCTCTACTGTTAATGTTGGAGATTTAGAATAAATGTTTCACCCTTTGTTACTATAAACATTCAGTCTTTTCTTTTATCATCCTACCCACATCTCACTTACGCATAGTGCGTACATGTTTATATGTGTTTTATTTCAGGCAAGAGGTTATGTGGGATGGCGACGTATGCATTATAATTAAATGGAATAAAGAATGTTACAATTTCTGTCTTAACGTTACCGTTATTCCAAATGAATTGGTCGTGGACAGTACCCGGGAAGCGGGCATTTATACTTAAAATTGTTAAGCTAGCATCACAGACCTGTTTATCAAACATATAAAACCTTCAATAAAATGTGAAAAATCACCAACTGGCGTTTTATTTACGTATTTTTTGTGAAAAAAAATTTACCACTTGAAGATTGAGCGAATGAAATCCTTTATGGTTTTTATACTGCTCTTCATGTCTGGATGGGGTGACGATGGCGATGTGGGTGCAATCGATGGCACCCAGAATATGAGGAAAGTTTAGTTTTTCCCTGAAATCACTCTCCACTTTTTTCCGGCCTTCATTTGTTGCAGGAAAATGTATCCACCTTCTATAGAGGTGCTCCAAAACTGGCTTCATAAATAATTTGATGTATTTGCTGACAGTCGTCTGACCTATAGCCAACAAGTGATCTTGACCTACTCCACGTTGATAGCTTCCTGTGGCAAAGAAGCTAATTGGTGCTAATATCTGTCAACAATATCATAATCCATCATTGTAATAAAACAATTAATTAGTAACCTTCTTTTTTGATCATTTTAAAGATCTATTTACAACGTGATATTTACTGAGATATCATAACTAACCATCACGCCATTTCGCAGGAGTAGGCAGAGAGGACGGACCGCCAAACAACACCGTCTTGGAACACACCCCTTGCCTCGTTTACATTAATACATCGTCTCAAACATGCCTTTCTATTATTCTGACTCTTGACATGGCCCGACTCAGTATCTGATTCACTTGGTCGTGCCATGTCTTTATAATATTAAATACATTTACTTTAATATACATAGGAAGTCCGCATGTATTTTTTGACAATAAAAAGGGAGTCAATTGATCAATGAGATCTCTAGCTCTAGCCATTACGCGGGAAATGCGAAACAAAAGTCTAAATTCCGTCTCTCCTAGTTCGAACGGGTTCAATTCATCGCGCAAACGACGACGCAAAAAGGGAGTCAATTGATCAATGAGATCTCTAGCTCTAGCCATTACGCGGGAAATGCGAAACAAAAGTCTAAATTCCGTCTCTCCTAGTTCGAACGGGTTCAATTCATCGCGCAAACGACGACGCAAAAAGGGAGTCAATTGATCAATGAGATCTCTAGCTCTAGCCATTACGCGGGAAATGCGAAACAAAAGTCTAAATTCCGTCTCTTCTAGTTCGAACGGGTTCAATTCATCGCGCAAACGACGTCTTTCAATCCTACGATTTTCGACAATCTGCCTCCGTTCATTAATGAACTAGTAATTTTGCAGAAAGAACGGCATTATTTAAACTTTATCGCCAGTCAAACAAAGCCGTAGGATTAAACAGTAACTTTGCAGTAATTTTGCAGAAAGACCGGTATTATTTAAAGTTGTGAATATCGCCAGTCAAACAAAGATAGGATTAAACAGTAACTTTACAATATCGGATCGATAACGTATCGATTGCCCTAGCACGCTCGCTGCATTGATAGACAGACCGACGTTGAAAGAAAATAAATAAGGAATCGATATACCATAGCACATGATGGCAACACTGGCGGATCTTATGTTTCTTAATTTGAAATGTGCTACCTAAAAAGCAAAAATACCAATGAATTGACAATTTCGAATTGAAATACGAACTTTTTGAGACTGAACGACATTTTAACAAATTTCGTTTCTCGAATTTGAAAGCAACCAATTGATCACCTCTTAAATGAATTAATTAAGTCTATGGGTTTTGTATACGATTTCTTTAAATTCTAAGAGTTTTTTTAGTTCACCTTTACTCATTAATTAGCCAGTTATTTTGCGTAACAAACGACATTATTTAAAAAAAAATTGAACATTGACAGCTTATCTGTCACTCCGGAAGCCACGGTAAAAACGGCGTCTTTTGTCAACCGACTGTCGGAATCGTATGTTCACTGTACTCGCAAATATCGCTAACTGGCCATAGACAACGGATTTATTACATTTCGTATTAATATTGGGGTTTTATCAATCAAGAATGCATACGATTTGGCGGGCTTTTGTCGTTCGTCGGTCGGAATATCCCTTATCAATTGTTGAGCGTGCTTGCACATATTGATAACTGACCATAAATGACGGATTTTACCGATATCGTATTAATATAGGGTTATATCTATCGACCATGCTAGGACCCCTGGAAGACATGGCGCAAGACATAACGGAAGATATGACGGACGACACGACACTGATACTGAGAGTCTCACTCTATAGCGAGGCACAATGATATTCAAAAGGAACTCCAGTGAAAAATATTATGGCTTTAAAAAAATATGTTCATATAGACCAAGAAACGCTGATTCTGAATATATAAGTTTTATTTCATAATATTAAACGCAGAGTTTTTAAAAAATTATTAAAAAGTGCATTTTTAAACCTCTTCTCAAAACACAGCGTTAAGTTGGCATTACTGAAATGGTTAACGGTGACGTCACTGTTAACCTGTCACCTGGTGATAGTGTGTATTGTATTGTATTGACATTTGAAATGACTTGAAGTGCACGCGTACCTATGCAATTCAACATTTCGTGTTTTTGGTTTATTTTCATACTGTTTATAGAGATTTAGATAAATAATAGTTATTGTGTTTATTGAAACATAATTTAGGCCCTCAACAATTTACGAAAAGGGCTATATTTGCCGACAATCTGCAATAAATTTTGTCTATTTGATGTTAAAGTCGTGTCATATTTTGACATTTGCATATGTATTTTCAAATTGTTTTTAGTATAGGGCTTTTTATACAAGTTGTTACACACTCGTCATGATCAGTGTATTATAAATACCAGTGTTTCTGTATGTATTATACATAAAACAATACCTACAAAGTAACGCCTGACACAAAACACGATGTCACATTTATTTGCAATGAAAGAGATGATTTATTGTTTTTATATTGCACTTTGATTAAATACAATAACAGTAGCGGTGAAATGTGGACATTTTACCAATTTTTTTCTATATTAAAAGCAGTTAATCTTGAATAAAAAACACACCTCCCACCTAAAAGTCATTACAAAGCATTCCGCCATGACCGCCATTATTCTTCTGGATTCTTCATTCAAACATTGGAGGACCCACCACTTACCCGCCCTGGTATAGGTAACAGATGGTTACCCCTTCAAGGTTCTTGCAAGGACTCTATTTTTTTTGGTAAAAATGACTCTACATTTGAAAACGAAACTAAACCTCCAATGTCCCTGCATACGTTGTTAATAAGCAGCATGCAAGTGCTTAGCAGGAAATACAGATACAATATGTGTTAGTATGACAAAATATAGACAAGACAGTGGGACAGGTTGGTGAAAGTCCAGGAGGTGGCAAGCGCTGGGTGATTGTATCCAGCGTATCCTACAAGCACCTGTTTGGGAGGAAGATAGTAGATAAGTAATAAGGGCATGGCAAACGGTTGGGAGTCCTCTCCAATCGATTGGCAGTCCCAGCAAGAATGCGCATGACGTTCGGTCTAGTCGTGAACCACACTCAGCTTCCGCGCCCCTTAGCCGGTTCCTCGGTGATGCCTCAAAGAAAAGTAAATGGGAGATTGGAGGGGAAATACCCGACGACCCTAAGTAATTCAGCGTCGAGTAGCCGGAGGCAAGGCGAAGGAGAGCCGAGGTCGCCCCCCCAAACCTAAAGCCTGCACATGTTGCTGGGGGTGGCGCAATTGATTTTAGAGGGCACCGTGCCATCGTCAACCGACTCCTGTTGATGCAAGGACGAGGTCTAGCGCACCCCCAGAAGGGGAAAAAGAAACATAACAAAATAGATAGATGCAGTTCAGTTCAGCCTTCTGAGCGAAGCAAAGTAGCATTGTGAGACTAATAAGAAAAAGAGAACAAAGAATTCTTCATTAAAACAGGGATGTTCTGCCCAAAGAAATTTCCCTAGAATTTCACATTTACGCAATTACCTACGTAGCCACCCGATTGTGTAACACTAATCCTGTTATATGTTAATTAATATGATAATTAATTGGAAAGATATCGGAACTTGGTAAATATACTAATAATACTGTGATTTTCCAAATAAAACACTTTTTGCAACATGAAGTAATAATTTAAAAGTACGAATACACTCACCACTGAATTAGAAACTAAATTCCAAATTAGAAAAAAACACTTTGCAAAATAAAAATCATAAGCAACCCGCCGCTCATTTGTACCAAGCGTGGTATTTTGAAGACCCCCCCCCCCCCGAACGTGTCGCGTAGTATGGGTACGTTCCCTAATATCATTTTGAGTTGTCAGTGTTAAAAAAAACATTGCTTGTAAGTACATGAACAATAATTAAGATTCATAGGAATTCCAAAAAATATATAAACGTATATATTGTTACGTTACGAAGTGACAATGTTTACCCTAGCCCACTGTTTCTCCATTTTACGCGAGAATAGCGCGGCAGTACCTAAAACCCCCGCCCGCGGCTGCCCAGTTCCCAGCACCACGCTGAGTCAACACGGGCAGGCCCCGTGCCAGCCGGCGCGCGAGCACTCATTCCTCCGCTGCCCCCAGGCGCAACAGCAGTGTCCGAGTAAACTGCGCTAACGCGCCCTCGAGAACCTAAAACTCGCGATGTATTTTATAATGTGAATTGTGCACGAGAAGGCTCCCGTCCCAGTAGCCTGTCTGCTGACTACCGCATTTCCTGCTGCTGTGAGTAAAATGTACCCTTGCCCTCTTTTGTGTGCTACGTCCCGCTCTTAAAGCCACTAACGCGTGTGGAGAGTTTGAGAAAACAGTTCCCCGTTATGTTAGGATTTTAAGTGCTAACAAATGCCCATGTGAAGTGTGCCGATGCTGGCAATTGTAAAAACCCTGTCTCCTTCTAAATGAATAAACCTTTTACGTGCAATACTGTGTTCTGATTGAGGAAGGAGACCCCGGAGATTGTGAGGAAAGGAGGAGGAGGAATTCACAAGCGAACCACAAGCACTCGCCCTGGTTTTAAGAGAACCTTGCTTGCGCCGGCTTTCCTGAGCTAGTACTGTTGGCCTATTAATTGCATGTCCTTTCCAGGTTTGGTTTGGCAAATGGCCGTAGTAAGCGGCAATGCCAACACTGGCTTCAAAGTGAGGCCTTATTTTTTTTTCCTCCCTCTTCACGGTCCCTCAGTCTCGTTCTTCAATCAGCAATTGTTTAAACTTATAACCTATAATGTATAATGTTTTGTTATTCCCAATTTGTCTAGCATTTCAAACAAGAACACCGGCGCGAACGTAACTTCGAATCGCAATTTAAATTATCACGGGCACGATTCCTTCATTTTCGAATCGTCACTCGACAAAACATTATCACCGGTATTCCTACGCAAGATGCTCAACCAAGAAAGTTGTCGCCGTGAATAATACAGTGTCTACAAGTGTCGACCGACTAAATTTGCTAGTTTCAAATACAAGTTAATAGTGGAAATGAACACAAATATTTAAGAGAAAGTTATTCAACAATCAAAATCCTGCATATGATAACCGACTACACGCTTCGTTTCCCGAAAGTTAATTAACCTATTATATTATAATACACCTATTTCGCAAAGTACTGGTCTGTTTATACCGACAGATTTTGCAGCCTAGGGAAACAAGTGGATTAAATTCTTTCTGTCATTTGACAATTGGGCTTTTTTTACTTCTGCCGTCCGTTTCTCATAAAAAAATATACGACATAAATTCAAAAATGCCTAATTCGCGTTGACGTCGATTCCTCGAAAGCTAACATTACATCCGTATACTTCTGTATATAACTTGTTATGACGAAAGGAAGTTGGCGTGTAAATACCAATAATTGGTGGTGCTCAAATCAGGCTTACAGTCTAGCCACGTAAATAAAAAACTATTCCCCAAGACATTGTTGAATTTTCAAACAAATACTTCCACGAAAACTTGTATAAAAGAAAAAAATATTTCTTTGTTTTCTGAAGAATTCCCCTTTGGAAAGCAAATGGAAATATTCTAAAAAACATGTTCGTTTAAGGCGAACCTCGTTCCGTTCTTTTATTTACCGGACTTTCGCAAATTTGCAAACCTTTTTCAAAAACATCGGAATAAATTCTAAAAACGTGTTCCATTAAGGTGAATCCTGGCCCGTGAAATTTTCATATCCGGACTTTGAAAATTTTCAACAAACTTCCAAAACATCTGGATTTTTTCACAAAATCACGTTTTTTGAGGCAAATCCCTGCCCAATTTTTTTTTCATTTTTGGACTTTGAAAATTTTTCAACAAATTTCCAAAACGTCTGGATTTTTTCTCAAAAACACGTTATTTGAGGCAAACCCCTGCCCAAATTTTCAAATAATCCAAACACTTATAAAAACGCCTTTTTTTTGCAAAAAAATACCTTTTGTAAAAAAAAAATACGCCCCAGTGGTCAATCTCTGCCCAATTTCTTTCCAATTGCGAGTCTAGTTCTCACTTTTTCCAACACAAGGTAACTCTGACACGATCCTATACACCATGGAAGTTCCTCAAGTCACGTTCAAGGAAGAAGACATCGTTTGGAGAAAAAACAACACTTTGTCGCAAGGTGCGCTGTACTTCTCTGCCAAACTGGCACCCCGCTTTGTAAAAACGAAAGTTCTAAAAAAGATCTCAGACCTTGTTTATCGATTGTCTGACATCTCTGGTAAACACATCGGAAATTACCATGTGAAAGACATTGCCAAAATTGGGAATACGGAATCAGTAAATTCCATCACATCAAGTACTCAGGCGTTATCAAATTGGCAAAACATGCATCTTGTTAATCTAATCATTATTACCCCCTGACCTCTCTTGGCCAGTCGTCAATCAGTGCGACGCGGTCTCCTTAGAAGTCTTATAATTCTTGTCATAAATGACGTGAGTTACTTGTAAATATTAAATGTAAATAATCACCCATATGGGCATTCGTAAGGTAATCCTTACACCCGAAGGCACATTAATGTCAACGGTAGCCTAACTCCTATACACTCCTTTTTCTTTTTGCATAATTTTATATGTTCTTGTACATCCTGCGTGCCTTGCCTGCTGTACCACAAGAGCACCTCTTGGGGCACCGTTTTCATACTTGTATGCATCCTCTTCCTGAAATTGATCACTTCGGGAAAGGGCCTCCTTTTTCACAATTTTTGCAGCATCCGCGCGTTTTTTTCCCACCTCATCGTCTCATCTTGTCATATCACCCTTTTTTAATTGTTTTGTGTCGGGTTTTTGTCGTACCAGTACGTCCCTACCCTAATGTTGTAAATATAAAATCATAAGTGCAAGTCTGTATAATAACCATTGGTTTCAGACCATTGCCGCAGCTCGCTACTATGGTCTCAGAACCATATTGTAAGAATGCCGCGACGATTTCTGTTATAATAGGAAATCCTCCCGTTTTTTTTTCTTCTTACTTTTTTCTTTTTCCTCCTCACCCCATCCTACACATTTATAGTAATGTTGTATATTGGGGATCGTTTCGAATACACCAAATGAACACACCTATCAGGTCACATTCACTGGATTCGAAACAATTCAGGAGCAACCTTGTTGCTACTTGTGGTTTTTTCTTTCCCAAAAATTAGAATGGCGCTCAACCCAATTGCTCTATTTTTTTTCCAGAATCGTATTTTGTCGGATTCTGAAAAAAAAAATTCTTGTTATAAAAGTGACAATACGTTTCGTCCCTTCATTAACATTGTTCCTTGTACATACAACTTCATTATGAGGTACAATATTTCATCATGACATCAGTTTCTTTTGTCCCTTATTGTACCATTATTCTTGTTTGAAGTTTAAAATCTTGGCCAGATCTTCAATAAAAATTTGTGTTTATCGCCTTTTGACAAGTCTTGTAACGTATGCTAATATGAATTTATTAAGCTACAGCAGTGCCGTATTAATTACATCATTGCAACCCGCCGTCTGTATTGAATGGGGACCCACATTTTCGAACGTAAACTTTTGTAACATTATAGGCGCGAGCCTTACAATATCTACTATTATAGGTGTGAACCTTACAATATCCACTGCTATAGATGGGAATCTCATAATATCTTTGTGTTTTTACACGTCACGGGGAGTCCGTCATAACTACTCATTGTTTGCTCGTCAACACAGGGTTGTTGATCGAGAGGGTGATTTATCTCATTAAATTGTTTTAAATACCTATTGGGTTACTGTCTTTTAATACTGGGCAAATTTGTTGTAAATCGTTCATTCCTGTCACGTGAGACGTGAAAACGTGACAATATTCACCATGAGTCGTGCGAACGAAATAATATCTACCCCATGTTTGTGTGACCTACCAAGTGTAGATCACACGCCTTTTATTTTTCTGTTATCAGAAAATTATTGCTTTTGCAGCAGAGTACTCATTAACTTGTGACTTCCTGTCACAAGAACCCAGGAACTATCCACTATCTCAAAAGGACTAATCATACGCTTCACTCATGATTATGGGGCATCGTGTCGTAGGAGTTAAGTTGATGGACACAAAAAACACCTAACTCGTTGTCTGGGAGACGAACAAGAAAACCCCCCAGGTTTGTGAGATTTGAGCAAGGGTCTGTCATTTCTCGCAAACTAGTAGGAGAATAAAACGACCCTCTAATCTTCTACCCAATACATGTAGAGGATTAGACTCTTTTATATCAGTGTATTCCTTTTGTCCTACACTACCAAATGGTATTGTAATGTGCCAGGATAACTGCTGTAGACCTTGTTTCACCTCCACTCAGATGTCGAATTTCGGAAATAGCCGAGTCCTCAGCAGTTTTCTTCGTTCAAATGTTCCCAATTGTCACCCTTTCCCTTCCTCGAAATTATCCGTGAATGGGGATATATGCGTTACGCACTTGGCGTTTCGTTTGTCAAATGGGACAACCTTCATACATGGATCCTTTCAACTTCCTACTCCTTTCCCACTTTTCATAACTTATTTGTACTCAATGTTTTTGTTCTTCGAAAGTAGAAAAAATGCTACCGTATAGACGTGAGCATAGGTCATGGAAGACCAACTTCTTTCGAACGGGGCATTTTGTCATACGTACAAACCCTTACCCACGTGTTCTTGGAAATGTATTTAGTTTAAAAAAAAAACTAAATGGGTTAAACAGAACCTTCCTTGAATACGTACCTGTAATATGTATAAGTCTGTAGTTGCATTTAGTTAACTCTCTCTCCGTCTCTCTCTCTCTCTACACGCCAAACAAATCCAATCTTTCTCAACATGCACACCTTGTTTCTCTCCAAACCTTTTCATCATTGGTCTACTAGGCAGGTAAACTTCAAGAATTTTGTCCTAATAATAATTTTTTCGCCGGATTAATAAGAAGACCAGCAGCCCTTCACCCTATCTACACCTGCGCCTATCTTCATGCTGCCTTCACTACCGTCACGGAGGTCCCATGCTTTCAAACCCTGCGTACCAAAAGCACCCGACCGCACCTAACTTAACCTAGTGTGAGTCGTGCGTGTAGTTGCGAATTGTATCATCACAAAACCATCACTCAAACAAACCCGAGCACGTCAGCTCTAGGTTGGTTCATGTTCATGTTGCATCATGCAAATGTTCCTGTCGCCATTGTGCAAATGTTCCTGCGGCATGCAAATGTTCCTGTTGCCATTGTGCAAATGTTCCTGCGGCATCTTGCAAATGTTCCTGTTGCCATTGTGCAAACGTTCCTGCGGCACCTTGCAAATGTTCCTGTTGCCATTTTGCAAATGTTCCAGCTGCACCTTGCAAATGCTCTGTTGCCATCATGCCAATGCTCCTGTGCCCTTGCGCAAATAACAATACCAACGATTGTTCACATAACAATCCCACTGTATACAAACCAGTGTACCAACCACCATCACAACAACGGCTGTCATGCACACAAACCACCTCCTCTATAAAAAGGACAAACCACCAATCACAATTCCACTCTCCAGTATCTCAATGATGTCATACTGGCCCACCCACAGGATCCGGAAGCAGCTACCTTTTTTGACCTCTGTGACAGGTAGAACCCTCTCCACCACCAAGAAGCCTCATCCTGCGTTCTCTTCTTCGTGTTTTCTTTAAGGCCCTAGTGTTCCTTGAGTGTAATCTCAAACGGGTCAGGTTACTGTGACAAAGTAACCTTGTAACTTCAGTGTAACGTCCAAACACCCCAGACATCCTACGCAAACCACGCTACGCAAACATAGCTCACAGACCAATGATACAATTTAGAGTCATTTTTTTTCTATCACTGCATAACCCTTGTACCTTTCTTCAGCAGGTCCTTGTTTATATTTATGTCACTGCTCTTTCATGTACATTTATAGTTAACTCTTTGTTCACCATGCTTTTTCTCTTTTGTTTTTGTTTTCTACTATTGTGTAGCTAGCAACTTTTCTCTCTCTCTCTCTCTCTCCTCTTTTTCTTAAATGTTTTTTTTTCGGCACAAGTGCTAGAATGGTAAGAGGATTTCTCAGCCCTACTGCTCCATTACCACGTCGCTTTTTTTGCGGCGAGGGGGGAAGTGTTACGTTACGAAGTGACAATGTTTACCCTAGCCCACTGTTTCTCCATTTTACGCGAGAATAGCGCGGCAGTACCTAAAACCCCCGCCCGCGGCTGCCCAGTTCCCCGCACCGCGCTGAGTCAACACGGGCAGGCCCCGTGCCAGCCGGCGCGCGAGCACTCATTCCTCCGCTGCCCCCAGGCGCAACAACAGTGTCCGAGTAAACTGCGCTAACGCGCCCTCGAGAACCTAAAACTCGCGATGTATTTTATAATGTGAATTGTGCACGAGAAGGCTCCCGTCCCAGTAGCCTGTCTGCTGACTACCGCATTTCCTGCTGCTGTGAGTAAAATGTACCCTTGCCCTCTTTTGTGTGCTACGTCCCACTCTTAAAGCCACTAACGCGTGTGGAGAGTTTGAGAGAACAGTTCCCCGTTATGTTAGGATTTTAAGTGCTAACAAATGCCCATGTGAAGTGTGCCGATGCTGACAAGTGTAAAAACCCTGTTTCCTTCTAAATGAATAAACCCTTTACTTGCAATACTGTGTTCTGATTGAGGAAGGAGACTCCGGAGATTGTGAGGAAAGGAGGAGGAGGAATTCACAAGCGAACCACAAGCACTCGCCCTGGTTTTAAGAGAACCTTGCTTGCGCCGGCTTTCCTGAGCTAGTACTGTTGGCCTATTTTTTTTTTTTTTTTTTTTTAAGTTTCTTTATTCTTTGAATTGTTCATTACATGAATTGGGGATTTTTCGACCACCATACTAGGCACATGCCTGTGTTGTGGTGGTCGATTTTCATATACAGTATATTAAAAGATGCAATATAAAGAAATGTGCGAGAATATAAAAAATTAAATAAAAATATATAAATATGCATATTATATATAATAATATTAAAGAAATTTAAAGAAAACAAATGAATATAAAATAATGTAAGTAACTAAAGAGTATGGAAACAATAAATTACTATAGAGTATAAAAGAGTATGAAAGAATATAGTAGAACATAAAAATAATATGAAAAGTATAGAACATAGAAGGCAATACATGAAAGAATATAAAAATGATATAATTATAAAATATATAAAGTCGAAGTAAGTACTTTGTAGAGTATGCAAATAAGAAATGATAACGATTTCAATGAAGATCTGTGTGTATGTGGTTATATTGGTAGGTACATTATTTCAAACCAATTTTTGTACAAATAAATTTTGGAATAAATTTATGTTTCGAGTCCGGCGAATTACACTGGTCACTAGAGTAAATTATTATTGTTACAGTGATTTTCTGGTGGCACTGGGCTCTGAGTACATAAACATGTAGATATAGGCACTAGTACACAGTGGTGCCAAACAGTTTTAAAGAATTAGTTTTTAAAAGTATTTAAACTTTTGGCTATTTATATTATAGTGATTACAACCAAAAAAAAAAAAAAAAAAAATTATTAGCGGTATATAAACCGATATCAATTTTATTTACAAAATATTACTAAAAACGTGTAATAAAAACAAAAGAATACTTAGAGTGGAAAGGGTTAAGCAATGATTTTCTTCTCCCACTTTTTATAAAGAAAGTTGAAAGCTTTATTATATTTTCACAATGGAAATAAAATAAAGTGATGCTATCCTCCAGATAAATGAAGTAATAATGACATATTAGTGTTATTAATTGCATGTCCTTTCCAGGTTTGGTTTGGCAAATGGCCGTAGTAAGCGGCAATGCCAACAATATATATAAACGTATATATATATATATATATATATATATATATATATATATAAATAATACCAGTAATATTGTCATATGTAATAAAAATTTTGCCAGAGTTCGAAATTTCCCTAGATTTTGTCCTGATTTCCCTTATCCCTAAAAAATATTTTTCTCCCCTAGATCTAGGGAAATTTCCCTCGACATAACATCACTGATTCAAAATGACAACTTAAAAAGTAAAAAAAAACTATCGGTGGGTGAAGACCACCATAGATACGGTGCGTTTCTGGGAGTCTTTAAAAATTAAAACTTTGACAATTATTTTAACTATTAAAACTAACTATAAAAAAATAATAAACATGCTGTTATTTAAGTTTGAAAGTCTTTATTCATTAAAAAAAATAAAAAAAATTGGACTGGAGTCCTCTATTATCAATAAACCAATATAAATTGAATACATTTTTATTATGATAAAGTGTGTAAACAATGTTTAAATCAAAATACTGCTCTTCCATTGTAACCATACAACTGTAATATTAATTTAATTGATTTAAAAGAATATTAGGGCTTAATAAATAAATAAATCAATTATTGGTTCCATCAATTATTTTCCCCTCTACCATTTTTTTTCGATACCTTTGCTTTTAGATATAAAATTATCACTATGATATTATTCGCCATTCGACGCTCATACAAAGGTTTGATATATATATATACAATTTTATCATCATCATCATTTTACATATTCTGATTTACCCTATGTAGATTGACCTTAAGGTAGCTGTCAGAAGTGATTTTTCGTCAAATATTGGTGGATTTCATCAACTTGCAAAGTATCCCCCTGAAATATTGGCAATGTTTATATCTACGATATATATTTCATTTGAAGCCTTATTTCCTTGTTTTGCACGTTGTATAAAAACATGGTTACAAATCTCCAGTTCTAATTTACAATTATTTAAAAAGTATCACCATGATTTTGACATCGTGAAATAGGCTTTCTGTATAAATCATCAAGTGAATAAAATAAAGCCAACACGGCGACTATTCTTATTAAATAATTGTAGGCAGTTAATGTATCTTACTAATGCAATACCAGTTTTTGTGGTAAATTTATTAAATAGTATAACACAATGATTTCAATTTTGCACGTCACGCACTCCAATTTTACAAAATCATTTTCTGACCAAACTTTTGAAGTGATCATAAACATACAAAAAATTATTTTTCTATTATATTCTTGCATCTGTGGTTATCAAACAGGCCATAGAAAACATAAAAACGTAGAAAATATTCAATAAAGATATTTAAAACTGCTACTGGCGGCAATTTCAAATCCCAAAAACACAAATTTCGCGCATTTATAAAGTTTAAGATTTTTTAATAATTTATCTATGAATTCTAAAAATATAGGAAACTTAGTAAAATATAGGTGAATTCATTGGCTGTAAAGCATTACAATCAGTTTTATGTTTCCATATTAAAATTCGGAGGTATGATTTTTTTAATGTTGGCGGAAAATATTCAAAATCGTCGCCAAAAAACCGCGAGCAATCGGAGAAAAAAGATTTTTGACGCGCGATCGTTCGAGTGGTTAATAATCCTGTATACCTAATATTATAACCATTAATATCTACTTTCTTCCTAATCATAAATGCAACATTAATGGTTTATATTATATTCACAATAAAATGTAAAATAAACTTATATTTATAACTTTACGTTTCGTAAATAAACTTTAAAAAAATAAAAATAAAATAATAAAATAAAAATTAAGTAATTATAATATTTGGCTTATTTATACAGCGCCGTTTTTGTGAAAAATCACCTCACGGGTAACAACATAATAATTCTAATAAAAATAATAATAATACGATAAAATCTTACAAAACAATATGCTTTTACAACATGTGGAAGCAACAGAAAATTAATAAATAATTGATTTAATTTATTATGCGTAAAACATAAACTGCACACACTAAATAAATACTTGAAATTAAACTCACAGTTACAAATTGATGCTGTTAATATGAAGGAAATTAGCCAAGACTTTATAAATAAAATTGTGCACAGAAGATAAAAAGCATGTAATGTTGTAGGGGGGCAATATACCCGAAGTGATTAAGTCAGCGATGAAATTTTTTATAAATTATTTATAGGGCAACTGAAAAAATGTGACTGAAGTACTCTTCACCAAGACGACAATCATATATGCAGAATTTTTAATATGATTTTCGTGATGTGAACATTGTGGCAGCAATTCTCTATCCGCGTGCGGAAAATGGAAGATGTTGAGAATTTTGCTAAGCCGTTTTTAAGCATGCCGTGTGGTTAATAACTGATGTGTGTTTCTCCTACTATGTATAGTTTAAACCGCTTATGAAGTGGGTGTATTAAATATGTAATCATTACAGTGATCAGCTTCGTTTCCTATCGGAAACTGGGACGCCAAACTTGGCAAAGACAAAGGTATGCTGTCACTGCGGAAGGCATGAGAAATCTTTCCCAAGAATGGGCATATGGTGTTACCACCGCAATTAAATGAGGATGAGGAGATATGAGAAATTAAACATTGTTTGCAAATACAATTGAAATTCTATTTCAATAAAACAAGTATACAAAGTGGTAATTTGGATTCGACTTACCCCCCCAGACCGTTTGTTAATTATGCTAACCTATCTAATGCGAAGTTGAGCTTTTGATGAACGGAGATGCCTTCTCCCCGGGATCCACGGCTGCATCCGGCGAAGGCGTGCCGCCCTTTGATCCGGCAAAGGCGTGCCGCCCTTCGATCCGGCAAAGGCGTGCACCCTTCGACGTTTTACGATCGGTCACGTAGACTCCACTGCTGTCGTCTTATTGTCATCCACTCGATCGCATGCGCGGTTATACTGGCGCGTGGCGGCAAATTCGGCAAAATGGGGCCATTACCCAAATACGGTAACCGACCGGCTAGGTCTTTATAGTTACTCCTCTCTACCGGCCAACACGTTCGAGACAAACAAGGATGGCACTATTAACACCCGATTACCCAAACGACCTCTCATTGCACCGAGAGCTTCCATCCGCGTTTTTACGGTACCGGCAAGGATTATGCGTCACGCACATTCATTTAAACTCGATCCGAACTCACGAATACGATCTCTTAAGATCCAGTCTCGGATACTTTATTCAATTAAAAGTAACATTAGTTACGCTCGACAATGTTCAAATGTTAATCAAAATGGCACCGATATCTCGTTCTGGTCCGTGCCCAATCGGACCACAACGGGAAGTTCGTATAACGGAAAAAGCTAACTGCCTCTTTTTTCGCCGATATTTGTCTGTCAAAAAAAACCACAGACAAGTAAAATTTAGGTAAGCACAGTACCTGACCGCGATTGTTATAAAATATTCAAGATTTTCATAACAATACCCCGCTCGCTCCGAACGTGTTTGCCCTCAAACACAAAAAACCAAAAAAAACAAAAACAAAAAATTAACAGGAAAACCCTACACTATAGACTATAGACTAACAAACTTGGTCTGATGGGGTACTGAAAAAACATTATATGATAAGTGTAACACAAAAATATTCAAGATTACTACCAAAATATAAAGCTATATACTAGATTAATGAACAAGAAAACAGATAATTTGCAAATGATTGCATCATGCGTAGGGCATGGTGGATGAATTTGCGGCGCATCTATTAGCATTGATAGCGAATAGGAATGAAAACAAAGCTTAATATCTAAAAACTTAAAAGTAGACAAACTTCAAAAAGGTGATACGTGGACGGGGTCTACAAACACCCACAGCATGAACGATGCTGGGTGTCGTAATAATGATTTTCCTCGAGGACAACCGTACGCGTAGCATCTGTAACAGGACAATATCTTAAAAATAACAATATTCAACAACTGTCAAAGTGAGTACACGTATCCCTTAACCTCTTCATAATAATATTATCAAATAGTGTTTATACTAATAACAGTTAACAGTATAGGTTAAAGAAAGTGCTATTTAAAATTACATAAACATACTACCTGTTACAGTGTGAAATATCAATTTTATTATTAAAATTATATTCTCGAATATAGCTTAACGCAAAAGGCGAAATTAATCATAAATGTGCCAATAATACAGTGTGAACTCTGCGGCAGGTACCTACATTAAACCTTACCTGTGCAGTACCTATTCCAATATAAATCAGGGGTGTTGCACTGAGCGGTTCAAAAATATTAACGAAAAGTTTCAGATATCTAAATTAATATGGAATCCATTAATTTCGTCACGATTGCAAAGGAAGCAGTTGACAAGCTAACAAATGTCATGATGAACCCTAATAATAAATTTAACAAAGAGCAGATTGCAAAAATAATTCCGGAGTCCAACAACATCATGGCTTCAATTTCTCATATGGCGGCTATAATGGCGAAGTTGGAAGGTGAACTCGCCGTTTACAAAAACTTGTCTCAAAATCAACCGACTCAAAAAATTCCAGACCTTTGTGAAACCATAATGGAATTGGAAGAAAGGAAGGAAAAATCGAAAAATGCAATCTTTCTAAACGTACCGGAAAGTGAGTTGTCTCAAGAAGAAAATTTGACAATTGACTCAAAAATAATAATTTATTTATTTATTTATTTACGCCTATTTAGGCTATTACATACATATATATAACAATATTAATGAAATTATACTAGTAAATAGTGCAGGAAACTACTGTTTAAAACACTTGCACAAAAATAAATACAAAGTAAAAATATTAGGTATTGAATTTGAAGCACACAGGATGTAGGTACAAAATACAAAAAATCCGAAATAGTTTTTTTCTTTCAGCCAACAAAATACTGTCAATGTGTTAGTCAATTTTAATAGCTTTATCAAAATATTTCCCTATTTGATGAAAGAAACTTCAATAAGGTATGCCTATATAATAAAATTGATGTACTAAATATATCAACAACATCGGAGTATTTGTTTCCAAGCTGTTGAATCCGTCGCATGGGAGTATAATATTGACTTGTTGACTTAGAATTACTACAATAATATGGTAGGTACTGTCTTGTGACTGACCTGCCTGGAGTATGAAAAGAAATTACATATAATAAATCAGGGGTATCAAACATTGAATTTATGATTTTATACAAACAGGTTAAATCGGAAATGATTCTACGATCAGATAATTTTATTAAATTTAATGAACAAAGTACGTTATCGTTATTTAGGCATTCACTAGGAATGCCCATTTTAAAATTCACATATCTTAAAAATTTATTTTGGATTCTTTCAATCGCATGTGAATGAACCTCATAATTTGGGGACCAAACCGTGGAATTGTATTGTAAATGACTCCTTACGAGTGACATATATAATGTTTTTACAGTATTGACATTGTTGAAATCACTAGATACCCTGAAAATAAATACCAACATTTTCAAAGCTTTATTGGTTATTATTTCTATATGCTTGATAAAGTTGAGTTTCGTGTCAAACCAAATACCTAAGTCATTGATTTCCGAGACAGATACTAACGACATATTGTTAATGGAATAATCGAAAAATATTGGATTCTTTATTCGATAAAACCTCATAATTTGACATTTGCTTATGTTAAGTTGCAAGCGGTTATCATGACACCATATAATAAATCTCAACAAGTTATTTGACAATATATGGCAATCATTAATGTTTCTGATTGCTTTAAATAATTTCAGGTCGTCTGCAAACATTAATACTTGAACATCATTGAAAATATATAACACATCATTAACAAATAATAAAAACAGGATTGGACCTAAATGTGACCCCTGAGGAACACCACTCGTAGCAGTGAATTTGTACGAAAATGTACCATCAATTTTAACAGCCAGTAATCTGTTGATCAAGTAACTGTTAAACCACTTATATAGTGAACCACCTAGTTTTTGCAGTTTATTCAGCAATAACTCATGATTAACTTTATCGAACGCCTTACTCAAATCGGTATAAATAGAGTCAACTTGACATTTACTAGACATGCAATCAGATATATAGTTTTGATACGTTAATAAGTTAGTGAGGGTAGATTTTCCAGTAGAGAAACCATGTTGTTCAGGAGAAATGACGTGGTTTAATCTGAAAATAATTTTTTTAAGAAGAATTTTTTCAAAAACTTTAGGAATTGTTGATAAAAGGCACACCGGTCTATAGTTAATCACCTCGTGTTTATCACCTTTTTTAAAAATATGTGTTAGGTAGCTGAATTTCCATTTAATATTAAAACATCCTGTTCGTAAAGACTGATTAAAAAGCAAAAATAAGGGATACGCTAGATTGTTAGCACAATTATTCAGAAAAACAGGAAGTATTTTATCTGGTCCACCGCTTTTACTTTGATCTAGTAATTTAAGTTCAGTCAGTATATCATTATATTCTATGTGGATACAAGATAAATTAAGATTATGATCAGTGGTAAAATTTGATACTGTACTAGCAGAAACTGGGGTATCACATTCATAAACACTTTTTAAAAAATCAGCAAAAAGGTCAGCGATACTTTGAGTGTCTTTGGCCTTTTTACCTGCATATTCCAAGTTGGCGGGTATACCAAAGTTGTTATTTTTCATTGATTTTGCATAGTTCCAGAAATACTTTACATTATGATTTATTGAAGTTTCAACATTATTAATAAAAGAATTGTAGCAAATTTTTGATAAGATTTTGCAATCTTTTCTAATGTTTTTAAATTCTATATAATTTGATAAAGACCTGTCTTCTTTATATTTCTTATGTAAAACTTTTTTAAGGCCAGTTAATTGAACAAGTTCTTTATTGAACCATCTCGGATATTTTGATTCTTTGAAATGAATAAGTGGGATTAGATCTGAAATAATTTTATCCAGCAAATGATAAAATGATTCAATATTTTTATTAATATCCCATTCTTTAAGAAATGACCAATCTTCCTTGTGGAGACGATTATTTATGTCCTGATAATTCGCATTTTTAAAGTTAAACGTAGGAGTTGAAATTTTTTGATTGCCTTCTTTAGTACAAGTGATAATTATTGCTAGTGGGGGATGGTGGTTGTCTATCGGAAGAATAGACTCCAATGATTTATTTATAATCACATTGTTCTCATTTGACAAAACTAGATCAAGAACACGATTATTAATATTACGTACATGGTTGAATTGGGTTAAATTAAAAAGTAAAGACAAATCTAGAATTTCTCGTTCATAGGCGGTTGATGGTATTGAATTAAAGTTACTGTCTAAATTGTTAAAATTGCAATTAGGTAGGTTGTAATCACCGCAAATAATTATTTTATGATTTGGGTATTTTGTTATTACTAACTCAACATCTTCACAATGTTTTTTATCGATTGATATGTTAGAATTAGGAGGGATATAAACAGAACCAATAATAGTTTTCTTAAAATCACCACTTAACAATACGAACAATTGTTCTACATCAGTATTTTTTATTTTAAGTATTTTCGAATTAATGTGTTTGCGGACTGCTATCAGGACTCCACCTCCTCTTGTACTGGAGCTAGTATTCTGACTCCGGTCAGCTCGGTGGACGTGGTGACTATGTAGTCCAAGCTCCGCTGAGAAGATCGATGATGTTAGCCAGGTTTCAGTGAGTATGATGACATCGTTTGAGAAAGATGGAGCATTTACTCTGAACTCCTTTAGTTTTGTTCTGAGGCCCCTGACGTTCTGGCAGTAGATGAGGCATTTATATGGCTGGAGTTTTTTGGTTGAACATTGACAATTTTAGGTGAGTTGTTAATATATTTTATAGTTAAATTGTTTTCTCCCTTATTTTTCCGGTTTTCTAATTCCTTCCATACATTTTGAATTTCTTGGCGCTGAACCCACGTTAAGTCTTTTTTGGTTTTGATACTGACATTTTGGTAGTCTATCGCCTTTTTTTGAAGAACGAGTTTCACTTGATGTTGGTCTGACAGTTCAATCTTGATCGGACGTATTTTATTCATTTCTTTTTTACCTAAACAGAACATTTTAATTTCAGAGGTATCAACCTTTTCAAATTTGTTTAGGATGCTCAAAACTTTGTTCTTATCCTCCCTCATGCAGTCAGTTTGAGTATCAGCTGAGCACTCGGGTACATTAAACATTATAATATTCTTGGATCGTAATTTTCTCTCCTCAATTTCCGCTAGTGTTTCGCAAATTCCAGGTAGGTCTTGGATGGATTGTTGGACCTGGGGCGGTTTCTGTTGTGAGATATTTGTATAGGCCTTCAGCTCACCTTCTAGGAAGCCCACTTTCGCCCCAACTACACTAATATTACCCAAAAGTTCCGAAAGTTTAGGAGTTAATTTAGCCATTTGTTCTTTGGTAAATTTATTAGATGGATCCATAATGGTACTGTTTAAAGAGTTTATTATATTACTTGCCATCGTAATAAAGTGGTAGGGATCACACGAATCCATAATTAGCAGTTCGAGGTAGAAATATAATATAAGAAAAAGTTTAGCTCCCCTGGATCACGTACTCGGGATAGTATGCGTAAATGTGAAGGTATAACGTTTCGTACACACACACTAGAAGCAAGTTCAAATTGACAGTTCTGATGACAGATTTATAATTATTTTGTGTTTGATGTATATTTTAACTGCGAGATTAGAATTACTTAGAATTCTATCACCACACTAAAACTTGATTTGCACTTGTAATTTAGTATTTCCTATGCGCACAGGTATAAAATTAAGTATTCTTATTTATGTTTTAAGCTGGAGCAGAAACAAAACCGTGCACTGTTTACATGTAGTATTGTTGTGTAATGTGATAATATCCACTATCAAAAAATAATAAATAATATTGTAAATAAAAATAAAAATAATAAATAATATATAATATTGTGTAATGTAATGTGATAATATCCACTATCAAAAAAATTAATGAAATACCAACACAAAATCTAAAAATATACAGACTTGGTGCTAAAAAACGTGGGGTCATCAGACCAATTAAAGTGGAATTTGAAGATTCTTTCCAAGTAAAATACATTTTTCGGAATAAATTTAAAATTACCGATGGAATAAAGATAAAACCGGACTTGACAATAACTCAACGAAATCATATGAACAATCTGATAATAGAATTAGAACAACGGAAAAATAGCGGTGAAACAAATCTCACGATAAAATATGTTCATCCTATTCCGAAAATCGTTCAACAGCATACACCAAAAAACTACACAATAAACTAAATCACTGTTACCTATATTATCAAAACGTCAGAGAAATTCGAACTAAACTGGTCACTCTCAGACTAGAAATAACTACTTCAATATTTGATGTGTTGATTTTCACAGAAACTTGGTTACATCCGGATATTCACCGGATCCGGAAAATTCCGGATTCCGGATATTTTGACGACCTCCGTAGTCCAGTGGGTAAGACTTTTGACTCACAATCCGGAGGTCGCGGGTTCGAACCCGGCATGCGCAAATAAATTTTATTGAATTAATTTGTGTTATTTCACATCTAATTCATTTAAAATAATATAAAGTATATTTGCGGCATGTTCCAGAGTGGAAGATACTATCAGTATTGCCCTGGTGTAAGACCACCATTCAGAATTGAAAGGTTGCTTGAAAATGGCTTTAGCCGTGTTTGGTGACCAGATCTGAATAGCCAGGTACTCCAATACCTTCCTCTTCCCCACCTCCTTCCCCTCCCCACTACCTTCAGCCTCACAACATACCCCAATTGGGTATGCCATAGTCTCACTGGCTCCAGACGGGAGCAGTTGAGATTCTTGTGCGGTATTCACTGTAAAAAAAAAAAAATTCACACTGCAGAACTAGGAATGTCAAACGAAACATTAAAAACAATAAAAGAAGAGGTGGTGGAGTTCTGATTGCAGTAGCGAAAAATATTGTCTCCAGACAATTAAATACAAAAAACGTAGAAATAGAGCAATTATTTGTCATGATTAATACAGGTAAAAACAGAATTTTATTGGGTAATGTGTACATTCCGCCTAAATCGGATATTAGTATTTATACTAAGCATTTTGAAGATATTGAAATTTTACAATTAAAATATCCAAAAGTGAAAATAATTATAACTGGCGATTTTAATCTTCCGAACATCATTTGGAATCAAAACTTTATGGAATTGACAGGTATAGAAAACGCTGGCTTGTCAACTATAAGCAAAGAAGTTATAAGCATGTCAAATTTTATAAATCTAACACAATTAAATAAAATTGAAAATTGTAATAACAAAATACTGGACTTGGTATTTTCAAGTGATACTTCAGTAACTGTAGTAAAATCAAGTGAAATAATATTACCTGTAGATAACTATCATCTTCCATTAAATATAAGCGTATCACTAAATAAAATACCAAATCTACAGTGCAAAAATCACTTCACAATTTTAATAAAGCTGATTTTAATCATCTTAATGAATGCTTAAATGCTACTGATTGGACTTTTTAAAACAAGAAAATATCAACGTGTTCTATAAAATAATTCACAATATTATAGAAAAAAGTGTGCCTTACATTAAATGTAAAAATAATGTTTTCCCTCAGTGGTTCAATAAAGATTTAATTGACTTGACTCTATTGAAGAAGAAAATACATAAAAAGTACAAAAATTCTAAATCAATTAAAGATTATATTCAATTCAATTCAATTCGACACCAATGTCACGATCTTTCTAAAAACTGTTACAAAGAATTGTAACGGTTTTAATAAAAAAGGAGTATTACCTAAGTGCGGTATATCTAGAATTGCATTGTGTAAATAATTTAATGTATGGCTAGCTACAGTCTGGAAAGTAGAAACATGAAATAAATCAAGTCCATCGGAATAAAAGAAGGAAATTAATTATATAACATATGATTTATTGACATTAGATTATAAGGACATTGTGAAATATTTAATTAATAGATTCTTAGAAAATTATATGATCTCAAGGGGTGCTTGTAATTCTCGAAGAGAATTGCAACAATCAAACTTTTATACGAATATGAATTTAAGTTATGTGGAAGATAAAACGAGAAGTTGGACGCCACAGCATTTAAACTACAATACTCAAGTATTTTAAATGGTATAACCAAAATGGTAACTTTGATAATATAATATCTATTTTAAATAAAAATGTAATGATGTGAAAATTAACGTTACAAATTCGAGACGCCATAGTGTGTCCGTTTCGTCCGCCGTAGGTACGTGCTCCTCTCCTTAGGCTTGTCCAATCCAAAGCTTGCGGTTCTCTTAGTATTAGCGAACCCAGATGCTTACCGCGTACCAACATCAGGAACAAAAGGCGTTGTTGACATTATTTAGGAAGCAGCCGGTTGCTACCCACTACATTATCCCCCCACCAATCCGAAATTTCTCAGGGGAAATTTCCATAAAGCCCCCTGGCGCTCGAGGAAGAGAAAACGAACTCGCAGACCAAAGTGATGAGCTGACCAATGACTGCAGGCGGCAAGGAAGAAAACCAGGACCAGGATGTCCACTGGTAATTGCTGTTCCTCCAAGGAGACGTTGCTGGAGAACAGATTCAGGAAAGTCTTCGGCGAACGGCCTCACAATATGACTTTTGCACACTTCGTTGCACATAATTGTGGTTATAGCCCGAAAGCGTTCTAATGGGGGTATGACACGACATCTTTTTTCAGCCCGATTCCCGTATCGAGACCAGGGACCAAATTTTTCGCAATACACGATCTCTATTTTCATCAATATTTCAGTTGGCATCACTGCAAACAACACACATGATCAGGGGCGTAAAACTTGGCTTTAACCTTGAAACTGACAGGAGTGAACCAAATTCTTATAGATAAAGCTGAATTTTATTATAGATAGGTCTAACTTTAAACGTCAAATTGCGTCATGCGATTATCAAACGAATTTGAATTTGTGTTGTTGACATCGCCATGGGCATATTTCATTTAAAAATCGTTTACAGGAATTCCAGAGGTGGAAAAATGTTTCAAATGTGTCCGCAATTGATACAGAAATCAGGTAATTACATGAGACATTAACATTCAGCTTAATTTATCTGTAAATCTATTTGAGGTTAAATGACATATTGATAAAATATTCTTTCAATTTTACTTTAATAAGTATAATTGTAATACGTACGCCTCGTACGTCATACATATGTCTGTTAATGTTATATTATCGTTAACACAAGCTTATGGGTCCGAGTGGTTAATGTTTCACAAATATTGTTTCAGAAAATGTTCCAGACTTTGAATGATTTTGGAGCTTTACGTTAGGAACACCTTATAACATTGTTTGGCAGACCATAACCCCGTTAATGGCAGGTAAAATTAATAATGCTACTAATTTATATGTTCATATGAACAGAAGTGAGAATACTTTTCCCTTGTGATAAACAAAGTATGTCATCACAAGGGAAAAATACTGTATATTCTGTTCACAAACTTTGTTTAATGTGATATATTTTTTTCAGAACACATGATGCGGTTTTTACCGGAGATGGCTGAAATGGGTCCCCGATGAAGGTATAGGTACTCTGTTTAATTTCGGTTGAAAGGAAATTTAGAATATGTAGATTTTTTATTTCATTCTACAAGAACTGTACGGTGACTGCTGGAAAGGAAAAATGGATAAAACGCTATATAGATGTGACATTGAAGATGAACGTATATAAACAAACAATACAGCTATTGTTTATGTTGATCTTTAATGTCACAGCTGTATGACGCTTTAGCCATGTTTCCTTTCCATTCCTTTGTCGATATTCTTTTTCAAACCATTTTTCAATTCATCGAATTCACCGAACCAGTGTTTTTATGTGCTATTATCGATTGTCTTTCTGAAAATAAAAAGAATTTAAACATGTACCCCCGAGTTATCATTTTTCAAGCAGAAAAATGTAAATTCGTCGTAGAAAACCAATCATTATTTGAAAATGTTTTCCTTTTATAAGGAGTTCATATTTCAAGTATTTTAGGTTTTTTACTAACGCTTGAATTTTTTATTTCCTCAGGATAACAGGTTTCCATCTGACAAAGCTCCTTGCTGAGGAAATGAGCTTTAAAAATTATGTAAAGCTCATTCCCTCAGGCTTTGTCAGATGGAAGGTTGTTTTCTTGGGGAAACTAAAACATTTTTCTGCTTTCAAGCATTTTTATTTTTAAATAATTTATTTGGCTAATGAATTAATAAAGTAGGTCCAATGCGATTATATTGTCTATGGTGGCAAATGGCCTTGAACTTCCTCTATGTTATTAAGACAATAGTCTTTGGTGGACCATTTTATTTTTGGTTAAGTTGGTGACAGTGATGACGAAATTTCTAGTATGGAGAAGGCCCGAAGATATCGATCTAGGGATTGGTTTATTTATGCACATGATCAGCTGTCACGAGGATTTTATATCGCGAACCATTGGGAGGAATTGGTTTATTTATTTTGTCAGTTGTTGTTCGTTTGCATTTGAACCCTCATAATGATGAATGGATGAATGCATGCTGAAATGAGGCAATAGACTTAAGACGCGTCAGTTCTCAGACAAATTCGTACAGTGCTCAAATAACATCGGAAATACAATGCGCAGCTCAAGTGAAGAAAAAATGTAACATTTGCGGTCTGTTTGCACAACAGAATATTGAAAGAAAATATTCAAGAGCTTCCACGGCAAACGTGAGTGAAAATATTAAACATTTTAATTTCGAGTGCAATATTTATTAATTATAATAGAAATTTAGAAGACAAACCAGTACCTAAACATCTATTCTCACTTTTGACTGTGTATAAACAATTATGTTGGAAATACATTATATGTAATTACATAATTTAAAACCTGTTTCATAAATCTTTATTGAATATATTTTAGGAGGCTGTGGTCACACGTGCTACCAACTCCTACTTCAAACCTATATAATTTAGGGTGACTACCTCCAACATAGAAATGGAAATTCAGGCAAATTCGCAGTGCTTGATTTACGCTGATAGTGAGATTATCTGGGAAATTACTGGTAATTTAAATTATTATAATATATTTAATTAAATTAATTACATGCATTTCAACAATATTATCACAATCTACTTTGGGCTGAGTTGGTTAAACAGTATTGTCACGATCTACTCTGATTGAGTAATCTGAAAGTATGTTGCCCGTCGTATGCTGATTTGTATGGAAGATCTACAGTCTCTCGTGTCTAGGATGAACAAATATGTATGAAGAATGAGTTAATGATAATAATAATGATGAATGTAAGTCTAAAGTGATGGTGTTTGAAAGAGAGAGTAAAAAAACAGTGTTTAATATAGTAGGCGGATGAGTTTGTGCATCTGGGAAGTTTGTTTACGGGAGATGGGTAAATGCAGGTAACTCCATTAATGGAGGACTGAACACCGTTGGCGCTAACAAACAACTCCAAAGAAGCGCAGCTGGCAGTCCACAATCGAGTGCTGGTGCCTGCCCTGAGGAGATTACTTGTACCTGGCAGAGGAAGGATGCAAGTAGACTGAACGCTGTAAAAATCTGATTCCTGCAAATGTGTGTAAAAACCATGTATGATTGTGTAAGAAACGTGGAGATCCGCAAAGAATGCAAGGCTGCTGTAAGTGTAATATTATGATAAAAATAAAAGTGGTCTTAAACAAATTTATGTGTTTTTATTGTAATATTATGAGTAAGATTATAAGTATAGTATAGTATATATAATTATTATAGCATGTAGAGCGAATGAACGAGGTAAGGAGTTTAAGAAGAATATATGGCGCAAATGTGAATGGTAGAAGAGGTCGGGGATGCCCGAGGAAGACATGGCACTACCATGAAGCAAGGAGTGTGTGTCGAGACCGAGTTGTTTGGCGGTCCATCCTCTCTGCCTACCCGTGCGGCAAAACGGTGATGGTTAATTACTCTGGGGTGTACTTGATGCAACGTTCTTAGTCATGCCAACGCTTTTAATCTTTTTTCAGGATTCGGTGGAACATAGGCCATTAAACCATCAGCAATAGGTTGCAATGGACCATCACAATCCTAAACCAGCTGCAGCCAGACAGCAACATATGTACGTATTCTGGTATTTTAAATTGAATTCTTATTATGCATATTATCGCAATAATATTATATTAAAACAATTAAAAACTTTTTTCCACTCAATTTATTTCTGACTGTTAACAGTTTCAGCCTATTAAGGCCATCTTCAACTATGGTTTATACACATAGCATTATAATGTTTGTAATTTGTAATCTTTTTTTAGGAATCAGGCGGAATGCAGATTATCAGATGCCATATATCATAATCCTAGACCAGCTGCGGCCAAACACAGCAGCGTAATAAGTTATTACTTTTGTACATTTATGTATCTTTACAAATTTGCTAATTATTATAGCCTGGGTGATAACAAACTTTTTCTTTTATTTTTTACAATACAAATAACATTCACAATACTGCAATTCATGACGATATCCCTGAATCAATGCAACAACTTCACTGAAGGATGCAAAGTAACAATACTGTATTTGGATTTCAATCAAATTCTATTGCGCCACTTATCACCTCAAAGGAATTTTAAAATACACTTTATCTAACCTAAAACTCATAATTTTTTTTTTATAAGAATAACTCTCTTTTCATAACTTTTGAAGGTTATTCCCATCAATATAATATATCATAAAACTTATTAATTTATTAACACCCTATCGCGCTTTTACATGGAATTCCACATTTATATATTTACAGTATGTAAGTATAATAACAGTAAGTATAAGTATGAAAAGATACACTGCGTTACAGCAGATAAGTACCTCTAATAAAACTCTTAACAAATAAGCAAAATAATAAAAGTGTGATGGGTATTGATTGTAAATACATAAGATCTGAACTAGTTAATACTAAGTCTAGTATAATAGACAAAAGCAAGTTAACAGGAACTTATACGCCTACAATGTTCATTCATGTGGTAAAAACCAATTAAAAATAAAATTAAGGCTATATCGACTTGTAACATAACATGATATGTTATTTATGAGACAAGATTTAAAAACAAGAGAAAACTAATGAAATTATCTAATAATTGGCACATCCGATTGGAATTACTTGCTTTCCAGAGATTACCCAACGAAAATGTGCAATATATGTACAAAAAAGGTTAAAAAAAAATTCTAATTAAATGCAAAATTTAAAAAATTTATACTTCAATAGGTACCTACTGGGTGGAAAACTCATTCATTTCAGAAAAGTATTTGACTTTGTTTCACCACTGATAAGAAATCTCTTTTACAAATATACATAGAATACAATATATTTATGAAAATAATGAGAAAGAAAGACAGAATTTAAAAAAAATTATCAAATTTTATCAACGCTCTTTTGCACATCCAGAGTTAAACAATTTCTCTTTATAAATCTGCTCTATTCGATGACAAAAAAGGAAAGAAGCCAGCTTATATTGTATTGTTGAACTAAATATATCTTAACAGAACATGAACATTATTGAAAATATACATAACATTACAAACATGTCACTCAATGCAAGCAATGAATTTATATGGTGATATGTCATCAATGTTAACAGCAATCAAGCATATTGACTTCAGAGCCAAAAGATGTGATGGCTCTTATTATTTCAATTAGGCCAACACAGCATTGTTTTAATGACATTTAGTAGATGCTAATTATAAATGTTTATATTTAGACATTGGGGCCAATGGTCACAATAGTGGGTTATACTGTGAATGCTCATTGAATTATGCTATAACGAATGGTGCATTGAACGTTCCACATGACAGGTTTGTTCACCTGGAAGTGAATCCTACCCTGTGCCATTTGTAATAGTTGCAGATGACACATTTTTCCTCGTCTAATAATATTATGAAACCATATGCTCGAAATATGATCGCTGAAAAGTGCATTTTCTTTTGTCGTCTAAGCAGGGCACTTTTATTAGGTTAGGTTATTTGTTTATATTATTATAACTATGTTATTCAACGTCATGTTGCCAGGGAACAGCTCCGGCATAGCTCATGAAGTAATTTCTGAAAAGATCCCGGAAGTGTGAAGCACTTGCTGGAGGTCTGTTTCCTGCCTGGCGTTCAACAATTGATACTAAGGTTGGTGCTCTCGCTCTGTCCATTTCCACGCATTCTGCTATTTTCTCCTCAAGTAGAAAATTGTGAAGCGCACACAACGTCAATGTAATGCATTCAACTTTATCCACGTTGAGATTGATTGGAGATAGAAGAATTCTAAATCTGCTAGCCAAAATCCCAAAGGCATTTTCAACCACGCGTCTTGCCCTGCTTAGACGGTAATTGAAAATACGTTTTTCAGGTGTCAAACCCCTCTGCGCGTATGGTTTCATAATATTATCAGATAAGGGAAATGCATCATCTGCAACTATTACAAAAGGCACAGGGCAAGATTCACTTCCAGGTAAACACCTGTCATGAGGAATATTCAATGTGCCATTTGTTATAGCACGATTCAATGAGCATTGACGGTACACCCCTCCATCGCTATTGCGACCATTGGCGCCAACATCTACATATAAAAATTTGTAATTAGCATCTACTAATGCCATTAAAACAATGCTGTGTTGGCCTTTATAATTGAAATAATAAGATCCATCGCATCTTTTGGCCCTGAAGACAATATGCTTACCATCTAGAGCACCCAGACAATTTGGGAAATTCCACTTTTTTATAAATTGTTCTGCAATCTCCAACCATTCCTCCTCAGTCGAAGGTATCTGAAATGTTAAATAATATTCACAACATTAATTTTACACATAATATTCAAAAAACGGTTTCTGAAAAAATAAGAAAATACTGTAACATTAAAAAAAACTGTCTCTGAAAAAATAAGAAAATTCAGATTTAGGAAATGAGATTAAAAGAATTTGGCATTCTCGGACTATAAAAATATTACCATTTATTATTTCGGCTACTGGCATAATACCTAGGAATCTGATTCAAAATTTAAGCATATTAGATTTGTCAAAGAATTTGTATATAAAAATGAAAAAATCAGTCACCTAAAATACATGTAGGATTAAAAAAGATTTTTTAAATATTTATAGGTTAAATTAGGAATTCCACAGAGCCGAACCCTCTGATATGAAAATATCTGGAGTCGGTGAATTATTTTCCCATTTGGTCTCTAGTAGGTTGGCATGTTATTCTTGTATTGTTTTGTATTTATAATACTTATATAGTGCAATTACATAGCGTGGATTGACTAGATGATCATTTGGGGAAGTGTGTGAAAGGGTTTAGTTTTTCCTGTGGGGAAAATTTAACCCGGGGACATCTGGTGGGTAGGTATATAAAAAAAATGGAATTAATATCAGCTATAATAATGACATATTTTACCTTTAAGTAGTCTTCCTTCAAAACAGCGTATAACGCAGAACACACTTCCGGAACAATTCTACTTATGGTAGATTCATGTACCCTGGTGGCGTACATTAGGCTTCTATACGTTTCTCCTGTTGCCAAATACCGTAATGTTACAGCTAATCTGAAAATAATAAGAATGGTTAGGTACCTCTCATAAATGGGCCAAGGAAATATATATACTTTTCAAGCGATAGATGCTTCTCTAGTTTTGAGAGACTTATGGCAATATATAATATACAGAGTGTATAGATACCTGTGCCTTGGCGAAATTGATTGTCTCATCGCGGTATCTTCACGATTTATCAGAGGAGAAACCATAGCTAATAGTTTTTGGAATTGCGCCTGTGGCATTCTCAAATAGTTTTTGAAAGACACCGGATCTTCATGGGATCTTCATTGCGAAGTTCATCGTCCAACAAGTCCAGTGCGCCGTGCTTCTCATGACGACGGAGAAGCCACGGTTTTGTCCACCATCTCCGATCTTCTCTGCGACTCACTCGCCTTTTCAAGATAACAGCAGTGCAAACCGCCGCGGATGCTACAGCAAGAGCTTTTAAAATACTGTTTCTATCCATAATTTTTAATAAAAGCGTTCATGTTTCAAACAACCTCTACAAACAACAGAAGACGTCAAAAATCAAAACACCGCCTGCCGCCAAAATGATTAAACTCATAAACTGTACGAAAAACGGCATTACCAACCGTGGTGGTTGAGATTAAAAAAAAAGACGTACCAACCACCATATTGGTGGTTGGTAGTTGGTAGTTCTGATTATCGTCTCTTTTTTCATCGTTTATTTGGACCATAGATTATATATTTCTATGATTTGGACATCCGAAACCGTCAAAAAATGGCAACACCTTTTAAATAGCAACACCCAGCATTCCTAGACCCTTTACCTTTTACAAATGGCGACCAACCTGACGCACTAACCGGTGACTGACCAGATCAAAACATTGTGATAGCAAAAAACAACAACATCATCTTTCGCAGTTTAACTTGTCTTTATATCGTGAGTCGTTGGTTTTTTTGGACTGTCTTCGTAATGTCTTGGTCAAACGAGGCAATTGAGGTTTTGGGTGAAATGCAGAATACGCCAATGTCAGGGAATTTAATAAAAATGCACTTTCTAGATGAGAAAAGTGTGTAGAAACTCATTAAAAAAAGAATTAATGTGCGGAAAGCAAAATTGAGGGAAATACAGCCGATCAAAGTTTTATAAAATTTCACTCGCAAACTGATACTATGACAGCCCGCCCGCCATCGTTATGTTGGTATCCCGGACCTGATACAAACAAGAGCCTAGATACAATTGTAGAATTGTAGCCGACTACATGGGATACTTGAGGCGCGTAATTATGAAAAACAGAATTAATAATATAATGTAAATAGGCACTGAAATGGAGAATCCCGCCAGACAAACCATTTAAAAACGTAGGCTGTTTCTTAATGTAAAGATAACATACACAAGCCCGCTAGAAAGGTTAGGTTAGGTTAGGTTATGGGGGGGGGGGGGGGCGGGCAGATCCGGCGCTGGGTTAACCAAATCACAGCATCACCTTCAAGGATCCAGACAGTGGGGCGCACACAAATTCCATAGAATCTACGTGGCGTGCTGCTAAGGCTGTATCGTCAGGTGCCGGCCGGAAAAAATCCAATATCGCGGGCAATCTGGCTAAATATATGTTCCAGAAACGTTGTCGGGAGCGGAACGTCGATCGCATGGACGAATTTTTGTGCATGGCTGGACGTTTATATGACGCCACTGTGGAACGTCCACCCAACACTCTGCCGTCGCTTGAGGATGGGACATCTGACTCTGAGGACGATTACGAGTGAGCGATTTTAAGGTAGTATTTTGTTTAGTTTCATAATTACGCGCCTCAAGTATCCCATGTAGTCGGCTACAATTCTACAATTGTATCTAGTCCGTGATACCAACATAACGATGGCGGGCGGGCTGTCATAGTATCAGTTTGCGAGTGAAATTTTATAAAACTTTGATCGGCTGTATCTCCCTCAATTTTGCTTTCCGCACATTAATTCTTTTTTTAATGAGTTTCTACACACTTTTCTCATCTAGAAAGTGCATTTTTATTAAATTCCCTGACATTGGCGTATTCTGCATTCCTCCCGAGGTTTTAATAACCGAATATGAGACGCGACAGTTCATGTACGACGTGAAAAATCAGCAGCCGCTGAAAAGAACGTAGCCCGGCTCATTTCGAATATTCGACCCAACACCACTTCAGCTGACGTAAAGAAAAAAATACAGTATTTGCGGGCTGTTTATACAACAGAAAACGCAAAGAGAATCTTTAGGAGCGGGATGTCCGCGTCAGAGTTAAGTGAAAATATTCAGCGTTTTTTAGAGTGTAATCATGTAACGATTATTTTTGTAAGATGAAATGCAATGCAATCAAACATGGTAGGAATTTAAGACAAGTATAAAGTCCCCTCTGAAAGGTGGTCAATTTTTCAGATTCGCGCCCTAAATTACGTTACACGTAAAATAGGTAAGCTTATGGATCTTTTATAAAGAAAATGCATTAATTTTTGGGGATCGCTGGCAACGGTTAAAATGCACTTTTTTAAAAAAAAAACCTTTTGATTCACCTTAATTACATTAAAAGGCAACTATTTGCATTGGGGGAAGTGGAAAATATTTCATTCTAAATTTCATTACGTAAAATTAAAATTAGCTTTCGTCTTGTGAGATTGTACGCCAGAATCACAAACCATGTTACACAAACCTAGCGTAGCCGCTAAACTACTTGAAAACTGGGATGTTTTTCTTGCCTTCAATTTAATGTAATGTAATTAAGGTGTATCAAAAGATTTTTTCAAAAGTGCGTATTAACCGTTGCCAGCGATCCCCAAAATTTACCGAAAATGTTCAATGTCTGCGTTTAATGAAATCTTTTATTATGTCCTGTTACAAATTTTTGTATTTTTAAGTAACCATCACGCCGTTTCCCCGCAGGGGTAGGCAGAGAAGTATGGACCGCCAAACAACTCGGTCTTGGCACACACGCTTTTCCTCATTCAAACATTGTCTCTTACATACTCTTCTTTTCTTCTGACTCTTGACATGGCCCGATTCAAGTATCTGATTCACTTGATCGTGCCATGTCTTCCTCGTGCGTCCCCGACTTTTTCTACCATTCACATCTGTGTCATATATTCTCCTTATATTCCTTTCTTCATTCACTACATGCCCAAACCATCCGAGCGTTCCTTTCTTAATCTTACTCATTATGCTTACAACAGCCTTGTATTCTTTGCGGATCTCCACATTTTTCACATAATCATACATGGTTTTACCACACGTAGGTACCTATGTCAGGGATGCCATTTCTACAGCATTTAGTAAACTTTCATCCTTCCTCTTGCCTGTTCCATACTCCACACCTCACTGCCATACAACAGCACCAGCATATGGTACGGGTAGGTACCAGCATTTTTGGATACAAAATTATGATATTCACGGGTAAATTTTAAAATTTTTAAAAACTGCACTATTCAGGTATTGTGTAATACTTAGTTATTTTATGCACGTTCAACATAATATATATATTTTGTAAAATATAAAAAGACTTAACTAATATTGTTTCAATGATTTCTTTGGAATCAGTTTTCTTTATGTAATGGTGCATCGCAGAATTTACACATCTGTCGTGTTTGGCTACATACTTTGTGGACAGAGTACACACGACATCTCCTTCGTATATTCTTATTTTTACCTGTGCCTTTATTTCCAATGTATGTTTTCTAATATCCATAGAAAGTCTTCCTGGACAATCTGATTTTGATTATTTTTTTTTTACGGATACCTGATGTTGATGGTATTCAGTTTATTATGAAAACTGCATGGTTTTTATCCTTTTTAGATAGTTGCATGGTTTATAATTTTTTGCATTTATTATTTTGGGCACTGGTGGTAATACAGTAGTTTTCCATGATTGTGGAAAATTCCCTCAGAGATTCATTTATTAGTGCAACTAATCTGTCTCCTGTAGCTAATAGTGCATCTTTGATTACGCCTATAGTAATTCCATCCATCGATGATTTTGGTTCCACTATTATTATTTTCTCTTCTTTCTGATAGTTGAGAAGAGGTATCCGTGTAATGGAGTACTCTTATTTATGTTTTCGCCACTACATAGAAAATTTGTGTTAAATTTTTGGTCTACCTAGCAATAATTCTGCCAATTTATTTTTAAAATCAATATAATATGAAAAGATGTTTTATACTAGTGAAATTTACTGGGCACCAACGAATTATTACCTGATGTTTCTCCACAAACAAGACATTTTGGGATTGGGCATGCTTCGTCTCCGCAATATATAAAGATATATCGACCACCACAACACGGTGGTCGAAAAATCCCCAACTTTTGTAAAAAAAGATTGTTTTCAATGAATAAAGAAACATAAAAAAAGCAATAACTTACATAATTCTCATCATATTTTCAACCAACAAGCTTAGTTGACTCTGCTTCTTCTGCACGCGCGTGACAATGTAACATTGCTGCGGTGAAGCACACCAACTAACGCACGGTGCACCACTGTGCCTCGGATCACTGCTGTAGATATTCAGTATTCAGTCATAATATTTTAAGAGCACCTACCCTCAACTACATGTTTTCTAGAAATTAAAAGTAATCGTTTTATGTTGCAGGTATATGTACCATCCATTTGGTACTTCGAAAAATTGGCATTTCTGAAGGACCATATCAAAATTAGGACGACAACCTCTAACATAATGGCAAATACACAGAGCCAGATTTTCCCGGAAAGTATGCAGGATACAGAAAACAGCGATATTCTGGTAATTTAAATTATTATTATTTTTAATGAAATTAATTACAAGCATTGAAACAGTATTATCACCATCCACTCAAGTATGCTTTGATGCAATGCTCGAAGGTGATAGTAATAATTTTTAATATTTTTTTTTCAGGATTCGGTCGAACTTAGACCAGTGGAGCTTAACGATCCAAGACAAGTTACAGCCAATTGCGGCAGCTTACATATTCAGGTAATTTAAATTGAATTCTTATTATGCGTATAAACAGCATTATCCTAATCTAGGGTATATTTGATACAACGCTCGTAGGTGATAGTAACAATTTTTAATATTTTTTCAGGATTCGGTTGAACGTAGACCGTTGCAATCGCTGGACAATAATTCCAGACCAGTTGTGGCCAATCAAGGAGGCTCACGTATTCGGGTAATTTAAATTGAATTCTTATTATGCATTGAACAGTATTATCACAATCTGGCTATGGTATGCTTGATGCATCGCTTGTAGGCGATAATAACAATTTTTAATCTTCTTTTCTCAATTTTTTTTCTAGGGTTCGGCGGGAACTAGATGCTCAGATGGAGTAGTCCAAAATAATCTGTCCACAGCTGATCGCATGCTGAGCACCCAATCCAGGAAAAGGAAGCAGTCAGAAGACCAATATGACTTATTGGAAACAATTTCTTCTTCTATTGGCTCCATTGCTGCAGGATGCAATTCGGCTGTATCACCGAATTTAAATTTTGCCAAACATATTGAAGACACTCTGAACAAAATTGATGAAAAAGATGGACGCTTGGCGAACGCAACGAGAATTAAAGTGTTCCAAGTTATTGCAGAGGCGGAAGCCAAATTTTTAGAAAACCAATAATTTTTAATATTTTTTATTTTAGATTTATGATAATTATTATAGTCTGGGCATTATCAACTTTATTATACATTTAAACAGTATTACTTACTGCAATCTTGGGTATGTTTGATGCAACATTTTAATATTTTTTCAGGATTTGGCAGAATGTAGACCAACGATTCACTGGACCATCACAATCCAAGAGTAGTTGCGGCCAATTACGGCAGTTTTCATATTCGGGTAGTTAAAATTAAATTTTTATTATCACAATCTATGTAATGCTCATTGGCTATAGTAACTCTTTTTACTGTTATCTTTTTTAAGGAACATAGATTATCAGGTGGCATAGACCAATATACCAGACCAGCTGTAGCCACACACAGCGGCGTAAAGATTCTAATAATTTAAATTGAATTCTTATTATGCATTTAAACAGTATTACTGTTATTACTATTGTTAGTATTACTGTTACTCTTGATGCAGCAGTATTATTTAGAAGTAATAAAAACTTTAATCTTTTTTAGGATTCGGCGAAACATATATTATCAGATGGCACAGACTAACCTATTATATATATATATATAGTCAATAAAAGACAAAAAAAAATTGCCGAGTTTGCATTAATCTTGACTACATCATTACAAATGCTATGTCAAAAATCTCTATCGATCCTGCTTGTGCGTTGTTTTTTTATCAGAGGTCAAAAGGCACAAATTTTCATTTTTGCCTATATCTTTGAAACAGTGAGAGCTACTGAAAAAAATGAATGAGGGAACGTTTGAAAAATATATCAATACTCTTTCCCCTATGAAGCACCGTTCTCGAGTTATCGCGATTTCGATCGACTCAATATATGTCGTGGAGTATTCCTAATGGGGAAACCACGTTAAAAAAAAAGCGCCGAGTACACTACCTCAGAGGTGGTGTGGAAATGTGTGCATACCTACTGTCTGAAATCGCGATAAGTCGAAAACAGTGCTTCATAGGGAAAATATATTGTCTTTTTTGTAGAGAATTTCACGATCTACAAACTTTCCCTCCTCCATTTTTTCGGTTGTTCTTACCATTTCAGAGATATATGCAAAAAACGAAAATTTGTGTCCTTTGACCTTCGAAAAAAAATAATGCACAAGCGGGATCGATGTGGACTTTTGACATTGCATTTGTAATGATGTATTTAAAACCTATACAAAACTCCAGCTTGTTGGGAATTAATTTTGTCTCCACTACTAGAAGAATCGTTGTCCATCTGCGGCCAAACACTACAACTGCATAAAGATTCTGGTAATTTTAATTGAATTCTCATTACGCGTTTACAGTATTACCACATGCACCCTTGATGCAACGCTATTCGGAAGTAATAATTTTTAATCTTTTTTAGGATTTGCTGGAACATATATTATCAGATGGTATACTAATCCTAATAATAGAAGAATCCTAGACCAGCTGCGGCCAAACACAACAACGTAAAATTGAATAATAACATTTGGATGACTTGTGTAGCGCCGTTTTGGTGAAAAATCACCTCAAGGGGCCATCTATAAATTACGTCACACCTTAAGTGGGGGGGGGGGGGGGGGGGAGTGGAGTAGAGAAGTGTAACATGGGTATGGGGGGGTCATCAGCTCTGTAATGTCACATTTAAAAATCTAAATTATAAAAACGCAAAACTTTTTTAGATATAAAATTACAAAATATGTGACGTCACACTAGGGAGGAGGGGGTCTCACAAATGTGACGATGTGTGACAGGGACCGGGCGGGGGGGGGGTCAAAAAATCGTGAAATTCGTGTGACGTAATTTATGGATGGCCCCCAAGGGCGCTGTACACTTTTATAATACATTTCTACAATCTTACTTCTAACTACAACAAACCATTATAACAATTTGTAGCTAAAAATTGCATCCACCGCTTCATCGATCACTGATATGGAACTATATGTACCTACAATGATTTAACCAATGAACGCGATGCTGCATAAAAATGTACTGTAAAATTCTAAGATGGACGGTACAATAGTACAAGGATTTGATCAGAATATTTATCTTCTTAAACGTGATTTGCATTGTTACGCATTTAAACAGTATTACCACAACCTACGTTAGGTATGCTTGATGCAACGCTAATTGGAAATAGTAATGACTTTTATTCTGTTTTAGGATTCGGTGGAACGTAGATTATCAGATGGCTTATAACAACTCCTTGATCATCTGCAGCCAAGAGTACGCTAAGCATCCCATAATTTCCACATCAATAGGTTCTGCAGAATGTAATTTGGCAGTATCAACAAACTCAAGTTTGCCGACAGTATCAGATATACACAGTATACTTTGCAAGATTTGTTGAGAGTAGTATCTTGAATGAAATTGATGAAGACATTGACACTTAGCGATAGAAACAAGGAGCAAAGTGTCTTAAGTCATCGCAGAGGCGCAAGCCAAATTTTAAAAAAAATATATGTATGTTTTATTATTTTTGTCCATTTATGTATCTTTACAAACTGCTAATTATAATACTCTATGTCATTATCAACACGTTTTTTTATTTTTCATAATACGAGTTTTACAACTTATTTTATCTAACCCAAATCTTTATACTTTGCAAATAGTTGCCTTTTAATGTAATTAAGGTGAATCAAATGTATGTTTCGCTGTGCCAAGCCGATGCGATGTATCGATGGTACCGACCTCCTGTACCTCTCTGTGGAGTTGCAGGAGTTCGAAACCATCGGACCTATCCAATTTCGAACTCAATATTTTAGGTAAAAAAGTTATCCAATTTATTTTTTTTCAATGAAATTACAAAGGCATTACATTTAATAACATTAATAATTGCATTCCGAATAAGTTAATGGTTTCTTTCGGGAGATCACAATTATGATATTTTTCTGGGTTAATTTGGAGAACATTTGCAGTTGCATTATTAGAATTTACACATTTATACACCATTATTTGACATATGAATCACCAATGCATTTACGACCATTTAATTTTAATAAATGTACTATTATTTTTAGATTTTCCTAAGTAAAAGAAATTACCCATTTATAAACCCGACTAAATGAATATGAATTTCCAATGTATTTATATAGAAATTTTCAAAACTTATTTTTGAAATGTCTAGTCGTTATTTTACAAGAGTCAAAGACCAGTCCTTATTTTACACGGATCAAAAAACAGAGTAAAAGTTTTATTTTTATGCAATAATATAAACTTTTTAGTACATATTAGGTATGTGAGATTGTGTTAGCATATGTTCGCTCTCGACTCTCCCCATATCCAGAAGCCAATTGCTAACCAATTTCCGTAAAAAGCTTGTACTTTTCAGTTTCCAAGCATCGGGTATGAAGTTGAACAATTTAGGCCCTAAGTAGGAGTATTGTCTTTGGGCATGTGATGTGTTTGTAGTAGGCGGAATTACTGGATTCCTCCCTGCATGACGGGTGTTGTGGAGATGATCGATGGATGGATAGTGGTGTCGGTGTTTTTGTGTATGTAAAATAATTTTTCTTATGTATAGTTGCCGTACATCAAGAACTCGTATCTCTTTAAATAATAGCTCACTGGGATACCTAAATGGTTTCTTAAGGATGACCCTTAAAAGTGATTTTTGTGCTTTTGCTAGGGGATCAATTATTGTTTTGGAACAGCCGCCCCATCCCAAGGATGCATATTCTAGCAGTGAGTTACACAAGGCATGGTACATTTGTTTCAGATCTTTTACGCAAAGAATATTTCTAACAGACATGAATAGATGAGTAAGTTTTCTAATCTTTGTGGAAGTCGAGACAATATGTTCGTCCCATCTCAGAGACTTATCTATGATAATTCCTAGATATTTTATACTATCGACACATTCTAAGTTTAAGCATTTACATCAGGTCCGGTCAATACAATGGTGAATAATGATGTTGTGTATTTCTTTTGGTTCTCCTGCTTGTGTTGATCTGAAACGGATGTATTTGGTTTTATCTAGGTTAAGTGTTAGGAGATTATTGTCTAACCATTGTTTGACCTTGTTTAACCCTACTTCTGCTTTACTGTGAACAACATTCCAGCTTTTGTCTTCAAATAGTAAGACTGTATCATCAGCAAAGGTGATAATGTGGTCGGCAAGGGAACTGTTACATAGATCATTTATATATATATTGAATAGAAGTGGTCCTAAATTACTGCCTTGGGGTACACCGAATTTAATATTAGCTGAATCGCTTATAGTGTCATTGATGAACACTCTTTGGCTCCTGTTGTCTAAATAGCTACACAACCAATTGAAGAGCTGACCTTGTATACCGATGCGCTGTAGTTTAATCTTCAGAATTTTGTGAGAGATAGTGTCGAATGCTTTTGCTAGATCCAGGAAGAGCGCAATGCATTTTGTACCCCTATCTATGTTATTAGAGATAATTTTTGTCAAATTGGCAATGGCATTTTCAGTGCCTAAACCTGGTCGGAAACCGTATTGGCTATTGGAAAGGATGTTGTTGTTTTCTAGGTACAGGCTGAGCCGATTCTTAACAATCTTCTCAATAATTTTAGACACAGAGTTGATCAAAGAAACTGGTCGGTAGTTGTTAATCTGTGATTTATCCCCATTTTTGTGAAGTAGAATAACAATTGATTGTTTTAAATGATTTGGGAATTTTCCAGAGTTAAAGCTTAGATTACAAATGAACGATATCGGTGATTTATAAAATAACTCTCTTTAAAAGATTTATTACCCTTCCAATCACCCTTCTGTTTTAATTCTATTCATAATATGTATTTTACCTGAAATATCCTTGTAATTACTATATTCATTTATATACCTGTACGCCTGTCTCGACACAGGTATACCCTAGTGAGACAGGCATACAAATAAAACCATTGTAAACATATTTTATTATAGATAAATAAATAAATGCCATATTAAAATTACGTCACAATATCCTAGTACGTAAGATTATATTTATTGTACACTCTTTGTAAAATTATGTAATAATAATGAAATAACTCCTACGCCAAGCGCGAGAGCTAGCACACTTAATTGGCGTAGACATTTGTTAAAATATGTACTTCACTCAGTGATTTTACCCCCCCCCCCCCAACTTCTACAGGTACTTCTTCTTCCGCAGATTTTCAAGTGCTGACCGGGGGGGGGGGTAGATATTTTCTATTTTTTTATGCCGATTATAATTCCATGTGCCGAGTACTCTTTCAATAAAATCATGCTTATAAATTCTACTACAAATTTATATATAGCTGCTCGCAGAAATTGAGAGTGGTATGCCTGTAATAGAATTTGCATCTTCATCACGCATACGTATGGAATGCAACTCAAATGCAAAGCTTCACTAGGTACACGATGTATCGGCAACTTAATGTTATGTTGATAACACAAAACTGGTTTAAATTAAACCAAATATGCGGTGTATCAAAACTATACCCAGAACAAAAAGATGGTTTTTCTTTGATTCTAGCGGCACTTACATCCTGAACTGGTTTTAATTAAATCTGTATGCAGTGAATTGCAACTACACTCAGAATATGATAATGGTTTTTCTCTGATTCTGGTAGCAGGTACAGGATACAGAGTCTGCAACTAGAATTTTATAACTGAATTTCGAATAAGATAATATTTATTTCACATAAAATTATACAATGAAACATACATGGAAACTTTGACTAGCCAACTAGGAATGGATCCTGTTTTAGGCCAGTCAAATTGACAAATTTAGTTCATATCATAATTTCATATTACATTGATTAATTATATAAACATATTATTTATTGAATGAAACAAGTGTTATTGAATTCCTCGTAGAAGCTTTAGTTAATAACTACAATTTTGAACTCATAAAAAAAAAGAATAAGCGAAGAGAAAAAACAATGTCTTAAAGTACAAATTTAGTATCTAATGCTTGTTTAACAATAGATAAATGTTTGGTCATTTAAATCGCTTGCAAAAATTGAGAATCGAGACATTCTTCAAGCGTGATGACAATATCCATATTATAATTAACGTGGATGTTTAAACGTGATTACAAAAAATAATTATAATTAACGTGAGTGACGTATCCCTTAACTTTACGAGCGGGTGAAGAAACTCAAAAAGAATGTGACTCGAAAAGGATGCAGTAAATGAATAAAAACAATTTGTATATAAATATTTCATAAGTTAGCTAGTGTATAAATAGTGACATGACAGAGTGGTTGATAACAAATTGTATTTATTTCCCTTTCCTTGCTTCATTTTTTCATCCTACTAAGATATTTTCCCTTAGAGCACTTAATATAAAATAAAACCTGTAAAGTAAATAAAATCCAGATGGTAATGTTAAAAAGAAAGATCACCGCAGCACTTGAATGTAGAACAATGGGAAGGGTATTGATAAAATAATAGACAATTATGTTCTGAAGTTATAAGTACGTGTTTTTGTAATATTACGTATAGAACGCAATTTTGTATAAATTATATTTTTACGCATTTTGAATAAATTATAGCTTACGTAATTTTGTATAATAAAAAGAAAGATCTCCACAGGAGTTGAATGTAGAAAAATGGGAAGGGTATTGATAAAAGAATAGACAATTGTGTTCTGAAATGATAAGTACGTGTTTTTGTAATTAATGGAACTATGAGTGAGTGTTTTTTTCTTATATATTTTTAATTTTGTTTTATTTTATATGATGAGACTATCTATTGGTCAACATATCTTCGCTTTTGATCCTCCCTAAATCAAGGAGCCAGTCGTTGATCAATTTGCGCAAAACATTTGCACTTTTAGTTTTCCAATCATTAGGAATGATATTGAATAATTTAGGTCCTAAGTACGAAAATTGCCGTTGGCCGAGGGACGTCGTGATTTTTATTGGGACTATTGGATTGTTCCTTGAAAGTCGAGTGTCGTGAAGGTGGTCAATGGACGGGAAGTATTGACGTTGTTTTTGAGCATGTAATATAATCTTTCTAATATACAATTGTCTAACATCAAGTACTTTTAATTCCATGAATAATGCATCACTGGGGTACCTGAATGGTTTTTTAAGGATGACTCTTAGTATTGATTTCTGAGCTTTAGCCAGGGAGTCTAATATTGTTTTGGCACATCCACCCCATCCTAGGGATGCATATTCAAGTAAAGAATTACACATGGCATAGTATATTGATTTCATATCTTTAAGGGAGAGAATATTTCTGATGGTTATAAAAAGGTGTGTAAGTTTTCTGACTTTTGAGGCCGTTGCGTTGATGTGTTCATCCCATCTCAGATATTTATCTATGGTGATCCCTAGATATTTTAAGCTATCCACGCATTCAAGGTTATTGCAAGTACAAGTGTTCGGTTCATTGCAAATGTGAATAGTAATATTTAGTATTACCTTAGGTTGACCCGCTTGTGTTGCACTAAAACGTATAAATTTTGTCTTGTCCGTGTTAAGAGTAAGAAGATTGTAGTCTAGCCAATGTTTGACATTGTTTATTCCAATTTCTGCTTTTCTATGCGCTTCATGCCAGTTTTTGCCCTCAAATATTAAGACCGTATCGTCAGCAAAAGTGATGATATGATCGGCAAGGTTACTGTTGCAAAGATCATTAATATAGATATTAAACAATATCGGTCCTAAAGTACTTCCTTGTGGTACACCAAATTCGATATTGGCTGGATCGCTTAGAGTACCACTAATAATAACTCTTTGGCTCCGATTTTCTAGATAGCTTCCTAACCATTTAAGTAACTACCCCTGTATTCCGATTAGCTGTAATTTTTTCAAAAGGATTTTGTGCGAGATGGTATCAAAAGCTTTAGCCAGATCCAGAAAGATCGCGATGCTTTTGATTCCTCGATCGATGTTATTAGAAATTACTTTAGTCAGATTGCCAATGGCATTTTCAGTACCTAAACCCGGCCGGAAGCCATATTGTCTCTCAGAAAGGATGTTATTATCTTCAAGATAAAAGCTAAGACGATTTTTGACAATTTTCTCTATAATTTTTGAGACTGAATTGACCAAAGATATCGGCCGGTAATTTTGAATCGCAGATTTATCTCCGTTTTTGTGCAGTAATACAACAACTGAATGTTTTAGATGGTTAGGGAATATTCCTGATTTGAGACTTAGATTGGAAATGAACGCTATCGGAGATGCTATGAATGACTTAGTTACTTTAAGCAGATTAGTCGAGACTTTGTCTGGTCCACAAGCGTTAGATGGCTTTAGGTCGTCAATTATTTCCAAGACTTCATTTGTCGTTGTTTGTATATTGTCTATTTTATGGACGAGATTAGAGGTGACCAACTTGGCAAGTTCGATTTCTGTTTTATCGCATTTATCGAGAATTTTTTTGGCAAGTGTGGTTCCCACCGATGTGAAGTATTTATTAGCAAAATTCGCCATATTTTTAGGATTAGAAGAGTTTACGTTACCGATATCTAACGATTTAATTTCGGAAGACCTGTTTATTTTTGTTTTACTAATATTACGAAATGCTTCCCACATACGTTTTGGAGAATAAGAATTTTCGTAAATGAACGTTTTAAAATAATTTTCCTTTGTATATTTAATAATCTTTTTGCATAAGTTCCTATATTTCTTGTAGTGAGTTTGTACTAAAATATTATCTGGAAATTTTTTGGCCTTTTTGTGGAGTTGGTTTCTTTTATGAATCGATTTTACAAGGCCAGGAGAGATCCAGGGCGTAAGTTTAAACTGGCTGTTTGATATGTGTTTGTTACTTGTATGTTTAGATATATATGTATGTAGAATACAAATGAATTCTTTCATCGCAATGTCAGTGTCAATTTGATCAAATACTTTTTGCCAGTTTTCTAAATGCAAGTCCTCAATTAAATTATTAAAGTTTAATCGAGGGACGTACTTGATTTTAGCAGGGGGGGGTGGTTTATCTTTAAAACACAGGGCTGTCGTATAGTGGTCAGAAATTGACGTGTGGATAACGAATGAGTCAGTGAGGTTAATATTTCTTACGTTGATATGATCCAAACAGGATTTGTACGTGCCCTGTTCTCGAGTTGGTGTATTGATTGTCAATATGAATCCGTTTTCTGTGAGCAGGCATATGTAGTCGTTGAATTGGTTGTGAAATGGAGATAAGGTGTTAATATTAAGGTCACCTATAATGATTTGACGTTCAAATTTATTGGAATTGCTAATAACAGTTTGGAGTGAATTCAAAAAAGAATCTATGCTCTGGAAAGAAGGTGATCTATAAATAGCAAAGATACATAAATTATTATTCAGAACAATTCTAAGGCAGTTACCTTGTGATAATATAATTTCTTCGACTTGTGCTTGTATACCGTCTTTTATGTAGACAACAATCCCGCTAGATTTATTTATATTTTTAATTGAGTGATATTCCGTGTAAGTTTGTATTATTTTAGAGGTGTAGTTTTTATTGATCCAACACTCTGATAAAATTAAAACATCAAAAGTATGATTGAATTGATCTAGAAATAACAGAAAATCATCAAGGTTTGACATACTTCTGATATTCTGATGGATAATCTTTAAATTATAAGACTTCCAACTGAAATTATTTAATTTGTTGAGATCGTCAATCACATACGTGTTGCACGTTACATCTGTGTCATTGTAAATATCAGGAGGTAATTGAATCATGATTATTCAGGTGAGATGTGATGCAATGGAAATTTCACTACTAAACGATTTTGATCCATTTCTCGTGAGTAGGTATATTTGGTTCGAATGACTGGATGTGGATAATCACAGGATATAATAATGGCAATAATAATAAAAGAACTTTCATCTTGTAGTCGTTGTCTGAAGTAGTAATAAGTAGTAGTAGTAGCAATAATAATAATAGAACCTTCATCTTGCAATCTTTGTCGGCAGTAGTAATAAGTAGAAGAAGTAGTAGTAGTAATAATAATAATAGAACCTTCATCTTGTAATCGTTGTCGGCAGGAACCTTCATCTTGTAAAAGTTGTGGAAAAAATGGAATTTTACATTCTGAAAACTGGTTTAACCCTTCGAATAATAAGAAAAAATATCTGTAAACTTTTGCCTGTCAATGTTTGTGTACGAAATTTCCGGTCCTTCCCATGTATTTTAAATGTTCCTTTTTATTGTTTTTTTATCCTTTTGCAAAATTGAAAACAAAATTGTTCTTAAATTTAGATATAGTAATTTTTCCTGATGAGCTTATTAGAACATTATTGTTTTTAAATATTAAAATTTTGATATTGAAAATGTGGATTGGCTCAAAAATACACGCTTGCGAATATTCGAATTAAAGTACCTAATATAATAAACTTAAAATTTTAAATACAGATTCCTTTTTTTTTAAATGTAATAAAACTGTATCTTAACTATTTATCGCAATCACAAATTTATTTTAATTAAATATGTGGTAAATAATTTCACAATTTTATTTTAAAATTAAATGTGTGGGACAATTTGTGTCTCCTGTGATTAGACGGGTTAAATTAAATATATATTTGGCGAATTAAAACTACACTCACAATATGAAAATGGTTTCTCTTTGATATTGGCAGCACATACATAGTCTGCAACTAGAATTTTATAACTGCACCTCGAATAAAATAACGGTCTCTTTCGAAATGTATCAGCAGATGAATACACAAATGAAATTAATTCGTTAATACATTCTGAACACAATTCTGGTTTTAATTAAGAATGAATCTGTTTGCGAGTTATCAGCTTTAATTAATATTACTCTCATAATATGCGTACGGTTTTCCTGTGAATTTTGAAATTTGCAGCTTAAAAAAATATAATTATTGATATTTTTAATAAATAATAATAACAATTGTTGGATTCATAAACGAAAGTATCGTAGAACATTTTTAAATGATGATTTGAAATGGTTTAAATTTTTCCAAGATAATATTATTATTTATTGTGAAAATTTGCCGCCCCCCTTAAAAGTGCCGCCCGGGGCGGGCCGCCCCCCCCCCACGCTACGCCACTGATTTCACTATTAGTCCAGTCAATGAATGGTCCAAAAGGAGGTGTAGAGTGCGTGAGCAGGAACCTAAGCGATTCCTTCAGAAAGTTGTTCAGGGTGCTTAGGGTGTGAACATACTAAAAGTCCTGACATCTAGGTGGTGAACTAGAGGGGGGAGGGCGGGGGAGAAGGTCGCAATTTTCGAGTTTCCGCTTATATCCCGAAAACGGGGCGTCGCAGAGGAAAATTTTCTATATTAAGTAAAAGCTCATAAAATTATCTACAACTTTTATTCTATACGTAATTTTCGAAATCCTAGCTGTTTTTGAGTTACACGCTCCACAAATGTAGATATTTTCGAAAAAAATCATTTTACTTCACCTTTTTCATCAAAAATTCCTTCATTTCGTCTAAAATATCCACCAAAGAAAGAAATTTATTTAAAAGAAGTCTAGAGAATTTAATTGCCTTTTAGAATATATATATATATATATATATATACAGGGTGTAACAGGACGTACCCGAGGGATTTTAACCAGCGGTTCCTGAGCATATTTGGAGTAAAAAATGTAGATTTCATTTTGCTCTCCGGTGATATTTTTTTTCTATTAAAAACAAAAATTATGTTTTTAAATCACGCGTCGCCAATGGCATGATCATTGGTCTACTCGGGAGACAACGTCGCAATTTCACACGTGCACACAGTGGAAGGGAGGCGACAATGGCCAGCGCGCTTCAAGGCAGGACCATATTATATGCTCCAATACCAAACAAGTAATATTTAATATTGCGTAAATAATTATTATGCTTATTTTACTCAGATATTATTGCTAGCTTTAAGTAAAGACTTTAAGTACCGAAAATTCCTGATGGAATTCTAATTTAAATAATTTGTGGTTAGAAGACGGGTGGGTTTCTTCATTTACCGAGAATGCTAAATGGAATGCTAATTGTAAAAGTAAACGATCGAAATTTAAAAATGTCTATGCATTTGACCGTTTACTTTTACAATTAGCATTGCATTTAGCATTCTCGGTAAATGAAGAAACCCACCATTAAATAACTTTTAAACAAAAAAAAATGTAGTTCTACGAATTAAACACAAAAACAGTAATTAAATAACTTATTTGTTGACAATAATTGAGAATAATTTCCAATGGTCCTTTTATCATAAATATTAAGAAATAAGATAAGATAAATATTTAACCACCTTTAAAAACACAATCTCCCTTGCACTTGCTTAATTAGGTATCCAGAATCACCAAAACGAAACGCGCATCAATGCTCATATAAAACGAACTTGTCAACAGCTGCAAATGCGTAACCGTGACCTTGACCCACAGAATTTAAAATAATATGAAATACATACATGTATAGGTAGAATACGATGTTATTTTAAAATTAGAATGCTGCCAGGTGCTGAATTATTTGAATAAGAAAAATATTTAATTTTATAAATGAATTTAAAAATAAATCAATTACATATTGGAACAATTTTAAAACCGTGTGAAATATTTTGTTCAAAAGATTTATTAAACATCACGCGGTAGGTAGAGAGGATGAACTGCCAAACAACTCGGTCTTAGCATACTCCTCGCAATTCCACGTAGTAGGTAATTGTGTATTCTTGGAAGTACCTAGTCATGATTCAAATTCCAATTCAAATTCCCCATTTATTTTTACCTAACTACACAATGTAGGTACTAATATTTTTCAGTTATGTAGGTACTCAGAATAAGGGTTACAATCAATAAACTATTGGTTTTACCGATCTATTAATACGTATTATGAAGAACAGGATACCTAACACAATTCTTAGAAAGTTCTCGACTTATAATGTGGCCTAACCAGTGTTTTGAAACAATAAACTATTGGTTTTACCAACCCATCAATAAGTATGTTGACAAAGTTCTTAGAAAATAAGTTGATCTAGCAATGTTTTGAATGTAATAGCATACATTTGGATTACAAGGAACTATCCAGAATAAGGATTGCAATAATAACCTGTTTTACCGATACAAATAATATTATCATTTTACAGAAGGGAACGTACCCATACTACGTGACCAATTTTTTTTGCAATTTTTAACCCCCCCCCCCCCGGTGACCAAAATCCTAAGCAAATCGCCGCTCATTTGTACCAAGCGTGACATTTTGAAGACCCCCCCCCCCGAAGAGGTTACGTAGTATGAGTACGTTCCCTAAGGTAATGGTGCCGATTTAAAGAAAAAAAAATCAAGTCAATAAGTTGACTGTATTCAGCCTTACCAATAAAATACAAACTAACCACAAACAGTCCGATTATGAAGGATTGGAATGTTTCATAATTTTGACACAAAATGTGAGTTCTTATAGAAGTTTCAAATAAATTAATCGTGGTGGTTCGATCATAAGCTTTGAAAACATTTTAGTATCTACTGTTTAAGTGTAATGTTGACTGAACTTACAATACTTAAAAATACTATTTTCGAAAGTTATAATTAAATAATACCTCTAAAAATAATTTAAAAACCCACCCGGCAATGTTTTGTTCGCGTTTGTGTCTGTCATCTGTCACAGATACGAACATAATATTATGAATGACATGTAAGAATAAAAATGCTGACATTTGGTTATAATATTTTTTTTATTATTATTATAAAAGTTGCTCGAAGTGGCCGCCATCGGCTTCAATGCATGCATGCAATCTTAACACATTATGGATGCTTAAATTAGCAGGATTCGCCTTCAGTTCGTCTGCTGCCTCCATGATCAGTTGGATCAATTGCTCTCTCGTCGCTATCGGCTTCGAATATACCTTTTCCTTCAGAGTTCCCCAGAGGTAGTAATCCAACGGTGTTAGGTCGGGTGATCTCGGTGGCCATGCAATGTTAGGACTACCTCGGCCTATCCACCGTCCAGGAAACTCTACATTCAGGTAGTTCCGCACGGCAACGGAATAATGGGGTGGAGCTCCATCGTGCTGGAACCACATCCTTCGCAGTGCTTGTAAGTTTACTTCGTCCAGAATGTCGCCCAGCTGCCCTTGCAGGAACTCCAGATACATCGGTCCATTTAACCTGGGAGGCAACTCGATCGGACCAATTATTTTGTTACCCAAAATACCCGCCCACATATTTACTGAGAATCTCTCTTGGCTCGACGATTCCCGGACAAGCTTAGGATTTTCTTCGGCCTAATGATGCAGGTTGTGGATATTTAATATTCCTGTTTTTGTAAATTGGGCTTCGTCTGTGAATAGAATATTTTTCATGAAATCTCCATTTCTCAACACATTTCGTAGCATCCGTCTACAGTAAATTAGTCTTGAGAAATGGTCGTTCTCCAGTAGACCTTGGCAGCGCCTGTAGTGGAAAGGTTTCAGGCGATGTTTTTTTAGGATTCTCCATACCGTCGTGTGTGTTATGTCTCCAACGATCATGGCGACGCGACGCACGGAAAGCGTCGGGTCTTCTGTCATCATGTTGAGGATCCTCTCTTCAACACGAACTGGAACATCATTATTTCCTCCGCCCTGAACCCGTACGATTCCATGGTCGCGCAGGCGTTGATACATCTGCAAACAAAAATACAATTGCTAACATTATTCTGTTATAAAATATCAGTAAAAATGAATGACGGGTGCGTTTTATATCAGTTTATTTCTGAGAACATAGAAATATTTGATTAACATAGAAAACGTTCCGTAAGTACGAATTAATTTATTTTGTGAGTGAAACTATTTAAAACAAGCTTTCTTGGAACCGATTTTGATTAGCAACTATTTACGTTGGGGGACAAGCACAAAATATGATTATTTAGTTCTTAATTTGGGTTATAAATAAGTGTTAATAACAATTTCAAAATGACGCGACGGCTTGATATTTTTTTCACAAGAATTTCGAACTTTAATTGTAATGAAAATGGAACTTTAAAGCATCTTTTACCAATTAACCTACGTAAATTATTCTTGTTTCTGTTGTATTATTATTCATTTTTTACATCAACTCCACACATTTTCGGGGATGCTGTGAGGAGGATATTAAGTTAAATGAAGTGTTATTTAAATAATTTGAGCTTAAAGAATTAGCCAAGTTGGGAAACATTACCCTATTTTTTTTACTTGGCACGTTTGATAGGTATTATCTTGGATTTCCGAGAGTGAAACATAAAATTTTGGAAAGTTTTGTAAATAAACATACGTAGTGATAACCTTTTTCCGTAACATTACAAGACACAATTAGGCGGATTTTTGGGAGCCTTTACAATGAGATGGCGGCATTAAATGTGTGTCTAGCTCTACGATAATAAATAGGTAGTTAGGTACAAACCTGTACGAAAGTTGTATGGTGTGGTAGACGTCGTTCTGGATATATTCTGCGATACTCTCTTACAGCTTCCACTGAATTTCCTCGGCAAATTCCATAAACAAACACTATATCTGCTTCATGGGCAGGTGGATAATTTTGAGGCATCTTTTAGAATAAACACTAATAATAACAGTAAAACAAAAACAAATTTCAAAGCAACTACGCACGACCCCGTTCACCGTCAAACTCCAAACACAACTGACCGAGCGGTATTCGGAAAGGGGTAGCTTCGCCGCGGTATGGGAGTGAGGGAGCGTGCTGCCGATAACTGTAGGGTTGGCTAGCGGATAGGGGGAGGGGTTATCGCGAGGTTGCCATATCCTTTACTCGAAATATGAGATCAGTGAAGGTGTGTAGAAAAAACAAAAAAAAATGTTTTTAATTGAAAAAAAATGTCACCGTACAGCAAAATGATATACAAATTTTTTTCTCCAAATAAGCTCATGAATCGCTGGTTAAAATCCCTCGGGTACGTCCTGTTACACTATTTAAAAATACTGTATGCGAAAGTTATGTTAAATATTATCTCCAAAAAAATATCTATTTAAAAAACCACCTGGCAATATGTTTATTCGCGTTACGAGGAGGCGCGCAGTAGAGAGTGAAAGAGTACGCTGCCAACAACGGGGTTCGGGTTGGCTAGCGGATATGGGGGAGGGGTTTGCGCGGAGTTGCCGTATCCTTTACTCGAAATATGAGATCAGTGACGGCGTGTGGAAAAAAACCAAAAAAATGATTTTATTTGAAATAAAAATTTCACCGGAGACGAAAATTTCATTTACATTTTTTACTCCAAATATGCTCAGGAATCACTGGTTAAAATCCCTCGGGTACGTCCTGTTACACCCTGTATATATATACATATGCAAATTAATCTTCAACCAGTAAATATTTACAGCAATTTTAAGTTTTTCAGTAAAATGTCGTCATTTAAAAAACAAGCTGTTTTCATATTATTGCTGACACACTACTTTTGTTTGTAACAGAATTTGGGACTTATAATAATAATAATATGAACATTTATTCATCAGTAGATATTTTTCAATGTACATTTTTTTCTTTGATTCTGTTTTTGAAAAGGTCACTGCTCAGCTATAATTCAGGATTTCTCGAGGTTGATGGGTTGAGGGATTCTGGCTGGAGAGGTCAAAAGACCTTCTTATAGGGATGGACGATATATATCGTTGTATTGTAAACACTCGATGTATAGTAACGATTCATCGTATTGAACCGATGTATTGTTAATACTTCAAAATCGAATATATATCGATGTGTTTTATTCGCAAATAATACACAAACTATGAGATGAGACTACACATATAAAACTTTTATTTTTTCTTTTATCAAACTTAATTTACAGAAATCTATTTTCAATTAAATATTAAGATTAAAATATAAATAACAATAATAATTACAAAAAATTACGGTACCTAGAGTAGGTGCCTTATGAAAGTTACTTACATGGTTATATTCAAATCATTTTATTAATTTATTCATATTATTATTAAATAAAAAGACGTTGTGAACCCATAGTCCCGTACTAAAGTTCAAAATTTCAAGAACTACATTCCTGAATTCGGGATTTCACTCACACGACCCATGCAAACAATAAACAAATCATATCCACTTAAAAGTAGATCATTTGGCGACCGCTAAAATACAATGTCTTGTTCGATATGGTTTTTTGAGAAAACCGTGGAGGTATAAACGACCCAATGGGTCTCTATTCCCGAGCAAACGATCAAACGTTACTCGTTATGCGCCTCGCAGCGACCAAAAATTACTCGTCGTCGCGACCAACTTTGTCGAATCCTTCAATTTTACGTATTCTTGAACGTCGAACGATCGAAGAGATGATTATATTGGCAGCCCTGTGAATATTGTCTATGTTCTTGATGTTTTTGAGATTTCTATGGTGTGAATGTCAAACGTCAAACAGTTGATATTCGTCGGGTTTAGCATATTTATGAATTCATATGCTGATAATATTTGAAATGGCTGCAGGATACAAATGATTGGTTTATTTATGCATTACAATCAGCCAAAAGCAATTTCTAATCTAAAATCTTTCTGTCAAGAATATGATCTTACATGCGCTGATACCGTAATATTACCAGAAACCTCTTACACGTATATCAGTGACGCGCATCACACCACCAGGTGGTTAGACCACTGTTTGGTGACAAAAAATATCTTCAAACAGATTTCAGATATGAAAATACACTACGACGTGGACTGGACCGATCACAGGCCTCTCGAATTGACCTTACAAACAGAAGGAATACCGAAAACCGAAATTTATGCATGTATAGAAACCGACCGTGCAACTTGGAATCCCAAAAACGAACGCGATATCCATAGTTATACTCGAACCTCACAAGTTTTTCTACAAAAAATTAAACAAGGTCTTACGCGGTACGAGAGAAGTGACAACCCTGCTCGAGCTAACATTAAGACACTGTATACACGTATTATAGAGGCCCTGCGAAGCGCCGCGATTGCCGTATTTAACAATCGTAAACGAAGATTGCAACGACGTAAACAAATCTGTGGATGGAATGATTTTGTCGCACAAAAATACATAGAATCAAGACGTGCAATGATGATATGGATTGAAAATGGCAGGCCTCATGAGGGCTCAATTGCGGATGAACGAAAATTAAAGCGTGCTGCGTTCAAACTAGCACTGAAAAAATGCCAAAACGACTGTGAGCAAATTCAAATGGACAAAATAGCAGGAGATTTACATAGTCGTGATTTCAAACAGTTTTGGCTGAAGACAAATAAACACTGCAACGTGAAATGTAAAATTCCGTGCAACATAAATGGAGAAACAAACACTAAAGCAATTGCTAACATTTTTGCAGATCACTTCTCCATCTCTACTCCGACCTCACCGAACACTGCAAGCATACCACCACCTAGTCCTATCCTAAATGAAGACAGTGGTCTTTTGATCACAGCAGACATGGTCAACACCGCCTTGAGATACATGAAAGCTGGAAAATCAGCTGGTCACGACGGATTGAGTATCGAACACATCAAACACGCTGGAGGACCAATTCTTCAACTGCTGGCGAGTCTGTTTACCGACATCTTAAAGAATGGATACCTACCAACTGACATGACAAGAACAATAATAACTCCCATTCTCAAATCAAAATCGTTGGACTCTACCTCCCAGGGTAGCTACAGACCGATTTCAATTGCCACCACCATCGCACGATTATTCGAACGTCTACTACTAAACCAGATCGGTCCCATCTTGGAAACTAAGGACAACCAAATGGGCTTCAAAAAGCAAACGTCTACCGATACTGCTATATTTACTGTGAAAAGAACCCTGGAATACTACAGGAATAAAAAGACCACCACGTACGCATGTTTTCTAGATCTGAGCAAGGCCTTCGACAGGGTTTCTCACCCTCTACTATGGGGTAAACTAAGGGAAAGAGGCATATCACCGGCGGTGATACATATCCTCGACTCGTGGCATAGACAGCAGGAAAACTTAGTAAGGTGGAAAGATGGACTCTCCGAACCTTTCCTCCTGAAGAGCGGCGTTAGACAGGGAGGATGCATGTCCCCGATATTGTTCAACCTGTACATGGACGAACTCACCGACAGGCTAAACAATGCAGAGGTAGGCTGCCAAATTGGAGGACAGTTCCTGAACAACATCAGTTATGCGGACGACATGGTATTGATGGCACCATCCATAAGGGGCCTACGTATTCTTTTAAAGATCTGCGAAGAGTTTGCTGAAGAAACAAACATGCAATACAACCCCACTAAAACGGCTCTACTGGTCGTAAGATATGGACAAGGACCAAAAAATATTCCTCCAGCTACCCTGAATGGTGTGTACCTGCAGGTGACTGAAGGAACTAAATACCTTGGACACATAATCACCAGTAATCTGATGGACGATGACGACATCGATAGGCAAAGAAGAGCTCTCAGTGTAAAAGCTAACATGCTCAGTAGAAGATTCCGCCTTTGCAGTACTGCTGTAAAAAGGACGCTCTTCCTTTCCTTCTGCGCAACACTGTATACGTGTGAACTCTGGGCAAACTACAAGAAGAGTAGTATAGAAAGACTTCGGGTTCAGTATAACAACGCCTTCCGCATAATGTTTGGTCTCCCCAGATATTGCAGCGCTTCCCGGATGTTCACGGAGGGGCGAGTTCCTGGCTTTGCAGCCCTTATTAGATCCAGGGTGGCAGGAATTAGGGAAAGGATAACCAGCTCTGGAAACATCCTCGTCATGGAAGCCCGCCTCAGTCCATCATCCAGTATTGATGCACACTGGAGAAAAATACTGGCTCCTTACGTGCTCACAGAATCCTGAAAGCTTAATATTATTATTTCATTTGTTTTTCCTTTTACTACTATTAGCTTATTATCTTTTTTTTGTTTCGTGTACATTCATATCCACCTTCTTTTTCTTTTTTTCCTTTCAAATACTTTGTACATGTATGTGTATATTACCCTTATGGAATGTGTGGGATTGCACTCTCCTCCCCACATACTGGAATAAACACTTATTTATTTTATTTTAATAATCGAATTAGTAAGTTCGGAAAGTTTTTGTCGTCACTCACCTTCGGCGAATCTCGACGGAATTCAAACACTGGAGAAAGGTTAGTATTTATTCATGTCCATTAATTTGTGAGTAAAGTACATTTAAAATGTCTACTTGTTATCCTAAAGCTTCGATCGGATGAAGCTCCGCCTTTGATGAATTTCTATTCAACAAAACGAACAAGATGCTCACTCAGAATGAAGTCAACTACATCTCTTTGAAGTCATTAAAAGCTATGAAACAAATCATTTTGAAATAGCCCTTAACCTATATTTTTGTATCATCACTTATGACTTCATCGCTCACATGGTGTTCATTCTAAGTCTTAATTTGTATGTTACAGGTTTGCAGGATACAAATGATTGGTTTATTTATGAATTACAAACTGTCAAAAGCAACTGCTAATAATCGAATTAGTAAGTTCGGATATGGATTTAATGAGAGGAAAGTTTTTGTCTTCACTCACCTTCGGCGAATCTCGACGGAATTTAAACACTGGAGAAAGGTCAGTATTTATTCATGTCCATTAATTTGTGTAAAGTACATTTAATTTGTCTACTTGTTATCCTAACGCTTCGTTCAGATGAAGCTCCGCCTATGACGAATTTCTATTCAACAAAATGAACAAGATGCTCACTCAGAATGAAGTCAACTACATCTCTTTAAGAAGTCATTAAAAGCTATGAAACAAATTATTTTGAAATAGCCCTTAACCTATTTTTTATATCATCACTTATGACTTCATCGCTCACATGATGTTCGTTTTAAGTCTTAATTTGTATGTTAAATATCACAATATTGAAAAGAATTATAATGGGGCTACGTTACTTCAAAGCCAATCGTTTCAAAATTCAAGTAAAATTGTGTGATCTTGACGTCCTTCTTTTTGAATACTCTACGATATAAGAAAGTCTCTTTTCACTAATATTTAGTGTAAATAATTAATATGATTCAAAAATATTTTCAGGCACGGCAAGATTTACGCTCAAAGGCCGAAATAAAGAATGCCTCCTTGAGGCGGCTTGCGGCCGAGACTAGAGGTGGACCACCGCCACCGGCACGCGGTGCCAGCAGCAGATGTGATGGGCTGATACTACAAGCAGTCAACCCAGTGTGATTACAGTGTGGGCTGTACGGAGATCAACTTGGACTTTTCCTTTCTCGGAAGACCCCAGCCTGCTGCTGGCTGCAGCAGCTGACAGTCTGCCGAGGTGCCCTGGGGGCTTACTCTCTAACTCTCGTAACCGCCATTATCTGTGTTTCACACTCGTATTTTGACAGATGTTTGTCAGTTTCGCAAACTTGACACTTTTTATCAGTCGGAAGCCCGAAAGTTACAAACTAAAAATGTATGTGTTTGCTTCTCACAGCGACGCCCGGTTACATTGTCACATTGTCATTTTTGGTATTCCCTATCGCCGTAAGTGAAACTCAGTCGTATAAATTTCGTGTTTGTCAAGCTGGATCGGAGGACCTCCGTTTTATGAAACCTTTGACATTTCGTCTGACGACACATTTCTATAAATTAATATACTTATTCGAATTTCTTGTAAGGTAAGTAATATGATTTATTTGGAATTAAACGATACCTCAAACGGGTTGGTAGATGTGTAACTAACCGCCGTACTTTTAAGCACTTATTCGTAATTACACCCCGTTTTAGCAATTCCTACAACTGACAACTATGTAATTGCACAAAATAGGTTCTTAGTTTGGGTTATTTAAGTGTTTTGTGCGTATTTCGATCGAAGCGAAACTTTCGCAAACATCGAAGGGCAAAGGGATACTTATCTAGTTTATTAAGAAAATTAGAATTTGAATGCTATGTACCAAATGGGTACGGGTCTGTTGCAATCTTTCTTATTCATAATTTGTGTCATATTTCAGCCACAATGGACGGTTATTTTCGCCTGCAATTTGTTTTGCGAATTTTTCGCTAAGACGAGAACAGGGTAGAGGCAACCCGAAGAAGACAGTTGAGGGATCTGTCAAACCCATGAATATTCCGGAAACATTATTTATTGCTCACTACCGCCTGTCGGAGGACCTCTTCTAAGCGTTGTGTGACGAGTTGAGGCCGTTACTCCCTGTACCTATTAGAACAACCGGAGTGCCCCTGGAGCTTAAAGTGAATACAACATTGTTTATTTTTTCTTTCAATGTGAAACCCCAATCCTGTAAATTAACAGCATATTCCTTAAGTATCTGCTTCATATTTTTTATGTTTCAGGTTCTAACAACTTTGTCTTTCCTAGCTACAGGGTCATACCAGAAACTTGTGGGAAACGACTTCCTCTGTAGCGTTTCACAACAAACGGTTAGCAGACACATGCATGAAATAGTGTCGGCTATAAACCTAATCATGCGTAGGCACGTAAAGTTCCCAGGAACGCAGCAAGAAAGGAATGATGTGAAACAAGGGTAGGTATGTTCTGATTTATTATATTTTGTGGCATATTCAGATGATGGGCTAATATGTAATTATTTTATGTAATATTTCATCTCTGTTGAACTCAAGAACGAGTCGAAGAAGCGACCCGTTCTCATGTGACAAATGTCAACCGTGTTGGGCGCGCTTTTGGCTTGTTTCCTGACTATGCACGGGTACCGAAGGGATCAATGTCGCTAGTTCCTCGGAGCATCTTCCAATAAAATAACAGTAGAACAAGGCTAGCATTCCCACCCTGTATATGTATATTTTTTATACCGTTAATAAATAAATAATTTGGTTCTAACCCTTTTACCTTTGCTGTCTTTTGTACACTTACTTGAATTTCATAATGATGATGAAACACAGTGTGGTTTTCGAAATGCGAAGAACAGTCTAACTTAGATTACAGTAATATTAATTTTATAGCATGTCGTCTCTATCGAAGTTGAAGGGAGGCACAATAATAAAACAAAAACAACAAAATTGATGAATGTGGTGTCTTTTTTTATATTTGTACATAGATAAAAACTTATAAAACAGTTAGCAATATATTACAGAGAAGATTACACATTTAGAACACATACAATAAAGAAGAAATACATAGTAACAATAGCAATTACATGTATATTGCAATGAAAGTATTAAAAAAATACAATATTCATTCTTGTGGTGTTATTAACTACCTACTGCGTAGGAATTGGCAAACGTTACTTACAACCGGCCAGTCCGGAATAAATATCCTTGCGACCAGATGTGCATTTATTTTACCTCCGTATTCCCGTACATTACAATTCTAATAGAATAAAACGTTATATTTTTAGTAAGCTTAAGAAAAGCATAGCCATTCAGAGAATATGTGTGTACAAAAAATGAAATAGTTATATATGAACAGCCCACTGAATTTCCACTGTTCTTGGTCCTCATCCAGTGATAGCATGTTTTTGTCTATAAAAAAAAGATTGCACCCTATTCCTCATTTGAAATAGAAAAAATGTTACATTAAATACACATTTAGAAAACATATTGTAAAGGAGAAATGGTATTATAAAATGGACACCAACACTGCCTAGCAGCAAAAATCTCCCATTCGACAAGGTCAGCTCTCAGCTTGTTGTTCTGAAACAATAACAAAAAAAAAAAATTAAAAAAAACTATATTGAAAATTTAGTACCTATATCTATTTTAAGCATTCAAATTGTATATATTTCAGATTTTATGAGAAATATCATTTTCCCGGAGTTATTGGGTGTATAGACGGAATTAACATTGACCTGCTTCTGAAGAAACTGTTAAAAATCGGGATTAATGGTGACCTTCTCAGATGGATCAAATCATATGTAACAAACAGAAGTCAAGCAGTTAGAGCTAAGGGTTTCTCCTCGCGTTTTTACAGTATACCTTCAGGAATCCCGCAAGGATCACATCTCGGACCTCTCTTGTTTATTTTATATATCAATGATATAGGTAAATGCTTTAAAAATTCCAAATTCCAAATTTTTGCTGATGACACTAAGATTTACAAAAAAATCACTAATATTAATGACAGCCTAGAATTGCAAGATGATATCAATAGGCTTGGAATATATTGTGCTAACAACCAACTGTTCCTTAATCTGGAAAAATGTAACACAATATCATTCACCAAAAGCATAAACCCCCTAATATTCCCGTACAAAATCAATGACGTAGAGATAAAAAGATGTTGTGAAGTGAGGGACTTAGGAATAATAATGGACTCCGGAATGTCTTTCCGAACACATATAAATTCCATCTGTGACAGGGCGTACAAACTTCTAGGATTCATCATAAGAGTGACCAAACCATTTAGTTCTCCACACGTAATCAAAATACTGTACGTCTCTTTTGTTCGCTCAATATTAGAATTCGGATCAGTCATATGGAATCCCCAATACAAAGTAAATATTGAAAGGTTAGAAAGAATTCAAAAAAAGATATTGAAACACCTAGACTTTAAATCCTTTCGAACTTCAGAAAACCTAAAAGACTCATTAACATTCCATAATTTATCAACTTTAGAAGATAGAAGAAATATATCCGACCAAAAATTTTTATTCAAAATCATTAACAACGTTGTTGACAACAACTATCTTCTAGAACACATTAATTTCCACTGTCCAATAAGAAACACAAGGTCAAACCAACTATTCCACATCCCACACTCAAAAACAAATTACACACAACATTCGTTTCTCCGAAGGACGTGCACAAAATACAATGATATCTTTTACGACGCTGATATTTTCCATTTGTCCTCAGGCCAATTTATTAAATCCATAATAGAAAAAATTAAAACAAATTGTTAATTACGAACTCTCCACCCCTGCTGCATGTTATTTTTTTCATTCTCATTATGTTGGTTTTCCTTCTTTTTATTATAATAATAATATTTGGATGATTTATATATCCCATATGCTTTAATTTGTGTGTGTGTTTTTTTCTTTCATTTCTGTTATATATATATATATATATTTTTCTTTTTTTTCTACCACTTTATGTTTTCTTTAATGTTTTAATCCATGTTTATATATTATAAATTATAGCGGAAACTTCGCTGGTTAATGCAATCATGTAATATGTTACTTTATTATAAAATATGTATAACTGTTTGTTTCCTAAATAAACTAAAATAAAATAAAAATAAAAACCCACATAGCCATGATTAGATCGAAGGAACATGAATGAAGAGGCGTACTTTAACCGAAAAGGTTTCCATTCGATGATGCTCTCATGGTAAATAAATATTTCGTTTATTGAAATGTATACAGAATAGCTTATCATACAGTCATATAATATATCATACTATTATTCTATAATTTTACTATAGTAAATTTCTTTTATGTATACATAAATATTTGTTAAAGTTTGCAATTTTTAATTATATTTGTTTTAAAAAATAAATTGTTTAAAAATAATTTTAATATTTCAGGAGACTCAGCATGATGACTCCAATTTTAAATGCGGCACCGGGATCACCAGAGGACCACTATACCAAAATGCAATGCAGAGTCAGAAATTGCGTAGAACGCTGCTTTGGTATTTTAAAAGCAAGATGGCGCTGTCTCTTAAAACATTTTGTTCTACACTATACGCCAATAATGGCAGGGAAGATAGCCAATGCATATGCTGTTCTTCATAATATGGCCATTGAAGCTCATATGCCAGAACCAGAGGATGTGATCATTGAAGATGATTTTAGAGAAGTGGTTAATGTTATCGATCAACACAACGATAACCTTAGGCAAGGACGGATAACTCAACGAGAGCTTGTTGAGACTCTCAATCGCCAAATTTAAATACCTCTAACCATCTATCCAAGTTCATTCTTTTTTTTAATCCAATTCATTCTTATTTCTTCAATGATCACATCCTCGGTTCTGGCATTTGAGCTTCAATGGCCATATTATGAAGAAAAGCACATGTTTTGGCTATCTTCCCTGCCATTACTGGCGTGTAGTGTAGAACACAATGTTTTAGAATACAGCGCCATCTTGCTTTTAAAATACTGTACATGTTTACTTCCTACACTCACATAAATTATACTATCGAATACTCATACCTACTTGTGTTGTGCCTACTTATGTCTGTCATGCTCTGTTTATTATTTTATGTACTATATACTTGTTATGATGCTCCTGTACAATTTACTTTAGGGAACGTACCCATACTACGTGACCAACTTTTTGCAATTTTTAACCCCCCCCCCCCCCCCCCCCCCGGTGACCAAAAACCTAAGCAACCCGCCGCTCATTTGTATGGAGCGTGACATTTTGAAGACCCCCCCCCCCCCCCTAAACGTCACGTAGTATGGGTACGTTCCCTTACATGTAAAAGACATCAAGGCGTAAACAAACAAATAAATAAATAAATGTAAAAGCCCCATGGGCTTACAAAATAGTAAATAAATAAATTATATCTTAAACTTTCCTTTCAAGCTCTGCTATCAGCGCCTCTCTGAATTTTGCCTCTGTGCGGCCATGCTGGCATTGCTGCTGGCCAGCAAGGCTGCACCGAACTCTTCCACTTTCTCCCATTTGTGCTTGTTGTGAAGGGGCTTCTCCCTCTCATTTATATTTTTCTCCCTCTGGTTTGCATTTTTTCCTCCTCCGCTTTCACAAACCTCTCCATCAAGGCTCTTTGAGTACCTGAAAGTAAAATATTAGGAATAATATCATAACATCACGAGAGATGGGAAGGCTGAGAGGGATATTGAAAGAAGGGTAAATGCAGGTAACGCTATTAATGGAGGATTGAATGCCGTTGGCGCTAATAAAAAACTGTCAAAAGAAGCAAAGCTAGCAGTCCACAATGGAGTCCGGTACCCACCCTGATGTATGGCAGTGAGGCATGGAACTGGCAGAGGAATGATGAAAGCAGACCGAATGCTGTTGAAATGAGATCCCACCATGTATGATCGTGTGAAAATGTGGAGATCCGCAAAGAATGCAAGGCTGATGGAAGCATAATGTGAGTAAGATTAAGAGGGACCCTCAGATGGTTTGGGCATGTAGAGCGAATGAATTAAGAAAGTGGTGTAAGAAGAATATGTGACACAAATGTGAATGGTACAAGAAGTCAGGGATGCCCGAGGAAGACATGGCACGATCAAGTGAATCAGATACTTGAGACGGGCCATGTCAAGAGTAGAATAATAGGAGAGTATGTATGAGATGATATATGAATGTGTGCCAAGTTGTTTGGCGGTCTGTCCTCTCTGCCCACGCCTGCGGTGAAACGGTGTGATGGTTAGTTAGTTAGTTTTTTCATAAAATTATTCCCATTCACCCTAAGAAATTTCATTGTTCGTACTTACAAAGATCTTTATCGGAGGCCTTTCTTTTGACGCCGGACGGTCCAGTGGGCAAAACGTCTGTCGGCACCGGCCCAGGCATCGCGGACGAAGCTTCCTCATCCGACCCAGGTAATTGAGGAAGGACCTCAATTGCAACGTCATCCATCAACGTCTCATAAATTAGTGTCCCATCAATCAAGTCTCGCCCAATAATTAAAACTAACTCCACTCGATGCCGCGATGCCTTCTGTTTGGCATTACCTTTTAGGTCCCGCCAAGTCTGAAACAATTGATAAATGGTCAAACTATTATACAGAAACCGATAAATTAAGATTATTTTGAGAAAGGTGTTTGTTTCAGTTACTAAATCTAATGCTTTTTATAAAGTAAACACCTCAGTGGTGCCCACAAAAAGATAATTGGAAGAAAGTGAAAATTCGGTTTGTTGAAAACCATATTTTCGGCAGTTATTTGAGATTTTCGTATATGATTGAGCCGCTTATAAACTTTATATGAGTCTACACAACACATTCCTAATAAGTCATTTTTAGAACATTATACTTGAAGAAATTTAACACCGTATCGACGTGAACCGAAAAGTTGTTGAAATTATGAATTAGAATGAAAAAAAATATTGATATTTCTTAAAATATCGTAATATTTCCGTTGAAGCCTGACAAAGAAATATGTTAATGTTTAACTATATGATTCGAGTCGTTTATGGAAATTATATTTATGTTTACTTGCAAACATAGTTTTTTGAAATTGTAACAAAATTGTAAAAAATGGAAAATAAAACACTCGAACTGTGTGGTATCATGAAAATCGCACAGTTTTTTTGCTGTCTGATTTGTGGGTATTCATCAACGAAACTACTTTCAGCTCCGTAGGTTAATTTCCGTCGTGAGCAATGAGTGCGTAGGGTGAGGTCGAATTATCCACATTCCTGTCAAAAATTATGATAAGAAGTACATGTAACTAATCCATTTCTTATAATTTTGTGTTTTTTAAACTTTACTTTAAAAATAATATGTGATTCAACACCTCTGTGCACTTGACGTTTGTGTGTAAAACATAAGTTGAAACCTTCTCACAATAACAACGGTTTCACTGAAAAATTCCTGAATAATGTGAGATTAGGATTGAATTTACGATACAGGATGCTGAAAGCAACAATTGTACAAACAATTACCATCACGTCTCATCACCTTCTTGGGATAATGTTGTCTTTAGAAATATTCCAAGTGTTCTACAATTTCTTGTTGATGCTTCGGCATCCTGCTTGCCTCAACGCCTAACTAATAATAAATGTATTTAATTTGAATCAAATTAAATACATTTATTCGAACATCGATGTTTAATTATATAATTGGAAAGTTAATCCTTGATGAGGTCTTGTCCCTGGTTTGCATTGAACATCTTCAGAGTGCTTGTAGAATACAGTTTCATTTCATATTTGTTTATAGTGGAGGAGAATGAATGGCACCTGGCACGCAAGCCGCTGGAGGACGAGGAGAAGCTGGCTGATGCTCCTGAGAAGTTCCTGGACCCCATAATGAATACCCTCATGTTGGACCCCGTCAACCTACCCAGGTCCAGGACTACCACTGCAAAGTCTACTAGGTCGAATAAACAACCTTTTTTATTCTGATTGGAGTGCCCTTGAGGTTGTTCACAAAAAATGGCGCTCTATAAATTATCCAATTATTTCAATGAAGCAGTCAGAAATATGCTTATATTTCCTACTTACTGGGAATGGGTCCCCTGCACACAAAAAATGGCGCTCTATAAATTATCCAATTATTTCAATGAAGCAGTCAGAAATATGTTTATATTTCCTACTTACTGGGAATGGGTCCCCTGCACAGCATGTCCAAGGATAAGATAGGCCCTGAGGGAAACTTTAAGGCCTCATATGTAGAGTAGAAGAGTTAGGCATCCACAACTTTTTCTAATGTACTTTGGATATGTTGCTGGCCAAACAGAGGACTCCGACTTGGAGAAACTCATAGTCACTGGCAAAGTGTTTGTCAGAGGAAGGTCACCGCAGCGCTGGAGTGACCAAGTATCACTGGCATCCGGTACTATCAGACCTACGAGGAGTGTAGGAGCCTTGTCCATCGGCAATTGGAGTATGGATTAAGACCCTCAGCAATGAAAAGAATGTGTAGTTAATACGAAAAGCCTACTTCTTATAATGTTTCAGGCCAGGGTTTGCCATTTTAGCTTAGCCCTCCACATCTTTTTGAATTGTTGCTTCATCTCTGTTGCGGTCTTACTGATGGCATTTTTCCTTCTTTTTTTTAACATTAGCTACAGGAGGCCCTGAGGAAAATAATTCCCTTCAGGGCCCATGTCATCTTTGGGGATGCTGTGTGGAGGGTTTTTTGGGAAAGGAAGGAGAGGAAGTTCTGGGAAGGAAAAGGGTATGAGGGATGGGTAGGAATCTGGGTTCAGTGTGTCCAGAAGCGATGGACTTATGAATCCATTCCTCCTACTGCGGTGCAAGGCGATGTTTCGAGAGAGAACGGCTAGAGAAGTCAAAGGGACTCCCTCAACCATTCTCAAATGATCCGGCCTGCCATGCAGCTAGTGGATACGTTACGTTAGGGTTACGGGCTATTTTAAAATTATTTTTTTCATGGATTTTAATGACCTTTCAAAGAGCGGTTGAGTTGATTTTATTCTCAGTTGTCATGGAACCATCCGATACATACCTCCCTGCATCATCTTTTTTTTCTTCAACTGGTTTTCATTATTCGCACTATCGAACAAATAAAACTGTATATAAATATATACTCAATTTGGGAGGCGGGAATGGGGACCGCCGCCCCGGGAACCTTTATTGGATAACCAACACCTCTGCCATAAGTCACCCCAAGTAGTCCGCTACGTTTGGTGATTTAGCAGGGGTGCCCGGGTTCATGGCTCATGGGGTGAGGTTTGTCTAGGTCTTGGAGGTGGATGACCAAGACACACCGAACCCTACCAGATTCCTACCCACCCCTTAAACCCTTTTCCTTCCTCGTACTTTCCTCCTTCCTTTCCTAAAAAACCCTCCATACAGCATCCCCAAAGATGATATAGGCCCTGAGGGAAATTATTTTACTACTAGCCACTGATTTCAAATAGCATTTGGATTCTGAGTGGATGTATCACCAACACCAAGGTGATACTGATAATATCTTACCTTAAAGTATTGTGTAACAAAATAACCTGCATTATTTATAGTATAATTATCTACCCGACCACCATAACACGGGCTTGAGACTAGCAATTTGGTAGGCGGGTATTGGTACCGCCGCCCTGGGAACCATTTATTGGATGACCAACACCTCTGCCACAGGTCACCCCAAGTGGTTCGCCACGTTTGGTAACTTAGCAGGGGTGCCCGGGTTCATGCGGTAATGTTTGTCTGGGTCTTGATGGCGGGTGCGTCGGCCCACCTTCTGCGTGGCGGGCCGGATTGGGAGATGCTGGTTGAGGGAGACCCTTTACAACCGGTTACCGTTGTCCGGGCCGCTCGGTAGTACAGGGGCCCGACCCTCAGGCTCACGACTGAGGGTGGGCTGCCCCATCAACGAGTGCAAAAACCCTGCCGCTGCTGTTGTGCCGGTTCGTGACCGGAGGGGACCCAGCAGTAGCGTTTGGGGCGCATTGGGCGACCTCTCCCTGCCCATCGCCTTGCACCGCAGTGGGTGGGTTGGATTCATACGTCCGTCACTCCTGGACACTCTGATCCCCAGCTTTCCTACCCATCCCTCATACCTTTTCCTTACCGGACCTTCCTTTCTCCTACTAATCCCAAAAAAAAAAGAAAAACTGTATAAAATCATGAATTGCACAAACAACAGTAATATCACTATCACAACGGCGAGAAGCAGGAGTCCCCGGTGCAGGCCAAAACTGTTGGTGAATTTCACCAACATTCGCGGCCTGCACAAAAACTTAAACTTCGACAATGTGGGTGCGTGTCAATCTTGCCAGTACGGTAAGATTCTACGCCTGTTTATACCGCTCACCGAACCTTAGCGTTTCAGATACGTCCGAACTCTTCAAACATCTAAGTAATACTGTTGATGACCTCTTGCCCCGCTTCCCTACGGCAAAGTTTGTGGTCCTGGGGGACTTCAATGTTCATAACGAACCTTGGTTAAAATTCTCAGGACCAACGGACTCTGCTGGACGAGAGGCGGAATCCTTTGCCCTCTGCCACGGACTGGAGCAAAGGTTTAGGAGCCTACAAGGGTTCCTGATGTCCAGACTCCAATCTGTTATTTTTTTTTTTTATGTTAACTCCACGCAGGAGGCCCTGAGGAAAATAATTTCCCTCTGGCCTATGTCATCTGGGATGCTGTATGGAGGGTCTTTTTGAGGAGAGGAAGGAATGAACATTGGTCTTGAAGAGACCCATGTTGTAGGAAGGAGGAAACACAGAGGCCGGAAAATCATTCCACAGCCGAGCTGTTGAACACAAGAACGAGTCGAAGAAACGACCCGTTCTCATGTGGCAAATGTCAACCGTGTACAAATGTTGGGCACGCGTTTGGCGTGTTTCCTGACTATGCACCGGTGCCGAAGGGATCAATGATGTTAGATTTGTTTTTAACCACTGTGCCACACGGTTACAAGATTGACGTCACAGCACCTTTAGGATCGTCGGACCACTGCCTGGTGACGACGTCAATCCCCGTAACCTTCAGACCGCCTAACGAGCGGCTGAAGAGAAAAGTGTGGCACTATAGATCAGCAGATTGGTTTGGTCTGCGGGCACATTTGAATGCTTTCCCGTGGTCAGCTGTCTGTTTTCGGACCTCGGATCCCTCAAGATGTGCCCAGGAAATTGGTGAAGTCATCACATTTGCGATGGATGGCTTCAACCAATCCACTATAAAAGAAACTGGTGTGGGCTCAAAGCCGTGGTTCAGTCGACAATGCTCTGAAGCAGTGCGACGAAAAAATGCGGCTTACCGAGCCTACAACACATCTCGAACGTCCGAAAACAGAATAATATATAACAAAATGGCAAAGGAAAGCAAGAGGATCATAAACAGGTCAAAATTCGAGCACGACCTGTAGATCAGCAGAAAGCTGGCTGCCTGCCCGCACGGCAGCAGAGCGTTCTGGTCGCTTGCGTGCTCAATAGGTCGCAATTTCTGCAAACCCAGTCTGCCACCTCTTACCAGACCTGACGGCTCTCTAGCAAATACCGCCGCCGAAAAGGCTAACTTATTAGGCAAAATGTTCGCGGAAAACTCGACCCTCAATGATCAAGGTGCTACCCCGCCGTCGGTTCCTCATTGCGGTTTTCACATGAAAAAGCTGAGGATCCGGCATCGGGATGTACTTCAAGTCTTACGACGACTTGATATTAATAAAGCTAGTGGGCCTCACGGAATACCTGCCCTGGTATTACAGAAGTGCGCTGCAGAAATAGCTCCAGTTTTGACGAAGCTTTTCAAAATGTCCCCGAAGTCTGGCTCTGTGCCCTCTGGTAGGAAAAAAGCGATCATTCACCCTATTCCAAAGAAGGGTGACCGCTCCAACCCAGTCAACTACCGCCCCATAGCTCCCCATATACGTAGGTGAAGTACTAACAGTACCCCACTCCCCCATATACGTAGGTGAAGTACTAACACCGTACTACAAAGAGTTACTTTGGAAAACGAAGCAATCAGCAAAAGTCAAAAACTTCCAATTCGTTTGGTTTAAATCCGGAAAACTGCTGGTCCGGAAAGGGCCGGGGGAAAAAACTATACAAATAAAACATGAAAATGACTTAAACAAATTATGTAACTAATGAAGGTCACTCAGACTTCGTTACAAAAATATCCTGATTTACATAACATCATGGCTGATTTACTCTCAATTAACTTAAATAGCTCTCATCAACGTCATAAAATCAATGACTCAAAACAATGTGATGATATTTTTAACAATCCAGGCTCTCTGACACTACTTAACCAAAATATAAGATCACTTAATCGTAACTATGACGAACTTGACATACTCTTAAACAACTTTAAAACCGATTTCAAAATTATAATCCTAACGGAATGTTGGATATCAACCGCTTTTACAAAAAAACATAAAATAAATTATACTGCGTATCACACATTAAAAAACAAAAATCAAAATGATGGGATTGCTGTGTACATACATGATAGTCTTAACGCCTCTGTTTCAGAAATCGACTTGATAAATACTAACTGTCTACAAATAATCATCGACTCAGACACGTGTGCCCTCGCTATATACAGATCACCTTCCACACATAACATTTCACCATTTATAATAGCTCTAGATTCTCACCTTAAAAAACTCACTTCATACAAAAACATCATCATAGCTGGTGATCTAAACATAAACATACTTCCTAATGGTCACCCTCAAAATATTGATTACCAACTGATGCTTCTGGAACATGGCATTATAAGCACCATTAACACTCCTACCAGAGTAACCAAAGACTCAGAATCATGTATAGATCACTTTATGGTTAAATCAAAAAGTCAAATATGTAGTGTTGTATACGAATCCACAATCACAGATCACTACACAACTATGATAGGCCTGACTTCGCCAACTAGAAAATCAACGTTCCAAAATAATACAGCCAAAAAAATAATTGATTATGTTAATCTAAATCAATGCTTAGAAAAACAAACGTGGGAACATCTTACAAAATTTAACACGGCAGAAGAGGCCTGGAATTTCTTCATAACACATCTACAAATTCTCATTACCCAAAATACCAAAACGATATACATACCTATCCCGCACCGCAAAGTAAGACTTAAAAAATGGATTACCCAAAGCATTATAAATAGCATTAAAAAAAGGGACAAACTACACAAACAAGTTAAACTGAACCCTTACGACACTCCGCTTTATTTCTTCTACAAAAGGTACAGAAACATTTGTTCTCTAATAATACGTAAAGCCAAAGAATTGTATTATCAAAACAAACTTATAGCAGCAAACTATGACCCTAAAAGCGTATGGTCAATTTTGAGGGAAAGCACGCATTCGCAGAAGAACAAAGATGATACCATAAAAAATTTACTTATTGATGATGAAGAAATCCACTTCCACGACAATCCTACACGTATCCTCAATTATATTAACAAGCACTACACTAATATAGGAGCTAGCTTAGCTGAAAATATAAAAAAATCACAGCCTCCAAGATATTCAGGAACCTCAAAACACTGCCACTAACATCAGCAATGAAAATATGAACAGACACTTCAAATTACAAAACATTACACTAGAAGACACCAATAAAATAATTCAATCACTAAAGAATAACACAACAACGGGACCCGATGGTGTGGACTCCAAAACTATCTTAACAGTAAGCCAACAACTACTCAAACCACTCACATACTTAATTAATCTTAGTCTAAAAGAAGGAATTTTTCCCAGCTTACTAAAAAAAGGTCTTATCATTCCAATTTTTAAATCAGGACAAAAAAATAACATAAACAACTACAGACCCATTACGCTACTAAATACCTTTTCAAAAATTTTGGAAAAAATTATTAAGAAACAGCTTCAACACTATCTGGAAACCAAACAAATACTCTCGATAAACCAACATGGATTCAGGAAAAACAGAAGCACAGATCATGCAATAGCTACTGTAACGGACTTCATCACACATAACCTTGATGCTAAGAAAAAAGTTATTTCAATTTATTTAGACCTATGTAAAGCCTTCGACACAATCTCACACGAAAAACTTTTCAAGAAGTTAAAAAGCATTGGTATTAACGGAGTAGAATTCGAATTAATTAAAAGTTTCATGTCTAACCGAACTCAACAAGTTAAAATTGATAACAAGATAAGTGAACCACTCTTAATTACGTACGGAGTCCCACAGGGGAGTGTACTTGGCCCTTTATTATTCCTCATCTACATAAACGAACTATGTGACATTGAAATTGAAGGTAAAATCGTGACCTTCGCTGACGATACAGTTCTTCTTTGTCAAGCTGCCACATGGAAAGATGTATTCGTAAATGCCGAAAAAAGTTTATCAGTTGTCAAAAAATGGCTAAACAGTAATACGCTTACCGTCAATACTATCAAAACAAAATACATCACACATAGTATTACACAAAGAGGTCAACCTCCATCAAACATAGACCTGCTTCTGCATGACTGTGAACAAACTTCTTCCAATTGTCAATGCGAGCATATAGAAAGGGTCAAACAAACAAAATACCTAGGGGTTATTATTGATACACACTTACGCTGGACTGAACACATAACTTTCATCACAAATAAACTAAAAGGAGTCATGCACCTAATAAAATCCATTAAAAACATTTTCCCACTAACAATACTCAGATCCATATACTTTGCACTTTTTCAATCCATTGCGACATATGGAATACTGGCTTGGGGAAGTGCTACAAATGTAGCAATTGACCCAATTCAAAAGATACAGAAGGCGATAATTAAACTAATTCTGCAAGTGCCTTTCTACACAGATTCAACCGAAATATACAAAACATTAGAAGTCATGTCAATAAAACAACTTTATGCCAAATCTGCTCTGCTATACTTCCTCCAAAACAAACTCCATATTCCAATTCAACCCAAAATAATAATTAAAACCAGGTCATTAACAAATATAACCCTGAACATACCAATAAAACACACCACACACGGACAAAGACATTTTCAGTATTATGCAACTAAACTTTTTAATTATATGCCCATTACTCTGAAACAACAACTAATTGCAAATACATCTACAAACATCCACAAAAAACATATCACAGCCTGGATCAAAAATCAAGATATTCACTTTATTCAAAATACTTTAATCCCTAACCAAACATAACCAAACTATAACAAGTGCAAAATAAATAAACATGTCTATCAAGGATTTACCAACTATTCATTTGTACATATAATATACATATATACCTTATATATATATATATTTTTTTCTTCTAAGTAATCTATGTACAATTACCATTAAAATGTAAAAAAATATGAAAAAAAAACTAACTTTCTACTACAACACATAAATACCTGTACCTGTCACACTTAATCATAAACACGTAAACACCTCAGCACAGGTTCTCCTAGTGAGGTGTTCACGAAACATACAATATTACTATTATCATATTAATATTAACATACAATATTGTTGGCAAACACTGGGGTAGCTACGGGATCGATATCGGGACCTACGTGTTATATTATGCAAGTAAACAGTTTACCAAACGTAATAAAACGTTGTAAATGCTACATGTTTGCAGACGATACTTGCATTATATGTGCTGACAAAAATCCACAAAAAATTCAGGAAATTTTACAAACTGACCTAAATAATATTATTAAATGGTCCCACGACAATGGCATTATTATCAACGCAAAAAAAACCAAATATATGCTTATACATTCACCACATGCAAATTGTCAGGATAAGGAATTGCACATTAAAAGTCATTCATATGATTGCTTGCACACAAAAAACCAATCCCAGCAGTGTAATTGCCCAAATATAGAAAAAGTGTACCAGTATACATACCTTGGTCTTACAGTAGATGTCAATTTTAACTGGTCAATTCATATTGAAAATGTATGTAATAGATTAAGATCCATATTAGGGAAATTTTATCACCTAAAAAACTTTGTTAATAAAAATATATTATACTGTATATATAACGCATTAGCAGAATCAATTATAGGATACGGAATAAATAGTTACGGATTAACGTACAAAACGTACTTAAATAAAATAGAACAACTACAAATCCGTTTCCTAAAATTGATATCAGGCAAAAAAAAAGTGCAATTATGTGATGGCGATTATAAAAAAATGTTCTCCTTGTGTAATGTGCTCTCTATACATAGTAGGGTAGATTACCAATTAACTCTAGATGAATTCTGGAATACAGAATTCAAAAAACCTGTAAACCATAACTACCCCACTAGGCATAGAGAAGCAGAAATGTTTATTATTAATAAATCTACAAATGTATACGGTGATAGAACAAAAAGGCATAAAATTCCGGAAATATTTAATGCATTACCTGAAAATATTAAAAACGAGACATCATATTCAAAAATCAAAACTAAAGTTAGATCATTCTACTTCAATAGAACATGAAAATTAAATATTGTATAAAAATACCTAAATCTATGAAAAACAAATAATATTGTGAACGAATAGGTACCTAGATCTTTTAACCACTGTTCAAAATAAAATTTATGTTATAATAAGCATTACAATAATTAGTTAAGTATTTTAATATTAAGTATTATATTATTAAATAATTACTAGATATGTATTAAGCACCAAAATATCAAACATTTTATATGTTGTAAGTAAATAAATAGGAAAAATGAGAGATTTTTTACAATCAAACTGATTGATCAGTTTTGTAAGATTTAAGTAAGAGAAATTATTGTACAATTAATAACTAAATAAACATATTTAAAAAAAAAAAAAAAAAAACCAACCAACAGTTTCACCTTCTCAAACCTACCAAACACACAACATAATAAAATGTAATATTAATATGTAAAAATGTTTTTTTAAATATATTACATATGTAAAAATGTTAACAATAAGGTGTAAACTGTAATATATAGATATAAATAAATAAATAAATAAATAGCGATCACATCAGTTCTGTCTAAGGTGATGGAACGTGTGATCAACGACAAACTGCTCACATACCTCGAGAAGAACAAAATTATTAACGACCGTCAATACGGATTCCGGCGGAACCGCTTGTGCAGTGATCTTCTCGCGTATGTGACGCATGTTTGGGGGGGGTGCCTGGAACGTTTCGGTGAGACCCAAACGGTTGCACTGGATATTTCCAAGGCCTTTGACCGGGTTTGGCACCGAGGGCTTGTCAACAAACTGTCTTCTTACGGACTTCCCGCATCCTTGTGTACGTGGATTGCCGACTTTTTGAGGGAGAGGTCGATTCAGGTGGTTGCTGACGGTTTCACCTCTTCCTCGCATTCGATAAATGCTGGCGTCTCACAGGGATCGGTTCTGTCACCGACTTTGTTTCTGTTGCACATCAATGACCTCTTGTCATGTGCACCGATTCATTGTTACACGGATGACAGTACAGTCCATGATAGCTTTTTGTTTGACAAGCCCCCAAAGGGCACACAAACTCCAATAGCTCGGAGGGCTTTGAAGCAAAGAATGGACGGTTACCTCGAGAGTGTTTTCTCTTGGGGTAAGAATAACCTCGTCGAATTTAATGTTTCAAAGACCCAATCATGTTTGATAACGTCTAAAAGGAATCGAAATGAAAATCTAGTCTCCTTCAACGGAAGCAATCTTCCGAACAGGACCTCCATCGATATGCTTGGTGTAACTCTAAGTGACCAGCTCAGGTACAGGGGCTCCATCGTAACCAGAGTTAAGTTAGCCTCTCAGAAACTGGGCGTACTGTACAGGGGCCCGCAGATACTTTAATAGTACACAACTGCTAACCCTGTACAAATCGCAAGTGCGCCCCACGTTTGAATTTGGCAGCCACCTCTGGTCTGGAGCTCCAAAATGCCTAAAAAAAACCCTTGACTCTGTGCAGAAACGGGCGGTCTGTTTGATAGATTCTCCCATCTCAACAGACGGACTGCAATCTTTAGAGTACAGGCGTCAGGTGGGAATGCTGTCCTTGTTCTACCGGTATTACAATGGAAGATGCTCCGAGGAACTAGCGTCATTGATCCCCTCGGCACTGGTGCATAGTCGGGAAACGCGCCCAACATTTGTACACGGTTGACATTAGTCACATGAGAACGGGTTGTTTCTATGACTCGTTCTTGAGTTCAACGGCTCGGCTGTGGATCGATTTGCCAGCCTCTGTGTTTCCTCCCTCCTACAACATGGGTCTCTTCAAGACCCGTGTTCACTCCTTCCTTTCCTCAAAAAGACCCTCCACACAGCATCTTCAAAGATGACATAGGCCCTGAGGGAAATTATTTTCCTCAGACCCTCCTGTGTGGAGTTAATGTAAAAAAAGCATGGTGCTCGAAAAATCCACAAATGATGTAACCATTATAATAAAAAAAATACAGAAAGGGACGCATGGGCGGGTGGAGCGAATGAACGAAGAAAGGAGTGTTAGGAGAATATATATTGCAATTGTGAATGGTAGAAGTCGGCAAGACACGGTGAGTCGGACCATGTCAAGAGTCTGAACAATATAAGAGTATGTACGAGACGATGTATTTGTTTTTGTTTGTTTTTGTAACTTTATTTAGATGTAAGCAAATTTTTTCATACATCTAGTATTAAAAAAAAACATATAAAATAGCTATAGTCATAAAATTATAACGGAAAGAATACAGTTTTAAAAAGAAATACAATCACTCCAGTTAGAAATATAAACAATAGGGTTTAAGACATACAGTTAATACAAATAAATACAATTCATAAATTTTTCTTAATGTATGTAGCACATGTTTTACGAAAAGTGCCAAGACTTGAGGCTTCCTTTATGGAATTTGGTAGGTTATTATAAAGTTTTTGACCTTTATAAAACACGCTGTTCTGTGTACACGTCAGTTTAGTTTTGGGAAGCCTGAAGTCTCGGCAACTCCTCGTAGGATAATTGTGAATATTTTCATGGTACATAATATCAGTTTGCAGATATTTAGGGAGCATGTTATTTTTAAGCTTGTACATCATTGTTAACATATTATATGTTGTTTAGTTGTCATCATATTTAAGTTTTGTGACATAGTTTTAACTCTAGTAAAGATATTACATTTCAGAATCATCCTCATTTCCCTATTTTGTATAACCTGTAGTTTATTATTTTGGGTCTCGTTACATAAGAATAGAACACTAGAACAATAATTTAAATGAGGAGTTACAATAGAATTATATACAAGGTGCGTTGTCTTGAGATCCAAGTTATTCTTAATCCTTTTTAAGAAGCCAACTTTTTTAGCAATTTTCTTAGAAAAGTAATCGAAGTGTTTGTCGAATTTTAATTTATCGTCTAATATTACACCCAGATATTTAATATTCTTAACCCTTTCTATATTTATGTTATCAATGGTTAGTATTGCATGTTCAGTTCCACCTTGACTATCAATAAAATAAAAATAAAAAAATAATCAAAAATTTAGTTTTCATAACATACAGTTTTAGTTTGTTTATGTTTAACCAAAGCGTTACATTATTTAAGTCATTTTGTATCTCTTCAATGGCATCCTGTAAATTTTTTCTGGCTATATATAACAATGTATCATCAGCAAATAATTTAATGGCACAATGCTTTAAAACTTTAACAGTATCATTTATATATATAATGAATAACAATGGACCTAGGACAGATCCCTGTGGAACGCCTTTGCTAGTATGACGTGGATCCGATGTTATTCCACCATATTTTGTTACTTGCGTTCTTTCTGATAGATAATCAACAAACCAATTAATTTCTTTACCGTTAATTCCAATATTTCTTAATTTTTTTAAAAATACTGCAATAATTTTACTGTTTTTATCTCTATAATTTTTCCAATCTTGTATTACATAGTTAATAGCGGTTTCACAGGAAAATTTATTTCTAAAACCCGATTGTTATCGAACTAATATCTGCTTTGTCTCAATATAATCAGTTAATTGCTCCTTTACAATGTATTCAAGTATTTGTTCATATTTGGGTAAGCAATTTATCGGTCGGAATTCGTCTATGAATGAACGTTTATGAATTCGTCTATGTATGAACGTGAATGAGGCAAGGAATGTATTTTTTTTATATGAGTAGGTACCCTACAAGAGTCCCAGCTGCTCCTGTCTGGAGCCAGTGAGACTTTGGCATCCCCAATTAAGGTATGTTGTGAGGCTGAAGGTAGTGGTGTGGGTTAAGAGATGGGGGGAGTACCTGGCTATTCAGATCTGGTCACCAAACACGGCTTACGCCATTTCAAGCAACGTTTCAATTCTGAATGGTGGTCTTATACCAGTCTTACACTCTGGAATGTGCCGCAAATATAATATACATTATTTTAAATGAATAAGACTAAGTTGTTTGGTGTCCATCCTCTCTGCCTATCCCTTCGGGAATGTTGTGACGGTTAGTTAACTCCTACATCAAAACTTTTCAAATTGATCAGTTGACATCAAGGAACAGAATATGTACTAGAATTTTCTTAATGACGAAAAGGTTTATTTTGCAAACATGTATGTAATAATATAAGTTATTTCCAATTATTTTGTGAAACACTCGTACATGGGTGCGGGTGTGGAATGAAGCAACTGTTGGTACAACTTTTTATTTTTTCCAGCAGAAGAGAAAATCTACTACCGCAACCACCGAGTGGAGCTCTTTGACAGAATTTAAAATTTAGCATCAAATCTCCAAAATCTGCAGGAGGAGCACCTCCTCAAGGTGGAGGGCCTAGAGTCTAAACGCCAGGAAAACGAGAAAGAACTCTGCTCAGGGCCGAAAACCTCAAGGCCGATTGCCAGGAAGAACACGAGGTTAGATGGGTAGATGTACACATCTCCTCGGGATGGAACTGATGAGGAGGAAAAACTAAAGTACAAATACTATTTCCATATTAAGTAATATTTGTACTTTAATACACAAAAATTATAATTCAATTAAAAATGATTTCCTTTTTTAATGTTTTTTCAAGGTACAATCCCGTTAAACCGCAATTAAGCAGTTTGTCAACAGGATGTTAATTTTCAATTAAAATTTAAACATACATACATAATGTTATGCCTTTTTGTCAAATTGAAATTTAATTGCTTCAAAATGATTTTGTCTTAATCTTCTACATTCATACTTGAATTGTATAATTTAAGAAAAAAAATACTGATTTTATTTTATTTTTATAACTATCATTTTATGTAAACAAAAACCTAGATAACAACCACTCTGTAAATTGCCATCTCAACACAGGCGTTTCACACCTAGTGAAATAGGCAATACGTCTTTACTGTAATCAAATGTAATATTAAAATAATTAAATAAATAAAATAAAAAATTATTAATATAGCTACACCGATTGTCACGCATGACAATATAAACCAGCTTTATTTAGTAACCATTAAATAAAGTTGGTTATTTCTATGTTGTCGGTGGAAGCTTTCACCTGAAATATATCCGGATTTTGATCTGTCATTATCTTAATATCTTCATTTTGAAGCATTAAGTCTGTTAAGAATTCTTCTTTTGTATAATTTTTTTGTATTCCTTTGAATATTACACCTGAATAAATACATTTAAAAATTAAACACCCTGTTATACTTCCTCAGACAATTTTTATTTTGATTTATTATTAATTTACATTTTACAGTATGATTGAATGTTGAAGAGACCTGGGGTAAATTTACAAACAAGTTAGCTCAAAAAATAAATAATTACACTAATATAAAACATGTCACCTTGAAACGATATTGGTGAATCTGAGATTGGCATCACAAATGGCTTTCACGTTGACAGAAAAGAAACCTTTTCGGTTCCGATAAATCTCTGCATTGCGTCCACCTAAAATAAGCTAATGATTAGTCTGCACATTCATAAGTCGAATAAGGTAAGCAAGCAAAGGGGGGACATGTTTGTTGATGTTGGGACAAGCACTTGGATAAAATGACGTTTAACTTACGAGGGGACTGTACCCACATGTGCCTGCAATCATGAGCACCAATCACTTTGGGGAAGCATGCTATGGCAAAAGACCCTCTTTTTTTCTTCTAAACTTTCAGGATAATTTTTCAAAGTAATGAAAGCAGTTCTTAAACATGCAATTGATTGTAAAACTATCCAAACGTGCTTGCTTGCGGTAGTTTTGTGAACTCTGATATAGTCCTCCACGGTAATCAGCATGAGCATGGAGCCAGATGCTAGGTATCTGACTGTCAAAAGTATCTGGTGTTTTGGAGTGAGTGCTTTATTCCTGAAATGAAAACGAGCACACTATGCAGACAAGTACTACACTGTTAGCTACTTTTTTTAATACCTTTTAAAAAGCATTTTCACTTACCAGTTCATTTTAGATTTGACGTCATCCCTTATCAAATCTAACAAGCAATTTATGACCCTTTTGGAGAGACGAAACCTGTTATAAAATTCAATTTCATCCACGCCAGGAAGTCGTCAGCCCTGTTTCTATATATTCGCACTTTGCGTAATCTGTTTGAATGTTCTACGAAATGAACGATATCTAAATTCTCAACGCTCGAAGAAAGCTCGGAATAAATTCGGTGTTTGGGTAAAATTCCTAAAAAATAAAACTAGTTATTTTTATACTAATTTGGGGTCGGGGAATCCGAATCTGAAAGAATTAGGCGGCGGCAAGCAATATTAACTGAATTAAACGACTTTAAAAAATTTTATACACATACAGGAAAATAGCCATTTTGGAAGCATTTTGATTCCTAGAAAATCAAACTAGTTATTTTTATACTAACTATGGGCTGGGGAATCCGAATCTGAAAGAATTAGGCCGCGGCAAGCAATATTAACTGAATTACACGACTTAAAAATTTTCTATACACACACACTTGAAAATAATCATTTCGGAAGTATTTTGACACATGTAGTACAAAGATCATAGAAAAACAAGAAATATACAAAAACATGTGCCGGCAGTGTTACCAGCTCTCAAACACATACCTTATAAATCGACCAAGTCTTCTTCGTCCGTCGTATTAACACATTAACCTGATGAATTACGACTATCTCAACGGCGTATTCTTAAATCAAAAGTATGAAAATTCGTAGTCTTAAAAATGCGTAACCTAACCTAACCTAACGTTAGGTTTGTGTAACATGGTTTGTGCCCCTTTATACCGCCTGCTCGCGTCCCTAACCTAACCTAACCTAACGCTAGGTTTGTGTAACATGGTTTGTGCCCCTTTATACCGCCTGCTCGCGTCACGGCAAAAAAACATCCCTGTTTTCAAGTAGTTTAGCGGCTACGCTAGGTTTGTGTAACATGGTTTGTGCCCCTTTATACCGCCTGCTCGCGTCACGGCAAAAAAACATCCCTGTTTTCGAGTAGTTTAGCGGCTACGCTAGGTTTGTGTAACATGGTTTGTGCCCCTTTATACCGCCTGCTCGCGTCACGGCAAAAAAACATCCCTGTTTTCAAGTAGTTTAGCAGCTACGCCGGGTTTATATAACATGGTTTGTGATACAAAAGAACGTGCCCCTTTATAACGCCTACTCGCGTCAAGGCATAAAAACTCCACAATACTAGTTGGTGTACCTTCCTAAAATATTTGAGAATCAATTATAAAAAATAAGTACTTAAAATATAAACATGTTATTTTACGTAATAAATATTACTGCTTAATGGCAACACTTAATTTTGTGTGGTAAAAACATCTATGTTATCGTGTTTTTCTATGATCTTTGTACTACATGTGTCAAAATACTTCCGGAATGATTATTTTCATGTGTGTGTGTATAGAAAATTTGTAAGTCGTGTAATTAAGTTAATATTGCTTGCCGCCGCCTAATTCTTTCAGATTCGGATTCCCCGGCCCATAGTTAGTATAAAAATAACTAGTTTGATTTTCTAGGAATCAAAATGCTTCCAAAATGGCTATTTTCCTGTATGTGTATAAAAATTTTTAAAGTCGTTTAATTCAGTTAATATTGCTTGCCGCCGCCTAATTCTTTCAGATTCGGATTCCCCGACCCCAAATTAGTATAAAAATAACTAGTCTTATTTTTTAGGAATTTTACCCAAACACCGAACTTTAGCCGAAAGCTCAAACTCCAAGCTGACAGTTAATTTATTCATAATGTAATTTACGTACGTCGTACGTAGCAGATTATAACGAAACGAAATCGAAACATTGTCATGTCAAATTTGACAGATGTGTTATTGCCAATAGCGCCACAGCGTCTAGTAAAGGTACTATCCTGCGGCTTAAGCGGCCGATGTAGTCGGTTTAAGTTGAGCGAGGCATGTCGTCCTTAGCAAAGACTGATATACCGGCCCGTAGTATTCGAGATCTGTTTTCAATTTTTAAATTGAAATCAACAAAAGAAGAGTTAAGATCAGCGAAAGCCACAATAATAAGACCAGCTACATCAATTAAAAGGACCTGTAATGTTGTAATGTCGCCTCGGGAGTGCTATTCGTCTCGCGAATATCAATAAGAGTAATTAATTAGTTATGTTTCCTAAAAAATATTACTTTATTCAAAACGTAGATACACCATCAAAACAAAAAATCTGCCTGACAGCATAAATATACCAAACCATCAATAAAAAATAAACCGCAAGAAAAGAAAATATTTTCGGCAAGTTGGATATATGGCTCAGTGTCGCCTTGGTGTAAGACCACCATTCAGAATTTAAAAGGCTTCAGCCGTGTTGGGTGACCAGATCTGAATAGGCAGGTATTTTCCCTCCTTCCTCTTCCCCATCTCCTTCCCATCCCCACTTCCTTTAACCTCACAACATACCCCAATTGGGGATGCCATAAGCTCATTGGCTCCAGACGGGTGCATTTGGAACTCTTGTGAGGTATTCACATAAAAAAAATAGCTGAGGTTACCGGCGTTGCTCGAGCTTTCAATAGAGTTTTTCAAAATCAGATGTAGATGGTGACCTTTCTATTGTTTGGACACACCGGCCGGTATCCGCCACGCGGCCGCTGGTCACAGACACTCTTCTTTTTATTACTTGATTTGTGGTTAGTTGCACAGTCCGCATTACATAATAATACAATTTGCATATTTTTTAGAATGAATGGTTATATTAACGCTTTTTCGACCGCCCGTCACAGTAACTCATCTTTTTATTATTTGATTTGTGGTTAGTTGTTCAGCTGCATTATATTTAATATCATTTACACAATTTTTAGAATGAATGATTATAAAATGCAAAATTCATCAATTTTTCGAAAAACAGTTTCGTGAATTTTGTAATTTTCACGCCAATAACGCGGAATTCGTAATTTTCAATAATAAGAAAGTATGAACTTTCTAAATAATTCTTGTTATGGTTTTGACAAGCTTGAATAGCCATAAAATGGAACGCAACAAATTCAGTTTCGCGCGTGTCTGTTGGTAACCGTGAATCAGCAAAAAGTATGGTGATTAGCCATATTATGAGATTACACTATTCTGGGGTTGTGTTGATCTGAATCGTTACTAAGGTGAGTTATGATGATATGAATTATGATTTGAGGAAGTGTCTTTTCCGAGAAAGTTTAATTCCCAAAACTCATATGGTGAGTTCTCATATTACCACCGGCCATGGAACCACACTGAATGGCAGATAAATTAATTATTGAATAAAATCAGTCAGCAAATAGCCATAAACAAACAAAAAAAGTCAAATACATCTCGCGCGGCACCCGCTCCAACCCTTACGTGTGAACGCTCAACGGGCCAAACGCTGATACGAACTGGCGAGTGATTGGAGCGTTTCGCCTGCGAGTCGATCGCGTTTACACGTACGTTTCCGCCAACGATTCGGAGCGAAGTGTGCTGAGACACGCAGGCCAAACTCTGCGTGTAAACCCCGCTTATGGGTATTTCCAGGGGCGTAAAACTTGGCTTTAACCTTGAAACCATAAATAAACCAATCCCTAGATCGATATCTTCGGGCCTTCTCCATACTAGAAATTTCGTCATCACTGTCACCAACTTAACCAAAAATAAAATGGTCCACCAAAGACTATTGTCTTAATAACATAGAGGAAGTTCAAGGCCATTTGCCACCATAGACAATATAATCGCATTGGACCTACTTTATTAATTCATTAGCCAAATAAATTATTTAAAAATAAAAATGCTTGAAAGCAGAAAAATGTTTTAGTTTCCCCAAGAAAACAACCTTCCATCTGACAAAAGCCTGAGGGAATGAGCTTTACATAATTTAATTTTTAAAGCTCATTTCCTCAGCAAGGAGCTTTGTCAGATGGAAACCTGTTATCCTGAGGAAATCAAAAATTCAAGCGTTAGTAAAAAACCTAAAATACTTGAAATATGAATCCTTATAAAAGTAAAACATTTTCAAATAATGATTGGTTTTCTACGACGAATTTACATTTTTCTGCTTGAAAAATGATAACTCGGGGGTACATGTTTAAATTCTTTTTATTTTCAGAAAGACAATAGATAATAGCACATAAAAACACTGGTTCGGTGAATTCGATGAATTGAAAAAGAATATCGACAAAGGAATGGAAAGGAAACATGGCTAAAGCGTCATACAGCTGTGACATTAAAGATCAACATAAACAAGAGCTGTATTGTTTTTTTATATACGTTCATCTTCAATGTCACATCTATATAGCGTTTTATCCATTTTTCCTTTCCAGCAGTCACCGTACAGTTCTTGTAGAATGAAATAAAAAATCTACATATTCTAAATTTCCTTTCAACAGAAATTAAACAGAGTACCTATACCTTCATCGGGGACCCATTTCAGCCATCTCACGGTAAAAACCGCATCATGTGTTCTGAAAAAAATATATCACATTAAACAAAGTCTGTGAACAGAATATACAGTATTTTTCCCTTGTGATGACATACTTTGTTTATCACAAGGGAAAAGTATTCTCACTTCTGTTCATATGAACATATAAATTAGTAGCATTATTAATTTTACCTGCCATTAACGGTGTTATGGTCTGCCAAACAATGTTATAAGGTGTTCCTAACGTAAAGCTCCAAAGTCATTCAAAGTCTGGAACATTTTCTGAAACAATATTTGTGAAACATTAACCACTCGGACCCATAAGCTTGTGTTAACGATAATATAACATTAACAGACATATGTATGACGTACGAGGCGTACGTATTACAATTATACTTATTAAAGTAAAATTGAAAGAATATTTTATCAATATGTCATTTAACCTCAAATAGATTTACAGATAAATTAAGCTGAATGTTAATGTCTCATGTAATTACCTGATTTCTGGATCAATTGCGGACACATTTGAAACATTTTTCCACCTCTGGAATTCCTGTAAACGATTTTTAAATGAAATATGCCCATGGCGATGTCAACAACACAAATTCAAATTCGTTTGATAATCGCATGACGCAATTTGACATTTGACGTTTAAAGTTAGACCTATCTATAATAAAATTCAGCTTTATCTATAAGAATTTGGTTCACTCCTGTCAGTTTCAAGGTTAAAGCCAAGTTTTACGCCCCTGGTGCTCGCAAATATCGCTAACTGACAGGAGTGAACCAAATTCTTATAGATAAAGCTGAATTTTATTATAGATAGGTCTAACTTTAAACGTCAAATTGCGTCATGCGATTATCAAACGAACATGAATTTGAATTTGTGTTGTTGACATCGCCATGGGCATATTTCATTTAAAAATCGTTTACAGGAATTCCAGAGGTGGAAAAATGTTTCAAATGTGTCCGCAATTGATCCAGAAATCAGGTAATTACATGAGACATTAACATTCAGCTTAATTTATCTGTAAATCTATTTGAGGTTAAATGACATTTGTATTGATAAAATATTTTTTCAATTTTACTTAATAAGTATAATTGTAATACGTACGTCATACATATGTCTGTTAATGTTATATTATCGTTAAAACAAGCTTATGGGTCCGAGTGGTTAATGTTTCACAAATATTGTTTCAGAAAATGTTCCAGACTTTGAATGATTTTGGAGCTTTACGTTAGGAACACCTTATAACATTGTTTGGCAGACCATAACACTGTTAATGGCAGGTAAAATTAATAATGCTACTAATTTATATGTTCATATGAACAGAAGAGAGAATACTTTTCCCTTGTGATAAACAAAGTATGTCATCACAAGGAAAAATACTGTATATTCTGTTCACAAACTTTGTTTAATGTGATATATTTTTTTCAGAACACATGATGCGATTTTTACTGTGAGATGGCTGAAATGGGTCCCCGATGAAGGTATAGGTACTCTGTTTAATTTCGGTTGAAAGGAAATTTAGAATATGTAGATTTTTTATTTCATTCTACAAGAACTGTATGGTGACTGCTGGAAAGGAAAAATGGCTAAAACGCTATATAGATGTGACATTGAATGTAACAGACGTATCAGCGTCTTCACAAGACTGTAAAAAAGTACCGGGTTTTTAGTGCACGTTCAGGATGATGGAATGATAAAAATAATAATAAAGGCTGACCTCCCTAGCACCCAGTGCCGGATGTGTAAAGGACACTGGATGTGCCGATGCTTCTGCCTGAGCCTGGCGCCTGGCGGTTGCCAAAGTAGGGCCGGCTGGTCTGGAGGAGGTAGGCACCAGGACTGAAGACAGGCAGAAGTCGGCGGGAGGCAGCTGGTTGATAAGAAACTTCCGAAGAATAAAACACGAGTTTATCAAGTAGAGATGTGAACTGATTTATTTTGAAAAGGGTGGGTCCTTTTATACCCAAATTTGGGGTAAAAGGTGCCCACGTGGTACATTTTTGTGGTGGGAGGTTAAACCTTGCCCGTATGTATAAATAGGGCGGCGTTTCCGTCACACCTTATTTTGCCGGTGCCGCCCGTAAAAGTGGTCGCTTAAAATTGCGTTTTATAAATAATTATGTAGGTTACATTTGGAATATATGTGTACATGTTTTAGTGTTAATATTTTTGGGGGGGTAATATTTATCCCTAGATTTTTAGTTTGGTGAGTTTCGGGTAATTTTACAGTTTATTCTAGGTTTTTTTGTTTTGGCTAATTGTGAGAAGTTTGTATAAGGAATCTACTATTTTTCCCAGGTCCCTCGCAAGACTAGCTACTGAAACCTGTTTGTTTCATCGTCTTGCGAGGTCCCTGGATTTTTAAAATGGGAAAAAACGGATTTTGTAAGGAATTTTTCTAAGTCTTTTGTTTGAGTTAAAAAATGCCCTAGTGTTTAAGGGTTAGAGGCTTAAATTCTCTTTCCCTGAATGCCCGGCAGGACTCTGGAATGAAATGTGTTGATTTCATCGTCCTGCGGGTTGTGAGAGTATGATTAAGTGAAAAACATATTTTGCTCGCTGGCTTCCTGCAGGGCCATCACCCTGCCCAGTGGGAAAGGTGCGTGCCATTTTGGTTGGCTTTCTGTAGGGGCCACCACCACCGAGCCCAGAAAAATAGCAAGTATGTAAATAATACGAGTTTAAAATGTCTCCCGGTGGCAACCTTAGCATGTAAGCATTTATTTGTTGCACCGGGGCATTGTACATAATAAAAGGGAAATAAATGATAATATTTTACATAAATATTTCCAGCGAAAAGATCGTCGCTGGCGGCATGGTACTAACGAGCTTAGTGGCCAGAAATTTCGGAGGAAATTCCCAAGAAATGACCACTAACTGTAGAGGATGCCGCCAGCGATGACTTTTGCCGAAAAAATAAACGAGGGTATGTAACACGTCGGTTACATTGAAGATGAATGTATATAAACAAACAATACAGCTATTGTTTACGTTAATCTTTAATGTCACTGCTGTATGACGCTTTAGCCATGTTTCCTTTCCATTCCTTTGTCGATATTCTTTTTCAAACCATTTTTCAATTCATCGAATTCACCGAACCAGTGTTTTTATGTGCTATTATCGATTGTCTTTCTGAAAATAAAAAGAATTTAAACATGTACCCCCGAGTTATCATTTTTCAAGCAGAAAAATGTAAATTCGTCATAGAAAACCATAATCATTATTTGAAAATGTTTTCCTTTTATAAGGAGTTCATATTTCAAGTATTTTAGGTTTTTTACTGACGCTTGAATTTTTGATTTCCTCGGGATAACAGGTTTCCATCTGACAAAGCTCCTTGCTGAGAAAATGAGCTTTAAAAATTATGTAAAGCTCATTCCCTCAGGCTTTGTCAGATGGAACGTTGTTTTCTTGGGGAAACTAAAACATTTTTCTGCTTTCAATCATTTTTATTTTTAAATAATTTATTTGGCTAATGAATTAATAAAGTAGGTTCAATGCTATTATATTGTCTATGGTGGCAAATGGCCTTGAATTTCCTCTATGTTATTGTCTTTGGTGGACCATTTTATTTTTGGTTAAGTTGGTGACAGTGATGACGAAATTTCTAGTATGGAGAAGGCCCGAAGATATCGATCTAGGGATTGGTTCATTTATGTGTATTTCGTTTGTTGTTAAGGTTCTGCTTCGGAATAATAAAAGGGATTCGAATTATTGACAAGGGAGAAATTTCATTAAAATAATTCTAGTCATCTCCCGATTTCTTCAAAATTCTCCCGATTTTTAGGCGAAAATTCTCCCGATTTTGATGTTTTGGTTTCGGTAATCGGTAACACTGCTGCGGACCTCAAAATCATGTGTGTGCGTCAAAGTCAGGTATTAGTTCATTTATGGTCAAAGTCAAAAGTGAACTTCCATGTGACAGTTTGTGAATGAACCTTATTTTCTCATTACCTCCGTTGCTATGATAATTTTTTTGATCGCCGGTTGTTTACAATGTGCGTACTAATTTGCTCGGTTTTAACATTATAGAGAACCATTTTAAAATGAGGGTTATCGGTTTAGTGAGTGGAGGAAAAGACAGTTGTTTTAATATGATGCAGTGCGTGGCAGCTGGCCATACTGTTGTTGCTTTGGCCAACATTCAACCAAGTGGCAAAGGTATTTTGGTATACCTTGTTCCTTCTCATTCTCCTCAAATAACTAATTAGCTTACCTACACACTACTGTATTTTACAGTAGGTATGTTCTCAGACTGCAGATCCCATGTCAGTTTTTCATCTGAATATCGAGTTGACCATACTACGACATCTCATGTTTCCGTATGAACTAATACGAATAATTACTACCATACCAACAGAATAACAGAACAAAATGACAGATGCAATAAATGGCGGCGCAAATTCGGTACGCGAAGTAAAATTTCACTTTACGCAATTGAAATTTAAAATGCATCATTTTCCGCCGCCCCAAATGCAAAAAGTTTCATTTTAAGATTCATATGAAAAACGTATTGACTGACTAAATAGATTACTGTAGAATCTTTTGATTCACCGGTTTTATAAACGTCCGTTCGTTACGCTTGATACCATTTTTGGTTTACCGCCACAAATATTTTGTCTACCGCCCGATTTTGCCGTTTTATAAACGTTCGTTAGGTTATCGGTAGGTTAAGTTTCGGTTAATGCTTAACTGACTGATTTTGACCAGCTAAACGGATAACGATCCGTTTTGTTGCTTGTCGGCGCTCAAATGTTATTTGACAGCTGTCAGTAGT